>CM060731.1:1679744-3004899 GCA_030704615.1 Takakia lepidozioides
CTGATCATTGTTTCTCTTCTTGCTGGGCTGCACCTGATGTCACCTTACTTGCCTAGGTTCTCTTGCAAGCTGTCCTTCTGTTGTAGTAATAATTCTCAGTAGAATGGTTATCCAGTTTAGCAGATAGTACAGTGTTTCTCCTTCATGTTGCATTCCGTGGTGGTATGGCCTGTCATTCTGGCACTCTTGCACACCATACAATCCGTCCGCAAATTGTTGCAGCTCTGTGGCATACTTCTTCAGATTTCTTCCAAATCTTTTTCATAGTTATCCTCTTCAACTTCTCCTTTCTCTTACTCTTCCTTTTTAGTTCTTGCTCTTCTTCTTCATCTGACTCATCCTCAGAGTCCTCATCATCCCCTTTTCTCTCCTGAGCATTCCAATTGCTCAATTCTGTTTGCAGTTTCAAATGCCTCCTCCACTGTATTATGGTCCCATATCCACTTTCTCTTTTGCAACTCGGATTAGTCCACTCACAAACCAAGTCTTCTGTAAACCGGTGGCTGGTACTGCACCCAGCTTTTTTCATCAATCAATTCCATCTTTTCCATTACTCCTCAACAGTTTCATGCTTCTTTTGCTTTAACTATTGTAAACTTCCATACACTTCATCCTCAGTTTTACTTGTCCTGACCCTATTTCGGAATGCTGTATTCAAAGCCATTCCAGGTTAGGAATGATGATACAGGAACCTTCATACCATTCACTTGCTTTCTTGATAAGTGAACAAGGAAACAATCTCATCTTGGCATCATATCACGCCATTCTCATTGTTCACTATCCACATGTGCTCAATTGGCTAATGTGTACATCGGGATCCCTTTTTCCTGAATATATTGGAAAGGGTGGTTTGCCCGTGTTGGTTTAACGCCATCTGTGGCCCTACCCTTCTGCCCACATGACAGGTGCTGGCACCCTTGCTGGTGCTGGTCCTTCTGGACCTGTTGGTTTTTGTGGTGGATCTTCCACCAAGTGGTGGCCCCTTGCGCACTCCCTGCTACTTACTCTCCGGACCCACGATATTTCACAGTATTCCCAGCTTAGTTGCACTACTTCCCACACTCCCTGTCCCCCAGAGCCAGATCCCCTCCTGATCCCCCTAAGCCGACCCCTTTCGTTGGCCTGTGGATCTAGTGCTCCACTTGATCCGGTCCACGGGTTTGGGATGTCCTGTTGTAGTCTCAACCTCAACTGTTGGGTCGCTTCTTCATATCCTTCCTCTTCCAATTTTCTCTCTCTGTGTTCATCCTTCAATTTTCTGCCCTTGGGTTTCTTCTTCACTCATGTAACTCAACTGCAATTGGTGTTGGAGAGTCTGAACTCTCCGTTGGCTCTGCCACATCCTCTCCTCCTTCTTCACCTTCCCTTCAGAAACGGAGTTCCTGCTTTTGGTGTTCCATGCCACTTTTATCAAAGATTTCTGTCAAATCCTTTCATCCAGGGATGTACCTCAGATCTTTCACACCTCGTGATTGATCTTCTTCCTGTAACCAATTCCCTTAATCTTTCTTGCAAAGAACAGAAGGAGTGGCATCCAACTCTAGTTCTTCCCGGTATGGGTGATGTACTCTTTGATCTAATGGTGTGAGAGGTCCAGATGATTCCCCTATGTCTATTCCTCTCTCCCAAAGATATGGATAATTAGCTTTCAGATAGCTTTCTCTTTTTGCTGAATATCTTTGGCGTCTAGCTTCTCTTTCATCACTCATGTCCATGTCTTTCATTTCTTTTAATGTGGCAATAACCAAAACTCTCTTCTGTAATATCTCTCGTATATGCCTGGGTTTCTTTCAAGCTTCAATGCACCCTTGGCTATACTTGAAGTCTCCGTTACCATATAACCATATGGCAAACAAGTCTGGAAAGCTGTTCTTGGTGTGAGTTTGATCCAAAAATATCCTTGGAATCCAATTCTTTACCAGTACAAGCTCTTCATGCATATGAGTGTACATTCACTTTTTCTTTTCTTTCCGCTCCCAGCCTCAAACTCTACTCGCTGAATGGATAGCAATGCTTTTACCTATACCATGTTGGTAAACCAACGTGCTCTTCTCTAACAGGCCCCTGATAAATCTTTATCATCCTTTCTCCAGACCCCACTCAGGGTCAGCATCATGCACTCTCTTAAGAATGTTTTCTTTACAACCGTCTGGCAATTCCAAAAACCTCTGGAAGAATTGTTTGGACAATCTTTCCTTCTCAGTTTTACAGGGAATTTGATTCACATCAAATTCTTTAATTCTCCAACCACCATGATCCCACCAGATGCCTGTCACATCTGGTTGTTCATGACCCAGTTCCCCAGTATGGTCGCCAAATGTCGCGCGGCTTTTACTCACCCATCCCTTCGCTATCCGAGGTGGAAACTCCAAGATGGAAGAGTTGGAAATCTCCATGTACTCAGCCCGCTCAGAACAATCAGTCATGACCTACAGCTAGTGTATCATGGGGGTGTTTCCTATTTGTTTTCCTTCCCGCATTCATGTTAGCTACCTTACTATTGATAATTAAGTATTTGTTTGCTTCATCAATCTATCGGATTCCATCAACTCATCCATTCATTCCACAGCTTCACTCAGATCTCTCTACACAGTGTGAGTATGAAGTGTGTATCAGATTAATATCTATCAAGTATAGGCTACTAAAGTCATAGTGTCTCTAATCTACTCTACATTACAATTCTATAGCTTGCTTCCATTAAGCATCTCAGATCATCCTCCTCCTACTCCGTGCTCTCCCTCTTTCTGCCCAAAGATACGCTCTCTGCCCCATTTCCCCTCCGTGATGTCCGAAGTTTCCTTCCCCCAAGAAGCGCCCAAGAATCATTTTTCTCCCAGTCCTTGCTTCCCGCTTTATTCCTACCGTTGGTTCTAACCGTTTCCCTCACTAACCGTCGTCCGTGAAACTAACATGTTCCATTCGCAGGTGTTGTTCCCCACAGTCGTTCCCTGTCCTGCTATCCGTTCCCTATGGTCCTGACAGTTGTGTCAAGCTGTGACTGGCTGTGTGAAACTGTGACGGGCTGTGACTGGCTGTGTGGCTGTGTCGGCTGTGACAACTGTGTTGGCTGTGACGGCTGTGACGGGCTGTGTAACCCCCCTCTAAAGTGCGCTGCTGTCACCCCTAAGGCTCCTGTTGGTCTCAGTCTGTGCAAAAATTAAGGGTACCCCCACAGATCCCGTATAAGTGTCTAAGTCCCAGACAGTCCTCTAACAAAGCACCCCAGTCTGTGATGAAAGCTGTCTTTCCCTGGTCTTCTTCTGCCACTTGCACTTGGTTATACCCACTGAAACCATCCATGAATGAGTACATCTCATGACTTGCCACAGTGTCCAGTACCGCTTCTGTGAATGGCAAAGGGAAATGATCTTTCTTTGTACAAGCATTCAATTTCTTATAATTCACACAAACTCTCAGTTTACCATTCTTCTTGGGAACTATCACAATGGGTGACAACCAAGTTGTATACTCTATCGGGTATATAAACTTAGCCTCATCCAACTTCTTGATCTCTTCCCCAACCTTCTGTGCATAGTTGGGATTCATTCTGTACCTTGCCTATTTGATTAGTACTAACCCTAGTTCTGGTTCAATCTTATGCTGACAGATCTCAGGTGGTATCCCTTTCAGATCCTCATAGCTCCAAGCAAATACATCTCTGCATTTGATGAACATACTCTTAGCATGAAAAACACAATGAGGTCCGAAAATGGCTAAGTCCCTGAACGGCAATAGGGCCTGGAACTGGAAAACGGCGCCGAATTTCCAGTTCAGGGCCAACCAGTCTAGGGACTTAGCCCGAAAATGGCTAAGTCCCCGGACAGCAATAGGGCCTAGAACTGGAAAACGGCGCCGAATTTCCAGTTCCGGGCCAGCCACCCTAGGGACTTAGCACGAAAATGGCTAAGTCCCTGGACGGCAATAGGGCCTAGAACTGGAAAACGGCGCCGAATTTCCAGCCGGCCAGCCACCCTAGGGACTTAGCCCGAAAATGGCTAAGTCCCTGAACAGCAATAGGGCCTACAACTGGAAAATGGCGCCGAATTTCCACTTCAGGGCCAGCCAGTCTAGGGACTTAGCCCAAAAATGGCTAAGTCCCTGAACGGCAATAGGGCATGGAACTGGAAAATGGCGCCGAATTTCCAGTTCAGGGCCAGCCAGTCTAGGGACTTAGCCCGAAAATGGCTAAGTCCCTGGACGGCAATAGGGCCTAGAACTGGAAAACGGCGCCGAATTTAAAGTTCCGGGCCAGCCACCCTAGGGACTTAGACCGAAAATGGCTAAGTCCCTGGACGGCAATAGGGCCTGGAACTGGAAAATGGCGCCGAATTTCCAGTTCCGGGCCAGCCAGTCTAGGGACTTAGCCATTTTCGGAGCCCTGACTGGAAATTCGGCGCCATTTTCCCTAACACCACTTGAGGCCTCTAACATCCTGAAATGCCAGGACTTTAAAGAAAGGCAGCGCGTATGTACCTGTACAGAAGGCGCATTGCTGCTTTGTCTGCGTTCGGCTGGTCGGTGAACTCGTGGCTCCGGCGAGCATCTGCTATCTCCCGAAAAAATAGGTTGGTTTTGTAGAGTAGAAAGTACCTCGTCACATAGTCACGTAGGCTCTCTGCTGCAGGAGATATCTCCATCTTGAACTGATGTGCTTGTGTGTCCAGCTGCTCTTGCGCATTCGTCATCACCTGTGGAGATTGTCCATCAGATCGCTTTCCTCAAAAAATACAATGAATCCACCCCCTACTAGAGTAGAAGCCCCAAACGAAGCGTGGGGAAGTACCTGAAACCACCATGTCATGCGGTTCATCCACATGTCGAATGTGGGGTCAGAGAGTTTGTCCGTTTGGGGAAGCTCCACATGTCCCTGGTACTTTGGGAACCATTCCAGATTTGGAGCCACCGGGTCTGTCCAACACACCAGCATATTCGTAAGCGCCAAACACCACAAAAAGGAGTTGTTGCCACCACAATTTTGTTAAGAATGTATCACCTTTTCTGTTGCATCCACACAGGATGTGGCTAGACGATGGAGCTTCTCCAATGTCATCGTGGGCTTCAGAGCGCGAGAGTAGTGCTTCCCCACCTCCACCAGAAAGTCGGCACAAGGCCGGATCAGCTATGGCCACGTACTTTACCATCCGCGACTTGTACTTTATGCGGGCCCTCACCTCCGCAGCTTTGACATACGATTCGAGTTCCGGGAGGGTTGGATTCTTCTCCTCTGACTCCATTGTAGAACCTCCGCGCATGTGCCAAATCCTGCTGTATTTTCGTCTGTCAAGAATGCGCACATAAGATTAGAGATCCTGCTCAACACAATTTCTTCTATTGGGGGAGGAGAGACAGATTAGCTCAACAAAACTGTCAGGAGCTTTACCCGAAATATATAGTCCACCATGGCGTCAACGCTCAACCTATACCAGGTTCTGTCTGCCTTTGCCTCCGACTTGCGCAGGAGGTCGGCACTGAGGGAATTGGCAAACTCTTGCACCCCCTGCTTCCCGACATCCTTCACTCGGAAGAGCATATGGGACAAGTTGGTGGCAATGAAGGCATTCTCAGTCACCCTGCAGTGCCACATTTCCATCAAACAATACTGAAATGGGAATTTTCATCATATATGAGGATTCGCAATGAAATGACTTCCAAATTCAAAGTCCAAAAGCGAGAGGGGTTGTAGCTTACGAGTTGATGTCGGCCATTGCAGCTTTGAGAAGACTGCGATCTTTGGCCCCGCAACCTTCAGCACAACACAATCCACGGCGAAATGCCAATCGAGGTCGTTGGGGTGGGCTTGGGCAATGTGCTCCATCCATGCCAGGAGGCGATGATTGCCGTCCCACACGTAGAACATCTTACCGGACAAGTGCTGGAAAAGAGGATCACTAGCAATCGATCTCTCGAACTCCTCATTTCGCGTTTGCCAATGGGGACCCCATTTGTCCACCTCATCGGAAGTGTGGGCACGGGAAGCTCCGTGGTCGTTCTCAATGGAAACGTAAAAGGCGGCAGACCCCATTCGATATCCATCCGGAAAGAGAATTTCAGCTTGTCGATATCGCCTGGGAGGGCAGGTCTCACCACCTGCAATGACACCAAGCGGCAAAGGGGATTCGAAGCTTGGCCGGGTACACCATGCCCCCCAGCACCCTGCCAATGTTGCTGTGGGTTGCCTCCAACATCTTGGCAGCGGCCAACTTCATATCCACCTCAGACATGACGTCTGTTGCAGAGGGGTTTTCCGGCAGCCCACCAGGACCGCCCAAATCCAGCCTGTATGCTCCGGGTTTGGGGCCTGGGGATGTCCGGGAGGATGTCATCCTGGTCAGAAAGCTCCCTGTCGTCCTCCTCAACAGGGTCAGCCACTGCGGAAACCACCTCCAGCACTCTCCCGTCTCTACTGCCCTCCCTGGCTTCACCTGGAACTTGCAATCCGTGCTCTTTCAGGTGTTCTTTCCTCTCCTCCACTCTCCACCGTATGGGTAATTGCGGGGGTGCTCTTGCCCGCGATGGTCTAACCGGTGTGTTACTGCCTCTCTGTGGTGTCTTGGATGGATCCACCGTCTTTGTGCGTCCCTCGCTTACATTGGCATCTGTCATTTGGGCACCCCTTGTCGCACACCTCAGTTCGGTAAACTCCCCTTCAAGTCATAGTTACTCGCTTTGATGCGCGCGCCTGACTCCCAACCTGGCCGCCGGGCCAACTTGGAGTTTCGGCTGCTCACCGGGACATAACGGTCCCCTTCCGCTTCCCTCTAAACCCTCCACCTATTTGGGACTAGGAGAATTCCCTTTGGTAGATGGCAGTCCGGAACAGCTCCCCACTCTTTGGTCGCTTTCCGGCTCGCTCGCTTACTCACTAGTTTTTGGTCACCAACGGGCTTGCACCGTTCTCGGGGTTACTACTCCCTATATATACTTCTGTAGCTGTCCGCGGGGGTTTCATAACCAGCCATGCCATTTTATGGCGAACCACCACGAAAACCCTCGACTCCCGGTGGTGAGTCGCGGTGAGTCTTGGCCCACTCACCGCGGCCCCAATGGACCGTGATGAGTCCCAAGACTCCCCACGACTCCCACCTCGAGGTCTCCACCCCATGGTGAGTCCTATGCCACCCCCACTAAGTCCCACTAAGCTACCACCACCCTTGTGGAGCCACCTCCACCGCAACCCGGTGTGCGGGGCTCCACCTAGTGAGCGCCTCCGCCTCCTTGAGTGCCTTTGGGCACTCAAGGTGCTTCAGCCCCCATACCTATCGCTGCTGCCCGCGCCCCCACCACAGGGGCAGCCCCTCATGTGTCCCGACCCCCTGCCCTCAAGGCAAAGGGCCGCGACACACACCCCTACCAACAGGGAGTCGATGTCCTCATCGACTTGTCCATTTTGTAGAAACGAACATCCAAGTTGTGGCGTCCCACATCAAGGAGTTTGTTTCCGTACCATGGCGTCCCATGGCAAAGAACCAAACCCCACACTTGACTCCACTCTCCACTAGCTAGTTCGGCCGACTTCCTCCAAGTCCCGGCCAAGGGTGGAGCCTCTCCAGCTCCTCCCAGTGCACCTTCTTGGCCTACTTCAAGGCCAAGGAACGATCCTCCCCGAGGATCGAATCGCCTTACTGCAACAACATTGCTTGCGATCGCTCATGATGCCGCTTTTGGCATCACCTTGAGCAAGGGTTCACCTGGAACCCTCTTTGACTAGGAAGATAACCTTGAATCAACCGTGCGCCCCAATCACTACAATTGGGTCCGCCTTGGAATGCTGGCCTGAGGTACGGGAACAACGCCGAAGCCGCACTACGACTTCGTCCCGAGGCTACACGATTATAGTACGTGAACGGAAGCACGTAGCTTCCGCGTTAGCCCGCACTACAAGGCAACCCCCTCGGTAGCGCAGTTATAGTACGCGCACGCGCCAGGTGCGCACTAGCACTTGAACTCCCAAATAAGGCGCAAGTTTCCTTGCCCCTTGGATGGGAGTCACCCGATTTCGGCACTGCGCAAACACACGATTAACCCAATTTACCTCTCCCACTTTTGTAAGCTAGCATGCATTCTACACACCAGCCAACCACACCATGCATCACCATTCCAAACACAATAGGACGCACAATATTTGGAACCCATTTCCTTTATCACAAATTTTGTACAATACAAGTTTTTGCAATCGGATTCCTGAGCTAGCTAAACCGGGCTAAGCATGCATTTCCTCCCCACGCTCCAAGGTTGATGTCCCCATCAACGCTTCTTCCGCTTTTGAGGTCGCCCTTCGAACGCTGCAACTGCCTCGGATGCGTTTCCCATTTCTGAGGCACGCACCCAAGATGCCTCCACAAGATGATAGCCCTTCCATTTGACGAGATACTCCGTTTCTCGGTTCTTGAACCTCCTCGACTTAAGTATTGCCTCCACCTCGTACTCGGTTCATTTTCATGATCCAACAGCATAGGTGGCGAACGCAACACTTGCTGCCGATTCGGACGTGCTTCATCTTTGAAGTAAGGCTTCAAAAGGGAGACATGGAATACTGGGTGCACCTTGCTGTTTGCTGGCAGCTCCAATTCATACACATCCTCATTCATAACCCTCCGAATGCGAAAGGGACCCGCATACGGAGGTACGAACTTCGGACTCATTTCCGGAGGTAGTCGAAAATTCTTGATGTTCAACCAGACCTCTGTGCCTGCCTCAAACTTCACTTCCCTCCGCTTCCGATTCGCCTGCCTTTCATACCGTTTCCTAGCTTTGGCAATGTTGTACTTTGCGAGCTTCAACAAACGCTCGCGTTCTTCCAGTACCGCCGCTACTGCCGGTTCCTCAACGTCCTGGGCGGCCCAACTTGTCGGCACCAGAGGTGCTTTTCCATAGACCAACACAAAAGGGGAAACTCCCGTCGCGGAGTGTTCTGTGTTATTATAACAGAACTCTGCCGCGTCTAAGTGTTCCATCCAGTCTGATTGGTCTGCCGACACGTAATTCCGCAAGAATTGCTTCACTACGGAATTCACTCTTTCCGTTTGGCCGTCCGTCGTAGGTCGGAAGGCGGTGCTCATCTTCAGCCTCGTCCCCATCTTCTTCCAAAGTGCTCTCCAGAATTTACTCGTAAACTTTGGGTCGCGGTCCGAGACAATATCCTTCGGGACTCCATGATGCTTTAAGACGTGGGCGAAGTAAAGTCGCCCTGTCTCCTGCGCAGTTGCCGTCTCCTTGGTGGGGATGAAATGGGCCATTTTACTGAACCTATCTACCACCACCATGATTGCATCGAATCCTTTTGACAGCGGCATAGCAGTCATGAAATCCATCGAGACGCTTTCCCAAGTCCCCTCTGGAATCGGCAAGGGTTGTAACAGCCCCGCTTGCTTTTTATACTCGCTCCGGTTTTGTTGGCATGTGGTGCATGTCTTTACATACTCCTCTGCCTCCTCCCTCAGTTTGGGCCAGAAATACTCTTTCTTCAAGAGTGCCGCAGTGCGCTTGGCTCCACCGTGGCCCGCAAGCGGGCTATCATGGCATTCTCTCAAGAGACTATCCCTGATCCCTCCCTTTGGCACATAGAGACGTTTTTGCTTATACCGGAGCAGTCCGTTTTGCAAGTGGAACTGCGATTTAACCCCCATTCTCAAGTTCTGCATCACGCACTTTGCCAGCTCATCCTTCCGGCAAGCCTTCCGGATCTTCCTTTGGAGCGCCGTCTCGCCCTTGTACACCAACAAGAGCTGCTGCTTTCTACTTAAAGCATCGGCCACCACATTGTCCCGTCCCGGTTTGTACTGGATATCCACGTCGAACACTGCCAAAGTATCTTGCCACCTAAGTTGTTTTGGGGACAACTTGGGCTGCGTGGCAAAATACTTCACCGTGACATTGTCCGTGAACACCTTCACTGGGTTGGAACCAACATAGTGGCGCCAGAGTTCAAGGCAATGTACCACCGCCTTCATCTCTTTTTCGTGCGTCGGCCACCGTCGCTCCACTTCATTCAGTTTCTTACTTTCGTAAGCCACTGGACGTCCATCTTGCATAAGTACACCCCCAATTGCGAAGTCCGATGCATCTGTATGAATCTCAAACGGACGATCGAACTCCGGGATTTTTAAGACTGGAGCTTCCGTCATCCGCTGCTTCAATTCAGCAAAAGCTTGGCCACAAAATGTGTTCCATACCCAGACTTTGGATTTACACAGAAGGTCCGACAGCGGCCCCGCGATCTTGGCGAAATTTCTCACATACTTCCGGTAATAGGAGGCGAGTCCTAGGAAGGATCGCACTCCCGGGACCGAAGTCGGAGGCTCCCAGTCCAAGATCGCCCTCACCTTTCTGTCATCCATTTTGATCCCATCCTGTGTAATCACGTGCCCAAGAACTCCACTTTTGTGACCCCGAATTCGCACTTTGAAGCTTTGGCATACAGCTTCCCTTCTCGCAATTTTTGGAACACCCTTTTGAGGTGCTCCAGGTGCTCCTCCTTTGTTTTCGAGTACACCAAGATGTCGTCGATGTACACGATCACAAAGTCATCCAACCACTCCTGGAAAAGGCTGTTCATCAGCGTGCTAAATGTCGCTGGTGCATTGGTGAGCCCAAAAGGCATCACCAAGAACTCATATGAACCATACCTTGTCCTGCACGCGGTCTTCTCCTCATCTCCTTCCGCCACCCGAATTTGGTGATAGCCGGAGCGCAAGTCGATCCGGCTGAAATACTTCGCTCCTGCCAACCGATCGAAGAGGTCGTCGATCCTTGGCAAAGGGTACCGGTTTTTGATAGTCACCTTATTCAGAGCCCTGTAATCGACACACATCCGCAGCGTCCCATCCTTCTTGTCTGCAAATAGCACCGGGGCTCCGTAAGGTGACTTACTCGGCCGGATGTACCCCTTTGACATTAGATCTTTGAGCTGAGTCTTCAGCTCGACCAACTCTTTGTGGCTCAACCGGTAGGGCGCCTTGGCAGGCGGTTCCGATCCCGGTATCACCTCAATTTGTGGTCAACTCCTCTTCGCGGTGGCAAGCCGCTTGGTAAATCCTCCGGCATCACATCCTGGTATTTCTCCAAAATCCCCTTGATCCAATCTGGGCTCGGCTCCCCATCGCCTTCTCCTTTCACTTCTCTAATGTAAAGCAAAAACTGGGACTCGTGTGTCTCCTCCACGGCCCACTCCTTTGCTGATAGAAGGTTTATTCGCCCTCCCACGGATTTGGGCGTTTCCGACACTCGTAAAACCTCGCCACCATTCCCACATGGCAGCGTGACTACTCTCTTGCGGCCATCTATGACCGCTCCGGATTTGCTCAAAAAGGTCATTCCCAAAATGAGATCCACTCCATCGATCTCGCAGATAGTGAAGTTCTCACGTCCCTCCCAACTCCCCAGTTGAAGAGGAACATCAAACGCCAACCTTGTCGCCAACTGAGGTTCTCCTTTGGCAGAGCGCACCTCAATAGAGGCCCCCACGTCACTTGTCGGGAGTCCCAACTTTCGCGCCACCGCCGGCGTCATGAAGGAGTGCGACGCTCCTGTGTCCACCAACAACGACACATTAGTTCCGGATATTATCCCATCCACGAACAATAACTGACTCCCTTTTCGTAAGGCGCCAGTTTCCTGATACAACTCACAAGAAAATTTGCCTACCTTGCAAGTCCTGGCGACCACCGCTTCCACCAAGCGACTGATGGTATCTTCCGACAGCTCCGTGGTCGCCCGAGTCATGTTCAATTGCCGGGGCTTCGTGCACTTCTTGGCCATGTGCCCGGGCTCCCCGCAATTGAAACACACTCCATCAAAGGTCGCCTTCTGTCCGCCATAAGTCGCTCCACCCGCTTTTCCTTTCGAAGCACCGGGTGCCGCCTTGACGTGTGAAGGACCTCCCTTCGATTTCCACGTGCCATTTTCGCCGCGTGGCCTATCCCACTTCTTTTCCGGTCGGGAGGAGTCCCTTCCCGCCGGGTCTTCTTGTGGTTCAGCTCCGTACGGCCTTGTCTCTCACCCCTAGGGACATCCGAGAAACATTCAGCTCTCTCAATTGCCTCGTTCAAAGTCTTGGGTGGCTTCTCCTCCAACTTCCGCCTAGCCCATGGGGCCAGTCCCGCCACAAAGTTGAAGACCATTTCTGGTTCTGCCATGTCCGCGACTTCGAGCAACAGCACATTGAAAGCCTGGACATACCCCGAATGTCATCTGTTTGCTTCAAATTCCTCATCTTGTCCGGGCAAGCCAGGATGCGTTGAGGGGCACAAACTGTCTCTTCATCAATTCCTTGAACTCACTCCAGTTCAAGGTTTCCGGGCTTGGGCCTCGGTCGTGAAGGCGTTTCTGCCACCATTGTTGAGCATAGCCCCTCAAATAGGTGGGAGCCACTTCCACCCGATCCTCGTCACTCAACTTGGCCGCCCGGAAGTACTGCTCTAGCTCCAGGAGCCAGGTGTTGAGTGCCTTCCGGTTTCGAACGCCCTCGAAGGTGCCGGGTTCCTTAGGCTTCACCTTAAACTTTGCCTTGGTGGAAGTGGCATTAGCCGCCTTCAACACGTCTTTCAACGTCCCGCCAAACTGCGCCAACAACCCTTCCCAAAAGGCTGCCGGCATGGGAGGCATCTCTTGGTTTGTCGGAGCTCTCAAAGATTCCTCGGGCTCCGACTCCTCGGATTCCTCCCGCTCCTGAGCGGCCTCGTTTTCGGAAACATTAATCGCTTCCTCAAACGGCCGCCTCGGTGACACGTCGCCCCCATCGGGCTCACCGGGATCATCATCTTTTGGGCCGTTCCGCTTTCGCTTCGGCTTGCCCGACCCCATGATGAGGCCAATCCCAAGGACGATCGCGTACTGAACTCTAAGCTCTGATACCAAGTGTCGCACACCTCAGTTCGGTAAACTCCCCTTCAAGTCATAGTTACTCGCTTTGATGCGCGCGCCTGACTCCCAACCTGGCCGCCGGGCCAACTTGGAGTTTCGGCTGCTCACCGGGACATAACGGTCCCCTTCCGCTTCCCTCTAAACCCTCCACCTATTTGGGACTAGGAGAATTCCCTTTGGTAGATGGCAGTCCGGAACAGCTCCCCACTCTTTGGTCGCTTTCCGGCTCGCTCGCTTACTCACTAGTTTTTGGTCACCAACGGGCTTGCACCGTTCTCGGGGTTACTACTCCCTATATATACTTCTGTAGCTGTCCGCGGGGGTTTCATAACCAGCCATGCCATTTTATGGCGAACCACCACGAAAACCCTCGACTCCCGGTGGTGAGTCGCGGTGAGTCTTGGCCCACTCACCGCGGCCCCAATGGACCGTGATGAGTCCCAAGACTCCCCACGACTCCCACCTCGAGGTCTCCACCCCATGGTGAGTCCTATGCCACCCCCACTAAGTCCCACTAAGCTACCACCACCCCTTGTGGAGCCACCTCCACCGCAACCCGGTGTGCGGGGCTCCACCTAGTGAGCGCCTCCGCCTCCTTGAGTGCCTTTGGGCACTCAAAGGTGCTTCAGCCCCCCATACCTATCGCTGCCGCTGCCCCCACCACAGGGGCAGCCCCTCATGTGTCCCGACCCCCTGCCCTCAAGGCAAAGGGCCGCGACACCCCTGGCCTCTTCAGCTGCCTTTTCTCTTTCCTCCTGGCTAGCATTCTGTCTCGTCTGCTCTTTTGCCCTCTCTTTTGCCCTCTCACGGGTTTCTGTTTCTTACTAGGGCTAGCAGCAGGGAGCCCTCCAGGACGACCACCTTTGATTGAGGCGAACTGACACCCTCGCGCGCACTGCTCACTCCCCCCTCCGCAGCCCGTGACTGCTCTCTCGCCGGGGATTGCATGTGCTTAGCTTTCTTCTTTTTCTTTGCGTGGGCGGGCCCTACTGCATGTGCATGAACAACCTCCATTTCCGGATCTGCTGTCCTCATGTCCTCACGCCCTTCACCTGCCATGCCGCCTGCACCAACCTCCCCAATGCCTACTCTGTCGTACTGTCGTTGCAAGTCCTCCCGTCCACCAACAAAAGGCTTAAGTTTGCCCTCTCGCCCCAAGTTGGGCGATTCAAACATGCGATGAGTTGGAGCTGTCGATGATACCACCACTCTGTCATTGACAAAAATCGTGAAAACCAATATCGGTGCAAAAAGCAACATCGCAACGAGCAGCGCAACCACCATAGCAACAATCGTGTAGCAAAAATGAAAACATAACAAGTTTAGGAAGTATGGAGAGCCATGCAACAACAATGAAAACAAATGCAACCATTGCCTGAGAATGACATGCACAAGCAGCCTTCTCCAGAGCTGCCGGATTTGCACACGCATTGCAAACAATCTAAGGTTCACTCAACTATCTAAAGTTCACTCATACAGCGAAACCAGGATGAGATGCAAAAACAAAGCGAGGTAACAAAGCGAAAGCAAAAAATAAATCGAACAAACCGAAAGCAGAAGTGGCTTGCCTGAGAGTACTCGGCTTCAGTTGGCGCAGGTTGTGAGCAAGACACTAGAATCTCCTGCTGGAGCTTCAGTTTGGCCATGCGAGAGATTGGCCGTCGTCTGTAGTACAGAGCTTTCAACTTCCGCCGCGGTCTGGATGTGAGGTCTCTCTCAGGAGAGCCACGCCCTTCAGGCGGCATAAGTCCCAGCCAAAAAGATCTCCTTTTTTGGGGTACATGCCTCGAATAGCATGTTAAGCCAAGATTAGCATGAGATTTAGGGTACGTGTCCAGGAAGCCATGCGTCAGGAAGCCAGCCCGAATGATAACCGACGGCGGTCGACATTTATGCCCAACTGCGCAATTAAATGTCGGATGAAGCCCTCCATGTCGGATGAAAATCGACGTAAACAGTCCCGGAATTTCCAACGTAGAGGTAATTCGGAGCGCTGCACGATGGAATTCCGGCGCCATATTTCCATCCTGCAGGTAATTCGGAGCGCCGAATTTCCATCCAGCAAGGTAGGCGGCGCTGGAAATTTCCCTCACGCAGGTAATTCAGAGCGCGCGGATGGAAATCCGGTGCCGGATTTCCATCCGCGCAGGTCGGGCGTCGCGCCAAATTTCCCTCACGCAGGTAATTCGGAAGCGCGCGGATGGAAATCCGGCGCCGAATTTCATCCGCGCAGTTCGGGCGGCGCGCCAAATTTCCCTCACGAAGGTAATTCGGAAGCGCGCGGATGGAAATCCGGCGCCGAATTTCCATCCGCGCAGGTCGGGCGGCGGGCCAAATTTCCCTCACGCAGGTAATTCAGAAGTGCGCGGATGGAAATCCGGCGCCGAATTTCGATCCGGTAGGTAAGTGGAATCCCGGATGGATGGAAATTCGGCGCCGAATTTCCATCCTGCAGGTAAGTCGGATCGCTGGCGTATGGATATTCGGCGCCGAATTTCCATTCGCCATGTATTTCATCGCTCAGAATTACCTTCCTGCAAGTAATTCTGAACGAGGAATTACCTTCCTACCGGCATCGATAGGAATTACCTGCAGGAAGGTAATTATGAGCGATGAAATTCATGGCGAATGGAAATTCGGCGCCGAATATCCATACGCCAGCGATCCGACTTACCTGCTGGATGGAAATTCGGCGCCGAATTTCCATTTATCCGGGATTCGAATTACCTGCTGGATGGAAATTCGGCGCCGAAATTCCATCCGGGGGATGGTCTCTGTCGGAGAGGTGCTGCCTCTCCGCCGCTCTGTTGGATATTCGGTGCCGAATTTCCGTTCGGGGGTTTGAAATATGACGGCCAGGTGCCGACCTCTCCCCCTCCCCAACTGCATTGGAACGGCCCCGAATTGAAATTCGGCGCCGTTTTCCCATGTGGGGAGGTTTTTATGTCGGCCAGTTTTCGGTCTGACCCCCCGACAAGACTTCCTTTGGGGGGGCCCGGATGGAAATTCGGCGCCGAATCTGCATCCAGGGGATGCTCTCTGTCGAACACGTGCCGACCTCTACGCCCGAGGCGACTTCATCCGGGCGTCCCCTGTTCGGTATTCGGTGCCGAATTTCCGTCCGGGGGTTGAAATGTGACGGCCAAGTGCCGGCCACTCCCCCCTCCCTGACTGCATCCGAACCGCCCCGGATGGAAATTCGGCCACTCCCCCCTCCCTGACTGCATCCGAACCGCCCCGGATGGAAATTCGGCGCCGTTTTTCCATCTGGGGATGTTTTTATGCCATCCAATTTTCGGCCTGACCCCCCGACACGACTCCCTTTGGGGGGCCCGGATGGAAATTCGGCGCCGAATTTCCATCCAGGGGATATTCTCTGTCGCACACGCGCCGAGGCGACTTCATCCGGGCTTCCTCTGTTGGATATTGGGTGCCGAATTTCCATTCGGGGGTAGTAATGTGACGGCACGGTGCCGGCTTCTCCCCTTCAGCCGTCATCATCCGGACGGCCCCCCACTTTCTGACTGCATACCGTTGGCAGTTATTGCGCAAAGACCAGGGGCCGCATTCCGGAGACAAGGTTCATTAACACTCTGACTGTGTATTTTTGAGATAGTTGGCTCTCTGGATTTGGATCAGGCTTCGTCGCTCGGACAAATCGGCATCGCATTCATTCCCATCGCTGCACCCCCTTCTACCAGGGAGCTTCCCAGCACGCCATCCTGGCAGTCTTGTGTGCACATCTCCCATGGCGGAAAACCCGAGCGCTCCAGTGTACTGCCCTCCTCACGAGCATAGAGCTTCATTTCCGTGCAGAGGGGACACCTGCCGGGTGATGGAGAAATATCTGTGCGTTCGATACCACCTGAAACCGGGGTCGGTTTTTTTGGAGGAGGAAAGGAAGGACTCTAACGGCCTTGTTGTTGAGAGTATTGTTGTGCTCCACGATGATTTCGGCGATGGCAGGGAATGGCGAGTTCCACCATCGGACAGCGTCATATACAGGGCTGTTGGGGACTTCATTTGCCCGCCAAATGCACCTTCTATCCTGGCGCCTTCCACGAAACAATCCGCGAATCAGAGAGTGGCTACCTCAAAGAGAGAAGTCCGCAACGAAGTAAATCCAGAGCCGAACCCATCCATGAAGACGAGCGAGAACCGGGTTGTTCACAACCTGTCCGACTCAGACGAGGTCATGGAAGTTCCGAGGTCGTCCTGGAGATCAGGCAAGTCCTCAATGGACGTCAGTGGAGGAGGGAGTCATATTCCCAGCACGAGCACCGCAGTTCGATCTATTCTTGAAATTCTGCGAGGGCTTCACCTGGAAGGACACCGGTCGGAGCTGGCTGGGCTGGACTACAGCAAGTTCGCAATTAAATCGGTTACATGCCTTCCCGCCGACGTCGACGGTAATATCTTCTTTGAGTTCCCTCCTCGGGCGGACTACTCGAGGGCGTCCGGAATGTTGACAGATATGGATAGAAAACATGACGGTCTTCCTTGGTGCGTTACCAAAACCACCAGCATGAAGATGCTCGATGGTGTGCGGGTGCGCTACGTTGTTTGTGCGGGCGCGTTGCGGTGTTTCTCCCCAACTTGCTTCCACTTTAAATCCAGAGGTCACAGGAACGAGACCGATTGGACAGGCACAGCTCACCAACCATTTCGAGCTCAGGAGAAGGTTCCAAACTCCACATTTAAGTGTGCGCATTGCAAAGAACCACCACACTGCATGTCTGTTTGTAATGCCAAGTAGTTCTATGTGTTGCACCGTTTCCCTGACCTCATCCGAGCTTGCATACACGTTGGTTCCCATTGTCACAAATTGGCGAGGGGGAACTTGCGGGAGGCTGCCCACGAAGCAGAGCAGCTGAGAAGGAAATGGAGGCATTGCTGGAGCCGGTGTCCCATGTATGTTCACCGAATGTCCGAAACCACATTGTCTCATGCAAACAGATAAATGGTCGTGGCTCGGATATGCACTCCATTCTGGAGGTGAAGCGACGATGTGGATATGACTACATTCATGGAAGTAGGTTTCCAGGACAAGGGACTGAGGCAGATCGTTGTTTCGTATTCAAAATGTCCACGTGTGGACCTGGCAGCGGCGTCGAACTGGTCGACAGGATGACGAGTGGGAACTTGTCAAACAGTTGGGTCATGTTCGACCATATCAAGCGAATTACAAATCACCAGTGGGTGACAATGGGTGCACATGTCTACGACACCCACTGCAGGATGCTAATGACAATTGCTATTTGTGAGATGAAAGGAGAGGACGCACAATCGGAGATGCTTCTTTGGCAGGGAATAAACGAACAGATGGCCAAGGCGGGATCGCCCCCTCCCAATTTCCGTGGTTTCATGGCGGACAACGCACAAGCAAATTGGGCTGCCATTCGAAGGGTGTACGGGCAAGACCCCAATGTTCCCATGGAAGGCAAGGAGAGATCTTGTGGGTTCCATTTTCTGCAGAGCCTTTCGCAGTACACAACCAGGCTCGTGGCGCCAGATTTCAGAGAGGAGCACCGTTCCATGTGCCTTGCGTGGAAGCGCGCTCCCACCTTGGATGATGCAGAGACACAGTTTGCATGCATACGGGCTTGGTGGACATCGTCAGGTGCTGTAAGGAAATCAAACGAGGGAGCAATGGTCAGTTGGCTAGCATGGTGGCATTATCGTTTCCTCCAGTTCGGCGACTATATGCGGGAGGTGAGTTGCACGAATTCGCGTCCCGTTGAATTATTCTTGGCCATATTTGTAACTTGCTTGTAACCTGAACATGTGCTTGTGCAGGAAATGTGTCTCGACTCCGACACCGACATGCCCACGACAAACATGGCCGAATCAGTGCACTCTTCCTGGCGTGCCTCCTCTGCGGCGCATCTGGTGGACATCCTCACTGCCACAACGGAGGACATTGTGAGGTCAATTATGCAGCAATGCAGGTACAACGAGCTCTTGAAAGAGAAACAGTGGGGCTTGGGGCCGGACAGGCAGGAAATGCTGATGCGAACTGCCTCTAGATCGAAGAATCCTTGGAAGTGGGCGGCGGCCTTGCGAGAGGGCCTTCGGGACACGCCATTGCTGCGAAGAGGCCAACATTTGGAAGGAGATGTTCATACCCATCCAGTGAGACGAAGACTTGACGAGGCACCTGGCGGAGAAGAGGATTCATGGCGAGCGGACAAGAATATTTGCACGCTCCCTCGTGGTCCCGTGATGTTGCCCGAGGAGGTCTCATCGAGCACCGCAAGTCCTGCACGTTCAAGATCGCCATCTCCTTTAAGCACAGGGCGCGTGCCCCGGCAACATAACGAGCCATCTGTAGTAAAGCAGTACAACATTCCCATTGTGGAGACAAGAGTGTCGGAGTCACAGTGGAGAATTGCGAGGACATTGCTGGCATTTCGAGGGAAGTGCTGCGCCATCCGGGTGGATACGAGAGCACGCTGTGGTGAGATGATTCGGAGGAACCCACACGGTGCTGTACCTGTACCTTGTTTCAGCGGCAGATTTTTGACTCCCACATTTGCTCACGCCACAACGCAGACATTTTGGTTCTGTAGGCACGACATAATGACCTGTGTATTTGGCAAGCCCAAGTACGGGATTCAGGGAATGCCGGAGCCTCCGGGCGTCTGGCCTGTTGCACCGGGTTGCAGCCTCTCTCAGAATGAGGCGGATGCTCTATCTGCAGCAGGATTTTGAATGGTGCAACGCACAGACATCCCGGCCCACGCATTTCCGGTTCCTCAGACCCAGCCATTGCAGACTGCTCGGTCCAGTAGAGACGGATTGGACAATTCTGCACATCCCACAATGCGATTCGGAAGAGTGAAGAGACGACACCCTCCCAACAAGTTGAATGAGACTCGGATTGCCAATGCTCTTGGGATGGCTTGCACTATTCAGAGCTCCGTGGACGTACCCCCACCCGGCCTTGGGCGTGTGTATCAGATGGCAACGGCCGGCTCGGCTGTACGCGACGATGTATACACAATTACGATTGGAGTGGAGCCGACTTGCAATTGTACGGACTTCTCGTTGATGGAAGCAAAGAAGGGTTCGAAGTATTATCCGTGCAAGCATCTGTATTACATCTACCTGAAGAGGTTGAGGATGAATGACTATTGATGACTTTATTCATGCACCGGCGTTGAGCGTGAACGAGCTGCACAAACTCCTCCTTAGGGATTCCAGAAATCATTGATGGGGCAAACGGAATCCTCCATATGGATATTTTCAAATGCATTTTGCTGTATCAGACTTTTTTTGCAGTGTAATGAAATGCACCCCAAAACTCCTGGAATGAGGCAATATTCCATTCAAACTGAGATCCAACAGAAGCAGTTGTGGGGCCATTTCTGGAAAAATGGCGCCGAATTTCTCTTTTTGGGGCCGAAAACTGGCTAAGTCCCAACATGCACTGGTACCTGTGTCTGGGAAAATGGCGCCGAATTTCTCTTTTTGGGGCCGAAAACTGGCCAAGTCCCAACATGCACTGGTACCGTGTCTGGAAAAATGGCACCGAATTTCTCTTTTTTGGGCCGAAAACTGGCTAAGTCCCAACATGCACTGGTACAGTGTCTGGAAAAATGGCGCCGAATTTCCTTATTTTGCGCCGAAAACTGGCTAAGTCCGAACATGCACTGGAAAAATGGCGCCGAATTACCTGTCATGAGGGGACCTATAGCCGCGGAATTCGGCACCATTTTTCGCCAGAGAGACCTATTACCGCGAAATACGTCGCCGTTTTTTCAGGTTACGGACCCTATTACCGCGAAATTCGGCGCCATATTTGCACATGTCGCTGGGAATTGGCATGAGCGGAAGACGAAATATCATGAGCACAACTGTCAAAACTGCAATTTTCCCTTCAAGGGGCCGAATAATATATTTGTTTTTCCTGACACATTGCATTAAATTATTGTTTTTTTATTGTTTTTTATTTTCGAAATTTGTACTTCTGCTCATGAAAACCGATTGTGTTACTACTCTGCTCATGCCGCTCATGCCGCTCATGCTCATGAAATAGCAAACCTCGTAACAACAGATGCATCCATCTCCACCATATCCTGGTTTGAATTCCAGTGTCTTCATTCCATTTTTCAAAGGCATTTTCTACTCCTCACATTTCTGTCCCCTTCAGTAGATACAAGAGACAGTTCCAAAAACTTCACAAAGTCATTCCTAAGTGCCAAAAAGGAAGCCAACACTCTTAGAACTTATCTGTCTTATACTCGTGTGAAGCGGTGGTTCTGCCTGCCAAGCTGGCACCTCACCATCGCTGTCATCAGCCATATTCAACGCTTCTCCTCATCTTGATTCCAGTTCTCATCATGTCATGACAGCTTGCTTCATCAGCTGGCAACATCCTTGTGCTTGCCAACCTCTACCCTATCCTTCTACATGTGCACTTCTGCCCTAAGGATTGATGTGCTCCTACAGTTCTAAGACAGAAAGCAACTACAAGTCTTAATTACAGATAACCTGAATTGCATCCACACCAGCCTGCACTTCTCATGCCCCAACAGCTGTTGCTGCGCTCCATCTCCTCATAACTGTACTCTTCAAGACAATGGCGGCAGCGGTAGTGCACCGCTCTCAGCACCTGCTTAGCTTTCAAAATTGATCATTACCACGCAGAAAGAGGCACCGCTTCTCCTTGCACAAAATGCCAAGCAGATCCCTTAACGTCGCGCTTTAAGGCAAGCTGATTCACATGGCGCAGGTGTAAGTTCCCAAGCCAGCCTGCTTGACACCACTACGGCAGCATCTGCGAAGAGTTGCCCGTCAACTTCCTCCTCGTTTTCCTCAGCTCGAGTTTCTAGGTTAAACATACGCGACGAAAATCATTCATTCCAAGGATGAAAAATGCGCATGTTATGACTTAGCCATATTTTGTCCTGGCAGAGCAAGAGCATAGTGTTCCCATGGAATTACCTGTAGTCCAGGGTAATTCCCTCCCGACATTAGTACCAGGCACTCCCTTTTTCACCAATGCCGTAATTTGATGCCCAACAAAAATTTCAATGTTACTCCCGTGCATTCACACTACACCCGCTTGCTTTTTGTACTCGCTCCGGTTTTGTTGGCATGTGGTGCATGTCTTGACATACTCCTCTGCCTCCTCCCTCAGTTTGGGCCAGAAATACTCTTTCTTCAAGAGTGCCGCAGTGCGCTTGGCTCCGCCGTGCCCCGCAAGCGGGCTATCATGGCATTCTCTCAAGAGGCTATCTCTGATCCCTCCCTTTGGCACGTAGAGACGTTTTTGCTTATACCGGAGCAGTCCATTTTGCAAGTGGAACTGCGATTTAACCCCCATCCTCAAGTCCTGCATCACGGACTTCGCCAGCTCATCCTTCCGGCAAGCCTTTCGGATCTTCCTATGGAGCGCCGTCTCGCCCTTGTACACCAACAAAAGCTGCTGCTTTCTACTTAAAGCATCGGCCACCACGTTGTCTCGTCCCGGTTTGTACTGGATATCCACGTCAAACACCGCCAAAGTATCTTGCCACCTAAGTTGTTTTGGGGACAACTTGGGCTGCGTGGCAAAATACTTCACCGTGACATTGTCCGTGAACACCTTCACTGGGTTGGAACCAACATAGTGGCGCCAAAGCTCAAGGCAATGCACCACTGCCTTCATCTCTTTTTCATGCGTAGGCCACCGTCGCTCCACTTCATTCAGTTTCTTACTTTCGTAAGCCACTGGACGTCCATCTTGCATAAGTACACCCCCAATCGCAAAGTCCGACGCATCTGTATGAATCTCAAATGGACGATTGAACTCCGGGATTTTCAAGACTGGAGCTTCCGCCATCTGTTGCTTCAATTCAGCAAAAGCTTGGCCACAAAATGTGTTCCATACCCAGACTTTGGATTTACACAGAAGGTCCGACAACGGCCCCGCGATCTTGGCGTAATTTCTCACATACTTCCGGTAATAGGAGGTGAGTCCTAGGAAGGATCGCACTCCCGGGACCGAAGTCGGAGGCTCCCAGTCCAGATCGCCCTCACCTTTCTGTCATCCATTTTGATCCCATCCTGTGTAATCACATGCCCCAAGAACTCCACTTTCGTGACCCCGAATTCGCACTTTGAAGCTTTGGCGTACAGCTTCCCTTCCCGCAACTTTTGGAACACCCTTTTGAGGTGCTCCAGGTGCTCCTCCCTTGTTTTTGAGTACACCAAGATGTCGTCGATGTACACGATCACAAAGTCATCCAACCACTCCTGAAAAAGGCTGTTCATTAGCGTGCTAAAGGTCGCTGGTGCATTGGTGAGCCCAAAAGGCATCACCAAGAACTCATATGAACCATACCTTGTCCTGCACGCGGTCTTCTCCTCATCTCCTTCCGCCACCCGAATTTGATGATAGCCGGAGCGCAAGTCGATCCGGCTGAAATACTTCACTCCTGCCAACCGATCGAAGAGGTCGTCGATCCTTGGCAAAGGGTACTGGTTTTTGATAGTCACCTTATTCAGAGCCCTGTAATCGACACACATCCGCAGCGTCCCATCCTTCTTGTCTGCGAATAGCACCGGGGCTCCATAAGGTGACTTACTCGGCCGGATGTACCCCTTTGACATTAGATCCTTGAGCCGAGTCTTCAGCTCGACCAACTCTCTGTGGCTCAACCGGTAGGGCGCCTTGGCAGGCGGTTCCGATCCCGGTATCACCTCAATCTTGTGGTCAACTCCTCTTCGCGGTGGCAAGCCGCTTGGTAAATCCTCCGGCATCACATCTTGGTATTTCTCCAAAATCCCCTTGATCCAATCTGGGCTCGACTCCCCATCGCCATCTCTCTTCACTTCTCTAATGTAAAGCAAAAACTGGGGTTCGTGTGCCTCCTCCACGGCCCATTCCTTTGCTGACAGAAGGTTTATTCGCCCTCCCACGGATTTGGGCGTTTCCGACACTCGTAAGACCTTGCCACCATTCCCACATGGCAGCGTGACTACTCTCTTGCGGCCATCTATGACCGCTCCGGATTTACTCAGAAAGGTCATCCCCAAAATGAGATCTACTCCATCGATCTCGCAGATGGTGAAGTTCTTACGTCCCTCCCAACTCCCTAGTTGGAGAGGAACATTAAACGCCAACCTTGTCGCCAACTGTGGTTCTCCTTTGGCAGAATGCACCTCAATAGAGGCCCCCACGTCACTTGTCGGGAGTCCCAGCTTTTGTGCCGCCGCCGGTGTCATGAAGGAGTGCGACGCTCCTGTGTCCACCAACAACGACACATTAGTTCCGGATATTATCCCATCCACGAACAATAACTGACTCCCTTTACGCAGGGCGCCAGTTTCCTGATACAACTCACAAGAATAGTTGCCTACCTTGCAAGTCCTGGCGACCACGGCTTCCACCAAGCGACTGATGGTATCTTCCGACAGCTCCGTGGTCGCCCGAGTCATGTTCAATTGCCGGGGCTTTGTGCACTTCTTGGCCATGTGCCCGGGCTCCCCGCAATTGAAACACACTCCATCAAAGGTCGCCTTCTGTCTGCCATAAGCCGCTCCACCCGCTTTTCCTTTCGAAGCACCGGGTGCCGCCTTGACGTGTGAAGGCCCTCCCTTCGATTTCCACATGCCATTATCACCGCGTGGCCTATCCCACTTCTTTTCCAGTCGGAAGGAGTCACCTTCCCGCCGGGTCTTCTTGTGGTTCAGCTCCGTACGGCCTTGTCTCTCACCCCTAGGGACATCCGAGAAACATTCAGCCCTCTCAATTGCCTCGTTCAAAGTCTTGGGTGGCTTCTCTTCCAACTTCCGCCTGGCCCATGGGGCCAGTCCCGCCACAAAGTTGAAGACCATTTCTGGTTCTGCCATGTCCGCGACTTCGAGCAACAACACATTGAAAGCCTGGACATACCCCCGAATGTCATCTGTTTGCTTCAAATTCCTCATCTTGTCCCGGGCAAGCCAGAACGCGTTGAGGGGCACAAACTGTCTCTTCATCAATTCCTTGAACCCACTCCAGTTCAAGGTTTCCGGGCTTGGGCCTCGGTTGTGAAGGCGTTTCTGCCACCATTGTTGAGCATAGCCCCTCAAATAGGTGGGAGCCACTTCCACCCGATCCTCGTCACTCAACTTGGCCGCCCGGAAGTACTGCTCTAGCTCCAGGAGCCAGGTGTTGAGTGCCTTCCGATTTTGAACGCCCTCGAAGGTGCCGGGTTCCTTAGGCTTCACCTTAAACTTTGCCTTAGTGGAAGTGGCATTAGCCGCCTTCAACACGTCTTTCAACGTCCCGCCAAACTGCGCCAACAACCCTTCCCAAAAGGCTGCCGGCATGGGAGGCATCTCTTGGTTTGTTGGAGCTCTCAAGGATTCCTCGGGCTCCGACTCCTCGGATTCCTCCCGCTCTTGAGCGGCCTCGTTTTCGGAAACATTCATCGCTTCCTCAAACGGCCGCCTCGGTGACACGTCGCCCCCATCGGGCTCACCAGGATCATCATCTTTTGGGCCGTTCCGCTTTCGCTTTGGCTTGCCCGACCCCATGATGAGGCCAATCCCAAGGACGATCGCGTACTGAACTCTAAGCTCTGATACCAAATGTCGCGCACCTCACTTCGGTAAGCTCCCCTTCAAGTCATAGTTACTCGCTTTGATGCGCGCGCCTGACTCCCAACCTGGCCGCCCGGGCCAACTTGGAGCTTCGGCTGCTCACCGGGACATAACGGTCCCCCTTCGCTTCCCTCTAAACCCTCCACCTATTTGGGACTAGGAGAATTCCCTTTGGTAGATGACAGTCCGGAACAGCTTCCCACTCTTTGGTCGCTTTCCGGCTCGTTCGCTTACTGACTAGTTTTTGGTCACCAACGGGCTTGCACCGTTCTCGGGGTTACTACTTCCTATATATATTTCTGTAGCTGTCCGCGGGGGTTTCATAACCAGCCATGCCATTTTATGGCGAACCACCACGAAAACCCTCGACTCCCGGTGATGAGTCGCGGTGAGTCTTGGCCCACTCATCATGGCCCCTATGGACCGTGATGAGTCCCAAGGCTCCCCACGACTCCCACCACGAGGTCTCCGCCCCCATGGTGAGTCCTATGCCACCCCCACTAAGTCCCGCTAAGGTACCACCACCCCTTGTGGAGCCACCCCCACCGCAACCCGATGTGCGGGGCTCCACCTAGTGAGCGCCTCCGCCTCCTTGAGTGCCTTGGGCACTCAAGGGTGCTTCAGCCCCCCATACCTATCGCTGCCGATGCCCCCACTACAGGGGCAGCCCCTCATGTGTCCCGACCCCTTGCCCTCAAGGCAAAGGGCCGCGACATTCCCCCCCCCCGAAGTGCTCCAAAAAAATGATCCCCCTTTCAGTCCTTGCTTCTAGCTTTATCTTCCTACCCGTTGTTCTAACCGTTTCCCTCACTAACCGTCGTCCATGAACTAACATGTTCCATTCGCAGGTGTTGTTCCCCACAGTCGTTCCCTGTCCGGCTATCCGTTCCCTATGGTCGTGACAGCTGTGTCAAGCTGTGACTGGCTGTGTGAAACTGTGACGGGCTGTGTCGGCTGTGATGGGCTGTGTCGGCTGTAACGAGCTGTGTTGACTGTGTCTGGCTGTGTCGGCTGTGTTGGCTGTGACGGGCTGTGTTGACTGTGTCTGGCTGTGTTGGCTGTGACGGGCTGTGTCACCCCCCCCTAAAGTGCGCTGCTGTCACCCCTAAGGCTCCTGTTGGTCTCAGTCTGTGCAAAAATTAAGGGTACCCCACAGATCCCGTATAAGTGTCTAAGTCCCAGACAGTCCTCTAACAAGGAACATTCTCCAAGATATAGGCTAGAGGTTGCACTTGCCTCGTCTGCAAGTCACGCAACACTCTCAACATCTCCCAAAACAAATGCGATCGTGCATCATGCAAGCCATTCCCATGACCTGCGGGAGAGTGTCCTTGGCAAGGCCATCCAGCTATCACCAAGTCAATGGCACCATGCCGGTCCAAATCATCCGCCCCCAGCAATGTAATGTCTGCTGGCAAGGCCTTTTGATACCCTTGAATTGCTGAGAGAGACAACAACTCAGGATACCGGTGTGTGAGCAAGGCGATATGGCGCATAGAAATACGCCGAGCTATCTCATCCTTCTCTACATACAAGTACTTGGGTACTTTAATCCCTGCTTGCAACACTCCCGCAAGCCCAGTGCTCATGCCTCCAAATAGGTCTAGCAAACAAATCCCTGAGTCAGGTAATGGGCACTGTGTCCAAAGGAGCTAACTGAGGAGGTCCAGGTGATGTCACTAAACTCCCTTCACTCACCAATGGATAGGCCTCCTGCTATGCTTAGTGCACACACTCGCCTGCTATTCGATGCAAATTCCCAACTGTACCCCACAGTGGAATATGAACAGGCACATGAGGAAGCAAATCAGCCTTGTATGCCAATTGTTTGTCCTCATCAGGTGGTGGCCTATCATCTGCATGACTATTGCCCTCCAAGAGCTCACCACCCCAAGCCACCACCCCTGAGAATGCAGCCAATGTGGGCATCATGTTCCTATGATCCACCGCTATATTCCCAATAAACCGCACTGGGAGCAGTGCATGTCGACCATCCCCTGACTGCCATTCCGGCCTGTAGGATGCCGTTTCCTCCCAAAAGTCCAAAGTAAAGCCCATCGGGTATAACACAACCCCACCAACAAACATATCATAAGACATCGTGTCCGTAACAATGGCTTTAGCTCTCATGACAGAGCCATCTGTAGGATGATATGGCTGCAATCAAATGAAGAGCTCATGGTGTGTAATCCCTCGTGCCTTCTCTGAACCGCCCAAAGATGTTTGAATTTGGAAATGGCAAGGCTCCAAATCCGCCTCTGTAAGGCCCAAGCCTGCAATTGTTGCTCTCCCCAACATCAATGGCTGTGTTCCCGAATCCAACAAGACCCGCAGTGGCCTATACCTCCTCCCGGATGGGCCACCCAACTGAAACACACCATCCTGATTGTCCACCAGGACTACCCCAAGAGTCACCATACTACGCTCAATGGCTGGTCTAGCTGACAACTCCTACAACCTTGCAGTTACCGCTTGCCATGGCGCAGCTGTGGCTGTCTTCACCCTTGAATCCAGGGCATCCATGCACTGCACCTAATCCGCTATCTCCACAGATAGTGTCGATGCATCACCACTCCCACAGAGTGCAGCTGCCAGTCTAAACACTGCAGCTGGCCGCATCCCCTGCAGACTTGCTTCCCCTCTTTGTGGATCAAAATCCACATCCGCTCCTCTTGGCTCAGGAGCACGCGTTGCTGCTTGAGAGACAGCAGCTGCAGAGTCCATATGCAATGGTCCTGCAAGTGCGGCTCCACATATGAAGCCCATACCAATCTGGTCTTTCCTAGGCATAGGAGGATGTGTAGGTAGGGCTTGAACCTCAGGCCTTGGAGCTGGCGCAACATGAGTAGTGGCCATGGTAGCAAAACGTTGCTCTAGCTGGGCAAGCTTATCCACCATGCCTTGGTCATGACCTTGACCCTGACCTTGTGCTCCTTGGTTTTGGTTACGACCTCTACCACGACCTCTGCCTCCTCTACCTCTCTGGAATACATTGCCTCGTCCTCGGCCACCATTGTTCCCTTGGAACTGGCCTGGCCATAGCTCAGGATGCAAGTCATAACAATGGGTCTCTTCATGCCCATACTTGCCACAAATGCCTACACTGTGGTTGTGTAGGCTGTGCCTGTCCGGCCCTTTGCCTCTCTTTGGGCAATCTCTCTTAACATGGGGTCCTCCACAATCCCAACATGTGACTCCCGACTGTTGTTGGCCTGAGAATGAAGGAAGTGACCTCTGCAATTGAGATCCTCTCTGTCCTTCCCTAGGCTTTGCCTGAGCCCCCTTGTTGCCTTGAGCACGTTGGGGTAGTGGTTGTTGTTGGCTAGGAGCCCCAATTCGTTGTGTCTCCTTACCAAACCCCACCATGACCACTCGATCCTCCACCATATTGAGCTCTATCCGCTCTGCCAGCAAAAACGCGTTTGCTAAGGTGGGTTGGGCCACTTGTAGGAGAGTTGCATCCCACACCCTTCTCCTCAGCTCCTTGTCCAATATCCCATACCAGAATTGGACTACTTGAGCTTCTGTAACCCTTTGGGTTACATTTATCAATCGCCTCATGCGCGTGTAAGCCTCCCTTAAACTCTCGGTAGGCTTTCGTTGGAACTCTTGCAAGCTCCGCAATTTCTCCGTCCCTATCCCCTGGTAGTTTCTCCTTAACTCCTCGAAGAACTCCACAACTGGGTTAAATGTAGGCACGAGTGTTGGTGTTGCAGCAGGAGCATGGGTGGACTTCCCAGCTCCTGTTCCACTTGACATCCCACTTCTGCTTGTAGAAGCTGCCGGTGTCACCACTGCCCTTGTGCCTCTAGTGATGGAGACATAGTCAGGTGACCAATACACCCGCCATTCCTCAATCTCCACCCCCCGCCTAAACTCATGGTAGTCATCCATGGGCGGCCCCTCAAGGTGCTGAAACAACCCCTTCCACGCCATAAAAGGCGTAAACAGTTGTGGATTGCGCATCTGCTGCAAATCACACCAACTATCAAACTCCTGTATGAAATCATCAAGCTCGATGGTGCCCACAGCTCCAGAGTACCGACGTGGCCCCTTGGTAGCTCCATACATTTCCTCCATCGTATCCCACAACAATGGCACGGAAATGGCTTGCATCCTCGGCGAGAATCATCCTAACTCTGAGTCTGAACCTTCCTCAGAAGACACTGAAGGTGAAGGTGGCCTAAACCGCACACCTCGTCTTGTATACCTACTAGTATCGCTGGTGCTCGCACCGACACTCTCCTCAGCAACTGGTGGCACCTCCGTGATGAAAACTCACAACCACACCTGTTGTAAACCTGTCTCTAATCCCCCTTTCCACAAGGTAACCGGGTAGAGAACCTGTTGCGGCTTATGGCTTAGACTACTAGGTTTGTAACATAAATCTGTACCTGCATCCACCGCAAGCACTCCTATGGTCTGCTGGTCATCAACCCAGCCTCACCATAAGAGAAACAATGATGGGCTGATTGGTCATCACCCCAACCTCACCACCGACAGCACGCTCTAGGATTGACCGGTGATCAAATCCGGACCAACCTCCTATGAAAACAAACGCCCACACAAAGCTAACATGGCGCACAGTCAAGCATGCAGGTGTGGAGGGGATCCAAACACAAGAAAATCAAGACATCAACTCCCCCACACCAAAAACACTCCACAAGTGTCGCTCCTGCAATGATACTCCAGCCCAAACCCGGACTGACTCTTGCCTCCACCTACGGAAAGGTTTTGGCCTACAGAGAGGGTGAAAGACTACAAGGAAGAGAGACTAAAGCAATTCCTAATCCGAGCATGCCCTTATCCCACTACCCTATCTCCACACTCTCTTGCTTGAACAATAGACAAGACTACCTTTCAAGGGTCTCTCAAATAACTCTCCAGGAGCCCTCAAGAATATCTCTCTCAAACAATCTCACTAAGGCTCCCAATCCTTGCACAATGGGACTCCAAAACAGTACACCAAGCCCCCAAGAGCCTGCCAAAACTTAGCCCTCGAGGACCCCAAATAGTCCATCACACAAGTCGCCAAAGACTCCTCAAGCTCGCCAAATATTGGCCTCCAAGGACCCCAAAATAGTCCTCCAAAGAACTCCAAATGGTCCTCCAAGGACCCCAAACAGTCCTCCAAGGACTCCCAATGGTCTTCCAAATAGTCCTCCAAGGACTCCCAATGGTCCTCCAAACAGTCCTCCAAGGACTCTTCCTATGTCACCATGTTCCCAATGCGTTCCCAATGTGTTCCCAAGTTCCCAATAGGTTCCCAAAGTTCCCTAAGAATATTCATAAGAATATGCCATAGTATTCTCCCAATATTCCCCTGGGCCTATACGTATTCCCCTTGTATTCCCTTTGTATTCCCCTTAGGAATAGCCATTTCCCCCTGGCAATAGCCATTTCCCCCTCATAGAGTAGTTCATTTCTCCCCAATGTTTAGCCATTTCCCCCTAAGCTTTAGCCACTTCCCCCTCTATTTCCTTGAGGTTTAGCCTTACCAAGCTAGGGTTTGTGCTCCTTGGGGCTCTATGCTTAATCCCCTCAAGCATCCATGAATTCTATGGGGTACCAAGACAAATTCCCTTGATCTTCTTCACCTTAAGCTACTCAAGTTTGTCTCCAACTCAACTAGCAATGCATTGGCCACACAACAAGCTCAATTTCTCATTGGAACTCAAAATCAAGCTTGTACCTCATTTGGCAAGCCACCAAGCCTTGTCTCCTCTCAAGCCTTGGTTATTCAAGCTCCCTTCACTTGCTAGCTCAAGAGCCACTCCTCTCAAGCTTGAAATTGCAAAGCTCAAGCCAAAAGCATGCTTCACACATGCATCACCTCATACACAAGGGAATCAACTTGCTCCCTTCACCTTCTAGCTCTCCTCAAGCTTGAAATTGGAAGCCACACTTGGGAAGCATGCTCCACATAAGCATCACTTGCTTGATCAACCATCCACCACAAAACTTAAGCCAAAAGGGAATGAATACATGAGCTTCACCTTCCCCTTCCTTGTCTTGACACATGCTAATGTATGGTTGAAGTTACTATGCATGCCTTGAGCCACAATTTTTTTTCTTCATGAAGACCACCTCCAATGATCTCCCACATGTGCTCCAAGCTCTTCAATGCTCTAGGCTTGGTTTCACATCATTATGATTGGAAGACTTCTTCACATGCTCCCCTTCAAACCGGGGGCTGCTATTTCATGAGCCATGAGCGGCATGAGCCATGAGCCATGAGCCATGAGCAGAGTCGTAAGTGTCAAAAAAAACATGAGCAGGACTATTTTCCAGAAATGAGTGTCTGCGGGAATAGGGTTTAGGGTGTCACAGTCATAGGGGGAGAAGGACCTCCCGATGAAGGAGGTTCGGCAATGTTTTTTAGAATTACATATTGAAAGGCAATGTTTCGCGAATGGTAGGGTGGTACTGATCTGTACAATGAGGGACTATTTCAGCCTACCAGCCACTTGCAAAATCCACCCACACTCCCAATCCCAAACGAAATGAGGAATGACGCATTTTGGGAACGATGGATACAGAATAGAACAAAAAGAGGGCACAATGGGGTTTTTATTGATCCACATAAATTGCATTTGAAGCACGTCTACTGTGCTGATTATGCAAACAAATCTTTAGCCCTGTGCCTTCTGAATACAAGTCACGTTGTCAATGGGACTTCGACTGCTCTGAGAACTAGCTCATGAGTCTTCGGGCTCCTCCAGGTAAACTGGATTGCAGCCGTTGTACCGCCCCTGTTGATGTTCACCACAATGTCCTGCCCTTCAATCATACCACCATCGAATATGGAAAGCTTCACGTTTTCGCCGTCCACACCAATGCGAATGTCCCCATACAATGGAGAAGATGAGCGCACTCCTTCAGGAGTATAAGTCTCTCCGATGGAGTCCACCCACGTCCACTGGCAGCAGTTCCACCGCAACAGCATAGCAGTGCGCATTCTTCTGCATGGGTGCCCGTCGAAGCTGGGAAAATCGGAATCAAGGATGCGCAGGAGCCACGGACTCCTCAGACCAAGATCGTCACCCCGCTCGAAGGCGTACTGGCCTGGGAGATACTCAAAAGCGGACAATGTTTTCACATTCGAACCAGTATCTTCTGTGTAATCTGTGTACCAGATAACGATGTCTCCCGATGTGGCCGAATACATTGCATAATCGATGCCTCCATAAGGGCAGTCGTCCCGGTTCCGGATGCACGACATCCTTGCAAAGGAGGACCTGGACGTCTTTGATACCGATGACAATGACCTTGCGGACAGCAACGAAGCCCTTAGATTTTCGAAATGATGAGAAGCGGAAGAGCAGTGCGGGCTCCAATAATGGACCATATGGGTCACAAGTACCCATCAATCATCGTGTAACGTGTTCAACACGCCAGCGGTGGATGAACCGATACCTCTTTCTCATCCACGGGGTATAGTTTGAAATCTGCCACCGAAGTCCATCCCCCGGATGGAAATTCGGCGCCGCATTTACATCGAAGGGGGGATGGACTTTGTCGTCTCGAGTGGCTATAGGCCCACCTGGCACTTACTGCCCATAGTTTGCATGGCAGGGAAGGAAACTGAAACGGCTACATCATGGATGAGCCAATCTTCATCCGTGCAGGTTCCTGTCGGGGGGAAATTTAAATGTGCCAAGGAGTGTTTGTGAGGAATTGCAGCGTTTGCTTGAATTTCTTCCAGCCACCGCGCTGCTACCTCCTCCATCCGGGAGCTGCTGTCATTGAGCGTACTGTGCTACTCTTTTTTCAGGGATGCCGTGCCGCCGAAATCCTGCTGACTGCCCTTATCATGGCTATGATTATGCTATGTTCAAACCAGAATCAGGAGACATCATTGTCTGGCTTTCAGTTTTCACAGACGCATCTGGAATCAAGCGGGAGTCTTTGCGCGCAATGGAGTATCTGGAGGGCTATTACCGCTTTGAGCGAGGTGAAGGCGAGGGTCAATGCGGTCCGTGGGTCCTGAAAATTGTTGACCTCGATATACCAAGGTGGAATGGGATGCCGGACAGATCACGCACGGCCTCACTTTGGCGCTGGAACTGCTGCCAGTGGACCAATGAGGACGGCAACGGGGAAAACTATATTCGTGGAGTTCACTCCGCTTTTCCAGTGTATGGAGACATTCGGCTGAGTTGCGAAGACGAATCGCACGGGCACATGAGGCCCACAATGACCTTGTCAATGTATGATGGTGGTATGATTGATGGGCATGACATTGTCGTTAGCTCCACCAAGGGCACCAGATCGACCGCATTGCAGTTTACCTCGAGATGCCGCATCAGTAATGAGCTTGTTTTGAGGGCTATCGAAGTTCCGTCGACTTGGTGACACCCATGTAGAAGGAGGAAGGGCTTAGATTTGTCTGGAGTTGCTAAATGTGAGACACCGTGTTCGATCAATAAAACAACCCATCGTACCTCACTTTTGTGTGCTTGTGTTTCATCGTGTTCAAGAACTGCCGTAATTGGCCCACTGTTTACAATTTGAGGTCTCATTTCTACAATGTGTCTGTCCATATGAATATACCAGAGTCAGCGATATCACAGTCCTGAGGTGAAGAAAATCCATGTATGAGTTGTAGGAAACGTATACACGCCGAAGCTCGGAAATTCGGCACCGCATTCCATTTTCTCCATGAAGCGATTTCTGGCAGCTCCCTTTCCTCCGTTGTCGTCGTAACGGAAATGCTGTACAACATTTCATTTCCTGACATGGCATTACCATACTTCGAATTTGAAATGCGGCGCCGCATTTCCATATTCGACCTTGAACTATCCAAGCATGTCCAGTCGCTAATGCTTGTCCATGTCCATACTTGAAATGCGGCACCGCATTTCCATGTCCGTCATCAAAATTTCGTACCGGACAATGAAATGCGGCACAACATTTCCAGAGAGCACAATGGAATGCGGTGCCGCATTTCCGTCGAAGGGTCTGGAATTGGACAAACAACGATGGAAGTTCTGGAAATGCGGCACCGCATTTCCATGTCTGTCATCAAAATATCAAATCGGACAATGGAATGCGGTGCCGCATTTCCGTCCATCAAGACGGAATGCCCACACGGGTCTGGAATTGGCCAAACAACGATGTCTGTTTTGGAAATGCGGCGCCGCATTTCCCATGTTGGGCAATTGAAAGTTTTTATAGGACAATGTAAGTTTTTATAGGACGATGGAATGCGGTGCCGCATTTCCATCAAAGGGTCTGGAATTGGGCAAACAACGATGTCCCTTTTGGAAATGCGGCGCCACATTTCCATGTACGTCATCGAAATTTCTTATTGGACAATGGAATGCGGTGCCGCATTCCCGTCTAGCATCATGGAATTGGGAGCCCAAGAACGTCGATGGGTCTGCAGTTGGAAAAATGTCAATCTCCAAAAGGTAAATGCGGCACCGCATTTCCATGTTCGACCTCCACATTTCGATTTACATCCATGGAAGGAGCTGGCAATCGGCAAAACTGCCGTGTCGGAAACGTTGTCCGAACAGTTTCTGATGTCCAAACCATGAAACGGAAATTTGTTCTTGCCCCGGTTTTGGAAATGCGGTGCCGCATTTCCAAACGAGGTTTTTGCAGTTGCCACATTTCCGTTCAGACATTGAAATGCGGTGCCGCATTTCAGATTTTGGGAGGGACCAGGTTTGGACGATGTTGTCGTTTAGAAGCACATGGGAGAGGGGACATGAAGGACGGGGAGAATTCCCTTTATATACTCTGGAATTGAATTTAAATGTACAAAGAGTTCATTAAAATTGTATTAATCTTGAAAATCATCACTACTGTCGTCCTGTCCTTGACTGTCATGCTCCGCCTCCACCCCGTCATTGCCTTTCTCATCTCCAGCGGACTGGTCGTTGGCCAGGCTTTTGAAAATCCCATCTTCACCTTGCGGAACCGACCATCTCACCTCCGTTGGCTCGTCGTCCTCCCTGTCTGCATCGCTCTCATCCGCTGAATCACATATGAACTTTCGCACCCGTCTACCTACCTCAGCTGTTGCCAACTCTTTCCTTATCCTTCTGTCCTCCCTAGCCCTTTCCAAAATCTGCTCTACTTTACTGGGATTCTCACATCGTCTAATCGCTGTATTTGCGAGTTTAGCTGCATAACTAGGAAGGGAGTAGTCCTTCACCGGGCTCGTCATGAAGTCGGCCCTCGCAAAGAACGGGACATTCTTTCTGGCAGGAAGTGTAGGCCCTACATGTTTCGACCCGGATCCTCCAATCCTGCACATAACAATCACCAACGAGACCAATGAGAACCACAGTCCGGATATGCGTTTGACAAAAAATCACACAGAAGGCTTTGCAAACTTATAATGTTTGGACTCACTCATATTCCGGGTTCTCCTCGGCATCAATGTCCACTGTCTCTTCCTCCGACTCCGACGAATCCGAGGAGTCTTTGACTTCGATGGGAGCCTTCACATTCCGTTGCAGCCCTTCCAGATGGGATCCCCAGATGCCTGTGTCCTCCTCGTAGGCAAAGAGGTGCCGGTCGGAAAACCGCCCAGCCCACATTGAGGCACCTGTTACAATGCCATCCACACATTATGACATGGCCCTTCATATGTTGCGAATGAAAGCATAACGAGAGTTTGCAGAAAAGCATACAACAAGATTCTGCATACCTGTCCCACAGATGAGGTCGAGCACTGTGCCCTCCACGTCAGTGCATGTCTCCATAATTGTCTGAATGAAGGCAGGGCTCCGAGTGCGTGAATACCGCAGGGGTTCAGTTGAAGTGAGGCTATGAGGGAGAAGTTCCGTGGGAACGTTGTTGAACAGGACGTCATAATCGATGGGGTCGCAGTTCGGGTCAACCAACAATCCCTCCTTCCGGAAAGCAAAGGTGGAGTTCTCCTTCACAAAGCAGTATGCATCAAATTGCTTCGTTTGCATACACAGTGGGGAACGATTAGAAATCAATGCGGCACCGCATTTCAAAACTCCCAAGAAAATGAAAGGACGAGTGCCAAGGTCGTAATTACCTTCTTCCCTTCCGACCAAAGGCCCAATGTGTTGATGCACGTCCACTTCTTCTTCAGAATTGGGACGGCGCTCTTGCGGGTCCACTTCGCAATTCCTGTCTGCGTGTTTTTGCCTCTGCTCGCCAGGACAACCACACAGCCTCTGTCGTCCAACACCATGCGGGCGAGCCCGAATCCTTTCTTCCAAAAGTCCTCGGAGTACCTGTTCCAAGATGGCAAAGCTTGCAGTCCTTCCACAGGCTCTCCGTCCGGAATATCCAAGATGATCATATCGCAAGACCACTCGGTGGCATTTCCGCCCCTCCTGCAATCCTTGTATGCACACACCCTCTCAAAGAACGAGACCATCTTCAGAAACCCGGGGGTGTCGGAAGGCTCTTCGGCAGCCGCCTTCTTCAGTGCTCTGCCCTTCGGACCCTCCATGGTCTTCATGTATGCCAACTTGGCTGCCCGTCCATCCAAAGCCGCCAAGAAACTCTCATTCACACACTGGACTACTGTATCGGGATCCACTTTCGGCCTCTTCATTTCCACCGGCTCGAAAGGGTGCCCCCCGGGGGGTTGAAGAGTGTCTTCTTTGCCGAGCCAGTTCTCGTCCCTCTCGTGACAATGGTGGGCACAGGGGATTTCGGCTGCGTCTCGGGGGGTGGGCTGGTTGCAAAGTCTCCATCGGAGTCCTCTTCCTCACCCTCTACCTGCACTATCTGTTTCTGCTTCTTCGTTTTCTTGGGTGTCACAACTGCTGCTCCTTGCTGGCGAGTCCGCTTCTTGGACCCCTTCTGTTGAGCCTGCACAGCTGCATCCACCGTCTTCTGTGCCATCTCAGCTGCCTTTCTGGATTGTTCCAGAGCAGCAGCTTCCTTTGCCGACTCTGGCCGAGCAAGGACATGTCTTTCCTTTCTCTTCTCTTCTGCTTTCGCGTGCAGATCTTTCTCAGACTCGTCAACAATTCCGCCAGACATGTCCAGGTACCACGGGCATCCAACCTGCATCTCGGGTGTGTAGACACAGCTTGGGCCCGCCACGGTCCAAGCCATGAAGAACGGGGCTCTTGAGCCAGGGCCCCTGTCTGAAGAAGCACGTATTTCATATACCTGCAGGGCAGTCAGCATGCGAGAGCAAAATTGAGACCAACGTACTCGCAGAGTGCAACCGAAAACATAAAATGCGAATACGGTGCCGCATTTCCCAGACAAACCTCATTACCAGGCTTTGCATACAAGGACAGCTGGCTTCACCTGTAAACAATTCGCATTGCAGCTTTTCCCGCTCCTCCTGATGTGTAAACTCCACACTCCTTCTTGCTGTCTGTAGCTCCCTGGCGAAGAGGTTGTCCTTGTAAGCACATCTGAAACGTGTCACGTAGTCTTCCAATGTCTGTGTTCCATCCCATTTGACGTACAAGCCGAACGATTTTGTATGCATTACGACTTGCTCCTTCGCATTCGTCATTACCCGCGATTCCCACATGCATTGTCACGTAGCAGTTCAGGGAATTCATTTCAGAAAAGCAACTCTGGGGAAGTACCTTGAATTACCTGGAACCACCAAGTCATGCGGTTGAGCCACACATCCACTGCAGGGTCGGAAACTTCGAGTGGAAAAGACCACATTGTCCTTATACTCTCCGATGCATTCCAGATCGACAGCCACCGTGTCTGCCATTTCCGATCCAATGTCAGGAGCAGGAAGAAGAGTGGCTATTGCTAGGAAGGAACTTTAGTGAATTGAAACATCACCTTCTCTTTCGTTTCAACACATGCCGTTGAGAGGTGATGCAGTTTCTCCAACTGCATGGTCGGCTGCATGGCCCGAGAATAGTGTTTTGCAATCTCGGGGATGAAGTCCTTTCCAAGTGCCGGATCTGCAATGGCCACCAGCTTCACAAGCTTTGACTTGTATTTCGTTCTGGACTTGACCCCGGCTTCCTTCAAGTGCTCAGTCAATGACTGCAACGTTTTGACCTACCCCTCACTTTCCATGAAGAAGCGTTTGGCATGGGCCAAATCCAGCTTGATGTTTGACTGCCAACAAAAACATGCAAAAACGTTACATTCGATTCATGTGGAAAGATTACCGGAAATTGGGGAAGGATGAGCAGAGGGAAATGGGAGGACGACTTACTTCGTATATCACCTCCACCATTCCATCCATAGTGAGACGATACCATGTCCGGTCAGTTTTTGCCACGGCTTTCTGAATGAGCTCGGGCTCCAGCATTTCCGCGAACATGTGCGGATCAGTGAGACCAGTTTTCCTCACCCTGTTCAGCATATGTGCCATGTGGGTATGCACGTACGCATTTTCAGTGACCCTGCAAGGCACACTCTCCAGTTCAGTCCACGAAAGCACGGAAACAAAACAGATTGGAAACCGAAATGCGGCACCGCATTTCGAACGTGCTTGGGAGGGTATGAGTATCTTACGAGTTGAGGTCCGCCATGGCATTCTTGAGCAAGGAGGAGTCTGCCGCCTTCACCTTGAGGATAACACACTCCACCATGTAATGCCAGCCAATGTGCTTGGCATGGTTCTGCTTGATGTACTCCCACCAGACGAGAAGTCGGTGATTCCCGTCCCACGAGGCAATTGGTTGGGTGGGGGGTATTTTTTGCCGCAATTTCTGTGAGGTCGTTGCAGAATGCTCCCATAGGCCCTCCTTTGGCTTCCAGGATCATTTTATTCTACAAAATTAGCTTTTAGGAACTATTTTGACACCTACTCAAACCTACTTAACGGGGGAAGGGTTTAAAGTTACATCTTATTAGAAAACCTCGTTTAGTGTTGCTCCTTGTTCTCCAGCTTTCAGAGTTCATTGCAAATACCCACATACACGTCATGACCAAATATGACAGCATTGTAAATTTGTTTACAGGGTGAACTACTTCTTCCCCATCACACGAGTGTAAATGTGAAGTAAACGCTGCTCATGCAATTGAAATTGGTAGGTGCCGCACATGTGCATTGTGTATTAACAAAATTGGTGATCTACAAACTTGGCGGAATGCCATCACTGTGTTTTCCAACAATATTCAAGGTACAACAAAAATGCATATTGTATATGTACTACGCTGCTAGTCATTAAAAGCCTAGTCGTCACTATCCGAGGACAAGGAATTTGATGCTGTGGCCTGATTTGCACTGCCAATTGCCAGAGCTTGCGACCGTGATCTTGTGGTCAATGAGGGGCCCAATGGCATGTGATCAATTCTGGCCTGCATCCGCCTACTTCGCGGCGAAAGTTGACTTTCTTCTTCACTCTCATGACGTGGCGGAGGTGGATCGAGAACAAGTGCTCGGGCTGCATGCAAATCGGCAACGAGGCCGTCCACATCCGGCAATACAGCCCCCGAAACACGATGATAACGGTCTGTCCATAGTCGCCTCTATTTCTCTACAACTGCCTTGATGGTACTTTTGAAACTTTTCAACTGCCTCTCGCGGGCCCTGTCCCTAATTATTGTGTCGTTTCGACGATAAGCCGCCTCGTACGCATCATTCATTTGGCGTTGACATGTTATAGCATCTTCCAGTTCGGACAGCAACTAATGTCTCCAAATCGGTTGTCGGTCATACAATTCGTTCTCCTCCGGCACCCATGGAACCTGTGGGAGCCGGATAAACCTGGACCTTCTTTGACTCCAATGCCCTCCCAGATTGCGGCAAAACTGCTCTCTCTCCCACCAATCTCGAATGCCTCCCGCACGTATGGTTATCTCCCAGTCAGATGTGACCCATAAATACTAGGGATCTTTGATGTATGTCGGGTTTCCGGCATGTATGCCATGCATCTCTCTGCCTGCATCCCATACCTTCTTGCCCCAATGCACACAATTCAGAAATGTGTATGGTAGCCCATCCAATCAGAGGTTGTGTCGATTATATTCAAAACCTATGGGCATCCGATCCTCCAAGCCCACCAGCTCATAGAAATGGCGATGGATTGGTGCACGACATTCTGGGCAAGCGCTCGTTCGCAAGGCTTGCGGGATAAAACATATGTCCACATGATCTAAGCACGTGACATCCCTCTGGGCCGTATGGATTCCTACACATCGAACAAACTATGTCATCTGATATCCATGACGGCAAAACGCCTCGTGGTATCTCTTCCCTCTGGGCCGGTTTGATGTGGCTGGTCATCCTTGTTGTGGTATCTCACTCTTCCTCTATCTCCAATTCTCAGTTTATGCTTCTGTTCGACCCCGAAATTCTGTGCTCACATCGATCGAACATAGAATCCACATCTGCCCAATTGGTATACCCGGCGAACACGCTTGATGCGATGAGGAGATCGTTATACTTTTGCATGTTGGCATAAATGTTATCCACGCTACGATTCGACATGCGTGCGACACGTTGCAAGCCTGACAATGCCCGCTCTACCCGTGCTTCTCTGGAGGCCAAATGGGTCGCCCATTGTACCCAATTCTCCCAATCGCCATTCAATGGGACCCATGCCCAAATCTCCAGCGTTTTGGACAAGCGCCATGCAGTTGCCATGGCAATGTCCCGCTCCTTTGTAACGCGGTCGACATCTAATATCGGGTTCATCTCCGATTGAATAGTGACCCTCGAGTATTCCCCGGTTTCCAGTACTGGTTCTTTTCATTTCCTCCTTCTTTCATCCGCAATTCGCTGTTCCTCAACCATGGTTTCATCGGCCACAAGGTCAAGGACGTCTGTAATTTCCTGAATGATGAGGTCAATACTGCGATCGGGCATTGCAAATTCCGCGTCCATGTCCACGACGTTTGTTCGATCCTCATTGTGGACAACAATGCCTTCATTGTTTGGAGACATGTCTTGCAATCTAGCTTCCAACTCGGCTATGCGCAGTGTTTGCCAGTCTGGTCGGTCTTATAGGGTCCTGATTCGCTGGTCTCTTTCCACCAGTTGTTCCTCTAATGTTGCAGCCGGTTGTATTTCGAACGTGTCCGGGATGTACTCCAATCGTATAGCAACCTTACGTTCCTCCTACTAGCAGTTTGTCAATTCACTGGACGCAAGAGTATGACCTCCACGTACAACATGGCTGCCAAGGTGTATGGGATTTGACCCTTTAAGAAAGATTGACCCCACAATGTGCAATGCACCTCATTCGCCCTATGCTAGAAATGCAAGTTCGTGCAAGACCTGGACTCTGCGTAATTGTTTCGGGTTTGCATGTCATGCCTATCCAAAGGCCACAATCGATTGATGTGGTACCATTTCACGAATTTTTTGCATCTCGCCATCGGCCACCGGAACTCTTCCGGAACATCATCCCAGCCCTCTTCTGCTAGTGCTAGAGTCACCATATACTTCCCAATTCAAGTCTTGCCTTGACCCTTTGACTTTCTTAAGGGGCGGTCCATATTCATTGGGGTCATCTCTTCCATGACGGTCATCGTCCTGGCCCTCTGTCATTCTGCAATCGTCAGGCAGGCACTTCCCGGAGATGTGGATAAGCTCAAGTTCGCATTTCGAGAAGGGTACCGTCTAGGTTCGCACAAAGAACATCTTACCCGACATATGGCCGAAGTCGGGATCACCCTTCAGGATTGCCTCGAATTCGTCATTGCGAGTGTGCCAGTGGGTATCCCATGTTGACAATTCCTCCGCAGTGGGTCCAAGAGATTCGCCGTCCTTATTCTCAAGGGAAACGTAGAAGGCTGCTGAGGAGACACGACAAAAGAAGATGAAACGGCGGTGATGCACCACTTGGGTTCGAAAGGGTTGGAGGAAAGTGTCTCCTCGTGGACTTTGTGTCATTACGAAATTCGAATCGTTCAGGATACGTCTGCCGTCCGAAAAACAAACATTATTATCCAACGGTTAGGCCGCGCCGCCTCATGCCACTTCAGTCGGATAGAGTGCAGACATGTGCCGCAATTCCGTTGCTCCACGTTTTCAAATTTGGAGTTGGAGTGAAAATGCGAATGCAGCGCCGCATTTCCGTTAAGTACCATCACGAAGCTACACATCCGTGCTTGTTGGAAGAAAATGCGGCACCGCATTTCTGTTCCACCTTCACATACCTTAGTTGTTGAACGGAAATACGGTGCCGCATTTCCGTCCCACAGCTCCATGTATGAGATACAAAAGGGAAATGCGGCGCCGCATTTCCGTTCAGGAATGTCGAAACGTGCGATCCGGACGGAAATGCGGCACAACATTTCAGTTCCCGTGGTTCATGATTTTCAATCTGAACGGAAATGCGGTACCGCATTTCCGTTCCCCCTTCACATACCTTAGTTGATGAACGGAAATGCCGTGCCACATTTCCGTTCGAGAAAGTATAGAGGTCTCACTTGAACGGAAATGTGGTGCCGCATTTCCGGTCTGGAAAGTTTGAAGGTCTCACATGGATGGAAATGCGGCACCGCATTTCCGTCCCACAGCTCCAGGCCTCATATACAAAACGGAAATGCGGCGTCGCATTTCCGTTTTAGAATGTCGGAAGTTGCGACGCATTTCTGTTCCCGCTGTTGACGATTTTCAGTCAGAACGGAAATGCGGTACCGCATTTCCGTTCTGTAGAGTATTAAGGTCTGACCCTGGCGGAAATGCGGTGCCGCATTTTCGTTCCAAAGCTCTATGCCTCACATACAAAACTGAAATGTGGCGCCGCATTTCCGTTTTGGAATGTCGGAAGGTGCGACTCCGATGGAAATGCTGTACCGCATTTCAGTTCCGATGTTTCACGATTTTTCATAAGAACGAAAATGTGGTGCCGCATTTCCGTTCTGGAGAGTATGAAGGTCTCACCCGGGCGGAAATGCGGTGCCGCATTTCCGTTCTAGTGCAGTTTGATGGTGATGTCCTTGTCGAGTTACCCCCTCCAACCTCAAACCTTGAGCTTATTATTTGTTGATCTTAACCACCACACTACCCACTGCTTTCTACAAACCTTTGAAATAACTAATGTTTTATTTTTGTGGATATTTTATGTGTTTTGTGGGCCCCAACAAACTGGCTTGCCCAGCAGACCTAGCCAGTAGACTGAGTCCGACGGGTAGGGCGCGGCCACCCTCCATGACCCCCTCTGCCACACGCGGGCCCCGCCGCTGCCACACGCGCGCCATTGAAGACGCTATCAATATATGTTTTGTTTTGTTTTTTTTGTTTTGTAGATTTGAGATGTCCCAAACGGCGGGCCCCACCTTGAGTACTTGGTACTATTGGAAAGCCCTCCGCGAGGAAGGGTGCACGGGCTTGATCTCATGACTTTTGGACTTGCGGTGTGGGAGATGTGGAATTTCAAGTACTTTTGGTCGCTGGAAATTCGCGAAAAATAGCAAAGTGGTCATTCCTGGGCACAATGGTTGGAGCCTCGAGAGGAGAGATATCAAGGGAAAGGTCTCCGGTTCAAATCTGGTCGTATGCTCTGTGGAAAAAAATGCATTTGGACTTAGATGACATTGGTCCCTTGGACCAACGGCAGAGGCTACCCTAGAGGCCGCACTTGGGCCTCGACATAGGAGACACACTTGCATACATAGGAGATTGCACTTGGGCTTAGATGACACTTGACACTTGGGCCAACGGCACTGGCTACCCTAGTCAATATATGAAGCAAGACGTTTGTTTTGTTTTGTTTTGTAGATTTGAGATGTCCCCAACCGCGAGGCCCCAGCCGTGGTGCTTGGTCCCGTTAGAAAGCCCTCGACGAGGAGGGGTGCACGGGCTTGGTCTCATAATTTTTGGACCTGCGGTGTGGGAGATGTGGAATTTCAAGTACTTTGGGTCGCTAGAAATTCCGAAAAATAGCAAAGTGGGAATTCCTGGGACAATGGTTGGAGCCTCGAGAGGAGAGATATCAAGGGAAGTCTCCGGTTCAAATCTGGTCGTAGGCTTTGTGGAAAAAAAAAGCATTTGGACTTAGATGACATTGGACCCTTGGGCCAACGGTAGAGGCTACACTAGAGGTTGCACTTGAGCCTCGACATAGGAGACGCACTTGCATCCATAGGTGATTGCACTTGGGCTTAGATGACACTTGACACTTGGGCCAACTGCACAGGCTACCCTGGTTATCTTTGAATGAGAAGCTTTCTGTCCCATCAGCTCTTTGTGTCCCATGGACATTATGAGCTAATATCTTCCCTGCCTACTTCCTCCCCTTTTCCACACATCCTCTCCTTTTTCCACATTTTGTTGCCAGTCATCCTTGGTGCATCCTTGGTGTGCATTCTAACAATTTTCAACCTTCACTTTCCATGTCTCGTGATGGCATTTCATCCACCACACCACAGCTTGCTCCAAAGCACTGGGCCACCCCTCTTTCAAACGCTACCTACACCACCTTGCTCCAATCATTCATTTGGTCAGCTATAGGTTTTTTGTCCGATCTCGTGCGGAATTAAGGATTCGAACCCGGTATCACCCGCGCTGCAGTGCGGTGAAGCAAATGCTCCGGGATGCCCGCATTTTGGTCGGTGATGGTCTCCTGGAACCTTCCAATTCCGACGCGTGGCACCCCAGGACGCAAATCAGAACACGTGCCACTCCTGCCACCGCTTTAATTGTACCGATGTGGCATTTCGTGGATGACTTCTGTTGATACGGACGCAGAATATGCGCAGCGTCTCGGAACGGCCCTTGGGTGGGTTCGAACCCAAGACCACCTCCGTGAAGTGTCCTACTTGCGAAACCTAGTCCACAAACCTCGTGGGCTCTGCCGAACCTACGAAATCTTCGCCGAACCTGGCACAGCGTCGCTCTTAATGTGTCCACGTAGTGGCCACGTGGAAAGCCACATGGGGAGCGCAGTTAGTCACTTACCTTGGAGAAATATGCTCATCGTGTATTTAATGTCACTTCATTCTCTTACAGGTGATGCCCTTTCTAGTGTGTACAGACCCACTCAGGGATTTGAGCCCAGGACCAAGTGCTGGGTGGGAGATAGCTAGATCCCGAGGCAGCGCGGTTGGGCTGCGATAAATGGTGGCGATGCCGCGTGTGCGTCACTCCGGATGGTCGCTGCGCTATTCCTAGGGCTTTCGACAACTGCGTGTTGGTATTGGTCGGGACAGAGTTGCTAGCGAGGGAGAGCGGGTGAAAGAAAAGAGGGCTTGTGTTGCAAGATTGCGAGACGGGTCGTGTGTGAGCGTGTCGTAGCTGGATTGTGTGCAGATGAGGGTGGATAATGAGCATGCTGTTTGGCTGCTTTTGTCTCTGTAAGCGGAGTCTTGCGGCTTGCCAGTGGAAGGATTGGAGGTGCGATACCGTCTCGGCATTGGGCATGGTTGATCTCCGGTAGTGGTAATTGGGTGTACGTCATATGCGATTTGCGGCGAGAGGTGACTAGAAAGTGATCAATGATCCGGTGTGGGCTATTTTTCTTTCGTAAGAGAAGTCGGGGGAGGGAGGAGGGTGGTGCAGGTTGGGATGCATGAAAAGGGGCGGATTGGATGCATTCTTTATGCTGCATTTCCCCTGTTCCTTTTGAGAGAGATTCGCAGCCCCTCTCTGATTCAAAACACAGCAAGATGCTCGCGGATTCCCAAACTCCGCACAAATGCATAAAAGGGATCTCAAATCTCAACACAAGTCACATCACCAATTCAAGTAAAACCACACCTGCTGTTCCCCTCACTCTCCTTGTCACTAAAAACGCATCCTCGTCTACAGATGTGAGTCCCGAACGTGAGGGTGGCAGGTCTTCTCCCTTGAGTGCCGGGGCTAAAGTGTTCACAGTAACTCCTAATGTGGCTGGAATCCCAAATCTCTCTGGTGAGCTTTACCAAGTAGTGGATGGCACTCCGACGTCCCAGGCCAGTGGAGCCACGAGTATTGCTGGAATTCTTTACAAGTGGGTCAACTTTGGCAAGGGATGGAGGCCCCGATGGTTTACGCTCCAACAGGGTGTCTTCTCCTACTACAAAGTGCATGGGCCGGAGAAAGTTGCAGTAAACCACGAACGCTTTAAAGGCCTCCGGCTGATTGGAGAAGAAGCGCATCGGCTGGTGCGGAAGCAAAAGCTTGCTAATACGGATGACAAGAGTGGTGGGAAAGCCTCTGGAGAAGTGCATTTGAAGGTATCGTTTCCATGAAGATTTGTACCTCGCAGCTTTGCTCTATGTGGTGCTGGCAATTCTTCCCTCTATGACTGAATCTTTAGATCATTACTATTCCAAATCTCGTTGTCCTCCTCTACCCTTTTTCATGCATCCCTTTTCTTGTCTGTAATTTTCACTGTACCGGAAACATCAATCGAGAATGTGCTGATCAGGTCTGCCAGTTGGAGCATTAGTTGCTTTAATACCCCTTTTGGTCCTCCTACATTTGACTGATTGCTTAGAGATTAGATTACAATTCCAAATCTCGTTGTCCTCCTCTACCCTTTTTCATGCATCCCTTTTCCTTTCTGTTGTTTTGTGTGTATGGGAAACATCAATTGAGAATGAAATGCTTGGTGACAGGGTTGCAATCCTACAGCTGTTTGAAGCTGATGTATCTTATATCACTTGTGACTGACTGATCAGGGCTGCCAGTTGAGCATCAATTGCTTTTATATCCCTTTTGATCCTCCTACATTTGGTCAGATGTCAGTCACATGTCATGCAGATGTCATGATTCCTTTTCAAGAGAAAAGATATTTGTGTGAGGCCAGGTTGTGATGTACCAACGGATTTCTGCAGATTCAGCTGTATTTGAGTACATAATGCCCCAAAATTCTGAGTAAATTCATTGCAGGTGTGCTATAAGTGATTTCAGGGGACGTTCCTCACTAATTCTTGGACTTTCCTTTCTCCACACAGACAGATTCAAATCTCTTGGCTTATTGTTGCCTGGTGGTATTTTGCTTCTGTGGAAGATTTCTTCTCTTCGTGAAAGCAAGTCAGATGACAAGAAGTTCTATATCTACACTGGAACAAAGACACTTCATCTCCGAGCGGAAACTAAGGAAGATCGCACTGCATGGCTGGAGGCCCTACAAGGAGCCAAAGACTTGTTTCCTCGAAGTCCTGTGCTCTTTGGTCTAATATCTCAGGTGGAAGAGATCACAATTTCGACAGAGAAGCTGAGGGTGAAGTTACATGAAAAAGGTTTGCCAGAAGAATTTGTACAGGAGTGCGAGGATATTATGCTGGGCGAGTTCTCTGAAGTGAAGGAACAACTGAAGCTTATGCAGCACCGGGGATTGTCCCTGCTAGAGAGGCTGCGGCTGCTAGAGGTAGCTATGGCAGCTTTCCTGCTCTGCTAGTCTAACCAGGGATGGAAATACACATTTGTTTGCTGGCTTTGTTGCTCTGGGGTTTCTTTAGAGAGGCATTTATGTCAAACTTCACATATTACCTGCCCGGTCCAACCAACTGATAGCTATGAGAATATATATTTGTACACACACACACACACACACACACACACACGTATATATAAGGTGTAGAGGCAAAAGGTGCAGTTTGGCTTGGATGGAGTTGTCTTGGTCACTGCAGACTATGTTGGCAGTTGTAGTGATGGACGGACCTTGGAATCAAGGATGTGGCAGAAGTCTTCTTGCCCGGATGATTGAATGAAAGTTGACTTCAAGGCATGAAATGCGACTAATTATTGAGATTTTAATCATTTTCTAACATTGATTGGGATGATTGGATCATGATCCTTGGTGAGGACAGGCTGAGAAAGTGGAGTTGGAGACCACAGTGGTGGATGAAATGCAGAGTCAAGCAGGGGTTGGTGGTGTTCCTGGTCTTGGCAAGTACCATGGTACATCTCTCTCTCTCTCTTTCTCTCTCTCTGTTCCGCTCCCGCTCAAACTGAGCGCGGGGTCAATGGCCACAAGGCTACGGCAAACAACGTCTTATGAGTATATTCTCTCTCTCTCTCTCTCTCTCCTCAACCACTTCCTGGTTTGGACTGAGATCAAAAGGTGTTTTCCCAACACCAAGAGATTTGTGAAACGTTTGATTCGGAAGTGGCGCATAGATTAATTCCATAATGAAGAGGTCAAGGCTGAGTATGTTCAGGCCTTTCAAGAGGCTCTCCCTCATTTTGTCCACTCGCTCCAAGACCTTCAGTCTCGCTCTGACAATGCAAGAAATGAAGTCAGAGAGTAGTGGATTCTTGGGAGAGTTTTGTCTCTGTGGCTGACAAGATCATTGGGAGGAAACTAATTGTCTGTGGTAGAGCTGTTAATTGGTGGACCAATGAGATTAAACTCAAGATAGCTGAGAGACGTGTCCTCTATAAAGAGTGCTGCAATTTGAAAACCAACAAAGAATTGTGGGCTAAGTACTACCAGATCCGCAAGGATATCAATCAGCTTGTAAGGTCTCACAAGAAATTATACTGGGACAAGCTATACAGTGAAATAAACTCTAACCACCATGGTGGTAATGACAAGAGATTCTGGTTGGCCCTTCAACGATTGTACAAGCCGAAAAATTGTCAGCAAGTACAAGCGCTGAAGACTACTAAGGGTGCAGTGGTGACTTCAACGGTTGACATTGTCAAAACCTTTGAAACCCACTACAGTATCCTTGGCAGAATTTCTAGGTCTAACAGTGAGGGGTCCTCTGAAAAATGTAAAGACAGTTGGAAAAACTGTTCCTATGATTCAAGACAGCCCTGATGAACTGGAGTATACTTCAAAGGCTTACAATGCTCCCATTAGTTCTTCTGAGATTGTGGAAGCAATTGAGCATTTAAACGGATATAAAGCTGGTGGACCTGATGGCTTAGTCAACGAGCTTATCAAGCACAGTGGCGATCACGGTGGCGATCCCTTGATAGAGGCCCTAGTTCTTCTCTTTAACCTTATCTGGAGGACTGAAATGATCCCCTTTCGCTGGCGACAGGGGGTCATTGTCAATCTATACAAGAAGGGTGACAGAGAAGAACCGGGGAACTACCAAGGCATCACGCACCTCAATGCTGTTGGCAAGATATTTTACAGAGTTGTAACTTGTATGCTCACACCAAAAGTTGTGTCACTGTTAATGGACAGAAGTCTAACTTCTTTGACATAGACCAAGGTGTAGCTCAAGGTTGTACCCTCTTCCCTCTGCTCTTCAATGTTTTCATCAATCAACTCCTCGAGGATGTGGTAAGTGAGGGATTTGGGTTAAGGGTGGGTGATGCCACCATACCAGCTGCGGATGACTTCGTAGGCATAGGGGAGACTCCTTCCAACCTCCAGGAGTTGGATTGATAGAGATACTTTTACCTTCGGGGGCTAGAGGCTAACGTCAGTAAATGTGCAGTGGTGGCATTCAACGACAGAGGAGAGGGAGGAAGTGATCTCAAGTGGCAGTGGGGTAGCCAAGAGATTCCGGTCCTCCCTTCCTTCACATACCTGGGCGTTGAGTTTTCCTCCAACTGTAACTGGGATGCACATATTCAGAAAGTTGTTCAAACTGGCAAGCGCAAAGCGCTGGGTCTCACTAAATTTTTCCACTGCAGAGGGATCAACTCTGAGGTCAAGAAAACCATGCTTTGTCGCGTTATTAGACCTGCCTTGGAGTACGCATCTGCAATATGGGTTGATAACTCCAACCAGGCTAAGTCTCTAGAATCCATTCAAGTGGGGGTGCTTAAGGAGTGCATGTCAGCATGCTCCAAAACAGCCAATGTGGCTGTTCGGGGTGAGTTTGGCATCCCTGTCTTAAGCTCCCGACGAGATGAATTCAAGGTCAGATGGTGGGGTCAGCTGCAACATACGTCCAACATCAGATATCCTAAGTTAATCGACTCTATATCTTGGAAACAGGACCGCCCTGTCAAACAGGCTAAGTCCTGGCAGAAGAGAGTAGAACAGATTCTCAAGGATCTGAATCTTAACCTGCAAGTCTTGACCCTGCTGGATAAATCTGACTTCTACCCACTCTTGGCACTAGACTGAAATTTAAACTCAGGGCGGGAAGCCTACCTTTGAACAGCAAACAGAAGCAGAGAGGAAAGGGAGAGTGCAATTGCCGGTTGTGTGGGCAACCTGAAGACAATATTCATTTTTTGATTCACTGTCCGGGGTTCTCTCACCAGAGAGACGCTCTCCTGAAATCTATCAAGGGAATTGTGCCTGTACCTCTGTTTACCAACTTTGAAAGTCTCGAGGCTGAGCCAAAGGCCCAGGCCCTTCTGGGGCCTAGTTATTGGGCAAACCACACACAGCAGATTGATGCTTGTGTGAAGGGATTTCTAGAGGATATCTGGAAAACCCGGATCAATGTTTTATTTCCAAGGTAAGTCTTACTACCGACGTCAGCCCCTGACAGAGGTAGGTTCTGTCCCTTTGTGTTCCGCTCAAACTGGGCGCAGGGTCAATGGCCACAAGGCTACGGCAAACAACGTCTTATGAGTACATTCTCTCTCCTCGTCCCTTTAGTTCCACCCAAACTGGGCGCGGGGTCTATGACCACAAGGCTACAGCAAACAACGTCTTATGAGTAGGTTTTTTCTCTCTTTCTCACAATCTGTGCCATTATGGACAGCAGCAGGGGTAAATTGTCGTGTCAGGCTAGGACCTTTCGAGTAAAACCTGCATATAAATCTTGATGTGCACTGCTCCTGTGTAGGTTCTCTGAATCAAAAACGAAATGCTTCCAAAGCCTTTGTTGTTTGTAGGCATGAATAAGTCTAGGGAATGTCAAACCTGAAGGAAGCAGCTATTTTTTATCTCTTACATTATTTAATCTGAAATGAGATGAGAAAGAAGGTACCCCACCCAAATCCCCCCTCAGGCTTATTGCTTTGTTCTATGAGGAAATATCAACATAACAGAGGTTTGTTTTTCCACATGGGATCATATTTAAAACTTTGGCCCATCATTTCCTTACCACCAGAGTTTCTGCCCAGGTCTTGCCAAGGAGGAAAGGATGACCACCCAGTGTCTTGTATGTTTTTCAATTATCCTCAGCAGCAAATGTGACCTTGGTTGCAAATTGGTCCTGTGCTTGGTTAACAGGAGGGAGTGACACAGAGTCAGATGATTACAATGGCAAGGAAGTGATTGGTGATGTCGAGACGGACGACGAAGATGATATTTTCTTTGACACAAAAGAATCGCTCAGGAGTTTCTCGAGTTCCTCACTGTTGCTCCAGGAGTCATCCCATGATCTTGGCTCACCAGAACACAGCACCAAGGGTGCAGAAGTTCAGATGGATTTAGTTGGCTTTGACTACCCGGCAGTCAAGCGAAGAAAAGGCCTTCCAGATCCAAAGGAACAGGAAAAGAGTGTCAGTCTGTGGTCAATGATCAAGGACAACATTGGCAAGGATCTCACCAGGGTTTGCCTGCCAGTTTACTTCAATGAGCCAATATCATCCTTGCAGCGGTGCTTTGAGGATTTGGAGTACTCGTACCTGCTCGATCGTGCATCTGAGTGGGGGAAAAGGGTGAGTTTCAAGTCCAAGATCATCTTTACATTTTCGTTGGTATTTATTATGTTGCATGATTATGTTGTTATGACCAGTGCAGGGTGGATCAAGCCAATTTAAACGTTGGTGTTTTCAACAAAACTTGGAAATGTGTTAAATGTAGCTGATATGCCAACACTACTTGGGGTGGTTTGCTGACCTTTGGCCATCAAGTCTGCTTTCTCAACTACATTTTTGTGCAGGGTAATAGCCTTATGAGAATCCTGCTTGTAGCCACGTTTGCTGTCTCAGGCTATTCATCAACGGAGGGCCGCACATGTAAGCCTTTCAACCCATTGCTGGGGGAGACATACGAGGCAGATTTTCCTGACAAGGGTCTCCGCTTCTTTTCCGAGAAGGTGGGTTTTGCAGCTTTCCCTCTTGTGGAACTGTCATGGAATCTCGGCAGGGTAAAAGTGATGAATTTGCTATGTTGTTCTTCAAAGCATGGCATGTGTTATGTCGTGGATAAGAGAGGCGTACCAATTACTTTGGTGGTAAACGAATCAGTTGCTTACCTCCACAAGACTCTACATATTTGGGTTGCATACACCTTTAAACCAACGTATCATCACATGAATGTATGCGTTACATGTTTGCTTTGTCTCATGTTGGATGAAATCAGTTTTCTAACCTTGAGATGTAAATGCAGGTCAGTCATCACCCGATGATTGTGGCGTGCCATTGTGAGGGCCGAGGCTGGAAGTTTTGGGCAGACTGTAACCTGAAAAGTAAGTTTTGGGGACGTTCGATTCAGGTGGACCCTGTCGGCACACTGACCCTTGAGTTTGACGATGGTGAAATTTTTCAATGGACCAAGGTACTCGGATTTCTACCCTTGGACAGGAAACTATGGACAACACTTCTCCATTCCAATTAAAACATACTTGATTAGCAAAGATGTTTTCATGGATGCTGTCGAGGTTACCACACAAACAACTTCTTTGGTTATCAACTGTCACTGTCTAGAGATGTGTGACGTAGCACCCATAACTCTGAAGTCATGTTCGCATGAAGACAAAGAAATGCGCCCCCTTCCGTCTGGTGGCCCACGCAGCTCCTCCCAACGATCCGACGTGGGTCCATCCGTGGCATGTCTACACCCAACGTCCGTTCTTGGGTTTAGCCACCCACGTGTCAGCTTTGACAGCCTATCAGCAAAGGAAACTGCCTGTATCAAGAAGCTTGGAGCAAGGATAGCATGTCCGAGAGCAGGGCTAGCATGAACTTCTGTGTTTTTTTTGCTTTTCCTATCACAGATGAGAGAAGATGATAGAAGTGGATAAGCACATATTCTGTTGTTTTTCCTTTGTCATATTTTGCACTATAGCCTGTAAGCAGCTGGAAGGTGACCGGTATTTGCAGTTATGATCGTTTTTCTTTCTTCAAATGCACATAATGCTATTAAAATGTCTCCAACGGCGTGTAAGTTTCTGCCTCGCACTAAATCACCTGCTCTACAGGGCCCTTCATACCCCTAAATCTCAATAGGCAAGCAAGCTGACTGTACAAGCCCTGCCAAGTATAAGGAGGCTTCCCACAATCGAATTTGGCCATATTCCCTGCATAATTTAGCCGTGAAACTAACCAAAATAGAAATGGGAACGAACAATTATGTCAGTTGGAGGCATGCGTTTCTTTTATATTCAGATCTTGTGTCGTCTGGTGGGATTGTAGGTGACGACATCAATCTACAATCTGATTTTGGGGAAGCTTTATGTCGATCACTACGGCACTATGCGCATCCAGGGGAACCGTGAGCTGTCTTGTAAGCTGAAGTTCAAGGAGCAGTCGATTATTGATCGCAACCCTCACCAGGTACATCACACCCTTTCTTTCCAAGCCAGAGGTTTAGGAACTTTTGTCACTACACAGAAAGGAGATTGTACTTCTGATTATGTCCAATGCTTTCTTTGTAGAACAGCATTGTCGATCTTGACAACTGCTAGATTCTCACAACTTGGTATTACCAGTGGCAACAGCTCATATAGACTTAAAATTGAACATTGCAAACAGGTGCAAGGGTTTGTCCACAACAAAAGTGGAGAGAAGCTGGCAACTCTTTTTGGCAAGTGGGATGAGGCTATGTCGTATGTCATGGGTGATGCTGGCGAGAAACACAAAGGCTATGATCCCATGTGTGAGGCAGTCATGTTGTGGCGGCGTAATGACCCTCCGCAGAAAATGACTCGCTATGGTCTCACTTCATTTGCCATGACTCTGAACGAGCTTACCCCAGGGCTGAAGGTATGCTTTGGAGATTCCAAGGACCACTCATAAGGTTATTATGTCCACATAATGTTTTTTATTTTTCTCTCCTTGAGGAAGAATCACAATTGTGTGTCATCACAACCACCCTTTATTTGTCCAAGGCTGATGCTAAATCCTAAAATGTCTTTGTTGACGATTGGGCTTGGCCTGGACTTAATATTTTTCTCAACAGAAGAACAATAGTGGCAAAGCTTGTGCCAGAAATCTGATTCTGGCCCTGATATATGATGTACAGGAAAGGTTGCCTCCAACGGATGCACGGTTACGGCCAGATCAGCGACACTTGGAGAACGGAGAGTATGATGCTGCCAATGCCGAAAAATTACGGCTTGAAAAGAAACAGCGACGAGTGAGTTAAGGCTGACCCTCTGATATCTATATATCCCATTATGGCAGGATGCTGAGACGGTAGGCATGAGTTGTCTTAATGCAGTTCAGGCATTTGAACATGTATGTGTGTATTGTTGCAGTCCTTCCGTTAGTGAATGTTTGGCATCCAAGCCCTAAACATCCAAGTCAATGTTTAGGGCATCTTATTGCAGAAGAAAAAGGTGATCTCTTTTAGTGGCTTGACTTGGCTTGGTTTCATGTTTTTAATTGTTTCTTCCATTTTCCAAGTGTACAAAGAAAACAGTAGTCTCAGGTTGTTGGGTATGGCATTTCCATTCAATTGGGTGAGTTGCTTGTGTGTTTGTGGTTCTGCCTGAGGATCCAAAGCCCAGAGATGCAGTATTCTTCATTGGGGGTTAAAAGCTCTTCACCTCTCCTGCTTGGGTTTGCTGGCTCTTTTTATCTCTATCAGAAGCACAGTATCTGGATTGTCTTTGGCATGACCAAGCAATTTGATACTTAGTTGGACATCCTGGTGTTTAAAACCCAACATCTGGCTCTGGGAAGATTATGTAAGAGGTGGTTTAACCCCTTGACTATCTGATGATGCAACAGGCACGGACTCTGCAGGAGACAGGGTGGCAGCCACAGTGGTTCCGGAAAGGAAAGGGCAAGGACAGTTTTGAATATCAAGGGGGCTACTGGGAGGCAAGGAAAGAAGGACGGTGGGTTAACTGCCCTGATATATTTGGATTGGATGCAGCAACCTGTGATAACCAAAACAATGATTGAAGGGAAGAGTTATGAGTGAGACTACAGTGTGAAGATGAACCCCCAGATTGATGTTTTACTCTGTAACAGTAGTGCAGTGTCCTCAATTGTTCTTACGATGGTAGACATCTGATGTTAATTGTGTGGCCTTTGTATGGCGGAGCAGTCAAGTGTTGGTCACTGTGGATGGCAGACATACTCCTACATTGTAACAGCCAGTATTCTTCTAAATACAGATTCGTGTATCTGGAATAATGTGTGTTATATTCTGTGTCCTCTCTGCCTATTTACCCATCTTGGTTTCCATTTGTCCTGCTTTAAGTGGCCTTCTGATAGCAGCCCTCATTTTGGCATTTACGGGAGTAACCACGTTATTCAACCACCGTATCTAGACCATTTTTTTCTGATTTCCTAGGCATCCATGCTGTTCTTGCATCTTCACAACATCCTTACTAGGATATGTGGAACTATTTCTCATCATAGCTGATCAAAAGGGTTTATTAGAAGCAAAAATGGATTGCATATGGCCATGGAAGAGCACAGTATACATGTATGAATTACCAAGGATTTGATGTCAAGCAGACTTTGGTCTCAAACAATTAGGGACAATCACATTGGATACAAAATCTATGAACCGTTTGGGACTTGGAAGTCCCCATTGCCAATCCCATCATCTAGCCCAACATGTAATGCTTGAGGGATCCAACTCTCGCCGCCGTTCATAGTGCCTCTTCTTGTCATCTTCTGCAGTATCGCCATGTCTTGTGTCCTCATGATGCAAATCTGTGCTGATAGTCACCCTTTTGGGTAGTTTTGATATTGCATCAATCCAGCTCCACGGGAATTGCACATCTTCAAGTTGTACACCCCCTATTCTTACACTTCCCATCATTCCTTGCATATCTAAAAGCCCCTGGCCTTCTCCAAGAGGAAGGTTATCGGGCATACTTTTTTCATCACTGTTCTTTCGTCGTAAATTTTCCGCTTCCTCAACCCTTTCGTGGAGTTTGACAATGGTGCGAATGGCTCACTATGGCTATTTGTTAGCACATGCCCCAGTTGCATTCCTCTAATATTTGGGAGGTAAGTCCCTTGTGGTTGCAAGTCTCTTGTATATGGAGGTTCTTCATATTTCTCATCATGTTTGTCAAAGTTTATTCTCAGCTGCATCTCCCTTCCTCCATCCTTCTCTTCATCCTTCGCGCCCATTCTTCCATTGTTTGCAGATTTTCCTCCTTCCCTTCTCAAATCTATTGCACCCAATTGTCTGCCATCTCTCAGCGATCCATTGACTTCCTCATTCGTTTTAGTCGTAGTAATGCCTTTGGGCTCACCCCATTGCTCCTTGAGGACCTTCTCCATACCATGGAGAGCAATATTAGATAACAAAGAACCATCCATTTTCTCTCCATTTTCCTTCAAAGACACGTCTACAATTATACTAACATTTTTCCCATTAGATTCTTTGTCATCAACACAATTCTGTTTATCTTCCTCATTCCCTTTCCGTTTATCAATCCCCCCTTTAGTTTTTGTTTGTTCTTCACCACCTTCTACTTTTTTCGGTTGCTTGTTTTGTACATTTGAAGACTTACTTCTTCCATCAATTTTTCCCCCTTTCACAATTCCCCCTCTGGTTCTCTCCTTCCGCTGAGCTTTGCCAACCCTTGCGACGACATCTGTCCTTAACGACGGAGATGGAGTTACATTTCGTCCATGAGTCTTTTTCGAGGACAAACTCTCTTTGCAACTTTCCTTTGGGCCGCTCTTTCGCTCTTTCGGGGTCGCAGGCTTTGTCTTGTCTGGACTGCCTTGCCCATCTTTCTTACATTTATCAACCGTCGACGGAATTTTAGTGCAAAAGTCCAAAGTTCGGCCATCATCCTTGGGGTTGTTATCCACTTCCGGTACGCGCCGCGGTGCCTTGGACAAACCTTTGTTTGATCGTCCATTTTCCTTCTCGTTTTCCACTTCCGTCACCTCCTGGTTGGACGAAGCACCTTGGCTGTCAACTTGTCCCTGCTCTTTTCCAGTCATTTTTACTGGACGGATCTGGGAGTCATTGTCGTTGTCATATGCATCCAGCTTTCTCTCGGCTTCTCCTGCCTCACGAAATAGTTTGGTCAAACAATTACGAATGAAGGGGGAGGAGTCCGCATCGATACTGGGTCGACCATCCTTCATGTTGAGGGTGACGATGATGGATTCATACGCTGGATCCTTGTTGCTATGAGAACCAAGACCAAGACTTTTGGAGATATTCACGGAACGATATGGATCAACGTGCTTCTTCCATCCGTCTCGTAAACCCTCGCACTGTGGGCGCGCAGGTCCACAAGTTGGGTCCTCCATCTCTTCCTTCCATTTTCCCATCTCAGCGCACTCAATTAGCAGCTCGCGTCCCGCAATGCATCCCTTACATTCTTCGAATGTACTCTCTTTTGAAATCTCGCAATGACCTCGGAGGTTCCACCCATATGTGCGATCATACTCTGTGGCTTGTGTTTGTTCGTCCGTCTTGTCACAAGCAGCAAGTCGACTTCTATACATCTCTCCTGCACTATTCGATATTGTTCACAAACAAGATCCAAGAGAATGATAACAACTATCTTTTGTATTGCTAGAGAGAGACATAACTAGGGTTTGTACTCATTTTGTGTGGAGGAGGAGATATATTGTTAAGATTCGAAGATGAAAATCATGATTATTGTTTGAAGAATACACTAAAAAAAAGGATACAAGACTCTTCTGCACTGCTTTGCACTTGGTTTATTCGTGATAATTTTAGAGCTAGGTGGATCGTAAGGGTTCACCCCCTTGGTTTCTCTTCACCCTCATGTAGGGGCATGGTTCCATTCTGACTACGGTGTGTGTGCCTTATAGTGTAACCGGGGTTTAATTTTTTTCCCCTTAATAAGTTTTAAATAAAAGTTAACCAGGGCCTCTGTTCCTGTTCTGTTAAAAAAAGAAAAAAGAAAATATACAGATATTTTCGTGATCTTTGTACCACAAATACTTCGTATGGCTTATTTATGTAGACAACTTAACATGCACAAATGTTTCTAGCGTCGTCTTACCTTGTACTGTCGCTAGTATGTGCAAGATAATCTCCAACCGAGTGTTCTAAATTTTGTTGGGGCTGACCCATCCACTCAACTTCATGTCTTGGCGAATATTGTGGTCTTTCCTTCTCAAATGAGTCTTCGTAGACAATTTTTTTCACGGATGTATCTGGTGTGCGTGGCGATGTTGGACAACACCCATTCCATTTGTGAGACAAGTTCTGTAATTTTTGTCTCAATTCATTCACCGAGGTTGTCTCTTCTCTAATTTCCATCTCCAACATTTTGATACATTTATGGAGATTTTGTGTGTGTTCTTCAGTGGCTTTGTAGATTCCATTAACGTGTCTTTGGCATTTGAGCAAATTATGTAGCCTATGCTCCCATTCCTCTTTAGACATGCTCTCAAGAGACTTTCCACCATTATTAGTTTGAAAATCAGTCAATGACTGGCTTTCTTCCCTCAATCGTGCCATCTCGTTTCTTTGCTTTTGAATAGTATTTCTTAGAGTTGACTGTTGATCAAGAATATGGCGGTTTTCCTCTAACAATCTTGAGTTTTCCTCGTAGGTTTTCAAGAGACAATTGTGGTTTTTGATCTTTTCAGCCATCAAACTACCACTCTTTTCTCTCAAATGATCTTCGTCAATCTCTAGCTGTCTCTTATTCTCAATGTTGCAATCGTAGGTGTTTGCCGCACACTCAAGGTCCCATATGCAATTGCGTAGTGCTTTTCCCATCTCTTCATTTCTCATCTCTTTGATGTCTTCCAAATCTTCTTCCCTCAATCTATGGTCCACCCACCTCGGCCGTGGTGGCCAAGTAAATTTGTGTTGGTTCATACTATTTGGGTCCCAGGTAACTTGGATGATCTTTCAATTAAATTCCAAACCACTCTCAAATAATCTTCACAAACCTATTCTGCAATGTGACCCAACTATGACATTTGAACTCAAAAAGGAAAGTTTTGCAAGCTCTTCAATACTTGTGCTAATACATGCCAACGGTTGCAGCCTTCATATCAGTATACAGATGATTAATATTGTATCAGTGGATGGTGATGTCATTTTACAGGCTGATTGTCGACAAAAACAAAAGTAGAATCACACCCAAAGAAACGAGAGAGTAAGAGAGAGAAAGACATTGCGTTTGAGATGAACAGCAACAAATAGCAATGAAATCGTGATTGTGGCATTTACACGTTGTGATGGTCCCCAACAGGTAGGGATGTGAATAGATAGCTGGTGGACGAAGAGGTGGAGACAACATGAAAAGGTAGAAGAAGACTATGAACAAATGAAAACCATCCATCTCAACAATGTTACCATCCATATGGATGAAGACCTTCACCTGGGCTGGCACGTTCGCAGTTTTCACAATCCCTGGCTGTTTTCTTGTCTGTGGGGCTTTGACGTCTTCACCACTTTTTGTCCTTCTTGGCGCCCGGATCGACCCTTCCACCTGTCTTGGGTGCAATTGAATCAGAAGATTACAGCTTCCATACCCATGACGTCTCGACGGACAACATTGTGACCACCCACTTTCTAGGAGTTCTCCCTTTCCGCTTTGTTTATGGTTAACATCTGTTGGAGGAGATTGAGCTGGAGTTCTTTAGATTCCATTGCCATGCCTTGAGTCCCTAGGTGTCTCTCTACCGTTTTTGACGTGTGCCATTCCATTTGTGACTGTGGACATTATTGACATCATTGAACTCGTTTCACTTGTTTGCTTTGGGGGCGTTGAAATGATATCCAATCTCTTCTACCCTCATCATCTCTCTCCTCTGCAACTGCCTCCGTTCCCCCTATGCCTTTCACTCTGAGTCCTCTCAATCCCATCTCTTGGACCCCGCCACATTTTCGCCATCTTTTAATTACCCCGAAAAGTTGTGTGCACAGTCTCCAAATTGGAAACGTAAGAGAACCCGTGAGAAAGCAGAGCGCTCGGAGAGCTGCACTGGTGTGGATGAGGGCGCAGATGCCTGACAACGCAGCTGCACTAAAGTCTCCCGACCCTACAGATCTTAGCCATGTCAAGTGCGTCTCCTTCTCTCTGTCTCTCTCTCTCCACACACATGTGACTCGCTGCTGACACTCCCTCATCTGCTCGAGGGGATGCTCAACACAAACCATTTGGCCCTGGCACCGACATTGTGTCTGATTCAGTCGAGGAGGATGATGCCAGAATTGATCTCAAATGCATCAGATATTGACAATTCATCATCCTCTCGGCAGAAAAACCTAGGGGGTTGAATTGAAGCTGCGATTGTCTATATGATCGTTTCTTGACGTAGCGAGCAATGACAGTGATAGAACCAGTCGCTCTACCGAGGCTCCGAGGAATGGTTCACCACAGAAGATTGTACTCATAATGCCGCAGCCTTGTGGCCATAGACCCCGCGTCCAGTTTGGACAGAAGCAGAAAGAACAGACATTACCTTCGTGAGAGGCCCACTCCAGTAGACTTACCTTGATACCTTCGGGTAATGCTCTGACAATCGATGGGCATACAGCAGGGTGGAACAAGAGAGAAAGACATAGGGGGGGGTGGTGGTGGGGGGAACTTTCGACAGGTTCCATGAAGGACACAAGGTGTTGCTCAAGAGAGCTATGGCTGTACTTGCCCCAGGTGGTGTCCTGGTGGTTGGGATTACCATTGGCCCGCTCCTTTCTCACAAGATGCTCCCGGAAGTTTAGTCCACTAACCCCTCCCTCTCTTACATTGTCACTGCTTATCAGTATATAATGTGACACATTGGAAGTATACAATTGTTCAATACGTATACAATATACTGATGCAGTGCAACTTGGTGTTCAGTCAGTATGATATGATAGTTCAGCAGTATATAATTCAGTATACATACATCAGGTTATCTTCACCTGTCCTCATATTGTTGTTGTTGTTTTTTTTGCAGACTCAATTATTCATGACATTCAAGGAAAAATTTCCAGATGTTGAGGTGGGGCAAAAGATTTTTGAATACCTTAAACCCTTCTATGTGAAGAAATTGAAGGACAGACTTGTGTGTTGTTGCATTTATCACGTGGAGATGGTCTATCTTAAGGAAGCTATTAATTCCTGAGACAGATATCCTCCACCATCCATGGACCGTAATGTGGGTGTGACTGTCGTGATATTTGCACGTCAAGTGATCCACGTGCTGTCAATGTTACCTGCAATGCCGATGATCATGTCATCCACTCCATAGGAGAGTTATGTGAATCAGTTTTGTGCCCAAAGCCTGGCATAACCTCAATTGTGTGATGGGGAGGTGTGTGCATTGTGGAGTTCACAAGCTCCCACTTTGCCCACTTGAGGAACTGCCAATGACACCTTTGGAGACTGAGGGCAACAACATTCTAGAGTTTGGGATGGTTTGATGGATATCAACCCATATAGCAGATCCGTACTCCAAGGCAGGTCTAATAACGCGACAAAGAAAGAGAAGTAATTGGGTTTGATGACGAGGGGAATGCCAAAAAACGGGTGAAGATGAAATTTCTAGAGAGCCCTGCCCCCGTTATTGTCTCTTACTTGAAAGTCAAGCTGAAAGAGTTTGTTGCATAATTTTAGTGCACAGTGGGAAGACAAGCAGTTCAGAGAGTGCTTAAGGACTTTCCCTTTAGATACGGTGGTGTCAGTTATTGATTTTGTTGAGAATTACAGCTTCAAGGAGCAAACGAGATCCAATCTATGCATTGGTTTTCCGACCAAAGAGAATTCTGGTCCATATAACCTACTTTCATGCAGTGGGAAGTGATACTACAGAAGATGGGGACATGAACATAACGAAGGTTACCCATTTCTACCTCTCCGATGATCGTGAACATGATACCCTCTTTGTGCAACATGCTTTCAGGTATTGTTGATAGTGCTTTTTGTTACATGATTAGGATTTTCGTATTTGCTGCATGTTAATAGTTGGGCTGTGCCTACATTAGTCAGTTTAATAGGCAAAAATGTTTCCCTGCAAGGAGGAGGAAGAACAATGGATTTTCATTTTGCCGAATAGGCCCTTGTCTCTTGTATTAATTTGGGTATTGGGCTTTATATGGTGCAGGCTACATCTAAAATGGTCCAGTGATAATGGAATCAATTTCTCTCGACACTGAGTGTGGTCAGATGGTGCAGCTTCACAATTCAAAAGTAGACGAGCTTTCTACTTCGTGGCAAAATACCCATCGATTTTGGGTGGTGTGCAAATGCTCTGGAGTTTTTTCGGATCTGGGCATGGCAAAGGGGAACATGACGGTCAAGGAGCAGTAATAAAAAATGCACTCAGTCGGGAGCAGTTGAAGACAGACGGAGCAAAGCTACAAAATGCGAAAAATGCAGCCTCATGTTTAAGGACAAATTGGTCTGAAGGGGCAATCTCTTCCTATAATGGAGGGGGGAATCAGCACATTGCTAGGGTATATTGGGAGGTTGAGGAAGGTGAAGTTGACCGCTCCCATGCTTTTGATTGCGAGGAAATAAAAGGAGTGAGGTCGTTCCACTCTGTGTTGGGTTTTAGTGAGCAAAATCCAACACTATTGAGGGTTAGAGCATTTGCATGTTTTTGTCCTTACTGTATTGATGGTGATTGGGATAAATGCGAGAATGTGAGCCATGCTGGATCTTGGAAGTTAATATCACTAGTCGCCCTATCAAATCAACGACTAGGTCACCTTGATGAAGAGAACCCCGAAGCACAGTACAGGGGTCATCATGACAGGTTATCAGATTTGTTGCAAGTGGGTGATCATTTTGCTGTTAAGGCGGCTGAAGGAAACAGTGAGGGAGATCACTTTTGGATCATCCTATGTGAGAAGGAAAAGTATGTGCTAGATATTGGCTTCACAGATGGATGGGGAAACAAATTTGAAGCCGGGGAGGTGGTGGTGATCGGCAGGTCAGAATACCTTGATGCACCTTACAACCTTTTCCATTAATTGGTATCATTCTATGACACGTTTTGAAAATCAATCAGTGCTAATGTATATGAGCATGTAAATCATATGTGCAGATATTATGAGAGATATGGCCGCGATGAACGGCACCACAGATTGTGTAAAGATGCCCTCCCGAGGGCTCGAAAGAGGAAGAAAGGATTGTTCTCCCCCAAAGATACAGATGGCGTCGCTTCTTCAACTCGATTCCAATCAACTTCAAGCTTTAAAATCCATGTTAAGTGAGGACCCTCACCTGGTCCCATCACATGCAATCAGAAACAGTTTAGTTAGAGACGACGTGGAACCCCAGGTGAATCGCAGGTCTCACGCTTGTTATCGCTGTACAACATGCAATACAAAGCAGGGCCAGAAAGGAAACAGAGCATATGCAAGCCAATACCTTGATGGCTTGTGGAAGAGAGGCCCGCGCCATAGCTCTCAAGACCAGCAAACAAGAATGCACAACAAAATGTACAAAGCATGCACAAAGAAAGTGAATCCTGGGTTGATGTTCTCTATCCCGTGGTGGATAGTCATCTCGTGGCCTCTGATAACGACTACCCATATTGTATTGTCTTGGTCCATCCGATTCTCCCCGTCGGACTTGGACTTGGTGTACCCCCACCTGTCGTGTATACCCACTCTTCTTGACCCGTTGATTGTAAATACAATGGGTGGTATTATGATTGTTCATATGACAAATATTACAATATTTGTTTTTCATGTGGCATTCTGTTGCCAAGTGTCCTGCAGTCTTGCATTTGTGACACCATGTTGCCTTTCGTGGCCCTTCATCATTAAAATTCTTGATAGCCTCTGCTATCTTTTGATCCAAAGTGGTTTTGTCAATCACTTATTTCTTCTTTTGCTTGGGTTTTTCTTCATCATCAGAGTCTTCTTCTTCCAAGGGATCCTTGGAATCTTTACTTCTGCTCTGATGAAATCCCAATTCCAATTTCTTTGCAGTTCCTACTGCTTCAGCCAAAGTGTTGTTAGGCATGACTGTAACCATGGTTACATATTCAGGACGAAGTCCGTTGATGAACCATGATTTTTGCAAGTCATCACCTGGTGCTTGAGGTAGCTTCCTGTGAAGATTTCAGAGTGGATTTGTTGGATCTATATCATTCTTGAAATGCGGCTCTCATATCCGCCCAATCTGCAAAGTGATTGGTTGGAAAGGTTGCCAACCATTCAATGCCTTTTCTGGCCACTGAACAAGGAAATAATCGGATCTTTTTTTGGTCTGTTGCTTCATTGTGCACATGTTCTCAAATTGATTAAGATGGATATCCGGATCAGATTTTCTATCATATAAAGGAAACGGCGGTCTGGTTTTGTTTGCTGCTAAAGCCATTGGTGCTGCTGGTGCAACCGGTTGTTGGGATTGTCAAGGCTAGTGGTGTTGGTGTTTGTCTTCCAAACAATGATTCAAAACTAGGAGGTCCTTTTCCCAATGATAGTCGTCTTCCAGATGTTGTCTCTACTAAACTTAATGAATCTTTAAAAGCTTTGAGTGCACTCCTGGTTATCCTTTCTGGAGAAGTAGTTTCATTTTTTTCACCTTCTTCACTCAGAATATTCTCAAATCTTTCTTCCAATATTTCAGCAATCGATTTGGACTTGTTACTGTAGAAGGTCCTTCAGATCTTTCTTGTAGTAACCATTCGCCAAGTGCATTACTTGCAACTCCTTCTGGTGTAGTGTTCTCACTTTCCAAAGATCCGATTTCTTGATCTTCTGGTTTATCACTATCAATTTGTCTTGATATCTCACCTTGAATAATATTCAAGTTTTGTAATTCCGGGAACTCTTTTTCTCAACCGAGCTTCCCTTTCTACAACATATTTCTCTATTCTTTCAACTCTATCTTGCTTAGCTTTGTCCTTAATTTCCTCATTCATTCCCACATCATATACAAAATTCCTTTTCAGCACCCTTTAATAAGCTTTGGTATGTCAGTAAAGAAAATTATAGTGGTCTCTACCATTTCTCCAAGATTTACACTATCTTGCCAGAATCCGTATCACGACTTAATTTTCCTTTACTGATTGATCACAAATCTTTTAATGGGCATCATAGAAGCAGTGGAGTACTGGATACCCAAGGACTTATTACAAGTCAGATACACTAAGAAAGACAAATGGTATTATTGCATGCTTTGCCGCCAAATGGTCATTGGAATGAGCATTTTTGCACACACTCAAAGAAGCGGCAATGTTTTCCAGAATAGCGCTTTGTTCTATCTTTTTTGGTTCGACGTGGTGAAATAGTCGAAATACTCCAGGATGTGCCTTGATTTTCTCCCAAATGTCCTGTAAAGCTGTGAGTCCCAATCGTGTCCTCCATGTTTGCAACTATGGCCGTTGCCAACAGTTGCTTCCGACGTTCAGACCTGTCATGTAAATCAGTGTTATTTGGTGCCCCTGTCTCCTCGCGCAGCCTCCTTTCTTTTGCCCTAGCTCGTTGTTCCCTCTTCTTGAAAGCTTGCACACGGAGACGCTCCCTCTCTAATTCCTCGTTGGCTTCAGTACGCCTTCTACGCCCGTCACTTGGCCGCCGGTTTCTACCTCCTCTTGAAACCATCTCTCTAAACTTCTTCTACCTAAACCCTATGTTGTATAACAAAGATCCATCATCGTTGTGAGCTCCAAACGCAAGCTTAGTTGACTTTCAGAGGCAGGGAGAGTGAAGCTCCAAACGCAGGATTGAGTTTCAGAGACAGGGAGACACTAAGTAAGAAGACGAGCAACAAACGATAAGAGCCCTCGCAAAGTTGTCCCTTCTCTCGTGTTATGTGGCACATTGTAAGAGGCCCAAATTATATCAACAAATCATATATAGCCACGCAATTTTTTTTTCCTATTTTATTATTCTAATTTTATATATTATATACTTGATCCACATACTGTACGCAAGTATATGTAATGGTAAAGTATAAGAAAATAGTATACAAAAGTATACAAAAATTTCACCAAATGCACTCTAGCATACATTGGCCCATGCATTGTGAAAAGAACGTGACGGAGAACATAATGAAGACTATCTTCGGAGAAAAAGACACCTGCATGAAAGTTCGGCGTGATCTGGAATTGGGCATTCGAAGGCCTCTGTGGTTACAACGCCATCCCACCAGAGTCGATACATTGGTAATGCCTGATGCGCCATATGTGCTCACAAACCCAGAACAGTAGGTGTTCTCGGACATTGTCACCAATCTGAAAGTGCCCACTGGCTATGCCTCTGCTTTCAAAAAGCATGTGGTCAAACAGAAGTTGAGCCAATTGAAGTCACATGATTATCATGTGCTCATGCATCAGATTCTCCCTCTTGCGCTATGAGGGTTAATGGCGCCAGGGGTTCGCAATGCCATACTAAGAGTGTCTCGTGTATTTCGCAAGCTCTGTGCAAAATTAATTGATCCAACCGAGCATGAGGAATTGAAGAAGGAGGTGGCACTGACTCTTTGTGTTATGGAGAAAGAATTTCCACCCTCTTTTTTTGATGTTATGACGCATTTACTCATCCACTTGGTTGATGAGCTAGATTTGTGTGGGCCTGTAGTTTCTCGGTGGATGTACCCAGTGGAGAGAGCAATGAAGGATTTTCAAGGTATGTGCAAAACCTGACAAAGCCCGAGGGCAGTATGGCGGAGGGCTACGTGTTTGACGAGGCATTGGGATTTTCTATGGAGTACTTGTCTTCTGTTGATGCTACTAGGCGGAGAGTGTGGGATGCAGGAGATGAGGAATCAGTTTTGGGTTGGATGTTGGAAGGTGCTGGCAAAGCACGGAGGTTGACTGCAGAATTGTTGCACCTTGTCCACGACTACGTCATTTACAATCATCCTAGTTTGAGCAGCATGCTAGAGTAAGTGCCCCCCCCCCGTGGATGACTGAAGTTCAGGACCATATGGGTATGCTTGTGTATGCTTTGTATTCGTGGGGATGCTGTTGTTCCTCCATTTGCTGCAGGTGTTGAAGTCACATTCTGATGTGGTGGTGCGTGCTTGGCAGGTCATACGAGTTGGAGAAATCCCGTGTGGACACTGCAAATGCTGCTAATCCAAGCAAGATCCATGCTCTCCCCCACTTTGCAGAATGGCTATTAATGGCTATGTGCGTGCATGTGTCGAGTGATGCCAACCATGCATCTGATTCAGTCAACCAGGAATTGTTGGACATGTCCGAACCCCCATCATTCACCGCAACATCATACAAGAGCATGTCGGCTTATGGAAACCACTTCAGGGTTACTTCAGATTTCATGAACTGTCCCTTTGTGACATATGACTCAGGTGTGTTAACAATTTTCCAACATGAATCTACTGGCATTTCAGGTGAACAGGTCGTGGAAAGCGTACGTTATGTTGGTGTCATAAAAGAGATTCTACAACTGGATTATGGTTCTACACACATGACGAGCCCTGAGCGCGCGCGGTCAGGGTGACGGCATATTAGCTAGGGGGGTCGTGGTAAGTTGCGGTGTAGGTTGGGCTCACTGAACCGCCTACCCGACTGCGGTTAGTGCAGGGGGTCCGTGTCGTACATAATGGCTATGATCACTATCTAAGTCTTACCGGCAAAAAGAAGTCTCATACTCCTCTTCACAAGGCGAGTTTGCGTTTCTAAATCCTACGATATTCTACAATCTACTCAGTAACCGCCTTCCAAGTCTTTTGTTTTATTGTCTAATTCCTACCACCTAGGCCCCCGAGCCGCCTATAGCCGGGATATGTTTTAATCCCCCGTAGCTCCACTTCTCCCTCAAATTGGTCAACGTTCGCAACATTAGAAACTGCTTTCAGCCTCCACCCGCTGTCTCCCAGGAGCGCATTTGTGTTCAACCAGAGTGGTCGACTTGCCGGAATGCTTTAGTAGAGTTGTCAGACTTCTCATTGCAGGGGGTTCTCATTAGGGTTTTTATTATTGAAAATGTGAGGGGCTTAACGGTTTCGCCAGAAAGTGCCCGCATTCAAGTATTTTGGGTTTCCGTGTTTTGCAGGATTCCCAGTGTAGGGATGTCATTCCTAAGTGTCCAGTTTGTTTCTGAGGGTTCGCCTCTCTGCAAATTTCATGGCGCACCATGCAGTTTGCGGCATTGGTTAACTTGTTGATTGGGGCGGGCTTGCAAGCTTTTTCCTCCCAAACCTAAGCGTACTCGCCGTCGACCTCCACTACCCAGTGCTCCACCTAGACGTAGCAGAAGGCTGGAAACGATGGCCGTAGAGGCACGCTAGTACCTCGACGAAGAGGACGACGAGGATTTGCTTTGTGTCCTTGCGGGCGAGCACACTTGCGATTCCACCGAAGATCTCCTTCGCCATCCAGCTCCTGCACCATCACTTCCCCAAAAACGCCCGTCGTCTGCCAAATCTCCATCTGTAAGCACATGCTGACTATGACCCTACACACAGTCAGTTTTTGTGCATTCACTTGATAAACAATACTATGAAGAATCATGCAAATGTACAGTATGAGTATGAGACATTCTTAGCAGCTCATCAACCAATGTACTTCCGACACAGATTGCCTTGAAAGGTCGAAGCCACAGAAAATCTGCCAGTGGACGTGGCACAAGTTTGGAGCCAATCACATTTGGAAGGTTTTCTGCAGAAGACTTTGAAGACTTTTGGGTAATATATAACTGCAAAATCATGTTTCATAAAGTGCCAGTTCAATGGCATTAACTTCCTCTTTTCCACTTTCGGATTTGCAAATTGCAAGTCTGCAAATCCAGCCCATTGGCAAAGGCTTCATCGTGTAGTCACTTTGGGTTTTACTTCGTGCTTTTACTTAGAGGTTCATACATAGTGACCTCCCAGTGTACAAGTAAAATGCAATAGACAGGAATGCAATAGACAGGAAGTGACACAAGCATGCCACTGCCAAGTGACGTCTGCCCCATAGGTAGGCTTGGGAATTCGGCCTGTGATTTTGGCTCAGCCAAAACAATTTCTTTCTGGGGATACAGAGGTGTGGGGTAGAGGGACCAACTGAGGGGATGAGGAGCTCCTGATAGTAGGAACACTACAATTGCTCAAGTAAAATGGCAGGTGCAAGGCTCTTCTTTCAAGTTAGAATGACATCTTTTTTATGCTTAGAATGACTTTAATCTATGAATGGGTTTTAATGCTGTGCAGTCCAGGAAGAAGCGAGCTTCCATCGAAGGCACTGCAGCTGCAGTGGGTAGTCCATCGGGCCGGGGGTTGTTGAAACAAGTCAACCCTGCTACAAACAAGTCTCCAGGCGCCAAACGGCCACCTCCACGACCTATTCCATAGTACCCTCCGTACACACATTACCCACATGCCTACCCCACCCCCGATCAGTATGGCGTTGCAGCCCCTTACAACCCGCACATCCAGTACATGCCCCCTCCAAGTGGTTACACAGAGCAGCCATATGCCCATTCTCCTCCACCTGTTCCACCTTACCTCCCATACCCTCATGCTTACCCACCATCTACACGACCACCATATCAACCCTTTGGGCCATACGTTGGGCCGTACCGTCCCGCCCCCCGTTCCCCATGGAAACCCCTAGCAGTCCCACCACCACAGGAGGCAGAGGAAGACATCCCTATGACGAAGAAGGAGTGAGCTAATGCTTTGAGGCGGGCGAACAGGAGAGCCAAGGCGGAGGCACTTCGAAACCAAGACGCGAGAGAGGAGGATGGACTCCCCCCTCAAGTGGTTCCGGTTGACAAAGTTGGAGAGCCCATTGGACCAGCACGCAATACCTGGCATGCAGCCCTCAAAGGCCAGATGTGGCGTTTGTGTGACATGTCAATGCATATTGCCCAGCAAGATGAAGCTGTCATTGAAGAAATATACATGATTCTAAACTCAACATTTGCGTTCACGCCACGTGCTCTTGACTATGAGCACATGAGGAAGACACTTGGCGTGGCCTTGAAGACTCAAAGACATGAGATCCATGCAATGTACAATGCAGGCGAGGGGAGGCATGCGCATCTGAAGGAAGCACATTGGGACAGGCTGGTTTCGTATTGGCAGACACCCGGATTCAGCTCAAAAAGTGCCATCATGAAGGTTGCAAATTCATCAAGGGAGAAGCCCTCAAAAACAGGACGTGGTGGCAAGGGAGGCGTTGAGGCGCGCCTTGTAAGTTCAAACATAACTCAATTCTGCCTCTCAAACTTCGTTGTTTGTTGTGACCCCTTGTCTGCAATGGGGTGTTCATCTGCTGTTGTGTTCAATTATTTTACGATGACTACGTATAACTTATAGAAGCTGTAAGTATGCATAAGGTGCTACACGCTGTTTCATAAGCTCATATGAAACAGAATGTAAGCAGTTTGTTGATGCATAAGGTCAATATGCTTACTATGCTTTTAATGTTTAGTTGTAACTGTTGTAATATCCTGCTGTTCATAGGTTTAATTCGTATTGTTAGTAATTATGTTTCATGTTGCCCAGCAGGATATGCCCATACAGATCCAGTATGTTTAGAACATACTGCTGCAGCTCGGGAAAGCACTCATAGGCAGGATTATGAGTCATCCGTAGAGGGGTTTTTCTCTATGTGTAAAATGTCTCTTGTCATTCACTGAGGCCTAGTTTTTGGGCAAATCACACGCAGCAGATTGATGCTTGTGTGAAGGGATTTCTAGAGGATATCTGGAAAACCCGGATTAATTCTTTATATGGAGGTAAGTCTTACTACCAACGTCAGCCCCTGACAGAGGTAGGTTCTGTCCCTTTTGTTCCCGCTCAAACTGGGCGCGGGGTCAATGGCCACAAGGCTACGGCAAACAACGTCTTATGAGTACAATCTCTTGTCATTCACAGTACAACTTGGTTGCTGAGTCTGTTTGTGGCTTTCAACAATGACTTCATATGTGAGGGAAGTAGCCTACAATCATGTGTGGGGGAGATTTCTAGTTGGGTTTCACATCATTCGTGGGCTTTCATTTGGACTGTTTGTCTGCAACCAGCTACCATAGGTTGTTGTTCGGTTGTTCATGATGGAATTATGAGCCTAGTAGTGTGTAGTGGGCGGGCTTGTCATTTAGCATACCGCCATGTAAATTGGGTAGACTCCGCGATGATCACTCTTGTGGGGAGATGATGTTGTGCAGGCAGTATGGCAAAATCCAAGTATGAGCGTGAGTGTGAGTGTTGACATGTCATTTGGTGGTCATTAACTTAGTGCCAGGGTTTGGTGGTGATTACTCTTGTGCATTAGCTGCATTGGTCAGTCTCTCTGTATTACTGCAGCGATAGCGACTTCGTTATATTTATCATGAACTTAATATTGTAATCAGTTTTTCTGTGGAAATGGCATGTGAGTTTTTCTTGATTAGGTAGTGTGGATTTCATCACATGTAGGCACAATGCTGCTCCAGAACCCATGCTATGGGCAGAATGGGTGTCAGTGATGTAAAATTGCTACAACAGGTTTTTTTTACTTATGTCACACTTAGCATACTGAGCATAATAAATATCTATTGTAGTAGCTTATATGGATGTATGAGACAGGTCTGCAAGAGCTGCTATGGTTGTATATTATAACTGCTACAGTATAGTGGTTGCATATAGTTCACCTGTCTCACAAACCTTTGTACAATCACTATTGTCCCAGAATTCTATGTCCCTTGTCATGGATCAGCCTGCTAGCATACTGAGTTGGTACATGATTAATGCAGGCCGCGGAATGAGGCCGAAGTCCATCGTTGCATGAAATCCAGGAAGGTTCAGTAAGCAGAACCCTGACCAGCGAGCGGATGGTGAGATCCACGCTCTCATGCCTTCTCCCTTTTTTTCTTCATTCTTTGTTTATTGGCCTTTTCCCTACATGTGGCATCATGTTTTCATGCTGTTCACGGGGTTACCTGGACATGGCAGGAGGGAACCTCTGCGTATTCAGCGATTGCTCGCAAAGTGGAGGATATGGAAAGAGCACAGGGTGTTCAACATGAAGATATAATGGATTTGAAGGCCACAATATCGCATGTGATGATGTACGAGAAGGCCATTGCCGACAAATTTGGGATAAGCATATCTTCACCTGCCTTTGTGGGGTGTTTGCTGCAAACAGTTCCTGCATCGCTGGCCCTTCAGCGTCAAGATGCCTGGAGGACAGGTTTGACACATCTGCCATGTCACCAGTAACGTCACTTCAGTTACTCCATGCGAGGATGATATGCAGGTGGAGCATGTTGCCCGTCGAGGAACTTGCGCCCCCTCCTGCAGGTCTGTCACACTGTGCGTTACTGAAGGCCCCTGCAGTACTCCAGACAGCTGCAGACGTGGTGGGTGCTTCCGAGACAACCCTGGACATTGACCTTATTCCCAAGCAGGCCGATATTACCCAAGCACCCATGGTTGCGACGACCTTTATTTGATGCAGCAGCAGGTCGTGAACACTGTAGTGGAGCACAACAAGTATTTGCTCATTCTAGATATTAATGGCTTGTTGTGTGAGTGCGTCCATGTCGGTCATAGTAATGCGTATGTGGTTCCAAATGGCCTTGTGCACAAATTATGTGGTAGCAAGATGGTCGTCGTAAGGCCTGGTTGCAAAGCATTTTTGGACAAGTGTTTTGAATACTTTGAAGTGGCAGCTTGGTCTTGTATGCAACCACGTAACTTCATACCCACAGTGGACTGGATTTTCCATGGGCACAGTGACCTTGCATTCAAGTGGGATGGGGGATATTGTGAGCAGTCCACAGAGATGGATGGGAGCCTGCCCATGAAACCACGATTTTTCAAGAACTTCTCTGCTGTTTGGCGGGACAACTGTGACTGGAATCCCCAAAATACTCTTCTTGTTGACGACACGCCGCAGAAGGGTTCGAAGAATCCTGAACAGAGTGCAATTTACCCAATGCCTTGGAGAAGTCATTCTGCAGATGCAAGCCATGATACTTTTCTCATGCAAACCTTATGGCCCTTCTTGGAGGGGGCAGCTAAGGCTCCGAGCATTCCAAAATATCTGCAAGGGCAACCGGCATTTGGGCAACAAGCTATCAGCCCTCGTCCCATTCAGCCTCGGCAGGTAACATACTTAGTCTTCATTTGAGACATTGGTAGAGATTAGACTGTTTGTTGGTTCACTCCCTTCTACATTTGCCACCCCCCTTCGTGCTTTACAATGTGCGATTATTAACTGTTGTGATTTTGGTGCTTGTTGGTTGGTTGTAGGTGCTTGGCCAGGAACAAGTCGCCCCAGGTGAAAGGGCAGCACACCTTCAGCCTTTCAGGAAGCCGACACAGACACCAATGATCCCTGATTCGCAAAATGGGTAAGTCTATGCATCTACTATTCCCCCTTGCCCGACCTGCATAGATCAGTTCTTATTAGCTCATTGCAGACCATATAGACATAATATGTTGGGGGAATCGTGTTCCCAAATTTCTCATGCAATGTGGGGGTGGATGGCAGTTCATGGTGACAGTGTCCAGATCTACAGCCGGATCTGGCCACATTGTTGGTCACCAAGGGATGGAGGTGAGTGAAAGGTACCCTGATGTGCCAGAAGGCTATGTGGCCATCCACATTGATGATGTCCGCATTCCCAATGCCCCTATACCGTATCACAACAAATCCATGAAGCCTCATCACACAGAGTTGGGAGACATTGTAGGTTATATTACTGTGTGGAGTGACAAACTAGTGAAGGCCTTGCAGAAGAAGAGATGAGACAAGTCGTTTATTGCTAGCATTGTGGATTCCATGCGGATTTCCACCTCTAGAGTGTGCGGATTTTGCAACTTTGGTAACTTGAAGAAGCGACAGATAGTTTGAATTGACCGTCCAATTTTGATAGCAATGAATTATCTGCATTTCCTCATGCATGTTGTTGTGCACTACTGCCTCATTTATGTGATATGCTATAATAGGTGGTATGTCCCTTTTGCACACACGGTGGTTGGTTATGTTGCGGCTAGGACATGTGGTTGGCAATGGCGCTGCTGGATGGTGATGTTTATATTGTTCATGCACTTTGTGAATTTTGTCGATCCCATATTTGTGCCTTTAGTCTTGCTAGATACAGGATTGTGGTCCTATATTCCTTTGGGCATTCCATGGGTTCGCATGTCTTGGTTGAGCAAGAGTTGTGGGGACAACTCCCTGGTTGGTCAATGCAGTTGTCAAACCTTGTGTGGCATGTACACGTGTCCGTCCACATGCCAACCTGAGGGCCCTATGGCCACTTGGTCCTATGACTTCGTATGCAAATCCCACAGTCATCTGTATGTCTACGTCGCACCATGTGAGGTTTAAAGGTTCGAGCACGTGGCACCACCCGAGACGACCACGTCATCATGGAATCCCTTGTTCTTTGAATCTACGGTACTGCGCCAATCATATGCATGACTAGTAGGAATCCACCGCAGGTCAGGAGAGTCCAACACATGGGCACTCACGGTCCCACCACGTACACGTGCCACGTGGTGTTCCCTCATCCCCCCCCCCCCCGCCTCCCGCCAAAGCGACACGTGTCAAACACACGAGGAAGCACGTGTTGGAACCAAGACGGGGCACATGCCGGCGTTTGATTCCGTCCTTGGCAGTCACAGTTCGCAGGCAGGGAGGACCTCGCCGTCTAACATGTGGCATGTTCTGTAGACTGCACGTGTCTCTCTTACACAACAGCTGACATGGTGGCCACTATCCGTTCAATCATTCAGTAAAGCCAACGTGTATGACTATGAGCACGCTGCTTAGGCGCCACATCACACAAAGCCCAACGACTGTCACTTATGACTCCGTGGCAGCCACGACTACCATGTCACAACTAACTAGGCTTTTACGTCAGCAGAGTCAGGAAGTCGTAAATGGCTTTCATAACTGCATTTGCAGTCATAACACAGAGTCCTAAAAGCCAACTTTTCTTATAGTGCTCCCCCACCCGTACATCTCTCAACTCTACGACATCCTTGCGAGGCCTCTTTTTCTTCTTTGGGGGTTCTAATGATAGGTCTTTTCCCTTCCCAACAATATCCTCACTTTCTTTCTCTCTACCTGCGTCTCTCTCTAGCCCCCTCATCAATGACAAGTGGGACCTCTAGGGGCCGTGCCCCCATCGTGTAACTCTGCATTGAGCTAAAGGAGGCCGCACCCTGCAAAGCAAACACATGCCAGTAAAATCAACCACCTAATTTATTCATCTTTTAAAATTTACAAGTTCAAAAAAGATGAGAAAAACTAAGAACAAATCTGGATATGATATATTTACCTGGTGGTTAGAGGCAACGGTCGCCGCAATGGGAATGCCCAATTGCGCCAAGAGTGCCGCCTTATCGGTGGGAGAGGCGGCATTCCAAGTTGGCAAGAGGTTCCCGGCATCCACCAAACGACGCCTGGTCGAGGTGGAGACACCCCCGGTGCTGCCATGAACATGTGAGGGAGAGGGTGCCGCACCACCAGGGATAAAGATAACATAGCTGCTGCCGCAACCTCGGCGGCGGCCTCATGTTGCCATGATGAACTATCCCTGGCATCACCACCCTCCTCCACCTCTGACCGCAACCCATGGAGCAAAGTCCGCTCGACCCTCTCCCTCTCTCATGCCTCAAGCACGGCTACCCGTGAACGTTCCGGGACAACCTTCATATGCAAATTAGGGCTAGGGCCATCCGGGATATCGAGATAACCCTTCCTAGGGCCCTCTTGAATAATTCGGGGATATGCAGGTGGTGTACGCCCTACCTCTAACTCACCGGCATGAGCAGATGGAATTGCAGGGGAGGCACTCACAAGATGCTGCAAGGAGGTGGTAGAGATGGTACCATAGAAATTTGCCTTAATTTTGCCGGAGGGACTAGCCGAAGGGCCGGGGGGCCTGCCGCCGGGGGGACTCCGGGGGCAGCAATATTAGCCGGGGCAGGACCAGCAGCCGCGGGGAGTGGGGAGGCAGAGACATGGGGCCTGAGCCGGAGATTAGCAGAGCTGAAAAGCAGGGGTTGATTTGTCTGGTAGGCTAATTGAATGCGAACTTGACTGCCGACTGCTCCATTACGGTTGACATGTGAAGGTATGATTTCTCAAGAGGCAAGTTGTCTGTCTTTATGTGGTCCTGCAATGTGGTCCGACAGAAGCCCTAGACATTTGCAAGGCGAATGCACTCGCCCAAGAGGATGGTGGGAATATGCTTTCCTCAGGAAGGCACCGTTGATTACAATCAGGTTTTAGTAGCTGGCTCATCGTGAGACCACCCATTTGTAAAACTTTGAAATTGTAGTACTTGGACCTCCATTGTTATACGTACATCAGTGAATGCCAACCCTGCTGCTCCCATGTAACGCACTCGGCAGCCACGAACGAGTAATGCGCGGGGCCAAATCCAGGTTATCATGTCGTTTCTTCTTCCCGAAGGAGGGCGACGAGGGGTCTTGTCCTCATCCCAGGCCATGCCTACAATGCAAACAAATGCCCATGACCTCAAAAGAAGCAAAAAAAATAGGGATGGTACCATATAACATATTAACAAACAAACAAAACATAAAAAATAAATAAAATTGAACCCTAACTAACAAACAAAGAAAAGTAACTAAAGTAACAAAAAATTAAAATTAAACCCTCATGAACAAACAAACATCCAAGCCCCTAAGCTAATTAACACTGAACCAACTAAGCTAAGTCACTAAGTAACAATTTTTATTTTATTTTTCTGAAGGGAAAACACCCAGGAGCTCACAAATCAGGCCCCTTGATAGTGAGAGGAGAAAATAACCTCTTTCACAGTAACCTCCTCGTGAAGGCTTTCTGATGGAACACCGCAGGGAAGGGGGAGAAGAGCATACCATACCCGTCAAGTTGCAGGATTTGACCCTAGCAAATCTGGCTGGCACTCAATGCACTAACCAACTGAGCTACGGACTGCTGGTGTAACAAAACCCACCAACCAAACAATTAAAATCAGGCAAAAAAAACAGAATTTGATTTTTTAGATAGCCGTTAGTGGGGCTGTATTGGAGGTAGGCGCGGCACTTACTTAGTGAGTGAGAGAGCGAGCAGCCGAGCTGCACAGCAGGCAAGTACACGTCAGGGGGCGAGCAACACACCAAAAAAAAAAAAGCCCCCTTGCGCGAGCTGCGTTTTGACAGCCGCAGGGGGGTTGCGCGGGTACCTGCGCACAAGCAAGCAAGAGGGGGCGAAGAAGCAAGCAAGCGAGGGGGCGAAGAAACACAAAAGAAAAAAAAAAACAGCCCCCGGGGCCAGAATTACTCACCTGCAGCGAGCAGGTGAGAGCCGCAGGGGGGTTGGGCGCCTTTCTGCAAGCGAGAAAGCAACATGGGGCGAAGAAGCAAGCAAGCGAGGGGGCGAAGAAACACAAAAGAAAACAAAATAGCCCTGGGGGCAAAATTACTCACTTCAGCGAGCAGGTGAGAGCCGCGGGGGGGTTGGGCGCCTTTCTGCAAGCAAGCAAGCAACAGGGGGCGGCGAAGAAACACAAAAGAAAAGAAAATAGCCCCCGGGGGCAGAATTACTCACCTGCAGTGAGGAGGTGAGAGCCGCAGGGGGGGTTGGGCGCCTTTCTGCGCACGAGCAAGCAACAAGGGGTGAAGAAGCAAGCAAGCGAGGGGGGCCAAAGCAGGATTTTTTTTTTTTTAAAACCCCTTGCAAGCTGCGTTTGCACAGCCGCAGGGGGGTTGGGGGGCTCACTGCACCCGAAGTAGGGCTCGGGCGCGTAGGGAAGCAAGCAGGCGGGGGGGGGGGGGGGGGGGGACCTTGGGGGCGAATCAACACAAAAGAAAAAAAAAATAGCCCCCGGGGGCGGAATAGCTCACCTGCAGCGAGCAGGTGACAGACGCAGGGGGGTTGTTTGGCTTTCTGCGCGCAAGCAAGCAACAGGGGGCGAAGGGAAGCAAACAGGCGGGGGGGGGGGGGGGGGGGGGTGTTACGAATTCACAAAACAAAAAAAAAGGGGCCCCCTCTAGTGCAGGGGCAGATCTTACCTGGAGCAACGGCGTTGGGGAGGCGCCTTTTGGTGGAGAGGTAGGGCTCGAGCGCGGAGGAACCCAGCTGCTGTAGCCTCGTGCGATTCCAAGCGAGGGGGAGATCGACTGATCGCTGAAGCGCCTCTCCGCCGCATTGAAGATCATACGCGTTGAAGCTCCACCAGCGACGCACGCGCATATGCGCACCGGTAGCTCTCTCTCTCCCCTCACAAGATTCCTACAAGGGGAAGAGAGTGCATGAGAGACAGAGGGTGCAGAGGGAGAGAGTGTCGAGGACACTTAGAGACAGAGAGAAAGGGGAGAGAGAGACAGATAGGGGATGAATGTTGCCCATGTCCGACGGACATGAGCATATATTCATCGATTTTAGCACGCGTATCCATCCATTGCAAGATATGAATTTCAAAAAACGATGCAATTTTCAAATTTAAGGTTGGGTTTTATATTGTTTAATTCAATCGACGGAAAATCTATCGCTTGTTCCTACTTTGTTTTTTTAATAAAAAAAACGTCGCAGTTCTACTGCGACGGCCAGGGGGACGCTAAGCGCCGCAAAAGCGTTGCATTTTTACGACGACGCCTTTGGGGTTTTTGGGGGGTGGGGCGTCTTGGGGGGGCAGGGGCCCCTTACACCGCCAAAAGCGTCGCAGTTTTGCTGCGACTCCCAGAGCGTCGCATACAGGGGTTTTTTTTTTTGTGTGGGGGGGCCAGGTGGGGGGGGCCAGGGGGGCGCATTACACCGCCAAAAGCGTCACAGGTTTACTGCGACGCACATGGCGTCGCATTTTGGGGGTTTATTTTTTTTTTGTGTGGGGGGGGGGGGGTGGACGTTGCTTAAGCGACACATAGGGGGTCGCTTAGCAAGCACGGTGTGTTTTTTGTTTTTTTTCCCTCCTTTTTCTGTCACTCAAACTAGGGATCTACCCGGACTCAGTATGTCTTCATAATTCCACTCAACATAAGATCATAAATATTATAGAGGGGTCGCTTTGACTATGATATTTCGTGTTTTTTTAAAATACGTCGCATTGAATATTAACCTGGGGTTGCAGCTCTAAAATTTAAATTTAAATTTTCTTTTGTATGAAATAGGTGATGGTGCGGTCACGTCCCCATCGGTACACGGAGGATGATTTCCAGAACGTTTATGTAGTTGTACAACCACCCAACCCGGGTTCGAACAATGGTGTGGTTGACATACCTCCATGAGCACCTCGGCGCCATAGACTCGATGATGTGCCAATTGTACCACATGTGCCTGAACAAGCCCCCGGGCATCCCATTCCACTTCCTTTGCCGCCTCGAGGCCCTAGGCCTCCAGGTCCAGAGCCACGAGGCCCCAATCGGCCCACATTCGAGGAACCCCCGCCGAAGAAGTGTTGGTGCAAGAAGTGTTGGGCACGGACACTACCGGGGTTTCGACCAGTCATGCGTCAGGCACACATTGTTGAAGACCACTACAAGAGAAATGGGCTTGCGGATGCGGCAAGGGTGAGTCTCTAAGAACCCATCATACTAACATTAATACTTTAGGGTTGTTCTAGTGTTTTGTAAATGTGACACAAGTTCAGTTAACTTAAATCTCTTGGGTAGGAATACAAATGGCTAATTATTAAATCATGTAAATGTACATGCAGCCACGAGTATTTGCCCAGGCACGCAACCTCATTGCATCACAAGCATATGAGATGGGCCTTGCTTCAGAGTTGGAAGTCCATCATGTGCCGGATGTGACCGTGTTTTTCCCTCAAGAGGAGGTAGATAGAATCCGTGAGATGAAGGGCTATGGATGGGCGTACAACCGGTTTGGTAGCCGGGCCGGACCACGGCCACCAGCTTTGACATCTCGGCCTCCCGGCCTTGTACCTGATCCACCACCGGCCAATGTTCCTATATGTCCTCCAGATCTTGTACCTGCTCCACTATCTCTTGCCACCATCTACTCCCCTTCTATCTGATCCACCACCTGTCGATGTTCCCACATCTCCTCCCGGCCTTGTACTTGCTCCACCATCTCTTTTCCTTGTACCCGATCCACCACCGTCCGACGTTCCCACATCTCATCCCGGCCTTGTATTTGCTCCACCATCTGATCCTGATCCATGTCCACCCTCTCCTCCCTGTGTGTCTGATCCAGTACTACCAGTGGTACTCAACGCTTCCACATCTCTTCCCCTTGTACTTTCTTCCACACCTCCCGATCCATTCCCACCATCTCTTCTCATTCCCACCTCCAGTTGTAGCTTCTACACCCCCACCTTTTGTAGCATCCCACCCTCCCCTCCCGCAGAGCCATGCTGGGACTACAGGACGTCATGCACCTCGTACTCCCCAGCAATGTAGGGCCCGTCCTGCACTTGAGGTTCATCGGGCCGAGGATCCAAACATTCGGGACCAGAATGATAGAAGGTTGCTCATGAGATCAATCAAGCCTGCTTGTTGGATGACCTCCCTTAGCTCGTACTCCTATTCCTAAGAATGAGCTATTCGTTTATTGGGGTTGGCATTATTGTGTAAGACCCGCAACTAACCTGGCCATGGGTCTCGGGCTTTTTGCAGTGGATGACATCTCAGTTCCCCGTGGAAGAGATCGGATAATGGACTCGTTTCCCTATTTTGGTCCCTACTACACTAGAGGTGAGTGGGGCACATTGCGTTGGGTGGCCCCTTACATACGGCCTTTTGTTCTATGCGTGAAAGATATTAACGTACGAGAGCGGATGTTGAGTCCCTCGGAGAGAATTTATTGTGATGGCGACCCCGATGTCTTCGGCAATGTTGCAGGGCTCATCAATAGTTCCATTGGTGACTCCAGATGAACCAATGTACTATGGGATGAGCAACATGATGGGGATAGGAGACTAGTGCCTTCAATATCCACATTTGTCATGACATGTGCATGTAGGACAATTAGGGCCGGATCCGAGTTGTTTGCCTCATATGAGTTCTCTGAGGAGGCATGGAACCGTAGGGAGAACCATTAGTGGGATGTGTTTTGGAGACATGTTAGAAACAATCGGTAGGGATTCACAAAGAACCATGTTGGGTTGTTTGCAACTTGTCATGCGTTTATATACATATTTTTTACGATCGACATGGTGTCGACATTGTGATAATTGCATGTCCACTTCTCAATTGGCATATCAAACAATATATACAATATTTCATAACATGAATCATCGTCGTCATTGCTTGAGCATTCCATATTTACTTTCATCCTTAAAAATAAATGAAATCTTGGGCCTAACCTTTTAGATGGAAAGAAAAGTACCAACACCACTAACATGTAATTTGAATAGAACATTGTATATTGTACTGAAAAAATTGTTTTGGTCTTCTAATTAGGTGCATGCACCAGAAGTGTATGCATCGAGGCACCAACCATCTCATACCAGCATTGAGGTAGAGAATGTTGACTATGGCGAGGAGGACCATGATGAGAATGATGAGGGTGCGCCCCACTTGCATATTCCCGAAGACGTTGCAAGGGATGTCCCAATGTTGAGGATGGTTTGGACCTTGATGAGGTCAGAGCCATGGAGGATCTTTTAATGAACCATTTGGGTGTCGAGGGACAACACATTGGGGATCATCACGATACGTCCACGGTGGATGGAGAAGATCCGGGTCCAAGTGCAATGGAGGATGAGGCCAACACACCGTTGTACAAAGGGGCGAAAGTCAGCAGGCTTTCCACCATATTGTTATTGCTTAATTTGCAAACCAGGTTTGGCATAAGCAATGGTGGATGTCTGCAATCATGCGCACTATGGAGACTACATCCTCGCCCCCATTTAGAGTAAAAAATGCCACGCTCGAGAAAAGAGGCAAGACAAGTCCTTGACTCAGTGGGGATGGGTTACAAAATTATCCATGCATGTCCTTGTGATCGGACCTTGTACTATGGAGACCATGAGTGTGCTACCACGTGTCCCCGGTGCAAACAATCTAGATACCGAGATGATGTTCAAGGAAAGAAGATCCCATGAAAGGTAAATTATCTAATTTCCATTGTATAACTTGGTAGGGTTTTGGGTTTTGAAGGTTCTGATATTGCCCGAATAATTTTGCGTTTCATAAATGTTAGTACAAACAGAAGAATAAATATATGATGCATGAAATATGCAGGGAATAGGCAAATCAAATATTCATTGACATTGTTATAGGTGATGTCAGTGTAATTTAGGATTTAGGTTCAAGGTAGCAGATTGTTTCTCAATCGTATGTTGTGCAATTAATATGTATGTATGTGTAATATGAGAGTATATGGAAATATAAACATGAAGTTGATTTTGTCATATTGCTTGTGGGTGGGGTTAGAAAATGCATTATTTTCCAATCATCCCACGCTTGAAAGCACAATCTCGGAGTCCATCCTTCGCACAACTCATGAAGTGGCATGCGACACATCAAAGCCCCCCGGGAAAGATATGTGGCCCCCATGATTCTCAAGCATGGAAACACACCGAGGAGAAATGGCATTTTCTGAAGGAAGATCCTAGCCATGTTCGTCTCGGCTTGTCTATGGATGGGCCAGTCTAGTAGCCATTCAACTTGGCCTTTGACACTGGTTAATTACAACATCCCTCCCTATCTTGCTATCAAGAAGGGCCATATTATGTTGGCTGCCATTGTGTCAGGTGAATAACAAAACTCTTTCTTGTTGTTTTACGATGTACGTGGTAGTACAATGTCGAATATATATGTAACTAAGATGATTTGTTTTGTTTGTATTTGAAACGATCTGATATGTATTATAAATAACTTGTGTTGTAGGGAAAAAACAAGTGAAGGACATGGATGTGTATATGCGTCCATTGGTTGATGAACTGAAGCTTTTATGAATAGAGTTCCAGCCTATGATGCATCGGCACCCACTGGCCGATGTTCTTTTCTCTTGCGAGGGCTTTTGCTATGGACAATGCATGACTATCCAGGTACAATAACCGGGGGGAAGAAAAAGCTGAGAGGTGATCACCTTGGTGCGAGGCGAGAGCTCCAAGCCCAAAACCGTATGCAACGACTATGGCCTCAAGAAGATGGTGTGGACATGAACAATGTTCCCAAGTGGAAGTATAGGACACCAACTTGGACATGGACAAAGGAGGAATGGAAGCAAGTCCGAACCACAATACGAGGTATCCGGACCCCAACCGGGTATGGCGCATCTCTACGCAACAAATTTGAGGATGCCGCCACTATCCATCGTTCACGAAGAAGTGACGAGCACACATTCTCCTCAATATGCATGGGATCAAGGAGGTGCCGGATTTTCAGATCCTGGTTTACAAAGTTTATTGAAATACGAGGCGCATAATGTTAAATCCCAACTAAATTCATGGTTTTGTGCAGGGCTTTCAGTTTGTTCAGGACTAAGCACAAAGGGATATACATGATGTTCATGTTGTGGGCCGGATAACCTTGATGCAAAGCATTCGAAGAATGTCGGGAAAATGATCTATCCCCACTATTGGAAATTTCTACCTCTCGACCATCCATGGAGAACGAGAGGCAAGAAATTATTTGATGGAACCGTGGAGAGGAGACCTCCACCCGTGCGTCCACCCGGGTCATTTTGGAAAGGCCGGTGGAAAGAGGTGGTGGATAAAAAACGTGTGGCATGTCCCGGCTCTCAATCTTCTACGAGTTGCCTTATTGGGGGTACAAGTCCGAAATGCATCCCTCCATACAGATGATTCCCTTGAATGTCCTCAAATTTCTCATATGAAATTGCACCGAGTTTAGGGTTTATGACAAATTATATGGAAATTTCGTGATAGCCGTCTATCGACTGGGGGACTTGTTCCGCTGGATTTGCACAAAAGAGCCAGAGAAGGATTTTGAACGAATGAAAGTAGAGGCGGCCACGGTGTTGTGTATGTTGGAGATGCATTTTCCCCCTAATTTCTTTGACCTCCAAATGCACTTGGTAGTGCATTTGGTGGAGGAGGCCGAGATTTCCGGTCCGGTCCATGCTCGTTGGATGTACTTTCTTGAGAGCTATATGAAGGACTTGAAAGCACATGTGCGGCAAAGGTGCATCCCAAGGGTAGTATGGCGGAGGGGTACACCTTTGCAGGAGGCTATGGTTCTATGTACAGAGTACATGAAGAGGGTGGACAAAGATGCCCCCCGAATGTGGAAGGAAGAGGGGGATGTAACAAGGAAGAAGCAAGTTTTGCCAAATAAGTCCAAGAGGGTGAAGCTTTCCGCCACATTGGTAGAGCAAGCACATGTCTTTGTGTTGAAGAACACCTCGTGTATGGTGGAGTGGGAGGCAAGACATGTGAATGAGAATGCACGGCGGTTGGAGGCTAGTCACACTTGGAGACGCACACATGGACGGGATCAGGCGCGTGCATCACTAGGGCGAGACCGCGGGCGAGGGCCAGTTTCTGCTTTGCCTTCTGATTTGCAACAATTGAGACCCTTCCGTCATTGGCCTTGGAGTGCAGTTGAACATGCAATGAACAACGGTGAGGTGGTGTCACCCTTGGTGCGCGAGCTATCGAGGGGGGGCATCCCAATATGCCCTTTCGTTCACCTCAATGTGGGTTCATGATCGCCATTTCCGCATCCGCTCTCTTGACATGCGCCGGAAGACCACTTTTGACTCCGATTTGTGTGCAACATATTGGCAAGATTCCGTGACACAAGCAGAAGGGACACTCGACCCGAAAGAAGCAAGCTTGAATATATTGGGGAGCTTGATACCATTTTGCAAACTTCAGTATAATGGGCCACGGCCGCCTGTACGACGTGCATGGCCTCTTCCGCAGTGTGCATGGAAGAGTACATGGGGGTTTGCTAGTTGACGTGGTCTGCTTCACAACGTCTGTTGGTTGTCATGGTTCACATGGTCTGGGATAAAGTCTGCGAGAAGGTCTGCGTTCATGGCCACCGACAACGTCTGTTAATAAGATTTGTTAGGTCTGATGACATACCATGATCTAGGACTGTGGTCCACAGTCCAATATCTTTCATCAGCCGATCCATGAAAGGCCTTGTCAAGCTCTCCCAGAGCTGCAACACGGTCCTCTGCTGAAACCCGCTCTGGAAAGCATGTCGTTTTTGTTGAATGCAATGTCCAAAACCGCACGCTCCTGCATTGTTAGCAGACCAAGGATGAATGCTTTGTTTCTGACAATGTTTGTGACATTGTTGCAGAGTATGACCTGGAGGACGAGCTTGTTCGGAATGCTCTTGACCAATACGCCAATGGCACCGACAGCTTCTAAGAGCCCTCCGTGGCCTTAATGGCGTCGAGTCACCCGTTAAATGCAGGCTCATTGGAGTTCGTACAGCAAACAGACCCTTCATCTACACAGAAAAAACAACTCCCATGGAGACCCAGGAAGACCGCAACGAGCAGACCCTTCCCAGCAAAATCCCAAGTACCGACATGCAAACCAGCAGACCTTGTTGATGGAGAACAAGGAACAGTAGACCCCCGACTGGATTGTCAGTACTCCCCAACCAGACAATGTGGTGGGACACCCAAAAGGTCCGAGGCCCTTGTTCTCGAATCGTTGGCTAGACTTCGTGAGACTCGTTTGGGTGACAAAAATTTGTCTTTGGCAAAACAAACTTTCGTGGAGGCCATTGCACACCTTACCCCAATTACCGGGGAGACCTGGTATGCACACCTTTCCAGACAACAACTTCCACAACACCTTCCATGAGCAAACCTTTCCAGATCAGCGGGCACCCATCTTACATCACAGCAGACCTTCCCACCATCCACCTTCCTAGAGCAGACCGCTGCGGTGGAAAGCAGACCAGAGCATACCAATGAGACCAGACAAGACAGACCAGACCAGACCGGAGGAGTCCTCACTAGACCAGACCACACCAGAGCTCCAGACGAGCCGAGTGTGCACAACAGACCAGACCCCAAAAGACCAGATGATACCAGACCAGACCACACCAGAGCGATGGACTCCAGACGAGCCGAGTGCACAACAGACCAGACCCCAGAAGACCAGAGGATACCAGACCACCACCACACCACACCAGACCGTATCAAAAGCCTTTCCCAACCCGTGCAGACCTGATCAGACCTTGCCGGAGGACACCTGCCTGGTACATTGCTTGACAACAGCACCGCAGAAGTGCATCGCGACGCAGGTATGGACGCTGACACCTCACCATTCCAACATCAGCAGACCCTGCCAGTGCAGGACATTCAGACATTCGTGAAGTCTTGGCGGAAGAAAGAAAAAACACAACCCAGGAAGCGACGACGAATTCTCCATGGCACTTACGAGTGTTGACGAAAAAAATGAGAGGAGCCGCAAAGCCAATTCATCATTTCCCCCCCACTGAAATCTGTGAGAAGCAAAGAATGGTGGGACCTTACTTTTGCCACCAGATCTTCTGACACAGCACAGCCTGAACAGAACCGAGAAGGCGTCAATGCTCATTTATCCATAGTACAGACCAATTCTGCAATTGCAACTATGGACTATGACTGTGACAGTTTGGTCTGTGACCTTCCCCATCTGCTAGAGGCATGGTCTACAGAAGATGAGGACGCATCTTTGGCCGTTTTGCCGCTTACTTGTGTGGACCCTGACTCGTCTGTACACCCACAACTGGCGTTAGACGAATCCGTTGATAGGGTGCTTCTTATGTTCGACTCCACACTGACAAGGTAGACCCCACAGCAGACCATTCAGCAGACCTTGCCGAAACCCATGCACATGTTTCTGTCCATTCTCATTCTCTGGATCCAGTCACTGTAGTCGAAGATGTACCTGCCACAGGAGTGGCGCTATTGCAGACACCCACAGCGCCTACAAAGGTATGATTCCATTGCATTTTTGCAGTCCAATTTTTTTTTCCTGTGCATTTGGGTGGTGATTGCTGATGTTTTGTGGTCTGATATTCGTGTGAAGGTTCTGGCGTCTGAGGTCTCAGCTCGTGGTCCGTCGCAGGTGCTCAACATAGGGTCAAGCACAAAGGGTGGACCAGTAGTAATAACCCCCACCTTAGGGGCCAGTTCCACCCATGGAGTGCAAGAAGCATCTAGAATGGGACCACAGAGTGTTAATAAACCCCAGGACACAATCCTGCTGCGAAGCCGAGCTAGCCAGCTCCAGGAGGGTATGAAGGAGACGGTTGTTGCATTGGAAAAGAAGTTGGAGGAACTTGCTTAACCAAATAGAGCGACGGTAGCTGGGAAAGAAGTGCATACCAGATGGCGTGGCAGACCCGAGGCTAAAAACAATTCCCCCCAAAAAAGACGCTGCAAAAAAAACCCAAGTCCGGAGTGTACATGAGTGCTCTGAACACACCAACTCCATGGGTCCGCAGTAAAAAGTTTGTATGGGTCTGTTGGGTCTGATGTGGCTGCCGTTCATCCGCTCCATTGGTCTGTTCATTGGGTCTGTTACCGTATCCGTTGTAGGTCTGGTCTTTCTGGGTGTGGTCCTTCTGGGTCTGCCAGCCCGGTTCTGTCGTGGTCTATCTTCTTAAAGGCTTTTTCCGAGTTTGTGCAGGTTCACTGCCCGATTTGGCTCCACTTTCAACGCACATATCTCTGAGGGAAAAACAATGTTGTTTGAGTGCAGTATTGCCACCGAGGACCTGAAAGCCCTAGAGAAACAGGAATCCGAGGCTACAGACCGATTGCTTGAGTTATGGTGTAGGTTTTATTAGAAGGATCTCGATGTCAAGACATATAATGATGTTGCTATTTTATCGTTAGTCCACTGTACTATCTTGGTCTACCCATTTAAGTGCTTCATTGAATTATGCTTGCTTCATTGCTCTACTACATTGGTCTACTGATTCACTTTGGCTCATTTATTGACTTCATTGGTCTCCTTCATCAATCCTTTAAAAAACACATAGAGGGACTCCCAGATGCTCTGCCGCATTGGTCTACTGTAGGTGAGTACTAGTGTACTGCAGGTGATCTGCGATCATGGTCTGCCGCATTGGTCTATTGCAGGTGAGTATTGGTCTACCGCATTGGTCAACTACAGGTCCTTTCCTTAGTTAGATTGATCATTTTCTCAGTTCTGGACGATGAGACACCCGCCTCAGAGCCGAGTAAATGTGGCTAACAGGGGGAAGGGCAGACATACGTTCTCTCCCAGTTAGTTTTATTTTCCGCCGAGCTTGAAAATGTTCCACAAAATCATTTTTCCTCTTCAATGTCATGTTGTTGTTGTCTTTTACACGATTGAACGCTCGTGCTGTAGTCGGGTGTAACATGCCGGAAGCTTTTTTGATGAGGATGTCCTGCAACTGCCCTCGGCAAACACGCACCGCAAACAAGCAATGGTGTATAAGGTATGCGTCGTTGTGTACAAGGTCAAGTAGGTCGGTTATCTCCCGTTTCAAAATAGCTTCCAACAGGTCTGGCGTGAGCAATGACTCCGCCGTGTTCGGGGTTGCGCTTGCACGCACATTGTCGTTACCGCTTTTGAGGTCACATGCTGCCATGCTGTCGTGTTCGTCCAAATTCTCCAACCCACCATGAACAATACCGAGGTGGGTACCACATGTCCGGACAATGAGACCATCTTGCATGTCTGGTTTTAGCAACTTTATGACCGGAACCTGGTGCTTGCACAGATTGCCTTTCAGCGCCCACGGGCAGGTGCAACAGGCCCAATGCGACTCTGGATTGAACACGGTGTACGTTGTATTAGGATCGGAGGAGCTGATCACGTAAGCAGGCTGCCCAGGCGCTGCAGGCAAAGTCACACGTGAAAGAGGTATGTCATGGGCTGCACATATTGCACTGGAAATGTGTTTTTTCTGTTTATCGTTGCGAATAAACCCATGCGTCTTCAGATGAATGCTGTACCAGTAGTAGATAAGTACACGCCCAGTCAACTCCCATATGAGCCAGTTGGCTCTTCGACCCGTCATTTTGCCTTTGCCCATATTAAGTCTCGCCTTTAAGTTTCCGTGGTATGTCTCGATACTTGCATTAGTATCTTGGCTTGCATGTGGAATATTGTGGGCAACAGTACACCATATAGCAATTTTGGGAACCCAGTACACATGAATATAGTGGAGGAACAACTGACCAGCAGGATATTTCTTTTTCATTGACTTCAATTTTTTCTTAACCCATTTCACAGCTTCGTCTCCTTTCTGCAGTCCACCTCTGCAGTACATAAGGTCGCCCATATCTGCCAACAGTTTCGAGGATGTTCCCGGATCACTGATTTTCTGGCATGATTGCTTGACCCAGGCCTTCCGTACAGGCCAAAGGCAGAGGAAAATGCATACTCTGTGAAAACAGACCTGCATGTGGCCACAAAGTCAGAAGTGCCTGGACCGGGCATTCGTATTCAGCACTGCCACAAGCGTGAGACCAAACAGGGCAGACCAAATAGGGCAGACCATATAGCAGACCCTGGAGCGGACCATAGGGCAGATTGAGATGTGGTATACCGGATTCAGCACTGCCACAAGCGTGAGACCAGACAGGGCAGACCAAATAGGGCAGACCATATAACAGACCGTGGAGCAGACCATAGGCCAGACCATATGGCAGACCATAGGGCAGATTGAGATGTGGCATACCGGATTGCATTGATTTCTGCTTCAGCGTCGTTGACAATGAAGGCATTTGGCCGCCAGGTGGGCATTTCCTTAAGGAGGGCATCACGCAATGCTAACATCCACGGGATAAGGTCTGATGTTCGATTGTGTGCTGACAATATGTATGCAACCGGAATTCCGTTCAACCATTGGTCGAACACCATCAACGTGTACAAGGGGAACTGCATGAAATGACAATTCGTAATTAGCAGACCAGTATCGTGCCGACAGGCCCTATTTTAACAGGGTGTACTAGCACAGGGTGAAAACGCACAGGGTGTACTGCAACTGGGTGAACACGCACATGGTCTACTATAACAGGGTGAACACGCAAAAGGGTCTGCCCTAAAATAGAGTGCAGTGGAAGGTCTGCTGGAACAGGGTGTACTGGGACATGATCTACCACAGTTAGATCTATCGGGATTGAACGAAAAAGCAATGCACCACAGGAGTGGGAGACCATTGTAGTATGCTATCATGCTAGCAGAAGCCCGTGGAGAGGGTCCACGGCAGACCTTGTGATGGTTAGTTCCAAATGTAGCATCGCAAGCTACGATGCGCGCATGGCCCAAGTCCAATATCTTCTGCCGCTGCAAAGGAGTCTGAATCCCAATGGTGAAGGTCAAATCTCCATCAAAATGTTGAAATGTGGGTATCAATGATTCTTCCTGGTAGAAGAAGACCGAGTCCGGGTTTTGATCTTTCCACATACGGACGGATTGTGCGTCATCAGCGTGTTTTTTGAAGGTCTGCCAGGCTCGTTTTTCAGCAAGATTTCGGACATCTTGCTCAAGGAGAAAGTCGTCGCGTGTCCATGCGTCTCCCAAGCCACTGTCCTTGAGTTCAATCATGACTTGCGCGACACTCAAGCCTCGAGACAAGCATTCCATGATCCACTTTTTCAACTCCTCGCTAATATGTGGAGCATAAGCATATCGACTGAACTGGAACTCAGCATATCCGCCATGAGAGGGTTTTCCGGACACATCCAGGTGTTGCATGTTGTTATAATATGTGATGACCCCAATGTCTGGACAAGATAACCTTGCGAGACTTTGAAACAACAGAGACACCCACGTTTGTAAGACTCGCCGTATTGGCTTTTCTTTCGTCTTGGACCTTTGTGAGGATTACTGCTTCCAACCCTGACGTCCGGACCTCCTCGCTTGACTTTAGGATCCGTGACAGTCAAATTGTTGGTGCGCTTGTCATTTGGACCATAGCAACACTGATACCTGGATAGGGTTATATTGGAGTATGTCATTGACACCCATGGCAAGCACAAGCACAGGAACAAAGAGGCAGTGCGGGAATATGGTGCAGACATGACAAAGGTTAGACATGTGTTAGCTCTTGGAGCTCTTCGCGGTCCGGGCTTTGCGTTAACATGCACATTTATGTAAAATTGGGTGGAACACCCGTCTCTACTCTCCTCTCCAAGTACAAAGTCGGGCACTCTCTCCCAGGGAATACAGGCCGTGCAGACCCGCACTTGAGAGCCCATGTATCCAGAGCGACTCTCGTTCTTCCAGTAAAGGTCTTTGCAGGAAAAAGACCCATCTTTTGGTGTTTGAAGACATTGTCGCAATGGACGTATAAGAAAGCTTTCTGGTTGGGCATCGACGGCCGCTGCCACATACACTGTAGTACCCCTTCGCGCACTCGAAAGCACCTGCAATACGACCTGCAAAGGTGGAAGCGAAGGACGACAACACACACGTTCTTGGCAGGAGGGAAGCGCGTTGGCAGGAACAGACCAAAGGGAGGAAAAGATCGATGAAACAGTCTTCGCCCACGATTGGCGGCCATTGCCATGCCCTATCTGGGCGGCTATGATAGTAGCGCGACATCATGGTGAGACGGGCGCCACATCATCTGGGGTGCGTTTGGGTCTGCCGGATCGGGCTGCTTGGCGGCAGACCCAGCAGACCCAACAGCGGGCAGACTGAGCTTGGGCAGACCCCAGCCCGGGCAGACCCACTGGGGACCGATGGTGGGCGGGCGGGCTGGGCGGTGTACGGGCTGGGCCGCGGGCGGCTGCGGGGCTGCCGACCGCCATGCGCGGCTGGGAGGGGGGTGGGCGGGTGACCCCCGCGTCCGTGCGGCCGTGCGCGCCCTGTCCCACACGCGACATAAACTCCCAATTATTAAAAAATGAGAGGCGTGAACATATGATAGAAAAACCCCAAAACCTGGGAAATAACAAGGGAGGGAGGACAGGAAGCAAGCTAAACTAAACTATTCAAACTTATCAATCATCCCAACCTACTGCCTGAAATAGGTCAGAGGGCAACATGGGTGTAACGTCCGGGAGAGTTGGGAGGTGGGATGAAGCCGATCCAGCTACGTCCGCCCGATGTAAAACGGCCGTTAACGTTGTACTTCTGACCACTAGGTTTTGAATCGATCCATGCAAATTATTTTGAGTTCCCAGGTATTCAAAGTTCGAATTTCCTGGAGCAGGGTGCAAATCTTTGGGGATTCGGGCGCGCCATCACACTCATCGCATGGCGTTCAGGATTCTGCGTTTAGGTCCACTCTTCAACAGCTGCTCTTGCATATGTGTTGTGAGGATTGCAGATACAGATACCTGCTCTTCCTTAGCTTTCACATGAAGTAGACATGAAGTAGGTGGAGGTCGTCAAGCCCTGTGTAGTGATGCCGGGCTCAGCATGCCTTGGTGCTCTATGGGATCTACAGAGCACTCTTGTTCTGGTGTATGTGTAGGGTTTGTCCTCTGGTTGTGTTTGTGTGCTTTGTGAATATTGCTATTGCGATCACTACAAAGGAGTGGGTGAGATAACACTATGAAACACACGTGTCATCCCGTGTCACTTCTCTGATTCCTTCTCTGCTTTCTATGTCCCTTTTGCAGTTGAATGTGGGATGACATGAACACGCTCAAGTGTTGATTGTGCGGGTTTTCAAGCTGCGAGGAGTTTGCGGGCAGATATCGATACGAAGGAAAGGTATTGGGGAAAAACAAACATGAATTGTATTTGTCTTTCAGGTGAATTATATTTACCGACTTCCTCATTTTAATTTGAGCAATGGACGTTTTTTTGTAGGTAATTGTCCTCCTTCATTCCCAATGCAGATTGGTGGGTGCACTATCATGTATGACATTGGAGATCCTATGATGACCCGATGCAATGTACTTTCTATCTCGTCCACCGTCCCAAAAACACACTTGGACTGTTCGGTACGCTCAATTATTTCAAGTTCAATTCAATCAAATCTGGAAAAGAAATGGCTGTTCACATGTGGACAACTTGTCGGCATGATATTAGAGGGTCTAGATTTATAAATTAAAAAGAATTGTGAATAGCTTCTTAAAAGTGCTTGTACTTACTATTTGCAACTATCATGCAGGCTGGGGTTTCAATTGTGGAATCATACACAGATGTTTGTTCAGAATCAGAGTGGCGACCTAGGGATGGCTCTTGGGATGTTTACCATCACCACTGCTTTCAACGAAGGGCCAGGTGAAAAGGAAAGGGAAGCAGGTAACAAGGTCTCTTTTCGTTTAACCGTACTTTGTAAGGAGGGACTCCTGAAGGAGGCAGTGCACATGCTGGGTATAGTCGAACAACAAGGGGTTCAGGTATACTCCAATACTTATGCCTGTCTCTTGCAGGCATGTGCTAAGAAGAAAAACTTGGCATATGGCAAGCAGGTCCATACCCACATCATCAAAAGTGGAATCAATGTAGACATGTAACAACCTTGTCAGCATGTATTCCAAGTGTGGGAGTGTTATGGATGCACTCCAAGTGTTTGACAAAATGCTGAAACGCAACATTGTAACGTGGAGTGCAATGATTGCAGGATTGGCTCAGCAAGGCCACTGTGCAGAAGCTTTTAAACTGTTTCGGCAAATGCATGAAGAAGACATTAATCCAAACAAGAACATGTTCACAAGCATCCTCATTTTTTGTGCAAACCCTGCAGCTTTGGAGCAGGTGCATGCTGAAATCATCGAAGCTTGATTTGAATCAAATGTCAAATGGGGACTGCTCTCCTTAGCATGTATGTCAAGTGTGAGGATTTTGCGAATGCGCGGCAAGTGTTTGAGAATATCTGTCAGCGAAATGTTGTCTCGTATAATGCAATGATTGGCGGTTACTCGCACTATGGTCATCATGAAGAGGCACTTCAACTCTTTTGTCAAATGCAACTGGAAGGTATAAAACCAGACAAGATAACCTTCATGAACACCCTCAACGCATGTGCCAGCCCAACAGCCTTGAAAAAGGGGAAGTGGATGCATGCCCAAGTGATCAGAGCTAGGCTTGAGTCAGATGTCTGTGTGGGGACTGCTCTTGTCTGTATGTATACCAAGTGTGGGAGTGTTGTTAGAGCATGCCACGTGTTTGACGCTATGTCGGAACGTGATGTGTTTGCATGGAATGTGATGATTTCAGGATGTGCTCAAGAAGGGCATGGTGAAGAGGCATGTGAACTCTTTTGGCAAATGCAAAGAGAAGGGTTGAGGCCTGACAAGATTACCTTCATTGCCATCCTCAATGCATGTTCCGCTACAGTAGCTCTGGAGAAGGGCAAGCAGGTCCATGCTGACATCATGAAAGCTGGATGTGACTCAGATCTCCCCGTGTGCACCGCGCTTATTAGCATGTATGCGAAGTGTGGGAGTGTTGTGAGCGCCCGTCAAGTGTTTAACGGGATGGCTCAACAAGATGTGGTCTCATGCAATGCACTGATTGCAGGATATGCTCAGCAAGGGCATGGTGAAGAGGCATTAAACCTATTTTGGCAGATGCAAGGAGCAGGTGTGAAGCCAAACAAGGTCACTTTGATCAGCATTCACAATGCATGTGCCAGCCTAGCAGCCCTAGAAGAGGGCGAGCAGATATCTGCCCATATTATCCAAGCTGGATTGGTGACAGATCTCTGTGTTGGAAATGCCCTTATCAGCATGTTCTCTAAATGTGGGAGCATTGGGAGTGCACGTCAAGTGTTTGAGAAAATGCCCAAACGAGATGTGTTCTCATGGACTGCAATGGTTGCAGGATATTCTCAGCATGGGTGTGCTAACGAAGCCTTCCGACTATTTGAACAGATGCAATTAGAAGGCGTGAAGCCAGACATGGTCATATTTATTGGTGTTCTCTCTGCATGTAGTCATGTGGGCCTGGTGGATGAAGGCTGTCATCTCTTGCAATCCATGAGTAACCATTATAACATCATACCAACACAGAAGCACTATGGCTGCATGGTTGACCTTCTTGGCCGTTCAGGAAATTTGGATGAGGCAGAAGACTTAAATAACAAGATGCCTTTTGAAGCAGATGCATCTGTATGGACTGCCCTGCTGGGTGGCTGCAGAATTCATGGCAATGTGGATTTAGCAGAACGTGCAGCAGCATCTATTGTCAAACTGGAACCATTTAGCTCTGCAGTGTATGTGCTGCTGTCAAAAATCTATTCTGCGGCCGGAAGATGGTATGATGTAGCAAAGGTGAGAACAGTTATGGAAGAAAGGGGTGTGATAAGGAGGCTGGATTGAGGTTAAAAACAGGTACATGAATTTGTCGTAGAGGACATATCACACCCAGAAAAAGAGAAAATCTACTGCAGGTTGGAGAGTTTGACTGTACAGTTGAAAGTGGCTGGATATGTGTTTTGCATGATGTTTATCAAGAAAAAATGGAAAAGTCTCTCTGTCACCACATCAAAAGCTGGGCAGTGGGTTGCAGGGGTTGCCAATCACCTCCGAGAATGGAATCTGTGGGATTATTGGTGATGGCTACTAATTCAAACAATATCTTCTACTCTTAGGCGTGACGGTGCTCAGTGCTCTTATAGTTCTTGTCACGGAGTGTTGAACACTGTCAACCCCTAGTTCTTATTGTTCTTGGGGTGTTCTCGCATCCACAGTATTTGGGAGCTGGGGTTTGCAGCCTCATGCATCTTATGGGTTTAATATTTCGCATTAATAAAGTTGTATAGGACATCTTATGAAAGGAAAAGAAAGCAAAGATACCAGATACCAAACTGTGAAATTTTTTGCCACATCATATCCAGTAGCTCTGTCCCATATGTTTTGGGTAAGCATTGGCCTCTTCAAGTGTAAAGAGGCCCTTAGAAACAAAGTTGCTGTATGTTCAAGAAATATGGGAACTGAAAGCTACTTTCTTTGTACTGGCAATCTCAAATAAACTCTGATCAGGTTTCATTATCTCCTGTGATCAGACTGTTGAGTGCAAACTGCCAACTCTGGCAGTACATTTTCCAATCTGGATCATTACAAGCAGATGGCAACTACTTGCATTGGCTTTTTCCTAATGCATTGTTGGTTTGCCAAGAAAGGTCAGCAACTGCCCATTGCATAGGAAATAATCTGTCTTTTCAGAGGGCCCAGGAGGTGTACAGTGTTGAAACCTGCTGCACGTGCTAGATTTAAAGGTCCAAAATCTGTAGAGAAAAGCTTTTGAAATCCATCCAAGACAGCCATCATCACTACATTGGGTGCCTTCCGGTCTCCCTCATACTCCTCCAGCACTGCAACCTGCAGTATATATATGCTTTAAGCAAATGCTCTTGCAAGGTAAGTATGTCTATGAAGGAGCGAAGAGACTACCAGGCTTGCATTCTTAGGTAACTAATTCAAGATAAAAGATAGACTGCTTTAAACAAACACGGTGGGACCGTACCTCCCCAATATCACAGCCTGACTCAACACCTCGCCGCAACACTTTCACCAAGGCCGCAGCGTCTCCAAAGCCAAGGTTAACTCCCTGCCCGGCAAGTGGATGCACAGTGTGAGCTGCATCGCCTACAAGAGCAACACGGTTGCCCACATACTTGGTTGCATGCAAGAGTGACAACGGGAATGAGAGACGCTCAGTCACACATTCTGTGACTCGTGGGGGAACCTGGAACTGCTCCACCACAGATGGCGCAATACGCCAAGACATTGCTATCCCACTCCTGAGAAGCTCGGCAAACCTTGAGTGTGGCTGTGGGCCGTAGTCCTCCAGCAAAGCTCGGTTTGCTGCCACCACAAAGTCATCGGTGGACATAGACTTCAAATCCTGGGCAGTTTCAGGAGAAGTTGACCACACAATGTTGCTATAGGTGCCACCCATGGGGAGTAGTGCAAAAGGGCCCGAAGGCAGAAAGCGCTGCCAAGCTGCAGCATGTTCACTCTCCACCCGTACTGTACATATCACAGCTGTCTGCCTGTACTGCCAACCTCTTGTCTGCAAGCCTGCCATTGCTCTCACTCCTGACTTCCCTCCATCGGCTCCCACCTGCACCCAGATCCCTGCTCCAAAGTCTTACAACTCTTCACTTCCACATGAGGAAACTTATTTGTGTGTCTTTAGTCTTTATCTGTATAATGTGATTGGCCACGCAACCATCACACAGCAATGCATGTTGCATCTGTTCCAGCAAAAGGACAATAAAGGCAAATGTGAGATGTGCCAGACAACAGAGTGGCCTTATGCAGTCCCCAAGCTTAGTCATGCTTACCACAAGACGTCCTCGTAGAGACCTGCCATTGTCAAGTTGAACCTGGGCCCAATGTTGTCTTCCATCTACCTCTGCCTCCTCACTTGGTTGCAAGGAAGTTGAGGTGCTGTTTTGGCTGCCTACTCGCTCCATGTCACCCATGGAAGATGTGGAGGCAGTCACAGATGATCTTTTGGGAGATGGAAAGATGACTGACTTCACTCTTGCTGGATTAATAATCTCAGCAAACCCTGAGCACTGCATTCCCAGCCTATCAGAGCCCATTGGAACTATTTCACTATGTTTTTCATGACAAAAAAAAGTTCAAAATTTGGATAGGACAAGGCTTGGCTAGAGAAGGGCAGACCTGCAGGTGAGAGCGAAGTGCCGAAAGCAGCACTTTGTTTTCCACCACATATCTGTACCCACCAACCAAGCATGCCACCCCTTGTTAAAGCATTGCCATATGTATTGGAGGCCCATTGGTGGCATTGAAGGAACAAGCGAATGAGGCCCATTTGACCGTCTGTGACTTTGAGGGAGAAAAGAAAAATCAACCTCTACAAACATGAGGGCACACACCTTTAAAAGATGAAGACAACACAATGCCTGGAACATCTTACCCAAGCACAGGCTCACCAACATCTGCAGCCTTGTAGCGTGTATAACCCAATCCTGCATAGTCCCAAACCTGCCACATTCCACTACTCCCTCAGTCACCACCCCTCTCATGGGTGCAAGAGAGGCAACCTACTCTATAGACTTTGAAACCCACTCCCAGTCTGGAAACATCAGAGGAGTGGAGGCGAGGTGGAAGGGAGCAGAGCAGTTTGGGACCACAGCAGAAGGCTACTCCGGTATTGGGGACCTACCTGTAAAAATGAAGTTGACTGTGACCTTCCAAAATTCTCAAAAAGCTCTCTACCATAGCATCCATATTATAAATATTCACAGTGAATTTCAAACCCAAGGAGGCCAAAGCTCGAGGTTCCTGAACTGGACAAAAAGGGGTGCAGTGAAGATGTGTTTAAAGTTTTCAAAGAGGGCTTCTAGTTCACAACCCTGGCAAATGCATCAGCCAACTTCTCTCTCCCTCCCTTTTCTCTCCACAACCATGGGCCCTTGGGTCCGCCGTGCATGTAAATAAGTTTCCTTGCCTCCAAGCATCCTGTTTGACCGAAACAGAAAAAGTGAGCAAGGGTTGGATTGGGCAGGCACTTAAATTCCACCACCAACGATAGCCACTTGTCCCTTAATCAAACAGTGCTTAAAAAGGAAAGTATTGTTATAATGAGGCCTGTATACCTGCATGCAATCGAACGGTGCAAGCCTGGCTGTTTGGACCCCTTCCCAGGCTCCCACTTCTGCATTGCATCCACACAGTTCTATTTTCAATTAAGGGCATTGTACAAACAGAGTGACTGATTATCCCTCCAAACCGGAAGACAAATCTCACTACTTACAAACACATCTCTTCCCTCAAAGCCTCAAGCCATCTGTGCAATCACTCACTTCAACTATCTCATCGCAAGGAAAGGTCTAAACCATAGTTGCCAAGAAACACAATCTTGAAAAGTTGTACACACACACAGAACAGTGCCAGACATGCCCAGTTCTGTCCTGCACCATTTGCCTAAAGGTTTGACAACTCTGCAAGTTATTATATGGGAAGCTGTAGCAAAGCACAGACAAGACCGCGTGTTGCAAAACATCCTGCTGAAAGACAAAACATTATTCAAGAAAACCTGAGAGGGCAACTGAACAAAGGTGAGTTAACAAGGGGTGGACCTTGAAAAAAGCGAACAGTGGTAGGAGTGATAGCACTGACGCGCTGATCCGGCACTGCACATTTGGAGAGACTTGGCGCTGCCGCAGCGCTATCAATCAGAGCAACCCTCAATGCTCTTGTTAGCGGCGAGCTTGCTGAAAAGCCAGCAACAGACACAAGGGAGAGGAAGTGAAAGTGTAAGTTTCCCTCACCTCTCAATACAAGATGCCACCAGACTGTGAAACTGCCCTGTCCTCTGCTTCCAAGGGTTGGTGACAAACCCCAGACAAGGGTACATTGCAAAGATGTCTCATAAATCTCTCTGTAACTAAAATTCCCTCTCCCATTCCTGGAAGTACACAAAGTATACTACCATCTCTCAACAAAAATGATTTGAGCCAGTGGTTTGAAAAGTTAGATCATACCAAGGCCACAGCCGACGGCAGCACCAACCATTCCACCCCCGACAATGACCACATCGTAGTCGTCTGCAGGTATTGTCTGCCTCTCGTTCATTCAAGCACAAAACAGCAGATCAATATGTACTGATACCTGCTTGTACTTGTATGTATCTCTACACCAATGGGGTGTTAGCCACATTTCACAGTAGAGAAGGGTTGAAGGGTTCTTTTCCTGCTCTTTATTGCTGTGTCCAAACCGACGCAGGGCCTCTGACCACAAGGCTACAAGCAAGCAAGGTTCTAATGAGTAAACCTGATATCCATTCTTTTTTTTGTGCTACCTTCATCCTCATCAGTTATTAAAATTCATGTGCAGATTGCAAAACCTTCTAGAGAAGGACACTTTTAGAAATCTGTTCCACCCATGAGAGAGTTCCATTTTATTTCAATTGTCAATTCAGAGAGATTGAGAGAGATTGTCAATTGATAAAATGAACAGGAAAAATTGCTCACCGAAAAAGCATGGGAGAATGATGCTGCACCAATATGGAGCCTGGTATGAGAGTGGCAGGGCAGATGTGCCCTCATCAGGCTCTGCAGGGCTTGCCTCATCTTCAATAGTTTGATAGCATACTTGAGCTAAATTGGTGAGGCACTAGGTCACTCCATGCACTCCTGTGGAAAATTACAAACTGTTTGACCTCACTTAAATTTCTGCATGCCTTTCCTTCTACAAAGGGCATTAACAAACAAGTCAAAAAACTCTCATTGGTGAGATACAGGTATGCAGTTGTATAATGTCACTGTATAGTCACAGTCAATGAAAGTTACTTAATCCAACTTACAAGAAAGGGCAACCCTGCTAGACGTGTTCTTGCACGCCTTAAGCTGCTTTGCAGTCTGTTGAAAGAAAGTTCCTCCTTTCTGGTGATACACTGCTTGCCCTTCAACCAATCTGCACAATCAAGAAGTTCATTGAGACAACCCTGAACAGAAGGACCACAAAAGCAGCACACAATTTAATTATGACCTAAAAACTGACCCAAAAGAAAAGTTTGTTGCAATGGATGTTCCTCTAAGTGGATATTGCTGACTGCACCCAAAATCTTTGCAAAGACTTAGCATCAGATTCCTCCACAAAAGGCGGCTGTTGATAGGCTAGAACTAGGCATGTCTTCAAACTCACAGCCCACGACTTGGTTGATCTACCTGCTTTAGCACATTATCAGTGGGGTAGCAATTGCGCATGGTTGTGGAAGTACTGTGCGGGTTCATCCCAGGACTCAAATCCATGAAGCAAATGGAATGCAACCATTTGGTCCGATACTATATATATGCTGGCCTTCATGCCAACAACGGGGCTGTACAGCAAACCGGCACACCAGAGGTGATAATAGTAGACACGATTAACTTCGGCAGCTGAGCTCATCTACCCAAAAGGATCCCACCGATTTACAGAGAAAAATGTCGTAAAATAGAATAATCCAACTCCACGCCCGTCATGCCAGGTCAAAGAAAAATCACAAGGGTAGGGAAGACCCAAGAGGAATGTGCAGTGTGGTGGTGGGGTAGGAGGACACACAACAAGTCAGGCAGACGCACAGCTGTGATCAAATGCTCGCCATCATAATGTGAGACTTCGGCGGCGAATTTTCAAGAAACAGTAGTCTCCAAAAAAGACTGATCCATTATGCTCACTTCCAAATGCCACGGATTAGTCCTTTGATTCGTCACAATGGTCTCTCTCGAAAACGATCAGGCAGTACCTCGAACATTAGGCTGCAAAATGTAGGGTTAAGATAAAAACCATAAGCTGCTCAGAGAGGGAAGTGCTGGTCGTCACAGCAACCGACGCAACCGTTCAAGCCTGCCCTCCAGTGATTCTAGAACTTGGCAAGATGCAACACTCCACTACAAGAAAACCCACGTTCATATGAAGGAAGCGTAGAAGACAGGAGAGATTCTGGAGGCAATGCTCAACAGTTCACCCAGCAAGTTCTCGCTGGTCCACGCTACACTTACATCCACCCATCGCTCAAGTTCATCTCAAGTAAGCTACTCAAGGAACAAAATTCCTCTTCCATGGTCATGGTTTCATCCATTTCTTATTCATAAGTTATTATGAAATCAAAGAACTGTTATTTGGGGAAGGTACAACGGGATCAAACTGGTTTTGATGGCACTGACGCGTACCTAGTCTCGTCCTGCAAGAAGGAGCCAACAGAATTAAGAGATGACAGAGTACCACGAGTCTGGTCTGTTGTAGCTACCCGTGGTGGTTGTTGCAGCCTCAGAATCGCCAGCATTTTTCTAGCTTTGTTCCAGGGGGAAGTGTCGCTTTTGAATGGTTGCAAGTAAACGAGAAGAGACACTTAGTGATTGTGTGAGCGGGAGTAGTTGCAGAGCTGTCCGAGATACATCTGAAACCTCGTAGCAGAGGGAGAGAGAGAGAGAGAGAGAGAGAGAGAGAGAAGGGGGAGGAGGGGGGGGGGGTCCCATTGTATCCAGCGCAGTTCAAAAGCTGCACCCACATCGATCACTCTGGGCCACACGACCCACACGCGCAACTCGCACTAACCCATTATGAAGATAGAAAGAGGGCCACAGCGATCTGTGAAACCGAACCCTGGGGGCGCTTCTCGCACCCTGCTGCCTCTGAACAGCTCGGATTTGGTGGTTCCCAGGGTGCATGTTGAAGTGATCTATGCCTTTGATGCCCCGACGCCCCCTGCGTCCGTTCTGGAAGACGGTCTAGCTAAAACATTGGATGAGTATAGGGAGTGGGCCGGTCGTCTCGGAAAGGATGAGACGGGACGGCCCGCCATCGATATGAATGATGCAGGGGCTGTGTTCATTGAAGCTGAGGCAGATGGATTTTTGAAGGACGTCTTCCCCTTCAATCCATCTCCCATTTTGCTTGACATGGTGCCCCCAAACCGGGGAGTCGAGGAGCTGCTTCTTATCCAGGTGGTACTCTGTTTCTTCACCTAGTACTTGAGTAATGAAATGACGGTATTGTTTTCTTGGTATGGTTTGTGAATAAGGGCCCTTCTGTTTCAAGGCACCCGCCAGTCAAGTTGTACTCCATGGTTGACTCTCCAAGTTGCTGGTATTGAAAGGCTGCTACGTTGTCAACTCCAGTCAGAGAACTTTTTCTTCCAATTTTATTTTTTTCAGTATGGGGCACTTGAGAACCCTGCATTCCACTGAACATTGATCAAGGGGTTTTTTCTTTTAGACTTTGCAAGTATGGATTACATGCCACGATGTTTGGGTGCTATCGTTGCAGCCATGGAACGGAACACTCAATTTCCATTTGAGTGGAATTAGTTCATTTTTAGCTGCATTTTCTCAGTAGCCTTGCTAATCTTCCTTGTAATCTTACCCACTGAGAGAGAGAGAGATGGAGACAGAGAGGAGGCGGAGGAGGAGTAGGAGGAGGTGGTGGTATTCCATTTCTAAATTCGTCTAGGCCTCCTCCCAATTCATGAAAGACATCAGAGGGAGATGGTTTCTGTCTTCATCTTAGCCTAGTAGTTGAGGATCTCAAAAGTACTGTGAGTTACTTGCTGTAGGTCACCAAGTACAATTTACATGACATTGGAGTTGCACGTCACCACCAAGTGGCAGATGGAGAGGCTGCGAGCAACTTCATGAATGCATGGGCAGCTGCCTGCAAGGAGCTCCCTTTCTCACCTGTCCTCCACGATCGCACACTACTGATGCCTAGAGACCCCCCAAATCCAACATTTGATCACATTGAGTACAAACGACCCCCACCAAAGCCTGAAGCAGAGGTACCACCTACTTACCCCCCTTTGTCAAGGAAGAAGCTTCACTTTGATCCAGAGACGTTGAAAAAAATCAAGAGCCAAGCCATAAAGGAGAATGACGAGCCAGGGTTTTACACAACATTTGAAAGTCTGACAGGCCATTTGTGGAGGTGTGTGAGCAAAGCTCGTGGATTAACTGGGGAAGTAGGGACCAGAGCCATGGTTGCAGCCAATGGAAGGCGTCGGTTCAGCCCCCCAATACCTGGGGACTATTTTGGCAACGTGATTTTCCATGCTTGTCCACACACTAGTGTGAAAGATCTGGTTGAAGAGCCTCTCTCATTTGCTGCTGGCCTTGTTCATACCTCAATCAAGAGAATAGACAATGAGTACATGCATTCAGCTGTTGATTTTGTGGAGGTTCAGAGGAAGAACCCTGCCCCAATTTCAAGAGGAATGAGCACAGTGCTGAGCCCAAATTTGAGTCTCACCAGCTGGGTGCAGCTGCCACTGTACAAGCTGGACTTTGGGTGGGGAACTCCCACCTTTGCAGGACCCCCTTGGATTCCATTTGAGGGTCTGGCAATGTTGATCCCTTCATACACAAAAGACGGGAGTATTGATGTTGTGATTGGGCTTTTTGAACCAGACATGGCCAAGCTGGAGGCAATATGTTATGAAGCTTTGTAGATTTTGGGCTTGTCCCTTTCTTTATTCAATGTATATGGACCTAGTGCTGGAGATTGATTTCGCTAGGGTAGTATGCTCCTTGTTCCACTGACAATTTTGCAGAGAGATCTCCAGACCTTGCTCCTTCATTCGTCCTCCATATCTTTTCTTCCAGAGGGAAAAGAAGATGCTCTCTTTTAGCTGTTGACACAGCCGGTCTGTATGCTTTTCAAATCTTGGCTTCTGCATTGAAATTCTGTTGACATTACACTCCGATCTAGTTTGTTTGTCGCTGTTGTCAGGCCAGTCTAGCACTCTGGTGTTGGCCTCACAGACCTGTTCAACAATGGTCAACAAAATTCTGTGTTTGAAATATCAGATGGAGTTGTGGATAATTCTAACTTCATGTAAAACATTCCCCAATGCCTGTATGTAGAGCACAGTGGGACCAGTGAAAGTTTCTTTGAGAAAACAGAAACCATGTTCACAGGTTGTCTCATGCTGATTGCATTCGTGGGTATGAAAAAGGTTCCTGGTCCAACTCACCACTTTCACCACTTTCCTGAGAGCGTTTGAATTTTGTGATGTACCAAACCTTCAAAAGCCAGATGGAATCTTGCAACTTTCGCTCGGGAGTAACGAGGACAAATTATTTTGACAGCCTGGACAGAGCTGGCCTCGTCAATCGTGGAGTTGCCAGGGAGGATTGGAGATGCCATCCACAATTCTCATGTCAAGACTCCTGCCTATTGACTTTTGTCCTACTAACTTTAGTACAAACGCGATACATCACTCGAGATTTTTTCCCAAATTCTGGATCTTAACCAGTCCACATGAGATGCAACCCTGCATTTACACTGGAATTTATTTACAATTCGTAGAACAACTAAATCGTCAGGGTTTTTTTTATACTTTGGCCTGAGAAATTATAAGATGCAAGACCTGCCATCAAAATTGCAGCTCCTACGCAGAGGCCTGGAGGGATTGTAGCTGGGGCTCCTAAATAAGGCAATGGTAAAGTAAAAGCCCAAATAGCTATGGGTACTGACAAAGTGACACAGAAAGAGGACATGATGGCCGAGGATTGCTTGAGTAAACTCAGAGAAAAGATATTGAATGTCAAGTTGGCCAACACATAGAGGAAAGGCAGAAAGGGCGCTCCCTCGCATCCTTTAACTAATGAACCCATATTGACAAAGCACGCCATTCCTTCATTGAAGTAGGCTGGCATCTGCTGGAAGGAGAGTCCTCGCATACTTGATAAGAAGGGAAGTAACAGGAACACAAACAGAGCCTGAAATCCTGATCCAAGGGAATTAACCACGAAAATGTCTAAAGACCCTCCTTGCAGGTTCCTCTCAGACTCTTCGAACAAGAACTCTTTGATGATCGAAGCACCTGCTAAAAAGAGATTTGAAATAATCATGACAAGGGGCCAAAGGAAGCCCGATTGCTGTAAAGAGTGTCCATCTACTCCCCCCGATCCACTCGCAACGACAACTACCACTCCTGCAACCACCATAAGACAACCGAAGACCTGCCCCAAAGTGTATCGCCTCCTTAAAATTGTTGCTGAAAGGACGAGTTGCCACACCAGAAAGGCCTGGAACGGGACACTCACTTGCATTACATTCAGTTCAACCTAAAAGCCAAACCACGTACCTACCACATATGCGATTGACTTTGAGGATTCAAAGCTTGAAGCTCAATTCAATACATGGCAAGCAAATGACAAGCTACAAGACCGACGATGAATGCCCAGGATCTGGAAAGCATAAGCATTTTTGCAAGTCTGGGAATTGGCTTGTCTTGCATTGGTGGCAAGAACTTCTCAAACCTAACATGTGCTTACAACTGAAGTCTGGATACTCTTCAATCGGGTGAGTTACCTGGGTCAAAATAGGTATGAATGTCCCTGCAAGAACTGCTGCAGATGCCATGTTTGCCGCAATTCCCAATGCTTCGAGTGCACCGATGGCGATGAACCGGACCTTAGGTAAAGCCAACATCTCCTTAGTGACAATTCCAGCGCGATATCGAACATAGAGGACTGTAGAATAGACCACCACATACCCAAATGTCGTCAACTGAGCCAAAAAGAATGGGTAGTCTTTCAGTGGAACTAGCGCCATTTTGTACAACACCTTGTTGCTCACAGACAAAAGGACGGTGGCTATGGCTGTGCACGTTATATGCAAATTCCTCTTCAAGATAGGTTTTCCTAGAACACAAACAAACTCCTTCTCTGCTTGTTGTGTTTCAGATGCGCTGTATGCCTCGACGAACCCACGTCTCTCTCCTCTCTGCCTCTTCCTTCTCATAGTTAACCCAATAAAGTGGGGCTCCACAAACCCAGCATAATCTCTTCGTGATGTTTGAGATTTAGAGAGTCTTGGCAAAGATTCCAACTCGGTACTTGGGAGACCGAGAGAGAGGGAGATTCGGAGAAAGCAAGGAGAAGACATTGCTGGTAATGACACGCCCCACGCACAGCCAGAGCCTCCCTGCCAAGACGGAACACCTGAGGAAGATGGAGAGGCACCAAATGCACCATACTGAATCGCGTGACGTCTGCATCCCAGTTGCAACACGCCTGCCATAGCTTGATTTCCCGAGTTTGATTCAAAGGAGGACAAACTTCACTGTACCCTGTTAGAAGAAAAGGAGATGCAAGTTTTCCTTCAATTTGATTCTTATGAATGACTCCTCCCCGTTCAAGAACAACATCTCAATTGCTCCCAACTCCGTGAACTGCTGTAGTTGCCAGATTCTGGCCCCTCTTCCAAGTAAGTATCGCTTCTTCTTAGCCCACCTCCAGTCTCTGTACAGCTATCGCTGAATGGGTCTGATCGCATATGCACGTAATGCTGAAGGACTCCACCGACAGCAAAGGCAAATGCCCTGGGTGACAACTTGGCTCTAGAGCTATCTTCAGAAATCTCCAGCAGTACACGGGAAAGCTCACTCTCTCCGAACGATGTATGATCAATTCCATTCCATCTCTGTCTCTATGCTGCAAGAAAACCTCGGTGGCCCCTCCTCCTAGAAAATGTCTCTCTAACTTTGACTCCTTGGTAGTAATGCCACAAACATCAGGCACGAAAGGTGTCAAGAGAGAGAGACGGGGTAATTACGTACTTATTCGAGGCAACAGATACACTCTAACCGCTGGATACACGGCACTCCTGCAGGCAAGCGAGCAACCTGCTCCCGACTTCTTACCAAATTTCCACAGTTGACCCAGTCAACTTTCCCTCAAGTGTAGCGCCTTAGTTGGTGGAGTTCGCAGGAAACTACTCTACTCGCGGGCAATGATGAGAGTAGAGATGATGTGTTAGTAGAGTCATTCGACAAAAGTATCTGTTTGGAATTTATGATTCTTGTGCCATGTGCGCACATGACCTTGTCGATATCAGGCCCCCTACGCGTAGGCCGCCCAGATTGGTGGCTTGTTTCAGAATGGAAAGCTATGGCCTTTTTGGCTGCCATGTGATTCGCAGGGTGTAAACGAATGAACGAATGGCATGTTTCGAGGATTGATTCGTTGTAGCGGCTGTCTATCAGCCGGCGGGTATAGGTCACCTAATCAAGCTGGCTGATCAGTTTTGGTGGCACCCCAATTGTTGCAACCAGCAAAACTGCAAACAATTTGTCTGCTGTGGGCGTGAACCCAATAAAGAGTCTTGGGCGCATGGGCTGGATTGATTCTGTCCAGAGTTGGAGATGTTGGGGACCTGAAGGAGGCCGGATGTCCTGTGTTTTTCTCTTGCATCAGGGGACGCATAGTATGGTCTTTTCCACCATAGTGAAATACTGACCCGGGCGCTGACCGTTGCTTTGTGCATAAGAGCAAGACCCACGCGGTGTGGAATCCGCATAGTCGAAGATAAAGAATTACATTTGGAACTACACGAAAGAACTTCCTTGGAAGTACGGTTTATCATCATTAAGAAATCTCCGAGGCTGGTAGTTTTCTTACAATCTCTCGAGGCTGCGGCACATGTGGATCTAGAACTGGTAAGGAGGCGACTCGCAAGGTCACTGTCCCGCTCAAAGAATGTTCTTACGTAGCCGCATATGGCCTCAGATTACTGATTGTACCAGACACAAACGTGCACGTACTAAAGCTCAATCATTCTGATCACGCAACTCCAGCCTGCACTTGTGTATAAATCCAGACCTTTGACCGTACACCAGAGTTCCACCATCACCCTTCCCAATTTGCGGAGGGAACTCACCAAGAGAGCTGCAGTCCCATCAAGGTAACCCGATGCTGCAGACGCAAAATTTATGCCCTGAAGAAGCAGGTTTCCTGTCGCATTGGGGTGCAGATATGCCATAGGGTATGGAAGGCCTAATCTCAATGCTGCAATACAACACTCCAGCACCCATGCTCATCTTATTTCAAGACCCGTGTGTCGACGAACTAACCTTTCTCGTCATTCAGTTTCCAAAAAACCAAATGAATGCTTAACACCAACTAGCTTTGAACCCACCGAATCAAGACAACTCCACCCAAACCAAGCCATGTAGGAAACGAAGGTACCCACAGATTCTTCGTGAATGTGTATACCTGCCAGTGGGGTTCGGTCTTGTTAACAGCACCAAGCCGCAAGTTCACATTGAGAGTTCGATCAAGACTTAGTGTAGAGGAAGACCTTGAGAACAAAATGCAAAATGCTGCTATACTTGAACCAGGAATGTCTTGTGAATTAGAAATCCCGTTAAGTAGTAGCAGTCGCGCATAGTGCTACCTTTTGAAATAGCACTGCTTATTTGAACTTGTCAGTGCTCAGGACTCCTAAGTCAGTGTAGAACGAGTGTGGAAATTTATCTATCTTGCAGCAGGATCTATGCAGTCGCGGAACAGTTCAAGAAAGCTTACCTATGAAAACCGACCATCACAGAACCGTCCTGTTGCTGTCTTTGTATCGAATACACGTCCATATGGGGGAAGTTTGCTGTGGCCACAGATTCGATGAAATTGTTGTTTCCTACGTCGGCTGTTGAATCTCCAAATATGATGATGGTCTGTGCGAGCGGGTTCCCCTTCCCTGCTCGTACGCTGATCGTAGTGCAATAGGAGACTAATACCACTAGCAGAATGTATGCCACCGGCAATTTACGTCCTGTCATGGTAGTGTCAACCATTCGAGGACCATTCGGCTCCCGTTGCACTTGAATAATCTAGGTACTATCCGAACACTGGTTGTTAAGAATGATCTTCAATCCAGAACAGAAGAGGAGGACTCTGCCAAGGGACTACAGTCGAATCACTTGGCCATAAGCTCTGGAAAAGTTAACCGTGCCAGAGAGATGATAATTATTACCCAATGGTGGTGCGTAACATCACATGATGAGTAGAAGTAAAGCCTCTCTGATAGTTTTATGAGTGTTCATCAAGGCCTCTGGTGAGCTTGCCAGCGTCGGACGCATCTTCCGAAAGCGGAAGGGTCCTCCATTGAACGGGGATAGGTTCCGCGTCAGAAGGTAGGTCAGATAACAAAGGAACAAAATTAAAAGTGCTTTACGTATAGGGTAATGCCCTGAGTCGAGGGCATTCCCGGATTTAAGGGCCTGACGCCGAGGGCGGCAGCCCGAGGGGAAGGCCCGAAAATCCGGGAGTGCCCGACACGAGGGGCGTTACACCGCGTAAGGAAATGGGATGATTTCCTTATCTTTTCATCCTTCCTTTATGCTTTCTCCCCGCCAGTAGCTTGCCGTGAAAAAAGATCTTGGAGGTAAAGATAAAGAAATATCGCAAGTGTGCATTACACACTCGTGCATTACACGAGTGTGTAATGCACTGGTAATCATGGGGCGGCCTCTTACGCTGGCTAATGCGCAGAAATTTACAAAGAGAAATCAGCCCTAGTTCTTTACGTAGTGATAAACTTACGTTGAAGCAAGCTTGTGATCGTCATCAGTGAAGTAACTAAACTTTAGAAGCTCTACCAAAAAGAGCGGTGCTGCCAATGTAAGGACGTCCCTCTAATCTAGCAGTGGATGTTGTTTTCTCTGTCGGCCTCTCTTTGTATCTCTCTCCCTTTCTGCTCACCCCTAAAATCTTGGCTGCATTGTGCAATCGGGTATGCATCTGCCAGCCAAGTCATTTGGCTGTGCAAAACCCGTGAAGCTTTTGGGGAGGTGAGGAAACGTTTACTAGGTGCTAGAAGTGAGGAAGGCAACAACTCTGTCATATTCTCAGATTTCTTGATAGTCCCTTATGTAATTAGCCTGTTGGGTCTTGTACACAACTAGTCTAGTCAACATTAGAATTCGACTTCACTACGTCTGTAATCCTTTGATGTCGTGGATGCATCAACTCTTGTGTCTCTCTCTCACTGGGGCCAATGTACCACCGTCACAGGCTAAGAAGATGATGCAGTTGGCCCTGCTTCCCTGCGATCCATTAGATTCCAAGGGCATACCCATGCCAACCACACTCCATTTGCATCTCATGAACTTCTGTATTGTCCAGGGATTATGAAGGAACCAAGAGGTTGAAGTCACTTGTTTCTTACAAGTATGATTTGGTAAGAAGGAAGAGTGAATGTCATTCCTGCGCAGTTGTGTCTGTTGCCTGGGAGGCGGCCAGGGAGGGGAAAAGAGCAATCGATCCGGAAAGGCGAGAAGCTTTACTTATACGCCTGAAGAAAATGATTCATTTGCGCTGCCTCACCTGGGTAACCAGCTTCATATGCCTCCGACGGAATCCACATATCGCACAAAGAGCGGGTCTCTCTCTCTCTCTCTCTCTCTCTCTCTCTCTACGTTTTTGGCTCTCCCTTATAGGCCTCGGGCAACGGTGGTGGAATCGCATTAAAAATTACATCCTCTTTCCTTGGCTCTCCCGCTTACACTCAACTCAGGATATAATTACAAACATAATTTGAATTCTTGGTATTCTGGTTTGACCCAAAACACAACATGCAACCTTAAGACACCAGGATTGTGAGCGTTGCAATCAACAAATGCTCGAGGAAATCGAAGTATGGGTGCGGGGGTTTGTTGGATGCACCGCTGATGTGTGCGATCTTGGCAGAAAATCTGCTTCACCTCGGTTGACGGTCTAGGCACCAAGGACCCCAGTCCGTCTGAAAGTCCGGTCTCAAAGTTGCAAGTTGTCTACTTAATGGCTTCCCCATATCTTAACCATAAAAGCGAATTTTAGGCTACCAAGGATGACTTTAAAACGAGATACACAGATAAAGACAGAAATAAGGGGCGCTCAAATCAGAATAGAGAAGAGCTACATCGGAGAGTAATTGATGTGCTGAAGAAGCACATGTGTTCAGAGGAGAGCCAAAATAAAAGAAAGAAAGGATTTTCACAAAACTCCAGAGAGCTGACTGCACAGGAATGCATAGGTTGCAAACAAAGAAAAGAGAGAACTCCTTATACATTCCTAGCGTTGCAGGCCGAGAGGGAGAGAGAGATACAAAAGAAAGCAAATTTTGTCCACGGGAGGGTGAAAGAGAGGGAGGGATGAGTGCTCGGTAAGCTAGGTTTAGTGGCCACAGCCCCAATTTGGACAGAGCATGAAAGGGGGTTATGAATTGAAGGAAGAAATTCATGACCGTCACTGGACAACCCTCATATGTAGCCCCCAATTTCCCCACGGATGTGACACAAGAGAGTGGTAAAATATTCAAAGATCCCAGAGCCTTGCGGCCATTTTCTCAACAGGATATAATCATAAGTTTCTGGGTGAACAACAATATCATCAGAGATAATGATATATGACTGGCGATTGAACTTTCCCCTCAAACATGAATTTGGATAGAGTGGTGAGGGGACAAAGGAACAAAGGAACTGTATGACATCCATGGAAAAAGCTTCTGGAGAAGAATGAGAGTATATTGTGCTTGTGGTAGCCCGTGGTGGTCGAAAGCACATCACCAATTTGGGGAGAGATGGACCCCATTCTGTCAGGGTTGAGCAGCAGAAAGGTTTTGGGGTTACTGGTCAAGTTGGGTATTTGGTTTCCTGTGGAAATCTGAAGAGCTGATAAAGGTGGGGTTGGGAATGTGTGAAAGGGGTAACCCCGTAGATGGTGTAGCAAGTCCCACGACTGACCGCGACGATATGCGCCGTATATATGTGCATGATGACGACCGTGTCCTCATCAAGGTACATACTCTCACACTGGTTTCTCTAATTGCCCAGACCACCCTGGCCTCCATATGAATGTGTGAAATGCTACTGTTATCTCCCACTTATCCGTCAAGGATTTTGGGTCTTTCTAAGTTATTGGCATGAAAAAAGCTGTAAACTGTTATGCTCTATGTTTGCCAGCACCGGTACATCTTGTTCATGATAGACAGGTCAGTTTGGTCCTCTTGTGTCTTGAAGCCACACTGCAAAAGGTCCTGTTATCACCATTGCAGAGTATGCTGTCATGTGGGCTTAAGAGGCCCTATGTCAGATGGAGAGACTTTAGGGTTCCTGAGCAATCCTTGGTTGCCCTGCTCAAGATGGATTGTCCAGTAGGCAACCTATTACCTGTGTTGGGGGTTGACCAGTGGTCCTGGTCCCAGATGCATCAGCAGGTCAGTAGTGTGACACTTGAGACTGAGTACTTCAATCATTCAATCACGTCTATTAACAAATGCGCTGAAACTCATGAAGTAGGAATGAAGTTACCCTGTTTTTTTCTTTGGGATTGGAGATTGGAATGCTAGGGTGGGAGCCAATCTGTTATTGACAAGGATTCTGACTAGGATTTGAAAATGTCCTGCTGAAGAGTATGGATGAGAAGGTTTGCAATGGACTGTTTAGCACTCAGGGACAGTCAGTTTGTCTGTGAAGATTTAAATCTCGATGTTTACCTTGCACCTCTTAACAAAAGAGAGTACCTGAAAACTGGAATGCAGAAGCATTTCTCTTTTATTTGAAGATGGCACCGGGAAATATCTGGGTGGGAAATTTTCTTTAAGGTGTGAATTCTACCCCCTCAGGAATTGGTTAACACCTTTTCTCAGTTGACCCAAAATTAGCTAAGGTATGTCTCATCGGTTCAGATCAAACTATACACCGATTTCAAAGATGTAACACACTTTCTTCTTACATAGGTTGCATTGTGCTTGAGCTGCAGGTGGTGCACTTTGGACACCCTACGTCAGTTGGCATTGAATACGATGAGGGTGGAGACTGGCAGTTCAGGCCTACGTGGTATGTCCGCATAGTTTTTGTTAGCATGATGATGCACATATTATAGATTGTGTTGTTCCCGTACAGTATTGCATCTTTGCTGAACATCAGTATAGACTTCACAGACTATCAAATGGCTTGTGCTAGTCAATCTGATGTTGGCTTTGATTAAAGACTTTTAATCACGGCAGTCTCAATAGCTGTATGTGTGGTTTGGTTACCAAAGAAGGGAATTGAATTCGAACTTGAAAACTAATTAAAGAATGTGGATACTTTATCTCAGCCTGGAATATGGACTTGTAGTCCAACAATTCAACTTGGAAGATTGTGGGGCTGCAGGGCTCGTCGTGCAGGGCCCCGTGCCTGGATCTACTTCCATCCTGAGGACGTATGCTTCTCCTCAATTGTTTTCCTGCCCTATAACAGCAAAGAGGAGACAATATTAAAGTAGAATGCATTCCTTAAACTGAAAGTTCATTTGCGCCCACATTAGCAAGAAAATGCTGGGACTATGAGTCATACGGTCCATACTCCACTTCGAAATGGCAAACTGTCAAGTTATAAATTTAAGAGCAAAACAATACTCACATGTTGTCATGTTTCACATGGCATCCTTCTACTGGGCAGAAACAACATGAGGGCAAAGGATTATTGCATCCTTTCTCCCGGGGTGAGTTGTAGGTGGGTGTACCTTATGGGACATGCCATATAAACCAACTGATTTCATATCAGTGGTTCACATTGACAGGCTGTCTGTGCCCAGTAGCCATTCATAGCAGTGTTTATATTAATAGGCAGCTTCAAGCCAGACATCTGTCAGGTTACAGTCTACCAGTGACTGCCAGATTGTATTTTCCATGCACATTGTAATTGTATGTACCCAGTCAATTATTACATTGACTTGGGTGAATGGCACAGGTGAGGGCAGCTATTGTGACATGTGGTGGCTTGTGTCCAGGGCTCAATGATGTGATTCGTCAGGTAGAATACGCTCCAAAAATGTTCAGACACCCACATGGAACAGACTGCTGTGAGACGAGGATGAGCATGAGAAACAAAGAGACCGGAATTTAGATTTACTGGTCAAACAGATCTGTCAGGTTCTAGTGGTCCAGAAAATCATTACTTTGGGACTGCATGCTTGGATGAAGGCTTGATCATTATGGGAGGGTGTAGAAGAAATGACCATGATGGCCACTAGTATTTTCTGGAGAGAGATGGCCTCAATGTGACGGTCACAGTAGTGGGAAGTGTTACTCATCCACAAACTGCTGTAGTAAGTTCAAATTAAGCCCACACAGGGCTGTTACCAGGCTATTTCTGAGCAACACTAGAAGCAGGCTGAATCCTCAGCCAAAAAACTTCTCCTGAAACCCTTTAACCCTTTTACTTTGTATCTGGGTTGTAGGTATTATCATTTTGTAAGAGGGTTTGCTAGAATGCTTTGGTCAGCTGCCCTCAACCCTCTGATTTTGTCCACTGGTGAATCTCGTGCAGATTGTATTCTCATTGGATGTTTACGGAGTGAGGGACATACTTGGCATCCAGTACGGCTTCAAAGGCTTTGTCGATAAGAACTATCCACCTGTTATGGTTAGCACCCCACCATGGTTCACAGCCATTCTGGAGCACCATCTTTCCTCTGAGAATGTGCTACAACCAAATCCAGACCCTTAAGCTTTGTCTGAGCAAGATAACCTCCCAACCATGAATCCTCAATTGCAACTTGCCAAGGAGTACTCTAATCACTATTACTAAGAACACTGCACATGGTGGGAACAGTTGACCCGCAAGATTGTGCAGCGCATAAACATGGTGGGGGGCAGCTTTTTGGGTGTTTCGCGAGGCTCCCCGCCTCTCAAGGATATTGTGGACAAACTTGAGGTCTGAAAACCTGCTTTTCTCTGTCTCTCAAGGGTAGTGATTGGAGGTTGTGATTAAAAACATCATTAAGGTATAAGATGCTGTTCTTCACGGGAGAATATAGACACTGGAGACTTTCATCTCGTGGGCAATATGTAGGCAAAGGGTGGAAGAGCATGGAACAGATGAGTCGTGTGGATGTTACAGAAGCTTTAAAGGTAGAACTGGTCTTGATTACAGGAATGGAGTATCAGCATGTTTTTTGTGATTGGTGGAAATGGGTCGCATGCTGGAGCTACTGCCATTTATGAGCATGTGAGTCAGCAATTTTGATCCATGTTTGTGAACATATGCTGACATTTCCTGTTCTACTAGTTGAATGACTTACTTGTTACAGTGTCAGTACTTGGGAGTAACTTATGTCAACAGTGCACCCAAGATAGTAAAGTCAGGGAGAAGCTGATAGGCTTTTTGGGACAGTTCAGTGAAGTCATGTCTGATGAGAGCAGAGCATGAGAATGCACTCATAAGACGTTGCCATACCCTTGTGGCCATAGACCCCGTGCCCAGTTTGGGTGGAACAAGAGGGAACATTCACTACCTTTGTGAGGGGCTCACTCCAGTAGTGGGATGTACCTTGGTATAAACAAGTGGTTTGGGCTTTCCAGATTAGATCCCAACAGGGCCAGGGCTTTAGGCTCATATGAGTATACCTGCACATTGTGTCAGAAAATGGATATTCTCCTCAGGCCGCCCATACATTGGGCATTGACAATCTCCCTTTCCTCCCTGCATCTGTTTATTGTTCAAAGGTAGACTCCCTACCCTGAGTTTCAATTTTAGTCTAATGCTGAGGGTGGGTAGGCCCTTCAGATCATCCTTAAGGTCCTCACCCATGTCACAAACTGGCAACAAGTTTGGGAAGTTTTATGCCTAACTTTGTTTTGTTCGGCCGTTATTTGTGCTTCCGACATGGCATTAGACACTTCAGCCTCCAAGTCAGCTTCATCTAGCAGGGTCAGTTCTTCCTGCCTAATTTTCAGGTACTTGAAAATCTCCACTACTTTTTTCCGCCAGGACTTGCCTGTTTAACAGGACGGTCTTACTTCCAAGAAATAGAGTCAACCATCTTGGGGTATCTGGTAATAGGGACTGACCCCACTATCTGACCTTGAACGCATCACATTGAGAGCTCAAGGGTGGTACGCAAAACTCCCCCGAACAGCCACGTTAGCTGTTCTAGAGCACGAACACCTGCTCTCTTTGAGCAGCGAAAGCTGTATGGATTCTTAAGTCTTAGCATTGTTGGAGTTGCCAACCAACACGGCAGATGCGTACTCCAAGGTAGGTAGGCCTAATCACGTTGTGAGCAGGGCAAGAGTCTGAGAGAGAGAGAAGAGACTCAAGTAAGTAGCAGAAAAGAAACAAAGAAGGAGAGAAACAGAACAGAGGAGCAGAGAGAAAGAAAGAAAGACATAAACTTGATGATTCCACAGGGGGCCGTAACAGCCCACAGGACAAAGTAGCACAAAAAAGTAGAGATACTTTATCACAGAAGTCATTTTGTTGGATATGAGACAGTGTGAGAAACGCAAGATGAAGATGGTGGTGGTGGGGATCCCCAAGACTATTGACAATGATATCGAAATTTTAGACAAGACATTTGGCTTTGACACAGCTGTTGAGGAGGCCCAGCGCGCAATCAATGCTGCCTACATCGAGGTCAGTGCTGACTCATAGAGGTTGAATGACAAGTTACATTTGCTAATGAGTGTCAAGCTTGGGGAGGTAGTGTCACTATCAGGCCCTGGCTATTGCATTATCTGTATATAATTTTGAGAGCATTCCACAGTGTACTTGTGTGTCTATTGTCTTTTAAGTAGTTGACTCTACTTAGGATCTTGTGATAGGTGATACCTGTAATTATGAAGTGCCTTGGAAATGTAGTGGGCCTGGTGGTCACTTTCTGTTAGGCTCTGCAAAGCAACCAAGTTGTTGTATCCTTTCATGGAGAGACGTTGCTGATTTTGGAAGTCACTAGGTTTACATGATTCATGTATCGAGGCCTTAGAACTTTCCTGGAGGAGAGACTCTCAGGGAATGGACAGCACCAGGGCTCCTTGTGCAGCTCTGAGTAGACATCTGAAAGTTCAACCTATGTACGTCAGATTACGAAACTTTGCACAATCTGGTTGGCTTGGTATGGATCCTGAGGGGGATGAAGCATATTTCCACAGGAGTTGCTTCACTCCAGTCAAGTTGTGTTGTAAGCAAGAAGGGCATTGAAAATTCTGAGAAGAAGTGTGTGCATGCTGTGTGTCTCTATATTATTCCTGAAAATATCAAATTTAAGTGTGCTCTTTCTCTACTTTCTTCTAACCTTTGCCCAATTCGTTTCATCTTGAATTTCAGGCGAGCAGTGCCTTCAACGGGGTGGGGATAGTGAAGCTGATGGGTCGGCAGAGTGGGTATATTACCATGCATGCTACGCTTGCAAGTGGCCAAGTAGACATTGTGCTCATTCCAGAGGTATTTTTGTTGTTCTGTCTATCAGTTTTCTCTCTCTTTCCTGCAACCGGTACTCAGGGCCTCCAATAGATGTATAAATTTCATTCTTCCTCTCTCTTTCTTCCCCTGCGGATGACTTCGCAGGCATAGGGGAGACTCCAACCAATCTCCAGGAGTTGATTGATTGCGCGAAGAGATACTTTGATCTTTGGGGGCTAGAGGCTAATGTCAGCAAATGTGCAGTGGTAGCATTCAACAACAGAGGAGAGGGAGGAAGTGATCTTAAGTGGTAGTGGGGTAGCCAAGAGATCCCGGTCCTCCCTTCCTACACTTACCTGGGCGTTGAGTTTTCCTCCAATTGTAATTGGGATGCACATATCCGGAAAGTTGTTCAAACTGGCAAGGGCAAAGCTCTGGGGCTCACTAAATTTTCCACTGCAGAGGGGTCAACTCTGAGGTTAAGAAAACCATGCTTTGTCGCGTTATTAGACCTGCCTTGGAGTACGGATCTGCAATATGGGTTGATAACTCCAACCAGGCTAAGTCTCTAGAATCCATTCAAGTGGGGGTGCTTAAGGAGTGTATGTCAGCATGCTCCAAAACAGCCAATGTGGCTGTTCGGGGTGAGTTTGGCATTCCGTCCTTAAGCTCCCGACGAGATGAATTCAAGGTCAGATGGTGGGTTCAGCTGCAACATATGTCCAACACCAGATATTTTAAGTTAATCGACTCTATATTTTGGAAACAGGACCGCCCTGTCAAACAGGCTAAGTCCTGGCAGAAGAGAGTAGAAGAGATTCTCAAGGACCTGGACCTGGATCCGCAAGTCTTGACCCTGCTGGATAAATCTGACTTAGAGGCTGTAGTGTCCAAAGCCATGTCTGTTGCCATGAGATTGTCTGATGAAAATGAAGTTAGGCAGAAAACTTCCCTGAACTTGTTTCCAGTCAGTGACATGGGGGAGGACATCTTGGATGACCTCAAGGGTCTACCCACTCTCGGCACTAGACTGAAATTTAAACTCAGGGCAGGAAGCCTACCTTTGAACAGCAAACAGAAGCAGAGAGGAAAGGGAGAGTGCAATTGCCCGTTGTGTGGGCAATCTGAAGACAGTATTCATTTTCTGATACAGTGTCCGGGGTTCTCTCACCAAAGAGACGCTCTCTTCAAATCTATCAAGGGAATTGTGCCTGTACCCCTGTTTACCAACTTTGAAAGTCTCGAGGCTGAGCCAAAAGCCCAGGCCCTCCTGAGGCCTAGTTTTTGGGCAAATCACACACAGCAGATTGATGCTTGTGTGAAGGGATTTCTAGAGGATATCTGGAAAACCCGGATTAATTCTATATATGAAGGTAAGTCTTACTACGAACGTCAGCCCCTGACAGAGGTAGGTTCTGTCCCTTTTGTTCCCGCTCAAACTGGGCGCGGGGTCAATGGCCACAAGGCTACGGCAAACAACGTCTTATGAGTACAATCTTTCTTCCCCTATCAGGCTCTCCACCTTAGAGAATCTCTTGATGTTGAGTAGTCGTTTTTGGGCTGCTTGCTGAGGGCCCCACGTCTTTCTTGTATGCTTCTCTCTCTTATCCCAGAAGTTCTTTGAGCTTTCCATGGATGTTATAAAGGTTTTATGGTTTCTTTCTTTCTTCCCATAGGCCCGTTGGGCTTTAAGTGGACAGTGTGTGTGCTTAAGATCACTATCCACGAGTATGCATCGTAGCACCAAGCTTGAAATCTGCTGGACCTGCATCCTGCTCTATGAATCACGCACCTTGATTTATCTGGCATTTACAGTCAGCTCTCTTGTACTGAAGAAGTCTTCTAGTGGCCGCAACTGCTCACTAAAAGTCTTGGTCCTGGGGAGGCTGGTCTTACGCGTTTGAGCTGTCACTACCTTTCCCAGTTGTTGGTGCCTTAGTGACAAAAGCTAATGTCATAACTTGGCTACTGTCTCCAGTTAATAGACTTGGTAATGTAGTGATTACATGGTCGTTGTATGGTGTGACTGTCTGCAATTCGATTGTTACAGCTGTAGAAATGAAGGTCAGCCAAGAGCACCAAGGCCTCAAGAGCAAATCTTCAAAAGTTTTATATCCAATCCAGGAACGAAGAAAGTTTTTGAGTTGAACCAGCTGTAGGCAACCTCTACAAACTGGCTTGTACCGGGAAAACATTGAGTGGGGTGCAGGTGAATTTTGTGATGGATGGGAAGTACGGAGTTTTGGAGTACATGAAAAGAAGAATAACTAAGAACGGAATCTGTGTTGTGGTCATTGCGGAGGGGGCTGGCCAGGTCAGCCTATTGCATCTGTCTTGCTTAGGGAAATCTTGTGTCTGAGCAGTATTTGGGAAGGTACATGTGGGCCCAGTGTCATCTCTGCTCTTCGAGATTCTGTTTGTAGGTTACTCTGGAGACATCCTGGTGACTCGGGTAGTCCTAGTTACTGGAGTAGCCTAGGTGTACAATTGCATTCAGTGCCCTCTTTTCTACAAACAATTCAACATCTTGTACGGCTTGAGGCTCAAATCCTTTAACAACGCCTAGATGACCTCAAGGTGTACTATCCTCTGAGGCCCATGATAACACTGGTCCTGCCTTCAGTGGAGCACTATTGGGAGAAATAATTCTATAGATCATTTGGATTGCAGGACCTTTTGGAAGGAGTTGGGGGCAAAGATGCTTCTGGAAATCCAATTCTTGGTGATCTTGGCAAGTGGTTCACCAGCAAGGTTACTTCTTTAGTACCCACGGATTACTAAAAATATCACTATGAGGAACAAGTCTGTCCTAGTCTTCTTGTCTTTTGAGATTCTTTAATGCATGGAAAATCTAAAGAGATACTGTATGTGGCTCCTTGATGCCTACATTTGTGTTTCCTTGGAATTGCAAATTATAATTACTAAACGCTCTGATTAGTGGTTGTGATCTCTCACAAAGAACGCCGGGAATCAGCAGGGGTAATCATGCCTTCATACCTCTCGCAGAAGCTCTTCACACATCCCTCACAAGGGCTTTGGGCCTTCTAAGATTGAGAAATGGGCGTTTGGAGTAAACACCCCTGAGGCTAGAACTCGTCCTGTTTGTATCACCCAGGAAGTAGAGACAAAGTACCTTTTCCTTTTCCCCCTCCTGCCTAGTTTGAAACTTTCACTGAGAATCTCCTTGTTGGTGCATGTGGCTGGCAGGTGAAAGAGTACTTCAGTGGCATTAAAATTCCTATTGATGCAAAATACATTGATCCAACGTACATGATTCGTGCAAGGACTTGTAATTCCTCCGACCACATTTTCTGCAGTATTCTTGGCCAAAATGCGGTGAGTCTCACCACTGGATTTGTTTCATATACACTGGGGAAGAACAACTGGTATACTCATTTTCTCATTCCAGTTTATTGTAGATTCTGCTTTAGTTGCATCCACTGATATGGAAGTTGTGGATGGATTCAGGTCCACGGGGCTTTTGCAGGCTACACCAATATCACAGTGGGGGTAGTCAACACGCACTACTGTTTCTTGCCGATTCCCCAAGTAATAAAGAAACCTCGAATGGTGGACCCTAACAGCAACATGTACCACCGATGTGTAACATCGACAGGGCAGCCTGATTTCAGCCCACCTAGTTTCATACCACCCTGGTCTCCTACTAATTCCACAAGGAGAGTGTCATCGGCGCCCCACCCCCCACCTGACCACGGCAAAAAGAAGTAATAGCAAGAAAGCTTGACAAGAAAGCAGGGATTAAATTTCCCTACTATCCTCTGGATCAGTAGCCTGTCCTTGTAATTGTGGGCATACAGGAGTGGGACCAGTAGTGGAGCTGTCCTGATGTCACATTCAGCTGATTGAACATTTGTCACACAGATTTCATGCCAGGATGCTAACTGGAACATTTCCATGTGTACCATAGTTGTGCTCTGGTCATTTTCTAGCTGTAAATCAAAGTTGAGCTCTCTCAGGCGAAGTCTCATTTGTGTAGTACTAAAAAGTATCAGGTTTACAAGCATCCTATTCTGCACACTCAAATGAACACACCAACTTTGCAAAGGTAACTCTTACCCTCACGCTACTATTCCTAGAGGTATCAGAAGTTTCAAGTTGCGAATGAGGTTTTGCATGATGCAAAATGGAATGTCTAACTGTTAGTAGACAATGCAAGTGCCCTTAAGCCACTTGATAGGTCTCTGGAGCCATCAAATGGACATGATGAATGAAGTCAGGAAGGGTAATCCAGGTATTAGGTTTACAGCGTCAATACACTTGTAGATGGCAATTAAAGAGTAGATACAGAAAATCAGGTTTTGAGAAAATGGCCCAATTGAGAAATTTATGTCCATCCCAAATTTATGTCCATCCCATCGGATGTTCAGTCAGCTTCCAATCTGTCATGGACTTGGTTTTTCGCTGTTGAAGATTTGGCCTTCATTAAATATGATGTAACGGTTCTAAAGAAGACAAGATTACATGCTCTCACAAGCAAGCCTGTGGTGGTAATATGGCTATCCACCATCAGCTGCTTAGCTCACCCTTGCCTGGGAAGGAAAGGAAGTTCGGTTTTGGCTGTCTGCTCCTGGTAGCAGAGTCAAGACTCATTAGTCGCACTAGGCAACACCTCCCAGACAAAGATGTGATTTGTCTGGCATAATGTGCATGTTTGCTGACTTACGTGAATCCTCACAACAGTACATTATTCTGCATCTGGCAGAGAGACACGGATTGCCTCAGAGTTGTCTGCCAACAGCAAACTTCCTTGATCTTGACTATCAACACTAGCAACATCCTCGGTTCAGTTGGTCCAATGCAGTTATGACAGCGGTCCCCCTGAAGTATTCTGACATCCATATAGGTGGCATTGTCACCTGATAGGGCTAATTGAATTTTCTTTGATCGACCAGCTCCAGAGACATACCCATGATCATTAGTCATTGGGTGCTGAAGCCCCTTGAAAAGTGAGGGTTGAATGGACTCTAGATTCAGTTCAATCTACAACATTCAAACACTCTGCTCTTCCTCCTTTAAATTCCACCCACCACCACCATACAACCTGATTGACCTACCTAGTGGAGATCACCCTGTACTGTTCGCTACTCTTTTTGAAATACTTTTGTGGGCAGACCATTCATACATTCAAGAGACACAGCATAGCACCAACTCACTCCATCCTAAAGGGACCCAATTGCTCAGGTAGTAAGGTCATGCATTGAATATGTTTAGGTGCTTGCAGACATAGTCCGCTTCTATACAAGCTCTAAGGGAACTACAACCCCAAACAATGGAACAGGAATTTCCGTTTGAGTGCCTACAAGCTAGGAGTGCGCTCGGCTGTGCCTTGCAAGACGGTGAGCAAGTTATTTCCAAAAGGATCGCTCAAGTGAGCTGACAAGTTCTCAACAGGGCCCTCGCCAGTGACATAGGCCTGAATGAAGAAACCAAGCATGGAGAACATGGCCAGCCTGCCGTTCTTGATCTCCTTCACCTTCAACAGAGCAAATGTGTCTGGGTCCTTAGCTAAACCCAGGGGGTCAAAGGCACCACCTGGGTGGAGCCTGTCAAGATCCTGGACAGTAAAGCACATTTCATATGAAAAGAGCTTCTCCTCATACAATTGAGATATATAGCGACTGGGACAGTGCAAACACATAATATATTCATCACAAGGTAGAAGGCTCACTGTACAATGCTCCATTTCACAATTAGATAGAAATTAATGCAATTCTGGAACCCTCCTACTCGTGGCCTGATAGAGCAAGCATCCAAACTGTACTCATACCGATCCCAATGGTGACTTGTTGGTGGATCTGTAGTACTCTGCTCCTCCAACCAACACAACCTCAGCTAGTACAGCGGCAGCCAAGTTGACAGGAATGGTTGCTCCGAAGTAGTTCAAAGTGTCGCCGTCTAACAGGAGAGCTCCAGTCTGTATTCAAGTTTCAAAGCAAATTATCCACTAGAAGAATGCAGATTTATTCAAATCTTTGAATTCAACAGGCCAAGGAAGTCCACCTGACTTCCTCTCTAGGGCTGAGAACCACCATTTGTATTGATACCTACTTCTCATCACTCTTCCTTAAAACACAGAATGGCAAACTGACAAACATACCATTACCCCTCCTTGCATGTTTAAGGCATGTACATGGCCCTCTCCGTTAACACTGAACCCTTATGAGTGTAAGAAGTTAACATAGAAATTTAATCATGAAAAATACCTTGAACCAAACTGCCTCAGGTCCACAAGTAGCGCCAAATTTGTTGAAAGCCTCTGGCAAGATAAATCCAGCAGCTCCAAGCATGGCCCAACGGGCATGAATCAGCTCATAAGCCTGGTACCTGAGCAAACGGTGTGCTTGAAATCAGATCCTATTCGGATCTCGTCATGCTTACAGCAGAGAACAAAACCGGGAAATACAGAAAACATGCCAGACTGGAGTGAGCTCACTTGTCGAAGTCCGAGGGCTTCTTGCTCAAACCAAAAGGGTCGAAGCCATAGCTGCACAGACACACACACGGGAAAGAGGTGAGTTTCGAATCGTGTGCAAAATAACATTGTAATGGAAATGTATGGGCACGCGGTCTGAGGTGTGTGAACTTTTAGCTAAATGGAGGTGAACCATATTCATTGACTGTGGAGACAGGGAAGATAATTACTCTCCGGGAACTTCTCCAGTCAAGTAAGCTGGCACTTCAGATTTGTCGAGAAGACCTTCCGGAAGGTAGATTCTGCGGTCGGGACCTGCAAAACCGTGACACCTTAGAAAACACTATTCCATTGCACCTGGAATGCAGTACCATCACAAACGCGATACAACGAGAAACACACCTTTTCAGTGGGTGCATTGAACGAAGTGATTCACCATCTTTAATTCCACACCATGATAAGGCCTAGAAGCTCTGACGGGAAATATCAACTTCCTGACCCCAGTCACAAGAGTGGGAGGGGACTACAGTCAAACTAATGTGGAAATCTATTCAATCTCGCGTATTTGGATATCCTCCTCTGCAACAAGATTGTTAATCCACAGGGGAATAAAAAATCGATCTGCAGCACATCAAAGCATGCAAACAGGAGCTATTGATGCAGACCCAGAAACAAATTAGGCATTGTCACAGTCCCTCATCAACTACAGGTAACGGGAACACTGTAATGGGACACGGAGAAACATATAATACATACCGTACCACTTGGCCAACTCCTCGTTGGCGGGGGCGGCACTCTTGGAGACCTTCTTGGCAGCAGGCTTCTTCTTTCCAAGTAGGGAGACTATTTGCGCTGTTGGTCTCACGGATTTGCTCACAGAGCGAGCTGAGCCGGCGCTGAAAGCCTGCCCCAGCAACTCCGCACGCCCCAGAGCTGCAGATCCTGCCAATGCTGCCATCGCTCCGCTCTCAGATTGCTCTTGCAGCAATCGTGTCGCTCCAATTGTGCGAGAGGGAAGTCTCTCCCTCACGCAGGACCTTGGAGCTGTAGCGGCTTGAATGTTCCACCATGTCCATGCCCCCGCCTACCCTCATGCCCATGCGACATGGGGTGACCATTATCCGTCACCATTATCTGCTCCATGGATCATCGAGATACCAGTACATGCATGCATACATGCATACGTGCATCTCTTTTATTGGTTTTCAAGTGGAGAAATCCCCGTGGCGCCAATCACGTGCTTCTCTTCCCATCTACTTTCTCTTCAATATCTCGATTAAACGAAATATATAAAGTAAATAAGACAGAAATCTAGAGAATAATTGAAAAATCAGAAAAATGAGCATTATCCTCACTTTTGCTGTTTTGCTGGGTTCTTTTATCATTCGGAGACTGGCACGTGGCAACGGGGAATGGCGCTGTCCGTCTCTTTGGCCCTCCACCTCCTGAGGCAAAGAGCACATCTGGATTCGGATCCATTGAGATTGAGGAAGTTGAGTTGAAAATATTTGAAGGACAAATTGTCGATCAGGTGGACGAATGGTACTGATCCGGATCGAAAGATTTTAAAGGTGCGATCGAGGGACTGAAGCGGCTAGAACGAGTTGGCATGCTAGAGCGACTGTCTACAACTTGTACAGATCCCTCCTTGGTACCTGTTGGAGGAACTAAGGTAAGCAACATACAGTGCGATGAAGACGTCACAAAGTGCCAAAATCTGAGTCTAGAAAACCTGCAATTGAAAGCGTCCACCGCATTGTGCTGGAAATGCTTGGTTTTCTTTCTCCCTGGAGTGGAATTGATGTTGCGTCCGATATCAATAGAAGGCTGAATGGGCTGGTCCTGTATAATGCATGGGCAACAGTTTTACAGCATTGTGGAATTATGACGTTAGCCTTAGGTGCTTTGGACCACCAAGATGCAGCTTCCGACCTGCACAATAGTTACCGATGAGCACGTCACTAATGTAGGTCACATTCTTGACAATGTTATCATTTCAAATCGTATGGCAAAGTTTATTCATCACCAGCTTGTTTATGTAAGGATTAAATCTACTTCGACTATCTCTTGAGAAGCTGCTTCTGGACCGGTAGGGCCACGAAGTTCACTAGTCATGATTTAGCTGCACGACTTTAACTGGACTCGACGTGCAATAGCCTTGGCCGCTCCAGCTCATGCCCTTCATGATGCTTCACAAGTGCATAGAAAGTCAGACCAGCTAGAGCTATCTAATCAAACCATTCCACAGAAAATTAAGACAGAAATGAAGACGAAATGATTATCTGCTGAGTTGGAGCACCTATGTGAAGTCCCTTTCTGCCTAAGAAGCGATCCAGTGAGGCCACCTCCGACCCCACCCCACACAGATGCACTGGGAGGATACACACCGGGAATGCCCTGTTCCAGGAAGGTTCATCTAACCACCTGGATATTACAGAATACCATTGGACTCCAGGGACGGACGACTTTCAAACACAGAGTGCGCAAGATTTATAAGTAGTAAATCAGCAGAGCTGCCATCTCTTGCATAGCAGAAGTTACAAATTAAGCTTCTTGGCTGGGAGCTCAAGTCATGCCTAGACGAAGAGGTGCGTTCATGGATTCGATTTGATAAATAGAGGTGTGCCTACTGTTTGTACATATGGTTGCACAATCGTGGACATACCCCGAAGGCCTAGGTTCACGTTTTCAACTTGTTCTTGGTGGGTATGGAGATTTGATGTGGTTGGTGGCGTCAATTGTAGATCCTAAGGGCTGGTTAATCAGCCCTAGGTCTCCACTAGTGGCCAGATTTTGACAAAATTAGAATTAACTTGACTAGGCACTAGATTTTGACTAGCACCTTCCCCAGACCAATGTTTGGCTTGTGCTTCAAGTCACTCTTCCTGCATTAAAATTTCAAAAAATGCCTGAATTAGCCTGGGTACTTGTAGTTTTGAACCTGCAGAAACACATAACTTAGCGCACTTAGAGTAATTGGAAATCTGAGTGATTCATTACCAGTTGATAAATTGGTAAGTGCAATCTTGAGCGTGCTTGCAAGGAACTGTGCACATCACTTAGTAATGAGAGCTCACAGTGGTCCTTCATGGTGATAATTCCTACAGTATAATTGTTCAGACTAAAGGTGATTCTCAGTCTAAGTGTGTTGATCTGCAATATGTGAGCCTTGGAGGTTGCCCATATCTTGCTTGCAGCCTGACCAGCACTTAATAACTTCAAGGGAATCTTGGGCAGGGCGTGATACCACTCTCCAAGCAGCTGGAATACTTCAGAACGTATCAGACCAAGCTGGTCGACCTAGTGGGGCAAGACAAGACAGCTTCCATTCTATCAGATACCCTGTATTTTCTGAGTACAGGTGGCAACGACTACCTAGTGGGCTATCTTCTCAATCCTATCGCCCAAAACGAGTACAACATCGCGCAATACAACAGCTTGCTGATTTCCAAGGCATCCCAGTTTGTAGAGGTATGAGTCAAGTAGTACGGTCTTAATTTCGACTGATTGAGCCTGGTCACGTCTGTGTGCAAAATACAAAGACCCTCTCTCTTTTTGTGCTGGCCAAGTTTATACATGTGTACATGTATACTCTTACTATAACTAGTAGCTACCAAGGTACGACTTTGATGCAATGTCGTCGTCAGACATAAGAGAAGCTCCCATGCAAGGTTTTTGACATTTTCTGACTTGCCAGCAATCGATGACATGGTTGAACAGTATAGTTCAGGAGATCAGACGTTTTTCAAGAACTAAATTCTAAAGCAACTCTCCAGGATGATCGATTGATGTCAAGCCACGCTGTGTTTGGTGATTCGTGAACATGCTACAAGAAGCAGCAGCCCGTATTTGATAATAGATCATTGCTGTGATACAGGAACTCTACAAGGATGGAGCACGGAAAGTTACAGTTTTCTCTTTACCGCCCCTCGGCTGCCTTCCTGCACTAGTCACTCTTTTTGGAATTGGGCAAGATGGATGTGTGGAATCCTTGAACAAGATAGTACAAGCATACAACATTGACCTGCAGAACATGGCCAGGGGTCTCCAGTTCAGTTTGCCTGGATTGCGCGTGTTGTATATGGATGCCAGCTTCTCATTTATCAGGGATGCCTTCGAAAATCCTTCTGCTTACGGTGAGGTCGCTGGAGTCCTTTGTTATAAGTGAAATCAGGTTGAAGTCAGCTGTTCATTGACTAGTCATCGAAGATGTTACTCTGTATCTACACTATGAGGAATGCTTCGAGAAACTAGCAATATTGTTCAAGTTCGTACAGCTTTGCAGTCAAGCAACGTACCAATGTGTTTTAGACAACTTGCAGAGACTCCTAACAGAAAAGAGATGTCAATCGTCTCGACACCACCCGTAACTATTCAGGATGTCGTAAGCCCAGTTGGCCAATCCACCTCGTCGTCATGGTGACATCGTCTCTGACGATTTGAATCATAGTATGGCAGGTTTTACGGAGACTAGGCGTGCCTGCTGTGGGACCGGCTCTTTTGAAGCTTCAAGTGTCCTGTGTAATGCCGACACCCAAGGAACCTGCGCAGACGCTTCCACCTACCTCTTCTTCGACTCAATCCACCCCACTCAAGCTGCCTACAAACAAATGGCAGAGGCTTTGGGCAACGACATTGTTGACTTCTTTCACTTGTTGTAGAAATGGGAGGAATCAGACCATAACGCTGTTTCTTTCAGAGCTAAAGCTTCTTAGATGCTCTGGCAGAACTGCGTCAGAGGACCTTTACGCCGTGTAAGGCTACCCTAAATAGCGTACGGTCTGCTGGGACCATCCCCAAGAGGGGTTGCAGTGCCTCTCATTTTACAAGAATTGGGACGTTATGGCGCACGCTCGAGCTGACCGGTGGGCCCCGCACGGACGCCCGACTCCCCGGTCGCCCACCTGCTGCCGCGCCACCCGCGCTCCGCAGCGGCCCCAGTCTGCTGCCCATGAGTCCAGTTCCCCTCAGTCCGCCAAACCGCTGGGCTGCCGGCCAGTCTGCGGTGCACGCCAGTCCGTTGTGCCCGTCCACCCAACAGTCCGTTGTGCCCGTCTGCTGCCCCCAATCTGCCAGTCCGCGCCGGCCGAAGGATCTGGATCGTCCATTCTGGAAAACCCATCCGCGCCATCCATGCCAGTCTGTTGTGCAAGTCCTGGCCAGTCCACCCAACAGTCTGCCCGCCAATCCGCCGCCCATGAGTCCACTTTCCTCCAGTCCACTGATGATGCCGCATCTGGACCGTCCGTTCGCAAATGCCATCTAAGCCCTCCATTTTTAGGCATGAATTCAGCAGCCGCGAACGTGCGCATTGATGTTCTTTGCATAATAACTGGTTCCTATGTTTGCGTTTTTTTTGGGGCCTTGCGTGTGCGCAAAGGCCCCTAGATACTAGTAAGTAATAACTGATAAATAGTAGGACGCAGGGAAGAGAGCCAGGTCTCTTTATATACCCTCAGAGGGCGGGTGGGACCTTCTAGAAGCCAGCTTGCCCCTCGAGCAGTGGGACCCTTCTAAGAAGGTTGCCGTGGGACGCATGTCGTCCCAAGGTGACACTTGCTTCCCCCATTGCGCGTGAACCATCCCCTATTTAATAGGTCTCACCTTATACCCCCTTACATGGCAGTTATTAAATCAAATCCTGGTGTAGCATACTATAGTCGTTCATTGTAGAGCCCACCTTCGAAAGGAGGCAGTAGCCGCAAGGCGAAGTGGCTCTTAGTTAGGCCGGTCTTTGCCAGGGTCTTCTCTCTCTCTAGTCGTTCATTGGAGTCATCTCGCTGACGTGTCATCTTTCTATTCACTCTGAGCAACCTGGTCACCAGTGATATTGGGATGCCCTCTCCTGATTTCCTACCCACCTTCCAACCTACTAAACCATATTCAGGCCTCATCATGGATGTGTTTTACCATATTCCTTTCTCTTCTTGGATGAATATCATCCATATTATCTTTTCCTCTTGGATGACGAATTTCATCTTTTGTCTATTTGGATGACATCAGAACGCGAGAGCACGGAAGTCAACCAGTAAAAGCAGAAGGTCACAGGTAGGTAGGTCGATAAAATGAACTATCTGTGGTCTGTATTAAAACGTGAAGCTCCATGACTCTAATGAATGACTATGTCAGGTAACTTGCTCGAGGGCACCGGTTACCTAGTCCATAACCCCCGCTTTTTAATTCGTGGACCACCCTCTAATCTTCACACCAACTTCAAACCTGGGGCCCTTATATTCATGTTGGAGCTGGACCCCTTATTCATCTTTGATCTACTTCTATTGATTTATCATGTCATGGTTTGTGATTTTCTTGGGGCCCTGCGTGCGCAAAGCCCCCTAGGTACTAATAACTAGTAAGTGAATAAGTAGTAAGTGAGAGGGGAAGAGAGCCCCTCACTCTCTTTATAGGGCGGTAGGACCTTCTAGAAGCCCACCAAGCCCTCAGCGGTGGGACCCTTCTAAGAAGGTTGCCTCCGTCACCTACACTTCTCCGGCTGCTGGTCTCTCTACACCATCCATGTATTAATGTCCTTGGCATGGGGTGCGCACTTTTCCGGGCCCTCTGGGAGGCCTCTTCTTAACCTTAATACAGGCTTTTTCTGTTCCCTGGTTAATTCCTGGACCACTATCTAAACCCCACACCCCCTTTCAAACTTGGGCCCTTATTCATGTAGTTGCAACAATATAAGCAATTTTTATTTTTTTTCAAAAAAGGTCCGAGGAAGGCCATAAGCAATTCATGTGATCAAGGCTTCCTTAAACATATAGCATTTGTTCAATTACCTTTTTTTATAATTACCTTGATGTGTTGAAATGGTTGGTTTCATCAAGTGTTGAAATAATCGCTTGCCATAGCTCCAAAAAATACAAGAAGCAACTCACAACTCTAATCAGTGACCTCCGGGCCTCCATGTCCTAACCAGTGTTGGACCGATATATGGGGGTGAGGCGGGGTATCAGCACGGGTAAGGGTATCACGGCAGGGTACAGACCAGGCGGGTATAAGCAACTGGCAATACCCCGGGCAGAACATATTGGGGGCAATATAGTGAAACGCTAATACCTGGGCTCCTACCATACCAGCCTGGTATCGCAAGGAACGATACCAATATTATGTCTACCGTCGTCGCTTGCACCCTAGATATCAATATGTGGAGCTTAAGGGATTTAGGGATTTAGGGTGCAGCAAGGAGAGTTGCGGCTCTTTGATTGAGACAATCTGAATGGCGATTTTGGCGAAAATCTGCTTAGGCGTGGAGCATTGTCTCATTTATCAGCCTGTAATATGGCTCTTGTAAGGTGACCTCAAATTACCTGAGGTGAGATCCCGCTCCTTGTTATTATGAATTGCGGCACTCAGCCGCTCAGGTGAGCGCTTCAGCCCATGAGGAGATCACTTCAGCGGCTGAAGTGCTCACCTCAGCGGTATAATTTGGACAGATTTTTATTTTTCAGTTTAAAAATATAAATAAATAACTGTATTGACACCAGTATTGATATACCCCCTAGTATAAGATTTGAAATTTAATACTGATACCATACCATACTAGGCCAAACAAAAACAATATACATACCAGATTGGTACATCAAAAGCTTAATACCTACTTTGATACCATTACCTGCCAGGTATGAAGGAGGCGGTATGAAGGAGGCCTCTTCACCGACAATACCATACCCTGGCTGGTATGAAATGTTGATGATACCGGTCCAACACTGGTCCTAACATTGTAAGGCGCATTAGCTTTCTTGCCCTAGCAGCGCGGTCCAAAGGCAAATATGACCCGTCATCACTCAACGGGCACTAGTGATGTACAGTGCCTCTTAATTGCCAGGTTTCATGGACCCTCCCAATCGGGCCCCCCCAGGAGCTGCCCCAAGAAGGAATCGTCCCTCCGTCTCCTTTCAAGTATACTTATCATACAAAAAGATCAGAACAACCCGGGGAGGGCAGCTGATTTAAAGTTGAAAGTACTACTAGATCAGGGGGCGAGGCTGAAGAACGAGGCTGTGGTGCTTGGGCGGTAGCGGAAAGCTTTATGTTCGGTGAGGATTGGTGATGTTTGGGGGGACTGGAGGAGTGATTTGGACATGTTACTGCCAATGTGGCAACAGGCAATCACGCAAAAACAGAGAGCAGAGGTGAGGAGAAGCTTTGGAAGGAATATTTTTCTGATCCCAGTCAATGGTAGGACAGTCGAGGTAAACAGGTGAATGCCTGTTAAATAACAGAGAGAAGCAGACAACAGCATGCATCACAAAGCTTTCTTGACAATCGTCATCCTCTGTCTCCAGCACAATTTTAAAGTGCTGGGAGTAATTCAGCATTGGAACTAATCAGATGAGTAGGGTTGGGTGTTTGCTAGAAAATATGTAGGCTGTCGTTGTCAGCTGCTAGCCGCAAGGGGAGGATCTATGCCTTATTGGTGCCGAGGCAGGGATAGCTGAAGGAGCACGGATGGAGTGTCTTCAGATTCATCCGAGAGGGCCGGATTTCAAGCACAAGTTTGCCTATGATTCCCTGTGGATTGATAGCTACAAGAAACCTGCATGGGTAGATGGTCAACTGGAAGCAGCAGCAGCGCCACATTTGACAAAATCAGGCACCTCCACGATGACAACAGCTTCCAAAAGAGGAGCAAGAGAGGCAATCCATAATACGTCTTCTGGCACTTCTCGGCATGTCAGGATACTATGTGAGGCAGGGCAGCTGAAAGAGGCTCTGCAGATTTTAAACCAAGGAGGCGTTTCAGCAGATTCAGATACTTATGTCTGTCTCTTGCATAAGTGCATCAAGATGAAGGGCCTAGAAGCCGGAAAGCAGGTACACGCTCACATTAGCCAAAGTGGATTCAAGCCAAACGTTTTTCTACACAACACCCTTGTCAACATGTATGTTAAGTGTGGGAGCATTGTGGATGCACACCAATTGTTCAACAAAATGCCTGAACGCGATTTGATCACGTGGAATACTATGATGGCAGGATTTAACAAGCATGGGTGTGGTAAGAATGCCTTGAAGACATATGAACAAATGATGTGGGAAGGTGTGAAGCCCAACCTGATCACGTTTGTTTGCGTTTGCAATGCTTGTGCAAGCCTGGCAGACCTGGAAAAGGGCAAAGAGGTCCATGGTGACATGGTCAAAGCTGGAATTGTACCTGATGTCATTCTGAACAATACCCTGGTGGACATGTATGCCAAAGGCAGGAGCATCAAGGATGCAAAGGGAGTGTTCGACAGTATGGCCGAACGAGATGTGGTGTCCTGGAATGTAATGATCGCTGGATATGCGCAGCATGGCTGTGGGATGGAGGCTTTGGAGGCCTATGAGCAAATGATGCAGGAAGGGTTGAAGCCCGATCGGGTCACATTTGTTTGCGTTTGCAATGCGTGTGCGAGCCTGGCAGCCCTAGAGAAGGGCAAAGAGGTCCATGGTGATATCATCAAAGCTGGAATTGTACCAGATGTCATTCTGAATAATACCCTGGTGGACATGTATGCCAAAGGTGGGAGCATGGTGGATGCAAAGGGAGTGTTTGACGATATGGCTCGACGAGATGGGGTGTCCTGGAATGCACTGATCACAGGATATGCTCAGCATGGGTGCGGGATGGAGGCTTTGGAGACCTATGAGCAAATGATGCGGGAAGGGGAGAAGCCCGACCGGGTCACGTTTGTTTGCGTTTGCAATGCTTGTGCAAGCGTGGCAGCTCTGGAAAAGGGCAAAGAGGTCCATGATGACATCATCAAAGCGGGGATTGTACCAGATGTCATTCTGAACACGGCCCTGGTGCACATGTATGCCAAAGGCAGGAGCATCAAGGATGCAAAGGGAGTGTTCGACAACATGTCTGAACGAGATGTGGTTTCCTGGAATACGATGATTGCAGGATATGCCCAGCTTGGGTACGGGATGGAGGCTCTGGAGACCTATGAGCAAATGATGCGGGAAGGGGTGAAGCCCGACCGGGTCACATTTGTTTGCGTTTGCAATGCATGTGCGAGCCTGGCAGCCCTGGAGAAGGGCAAAGAGGTCCATGGTGACATCATCAAAGCAGGAATTGTACCACACGTCATTCTGAACACTGCCCTGGTGTACATGTATGCCAAATGTGGAGGCGTCCAGGATGCCAAGGGAGTGTTCGACAATATGTCTGAACGAGATGTGGTGTCCTGGACAACGATGATCGCAGGATATGCACAGAATGGATGCAGGATGGAGGCTTTGGAGACCTATGAGCAAATGATGCAGGAAGGGGTGAAGCCAGACCAGGTCACGTTTGTTTGCGCTTGTAATGCATGTGCAAGTCTGGCAGCCCTGGAAAAGGGCAAAGAGGTCCATGATGACATCATCAAAGCAGGAATTGTACCAGATGTCTTTCTGAACACTGCCCTGGTGGACATGTATGCCAAATGTGGCAGCATCGAGGATGCAAAGATACTGTTTGACAATATGGCTGAACGAGATGTGGTATCATGGTCTGCAATTATAAGAGGATATGCCCAGCATGGTTGTCATAGGGAGGCCCTGAAACTATTTGATGCAATGCAAAAGGAAGGCTTGAAGCCAGACAGCATCACCTTTATATGCGTTCTCTCTGCATGCAGCCACGTTGGCCTAGTGGATGAAGGAAGGCGCTACTTTGATTCCCTGAGTCAAGATCATGGTGTCACTCCGACAGTAAAGCACTTTGGCTGCATGGTGGACCTTCTTGGACGTGCGGGGCTATTGGATGAGGCAGAGGGCCTCATCAATAAAATGCCAATCAAACCAGATGCTGTGGTGTGGAAGGCCTTGCTTGGTGCCTGCAGAATCCATGGCAATGTGGAGATGGCTGAACGCGCAGCAACATCTATTCTCAAGTGGGATGAACAGGATGCCGCGACTTATGTGTTGCTATCAAACATCTATGCCGCAGCTGGCAGGTGGGACGATACTGCAAAGGTGAGAAAAATGATGAAGATCAGACGGGTCAGAAAGGAGCCAGGTTGCTGCTGCATTGAGGTTGGCAACAGGGTGCACACCTTTGTTGTAGATGACAAATTGCATCCCAAAATTGAGGAAATCCATGCTGAGCTGAGAAGATTGTCCGGGCAGATGAAGGAGGCAGGGTATGTGCCCGACACGCGCTTTGTATTGCATGATGTGGGGGAGGAAGAAAAGCAAATTTCTCTTTGCCATCATAGTGAGAAGCTGGCCATTGGTTTTGGGCTGATCAGCACTGCCTCTGGGACGCCTCTCCGTGTAATCAAGAATCTTCGGGTGTGTGGTGACTGCCACACTGCCACGAAGTTCATCTCAAAGATTGTTGGGCGATCAATTGTTGTACGGGATGCTAACCGCTTTCACCACTTCAAAGACGGGGTTTGTTCTTGTGGGGATTACTGGTGAAATAACGTTTTCCTGGAAAGGTCTTCATGCTTGATCTGTGTAGCTACTTTATTCATCCACCGCTAATCCTGAGAATATTGACTATGATGCACTTCTGAGGCATTTCCTCTGGCACATCAACCTTCCAAGAGGCCGCAGTGGTCTACCCAGCATAGGTGGAAAGTCAGCCCATAATTGCACTGGACTGGAGCAGGTAATGTTTGAAAGGGGGGAATTTGACTGACAGGAAGGAAATTAGGGTGCTGTTCTGACTCTGGTGTGGATGGTGGGGTGTCTTCAAAGCTTGACAGTGAATGTGAATACAATTCGGAATGAGCTTGATCTGAGTGGCAGCTTTGTGCGGGAGTTCTTTCAGCATTTTACAGTTGGATGTCTGTATGTTTCTCATGGTGCTGCTTCAGATAGAGCCATTGAGTAACTGGCCAAAGTTGCAATTTAGCAGGTGTCACCTATTATGGTAACTTGTGAACCACTCAAATTGCTCACAGTAGAGTAGATGTGGTCTATTGAAAACTGGGGCAGATGAAGAGCTTTCAAATGGTGTCTAATCTTTGAAAATTGGTTACAATCCCAAGCTCCAAAAAAAAAGTGCACCACAACACATGGTGCGTCAAATAGGATCAAGATTTCTTCTGCTGCTTCTTTTTTTTTTTTTTTTAAACTAAACAGGGGACAGAGGCCCTGCAGAGAATTATTGAAGGGAAAAAATTAAACCCTTACAAGCCCGGAGGCTGCCATGAGGCCTAGACACATGGGGACCGTGTAGGAGATTCCTTTGAGCAGTAAACAGAGACAATGAACCCTCAACTATGTCCGAGGGCAGGCAATGAAGCCTGCAGGGTGGAAACCCGAGCGAGAGAGAAGGCTACATGACCCTTCAAGAACCAAATAACCCTAGGACAGGGAGACCAAGCATAGCGTAAACAAAGGACGGAGAGGCCAGAGAATGAAGTTGGCCCAACAAACTAAATCTGTCTATGGAAATGAAGCTTAGATTTAGACCCTGCCCTTATATGCTTCCAGTTGACTTAGATCTATCAAACTTTGTCGAGGCGATGGGCCTTCGGTGGTGCTGCCACAACTCTGTTACTCAATTACAATCCTGCCACTAAAACCATCTTCTACTGCTGCCCGGTTTTTGAAGCCCTTCGCACTTCCACACTCTTGCAGATCTGGAAAGCTCACTACAGTTGGTCCCTTGACAATGTTAATTCATCTCGTTCAGAAATACTCACCTATATTTTCTATGACATCACCATTGCAGCTAAACCCGCCTGGGCATAGCTGTGTGTGCAGACTCTCAGAGGTGCCCCAAACGCCTGCCTGCTCTCCTCGCCTCCTTCAAAGCGTCCTGGGGAAGAGGGGAATTATTTGCAGCTGCATAAACGCTCTCTCCTGCACTTGGGTGGAGGCAATCCCTCCAAGGGTATGATGTCCCACGCCCGATAGAGCTCCAGGACCATGGGCCAGATGGCATGGGGAGAAAGACACTAGAGAAGGCAATGGTCCAGCGACTCAATCGTGTCTATTGTGCAGCATTTGCATAAGAGAGCCTCCTGGAGATCCACGAACTGGCCCACCTTGAGACCCTATTGGCAATCTGCCAAAGAAAAGCACTGAGTTTGGCCGGTTTAGATTTTTCCCGTATGAGTGACCATATGCATTTCCAGTTCTCATCCCTGAAAAAGACATGATCCCACCTTTCATTCCATTTCTTGGCGAAAGGTCTGGCATGCAACAGAGCCCTATATGCTTCCTTAGCTGAGTAAGAGAAGGAGTGAAGAGTACCCCCAAAGTCCCATTGCCATTCAGCAGGGTCAATCTGCAAGAGCAGGATAGGCTGGGCTCCAATCCATGCAAATGTGTTACCGAGAAGCCAGGAAAGGATCGAAGTTCCAGCAGGGAGGGTAGGGTTGAACTCTTTAAATTTCGAGGACCAGTGGCATATCCTTGCTGGAAGGGCTTGCATGGCTGGGAACTTCACCACTTGAGAGGAGTGGAGAGAGAGGACTCCCGAGAATCCCTCCGCCTCAAACCCATATCCCAGTTATTAATTGATGAACTACTTCTGTAACTACTTCTGTAATGTAAACAATGTGGAATGGCTGAGAGGTGGATGTTACCCACTGATGAGGCGCCAGGGACGGCTGTCCCAGCCTGAGGATGTCTCTCCAAGGGTTGGGAATGGATTGCAGGATTGCATTAATACCTGACCGAAGCCTAATGGGGCCTAGTGCCTGCTGCATGGACTGACCATAAGCGGGAGACCTGCGCAAAGCCTTTGGTTTCCCAACCAGCCCATTTCCTTGCCTAGCTTCTTTCGGAAGAGGAGGACAGATTGGAGTTGAAGAACAGATGTTGTCTGAGAACCTCGGCGAAGGAGGAGGGCTCAAGCTTGCGAATGAAGGGCCTAAAATTACCCCATGCAGGCCAGATTGAGTTCCATAAAGAGGATCCCGGGGATTTATGGCTGAATCCTTGGGTGATCCATCGGACAGAAGGCGCCCAAGTGACTCGCAGAAGGGGGGAGCTGAGGGCGATCGTGTCTGCCACCAACAGCTTCCACCAGCCCCCTAGTTCAGGGCCCAAGAATCTGGGGAGCCATTTGCCTAACAAGGCCCTGCCAACTTCTTTGGCAGGCAGATCTGCTTCCAAGAAACCTGAGGCCTCTTATTCTGTGTGGAATTTTGAGCACCCCATAGGAAGTTTCTTATGCACCTCTTGACTTCCTGGAGCCAGGACTCCACATGGAAGAGAAGTATCAAATCCCAGCCAGAAGGACTTGATTTGCCGCCAGTGCACTAAACCGTTAACAATCCAACGGCTAGAGGCTGGCAACCATTGAGCGTTTTTTAGTGGGGAGCTTTGAATAATGTGCCTTTGGACTAGGGGTCCCCACCATGAGCTGTTGGGGCCAAGCAGTCTGATAACCCATTTTTCCAGCAGGGCATCAATCTGGTTGCAGGGGTCAAGGATTCCTAGGCCTCCCTGTTTCCGGGGTTTACAAATTTGGGCCCAGGAGATGGCTGGCCTAACATACTGAGATATGGAGCTTGCCCCCAAAACAAAGTTACGAATGATTTTTTTGATCTCTTGCATGTAGGATTGGCTTGGACTCCAAAGAGAAGCAAAATACCAAATGATGGCCAAGAGTATTTGGGTGGCCACCAATGCCCTGCCAGTGAGTGTCAAGTGTCTAGAGCCCCAGAACATAAGTTTGCGTTTCAATTTGGCAGTGATAGGCCCTATTCTGAGCTCTTCCGATAGATGCAGACCAAAGGCGAACCCCCGGGAGTTTGGTGCTTCCTCCCTCTTTCAACTAACGGAGGCCTAACTCTTGTCCCCAAGTAGGGTCTTCACTAATCTCAGATTTAGGCTTGTCACCAACCAACAGGGCTACAGTTTTGTTCCAGTTCTAGAGGCTGGCAGAAGGTTTGCAGCGCTGATGTTGCTCGCGTTAGGTTGCCTGGGCTTGGATTTGCAGTCACCCTTCTTAAAGAGAAGAACAATGACCCCCTGAGCCATCTCTTTGGGCATGACTTTGGATGCCTTGATGGCGTTGGCCATGTTGCAGAAGTCAGTTGCGATGTATTGCCACATGAGCTTGTAGAACTCGACAGACATTCCATCCTCTCCAGGAGCCTTGTGGCCCGCCATGGATTCCAAACGTTTAGTGATTCAGTTTGAGTGAAGTGTCCATCCAGCGAAGCCGCCTTGTGGGCCATCAATCTTGACAGGATGGGAATGAACACATTGCGCTATGACCTCTTCTATGGCAGGGGTTTGATGTCTCTGCTGATTCGCCACACCTAGTATCTTCCTGGGTTCTGTTTGCGATATGCCAAGGCTGTCATTAAGCTCTGGGATAGCTTGTTTGTCACGACGATTTGGATCTTGTCAAAAAAATGCTTTGACATTTTTTCACCCTTTGTTGACCAGTTAATCCCTGCTTGGATTTCATATTTGGCTTCCAAATGCTTTTCGTGGCTATCCAGGTTTGCCCTCGCTTCCAGGTATGTCTGAAAAACCAGAGGGTCAGATTGGTCTGCTTCAAGAATTTTCTGGCATGTTGTAAGGCACTTGGATAGGGGCTCCTATTTGCGACTTGGAATAGGCTTCTTTTAACTTTGAAATAAAGCAGAACTTTCAACTAAAGAAATAAGTTGTCCTATGTAAAGCCTTTTCTATTAAGGTATTACATGATCTCAAAGGTTAAAGTACAAAAAGTTAACATTTCATTAACTTGTTGAGCCATGACCAGTACTTCTACCCTAGTGCACCGCCATGACGCTCTCCTCTAATGAGCCCACGTTTGCCCCACCAGACGTTAAGGCAGCACTCGCCCCCATTTTGCTTTGGCGAGAATATAGGTGGAATGGTTCATTCGGAAGAGAGTAAGTTGCACCTTGCATTACTCTTTTTGAACAGTGAGCAATGGAAAACATTGATTCGGCCATGAAGTGCTTCAGTAATTAACCACGGCTGTATGTAAAAATTCTGATCTTGCGTATTCTCTTCATTGCAGTAAAAGGAAAGGAAGTCTACTGTGAAATGATTTCCATCACATGCCAAGATATTTTGCCACCTGGTTGAGTACAGTTTTGATGTAGCCACAAGAGAGATGCATTTGATGAACTGCACACAAGCTTCCCTGGTGCTATCAGAGAAAAGCACATGAAAACTAAGTTGAGGGGAGGCGGCCATAAAGCTTGCGTTGGGCATAGAAAGTGTGAAGGCTATGGTCATCCCCAACATAGCGCCAATGCCATGGCTCATACATAATGCCTTGGATGTTGTCTCGAGGAAATGACATCTCAAAGTGGAACCTGCAACCAAGACCCTCAAAGTAAGACAGGAGGAGTTCAGACATCTAATTTGGACCCCAAACTCTGTATAAAGCAGCTAGAAAGCAATGGTAGACTAGTCCTAGAGGGAACTGACACACCACAGAACCACTGTGCTATGGCATGGAGCAGATCCTGGGAGGACAGTAAAGTTGTGTAACACACCGAGCTGCACTCCCTTGAAGCCACCGAAAGGCAGCAGTTGTTTCAAATCCTGGTAAAAAGGAAATGCAAATGAAGGAGAATGAGCTCAGGTTAGCTTGCAGAGATACATACTACCAACCCTTGGAAATAATGTTGGTGAATCTCAAGACTACTTTCCCTCTAGCGATCCCTTCACACTATAGTCCTCTGTATCTTCAGAACAAACAAGCTCCTTCAAGACTATGTCCAATGTCACTAACTATTCAACCGATGAGACCTCTTCCCAGCTGAGTGAAAGCTTGGCAAGTGGCGGTGCTGTACATACACTCAAAGGAAGGCCACAATATACCCTACTTGCATGTGCATCATATCCAAAGAGAATCTAGCTTTAGGCACGAGTCAACATGAGAGCTGAGATTTTTAGCCTGGAAAGCTTCTCTAATCTAGGGGAAGTCACTAGTGGGTGATCCTCAACAAGACTTTCCAGTTGAAAGCAAGCTATCTCAGAAGTCAGCAGGCGCCTTTGACCTTAGATCATATACATAGAACAAAGGTTGAGAATTTATGTATGAGCTCACATAACATTCCAACCATGAGAAATATCTACCATGTGTAATTACCTGACTCAAGGTGGGTATCAGCGGCTGCAGCATCCCCGATATCAATTGCGTAGCCGGTGTGGTGCTCACTGTACCCTGGAGGCGCTGACACCTGCTGAGAACAAAGCCGAGTGATAAGATTCTTGACAGTCACGCCTCTAGAAATCAGAAGTATGAACTGGGCCCATCAGCCTTTACAGTAAGTACAGAGTTGTTAAGATCTAGTCTTATCAGGTGATATGCTTTCACTTGCCTGTCATAAGGGAACTTTGCATGAGATTGGGCAGATACAGAAAAGAAGTATTTACTGACCATTTGATGTGAAGGTTGGGATAATGCACCTGCGGGCATTAAAGCCCGCGGGAAACTCACCCCACTAGAGACCAGCACAGGTGGGCTATTCCAGTATGAAATCCATCCCAAAATGTACAATCGACAACAACCACAAGTACAGGGACAAAGTGTCAATTTCACATGCAGCACTGACATAGCATGATTAGCACTGCTAGTGTAGCCAGAGGTACACTGGGTATATACAGCTCCAGAGGTGGTAAGATTTAGTGAGGAAATCTCTCCTGTGTTGAAAGATGAAAACTCACCTTGGCACGATCAGCGGCACCCTGTAACCGGCTTGCTTTGATGTCAAAGAACAAGGCCTGCTGGTACTTGACCGATCTAAATCTGTTTCAGGACACCCTGTTTCCCACTTCAATAAATGACATCACAATGATTTCCAGTTGAATTCCATTGTTGGGTGACTGATTGGCCAGCATTTTGTTTCAAAGGTGACTCTATTGAATGCCAGGTTGCATTAGTTTATTGCTTCATCACTTTCTGTAGATATTTGCTTCCACGAGATAGTTGAAAAATCAATTAGTGCTGGAACCATAAAAGAAATCCATTGGTGTATGGAGTAGAGACTTTTATTACAAAGTTAGGACTAGGTTAACGCACTGCTCAATCAACACACTATTCATATTACTGCTGGTTCTGAGCAAGTGTTTGTAAATCTTTGGGCTGAACAAACAGGCTCCAATATAGTTAGCATCCCATGGACACTACGCCCTCCTGAATATGTTTTTGGACAACTTCGACCTGGAAAGGTCAAACAAGTTCAGGATTGAGCCAACGGGAAAGTTTGAGACAAAGATCATCCCTCGACACACCTTTTCTTTCTTTGTCACAGGAACTAAGTAGACAAGATTTTTCACCCAGGAAAGGGAGTTGTTCCTACCCAGAAAGGGGGGTCAGCCACACGCCATCCCTGTAAGCTGCATCTTGCATTTGTAAAAAGGAGTCAGCAGCTGCAAGTCTAAGCTTGACGCTGCATCCACCAACCAGCCAATTACACCAAAATAGTCAGAAATAAAAGGAACTAACTTCCTTTGTGTTATTTACAAATAAGTAATCAGAGAGTGCTTGTCAGGTCACAGGTGAAAAACCAAGCATTCCTTCAGTCTTGGTTCGTGAACACAAGCAACATGGAACCAAGCAGAAGTGCCAGTCAAAGTCAATTGAGCACTTTCTGCAGATATCACAGTTAATGCTAAACCACTTTCGGAGAAACTGTTGCTAAAAATAATTCGGTTTCTACCTCTCTTTTTAGTAATGTCTGCATTCCATACTCTTAAGCTAAGTGTCCATGACACAGTCTGAAGGCCAAAACTTCGAATGTGGAAGGTTTACAAATCAAATGAAAGGCAGCTTAGCACCTACCTAATCACTGGGCAGAAAGGTGAATAAAAATCAGCACCGGTTCTCCATCCCAACTCATCAGTGTTCCCTGAATAACTTTCATTGTATCCTCAATAGAAACCATGGTTGTTGCCAAGTATTGTTGACTCCTGTTCGAGATCCTTGCATTATTTTTCCCTTCTTGTCGCCAGGTATTGTGACCTCTGATCCGATGACCCCACTACCTTGCGATCTAAAGCAATGTCCAACAACTATCGGAACAACTAAGTTTATCCATCAATGTGTTGATGTTTTTTCCTGACCTAAGTTCTTTTCAATGATAAAGTTCAGTAGCATTGGCGGTCACTGGCTGGTTCTTTAGTTAAGGCACATAGTGAGATAGTAAAATTGAGTACAAGCGTCTTGCTTTACGTTCACCAACTAAATGGAATATTTGTTGTCTTGTAACTCACCTTTGGTCTGCCAGCACTGCTTTGAGGGTCGCTTCAGGAGCCTCCACCGAACGAAAATGTCCCAGCAGCTGTTGTCATCCCAAGTCAACAGGCTTAGGGACTTTAATCTGAATTGATCAAATTAATAGTGTCATGTACAAGGTCTTGAGTTTGACACACCATGGCAAGATCTATGTGCTAGTACACTTTATCAAGCAATGTGGCATCTCCTGTACACCATGCCTACATACTCTCACCCGACACCCTTTATCACTTGCTTTGAAATAAACTCACTCCAACAAACCACCTTTCAACTAATGGCCCTCTCAGATCCATGAAGGAGAAGGAATCTTGGAGTACCTGATCTGGTAAAGGCTCTGTTACCACCACTGCAGTGCTCGATGATCCCCTTGTGTCCAACACAACCCCTGCAATCTAGTCAACTTCTATGGGTCCAAGAGATCATACATCACACTAATCCTTTCAGACAATGAAACTACAAAAGTTTTCAACCCTCCCTTGCTTTGCATGAAAGCTGTACCAACGGTTATGTAGGACTGACAAAGGGGGAATACGAGGATATTTGGTGAACAGGGCACTTTGCACTCACCAAGACTTTACCTGTGTTCAGAGTGCCAATTCTGTACAACACCAAAGCCAATCCTGCTGAAAGGGCTGCTGCAAAGAGTACAAGTGGCACTGCCCAGTGAGGCACATTTGTGACTTGAATGGGTGGTTTCCGCAACACTGAGGGATAACGTACTGCCCGTGGCTTAGCCTGTTTTCACATAGAAAGCTTTGACTCAATACTTGAAAATGACATTACAGTTGTGCATTCAAGGTAGATAAGAAGAGTGACGGAGTGGGAGCAGCCCCTTCTGGTAACCCTGTCTGGCACTTTTCAAGAGGCTTCAGACCAGCTTGGAGGGTCTGAGGCTGTGATTACTCTGTCAGGTGCTAGGTAATATGACAGCTCGTAACTGGCCCTGATAGATCATGTTTTCCTGTTCACTGACTGTACAATAGCCAGTGCATCCCCCATAGAATCCAAATGCAAAGATGTTGCCTTCAAGCTTGAGTTTCTCTTCAGTTGAGAGGAGGGAGCTGTCTGTGTCACTCCTACCGCATCCTTCTTTTGGCTTTTGGTGATGAATGACAGTTGTACTGCAGACAAAGGTTCAAGGCAAATGGGATGCCCATAACTGATGAAAAGAAGAGGAGCATACACATTGATGTATCCTAATAGAGTGAGGGCTATCATGGCAGAGATGCCGCAACACCATGCTTTCTAGTAAAATGTCAGTGCCACCCCACTAGATCCCCTGGATCTAGATTATCCTCCTAGGACGTTTGCAGCTGCGTTTCATACCATAGTGGGTCGAAAGCAAGAGGGATTTATTAACACCTTGACTGTATCCGCATGTCATGAATACTGGCAGGTCTGATTGAACCTCAAGCCTCCTGGTGCAAATTGGATCACCCATAGAGCAGAAAGGGCACCCATTTTGAAATCCTCGTTAGACCACTTTGAGGCTCAAACCCGAGTGCTCATAATAAATTACATTGAATACCCCTAATTTGGCTGATGAATACAGCTAATTAGGATCAAATCTCCAACTGTGTGATGAAACCGATGGGGATTTGCATTCCAGAAGTTTCAAGATTAAAGTACACTTCAAATGAAAGACCAAATGATCTCAGCACTTGAATGACTCTCCAACGTGGTCATGATACTTTGGTACCATCACGAGTGTGCCAAAAAATTGCACAGACAATCATTGTTGCTGGAATTTTGCCATGCTTATGTCCAGGTCAGCCCTGTTGTTCGTCCAGGTAAAAGAGGCCGGGTTGGCCAAGGCTATGGGCCCCACTTCAGACCCACGAACTCAGTGGTTTATGAGATGTAATTTGAGGGAGGACCTCCTTCCATGAGCTACTCTGAATTCTAACCTACTGGCACGAGCAGACTTTTAACTCAGCCATATATTTAGATTGATGCACTAATTGACGCAAATTGATTTCTTAGAGAGAACCCTAAAAGAGGTTAGATCCATGAACATTCTTCTCCCATTGCTCAAGGTCAGAAAATTTGCTTGACTTTTTTTTAAGTAGATTTGGTCAAAAGACTTTCATGTAGTGCACGTATTAAAACAAAGGGCTGCACTCCTCCCCAACAAGATGTGAAGAAACTCACATCTGAACGACTTCTCGTCATCAAATCTGCCGCAGTTTGTTGAATTACCCTGCTCTCTGGCTCGCCTTCATCGCTCGACAACACGCAAGTAGACCAGTTCTTCTTTTCTAGATCTTTTCTCAGCAGATTTTTGGCAGCACGATGAATTAGTCTTTTCCTTGCCTGTCCTCCGTATTTCGAATAGCGGGACCAAAATCCAACCCCGAAGACCTGAAAAACTGGCTTTGGTGGAAAGAAACTGGAAGGAGGTCCGTAGACAGATGGTGAAGAACACGAAAACACATACGTGGACCCTCTTGTCAGGGAGCATACACAGTGATGCGCAGTGAGAGACAGCATGGCGCCCTCCTAATGCAGTTGCTCAGCTCACTACTGCCACATGCACAGAGCGGGACATAGAATCAGAGAAGACACAGATTCTCAAATTCTAGACTTGCAAAGCGGGTCCGCTAGATAAAATAAGATAACCAAGAGCGGGTCCACTGACATCCCACATGCCTCCGTCCTTGTGTTTCAGTTGCTTTGCAGAGAGCACAAGCCATATCTATTTTGCAACGGATCGATGTGGCTAGCTCCGCGTCATCTCATCTTCCGCCTATGCCTGACACTTTGCCTATCTCTTGCATGATCTCCTCTGGGCTCTTGGCTAGGAGGGTCGCTTTGCTTGAGTAGCCTTATGTTTTCGACGCCGGTTGAGTAGCTTACTATAACTTTTGTTTTCTTCTCTAACTGAGTAGCTTACTATAATTTTTTGTTTTCTTCTCTTGTTTCTTGTTCCTCCCCCCCTTTTTTTGAACTTCTCATCCTATGCACGATCACCCATTGTACATGTTGTAAATAAAGTCTTACCGGGTTTCATCAACATTACCTTTTATGTTACAATAAAGATAAAAGATAAAGATTCTTTAACGTCCAGTGAATTTACGAGCCTAATGCTCAACACATTGGCCATGGAGGGCCCAATGGACAGTTTGAAGGCACATGTTGAAGGATTGAACCCAGGATCACCTAGGTTATGCACAGGCAAGGCACAAACATTCAACCACTGGGCTACCTGCTCAAGTACAATGAAAGTCATCTTCATGTAAAAAGAACTAGGGCTTCACGTTGCTCCGCACTACTAGCGACGAATTTTGAGAACTACGTTCAATTTTTCAGAAAAAAGGGGTGGGTCATCCCCACTGTGTTACATGCAGAGATCCCGTGTTTTGTTTTTTTCTAGAAGAAAATTGGCGGATCTGCATTTCAATGTTCAATTTTCACAAGCCGCATCAATCAATAACAACATACCCAAATACCCTTACATTCACTATATGAACTTTCAAGCATCCACCGTGGGATTGGATCTTGGTGGCTTAACGCTAGCTTTTGACAATATTCATGTAAGTTCATCGAGGCTCCATCTAAAGCCACACCACGAGAAACAAACAAACATGTCTAAATTTAAGATGCTGAACAAACTCGTGCACAGGGCTGCCCCTCTCATCAAGCTCATTAAAATTCGTATTCACTTCCATCTTCAAGCTTTGGAGAAGCTCCACCACCCAAACCAAGAATTAGGACAGCACTCTGATTTCCATCCACTGTCACCAGACACTAGCATCTTTCCAAGAAAACATCCTATCACCACAAGAACAAATCCCATCTTCAAAGTGGTGGAAAGCAGGATCTGAGATTGTAATGCACCCTGCATTAGAGTATCCATATTTATTTTCTGAAGCACTAAGTATATCATGATTTTTCGACCTTTTTTCTCATGTTGGAAAGCCATAAAAGCAACATGTTCCTCTCCCATTCCTACACTCACCCATATGGAATAATAATACAATGAATATAGAATATTCTATATAGAATATTCTTATTCCATCCTTTGATATTTTGACTATGGACCCTAAGATTAGATGAATCACAATTTTTATTTATTTTTTGGGTACCCTTATTTAAGTGTTGTGCATATAAAATTGTTCCTATGCATATCTAAAATTTGTATGCACGCATACATTCCTCCATATGCATGCATTTGTGTGCGCATCAAGTGGTCCAGTGGTCTCTCTTTTATTTCTCCTTCCCAAGTTTGGTCTGTCTGCTTTGTCTACGCACTTCATAGTTGCCAGTATCACAGTCCAGTGCTGGAATCACCATTACATTGTCCATATAGACTCTACATTGCAGACTGCATTCTTGCAATACATTCTCAGATCAGTTGCACTCCATCCGTTCAACAAGGGAAAAAAAAACAGTCGTCCAAGGCTTTTCACTGCAGAATATAATACACAACAGGTGCCAATGACAGAATTTGTGTAGCAATAAATTATGTACCTAGAAGTAATGGTTGTTGCTATGATTGAGGCAGGACAAGTAACTGCCACCTTTATCGCTTCATTAATCTCTGGATTCCCCACTGATAGACTAGAATAATTACCTCACATTTCTGTATCAGACTCTTGTGGCACCAGCTCTCTCTACAACTGAGCTAACCAAAAGCAAAGAAAACAATATTCTCAGCTAGAGGCTTTGTTATTGCAAATTCCCACCAGTGAATGGGATCCAGATGAATTTTACAGTACCGCTAGAAGTGTTAACCATCAATCACCCTCTTTCATGCATTACCATTGTTGTCGTATCATGTTCACAGCAGCACTGTTGGCGCAGTTGTTAGATTACCTAAGATAGTAAGGTACTTTTTCCTTGTTGTAAGAATCAGCATGGGGACGCACCAAATCGCTTGCCTGTGGAATACCGCAGCGGAGCAGCATCATGGACAGGGGATGGTGTCATAGAGAGGGGTCGAATTGTGTTTTGGACAGCCGAATTTTTCCGTGTCAGGCAGCCCTAGGTAGGCTTGGCAAGGAGCGAGCGGAGGATTGGGCTCACATCCTCAGTAAACTTTATCATGAGGAAGAAGATAAGTCTGTAGCCAATGACCATGCCAAAGACAACTGCCAAATCTTCCCACTTGCTTCGGTTGGTATCGATCTGATAGAGCATACATATGGAAGCCTATGTAAGACATACGGTAGCGCCAGACGGCCTTAGGCAGATATTTGGGGAGTCGGGAAAATCCCGCCACCAGCATATATATATACCCTGAGCCACAAACAGGGTAACATTATGCAATGACGAATCTCTCTCAAACACTCCCTCTACTTTATGCTGTCTACAACATGAATAACTGTGCCCAGGGCTGCCAGGCTCGCACACACATTGCAAATGCACAAGAACATGATGTGATTTGGCTTCACCCCTTTCCTACATCATTTGCTCATAGGTCTCCATAGCCTCCATCCCACACCCATGCTGCTGTCATGGCACTCCAAGACACCACATTTCGTTTAGCCATATTGTCGAACACTCCCTTCGCGTCTTCAATGCACCCACATTTGGCATACATATCCACCAGGGCACTGTTCGGAATGACATCTGGTACAATTCCAGCTTTGACAATGTCGCTATGAACCTCTCTGCCCTTCTTCAGGGCTACGAGGCTTGCACACACGTTGCAAACACCAACACACGTGATGTGGTCAGGCTTCACCCCTTCCCACATCATTTGCTTGTAGGTCTCCATAGCCTCCATCCCGTGCCCCTGCTGTGCATATCCTGCGATCATGGCACTCCAAGCCTACCACACTCATTTGGCCATATGGTCAAACACTCCCTCCACATCCTCGATGCACTCACATTTGGCATACATGTCCACGAGGGTATTGTTCAGAACCACAGCTGGAATTTGTTGAATGCTTCTGCATCTTTTGCTCATAGGTCCCCAAAGCCTCCATCCCACACCCATGCTGGGCATATCCTGTGATCATCGCATTCCACGATACCACATCCCGTTCAGGACAAATACTCTCTTTGCAACCTTCATGCTCCCGCATTTCGCATACATGTCGACAAGGCTATTGTTCAAAATCAGATTTGGTACAAGTCCAGCTTTCATATGTCAGCATGGACCTCTTTGCCGTTTTCCAGGGCTGCCAGTCTCGCACAAGCCTTGAGAATGCAAACAAATGTGACCTGATAGGGCATCTCCCCTTGCTGTATCAGTTGATCATATGTCTCGAAGGCATTCCTACCACAACCATGCTTGGTATATCCTGCCACCATATTGTTGAACACTAGACAGGCCTCCCTTACACTCCCATATTTGGCATATATGTTAACAAGGGCAATCTCCCAATTAATGTATGACGGAATTGCAGCTTTGATAATGTCAACATGGATATCTTTGCCCTTCTCCAGGGCCACCATGCTGGCACCAACATTGAGAACACAAATGAATGTGGCTTGCACAAGCATTACAAATGCACACAAACATGATGTGGTCGAGCTTCCCCCCTTCCCCTATCATGGACCTCTTTGCCCTTTTCCAAGGCTGCCAGGCTTGCACAAGCATTGCAAACGCTCACAAACATGATGTGGTTGCATTTAACCACTTCCCCCATCATTTGCTCATAGGTCTGATCCAAGGCCTCCATCCCGCGCCCCTGCTGTGCATACCCTGCAAGCATGGCGTTCCAACACCAAATCTCGTTCAGCCGTATTGTTGAACACTCCCTCCGCATCCTCAATGCTCCCACATTTGGTATACATGTCCATGAGGGTATTGTTCAAAATCACATATGTACAGCTTTAGCGATGCAACCATGCACCTCTTTGCCCCTTTCCAGGGCTGCCAGGCTTGCACACGCACACAAACGTGATGTGGTCGCGCTTCACCCCTTCCCCCATCATTTGCTCATAGGTCTCCAAGTCCTCCATCCCACGCCCTGCTGTGCATATCCTGCAAGCATCACGTTCCACGACAACAAATCTCGTTCAGCCATATTGTTGAACCCTCCCTCTGCATCCTCAATGCTCCCACATTTGGCATACATGTCCACCAGGGCAGTGTTCAGGATCACACCTGGTACAGTTCCAGCTTTGGCGATGCAACCATGCACCACTTTACCCTTTTCCAGGGCTGCCAGGCTTGCACACGCATTGCAAATGCACACAAACGTGATGTGGTCGGGCTTCATCCCTTCCCCCATCATTTGTTCATAGGTCTCCAAAGCCTCCATCCCACGCCCCTGCAAGCATCGCGTTCCACGACACCACATCTTGTTCAGCCATTTGAAAACTCCCTTCGCATCCTTCATGCACCCACATTTGGCATACATGTCCACCAGGGTAGTGTTCAGGATGACATCTGGTACAAATCCAGCTTTGACGATGTCACCATGGATCTCTTTCTCATTTTCCAGAGCTCCTAGGCTTGCACACGCATTGCAAACACAAACAAATGTGTTGCGGTTGGGCTTCACCCCTTCACACATCAATTGCTCATAGGTCTCCAAAGCCTCCATCCCGCATCCTTGTTGTGCATATCCTGCAATCATCGCATTCCACGACACCACATCTCATTCAGCCATACTGTCGAACACTCCCTTTGCATCCTTGATGCACTCACATTTGACATACATGTCCAGCAGGGCAGTGTTCAGAATGACATCGAGTACAATTCCAGATTTGACGATGTCACCATGGACCTCTTTGCACCTTTCCAGGGCTGCCAGGCTTGCACACGCATTGCCAATGCAAACAAACGTTATGCGGTTGGGTTTCACCCCTTCGCACATCATTTGCTCAGAGGTCTCCAAAGCCTCCATCTCGCGCCCTTGCTGTGCATATCCTGCAATCATTGCACTCCACGACACCACATCTCATTCAGCCATACTGTTGAACACTCCCTTCATGCATGTCCACGAGGGTATTGTTCATAATGACACTCGGTACAATTGCAGCTCTGACAATGTCGCCATGGACCTCTTTCGCCCTTTTCCAGAGCTGCTAGGCTTGCACACGCATCGCAAATGCACACAAATGTGATGTGGTCGGGCTTCACCCCTTCCCCCATCATTTGATCATAGGTCTCCAAAGCCTTCATACCACATCTTTGCTGTGCATACCCTGCGTGAATCCACTCTTGGCGTGAATCCACTCTTGGCGTGAATCCACTCTTGGCGTGAATCCACTCTTGGCGTGAATCCACTTTGGATAATGTGAGTGTGCACCTGCTTTCCAGCTTTCCAGCTTCCAGACCTTTCATCTTGATGCACTTAAGCAAGAGACAGACAAACGTATCTGAATCTGCTGAAATGCCTCCTACATTTGGCATACATGTCCACGAGGGTATTGTTCAGAATCACATCTGGTACAATTCCTGCTTTCGCGATGCAACCATGCACCTCTTTGCCCTTTTCCAGGGTTGCCAGGCTTGCAAACACAGACGTGATGTGGTCAGGCTTCACCCCTTCCACCATCATTTATTCATAGGTCTCCAAAGCCTCCATCCCACGCCCCTGTTGTGCATAAGCATGGCGTTCCGCGGCACCACAGTTCATTCAACCACATTGTTGAACACTGTTATCTGTTTTTGGATACTTTCATGCTGCCACATTGGCAGTTACTTGTCAAAGTCATTCCACCCAGACAATCTTCTCAGCTCAGCATGGATTTCCTTAATTCTGGGATGCAACTTGTCATCTACAACGAAGGTGTGCACCCTGTTGCCAACCTCAATGCAGCAGCGACCTGGCTCCTGGCTCCTTTCTAACCCCTCTGACCGTGATCATTCTTCTCACCTTTGCAGTATCATCCCACCTGCCAGCTGCGGCATAGATGTTTGATAGCAACACATAAGTCGCGCCATTTCCACATTGCCATGGATTCTGTAGGCACCAAGCAAGGCCTTCCACACCACAACATCTGGATTTCAGTAGGCCAGTGTGGCTGCATGCAGAGAGAACACATATAAAGGTGATACCGTCCGGCTTCAAGCCGTTCTTTCGCATTTCTTCAAATAGTTGCAGGACCTTGACAACCATGTTGGGCATATCCTGCGATCATCGCATTCCACGACACCACATTTCATTCAGCCACATTGTCAAAGACTCCCTTTGCTCGACCACTCATGCATACATCTTTGCTTTGCTGCTAGCAGCCGACAATGACAGCCTAGATTTGTTCTAGGAAACACCCAACTCAACTTATCCTACTAGTTCATATGCTCAATTGCATCTGCTACTCTCTGTTATCCAACAGGCATTTACCTTTTTGCCTCGATTGTCCCACCATTAATAGGGGTCAGAAAAGTATTCATTCCACAGCTTCTCCTCGCCTGAGTAAAAATTGGCGATCCAAAAGCCTTGTCTTCAGGCTGCAACCTGCATAGGCCTTGTATTCTTTTTTACCATCACAGACAAGGTCCATGCGAGGACTCCACATATGCAGACTACCATTTTCTGCACCTGATCCAGAGTACGCAACACAAAATGTGTCAGAAGCATATCCTCTCTTTCATCCCCTTCCGCAATGTTTCAAGATTGGAAAGATCTCCCATGTTTGTGGTGTGATCTATATCCAGCTTCGCCCTGCCACCTTTTTCAGACTTCTATCCTCCATCAATTTTGTGGTCTTTTCTAGATTGTCCACATCTGAGTTGCAGCATAGATATTTGACAGCAGCCTATACACTGCAACATTTTGTGGTTCTAATTTTAGAATATGCGTCCTAGGATGCATTCAGCTAGCTCCTGTTGCTGTAATTATGGAAGCATCAAACACTCTCCGCGCATCCACCACGCTTCCACACCTGGCATACATGTTGACAAGGGCATTCCCTAAACAGACAATTGCCTCAACTCCACCTTCTGTGATGTGGGCATGTACACGCCTGTCATGTTCCAGTGCTGCTGGCCAGTGCAGGCGTTGAGGATGGTAACAAATGTGAGCTTGTCAGGCTTCATACCTACTCGTTGCATTTGCCAGAAGAGTTCAAATGCCTCTTCACTGCGCCCTTGCTGAATGTATCCTGCAATCATTGCATTCCATGAAACCACATCTTGTTTAGGCATATTGTTAAAGACTCGGCATGCATCCACCAGACTCCCACACTTGACATACATTAAGAAGGGTGTTTCCCACATGGACATCTGACTCAAAGCCAGCTTCAATGATATGGGCATGGACCATCACGCCTTCTAGTTGCGTTTGCCGAAAGAGCGTGAGCATTCCATGAAATCACATCTCGCCTAGACATTTTTCAAACATCTTTTGCGCATCCACCAAACTCCCACACTTGGCATACATATGGACAAGGCTAGTTCCTACATAAACATCTGATTCAAATTCAGCTCTGACAATGTGGGCATGAAGCCCCTTGCCCTGCCCTAGAGCTGCTGGGCTGGCACACCTTTTGAGGATGCAAATGAGAGTGACCTTGGGCTCTACACCTTCTTGTGGCATTTGCCCAAAGAGTTCAAATGCCTCTTCACCATGCCCTTGCTCAGTTTATCCTGCAATTATTGCAGTCCAAGAGACCACGTCTCATTTCGGCATTTTGGCATCAAGTGCCAAAATCCATGCCTCTTCACAAATCATGCATTCATCTTTTCCCTTGCTGCTAGCAGCTGACAATGACAACCTAGGAAACACCCAATCACACTAGTTCCTATGCTGAATTGCGTCTGCTACTCTCTGTCATCTACCAGGGATTCAACTTTTTGCCTCGGTTGTCTTACCATTGACTGGGGTCAACAAAGTATTCATTCCACACCTTCTCTCTGTTACCTATTTTCGGATACTTTCCTGTTATCACATTGGCAGTATCATGTCAAAGTCACTCCAAACCAGATTCACTCAACCAGCTAACTTGCAGAATTCAACAAGGAAATTTAAGGCCGACTCTGACAAGAGGGAAAAACAGGGTGAAAAGTGTTGAAGAAGGTGCCTGAACATTAGCAGTGCCTTGTTCTATCATTTGTGCCGTTGCCGCTGCTGTTTCCAGTTGACCATCTACCCAACGACCTAACTTGCAGAATTCAATATGCATCTCAGGGCCAAAACAGTAAAATAACCAAAAGTGGTGGATGCTTACCAACGTCACTAACTCTACTTGCTACAACATTGATATCCACTCGATTGCTTAGATCATTCTCTTTTGAAAAGCCCTCTTCAGTAGCTGAACAGCACTTGGAGACGACTGGATGACTAAATCACTGACAACCAAGACCAGGTTGACTTTCAAGTGAAGACAGCCAGAATGCAGTGCCACGTGGAGTAGCCAGAAACTATGAACGAGAGAGCCCTTGAAGGAGAGGATGGAAGAGACGGGGGGATGGCTGCTCACATACCTCCTCTCGCCAGTCAACATTGTTCAAGATTCCCTGACACACAGCGAAAAGAGGAACACCCTTGTACAAAACCTGCATAAGCACCTTATTCAGCTCCACCTGCAGCTATCCTACCATCCCACAATATAACTTCTTGGAAATGAACAGTGCGGAGACCCCTCTAATTTGGTGCAAATCAATTCTGCCAATACAATAACCCACAGAATGGTGAACAAAAAAGGGGGTTACCTCACTCGCTGCAAAACCTGGGTAAATTTCAACCCCAAGTTCCTCTGTTTTCCCTCCTAGCCACCGCACCAGCTCACTCAAGCTATTCAAAGCATAGCACATGGTTATGGAAGGCTTCAACAAGCATTGCCAAATAGCTGGCTCTCACATAGAATAATACCCCTTGCCTTTGTCTCTGTGGTTAAGCACAAGTGTTTGTTCCAATCGAGGGTTTAGGATTTACCAAGCCTCCTGGGATTTGGTGGCCCAGTGAATCATGGTGGAAGACTTTAGTATGCTAGTTTCCTGCATGCAACTGTCTCTTCCCCGTCTCTCTGTACACTTCAATACCTGTTCTACATAGGAAAGTATCAGCATAATTTCCACAAAGTTGAATATGTGGAGAAAACAAAAACATTGCACTCAAGCCGGAGTAGGAGAGTAGAAGCTGACCTAATAACAAAGTTACTATTGTTGTTGAAGGGAGATGGGAGTGGCAGTGCACGTTTCTCAAATAACATCCAAAACTTGTCTTCCACAACTGGCACACGCAGTGGAGCCTGTGTCAAAAGATCCAATTGATATCCTTCAACCAATCCTCATCAGCGATAATCTGCTATTATCAAATTATCATGAACGGATGTGTCTCAATTGATTAGCACTCATCAGCAATCACTCCATTTCCAGCTGAATAACATCATGAACGGAAGACAGTCACTCCCCAAGCCATCTACCTCTCTTGCATCATCCAATTTTCATAAGTATGGACTGAGGACATACGCCTTGATCCTTCCAATCTGGAAAGAGCTCACTGAGTGCCCGTGGTTCAAACACATTTCCCGAAAGTATGTGTGCACCTGCCACATATACAGGAACAGTCAGGCGCCGAGGTTCTGTATAAATCTCTGTTGCACGATGAACAACATTGATCATGGCAATAGACACTGAGGCAAGGAAGCAACCTACTGTCATTACGCCCCAACCAACTTGTTATCCATTATGTGCTGCAAAAGTACAAATTGGTCATCCAAAGCTAGCCTGGCTGTCATCCAGATTGTACAACTAAGCACCGTACAAGAGAGGGGCAGAGAGCTGACCAACTTCAGCACCCTTCTCAACCACGCACACAGACAGATCAGTGCCCTTCTCTATGCACAGTTGCTTTAGTCTAATTGCTGCCCCCAAACCGGCCGGGCCTGCACCCATCGTATATGTCATTCTTACGACGAAGTTCGCACCACCTGGGGTCCAGGATTGGCGCTCAGCACAGATTACACTGAGGCTAAGGTTGAAGAACTCGTGTTACAGCTCCGGTTGATAACTCTAAGCCCAAACACGAGAGTTTGTAACATCATGGATATCAGGTCGGAGGTCGCTCTCCCTGGAGATAGATCACACAAGGCCGGCCCAATGAAGGATTGCAGTATACAATATGGCATAGATGTGTGAGGCAATGTGGTTATTATGTTGATCGGAAGAGAGAGTCCTGAAGAGAAAGAGAAAGATTACACTTCTTGCAGCTGCCTAGTAAGGCCTCTGCCCCACCCAGTTACCAGGGGGTAGTAGTTGCAGGTCATGAAGATGCTGCCGTCACTGCACACTTTGTCTCGCACATCCCTCCCTGGTAGTTCTGCGCCAGACGATTTGAGTGTAATGCCCACAGGCTCTGTAGTAGAAGCAAGAATTGGAGTTAAGTCAGGAGCAGATCACTGAAGTACTACACCAAGTTGTTTTAGGGTGAAGTCACCAACAAGCGAAGTCTCTGCAATGTATCCTGAAGGTCTTAAATTGAACAACACAGGTTAGCAAGAGGAGCATCGCACTACATGTCCATCGAGTCAAACTCAGATCCGAAGTGAAAGGAATCACCGGTTGGGGCTCCAAGCGAAAACATGTGAAATGAAACTTTCATGCTGTGAAATGTTGGGACAAAATGGGTCAGGGAGCAGCAGAATGATGGAGTTCACAAATGTGAGTACCCTTGCCACAAAAATTGTAGATGTGTTTTGTGATATGGAAGAATCAATCCTGGCAGATATCATTTGTTCAACAGAGAATCAAACAGGCATCAATGAAGAGTGCCCACCTCGATTACAAGCTCCTGTGCAAATCCCAAGGTCATCTACGGGTGTGCATTTAGAACAAGACACAAATCAAGAGGACATTGAGTATCAGCCATCAAGAGTGCGACTACCCTGCGGCCTACGGATTTGATTGTGACACAGCCAAACCACTAGAGGAACTGGCAGATATGGTGTTGATTGATGAATTGACTATATCACAGTGGAGAAGCAGTCCTCAGGCCAAGGAGTCAAGGCACCATAGTGAACACCAAACGAAAAGATTTGACAAAGAAGGCAGGGTTGAGGAAAAGGTCTTTTTGCATGATCCAACCATAAAGGGGAGTATGTCCTATGAAGAATCTAAGCAAGGACAAGGAAGCCAGGATGGCAACAGGGAGCTGGAAAATCAAATAGGGAAAGATGTTTCATGTGAGCCAAAGCTTGTGAACCCTGCTGGCTGCACAAGAGTTGATGATCATTATTCCAAGGAAGGGGACAAATGGGCAGCAATTACAGATCTGTACCCTCCCACCAAGCTACCTGAGGGTAGTACCAAGCAACAGAGACATGCCAGAGGGATTCTCAGATTGCAAGAGCCATTTGGAAGGAGAATTGGATCAATGTAATGAGCACCTGGAATAGTCGTACCATTTCCCCTCATTCACCCATTCATTCGCGGCGTCCGAAGGCTGCCAACTCTTGTCTGATCCCCAGAAAATGTTTTCTCCGTATGGCCCTCCCGAGTGCTGGAGTTGGCAATCGCCATACTCTCGTCTTTCAACGGCCCACCAGTGTGCGTAATCTGCGAGACAGTCGTCCCACTGTGGGGGCCGGATGCCAATCCGAGCTCGGGCCGCGTTCTGGGGACGTAGAGACACTTAGGGCTACAGCCCACGGGTGGAACCGGAACCGGAACCGGAACCCTAAACCCCAAACCCGGTTCCCACACATGTGGTCGTAGCTGGAACCGCCAGTTCCGGTTCCCATACAATCCCCAATTTCCGGTTCCGGTTCCGGTTCCGGTTCTGCACAGGCGGGTCCGGTTCCGGTCCGGTTCCACATAACCGGAACCGGAACCGGCGGTTACCCGGGGCCCAGGCGGGTAACCGCCCAACACTGGTAAAAACCTGGAAGTTAACCAAAAATCCAAAGAAGCCATAGAGGCTTGGGGAGGGTCGGATGGACGACCATTACTATCGGTCAGTCCTCCCTACCGTGTTATGATGTTAAAGAATGAATGCAAGAACAGCCGTATGTATGCAGGAGAGGGACTCCCTAACGCAATTGCCAGCCTACCCCTAGCTGAGAGTGGAGGTGCAGGTGTCGATGAAGGATCACTGCCCTAGAGGGGCCTCCAGTTTACATTGCGATCAAAATCTGGGGAGTCAGGGCAGAAGCGTGCAACAATTTTCCCAACATTGGGGGACTGAACTCCAAGAGCATATGTTTGGCGAAGGGCTTGAGCAAAGGATTCCCTGTTTAGCCCAGGATTCCTTGAAGGCGTCGTGGAGCCGATGTTGAACCTCTGGATGCTTGCTAAAGTCTGCAGTCAATTTTAATCCATGCTTTTTTAGCTTCAGTTTTAGTGTAAAAAAAGACCAAAACGAGCAACATAGAGACTGCATTTGGAGCTGCCTAAGGTCCAGACGCATCTAGTTTTCCAAATGTGCCAGAGTCTAGCAGCCCTGATTATGTCGGCCACTTGGCATGAAGAGGCAACATGCTTGGTGATAGGATCGTAGTTGAGGAGCAAGGCAGTAGGGGTGAGTGGGGTGGGTTGCCAAGTTTGAAGCACCAAATTTAGCCTACGGCAACACTTTTGATGGGATGTTACAGTGAAGCAGGCAGTGTTCAAGCAATTCAGCCTCCCCCAGCGAACAACATTTCCAGATCAGAGCCTTGGAGAGTTGGAGCCAACAACCCACTTTGGATTTTGTTGGCCACCCGCCATAGGAAAACGTTGATTTTCGCAGGGCTAGTTTTCATCTAGATTCCTCTCCAGATAATCTTCCAACATTCGCCTTGGAAACCATACGCTCCCCGTTTTGTATCCCATTTGGAGACTAGAAAGGAAGAGGTGTTAAGGCATTTATAGGTTTTCTTTGCAGTGTATTGGAAGAGAGAGGGAGAGCCATCAAATGCCCATGACCATTCTTTTGGATCCATTTGCAGAGCCATGAGAGGCTTGCCTCCAATCCAAAGGAATGTGTTTCTTTGCAGCCAAGTTATGATTTCTGGTCTTGGGGGCTTCTTAGGATTCATAGCTTTTGTGGGGGTCGACCACTGGCAGATTCTAACAGGGGAGAATCCCGCGCCCCCCCCCCCCCGGACAATAACCAGGTGCGCTTGAGGCACCTATCATTTGCGTTTGTGGGCAGAAATCCATGGCATGGCCAATGAGTTTGTTATTGTCACTTTCCAGAATGTAAATAACCTGCAGAGGCAATGTCGCGCATGTTACCCAAGTCTGAGGGAGAGGCGGGAGTGGGACAGACTTTAAAATTTTGGAGTACCTTGCATTACCTCTTGTGGTTCCCACAATCTGGTTGATATGCCCTTGGCTCTTAAAGTCGGTGCCTGACTGTGCTCTCGGGGGATGGATGTTTGGTAAGGATGTTTTCAATATGAATTTGTTTGATTTTATTGAAAGTTGATTATAATATATTAATAGATCTACATTTTTAGCTATCCTAAATATATTTAACATTTCATTGGCTACTATCATATTTATATGTATTATCGGAAAAATATTAGTAAATTGAAACATGCTTTCCACGAAATCAACGGAGTATTTGAAAGTGCTATAAATTTTACATTGAATATGTGAAAGAAACAAAAGAAAGAAAGATTGAAAGAGTTAAATATTAGAGTAGATCTGGAAATCTTTATTCAGTTTTTTTTTTCTCTGGCAATCTGGGCAGCTGCAAGAATCTACGTTGATGATGTGGCCTCCGGCTGGAGATGATGACGTGGTGGAGATGATATATTTTCTTTTGACTATTTATTAAAGTTTTTTGGGGTAATCTGGGCAGATAATGATGCTGACGGCAATGATGATGACGTGGAGACAGTGACGTGGCATTTTGGCAGCCTATTCCTGCTCTAGACTAATGCTACTCTCCGACCTTCTGTCCTTACTAGAATTACACAAGACATAGGTCACACTACCGCCGGGTGTTACCATCAGGGTTACACCTCCTCTGCCATCACCTTACCCATAGTCTAGCCTTCACTGCTTCTCGACAAGCTCTAGCATTCTAAATATTTAAAAGTGATTTTGGGTAAGAGGGTGTGGGGAGGATTTGACAGGGGGCCCCGCCGGAGGGGCTGACGCTGCCTGTATCTAACGGAAGTAACGTCAGATTGCAGTCGTGCATCAAGTTCTTACTTTCTTACATTATTCCTCTTCGAGACGGTTGTCCACCACATCATACAGAGATACTCGGAAATGGAAGGAGGGGAGGGGGTGTCAAATCCCCACCCCCTTGCTGCTCCGCCCGCGCGGGTACTGTAAACAGGGACTGGGGACTGGGAACAGGGAGTCGGACTGGGATCGTGAACGTGGGGAGCGCAGCATGCGGGAGGGCCGAGCGGGCCCCAGTCCTGGCGCCGCCATAATAGTAGTCTTGAAAACCAAGACGAAAACATCAGAGAACTCCCCCTCGCTATGCACAGTAAGAAGCTAGATAAAATAAGAAGTGGAAACAGCTGTGACCAGTGAAGCGCCTACGTGAACAAGCTGCTCTCCGCAAACATGGTGCTGAATCCTCGGGAATGCTGTAAGTAGATGAGCCGTGCTCAGATGTACAGATAGAATGACAGAGAAATAAGGCTGTGCAAGAAGCAAACGGAGATCCACATCTAGACTACAGAAGAGCCCCAGCGCTTGCAGAGGGATTTGAGCTCCGGCAAAGAATTATGGAGATCCCTGCAAGGTGAGCATTATATCGAGGGAATACCATGGCGTTGAGAGAAGGGAGGCGAGCCGGTCGCTAAGCTTATAGCCTCCCTTCTGTATAGGCTTCTCCCACAGCATATAAAAGGAAAGTGGCTCGCCCGTGGCTCGACTGGACAGAAGAATAGTAAAGGGAAGGGCTAACTTATCCGGCTCGAGAAGAGGAGAGTTCAACCGGGATCCCCGAATGGCATATCGGACGGTCACAAGCTGGCCGATGCTGGACTAACTTAACCATGATACGAAGATATACGAGTCGACGGTTGCAACGTTGCAACGTATGACCATGGGAGCATGTATGCATGGATGCATAGCCATGGATGCCTCCGACCTGATGCTGTCGAGAGAAACAAGTTGTTGGCTGTAGCGAAAGAGAGTAAGAGAGAGAGAGATGGGGAGATTCCCTCGTGAAAATTGGATAGAGCGGAGTGGAAGATTGCAGAGGTCGAAGGGATTTCGTGTCTGAGTTTGAGTTCATAGCCGGAGTGGGACCAAGATTGTGAGATCGATAGATCGTGACAGAGGGAGAGAGATGAGTGCGGCAGTGGCCAATGTGGCCGATACGCGAGCTATATTGAACATGTTAGGGCCGCGGCCCGACCATGAGGCTGTGGATGAAGCGCGCCGGGCTCTTGTGCGCATTGATGATCGTGTCACGGAGGAATTGGACGAATTAATTATGGCTTCGGCTCCTGCTGGCGAGAATATTGCTCACTGGAGGGCTGCGCAGGTTTGTGCCCTACGAGACACCTTCTCCCCGTGTTTTTTCAATAGTTTTCATTCATGGCCGCTTTGTTTTCCTTGGTTTCACCGTGCAGAGCTTTTCTTCCGTATTGGCTGCACTTTTCATCTCCTTGCTGCATGATTCTGGACTTGGGGAGCTAATTGGACCTATGAGTGGGACATAGGTTTTGCATCAAATCTCTACGTCAGGCTTGCCACCTGACCGTGTTCTGTACATCCTTTTTTGTGTGTCGATGGTTAAGCCTCACGGTGGTAGGACCCTTGAGATCGTATATTTGTCCTGGCCGGCTGCTGTTCTGGTTTGTGAAGTATTTGCTGTATGTGCAGAAGGCCCCTGGTAATTAGCAGATGGTGTAGAATTAGAGGAGGTTTGGTAAAACATCATAGATGAACGAGCAACGAGTACTGGAAATAGCTCCACATCTTCATTCATGGACTAAGTTTGTATGTTCTGAGTTCATACTGTAGAAATTGGAGACATAGAAGAGAGATAGGGAAATTCTCAATTATCACATTCTACTCCCTGTCTCAATGTTTTCCATCGCCATCGCCATGTCCTGGCTATATTTGGTGGCAGTCTAGGCATTCAACTAGAATTAGGTGGAGTAGGCTTGGACATGGCTGTACCTTATGATGGTATCAAGCCTCACGCAAAGCAGGATGGTGTTTGCAATTTGGATTGAGTGCCTTCACCTGGATGGTTTGAAGTTGCTTGCAGGATCTGCCTTTGGTGTTAGGTGCCTTTTAGGGCATTTTCAGTGGGATGCTGAAATATGCATGATCGTCTCTGCTTCATTCTGCTGCCTGCTGTGGTTGGGCTCTAGCTCACTCCTGCTTCGCTTCTTCATGCTAGACAGTAATAACTATGGTGAAGGACCACCTTTGACATTTTTCCTGTGTAATATATAAAGCCAAACCTACCTACACATGTTCTTGCAATTCAGGCGGAGAAGGAGAAAGAGCTCAAGGAAGTGGCAGAGAAGGAGAAGGTACCTTACAAATCAGTGATCCAGCTAGATGACCTCCACCTATCGTATGAGGAGATGGTGAAGCAGGCGGAGCTTGCCCTGGATGAAAATTTTGATCCATCAGCAGTTGTCACTCAATCTGACGATGAGGTCGACTTGGAAGTTGCAAAGAGAATCCAAGATGCTTATGAGAAAAAGTTGGATCATTTGGACCTGAGTGGGCGGAATTTGATGCATCTGCCAGAGTCGTTTGGCAAAATCTCGTCACTTGTTTCCGTGACCCTCTCAAACAATCGCCTGGAGGTAAGCTTCGTGATATGAACAACAAGTGTATTCTAGTAAGATTTTTGGACATTCAAGTCTTTCTTTCAGTGGGAGATTCCTGCGAGGCCAAGCATGCACTCATCATTTTCTCTTACGACTATGTAAAATTCCCTCAAGCACTCAGGGGTAAGCACAAACGGATCACTTTTATCTGCACCGTGGTCGTCAAGCATTTGAGCATATGCCAGGATTAAGTGTTGTGTTATGCAATGTACATTGTAGTAGTGTAATTGTGTGTCGAAGTCTCTCCAGATTCTTTGGATCACTCATTGAAACCTTCTAAACCTGGAACACTTCAGTTCTCATGATTGGTCAGTGACATCACTTCATTGCTAGGTCTTGATGCCTGTGTGCTGCTGCTTTGACAGATTATACCAGATTCCATAGCTGGCCTGGTAAACTTGGAGCGGCTTGATGTGCAATCTAACCAACTGAAGGCATTACCAGACTCCCTTGGCTTGCTGTCAAATCTGAAATTCCTTGATTTGTCGGGAAACATGGTGGTGGCTTTGCCAGATACCATTGGACGCTGCAGGTACTATTTCAATGTCAAATGTTGTGGAGCACTGTTTCTATTGTGCATGATGCTTGTAGGTGCTTTGTTCCTATTTTACCATGCTTCGCAAATTCCCATGCCGAAGTGCAGGCAAAGTTGACAGGGTTTCTGGATTGCACAGCAATCACTATATTATTGTCCATTTCTCGCTCCAAAGAAATCACTAAGTGCATAAGAAGCTTGACTTATTGACAATAGTATCTGAGCCCTGCTGAGAAAAGACAATGTAATGCTGCCAGCTGCAAGTGCTCCTTTACATTGGAGCTATACTTCTATACCAGGTTTCCGTTGATTAAATTTAAATTAGGTCTTAAAGAAGGTGATTAGGAGAAGCCAGGAATCAAAGCTGAGGAGGGTGGCATGTGTGCAGAAATCTGGTGGTACTGATTGCAAATTTCAACCAGCTGGAGTACTGGCCATCCTTTGAAGTATTCAATCTGCAGAAGTTGTGTCTACACCTCAACAAACTCACGGGGCTACCCTCGTCGATTGGAGAGATGAGGTCCTTGAGAGTTCTGGATGTCCACTTTAACAGGCTTCGGAGCTTGCCAGTGACCATAGGCAATTTGTCCAACCTTGAGGTGCTTGATGTCAGCAGCAACTTCAACAATCTGGTCACTGTGCCTGACAGTATTGGAGATCTGGCATCTCTCACTGATTTGGATCTGAGCTTCAATCAGATCCGTGAGCTACCTATCTCGTTTGGAAGGCTTACAAATCTGAAGAGGTTGAAACTGGACGAGAACCCCCTTGTGGTGCCCCCAATGGAGGTAGTTCAGCATAGCCATGAGGCTGTTATGGCGTACCTCGCTGATCGCTGGAAGAGTAGTTTGATGACAGATGAAGAGAAGAGCTTGGCAGGCAGCGGGCGGAAGCTTGACAGTGAGAATGGAGGGGAATGGGTCTCTTGGGCAGGGGGTGTGTGGGCTAGCAACTGGTTGGGGCGCATGTGCACTAGAGGGCTCACTCAATTTCTGGGAGGGAACACAGCGAAGGTCATGGGGTGGCAGGAGCACCGATCTGACGACGAGCCAGGATGCCAATTGTAAACTAAGTGGGCATGTTATGGAGTCTCCTGTTCAACTGTTGTATAAGTGGGAGGACAAGAAAAAGGGAGTATTATGAATTTATGATCCAGCACGTACAAGTCACAGAGAAATGCATCCGCGGGGCTGTACATATTACCTTCTTGACACAGTCAAATATGCATTCATGAGACTATTTTGGTGGGAGTGTGCCATACAGAGAGCCAGAGAGACTTTTACAGATGGAGTAGAATGTCGCAGTAACCTGCATGCAATTTGGGTAGTCAGCATCCCTTCTGAATTGAAGCTCTCCTTCTCTAATGTGTGTATTTCAAGAGTCTTGAAATGCAACTGAAGTAAGTCTGTATTAGTGTAAGGGCAAGTGTTATTCTTCAGCTGTTGTTATGTTATTCTTCAGCCGTCTAGAGTTACCTTGTACAAAACAGTCAGGCATGGTGTCCATTGGTGTATTGCTTGATCCCACCTACTAGCATTCCCAAAAAAATAAATGCCAACTTTGGTGCACAAGAACAGATGCAAAGTGCCCCCATGCACATTTCATTGGAAGATTCAATAAGAAGTGTGGAGAGGTACAAGAAAACTCAAGAGGACACTGATGAATCCGAGCAACTGCGGTATCAAAACATTGTGCTTAATAAGCTCACATATTTCTTCTGGGTGTAGCACTGTGAGAAGTTGGCTCTGGTGCAGTCTATACATTAGATCCCCAGGTTCCCTGCTTCACACACAACAACCCAGACCTGTTAGCACTAAATTAGCCAAGCTGTGGACACAGACAAAGACATTTGCACATTAAACAAAGATCTCTCTGCTGAAAGAGGGACATCAAAGTTGTCCTCTCCACCTAGATTGAAGGATGATAAAGATTCTCGAGAGTCATATAACCCTTGCCTGCTTGCGCTTGCGCTTGCCAGGCGACATTTGCACCCCTTCCCCATGATCATCCATCTCCTGTTTGACACCATCACTAAGCAGAGTATTGCCAAAGCCTTCCATTCGTGAGTGTGATATTTTGGGAGTCCCTGTGTCTCTTGCCATAAAACCCCTGCCATTCAATGCATTCTCTGAGTGTTCAACGACTGATCAAGATGCAATATATCCTTGTCTGATTACGTTATCTAGCGGCTATTTGAGAGAGATAAGAAAGGGTCTCTGGGACCCAAAGAAAGTGGAACTACAAGAGAGGGGCACATGGAGGTATCTAGTGTTCCCAATTGAAGTGCCCGCCCTAAAAGTTTTTCAGGCTTGCCAAGATGTAGGGATGCATTGGCCCATCCTTACGTTGCCTGCTCTAAGGTCTTCTTAGAGCCTTAAAAGATAGAGAAGGAGAGACAAGAGAGCCTTACTGGTGTTGAGATGGGATTTGTAGAGATGAGAGTTGCTGTTTGAAGTGTTGCAAGACGTGGGGCTGATGAGACTGTGGTAATCCCATCAAGGTTGACGGTGGAGGGTGCCATGGGGCATGTGATTGGCCCAAAGGTTGGCCAACCAATTGGACTAGTCCAGCTGGTTTCATTTCAGACATTCCACTGAAAAGGTCTGCCCCGATTTCTCCAACAGATTTTGTGTCACTAGCCACCCGCTCTAATCTATCACCCTTCTTGGAGGCTCCAAGACTGGAGGGCTGCCGCCGCCTGACAGCCTTATCTGTCCCTGGCTGCAGTTGCTGCACTGCACCCTGCTGATGAGGTGGCAGTGAGACTGGATGCGGGGATAGCTGCCGCTGAGCTGGCTGAGCTTGTGCCTGCACCACCCTATGTTCTTCAATCCCACAGACCAAGCATTGATTTCATCTCCATGTGAGAGGTGAATTTTGCAGTCCCTGACAGGGAGGGAACCATTATGGAAACAAAAGGGAAAGGCTGGCTCCAATCGGCGTAATTAGAAGGTAACTACAGGGCTTCATCCCCAGCTGATCTCAGGATAAAGGTGACTTGCAGAATAGGAGGGATAATCCTAATTTGTCCCTCCCAGGAAATGCCTGACAACAACATGTTATTGAGACACCAATCACTGGAAGAGCAGTGACCTGCTGGGCCGCTGGCTGAGGAGTCTGTACTGGGGCAGGACGTCGTTTCTGAGACTGCTGCAAGGCCTTCAAATACCCCATCAGTTCGCCTAGATTGCTGCACATGTACCACATCCAATCCACACCCATCAACCTTCAGGTCAAACTTGCTTTTTCTTTCTTAAAGCAACATTGGGCATGTTCCAACGTACTGTGGGGGCACGAAGGATTATGTAGACAAACTCTTTCCAGATCCTCCCTCTTTGAGAATCTTTGGTACAACTGTAACAAGCTAACATCTGTCTGGTTATCTCTAGTGTCTCCTCCTATTCCATTTCCCGGTTGATCAGATGCTCACAACACACAAAATGCAAACATCCACAACATGAGAAGCTTCTTTAACAGTAGAACCAAAGAAATTGCCTCTGAGTGGAAAGTAACAACATCTTATATGAAATGCTAACATGCGAGACTTAAGATAAAATGATCTTGAAAAACTAGTTACAGCTTACCTGCCACCAGCACCATGAATGTACATGTTCAAGAGCTCTGTTTGGGAGCACTGCTTGCGGTAGCTGTCAACCACCAGCCGAAGGCCACGTCCTAACTTGTGTATATGGCAAGCTAACAAGTCAGACAAAATACTCAAAGGGACTTGCTTCAACCCCTCGAACCCAGCTGCCGCAACCAGTCTCACTACCGTCTGGTGCAACAGTTGCTGGGCAGCCTCCTCTGAAACTTCTGCTTTCCATGCAACCAGCCTTGCCCCTGTTCTGGCTGCCATCACTTCCTGTCTACTGAGCCCAGGGCTGAGAATTTCAGGTTTTACCCCGAGTCTGTCCATCCCACTCACACCCAAACTTGAAGACACGGTGCTAGGAGCCGAGGTTCTGAGATCTAGCCGATCCAGAAAACCTATGCAGATACTGTTTTCCTCATCCGAAGGTCTCCATTTGGCAGGCACTGGATTGTCTGGCACACAATTTCCAGCAAACAGGAATTCTGGTAACATAGATGCATCCTCATTGGTTGTACAGTCGTGTGGGAGATGGGTTGCTAGATTTGAACCATGCAAATCCTTATGTGTAATCTCGACACTATGGCTGACTGAAACTGGAGAGCTATCCCTGTCCAATGGTTTTCGGTCCGCATCTTTCGGAGAAACTAGCTGTCTTTTCTGACGGTTTGTTGAGAAAGTGAGATATGCTGCCATGCCATCAGGAGTACGAAGGCATGCTTCTTGGTCCCCAAAGGGAAGTCTCTGTTGGGCAATACGGCGTGCCAGTCGGTGCATTCGGGTCATCAAACTTCTTTGTAGGCATTGGCTGTACCAGAGCTCACCTGTAGTTTGAATCTCACCACCACCAATGGAGCCAGCCTTCTCAGACCTCACCTGTGTCCTAACCCCTTGCTGGAAACACACAAGCTTTCTCGTTCAGTACGACTGCAAGCATTACATCCAGAATCCAAGAGTGCATTTCATTTCAGCATGCAGGAAGAAACTCCATTTCGGGAAGAAACGAAAGGTTTATTGAAAGCAAGTCACAAAGTTATACACTTCTACAGTATTCCACTTGACTAGAGAAAAGGGTGAGTTTATGGAGAGCTTGCCTCTTGCTACAACTTTCCTATGGAGGAAGAAGAAGAATTACACAGGGCAGCCAGTGTAACTTCTAGTGCATCCTGTAAAGAAACAGAAAAGGAAGTAGACCTTATTTGGACTGATCAAAGTGTTAGAGATGTTCTGGCCCAATTGCAATGACTTCGACTGCCTGCTATTGGCCCCACCAAAGCCACCTTCTTCTCCGTTGTCGATGCCACTGCCACAAGCCCCAAATCAGTCTGCTATTTACAAGAGTTTATTCCCTTGGTGACACCCATATATACATTATGCATTTATCCATCTAAGTGTTAGCAAATACACAAAAGTTGGCATTTACTCATTTAAGATTTCTCTGTAGTTTTAGTAGCACAACAAAAGTTGAGAACGTTCTTAGCAAGTAGAGGATGTTTAAGCTTGTATGTATACATCGTCAACCAAAGGGAAAGCTATGAGAGAACCAAAAACATATGCAATATCTGTTGCAACCATACCTGGTTGAGCTGTCCATGGGTTCCAGTCCATACTGCAACACAATCCCCACCCAGCCACATTTTTCTTAAGTGGCTGGTCTGCTGAACACTTCATGACAAGTCTACCTACAAGAAGCCTGGCACCTAGTTTGATGCTTCCATGAGTCAGGCAAGCTACTAACAAACAAAATTTCCCAATAAGCCATGGTAGGTAACAGTCATGACTAGGCTATACTTTGTAACCTTCAGAGACCAGCCACTACAATATCAATGTATGTACCTATTTGACCCAGGTGCTACCACTGTCTTGTTCAGCTCTTCTTCACTGAGATATGCATCATTGCCACTTTGCCGGGCTCAAAATACATCTGCGTAAAATGTATTTGTAATCTGCATGTGTATGATAACGGGTCATGCTCCTTACTAGCTTCTGAAAATTTAAGAACTGTCCTTAGATACACTACACCTAGATGTCAACTTCCCAACTAGCCAACATTGTAAGGTGTTCCGACAGGATATGATAAAGATTATGTAGCTAAGGAGCTTGAAAAGAGCCACCTAAAAACCTTGAAGGCATGGGTCTATGCCTTTGACATTGTAAAAGACATGAACATGGGTAATGAAGCCACAGTCTGACCTAGTCTTTCATGCAGACTTGGCTTTCTCAAACCCATTGAACATGAAATTTCAACCAAATTACAGTGAACTGTCCAACCTTCAGCTGCAGGGCAGCAATGGCCGGTGACTTTTCAGCTTGAAGACGGCCCCAGTCATCAGCATCCTGCTCCAAAGAGAAGTAGACGCTGTCTGCATGCAATTGTAAATCTGCCCATACTCCCCAACGAAGGTCATTCTTTTGTTTTTATTTTCATGCTGGTAATATTTACTGTTGGAGTTACTGTTGTAAACAGATTCAATGAGGCACGCTGCAACTAGGCCAGACTAAATAAGAATTACAGTGCTGCCTTGTGCCAAGGCAAACATTTGGGCTGCAAGATGAGGTTCATTTTGAACGTAAGGGCAAACCGATATATGCACAATTCGATACCAATGAACCCTTTGCAATCTGGAAAATTGCAGTTAACATCACAACTTTGAAGCTAAAAATCGAGTTGTAGCTACAATCTCTGCTGATGCAAGCACAATATAGTTCCAGTCAAATGCCTCATATAAGGCCACGACACTACTTTGATAATTGCAGAAGTTCAATGCAAAATGTCTTTAAGAAAAACAGGACTGCTCATCATTCTGGAATCCAATGCCAAAAACTGGATTCCTTCATAAATGCTTCAGTGTAGCAGGTCGACAATTTCTACTAAATCACCATCCAAACCTGCAGTAATAGAACTGGTACTTCTAATTGAGCTGTTAATGGTGCGAACACTTGATGCATTGTATTTGTCTTCCGAGAAATCTTCAAACTTACACGATGAGTCGAGCAAATTAGGAACCGCAACTGTTGCTGATTCCGAAGACAAACAAATCGAAGCTTTGTCAAACAGCAGTGCGCGCACACGCAGTTGCAATGCAATAAGAGCCCTAGGGTTCGATGATTGCATAAATGTTTTCCACGCCCAGGGCGATACGAGGTAAGGTTGGATTGTTGCGTAGTCGACCTCCCCTAGCCATGCTCTCCACGTTGCATTCTCTTCCAGTTTTCGAGCCAGCTCGTAGCCTCCACCATCGTCCCCTAACAGTCCCATCGTCTCTCTCATTGCATCCTCGAAAAACCTCTTCCGACAAGCTCTTGATTCAAGATGCACATGCTGACATTTAGTTACATCATCAGTTGGAAGATCCAGCTATAATCCTTAGGAATCAGAATTTCTCACAGATCTCAGAAAGCTCCTAATCCCTCACTTGTTTAATCAAAGCAGGCCCTAACTCATGGAAGAGAAACTCCTACAATTGTAGACAGACTCCTAAAATTATAGGCTTCTTAACGTGATAAGGAGCTCCAAATTTATCAAATGAAACGAAGGAAATTCCAGGGGATCTTCGTGAGGCATAACAGCATGCTGCAGTTCACAATCTTCACGATGATTTGCTTGCGTGCATGCTCTCACCAAGGAGAGGGAAAGCCAGGAACAGAGGAGACTCACCGCTCGGTTCATTTGTCGTCGCCTCTATCGCTGCTGGTTCGTTACTCGTCGTCTCTTTCGTTTTCTTGCGTTTTCGGTCCGTAGTGCGTCGGTCGTTCGTCGTTCGTTGGAAGACGAGAAAACATCAACATGGTATCAAGAACAACCGTTGCGTTGAGTTGGAAGAGCGACAGGAGCGATGGCGGCAGCCGGAGCAGTGATGCGCGGCTTGCGCACGGTGCCACGAGAAGCAGTGCCGGGTTTGCTGGATGTTCTCATGGAGGGCACTGGAGTCGATGCTTCCACCCTTCTCTCGGACTTGTTACGATTTCTTCCTGAGGCAATCAAGGACGTATGCGTAATTTCACCTTTTGTCTCGCAATAGTTTTTCTCAACCAGACTCCTTTCGCACTGTCATTCATGCAAAGTTTATTGCAGTCGAATGTATGTTGAAATCCAGACCCATTGTCAGTGCATTTTCAAACCACGAGGGGGTCTGAATAAAAAAATTCACACGTCTTTCTTGGAGCGCAGGCTCTTTCCAACAGTCTCTTGATTCAAGATGCATTCTCAAATCCAGAAAGCCAATTGAGTCCAATGTGCAAGAGGCCAAATTTGTGGTTCATCCACTGAGTAGACTTGACTTAATTGGATTACATTTGTGGCTAATCTTGAGCTGGGTTGATGGCAACTAACCTTACCCTGGGAGTTACAGTGCATGCATGAAAGCTGGAATTAGTTATTATGTCAAGCAAGTGTTAGGCCTATCGCTGGGAGAAATCAATTTGTGTCGGACCTCCTTTGTGGGGATTGTACAGAGTTGCTGGCATGAGTGCTCTGAGAGGTGTAATTACGCACGCCCACTCGGTCGATATACCGCATAGTCTCAGGAATTTTGCAATAGCGTGATCCTCGTGCACGAAAATGTTTGTCACAGTGTGATGACGGGATTGACCATTACATGAACTTCTTAGTCCATGGAGAGCTCTCCCACAATGGCGAGCATCTCCCGCCTTAGTTCTTTCGCCCACACCTGCACAGCCAGCTTGCACATATGCCGAATTTTTTTCCTTCATGCTAGAGAGAAAAAGAGGAAAGACATTACACCACAATTCAGGGTTTAGGCTTTAAAAGCGGGCAAGCATGTTTTGCCAATGAATGACGATTGGGAAGGCCATGTTCGTTTACAGATTGGGTGCTCAGTCACTAAGGACGAGTAGGTTGCGAGGGCTCCCCTTTAACCTGCTAGAAATACAACTACAATCTATGATGATGCAGACTAACTTGTGAGTGCATCTTCACTGGTGGGGTTCTAGGAGGAGCCAGGGCTGAAAGGGGCCGCAGATATGGAGGTAGATGTGGAATTTCTGAGTACGTATGTGGGTACATTGTTACATCTTCTGAATGCTTCAGGTAAGCTGTTAGTCAGACAGAACCTTGCAACATCAACTGCTATTAGAATAGACATGCTAACAAATGTTGAGGAGCAAACTGACTTGAGTGTTATGTTGGTGTACACCAAAAATGTGAAGCTGCTGTAGGGGACATAGAGAAGAAGATGGACTGGCAATTCCCTATGAGTGTTGGGTGTGAAGTAGCCTCAAGGCCATAGTTCCTGTTGAACTCATACCCTGCCGGCCCCAGTCATGGGGTTTCAACCAACCAGGGTATATGAGACTCCCTCTGAGATTGCAATAGCATGCACACAGCCGGTCATATGAAATTCAGGGTAGCATTGGTATTGTACCGAAGCCTGAGGTCAGTTCTAGACTGCTCATGAGGAGACTAGAAGAAGTCAAATCAGAAGGTAATATTTAATAAAAGAAGTAGAGAGATCTCACAAGAGCACCATAAGAATAACAAAAAAAATCCCATAGGCAAATCATATCTCGAAGTAGTGGAGACTCACATCACACAATAGTAGCAGTAAATAACGAGTCATTTAGTTTCTAAACTGGTTTATAATGGCATCTAAGAAATGAAAGAGGGTGGTGTGACCAAGCAGAAGTAGTCAATTCAACAGCTCATAAACTAGAGTGCTTGTCAGCACATTACAATCTAAGAGGCATTAGCAGTGTTACTCAAAGTGAAGTAACTTCGTAAAGCCAGTGTACACTGGCAGGACTTTCAAGATTGCAGCATACTATTTCAGGAGAAAACATTGCTGACAAAAGGTAACACATGGAATTTTTCAGCCACATAAATGTCGACCTTCCTGCCAATCTTTGCTTCCTATAATACAAACAACACACTACGGTCAGGGACCCCACCTGGCTCCATCAAGACAAGCCACAGACAGTTGGTGGCCAATTACAGAATGCCGGAATGCCAGGCATCAACCCTGTGCACTCGTAATGACATCCACTTTTGGAGAATTCTAACCTATGGAACCTACATCAACAGATTGTATCTCTGTTGAAGACCATGTGCAAGACCACATTACCATAAAATGTAGCATGAGTATGCATTTGTATAATGTGTCACATCCTGATGAAGTCAACTAGTCAAGCTTCATGATGTTAATGGTTACTGTTCTTTTGAGTTTCACTAATTTTACTGGCTTGGAGGAGGTTTGGCTGCAGAACATGAAGAAGATGATATGGCAAGGGTGGTGTGGAACGTCTGTATGCCCCTACTACGCAACAAGAACCCCAAGTTAACTTCGCTCCAATATGAAGTATGAGTCTAAGCACTGCTGCATTTCCTGCGTGCATTTGGTTCTTTTTAGAAGCACGCTTGTCAAGACTCCAATCAGTAAGTTGACATGATATGTATAATAAGATGATGTTGTGGATCTACCAAATTGTGAAAACTTGAGAATGATTCACCCACCTCCTTGATGCCACTTCTTGAAGCTGGAGTGAACTTTTGATGCACCGTGTTGCAAAACCATGTTTACGTAGCATCTACTATATTGTAATGTTGGTGTATCACTGCTGTGTTGACTTGATTACCTCTTATTTATGACTTGGTGAGTTCTGACTCCTGACCTCAATAAGGTGAGGTACAGGACTGTGATTCCCAGCATTTTGGCCTTTGTTACTTCATCTTCCTTGCTTTCTTTCTAACCGTAGCTATTTGTCAATTACTACTTGAACATTCTTACAAGCTGTGGATATTGGGCTGTAGGTAACACAAATGTTGGCAAATGCTGTTGCGGAAAAGAGAGCATGGAATTATATCAAAACATTAGTGGCTCATCCTTGCTTGAATGCACTTGATCCAACCTTGACATCATCCCTCCCCAGCTTGCCAGAGCTTGTGTACAGTAAGACTAGCTTATCACTCTGAACTGCAGTTTGATGTTGTCTCACTGAACGTTCGTTTCTGCATGTAGTTTATGCTCTTGCGTTTGAAAGGTAAACCAAGAAACTGATTGTTTGATCGGTTGCACAGGCAGACCACCCCCAGTTTCAGTCGCATGCCAACTTGTGGCAGCCCTACTGTCAGTGGCAGTGGAGCCAATACTTGAGGGGAAGCCGATTGGGCAGGTGTCTGATAGAGCTCCTATAGTACTAGCTCAACAATTCTGTAAAGAGATGGTGTCTCTCTTCATGGCACCAGCAATGGCAATGCTTTCACAACCTTTGGATGGGTCTTTGCGTCATCATGCCATGCTCACACTTCTGCCACCTCTCTTGAAGGCTACAAGAATATTTGATTGGGACTCGAGCTACCGATCAGTGGAATCTACAGAAGTTAGGTATGATTACCACTTTGAGGAAGACACTTGTTTCTTTTAATTTCCTTGCAACTTTCAAGTAATTTCACTGGAGTTGTGTAGGATGTTACAACTTTGGAGACTTGCAGCCCACATTTCAAATTCATTTCAGAGATATTGTGCTCAAGATCCTCATGACAATGGTCTAACTGCGCTTGGCCCAGGATGTCATCTACACACAAGATCTGGCAGTGCTGTAAGGCACTTTTCATGCATGGGTCTCTGCAGCGTCATGATTCTTATATGGCACTCGCAGCCTTTGCAGAACTCCTTCTCCCTCCTGTACATTTCACCAATGAATTACTACTCATGCAGCGGACTCCGCAAAAGTTTGGTGTTGATACGTTTGACATTCGTGATGATCCCTTGTTTTGGGATGAAGTCAAGGCAGGATTGGTAAGAACATCCACTCAAAAGTATTCAGAAGCAAAATCCTCACCTAGTGGATTTTATAACTGCAGAAATGAGAAGTGGTAATCTTGATGTCATAAAATGAACTCTACATTACCCTGAAATCTTTAATTTATCCAACAGTGCAAATTTTAGTGGACAGTGTGTGATAATCTTGAAGTCAGTCTCCTTGGAAGTGCATATGAATGTTGAATGACTGGGAACACGTTGTGGAAAGAAATAAACTCAGAACTTCACAAAACTCATTGAACTGAGGCTGTCTTAGGGTATTTTGGTTCGGCACTCACTGCAAGCTACAATCAAGCGATGTAGAGTTCTTTTCTGTTGGCAATTCTGTAAGGTGTGATTATCTAAGACATTGCACTTATGACAACAGAGTTATGTCTAATCAATAAATAAAATGGATTCAGGTGGAGGACGACCCTCTTACCAGGAAGAGAGCTTTATATGTTCTCAAACGGGCTCTTCCAAACCCACCAGGAAAATTAGATGCCTCAGAGACAGCAGGCCCCCAGCCAGGGCAACCCAGACATTCCAGGGCCCGGGAAGAAGGTTTAGATGCACCAGTCTATAACAAGAGGGACAAATGGGCTGAGAAGGAGGCAGTTTCTTTAGGGCTCAAAACGGGGAAGGGGGAGGTGCTCTCTCAAAGAGACAGTCGACGGGTGCGATGGGATGCCTTTGTTCTGTTGTATGAGACACTTGAGGAGTACGGAACTCACTTGATTGAGGCTGCCTGGGCCCACCAGGTAGGGAATTCTTTCATGTCTTATTTAGTATTGCAAGGTGGTCCCTCAATAGTGAGGTGGATACAGACACATAAGTGGGAGTCCCCAATTTGTCTGATTATTAAGAAAATGCAAAGTCTCTCATTTAGCTGTTTCACCTACATTAGGTTTTCAGCCCTGTGGGGGTAGAGTGCAAGCATGGCTGAGTACAAAACAGTGGGTAACAAATGCCAGGTACTAAATTTATTTGCTTAGAGGGCACGGGTTAGCAATCTCAACATTATACCAGGGTGAGAGTCAGAATCCACTCGCAGGACTTAACAGCCTAGTGGGGTTGGTCATGTTGGAGGTGTCAAGGCTATAGCCCTTGCACGGCACTCTGAGAACAGAAAGGGACAGGTAGCTCAGTGGTAGAGCACCCCACCGGAATGGGGGAGGTCCTAGGTTCAATCCCTAGCCCGACCATACGCCAGTGGTTTTCCAACATGGTATCAGAGCCAAGGTTGGGGCGGTGGTCAGAATGGGTGGGCATTAGCTATAAGGGCTATGCCTTGAGGGGGAGTGTTGGAGGTGTCAAGGCTATAGCCCTTGCACGGCACTCTGAGAACAGAAAGGGACAGGTAGCTCAGTGGTAGAGCACCCCACCAGAATGGGGGAGGTCCTAGGTTCAATCCCTAGCCCGACCATACGCCAGTGGTTTTCCAACAGGTCATATGCTCAAAAGTTGCTGTGAAATGAGTGATGTCTAATGGGAAGGTGAATTCAAGTGCTCCTTTTTTAGAGCATCCACATATGTATGGGGGGAAGAAACACTTAAGAGCCCTAATGCTTCATAGCATACTTGGGCATAACAAAGACCTATGAGGAGGGCAAACTGCCGTGGATAAGTAGCCTTGGCCCTCAATGCCAACACAGCCACCTCTCCAGCAAGCAAGACAAAGTGGGTAGATTTGACCAATGTAACCAACCCTCTAGTTCCATATGGTGGGTATATGCCCCAAATCAAGCTTTCCAGCCTGAAGTGCTTTTGCAGGTGTTAATAATAGTTGATGGCTGGCTGTATTATCACAGATGTCAGTACTTCTTCCATTTTCAAAGCCAAAAAGTGGAGAGTTGAGGCCATGGGCTAATCCTGGAATACGAAGTAACACACAGGGGGTTGATGTAGACTTCAATTGGATTTCTGTACTATTTCAACGGGGCTTCGACCATAAGAACCCACAAGGTGATCTCCTATCACTGTCAACAGACTTCCATTTTTCTTGGTCATTCCCTCTAAGCGATAGTATTTGTAAGTTAACTAACTTAATGACACTGGAAGGGATTCTACTTCAGAATGCATACTTCACACATGCCTATGCCTTGGTTCCTTCCCCTGGTTTGGAAATTTTCACTGTGTGCACGCCTAGAATGCAAATCCCTTCATCTATATTTGAGTCTTCAAATATGGTTGGCAGCATGGTATATGTTAGCTGCAATCTTCCATCTAGTCTAATTAGTCACTCTGAGTTTGCTTTGGTGGTTATCTGGTTCTGGCAGTGAGACGGTTGGTTCTTCAGTCATTTTTGGAGCTGGAGTGGGCGTGTGCCCCCAGAATTAAGGGTTTTGTTCCTGAAGACTTTGTGTTGGGGCCACTGCTTCGTGCGTTAGATGACCCTGTACATCATCGAGACTTTGGTAAGTTAAGCTTTTGTGTTTCACTTGGTGCATACTACTTATTTGCATTGATTGCATGGAGAGAGTTCCTCAAGGTAAGTGAGAGGAAGGATTACTGGCAGGTTTGCATCGAAAAGAAGAATGACACAAGCTGATTGCTGCAGGTGTGAAAGGCATATATAACTCTGATACAGCTGTGGCTGCAGCCAAGTTCATTTGGTTGTACAGTGGGTCTCTGCATTCGAGGTAAATGATGCAGACATATGAGGGGAGCGAAGGTGGATGAAACAAACACAAAGATGAGAGAACAAACTAAGTAATTGGATGGACAAACAATAAAACCTATAGACTACAGAGATGACTGGTCGTATAGATCGAAGATTGATAGCCAGACTCATGGAGAAACTAATAGAAAGAAAGGAAGAAACTTTATATTGTCCACAGGGCCACAAGAGCCCATAGAGTGAGCATATCTACCCTGAATTTAAAGTTTCAATTTGCCATTCAGCATGGCATATACTGACATCTAGCGTAATTGTGCAAGTGCTTTCTAGGAACCGAGCAGGATTTGTGCAGCACCTGGCCAAGGCTCTCGTGGCACAGGCTCCATGCCGAGCAGGCTTGATGACACTTTGCGCTTGCCTTGAAGCTGCAGCAGTGGGACCCTTTTCTGGAAAATCACATTTATCGGCAGGATCCTTGCAGTCCAGTATTCCAATCCACTGTAGCAATTCAAGTTCAGCTTCAGCAGAAGAAAGCCCACTGTGCCCAGAGAAAGACTGGACAAGTTTGCAGCAAACTGGAGGAGAGGTACTTGAGGATCTGAAGCTTGTGGTAGAGGATAGCAAACGCCATTTCAACCCTAGGTATCGAGCCAAAGGTGACTCTTGCCCCGAGACCCACTTTTTGACCCTCTTCTTTCTTTCCCTCGGGAGTGTAGGACTTGAGTGCCACTGCAAGAATGTAACTCACAGCCCTTATCCCCGCTTTTAGTTGTCAAATTGCCTGTTATTGGCTGTCTGAAAAAGATATCTGAGTCAGTTGGAGTATCTTTTGAGAATTATATTCCTTGAGGCCAATTTCTTAGAAAGTTTTGAGTGGCCAATCTGTCAATATGACCCGTGGCCAATTTCTCAGAAAGATTGATCACATGGCAGTTGTTTGCAATATGATCCGTGGCGTGGTTTGTGCAGTGTACGCCCATGTACTAGCAACTGCTTGTGCTCTTGTTCAGGTGCCGTATGTGCCAGTTAACAAGTTGGCCCAGTTTCTATCATCTTTCCCTCAGGATCTTCTTGCGCAAGGAGGTTAGTGTAATCCTCCAATAATTTGCTTACCCTTGTGTTTTAAACTCTCCGACATTCCTGCCCTACATCGGTGGATCTTCATCGGTGGAGCTAATGATATTTTTATTATCTTCTTTATCAGGTGCTTTGTTTTGTCGTGTTGGGAGGTGGTTCTGCTTGGCCACTCTTTACTGGTAGATGACAATATTTTTCCCCTCTGGGTACCCCCAAGTTTCTTTCCTTCCTTTTCCGCTGTTTTCACCCTCAAGCTGAAGATGCAACAGCAACACTCTGTGCTATGTAATGCTGTAAAGGGTGCTAAAAGCAGGCTTGTCGATGGATCTACAGGACTGTTACATGGCATTCTACTGGGCTGGCTCCATCCTACTAAAGAATCAGAAGATCTGCAGTTTGATTCCAACAAGTGGTTAGCTGAGGGGCTGATGTCTATGGTCGATGAGTATTTGAGGTCACAAAAGTCCACTGCGAATGCCATGGTTACTGATGAGGAGTTGGAAGCATGGGGAGTGGAAGCTGAGAGGTGGGCCAGGCTTTTGGCAGTTGGGGTTCTTGATGGAGGAACACAGCTACAACTTGTCTTGGTAATCGTTTCCAGCAAATTTGATTAGAGTATGTACTGTGAATTACAACAGACAGGATTTAGGTGCATCCCTAGGCCGCTCTTCATTCATTTAGTCAGGACTTCATTTACATAACTAGTGCATGTCTCCAGCGATAAAGATGTCTCAAGCAATGCCTAACGAGCACACCTGTGACAGTCTACAGCCGATGTGTGACAAAGCAGGACAATGGTTAGAAATGGTAAGACTTGGAGCCACTACCATTTCTTGAGGCTTTTGATCAGTGTATTTGTCGTGGATTCTTTTGGGTCTTGTTTAGCCCATGGGCCATTGGGGTCCACTGTGGATATTGTCAGTTACTTTTTTTTCTCTCTTCAGGGGATGAGACATCACATTGAGCCCGCCACCTGACTTGAAGAAGAAGGGGAGGGATCTAAATAGAGCATATATGCTTAACTAGAAAGTGTCTTGTGTCTTTTGGGCAGTTGGTGGAACGGTATGCAGCAGAAATTTATCAGCGGGCTTACATGTTACCGTGCATGGCTGAAAAGGTCCTCCTTCTTCTTCGCAGTCTTCTCAAAGAGTGTCCTCTTTCATCGGCCTCCATTGACAACCCTGCAGAACAGGCTTCGAACCGGAGCACAGACTTTCAGAGTACGAATGGACAGAAATCAAGTCTATCAGGATATGTTGCCGAAGCTGTTGAGAACACTTTGGTGAGGAGCCTAAAATTTGACTTGCAACGTGATGAACAGTACTTGAAGATCACCATGACCCCAAATCCCAGTTCTAGATTTGAAAGATTGGCTGGTATGACCATATCTGGAAAACCCATGGAGTGATGTCCAGATTACTTCTGCAAGAGATACCTGGGTTGCAAACTGGTATCCAATATTTGGGCTTTGGAGCCTCCTAGTGGGGCCACAACCAGCCCCTCATGTAACAGTGGTTGCTTTGAGGATCCAAGACGTGTTACAATTGCTGTGTGAAGCTGGGCCTACAGTCATGTGTTGGTGTAATGAGTATGTCTTTGTTATTCAGGACGAGATGGCGCAGTATGCTATGAGATCCGCAGGAATCTTTTGGGAGTACCATATGTCTGGACCAACGATTCTTCCCGGTTCCGTGACTGGAAAACTAGGGGGTCCCAGTCAGCGACGTCTTCCATCTAGCACAGCTTCAGCTGTCCTGCAGGGGGTATGATATCAAAACTTATAATAACCGTCCTGATTGTGAATGCTTGAACAAACACAAACACATTGAGCCACAAGAGGAAAAGCTTGACAGGTGTATAGATAGCAGTTACAAAGGATTAGGAGAAGCTGCGCATGTGTGCAGACAGCATCTACAGAGAATTAACAGAGTGTCTCTCCTATGGAGGGTCTTCAGATTGAACTAGAGTTCAAAGTCCATCTAAGAGATTCCAGTCTCTGCAGGTGCGTGCCTGCAGAGGTCAGGGTTGACTTTGAACTGGGCAATCCCATTCCTTTTGGTCCTTCATTCTTCGGCTTGGTGGACGTTCTGAGCATTCTTTCCATAGCCAGACCTGTTCCCACTTGTTGAATCAGTGTTCCTTGACATCAGCAGCGCAAAATCGTATTATCTGTGCATTCTTGGACCACTAGAAATCTTTCCTAACAACCTTGATGGCTATGTGTCTTGTCGAGGGGGAGAGTTTCTGATTGGCATCATTCCTACTATATCTGCAGCTATAACACACTTCCCTTTCAGCTAAGTGAGAATTATGTTACAGATTAGCTCCATCTTTTAATCCCTACAGAGGTCATTATTTTTCTTAGTGGTGTATGCTTAGAAGAAAGTTTTACTAACATGTAGATAGTATTAAGCAGGATTTTCTGGTAGAACCTGCCCCATGTGATGTGGATTTCCCTGAAGCTTGTCAGACCCTGGCTCCTCAATGCTTTCTCTAGCACTGACTCAGACTGGTTTCCTCACCTCATCTGTTCACTTAGCTTGTCCTCTAAGTTGTTGACTACTAACAGCTTCTTTGTTCAAAGGTTGATTAGCAGATGATCAGTGACCTATGGTGCAAGACCGATAAACAATCATTCAACTTTCTATTGGCACCTCAGCAAGGCTAAGATAAACTCCTGAGAACTCTTTGAGCAGACGACAAGCACATGTTTTCATGCATTTCCCTCCCAACTCGGGAAATTAAGGTTGCCTAATTTACATACTCACATTTCAAACTGTTTACAGTCTTCAGGGCTTCAACTTGATGGGTGACACACTAAAAGAGACAATCTAGTTGGACTCACGCGTGATGGGGTTTCCTACTGATTGTTATGTTGGTTTGCCTCACAATCAGGTACTAGCAGTGATGACATTGGCAGAAAGCTGCATCTGGTATTGCGAAGTTAGAAGCGCATCAGATATTCCTGAATCTGTAATAAGCTTTCTGTGGTACTTTGCTTGGGAAGTGGTCACAAGTCCAGCTTCAAAAAATGAGGTAACTCAGAAAATTGCTGAATGATGTTGTCCTCATTTTTTTCTTTGCCTGTGTGTGCTCCATTTTAAGTCTACTGGTCTTGTTTGGTGCATCATTATATTTCGTTAACTGCTCTTTCTTGCTCCTTGCTTCTTGCTCCTTTACTGCAACAATTTTGCCACTGTTTGTTTATGACAGACAGGAGCAGAGATCCAAGTAGGAGCGTACGAGGCGTTGACAGCAGTCTGTGGTGCATTGGCTGCAACAGTGTCGCCGCATGTGGTAGCTGCAGCAGCTACCCAGGTTGCGAATGGAGGTTCTTTATTTGAGCCATCAAGTGCATCCACAGTGGATGTGTTGGTTAGAGCTCTTCTTGTTAATGTGGCAGCTGTGTTAGAGCAAGGAGCACTTGCAAGGAGCCGTCGTGCTGTTCTTGCTCGCTATAAGGCAAGTCAATACATGTTTTGATGTTGCTTCACAGAGGTACTTTGAAACAAACACACTAGTTGATCTTGACAAACAATTGCAGAGGATAGCTGTTGAGAGTTGACCTCTTCTCTGAAGGAGAATTGGCCCTCAATCTCATCAACTGAAGGATTATTGACAAAGCAGTCATTTTGTAAGCAGAGAGCATATCAAATACACAAGAGTTTCATCCTGTGTTCAAGAATAGGAGAAGAGGGCGTGAAAGGGAAAAAAGGCCTGAGGTGTTTGTACTCCTCACAAAAGTGTTTTGTGTTTCTTATTGTTGTCAGTGGGGCTGCTTGGACTACCTTCTCTCAATTCCGAAAAGCTCAGTTTTTACACCAAAGAAAGATCCAGGAGAGGCATCCACCGAACCTGGCAGTTCTATTGGGGATTCCATGCTGGAGATTATATTTCAAGATGCCATTGACAGGTATATCTGTTTACCGGCTTTTTATTATGATCATACTTTATGAATGCCAAGACTGGAGCTGCTGAAGGGGTTTCCCCCAGAAAACCTTGTGTTCAGATTACTTCCCAGAACCCTACATAGATGAAAATTTTCCGAAGGACTTATTTAACTAATGATGTGGCATCTTTGCAAAAGAGTGATGGCATTGTACCGCCATATGTGTAGTTTTAATGCTCCATCTGCAGAGGGCTGTTGGGACCTTCTTTGTCTCCTGACGATTCTGTTGAATGCTTGTTGGTATCTAATCAGTTTGCACAGTATTCTCATGAATTGTTCGTTTACAAAAGCTTGGAAAGTGCAGGCGAGGAGTACCTTGTGCCTCTCCTCCGCTCTATTCGCTGGCTTATGCACTGGGGTGTCTTACAACCCATGGACTCCTCAGATGATAACCAAGAGAAAAGACTCCAGGTATAGTAGCTGTGGTGCTCCAGTGTGCCATGCATTTATATGCTTCTGTGTGTGTGTCTAGGTCTTTACACGTGCACGCACGCTTGTCAGTTGGGCTATGATTGTCCAGTTCTATCTGGGGCCTTGTGTTTTGCGCTTCTCATGTGGGCAAAGACAGTGTCTCTCATGGACCATTGCAGACTTCATTAGGCTTGCACCACATTATGAAGAACTGGAATTGTTGGGTTCATTGAATTGCTGTTTGGTCCTTATTAGATAGCATTAGAGATTGCCTAAGACTAGCATGGAATGCAACAAGGTGGCTTCTCTTTGTTTAGGGGCAAGTGCTTGATAGCAAGCACGTATCCAGCCATGGAGCACAGCCCTCATGTGTCTTAGAGTTGTGTTGTGGACTCCAGTCATCGGTGGAGTCAACAAGATATTTCCCAGTTCTTGCTAGCGTGATTGACTGTACATAGCATTTACCACCAAAATCACTAATAGCTTCTGCCTTTTACTCTATTTGCTTGAGCACTGTCTATTACCAACCATTTTGGATGCCTTTTTTGTGGGCCCTTACGGAGGCTGGGCCAACACAAACAATCAATCTAGGTGTCTATATCCGAAGTAGGGAGCCGGTGACCCTTCCAAGTAATGAGTTGGAAAGGGAAGTTTGTGAACTGGGTATTGCCCCTGTGCTTACCTTTTAAAAACATGTACCCCAAATAATGAGATATATGGTTGACTTTATTCCAAAGTGCACGTGGGAATTGAATGCAGATAATGTGGGCACTAGTGCAGTCTGGATGGGCAACCATGGCTGATTGCAACAAGAGGAAAGTAGCTCCAACAGCAGCATTTCTATCTGCTATCCTACATCCTAAGGTCTTTGGTGATATGGAAATGCATGAAGCAGGAGACAATGACGATGATGGACCTCTGAAATGGGTGGGTGAGATAACAAGCTGTCAAAACTACTTAGTAAATTACATTATTGAAGTGATACTTATCATCACCACACACTCCAGGGAGGTTGGTCTGGGGTTAACAGTATTTTTAGGCCGTCTTATGATCAAGTGCAATTTCTTTGATATGGAGTCTGCCATGTCTAGTAGTCTACTTTGTCCAAGTCCTATTTTCACCTGGTTGACTTTTTCTGGAAGCTGTCTGCAACCTGAGTTTTTGGGGTGACAAGGCTGGGAACACAGCTATTGTGTAGGTTGATTGATCAGGGATCGCGAAGTCCACGGACCATGCGCTTGACCGCGCTGCATGTGACAGGCCTATGGCTTCAGTTTCCAGCTACCACAAGCTGCTACATTGAACAGTTGAAGCTGCTTTCTCTGCATGGAGGAGGTAACGGATAGAATTTTGCATGCATATGCAGCAGCCTTTCTTTTCATCTACAAAATTATGTTAATCTTTATGGTCTGCAATAAGCTGATGTGCATGGTAACTTGTGGAACAGAGATGGTGGATGAGGAGTTGGATGGCGAGTTGGTGGAAAGTCAAGTAGCTGCTCGCGAGTATTTGACACTTATCCAGAGCTCTGATCCTGAGCTTAACCAGGTTTGCTTATGTCCAATATTCTGACAAAAACATACATAATTCACTGATCAAGAGTAACTGGCCACATTCCTGGATGATATCTATAACTATCTGAAGATTATAAAGGGAACTTGCCCAGAGACAGCTGTAGGGCAACCTCAGTTCCATTACCCTGTTTGTGTAATCAGCCATTCCAAGGTCAAGTTGACTGGGGTTTGAGATTTATTGATATGTGTATTGTTATCTTGGAATGGACCAATGGTGCGCCTATACCCTAAGCAAGAAATAATATGTATTTCTCTCGCAGACTTTCACAAACTCAGAGATGTATGTGCGCATCACAGTGGCTATCATGATACACCAGCTTTGGCAAGTAGTTGAAGATGCGCAGCGTTCTCAAGATGTTCACAAGTTGGTAGCTGCCAAGCCAGCCGCCGAATGTGGTCGCAAGCTTCTACTAGAACTGCTAACTGCTGTGGTTAGATTTCCCAATTGGTGGACATTCATTTGGAGAAGTCTGTTCTTTTCAGTTACTCGCTGTTTCTTTTGCGATACATTTTACCAAACGTGTAAAGTTGTTTTGTTATTCTGAAGCAAGATAAGTGCTCTTCAAAGAAACAGAACTAAACAGAGTGAATGTCCATCCATGGCAGGTGGAGGACCCAGATTTGTCAAAAGAGCTCTACAAGAAGAAAAGTGCGGTAAGCTATTACATTGATTCTGTTAATTGGTCTCGCTTTGGTGGTTTTGGACAGACAAGTATGTTCATCCACTTTCCCTACAACATGCAAGAGGGGAAGAAGTTTCTTTATGTCACAGGAGGCCCAGAGAGGCCCATTGGAAAAGACTAAAATTGCAAAGAAAAAGGAAGAAATTTATGAAGCCCGCAACTATAAAGGAACATCAAGAAACACAAGATGTCGCCTCAAGATGAAGTGCATCTATGCAGGTAAGCTGCAAGAGATTTCTGGTCCTCAAAGCTCAAGGCAAAGGTTGGGAGATACACAGATACTTGTTTTTGTGCTAATAACTTCTGCTAGAGTTCCTTTCCTTTCTGATCCAAAAAAGCAAATGTGGTGTTGCTAAGCAAGAAGAGCTGATGCAAAAGCCTGCGCTATGCAGATTCATAGACGAAAAGTGAGGGCCTGGCAAATGCTGTGCATACTGTGCCAATTTGTAAGTAATGACGAGGTTGAACAAGTCAGCTCGCAGCTGGAAGTCTGTCTCTACGTGAGTACAATGGCAATGTCCTGACCATCAATAGTGAATGATTTGCATATGCTGTCTTTCACTGCATAGGTTGCTAGAAAGTCTTTCACTTTCACTTTCACTTTCACTTCTGGATTTAGCGGCCAGACGCTTACTCTGCCGTGTTAATTCTAACACAACACTCTTGCCATCTACAAAATCAAGGGGTCTATGCTTGACCAAAGGCTTGAATGCATCTTCTGATCAGTATTGTTAGGATTGTTTGCAATAGAATCTGCAGAGTCTGGGATGGATATCTTCGTGTGTTCTTGTGGCTAAAGGTAGACTAAAGCAGACATGATCATCTGTGCTTGGCAGCGTAATAACATGCCATCTGTGCGGCAATACATGGAAACATTTGCTGTTCAGATTTATCTGCGCTTCCCTTACCTGGTGAGCATGAAATTATCTTGTTTACGACCTTAAGGTTCATCCTTAATTTGAGCTCTCTGGAGCCCTGGTGTATGGGTTCTGCCACATGTGAGGTTCAATTGTAGGCCAGAATGAAATGTCTATGAGGTTGGCCACTTTTCTAAGCAGTGGGTAGCACGGAAGAGTTTCTCAAACGCCAGGCTGCCCGTTTGGGCATCCCATAATATGTTAGGTTTTAAAGTGAGTGCCAAATACTTTTTCTTTCTTCCTATTCTGGTGATAACCTTTGGTCTATTTCCACTAAAAGTACTTAAAGCTCTTGGCTTGTTGCATGCACATCTCTCAGGCACTGCCCTTACCATTGGCTGAATGCATGGCACAGGTTGGAAAGTATTTGATTCCTGTTCTCCAAGACTACAACATGAAGACACAGGTTGAGTATGCTTTAGCAGCCTGCATCTCTAGAACTGTGGATGCAATCAGTAGAAAGTACTTATCTGTCTCACCATTGTGACATATGCCACGTGTCAGTGCATCGATGGCAAAGACCTTGAGAGCTAGGTTGGGTTGATTGCGAGCCAGTCTGAGTTGTGCCCATATTCTGACAGCAGAGTCAAATGGAAGTTCTACTTGACGTAATTTGCTTGTGACGCACAGGATTGCATATCATTCCGCATCCTGGGCTGCTTCCTATCCCTCATACTCTGTTGATGTCCTCTTTGTTAGTTATCCACAGTGTTTGCAAGCAAAACCACTGGCTGTCTTCAATTTGAGATGTGAGCTTGGATGCAGTGGTGGTAGGAAAGAGATGCAGAATCAGAGGATGTGAGTCAATCAACAAGATGTGAGTCTTGTTGCATCTTCTATTAATTGATTATCCTGAAATCACAGTCATTTTTTGCTGTAAACTTGGGCCCAGGCACTGTCATCCTATGTGTTGATTGCAACCAATGTGTTGATGAACACATCTCCAGCAAGTTTGCAAGAGAGTTTACTTCGACAAGTTCTTCCCGCAATCTTGCCTTTCATGACAACCCACCATCATAACCTACGTAGTTTTACCCAGGTATGTGACCTTTGCTGTATGAACACTGGTGTTGATAGATGCACTTGCTGGAATGAGTGATAACAGTCCAAAAGGCATACCATTCTGTTGGATGTCAGGTTACAATTAATCATCTTATGAGTCATCTTGCCTCCAATCTTTCATTTACAATAGATCAAGAGCAAAAGGAGTCCACTGAACATAAACCGCTTCTTTTTGGGAAGGGGTCAACTGATCAGCCAGTGCTAAATCGTTTCATGCAGTCTTGATGGAGAAATTTTTAGGCAGAAGCATCTTGAAGTGCTACCTCACGATGAAACCCCTAGACTGTTATAACCACTCTAACCTATTCACGCCACTTTTAGAAGATCAGGGATGTTGTTCAATGGCAGGGTGCTATCTCAAGTGGTTTCTCTATTACTCATCTATCACCATGGTGGTAATGACAAGAGATTCTGGTTGGCCCTTCAATGTCTGTACAAGCCGAAAAATTGTCAGCAAGTACAAGTGCTGAGGACTACTAAGGGTGCGGTGGTGACTTCAACAGTTGACATTGTCAAACCCTTTGAGACTCACTACAGTATCCTTGGCAGAAATTCTAGGTCTAACAGTGAGGGCTTTTCTGAAGACACAATTGGAAAAACTGTTCCTATGATTCAAGACAGCCCTTATGAACTGGAGTATATTTCAAAGGGTTACAACGCTCCCATTAGTTCTTCTGAGATTGTGGAAGCATTTGAGCATTTAAACGGATAGAAAGCTGGTGGACCTAATGGCATAGTCAACGAGCTTATCAAGCACGGTGGCGAACCCATGATAGAGGCCCTTGTACTTCTCTTTTAACCTATCTGGAGGACTGAAATGATCCCCTTTCGCTGGCGACAGGGGGTCATTGTCAATCTACACAAGAAAGGTGACAGAGAAGAGCCGGGGAACTATCGAGGCCTCACGCTTCTCAATGCTGTTGGCAAGATATTTTGCAGAGTTATAAGTACTCGTCTCGAGGTTGATCTGGAGTCTAGAGGTTGTTTCCATGAAGGACAAGATGGCTTTCAGAGAAACAGGGGCTGATCATATCTTCACTCTAAGCCAGATTATGCAGGGAAGGAAAAAAGAATGGAAACCCACTTTTGTCTTTTTCTTGGATGTCAAAAAGGCTTATGACACAGTGTGGAGAGATGATCTATGGCTCCGACTCTGGTCATCTGGGATCAAGGGAAAGTTGTGGAGAGTGGTCCATATTTGTATGCTCACACCAAAAGCTGGGTCCCTGTTAATGGACAGAAGTCTAACTTCTTTGACATAGACCAAGGTGTAGCCCAAGGATGTACCCTCTCCCCTCTGCTCTTCAATGTTTTCATCAATCAGCTCCTTGAGGATGTGGGAAGTGAGGGATTTGGGTTAAGGATGGGTGATGCCACCATACCAGCCCTTATGCTTGTGGAGGACTTCGCAGGCATAGGGAGACTCTATCCAATCTTCACGAGTTGATTGATTGCGCGAAGAGATACTTTGACCTTCGGGGGCTAATGTCAGTAAATGCGCAGTGGTGGCATTCAACAACGAAGGGGAGGGAGGAGGTGATCTCAAGTGGCAGTGGGGAAGCCAAGAGATTCCTGTCCTCCCTTCCTACACATACCTTGGCATTGAGTTTTCCTCCAACTGTAATTGGGATGCACATATTCAAAGAGTTGTTCAGTCTGGCGAGCCCAAAGCATTGGGTCTCACTAAATTTTTCCACTGCAGAGAGAATCAACTCTGAAGTGAGAAAAATCATGCTTTGCCGCGTTATGAGGCCTGCCTTGGAGTACGTATCTGCAGTGTGGGTTGATAACTCCAACCAGGCTAAGTCTCTAGAGTCCATTTATGTGGCGGTGCTCAAGGAGTGCATGTCGGCATGCTCCAAAACAGCTAATGTGGCAGTTCGGGGTGAGTTTGGCATCCCTCCCTCTAAGCTCCCGACAAGATGAATTCAAGGTCAGATGGTGGGGTCAGCTGCAACGTATGACCAATATCAGATATCCAAAGTTAATCGACTCTATATCTTGGAAGCGGGATCGCCCTGTCAAACAGGCTTAGTCCTGGCAGAAGAGGCTAGAAGAGATTCTCAAGGATCTGAATCTAAGTCTGCAAGTCTTGACTCTGCTGGATAAATCTGACCTAGGGGCTGTAGTGTCCAAAGCCATGTCTGTTGCCAGGAAATTGTCTGATGAAAATGAAGTTAGGCAGAAAACTTCCCTGAACTTGTTTCCAGTCTGTGACATGGGGGAGGCCATCATGGAGGACCTCAAGGATTTACCCACTCTCAGCACTAGACTGAAATTTAAACTCAGGGCGGGAAGCCTGGGCGCTGTTTACCAACTTCGAAATCGCAAGGCTGAGCCAAAAGCCAAGTCCCTTTTGGGGCCTAGTTATTGGGCAAATCACACACAGCAGATTGATGCTTGTGTAAAGGGATTTCTAGAGGATATCTGGAAAAGTCAGATCAATTGTCTGTTCCAAGGTAAGTCATACTACTGGCGTCAGCCCCTGACAAAGGTAGTTTCTGTCCCTTTGCGTTCCACTCAAACTGGGCACGGGGTCAATGGCCACAAGGCTAAGACAAACAACGTCTTATGAGTACATTCTATTACTCCACTGCAGAGGGGTCAACTCTGAGGTTAAGAAAACCATGCTTTGTCGTGTTATTAGACCTGCCTTGGAGTACGGATCTGCTATATGGGCTCTAGAATCCATTCAAGTGGGGGTGCTCAAGGAGTGTATGTCAGCATGCTCCAAAACAGCCAATGTGGCTGTTCGGGGTGAGTTTGGCATTCCGTCCTTAAGCTCCCGACGAGATGAATTCAAGGTCAGATGGTGGGGTCAGCTGCAACATATGCCCAACACCAGATATCCTAAGTTAATCGACTCTATATCTTGGAAACAGGACCGCCCTGTCAAACAGGCTAAGTCCTGGCAGAAGAGAGTAGAAGAGATCCTCAAGGACCTGGACCTGGATCCGCAAGTCTTGACCCTGCTGGATAAATCTGACTTAGAGGCCGTAGTGTCCTCAGCCATGTCTGTTGCCATGAGATTGTCTGATGAAAATGAAGTTAGGCAGAAAACTTCCCTGAACTTGTTTCCAGTCTGTGACATGGGGGAGGACACCTCAAGGGTCTACCCACACTCGGCACTAGACTGAAATTTAAACTCAGGGCAGGAAGCCTACCTTTGAACAGCAAACAGAAGCAGAGAGGAAAGGGAGAGTGCAATTGCCCGTTGTGTGGGCAATCTGAAGACAGTATTCATTTTCTGATACACTGTCCGGGGTTCTCTCACCAAAGAGACGCTCTCTTCAAATCTATTAAGGGAATTGTGCCTGTACCCCTGTTTACCAACTTTGAAAGTCTCGAGGCTGAGCCAAAAGCCCAGGCCCTCCTGAGGCCTAGTTTTTGGGCAAATCACACACAGCAGATTGATGCTTGTGTGAAGGGATTTCTAGAGGATATCTGGAAAACCCGGATTAATTCTTTATATGGAGGTAAGTCTTACTACCAACGTCAGCCCCTGACAGAGGTAGGTTCTGTCCCTTTTGTTCCCGCTCAAACTGGGGCGCGGGGTCAATGGCCACAAGGCTACGGCAAACAACGTCTTATGAGTACAATCTAGTACTCCTTTGCCCGTTGTGTGGGCAATCTGAAGACAGTATTCATTTTCTGATACACTGTCCGGGGTTCCCTCACCAAAGAGACGCTCTCTTCAAATCTATCAAGGGAATTGTGCCTGTACCTCTGTTTACCAACTCTGAAAGTCTCAAGGCTGAGCCAAAAGCCCAGGCCCTCCTGAGGCCTAGTTATTGGGCAAATCACACACAGCAGATTGATGCTTGTGTGAAGGGATTTCTAGAGGATATCTGGAAAACCCGGATTAATTCTATATATGAAGGTAAGTCTTACTACCAACGTCAGCCCCTGACAGAGTTAGGTTCTGTCCCTTTTGTTTCCGCTCAAACTGGGCGTGGGGTCAATGGCCACAAGGCTACGGCAAACAACGTCTTATGAGTACAATCTATTACTCCTTTGTTTTTTGTTTCTTTTCCAGACATGTTCTCTTTTAGAAGCTCAACTGAGGTCTTCGTGTGTTGGGTGAAGGTACTCCTTTATCGAATCTTGCAACGGTTCTTGACCACAGATGGAGCAGGCTCTTCTTCTAATTCTACAAGTATTGTGCATCCTAGTGAGGCGAGCTCCTCATTGGACAGGAAGTGTTTGCATTCGCTTGCAGCATATTTGGAGGGAAATGCTGACTGCACAAGGTGGGGTCTTTTCCCTTTTTGAGTTCATAGAGAAGATCTAACACGAGGGCTGTAACTTTAACTCTTTTTCTTTTGAGGTTATTTTATGTGGGGTGATGATAGGGTAGTGCAGCTGCAAGAAGGTTCGAACAATCATTTCCACAATGTGTAAGCACTTGAGAATCAGTGAGGTAGATTGCCTGTTTCTTCTGTCCTTTTCTTCCTTAATTCCCCAAGCCATACTTTCTGTTTCATTGTCTCATGGTTGTTCTGCACTGCTGGGTGGACAGGATGAGAAACTCAGTGGAAAAGTACTTGGATATGTTTGATCCTCTTTCTACTACGACACCTCGAGGCATCTTTTGCAGCCGCGAGGGTGAGGTTGATCCCAATAGGGTGAGATTGCAGCCTTCCTACTGTCCCACTAACATAAGATCTGATCAGCGACAAATACAAGTCTTCCCCTGAAGGTAAACTGGCAGTATGTCGTAAATCGTGAGGTCTTGTAAAGGGTCTTCATTGCATCTGTCTACGAGTATCAAGCATGAAACTCTTCTTTATGGACATACAATGTTTTTCAGTGTTTCTCAGTGATGTGTTGTGTCATAACCCAGACGGTGGATGATCTCCCTTTCGAATGCGCTCCGGTTGCAGTTCTCGACCAAATTTCCCATTTTCTCAATGTAAGCCATTTTCACTGACGCCCTTGAAACTTCAACATGCATAGACCTGGTTACTCTCCCATGGCTGAAGTGAAGGCATAATTTCTTGATATTACAATAAAATAGGTTCAAGCTCACTTTCCTCAGTGCTGAGAGCTGGAAAGAATGTATGGTCGTATCATTTGCACCCCTTCAGAAGGAAGTGAACTCAGTGATCATGTGTAACTTATGTGTTCGACCAGAGTTTATTTGTGGCTTCCACAAAAGATTCCATGGATGTGAAATAAAAAAATACCTCATCGATTCTTTGACTCTTTATTTGGCAGGAGGCAAGAGAGGGCTTGCGAGAGGCAATGGCTGCAGATGCTATTGCACTGAACGCTGAACAGTTTGGAGACGTCTCCATCTCTGGACAGTGTGGGCCAGTGGGAAAAGGGATGTACAGCACCAGAGAATCAAAGCAAAGGGACTCTGACTCTGAATTCTCAACACCCACTGAGATCCCTCAGATGATAGAGTTGTCAACAAAAGACTGTCCTGAGTCTGTGGGTTCACCTCTGACAGTGTCAGGCGGTACTTGGGACTTCCAGAAGAAGATAGCATCCTTGCGGTTCAATGGGAGTTCTCTGAGTCCAGGACAGAGATGCCAGGAGAGCAGCACGATATGCAGGGACTTCAAAAGCATCAACAATGCCAACCTAGGTTTGTGTTCCTGCTTGGAATGCCATTTGCAGCAAAACTTTTAGGTACTATTACTGAAATTGCAGTCGGTTTCATTTCCATCGCAGCAATAGATGCAGAAGAGGATTTGCTATTAGCAAGCATGGACTCAAGGGTGAAGGAGCTGGTCCGGATGCGAGGGGGTCGGCAGGAGCTCATTGTTGTGGCATCACTCCTCAGTCGCATTCCTAATCTAGCAGGCCTTGCACGTACTTGTGAGGTCAGCCTTTGGCCTCATTACCCAGATCAAATGTGTATAATTGGATTTGCTTCCCTACAGGTTTTGGACATTTTGGTGCTATAAGAAAACTTTTGAATTGTTCCCAAGGGAGCTTGAGGGCCCATGGGACGAAGTAGAACAACGCTATACCCGTCCATATCTTGTGCAGGCATTAGAGCATTGAGAGCCCTATTTTGAGAGGTAACTCTGACAATGCAGAAATAGATCATAATTCTTGCCGGTACTGCAGCCATTAAACAAACACCTAATTATGGGCTGAAACAGATTGTTTTCAAAATGAAACCTAGCAAGGCAGGTTTCGGCAGTGGCCTCCTCCAGTCATGAATGACAGCTTTGGACAATCTGTTTTGATGTGAGGGTTGGGCAGTTCAGCCTCAGTCCTTGATGGGTTCTGAAGAAAGAAATAGGCATGGATTCAATTGGCAGGTGTTCAAAACAGCAAGTTTGGTTGTAGCTGATGCGAGTGTTGTTGAGGACCGGCAATTTCAACTGATTAGGTATCGATTCCAATCCAGTCGATTGATTTGTTGAAAGAAATCCTTCAGAATACCTTGGCAACTGCTGAGACTTCTGGGGAGTGCTTGTTCATTTAGTTTGCTTGAATCTACATCTATGGTCAACCATGCCAAAGCAATCCATGCTCTCCTTTTGAAGACATATGTCAGTCTGACATTTGGATTCACATGGACCTTTATCTGGGGGAACAGTCGTAGTATAATTGATTTGGCCTCTTTGCACTGCAAGAAGGGAATAGAAAAAAAAAAAATAGACGGTTGCTGACCAGCTGTTTTTTGCTTTACAGTGTCACTGCAGAGCGATGGGTTCCAATTGTGGAGGTCCCAGAAGCTGGTCTTCCGAACTTTCTTCAGCGCAAGAAGAAAGAAGGCTTTTCTCTCTTAGGCCTGGAGCAAACTGCTAATAGTGTCTCAATTGATGAGTACATGTTCCCCAAAAAAGCGGTGTGTCACCAAATCCTGTTTCCATGGACTAGAGGTAGAAGATGAAAGAATGTACTCATAAGACGTTGTTTGCTGTAGCCTTGTGGCCATTGACCCGAACACAAAGGGACAGAAACTACCTCTGTCAAGGGCGGACGCTGGTAGTATGACTTAACCTTGAAACCAACAATTGATCCAAGTTTTCCAGATATCCTCTGGAAATCCTTCAAACAAACATCAAACTGCTGTGTGTGATTTGCCCAATAACTAGACCCCGAAGGGGCCTGGGCTGCTTTTGGCTCAGCCTCGAGATTTTCAAAGTTGTTAAACAGAGGTACAGGAATAATTCCCTTGATAGATTTGAAGAGGGTATCTCACCGGAGAGAGTACCCAGGACAATGAATCAGAAAGTGGATATGGTCTTCAGATTGGATGGAGTCTCCCCTATGCCTGCGAAGTCATCCGCAAACATAAGGTGGTGGCATCACCCACCCTTAACCCAAATTCTCTCAGTTTCCACATCCTCGAGTAGTTGATTGAAGATGTAGAAGATGAAAGAAAGAAAGAGATATAACATCCAGCAGAAATTCAAAGAGCTTATGGCGAAAAGGGAAGCCTGAAACATGAAAAGTGGGATCCCAACAACCAGCCACAATGAGAAAACTACTACTCAACTTCAAGAGGTCTTGAAGGTGGAGAAGATAAGCCACAAGGCATCTCTAATCCTCGTAATGGAACCTCTGTGAGGTTTGGCTCTCTAAATAGGCAATAGTAGCAGCCCTGAAGTCCTTAGTACAGAGGATAGTTTTGCGTTTCCTTGGAGACAGAGAAGCCGGTTTCCCCTTTGTCAGTTGGCCCACAGCTGCTTCTGTAAACTTGTTTTTTGGGGCATGATTAACTACTCCCAGATATGTGGAGGATGTGGCCACTTCGATATCATGATTATTGTAGAGGATGTAATCATGCCTTCCGTGCGAATGACGGCTTGCCATTATCTCACAGCCATTGACCCCATGGAAAGCTTCCTCGGGGAACCTTTTGTGAGGTTTGCACCTGCCAGGGCTTATCCCGGCAGCTCAGCTGCAGGTATAAACTTATTTTTCCTCAACTTCCATTAAGGTGCTCGCAGAGGCACTTGTCTGCATGCAAACTCGACAGCCTGGTTGCAGAGATTTTAATTTTAGTTTTATATCCCTGCATTTACCACAGAAACCACATGTATGGGGAAGGCATATGCCCGTCACTCTGGGTTGTGTGCAGGGCGAGTTTGTCATAGAGAATCTCCAATTAGCAGGGCCATTGAAGAGCATGATATTGGTTTTGTAAACCTGCAGTCCATAGTTCTTCTCCAAAATGTGAAGGTGTCTTTGTAGGATGATGGGAGATTGATCCAATAACACAACATCGTCACAGTACAGAAGCACTAATTGTGGCAGTCTCCCATCTAAAGTTGCCCTCTGGCACCAGCTTTGGATGGAGTTCAAGATAGGAGGCAGAAGGGGATTCGAACTTGGAGGCTTTGCAGTAGTTTTCAAACATTTATTGAGATTGGTTGTCGTTTTTTCTGCTATTTCCCAGACCATCTTTGTGATTGTATTTCAATTTTCATCAATATTACACTTGTAAGAGGACAGAGAAAGAGGAAGTCAGATTTTTCAGGGAGGGCCTAGGCAGGGGCTTCAAACTGTTTTCAAATATGCAACAATCTTCCTGTCTGATTGTTTGAGAAGATTCTTTGGATACGATCAACCGTAGCATCTCTTACTCATTCTTGTGCAAAGGTCCAGTGCCAATATATTTGCCTAAGCTCTAGTGTCCAACCAATATTATTTCAAGTAAGGGATCAGTCCAACATCTTTCTAATGTATTGTATAAATTTAACTATGGTCAGGGCCAAGCATTCCACAACCATTGGCTATGACCCTGTTGTATTGATTGTACGAATTGGTTGAAGGAATGATTGGAGCTGTTGAAGAATCATCTGAGTGATAAATTGCAGGTGCTGGTTCTGGGGCGGGAGAAGGAGGGCATTCCAGTTGATCTCATCCAGGTGCTGGATGCTTGTGTTGAGATCCCGCAGCTTGGCGTGATTCGATCTCTCAATGTGCATGTCAGTGGAGCCATCGCTGTCTGGGAATACACCCGGCAGCACCGCCCTCGGTTTGGCCTCCCCTCTTCTGTGGGGAGTATATGACAAATGGGGGGAAACAGGTATTTTGTAGATGAGGATCGAGTGTTGTGGAAGAACACTGGACAGGTCATTATTTTGAAGATTTATTGGTCGTAATCTCTTTGTTTATCAGTAAAATCTCGCCGGAGAGCTGTCAGTGTGATGTTGCTATAGGACTCAATTGTCTAAAGATGGATGAAGGGCCACTTCACATGTGAGCCCCATACTATACTCGTACTTTAGAGTGAAGGGAACACATTTTGAAGAGAGGTCAGGAAATCTAACCCGGGTGGTGCTCGAAGATATAATTCCTTAAAGAACATCTGGATTGTGGGTGATGGAATAGACATGGGCATACCAAGCATCATGTCTCCTAAAAAGATGGAGCTCATGAGGGTTTGGTCTGCCAAAAAGAAGTAAAGATGTTGCTATGTCAACCCGGCTCTGCTGTGACAAGCAGTACCACAAAACATCTTTTCGAGCAACAACCAAAAAAACCAATGCTGAAATTTCCTGTCTCTCCTCAAATGAGTGTGAGCAGATGTTGTCACCTCCCCCTTTTGCAAGAGAGCCCATTGCCGTTTGAGGCTTGTTTTATGTTTCAATGTGAGCGGCAAAATGAAGAGAAGGAATGTGAGAACTTGAATTAAGCGGGAGGAGCCATTTTAAGTAGCAAGCGCAGAGCATTGGTGTCGTGGTGCGGCTACTACACCAGATGAAGCAAAGCTCCTTTGGACAGGGAATGGGTGACCTCCCGGGAGGAACCCGTGCTGCACCCAATCATGCCTGTCTAGTGGCACCAGAGGCCACTGGTTTTTCCTTGGCTTCAACCCAAAGGGCTGCACCAATAATGGATAACTCTCCCCACTACATAACAACTTCCTCCCTAGGCTCACAAGAAGTAAGCCTAATGTTCAATTCTCTCAGACCATAACCGTGGTTGAATTTGCAAAGCCACTACTCAACCTACCCGTGTAGTAGGTCAACCCTAGTATTACATTGGTTACTTCAAAAGAATGTGCTCAAATCAACTGAGCTGCAAATAGTTTTTGATAACTCCCATCATCTCACTGCCTGTAAAACGTCCAAGACAGCCCCTGGCTGCTGCAATCTCACCAAATGTAACCACAAAATCCCCAGCTACTGCCTTCTTCTGTTCATGAACCTTGCTCTTCTCATGGATGCCATTTGTGAAAGGACCTAGCTTTTCAGCCTCGACAACTGGCAGCTGAAAGGGAGACAAAGACCTCGCCAAAACAACTTGCTCTCCACCCTTGGCCTTCACGAAATCCTTCAGATGACAAATGGTGAAAGGGACAGGCTCATAGCTATGGTCGCCATATTCCACTGGCGTGGAGTGGTCCCCTGTCACGCACATGGAGTAGTGCACACTGCCTGTGCACTCAGCTTCCCAAAGCAAACGTGCCAACTGGCCTATCATAGTGTCCACAGCTTCAAACGCCTTCACTTTCAGCTGGAGTGCCTTGTCGTGACCACAATCATCAATTGCCTGCAAGATATCCCACACACCAATGCTCAGATTTAGGAGTGTTATAGAGAAAGATATTCACATCAGTGAGCAATTTGCTGGTCCAGAGTGATGCTCAACTTGGAATCTGTGCCGTTTGGGTGTGATGTCTGGAATGAGAACTTCATTCAGTTGATCCGTCTAGTTATATCGCCACTTGACTTACAACTCACAAATTCTCTTCTGATGAGCTCCAGCCAGCAGATCCACAACATGGGATATGCTGGCCCTTTCACTACTATCAAGAGAATTAGTCTCCAAACTTATCCTCCAAAGAGCTATGCAAACAACTGTACGAAGAAGTGTCACCACTATGCATTACTCCTGGCAGTGAAGTGTGTTGGTTGATACAGTATAGCTAATACATTACCTTTAACCAAATAGTACACAACCTCTGTCAAAAAATAACTGCTAGTGAAGGGGAGGCACCTTGATATGAAGAAAACCGAAGTCATAGCCCTCGCTGAATCCAGGTCGGCCCTCATCTTCACCAGGAACAAACACCTTGGGTGGAGGCGCCAGAGGGGCCGCCAACGCCTTCGCAATTGCAGTTGCCTTGGAGGTGAGAAGCGTACGGTAGTCACCAGTGGCCCCTGGGGCCTCCAAGATGTCAATGCCTAGGGACAATCCCAGACCAGCTATGATTTTGGTGGGAGCAACCATGCATGGTCGCAGCCCTTGCTGTTCTAGAAACGTTGGCACCTGTAAGGACCACCCACGCTTCTGGTTTCATTACCAATGGACTAACAGAGCTCACACCCAGACTCTAATGCTGACTAGCTGCAATTCAAGTTCTATACCCCACATTGCTCTAGACTGATAAGTCCTACAAGTCATCCTTGAGAAGAACAGTTCAGTGTGATGAGCTTTAAATTCAAGTTCTAGACCCGGCATTGCTCTCACATGGTAAAATCCCACAAGGCAACCTTTGAGACATATATATCAGTGTGATCCTGCGTATGTTTAGCACCAGTAGAAGGTAAAGAAGTCACAAAGGAATGAGGTAAATCTATCCTTTTGGAATAGGGCAACAATATGTCTAAAAAAGAGCAGAGCTTATAAGGTGAAGCAGACAAGATTTATCCCCTGTACTTGCTCCGATAGCACGTTAATGCAACTGATACTTCACAAAATTTGACGGGTGCATCCAGTACTACGGTGCCATGTCACAGTAAGGAGCAGAACATAGCATGGAAAGCAGACCTCAATGCGAATGCCACAGCCGCGCAGCAGCACTACATTGGCAACAGCCTTGCCTTTTGCTGCACGCTCTGCATTAAGTGGGTGTGCTCCCAAAATACTGCGCATGACCATTGAAAGCTCATTTACCACCATAGCTGTGTGTGCTGCCTCCTTGCTATCATCCAGTCCCTTAACATCAAGCAGTTGACGATTGTCCTTCAGTGGGTCAGTGCCTGAGATGTTGCCACTCAAACCTGGCCCACTCACCACCACCCCACACCTGTGCTCCGTGGCATACCTGAGGTCAAATACTGTTGTAGTAAGATTGCCTTCAATAAGTTGGGAATGGCTACATATCTGCAGTCCCACTAAAAGCTGTGTGGTACCTTGGAATCGACAAAACCCATCTACAAGGTGAGTTTCACTGGTGTGGTAATACTTATGGGCCCCTCATCTCTGTCCATAGTGGAAAAGGACTATACAGTCAAAGGGCTCAATCAGCTCAGTCACTCATGTTTGTCTTAAAACCCCAAGCCAAATGCTGTTCCAAGGTCCAGCTGAAGCTAGCATGCCTTGGTTGTCAGGGAAGATGCCCTCGTTATCAATCACATTGTGGTCTCACTCGGCATCCCAACATATAATAGATCTCAGGGCCATTCGTGAAATTAGAATTTAGTGTAAGGGAGACTTACCTTGGCAGGATAGAGTCTAGAAGGTGCACCTGACAGAAACTTTGTAGTTAGGATAGGATGGCAACTTCAACCCGTTGAGGGCCGCACTTAGAATGGGGCCCTCATGCTCAAAGTGCCGGTCTGCCCTCCTGCTGGTAACAACTCCGGTCTCCTCATCTATTGTTGCAAAATTGCTCTGTTTGGCCACCCTCTCTCCCCGACCCAGTCAAAAATGGGAGCTCAGATAATCTGCGCATATCTGATGCCATTGTCTGGTCTACATGCAGAAGATGATACAGCGGTTTGCAGCACGGATAAGTCCAACCTCTTCCAAAAACCAGCCAGAACGCTGGTTTTTCTTGCTTCCTTAATTTCTCATCTCGCCAACCAGATGGCGGAAGAGGGTAGGGGACCACGAATGAGAGAACGGGAAAAAAAAAACGCAGCAATGAAGGCCCACGGACAAGAAGAATAACGAAGTGAAAAGAAAGACACACAGACAGGATAAAGAATGTGATAGACCCATTAACAAACCTTGAAGGCAATATCGCCAGGAATCATCGCAAGACCGGCACCCAGAGACTCAAAGGAGCCACGGCCACGATAGTAGATGCGAGGATTGTAACCAAGCAAAGAGAGATGAGCAGTGTCACTACCGCATGCCAGACCTGGCTCCACGGGGTCCATGAGCCCACTCACCCCCGCACTTGCCATCGCATCCAAATTGGGCGTTTCTGCAGTTTCTACAGGGCTCTTCCATCCTAGGGAGGGCACCGCCACATCCCCCAGCCCATCCACCAGCACCAACACCACCCTTGACTTCGGCTCTTTCTGCTCACCCAGTGTCATGTCTGCGGATTGCAGCTGTGCCAACGGAGAGAGTTAGAGCCAGAGAGAGATCTCACAAGGGAAATTGAAGAGCAACTCTGTAACTTATGTTCGGTGGTCAGGTCTGCACGCTTGTGTGAAGCTCCAATTTATAGTTCATGGATCCATCGATTGCTGGCAGGGTTGACTTGGGTAACATGTTTCTGAAGCCAGAGAGATGACGCCAACCGGAGTTAGCGGAAGTAAATAAGAGCCTTGGCACCCCAAGTTATCAAGTTTTTTTTTCTCTCTCTCTCTCTCTTTCAGTGAAAAGTTAGTAACTTATGCTCTTTGAAAAAAAGAAGGGGGACAGAGGCCCTTAAATCGAATTAAAATGCACCAAAAGTCGTGAATGCAAATATATACAAGACGCCAACCGAAGTTAGCGTAAATGAGAGAGAGAAAAAAAAATGTAATCTAGAAGAAGTTGAGGAATCAATATATGAAGGAAGCCAGTTTGTTTTGTTTTGTTTTGTAGCGCTGAGATGTCCCAAACCGGGGGGCAGCCCTGGTAACTTGGCCCGTTGGAAAGCCCTGCCAAGCATTAGATGGGGCATGGAGTTGAATGCGAGGGGCCCGGTTCTGCCAGCGTGGACCCTCCCCCACCCCACGCCCCATGAGACATGCCCTCTCCCGCATTCCCATCCCTCCTGCCCTCATGCATGGCATCGCCCTCCATCCCCCCCTGCATGCCTTCATCCTCCCCATGCTACATGGCATCCCAAGCATACATCATGCCCTCTTTCAAAAATCATTCTGACATCTATTCAAATTTCAACTGGCAAATCTAAAGAAAGAATGGACGTTGGGATATATACCACATCGTCACATACACTCCAACCCTCATACACTCCAACCCTAATCCAGGGTTCTGCTACCCTCAGCGTGCATTTCCTTGTACAGTAGTTCTCTCCAAGCCGTCCAAATGCGTCCCCACCCTGGCACTCTGCGTTCACCTTCCATATTGAATTGTGTTTGTATAATGTTGCCCACATGAACATGTTGCATGGATGTCTGGCCCACATGAAGAAGTTTGTGCTTGCATAGGGTCCAATTTGTTGTCTGATGCATGAATTTCCATTGCAGCTATACATGCCCACAATCTGCCAGCACCATGTGGTTGAATCTATGGCTGCCCAGGGGCCCATTGGTGGTTTTCACAGAGAAGTCCAAGATCACCAGACTTCAGACATAAGTGCGCAAAGGAGGCACGTTGGATAGCAAGTTGGTTGAACCCTCCTTGGGTGAAAGCAGAGCTGGATGCCATGATACAAGGTCTAGCACAGTGTGGTGATGCAAGGACACTATGTATGCAGGGCGACTGAAAGACGCAGTGCACATTTTGAACCGGCCAAGACATTTCGGCAGACTCCGACACTTACGTCCGTCTCTTGCAGGAGTGCATCAACATGCAAGGCCTAGAAGAAGGAAAGCAGGTGCATGCCCACATTATCCGAACTGGGTTCAAGCCAAAAGTCTTCTTACTTAACACCCTTATGAACATGTACGCCAAGTGCAAGAGCGTGTTGGATGCATGGCAAGTGTTTGACAACATGCATAAACGAGTGATATTTACCTGGAATATAATGATAGCAGGATATGCCAATTATGGGTGCGGGAGGGAGGCAATTGAGATGTATGAGCAAATGATGCAGGAAGGGATGACACCCAATAAGGTGACATTCATATGCATTGTGAAAGCATGTGCCTATCTGGCATCCCTGGAGAAGGGCAAAGGGGTCCATGCCGACATTATCAGAGCTGGGATTGCACCAGATGTGATTCTGGAGACTACCTTTGTTGACATGTATGCCAAATGTGGGAGCATGCAGTATGCGCGTCAAGTGTTCGATAATTATACTCATCATGGGTGTTGTATGGAGGCTTTTGAGATGTATGAGCAAATGATATAGGAAGAGGTGACTCCGGACAAAGTTACTTTCATTTGCGTTCTCAGGACGTGTGGCAGTCTGGCAGCCCTGGAGAAGGGCAAAGAGGTTCATGCTAACATTATCAAATGTGGAATTCCACCGGATATCATCCTGGAGACTGCCCTCACAAACATGTACACCAAATGTGGGAACATGAAGGATGCGCTTGAAGTGTTTGACAACATGGCTGAGCGCGATGTTGTGTCATGGAGCGCTATGATTGCAGGATATGCTCAGAATCACTGGGGTAGGGAGGCTTTTGGCATCTATGACCACATGATCAAGGAAGGCGTGGCACCCAACAAGTCACAAATATCTTCTCAATGCTTGTGCCAGCCTTGCAAGCCTGGAAAAAGGCAAAGAACTGCATGCTGAGATAATCAAAGCTAGAATCCCAGCAGATGTCATTCTGGACACTGCCCTTGTTAACATGTATGCAAAATGTGGGAGCATGGAGGATGCCATTCAACTGTTTGACAATACAACTCAACGGAATGTGGTTTCATGGAATGTGGTGATTGCAGGATGTGGTCAGCATGGTTGTGCCATTTGAACAAATGCAAGAGAAAGGGTTGAAGCCAAATAGTGTCACCTTCATTTGTGTTCTCTCTGCATGTAGCCATGTAAGCCGAGTGGATGAGGGTTGTCACTACTTTGATTACATGAATCAAGTTCATGGCCTTGCTCCTACAGTGGAGCATTTTGGCCACATGGTGGACCTTTTTGCGCGTGAGGGAATATTGGTTGATGCAGAGGAGTTTGCCAACAGAATGCCTATCAAACCAGGTGCTTCAGTGTGGGGGGCCTTGCTTGGTGCTTGCAGAATTCATGGCAATGTGGAGGTAGCGCCCGAACATGTGGCAAAATGCCTCCTGCAGTTGAATCCGCAGGAGGCTGTGACTTATGTGCTGCTTTCAAACATCTATGTTGCAGCTGGCAGGTGGGACGATTCAACAAAAGTGAGAAAAATGATACACGACAGAGGTGTGAGAAAAGAACCAGGGCACAGTTACATTGAGGTAGACAACCGGGTGCATACATTCGTTGAAGAAGAGAATTCGCATCCACAAATTGAGGAAATCCATGTTGAGCTGAAGAGATTGTCTATGTGCATGACATGTGCATGAAAGAGGTTGGGTATGTATCTGACACACAGTTTGTATTGCATGATGTGGAGGTGGAGCAAAAAGAAGTTTCTCTTTGTCACCACAATGAGAAGCTGACAATTGCTTTTGGGCTCATGAGCATCCCCCTGGGATGCCCATCTGTGTCATCAAAAACCTATGGGTGTGTGGTGACTGCCACACCGCTACCAAATTCATATCAAAGATTATTGGTCGTACAATTGTTGGGCGGGATACCAACCGCTTTCACCACTTCCAAGATGGGGACTGCTCTTGTGGGGATTACTGGTGAAAAAAACAGCAAGTGTGTTGCCTCAAGCAGGTAATAAACAAGTGTTTCATTGAAAACATCTCAACTGTCCCTGTGAACTACCCATATGATCTCTTTGCCACCAAAAACTTTAAAGTGATTCATTCATGGTGAATATTGCCATCCACGTGCAACACTGAAGTGCCATATTTATGGCAGGCCTTATAGCAGAGCAGTGTTGATTCATTCATGTCGACGATCACAATCACAGACATTATCGAACAGCTGGAGTACCAAACTGACGGGAAGCTTCATTGCAGGGGAGAATGAATCACCAAATAGCTGAAGTATTGGATTGCAAGGTGTGTTAGTTCATCATGGTGATAATCACCATCTGTGTACATCTTCAAACAGCTGGAGCACCAAATTCGCGGAAAGTCTTATTGGGGCAAAGTGTTGATTTATTCATGGTGATGATCACCATCCGCGTACATCAGTCAACAGCTGGAGTACTCGTGGAAGCCAGGTGTTACCAGCTTCCACATGAAACATGTTATGGAGTTGAAAGTTCTTTTACCAAAAAAGGTTGAACAAGGGGATCACAAAATCATTAAGGATGCAAACGCACACATTCCTAATTGTTGAATGTAAAATGTCCTTCCCTTTTTGTTGCCTGCATCTGAAAAAATGCCCAGAATTGATAACAAAACCGACATTCTAGTAATATAGTCATGTACCATGTTCCAGTTTGCATTTGGAAGTTCCATATACCCTCTTCTGCCGGCTGCCCGAACCGTTCCCATTCAAGTGTCACCCAATCAAGTGACAAGGACACTTGTGCAGCCCCATCCTTTCCTACACAACACGTGTACACTTTGGGATGGATGCATGCATGATTGCTTTTACATGCAAGTTGGAGCAACTTTGGGATGAATGAACCGTCATGGATGAAGGTTAAAAGTTATCATGCTATGAATGAAAACACATATAGAAAGTATGAGTGCATATGTGCATATAGACTAAGTGCCTGTACAAGGGAATGATTGCATTAGTCAAGAATGGTATCATGAAACCATAAGAGTGTAATACCATTCCCATCCCGAATGGGAGGAATGCATGCATGCAAGGTTTGAGATGGAAGTTGGACCCACTTTGAAGAAAATATGGATATGCACTATGTTGCATTCATGAAATTTCTAGGGCGTCCTAGGGGTCGTGCTGATGAGCCCAAAACCAATGGCCAGCTTCTCACTCTGGTGATAGAGAGAAAATTCATTTTGCTCCTCCACCACATCATGCAGTACAAAGCATGTGTCAGGCACATACCCCGCCTCCTTCATCTGCCCAGACAATCTTCTCAGCTAAGCATGGATTTCCTTAATTATGGGATGTAGTTTGTCATCTACAACAAAGGTGTGCGCCCTATTGCCAACCTCAATGCAGTAGCGACGTGGCTCCTTCCTAACCCCTCTGACCTTCATCATTTTTCTCACCTTTGCACTATCATCCCACCTGCCAACTGCAACATAGATGTTTGATAGCAACACATAAGTCGCGGCATCTTGTTCATCCCACTTGAGAATAGATGTTGCAGCAGGTTCAGCCATCTCCACATTGCCATGGATTCTGCAGGCACCAAGGCCCTCCAAACCATAGCATTTGGTTTCATTGGCATTTTGTTAATGAGCTCCTCTGCCTCATCCAATTGCCCCATATGTCCAAGAAGGTCCACCATGCAGCCAAAATGCTTTACTGTCGGAGAGACACCATGATCTTGACTCAGGGAATCAAAGTAGCGTCTTCCTTCATCCAGTAGGCTAGTGTGGCTGCATGCAGAGAGAACACATATAAAGGTGATATTGTCTAGCTTCAAGCCTTCCGTTTGCATTCCTTCAAATAGTTGCAGGCTTCCCTATGACAACCATGCTGGGCATATCCTGCAATCATAGCATTCCAGGACGCCACATCTCGTTCGGCCATATTGTTGAACACTCCCTTTGCATCCTCCATGCTCCCACATTTGGCATACATGTCCACGAGGGCATTGTTCATAGTGACATTTGGTACAATACCAACTCTGACAATGTCACCATGGACCTCTTTGTCCTTTTCCAAGGCTGCCAGGCTTGCACATGCATTGCAAACGTGATGTGGTTGGGCTTCACCTCTTCCTGCATCAAATTTTGCTCATATGTCTGCAAAGCCTCAGTCCCGCACCCCTGCTGTGCATATCCTGCAATCATTGCATTCCACGACACCACATCACGTTCAGCCATAGTGTCGAACACTCCCTTTGAATCTTCAATGCTCCCACATTTGGCATACATGTCGAGAGCTACCAAGCTTGCACATGCCTTGCAAACACAAACAAACATGATGCAGTCGGGCTTCACCCCTTCCCACATCATCTGCTCAAAGGTCTCCAAAGCCTCCATCTCGCATCCTTGCATATCCTGCAATCATCCTGTTCCATGACACCACATTTTGTTCAGCCATATTGTCGAACAACCCCTGTGCATCTTCAATGCTCCCACATTTGGCATACATGTCCACCAGGGCAGTGTTCAGAATGACGTCTGGTACTATTCCAACTTTGACGATATCACCATGGACCTCTTTGCCCTTTTCCAAGGCTTCCAGGCTCGCACACACACTGCAAACGCAAACAAACGTGATATGGTTGGGCTTCACCCCTCCGTGCATAATTTGCTCATAGGTCTCCAAAGCCTCCATCCCACACCCGTATTGTGCACATCCTGCGATCATCGCGTTCCATGACACCACATTTCGTTCAGCCATGTTGTCGAACACTCCCTCTGCATCTTCAATAATCCCACATTTGGCATACATATCCAGCAAGGCAGTGTTTAGAATGACATCTGGTACCATTCCAGATCTGACAATGTCACCATGGACCTCTTTGCCCTTTTCCAAGGCTGCCAGGCTCGCACATGCATTGCAAAAGCAAACAAACGTGATGTGGTTGGGCTTCACCTCTTCCTCCATCATTTGCTCATGTCTCCAAAGCCTCGATACCACGCCCATGTTGTGCATATCCATATCTTGCGATCAGTCTGATGAGAGGGCAAATCAGGCTGAAATAGATTGAACAAGAAGGTTCCCTCACCACATTGTCCTTGACTTTGTGTCATGACTGATGGAGGATTCAACCGACCATCAACCCAAAAGGACCTCTTGTATATGCTGCTTGTGTCCATGGTGGGGTAATGTCGGATTGGTCTGTGAGAACCACCACGGTGCAGCTGAGCAGCCATAGATTGAAACACGACCTCCTAAGACCAAGCTGACCCTCCTAAGCACCTTGTAAACACCAAAGAAAAATACCAAATCGTGATACTAACAGGAAGAGCCAAACTTCTTCACCTCATACATTAAGAGAAAGCCACACCTTACGATTACGGTTGTCCCACCATCGTGAAGGATCTTTAAAGAACTCATGCTAGCTCCGCTCCGTGCTCCAAGGTAGACTTTTGTGCCCGAAAATCCAGCAGCATCAACATTTTGCCAAGTTCCTTTACGGAGGGGTGCTAGTGAGCTTTCAACAACATTCATGCTGGTCACTTTAGGCTCCATTGGACTCTCCACAATGAGGACATACAAACATGTCCAAACGTACACAGATGTTAAACCAGCTTATGTCTGCAGTGTGGAGATTTTGGAGTGGTCTCTGAAAACTTGTTTGGGCGTACTCCCCAAACACGATTTTTGAAAGAGGGCATGATGTATGCTTGGGATGCCATGTAGCATGGGGAGGATGAAGGCATGCAGGGGCGATGTCATGCATGAGGGCATGATGGGAGGAGGGATGGGGATGTGGGAGAGGGCACGTCTCTGTCCTGGCAACGGGAACATGAGGCGCGGGAAAGCATGCCGCGCGGCAGCAGCCGCGCGGTGCGCGGGCATTGGAGCGGGGGGTGGGCGTGGGGTGGGGGGGGGTCCACGCTGGCAGAACCGGGCCCCTCGCATTCACATCTAATGCTTGGCGAAAGCCCTCCACAAGGAGGGGTGCACGGGCTTGGTCTCATGATTTTTGGACCTGCGGTGTGGGAGATGTGGAATTTCAAGTACTTTGGGTCGTTGGATATTCACAAAAAAAATGCAAAGTGGGCATGCCTCGAGAGGAGAGATATCAAGGGAAAGGTCTCCGGTTCAAATTTGGTCGTAGGCTCTATGGAAAAAAAATGATGTTATATTGTCGCGCACCTCACTTCGGTAAGTTCCCCTTCAAGTCATAGTTACTCGCTTTGATGCGCGCGCCTAACTCCCAACCTGGCCGCCAGGGCCAACTTGGAGCTTCGGCTGCTCACCGGGACATAACGGTCCCCCTTTACTCTTCCACCAGACCCTCCACCAATTTGAGCCTAGTGGAAATTCCCTTTGGTAGATGGCAGTCCGGAATAGCTCCCCACTCCTTGGTCGCTTTCCGGCTCGCTCGCTTACTCACTAGTTTTCGGTCACCAACGGGCTTGCACCGTTCTCGGGGTTACTACTCCCTATATATACTTCTGTGACTGTCCGCGGGGGTTTCACAAACAACTATGCCATTTTATGGCGAACCACCACGAAGACCCTTGATCCTTGGTGATGAGTCGCGGTGAGTCTTGGCCCACCCACCACGGCCTCATTGGACCGTGATGAGTCCCAAGACTCCCCACGACTCCCACCGCAAGGTCTCCGCCCCATGGTGAGTTCTATGCCACCCCCACTAAGTCCCACTAAGCTACCACCACCCCTTGTGGAGCCACCCCCACCGCAACCCGGTGTGCGGGGCTCCACCTAGTGAGCGCCTCCGCCTCCTTGAGTGCCTTGGGCACTCAAGGGTGCTTCAGCCCCCCGTACCTATCGCTACCACTGCCCCCACCATAGAGGCAGCCCCTCCTGCGTCCCGACCCCCTGCCCTCAAGGCAAAGGGCCGTGATACACACCCCTACCAACAGGGAGTCGATGTCCTCATCGACTTGTCCATTTTGTAGAAACGAACATCCAAGTTGCGGCGTCCCACATCAAGGAGTTTGTTTCCGTACCAAGGTGTCCCATGGCAAAGAACCAAACTCCACACTTGACTCTACTCTCCACTAGCTAGTTCGGCCGACTTCCTCCAAGTCCCGGCCAAGGGTGGAGCTTCTCAAGCTCCTCCCAGTGCACTCTTCTTGGCCTACTTCAAGGCCAAGGAACGATCCTCCCCGAGGATCGAATCGCCTTACTGCAATAACATTGCTTGCGACCGCTCATGATGTCGCTTTTGGCATCACCTTGAGCAAAGGTTCACCTTGAACCCTTTTTGACTAGGAAGATAACCTTGGGCTAACCATGCGCCCCAATCACTACAATTGGGTCCGCCTTGGAATGTTGGCCTGAGGTATGGGAACACGCCGAAGCCGCACTACGACTTCGTCCCCAGGCTACACGATTATAGTACGTGAACGGAAGCACGTAGCTTCCGCGTTAGCCCGCACTACAAGGCAACCCCCTCGGTAGCACGCAGTTATAGTATGCGCACGCGCTAGGTGCGCACTAGCACGTGAACTCCCAAGGAAGGCACAAGTTTCCTTGCCCCTTGGATGGGAGTCACCCGATTTCGGCACTACGCAAACACACGATTAATCCAATTTACCTCTCCCACTTTTGTAAGCTAGCATGCATTCTACACACTAGCCAACCATACCACGCATCACCATTCCAAACAAAATAGGACGCACAACATTTGGAAACCATTTCATTTATAACAAAATTTGTACAATACAAGTTTTTTGCAATCGGATTCCTGAGTTAGTTAAGCCACGCTAAGCATGCATTTCCTCCCCCACGATCCAAGGTTGATGTCTCCATCAACGTTTCTTCCGCTTTTGAGGTCGCCCTTTGAAAGCTGCAACCGCCTCGGATGCGTTTCCCATTTCTGAGGCACGCACCCAAGATGCCTCCACATGTTGATAGCCCTTCCATTTCACGAGATACTCCGTTTCTCGATTCTTGAACCTCCTCGACTTAAGCACTGCCTCCACCTCGTACTCAGGTTCATTTTCATGATCCAACAGCACAGGTGGCGAACGCAACACTTGATGCCGATTCGGACGCACTTCATCTTTGAAGTAAGGCTTCAAAAGGGAGACGTGGTATACCGGATGCACCTTGTTATTTTCCGGCAGCTCCAATTCATACACATTCTCATTCATAACTTTCCGGATGCGAATGGGTCTCGCATACGGATGTACGAACTTCGGACTCACTTCCGGAGGTAGTCGGAAATTCTTGTTGTTCAACCAGACCTCCGTGCCTGCCTCAAACTTAACTTCCCTCCGCTTCCAATTCGTCTGCCGTTCATACCATTTCCTAGCTTTGGCAATGTTGTACTTTGCAAGCTTCAACAAACGATCGCGTTCTTCCAGCACCGTTGCTGTTGTCGGTTCCTCAACGTCTTGGGCGGCCCAACTTGTCGGCACCAGAGGTGTTTTTCCATAGACCAATACAAAAGGGGAAACTCCCGTTGCGGAGTGTTTTGTGTTATTATAACAGAACTCTGCCGCATCCAAGTGCTCCACCTAGTCCGATTGGTCTGCCGACACGTAATTCCGCAAGATCTGCTTCACCATGGAATTCACCCTTTCTGTTTGGCCGTCCGTCGTAGGTCGGAAGGCGGTGCTCATCTTGAGCCTCGTCCCCATCTTCTTCCAAAGTGCCCTCCAAAATTTACTCGTAAACTTTGGATCGCGGTCCGAGACAATATCTTTCGGGAGTCCATGATGCTTGAAGACGTGGGCGAAGTAAAGTCACCCCGTCTCCTGCGCCGTTGCCGTCTCCTTGGTGGGGATGAAATGGCCCATTTTACTGAACCTATCCACCACCACCACCATGATCGCATTGAATCCTTTTGACAGCGGCATAGCAGTCATGAAATCCATCGAGACACTTTCCCAAGACCCCTCTGGAATCGGCCAAGGTTATAACAGCCCCGCTTGCTTTTTGTACTCGCTCCGGTTTTGTTGGCATGTGGTGCATGTCTTGACATACTCCTCGGCCTCCTCCCTCAGTTTAGGCCAGAAATACTCTTTCTTCAAGAGTGCCGCGGTGCGCTTGGCTCCGTCGTGGCCTGCAAGCGGGCCATCATGGCATTCTCTCAAGAGACTATCTCTGATCCCTCCCTTTGGCATGTAGAGATGCTTTTGCTTATACCGGAGCAGTCCATTTTGCAAGTGGACTGCGATTTAACCCCCATCCTCAAGTCCCGCATCACGGACTTTGCCATCTCATCCTTCCGGTAAGCCTTCCGGATCTTCCTTTGGAGCGCCGTCTCGCCCCTGTACACCAACAAGAGCTGTTGCTTTCTACTTAAAGCATCGGCCACCACATTTTCCCGTCCCGGTTTGTACTGGATATCCACGTCGAACACTGCCAAAGTATCTTGCCACCTAAGTTGTTTTGGGGACAACTTAGGCTGCGTGGCAAAATACTTCACCGTGACATTGTCCGTGAACACCTTCACCGGGTTGGAACCAACATAGTGGCGCCAAAGCTCAAAGCAATGCACCACCGCCTTCTTTCATTCTCATGCGTAGGCCACCGTCGCTCCACTTCATTCAGTTTCTTACTTTCGTAAGTCACTGGACGTCCATCCTGCATGAGTACACCCCCTATTGCGAAGTCCGACGCATCCGTATGAATCTCAAATGGATGGTCAAACTCCGGGATTTTGAGGACTGGAGCTTCCGCCATCCGCTGCTTCAACTTGGCAAAAGCTTGGCCACAAAAGGTGTTCCATACCCAGACTTTGGATTTACACAGAAGGTTTGACAGTGGCCCCGCGATCTTGGCAAAATTTCTCACATACTTCCGGTAATAGGAGGCGAGTCCTAGGAAGGATCGCACTCCCGAGACCGAAGTCGGAGGCTCCCAATCCAAGATCGCTCTCACCTTCTTATCATCCATTTTGATCCTATCCTGTGTAATCACATGCCCCAGGAACTTCACTTTTGTGACCCCGAATTCGCACTTTGAAGCTTTGGCATACAACTTCCCTTCTCGCAATTTCTGGAACACCCTTTTGAGGTGCTCTAGGTGCTCTTCCTTTGTTTTCGAGTACACTAGTATGTCGTCGATGTATACGATCACAAAGTCATCCAACCACTCCTAGAAAAGGCTGTTCATTAGCGTGCTAAAGGTCACGGGTGCATTGGTGAGCCCAAAAGGCATCACCAAGAACTCATACGAACCATATCTTGTCCTGCACGCAGTCTTCTCCTCATCTCCTTCTGCCACTCGGATCTGATGATACCCGGAGCGCAAATCGATCCGGCTGAAATACTTCGCTCTTGCCAACCGATCGAAGAGGTCGTCGATCCTTGGCAAAGGGTACCGGTTCTTGATAGTCACCTTATTCAGGGCCCTGTAATCGACACACATCCGCAGCGTCCCATCCTTCTTGTCTGCGAATAGCACCGGGGCTCCGTAAGGTGACTTACTCGGCCGGATGTACCCCTTTGACATTAGATCCTTGAGCTGAGTCTTCAGCTCGACCAACTCTTTGTGGCTCAACCGGTAGGGTGCCTTGGCAGGTGGTTCCGATCCCGGTATCACCTCAATCTTGTGGTCAACTTGCCTTCGCGGTGGCAAGCCGCTAGGTAAATCCTCCGGCATCACATCCTTGTATTTCTCCAAGATCCCCTTGATCCAATCTGGGCTTGGCTCCCTATCGCCTTCTCCTTTCACTTGTCTTACGTAAAGCAAAAACTGGGGCTCGTGTGGCTCCTCCGCGGCCCACTCCCTTGCTGACAGAAGGTTTATTCGCCCTCCCATGGGTTTGGGCGTTTCCGACACTCGTAAAACTTCGCCATCATTCCCACATGGCAGCGTGACTACTCTCTTGCGGCCATCTATGACTGCTCTGGATTTGCTCAAAAAGGTCATCCCCAAAATGAAATCCACTCCATCGATCTCGTAAATGGTGAAGTTCTCACGTCCCTCCCAACTCCCCAGTTGAAGAGGAACATCGAACGCCAACCTCGTCGCCAATTGTGGTTCTCCTTTGGCAAAACGCACCTCAATAGAGGCCCCCATGTCACTTGTTGGGAGCCCCAACTTTCATGCCGTTGCCGGTGTCATGAAGGAGTGCGACGCTCATGTGTCCACCAACAACGGCACGTTAGTTCCGGAAATTATCCCATCCACAAACAACTGACTTCCTTTACGTAGGGCGCCAGTTTCCTGATACAACTCACAAGAGTAGTTGCCTACCTTGCAAGTCTTGGCGACCACCCCTTCCACCAAGCGGCTGATGGACTCTTCCGACAGCTCTGTGGTCGCCCGAGTCATGCTCAATTGTCGGGGCTTTGCGCACTTCTTAGCCATGTGCCCGGGCTCCCCGCAATTAAAGCACACTCCATCGAAGGTCATCTTTTGTCCGCCATAAGGCGTCGCACCTGATTTTCCTTTCGGAGCACCGGGTGTCGTCTTGGCGTGTGAAGGCCCTCCCTTCGATTTCCACGTGCCATTGTCACCGCGTGGCCTATCCCACTTCTTTTCCGGTCGAAAGGCGTCACCCTCCCGCCGGGTCTTCTTGTGGTTCAGCTCCGTACGGCCTTGTCTTTTGCTCCTAGGGACATCCAAGAAGCATTCAGCCCTCTCAATTGCCTCATTCAAAGTCTTAGGTGGCTTCTCCTCCAACTTCCGTCTAGCCCATGGGGCCAGTCCTGCCACAAAGTTGAAGACCATTTCTGGTTCTGTCATGTCCGCAACTTCCAGCAACAGCACATTGAAAGCCTGAACATATCCCCGAATGTCATCTGTTTGCTTCAAATTCCTCATCTTGTCCCGGTCGAGCCAGGACGCGTTGAGGGGCACAAACTGTCTCTTCATCAGTTCCTTGAACCCACTCCAGTTCAAGGTTTCTGGGTTTGGACCTTGGTCGTGAAGGCGTTTCTGCCACCATTGTTGAGCATAGCCCCTTAAATAGGTGGGAGCCACTTCCACCCGATCCTTGTCACTCAACTTGGCCGCCCGGAAGTACTGCTCTAGCTCCAAGAGCCAGGTGTTGAGTGCCTTCCAATTTTGGACGCCCTCGAAGGTGTCGGGTTCCTTAGGCTTCACCTTAAACTTTGCCTTAGTAGAAGTGGCATTAGCCGCCTTCAACACGTCTTTCAACGTCCCGCCAAACTGCGCCAACAACCCTTCCCAAAAGGCTGCTGGCATGGGAGGCATCTGTTGGTCTGTCGGAGCTCTCAGGGATTCCTCGGGCTCCGACTCCTCAGATTCCTCCCGTTCTTGAGCGGCCTCGCTTTCAAAAGCATGCATCGCTTCCTCAAATGGCCGCTTCGGTGACACGTCGCCCCCATCGGGCTCACTAGGATAATCATCTTTCGGGCCGTTCCGCTTTCGCTTTGGCTTGCCCGACCCCATGATGAGGCCAAACCCAAGGACGATCGCGTACTGAACTCTAAGCTCTGATACCAAGTGTCGCGCACCTCACTTCGGTAAGTTCCCCTTCAAGTCATAGTTACTCGCTTTGATGCGCGCACCTAACTCCCAACCTGGCCGCCAGGGCCAACTTGGAGCTTCGGCTGCTCACCGGGACATAACGGTCCCCCTTTACTCTTCCACCAGACCCTCCACCAATTTGAACCTAGTGGAAATTCCCTTTGGTAGATGGCAGTGAGGAATAGCTCCCCACTCCTTGGTCGCTTTCCGGCTCGTTCGCTTACTCACTAGTTTTCGGTCACCAACGGGCTTGCACCGTTCTCGGGGTTACTACTCCCTATATATACTTCTGTGACTGTCCGCGGGGGTTTCACAAACAACCATGCCATTTTATGGCGAACCACCACGAAGACCCTCGATTCCCGGTGATGAGTCGCGGTGAGTCTTGGCCCACCCACCACGGCCTCATTGGACCGTGATGAGTCCCAAGACTCCCCACGATTCCCACCGCAAGGTCTCCGCCCCATGGTGAGTCCTATGCCACCCCCACTAAGTCCCACTAAGCTACCACCACCCCTTGTGGAGCCACCCCCACCGCAACCCGGTGTGCGGGGCTCCACCTAGTGAGCGCCTCCGCCTCCTTGAGTGCCTTGGGCACTCAAGGGTGCTTCAGCCCCCCCGTACCTATCGCTACCACTGCCCCCACCACAGAGGTAGCCCCTCCTGCGTTCCGACCCCCTGCCCTCAAGGCAAAGGGTCGCGACATATATGGCTAAAACGAATTTCAAGTACTTTTTGTCGCTGGACATTAGTTGGAGCCTCGAGAGGAAAGATATCAAGGGAGAGGTCTCCGGTTCAAATCTGGTCATAGGCTCTGTGGAAAAAAAATGCATTTGGACTTAGATGACATTGGACCCTTGGGCCAACGGCAGAGGCTACCTTAGAGGTTGCACTTGGGCCTCGACATAGGAGACGCACTTCCATACATAGGAGATTGCACTTGGGCTTAGATGACACTTGACACTTGGGCCAATGGCACAGGCTGCCCTAGTCAATATATGAAACGAGACGTTTATTTTGTTTGTTTTGTTTTGTTTTATTTGTAGATTTGAGATGTCCCCAACCACGAGGCCCGAGCCCTGGTGCTTGGTACCATTGGAAAGCCCTTGACGAGGAGGGGTGCACGGGCTTGGTCTCATGATTTTTGGACCTGCGGTGTGGGAGATGTGGAATTTCAAGTACTTTGGGTCGCTGGAAATTCTCGAAAAATAGCAAAATGGGAATTCATGAGACAATGGTTGGAGCCTCGAGATGAGAGATATCAAGGGAAAGGTCTCCAGTTCAAATTTGGTCGTAGGCTCTGTGGGAAAAAAATGCATTTGGACCTAGATGACATTGGACCCTTGGGCCAACGGCAGAGGCTACCCTAGAGGTCGCACTTGGGCCTCGACATAGGAGACGCACTTGCATACATAGGAGATTGCATTTGGGCTTAGATGACACTTGACACTTGGGCCAACGGCACAGGCTACCCTAGTGAGGATGTAGAAGGAGGGCATTTTATGACACTCCGTAAGATCCTAAGTCGGGACAAAAATGCCTGCTAGACTATCATGCCCGAAAATCATCCCCCAAATATAAACAATATTTTCGGACAATTCTCTTCGAAACAGAGAAAAATCAAAGAAACGATCCAAAACTCCATCAACAGCAAACAAAGCTGGAGGATAGAAGAAAATCAACTGAAATCCAAAGGGTCAACAATGTCTAATCTAGTTCCAGACTCCCTCACATAATACAGTTTAGATAGTTTATTGTGGTCAGAGATAACTCGTTTCCAAGGGCAGATCGTATTGTCCTGTTGATAGTCCACATTTTAAACCAAGCCTACAACGGCGATGGGCTCTCTTGCTTTGGCAAAACATAAGCAGAAGGTGAGACTAAGGGGCATGACTCAGCACAATCGGACCAATCGGAGCCTTGACATGGTGTAAGGTCCTTTTGACCACATTTTCTCCATTGACTTCAACATGTTGCAAAGTCTCTCTCTGCAAGAGAGCCAATAAAAGGCAGTAGCCCTTGGAGATGGAGTGACAATACGCCTACTTCGGCATGAGGCTTCCTCCTACTTTATTGATTAGTAAGGGTGTCGGTTGATTTTTATTTTTTATTTTTTTGAGAAGGGGGACAAAGCCAAATTGCATTAAAAGATGAAAAAATAACCTCTAGAAGCCTGGAGGCTTTTACATGGGACAACCACCCAAAAAAAATTTCAATTGATCATGTCATGTCACACTATATAATAGTTATGATTAGAATGATAAAGTAAAAATAAAATATTGTTCGGAAGTATGTGAACAATGGTATTGCGTGTTACTGACATGGAGCCGGCACTTTTGAGGGATTTGGAGAAGCGAGTAAAAGTATGTACTCGAGCCTCATGTTAGTGGTTGTCTACTCGCCTTAATTTTTCATGCTTATCACTTTTCTCACTCACAAAAGATGAAGTTACCCACTATCTAACCACTATTGAAGCTGAAATTCGCCTTATATAGGAACAAATTTCTTCTTTTCTTTAAGATTGTTAAAGGAGCGTTGTATCAAGCAATGTGGTTGATGTAATGTCTATTATGTTGTTCACATCCTGCTCCTGAACACTGCATGTTTGTTGTTCTATTTGTCTTAGGTGAGAGTGAGAGTAGGCATCTCTAGAATTGATTTGAACTGAATGCTTCAAGTTGCAAACATCCTTTTGAAACATGCTAGTTGGGGCCATAGATTGGAGCAGGGCAGAGGAAGCCAAAGTACTCAGGCCACTTTAGGGCTACATGTGGCCATTAAAACATCAACTTGTTGAGTTTCTTTTTTCCCTATTTTATGTGTGCCTGTTTTCTTAATTGGCTGCGTTTCACACCATGACAGACCTCACTATTGTATGAGCATGGCACGTTTATGAAGAATTTATTGACAAGACCTAATGATGTGACTCTCAACAAGGTTATAAAGGGGCTACAATTGAGGAGATGACTCAAGGTCAGATCACGGTCGTGTCAGTTTTCTTACATTCTAATCCAATTTTTTTCAGTATAAGAGGAGGTGGAAAGTTTAGCATTTGACCTAACTTAGATAGACAATGAATAAAAAGAGAAGAAAATTAAGCCTCTCACAACAGCCTTGTGCAAGACAGTTGGCATCAATTGAACAAGTGCCAGATTATAAAAAGCAAAGACTAATTAATATTTTACTCGATATGCTTGTCTAGTGAGTGGACTAATTTATAGGATGCGAAAAATACTACGAATGTGATAATTACATGTGACTCTACTTGTTTCAATGAACTGGTGAAAAAGTTGTGGCAATAGGGTTGTAGATTGTAAGCCGGTGGGAGGCATATGGTGTAGGTCTAGGGCTACAATAGATTCTTTTGTAATAGTAACTGCTTATGATCCTCTGTTTTATCTCTTTTTTTTTTTCTTTTTTTTTTGCATGCTATCTTTGACTGTTGTTTCCTCATATTGATGGTTGTCGTCGGTTCATTCGGCTGTAGTAGTCTGTGCTTTGTTTCTTCAAGGCAATCTTTCTCACCCTCTACAATTTTGTACTTCAATGAGCTGTTCATGACTTGAAAAATTATATTTTGTAAAACTTAAGTTAGATGATTGAATGTTAAATCTCAACAAGTACCTGTGGCCGCTCTATTCTTGAAGGAAAGGGAGAAGATGATGAGCAACTTAGGAACATTTCCAGGAGCGTGGGATATCCGCAAAGCGTTGATAATTCCCAGTTGCTCATGTGCTCTGCTACAAAGGAGGCGTATCCTCTTGCCAATCTTCTGAAAGGTGAAACTGTCCATTGACCAAGTGGTATGTGACCAATATATGTCTGACCAGTGACTCGCCCCGTGACTGCCCTTGCAGCTAGGTTGACGCATAGTGTAACATCTGCCATAAGTAATTGTGATAATGAATGTGGCAATGTAAATATTGGGGCTTCTATTTTCTCTTGTCCATCCATTCTTTTCATCAACCATGGAAAGGGACGTCCTTATAAGTGTGGTAAATGGTTTCCCTTGAAAATTATGGAGGGGGACCAAATTTTGGACTCATTTTGGATGAACAAATATCAGCCACAATCATAATCGATTTTGCATTCTGTCTTGTCTTTCGTTGCATAATCATTATTTACCTATATATGATTAGCATCACATGGCTTGCCGCTGGGTGGAACAGGGATCCCTGTCTGTGGTGGGATCATTTGTAGAGTATTTCCATCCTGGCTGCAAAGTCTAGCACCAGCCAAGCCATTTCTTTGGGTGGAGGCTGTTGGTAGGCCCTCAGAACTCCATTTCCTATTATCACTATGTGCACAATGTGCCATGTTAATTTCACTACAACAGATGAGCGTTTTTATGACTGCACATATGACTATTTTTTCAGTCCTATATGCGTTCATGACTATATCACTCTGCAGTGAAAAAAGCCCTGTCATAGCGACTAGTCTTTAGGACTGCGTTTTGCAAGTCATAGCCGTGATTGCGTGCGTGGCACCTGGAGTCATGATGTAGAGAGGATGTAGTCACAACTATATGATTTATATATGACTAACTATATGACTACATGTCTACAAAGTATAACTCCATTGGAGAGGCGTTAGAGAGACATATGTAGCACTCCGGATGTGACACGTGTCCACATGGACAACATATATATGACCCACACGTGGGAAAGAATATCGTATCATATAATGCCACGTTGCCATGATATAGTCATGAATATATAACTTCATGACTAAAGAGGTTTTTTAATAATAATTTAATTTAATAAATTAAATCATACATAATTAATTGATTTAAATTCTCATTAAGTATCTAGGAAAATAGAATGGAATCCATTGTTGTCTTTTTTTATTATTTTTATTTTTGTTAACAAAGAGGGACAGTGGGGGACAGTGGCCTCTAGAACTTTATAGGTAATGGACATAAAATGTCCTTGGATACAAAGAGGAAAAATAACCTCTGGATAGAGTGCCATAGAGGCTGAAAGAGGAAGACACAGCTTCGGATACCAAGACAAGAAAGAGTAGTAAGAAGGAAGGCAAGCAAAGAAGGGGGTCTGCATAGAGCTAAAGAGTCTAGCAGGAAAAGAGACTGCAGCCAGAAACTACTGCCATAACTTGGAAACAAAAAGGCACCGAGCTAAGGAAAAGAACTGAAAATCAGCTAACAATGTCATAAGAAAGCTGGGCCCTAGGCCTAGCCTTCCACTTCCTAAAAGATCTACAGATGGAGAGACATCCTTGCAGGGGTCGTGCTCTTCAGCTCAAGACCAACCAATTGATCATCTATCCATGCAGGGTTCTTGTAGCTATCCTTCCACAGGGAATCATATGTAATTTGGAGATTGAAATCCGGCCCTCTTGGATGAATCTGGACCCATGCACTCTATCCCTGCTCCTTCAGCTATCCATGCCTCTGCACAAATCATGTATATATGTATCATGTATCAGAGGAGGAGAGAGAGAGAGAGAGAGAGAGAGAGAGTCATTACCATGTCACATTCCCAATCTTTGGGGGGAGCTTAAGAATACAGTTCGTAATAAAAAAAACCCTTTAAAAATACTGGCTTGGTAATTCTTGGGTTCAAATAGCTTAAACAAGTATGTTGTAAGCTCAACAGGTCTTTGAGGAAACCATTCTAGCAGGCCTAAGAGTGAGAGCTTTGATGAAAACAATTCCCTATTACAGCTTTAAAGGACTTGTATGTTCCTAAAAGCACAAGCTGAACTGATTGTACTTCCATGAGTAGATGCAGGGCTATGGTATGTATCCCAGGGCCTTATCCAGTCACTCTACCAAGTTTTAGAGAGATCCTCAAAAATACCAATCTGTAATCAGGTTATAATCTCCATGGGGGAGCCTAAAAGAATGTATGTGTTCTTAAAAAGGCTTACCCAATGCCTTACTTAATACATTCTAAAATGGTGAGGCATAAACAGCACTGTCTGACTCTCCAAAAGGCCAAAAAATAGGTCTGGAAAAATGCATCCGATATCACACTTGCATCACCAAACCCTTGTCATCACAACCAGCCCGAACCTTCACAATAAGGTCTGATTTCTAGGAGGCCCAGCCCATTTACTTCCCTGACTTAACAGATTTGGTTACCAAGAACCAGAAATCAAAGTAAAGGTTTAAGGCATATCCCCCTTGAAGCAGCTTTGAAGCAGAAAATTGCAACAACGGCAGCTTGCAGCATATCTTATCCCTCCTGCAATAACCAGATCATCTGCAAGCCAAAGAGTTCACGCCAAGTGAAATCCCTCACCTGCCCCCGTCCCAAAAACAAACACAAAAAAAGTTTTGTGCGTTAGTGAGGATGCGCGAGGTGAATTACAGGATTTCACAGTTGTTATCCATGTCAGGTATGAGCCATAAAGCATGCAAAACCAGCAGAAGAAAGCATAGATGTGACACCACAAAGAACCTCAATCTTTTGTGGAGTAGGACGCTGCAGTGTTCATCATCTGAATTTGAACGAGCACAACAGATTGCAACGGGAGGAGAGTTGAGGACAGGTTGTATCTTGTAATACAAGCCGCTTCCCCACCTCCATAACCGCCGCTGCTTCATCAATGAGGAAAAAACGTAGGCAAACATAACAGTATGTCATTTGCCATCGCAGGAGATGAAAGTGTCTGCCGTCATCGCGCGTTCAAAAAACAAGAACACACCCGTTCGGATCTTGCTGCTCGGGCATTCAGCCGCCATCAAACATTCGTCCGCCATCGCCCTCTTCCAGAGAAAAAAAACACGCACGATATCGTGCTGTGTCTAGGGCAGAGAGACACTTAAAGGAAAACCACCCGCGATTTCATCCACCATCCGGTATGGATGGTATCAGACCAGGATGAAAAATGGGCATTCAATAGGTTTAAATCAAATGAGCATAAACCTAAAATGCATTGAAATGCATATCTGCTTGTAAATCATCCAGTTATGGTTATAACAGAAATTTCATTCAGTATGGATGAAACCTTAAAAACCCTCTTGGATGAACCTGGACCTCTATCCCTGGTCCTTTAGCTACCCCTGTCTGTGTACAAATCATGAATACTTGCTGCTAGCAGCTGACACTGACGGCGTGAAGTTCTTCCAGCAAACCCCAACCCTAATTATTACAGTAGTTCTAATTCTAAATTGCATCTACTTCTCTCTAGTGTAGTCCAACATGCATTCACCTTTTTGTCTCCATTGTCTCGCCATTGACTGGGGTCGGAAAAGTGTTCATTCCAAAGCTTCTCCTCATCTCTATTACCTGTTTTTGGATACTTTCATGCTGCCAAACAGAGCAAAACAGGCTGAAATAGGTCAAAGAAGAAGGTATCCTCACCACATTGTCCTTTACCTTGTATCATGACCCATAGAGGATTTGACCAACCATCAGCCCAAAAGGACCCCTTGTGTGTGCTGCTTGTATCTGTAGTCAGGTAATGTTGGATTGGTATGTGAGATCAATCCACCACGGTGTAGCTGAGCAGGCAGAGATTGAAACACGGCCTACTAAGAGCAAGCTTACCTCGTCTCTCTCCCAAAAACAGCTGGCGGGGGAATAGCTCTTCGAATTCAGAGAGGTGGGGGCTATTAAGCCAGGCTTGTTCTAGGGGGGAGGTATTTTCTTTGGTTTCTGTGGTTCTACTGTAGTGATGAGTCATCTGGATCTCTCATGGACATAATTTCTTGTTCTCACATAAAAGTTTAAAAAATCAACTTGAGCTTCAAAACTATGGTTGGGGCATGTCCTTCTGTAGAGCCAAATGGGCTTGGCCATATCCGACGGTACTTTAATACTCGAGAAAGGTTGAGGACATGTTGAATAGAGCCCAAAACTAGACTTTTATTTTAGAGTTGTCTTCCCCCATTGTCTCTCTTTATTTTGGTCCATTCTTCCTCTACATGTATAATTTTGAAGTGCAAATGCGAGTGCGAGTGCAAGGGAGAGAGTAGAAAGGAGGAGAGAAAGTGTGTGAGTGTGAGTGCGAGACGTAGCCACTAACTTAACCATCCATTGTATGTTTGATACACAAGCACATGCACATAATCACATATGTTCTTATTTTTTATTCACAAGTGTTCATAATCTAGGTTTCAGTCAATGCTCGCATACGATTACAAACTGTAATTGTATCCCGTTTTCAGCTCCATAGCCCAACACCTTTGCATCCGTTACATGCCCGCGAGACCTTGCATGACCAAAGCGTGAGGCCGACAAGACTTTGCAGATACAGTACGGGGCATACGCGTGCGTCCAAAGCACAAATTCAAATGCTATAGTCGTATGTGAAATAACTAATTTAAAACCACTTATAATTATTCCATAAATTATATTATTCATTTCAATAATTAAATTAAATATTAAATAATTCAATGTCAAACCCCAAGTTGTTAATACAACTTCTGTACGTGATCTATGCCAGTGTAACATGAAAAAGGCTTTTGTGACTCTCCAGTAGTAAAGCTTATTTACAAGTCAAATAATGAGTGGTTTTAGACAGAAAGTAGGTCGCGAGTCGAGGCAAAAAGACATAAGTCCTTCTGTTGCCTAGCTAGCAACTCCTATAACCTAGCAGCTATCGCTTGCCAGGGCCCTAGCTGTCTTCACCCTCATATCCGAGGAGTCCTCCACATGAAATTCTCTATTTTGCCAACTTTGCGAATGATGTTGTCAAATCCCCGCTTTCACATAGTGTAGCTGCTACTCTAAACACTGCAGCTGGCCAAATCTCCGGCATTGCAATCGTTGTTGTAGAAAATAATGGAGCTTAGCAAAACTATCGTAGCCACACCCAACAATATACTGGCTACACTTTGTTTCGTAGCACCACTCACTGGCAATATTTCCCGAGCCATGTCAACTATTTCCAATGGTACTCTTGACTCTGACTGTGGTACAATTGGGCGAGGTGCATGTACCGTATTTGTTAGGGCGTCCTTCCGTGTGGAAAAGGATTTCGCCGGGTGCTAAAAACAAATGGTCGGGTTCCTTCGAGCATTTCCAATGTCATGTGGAGCTCGGCGGCAGAATAATCGTTTTGGACTTTAGCGTGACGTGATAGATGGTACTGCAGGTAAGTGTGACTTTAGCACGACTGGTAGGTAAGTGGAGACTGCATTCAATTCGCGGGGTCGTCCGCCGAGCTCTCTTCCCATTTTATCACGTTGTGCTACCGACACGAGAACTCGGTGACCGGGGCCCGCCGCCCCATGCATGGAAGTCAGAAGTGTACCCAGCCATTTTTGTCCGTTTTCTCCTTTAAATGGTGGGCCGGGTACATGGAAGGCTGCTCTTAGTGTACACTAGAAGAAAAATCAATTTTTATGACTGCATTTGCAATCATAAGTGACATTTATGACTATAAGACTATGTTGTCACAAAAGCCCTGTCATCTCGCCCTAACATATTTTGTCATATATCGAAAGCCCTGACATATTCTGTCATATATGTCATTATATCATATATGCAGTCAGGAGTGTGGCTGCTTGCATGGCACTTACGTGGCCATAATGGAGTCATATATAGGTATCATGGTTGTGACTTCATATAATACTTCATCCATCCGCCTCAGCATATATGTGGACGTGGGAAAATTCAGCATGTGTCGGGCAGACATGAACGTACGTGGCATCACTAGAGGACAAAGCATCTGACATGGTTATGACTATCACGGATGATTGATTATGACGTCATATGATTCACCGTGGTGCTGACGTGTGAATTGCACACATTGGTGCACGTGTCAACACATGCGGGCTTCAGCTTATATGATTGTCACATATGACTGTGGAAGGATGAACAAGTGAATAAAAGTGGATGTATGTGGGAACGACACGTGGTATCAGGGTGTGTCGCCGCATATGAACTAGGTTGCTAGGATCGACAGACATGGATATGACTATACTGTGACTGTGGATGGCGACGTGTCGTAGCGAGAATTTGACATTTATTTAAAATTAAATACGAGATATTACTCATTGTAGTCATGCCTCGGACTATGACACATACTGCTGACGGTCACATGGTGCATATTAATTGGGGATCTCACGAGCCCGGTCATATTCATCCAGTCATAGCAATGTATAGCAATACATGTACATATAATACACTGATACATATCAACCACTAACACATCATTGGCACACACAAGTAGCATTTAAGAGTTCAGAAAGTACAACAAAACATATTGTCATGATTCCATTCAAATGCTTTCACAAATGTCCGCCATAAAATGTTTGAAACCATGCAAAGGTGATAAATACTATCTTAGCTGGTACGATCTCTTCCAATGCGAAGCGAGAACTAGAGCCACACTCTACCCCCTGAACCTCTCCAACTTCACTAATTTGTCACTCCACACAGTAGTGTTCCCCAAAGCATCTCCCAGCTCTGTATGTGGAGGTCTCACAGGGGTCTCACCGATTTGTTGTGGTAAGGTATAGCGCTTTTGGAATAAAAACTTCTTTGATGAAGATACCGACATACCCTTCTGGCACAACAAGGTACCCATCACATATCATGTTCTCATGTAGAGCAACGATGAACACTACAACAAATGGGGGGGGTTTGCGACGCCAGCCGCGCCCCCACGCCCCGCGCGACGCTGAGCCCGCGACACTTTTTTGCGATGCCTCAGCATCGCAATCCCCCACTGCAACACCATTACGACGCCCAGCCGTCATAAGGTGGCATGAAGGGGGAAAGGGGGCCTTTGCTACGACGGATTTTTTTTCTTGCGATGCCCCGGCGTCGGAAATCCAAAATAAAATAAAATAAAATTTGGGACGTTGCGACACCTTGGCGTCGCAAAAGCATCACTAAGGGCGCCCCATCGCCTCTGCGATGCAACAGCATCATCAAAGTGAGTTTTTTTTTTTTTTTTTTTTTTTTTGGGCTTTGCGGCCTTCAACTTCACAAAAGCGTCGCTGGGGGCGCCCCGCGCTAGGACACCCAATGTTGCAACGCCAGGGGGTCGCCACAGGGGGTCGCAATGCTGTTGTGGTCAGCTTAAGTCATCACAAGGACGTCGCTTGGGGCGCCTGACGGTGGGGGGGGTGCGGCTCATAGAGATTGTTCTAATCGTCGGATGTAAAATGATCTAAGGGTGGAAGAGTAACTTTGTCCTTGCCTGAATTTGTCTAAGTGTTGGGAGAGGGATGGCCTCCACCACGGCCTTTGCCTCCTCTACCTCTCTGGACTACATTGCCTCGTCCTCGGCTACCATTGTTCCCTTGGAACTGGCCTGGCCGCAGCTCAGGATGCAAGTCATAACAATGGGCCTCCTCATGCCCATACTTGCCACAATGCCCACACTGTAGTTGTGTAGGCTATGCCTGTGCCGGCCCTTTGCCTCTCTCCGGGCAATCTCTCTTAACATGGGGTCCTCCACAATCCCAACATGTCACACCCGACTGTTGTTGGCCTGAGAATTAAAGAAGTGACCTCTGAAATTGAGATCCTCTCTGTCCTTCCCTGGGCTTCGGCTGCACCCCCTTGTTGCCTTGAGCACGTTGGGGTAGTGGTTGTTTTGTGCTAGGAGCCCCACTTCGTTGTGTCTCCTTACCAAATCCCACCATGACCACTCGCTCCTCCACCATATTGAGCTCTATCCGCTCTGCCAGCAAAAACACGTTTGCTAAGGTGGGTTGGTCCACTTGTAGAAGAGTTGCATCCTGCACCCTTCTCCTCAACTCCTTGTCCAATATCCCATATCATAAATTGGACTGCTTGAGCTTTCGTAACCCCTTGGGTTATATTTATCAATCGCCTCATGCGAGTGTAAGCCTCCCTCAAACTCTCGGCAGGCTTTCGTTGGAACTCTTGCAAAGTCCGCAATTTCTCCGTCCTTATCCCCTAGTAGTTTCTCCTTAACTCCTCGAAGAACTCCACAACTGGGTTAAAGGCAGGCACGGGTGTTGGTGCTGCAGCAGGAGCTTGGGTGGACTTCCCAGCTCCTGTTCCACTTGACGTCCCACTGCTGCTTGCAGAAGCTGCCGGTGTAGCTACCGGTGTGACCACTGCCCTTGTGCCTCTAGTGATGGAGACATAGTCAGGTGACCAATATACCCGCCATTCCTCAATCTCCACCTCATGTCCCCGCCTAAACTCATGGCAGTCATCCATGGGCGGCCCCTCAAGGTGCTGAAACAGCCCCTTCCACGCCATAAAGGGCGTAAACAGTTGTGGATTGCGCATTTGCTGCAAATCACACCAACTGTCAAACTCTTGTATGAAGTCATCAAGCTCGATGGTGCCACAGCTCTAGAGTACCTACGTGGCCCCTTGGTCGCTCCATACATTTCCTCCATCGTATCCCACAACAATGGCACGGAAATGGCTTGCACCCTCGGCGAGAATCCTCCTAACTCTGAGTCTGAACCTTCCTTAGAAGACACTGAATGTGAAGGTGGCCTAAACCACACACCTCGTCTTGTATACCCACTAGTATCGCTGGTGCTTGTACCGGCACTCTCCTCAGCAACTGGTGGCACCTCCGTGATGAAAACTCACAACCACACCTGTTGTAAACATGTCTCTAATCCCCCTTTCCACAAGGTAACCAGGTAGAGAACCTGCTGCAGCTTATGGCTTAGACTACTAGGTTCGTAACATAAACCTGACCTGTATCCACTCCAAGCACTCATATAGTCTGCTGGTCATCAACCCAGCCTCACCATATGAGAAACAATGATGGTCTGACTGGTCATCACCCCAGCCTCACCACCGACAGCATGCTCTAAGATTGGCCGGTGATCAAATCTGGACCAACCTCCTATGAAAACAAGCGCCCACACAAAACTGACATGGCGCACAATCAAGCATGCAGGTGTGGAGGGGATCCAAATACAAGAAAATCAAGACACTAACTCCCCCACACCAAAAAAAACACTCCACAATGTCGCTCCTGCAAGGACACCCCAGCCCAAACCCGGACTGACATTTGCCTCCATCTACGGAAAGGTTTTGGCCTACATAGAGGGTGGAAGACTACGGGGAAGAGAGACTAAAGCAATTCCTAATCCCAGAATGCTCTCATCCCACTAGTCTCCCCCTATCTCTAAACGCTCTTGCTCATGACCAACAGACATAACTACCTTCCAGGGTCTCTCAAATAACTCGCGTAGGTGTGTTGGTTAGTTTGTAGTGTCTTAGAAATGTTATAATGTGGAGGTCTTAGGTTCAAGTATGCATTGCATGATATATGTAGAACAATGGAAATATCGCCATTAGACAGAACCGGAGTCAATGGTCAACAAGTTTTTGAAATTCAAATTTTCCCGCCTAAATTCAAATGTACCCCCTTAAATTGTGACGTCCGGGTGTTGCAATTTGTGACCCCCGGGCTGCATTGCAGAGTACGTTTTTTTTTTTTTTTTTCTACGTCCGGGCGTCGCAAATCGCGGTTTCACCTATTTGCGACCCCCATTGGTCGCAAATTTGTGACATTTTTTGGCGACGGGCTTGCGACGTCTGGACGTCGCAAATTTGGTTCTTCCCCCCTCCCCGAGAAGGGCTGTTTTACGACGCCGCGACGTCGACCCCCCCCCCCTTTTTCCTGTAGTGGAAGATGACACCTACCTTTGACTTCGACACAGCCTCTATAAGGCATAGAGAATTGCTTACCTTCAGCTGCCATCCATCCGAAACAAAACGAGTTTCAGAATAGAGGAACTATACAGTGAAACATGAAAAATGAAACTAGAACGTTGTGTCGCCCATGGACACATGAGTGGATCTAGAATTCACGAGCTATCATAATTTGCATGTACGAAGATAGGACTGGAGTGCATAATGGACCTTACCCCATTTTGGACTTGGAGACTCATGTTTGTCATTGCAGACAATGACTCATCCATCCCCTGTTGTGTAATACTAACATGTGGATGACAACAACATGACTAACATAAAGTGCGAAAGAAACAGATGACTCCACAGTCACAGTAGACACCAAACAAAGCATGACAGCATAGGTACAACGCCCAATACACTGGTGCACAACATAACATGCGCCTCGGGCGAGGAATTTAGCAAAGTTTACCATGACTGAAACATACACTCGTGAAGTACCCCGTTAAAAGGGACTGTTAGATTGCAAAAACAATCATGTACTAGAGAGCTATGGACTTTTAACTTAGTTGATTACTATGGACTGCAGAGTTGTTCTATGCTACAAGAACAGCAATGGCCATAAAAACCCAACATGGCACTTGATCTACGGCAAATTGAATGTGCAGAGTGAGAACCAGATTCTCACCTCATTCGTGATTTGAGTCTGAACAGACTGCGAAACAGGCAGAGCACCTTCTGCTCCAACCAACTACACAGAAGGTCATGGACACATGCTTAGAAGATTAGTAACATAAGGTGATATTGAAAGAAAGGTTATTAACAGGGAATAGGCCACAACACTCTGGGCGTGCTGATGTTCAAGAAAGAAACCACAGGCCACATGGATAGCACCCATAGACCTGCCCTCACAACCGCCCACTAACCTGCCCACATATCTGCCATTTTCTTCAACGCCACGGGAGCTGCGGCAACTTCTGCAGCTCCAGCCTAGGGTCAAGTTCCATCTCCAGCACAAAATCATATTCCTGCTGCTAAAGTTCATAGAGCGGATCATGCAGTAGTTGGGATGGGGTTTATGTGTGGAGCTGCATTTGCGAGGTCACTACAAGTGGATTCTGCCGTTGTTGTTACTTGAGCAACAACTTGTGCTCCTGAGCCAAGAAGAGTGGATATGGATTTTGATCCATAGAGGGGGGAAGCAAGTCAACAGACAAGACTTCCACATTCATTTACGTGCTTGTGTGCTGGTTGTCCATTTCTCATTGGTGGTTGCATGTTATGGATTAATGTAGGTTAGAGCTACAGTATTCCACTTCTTGTAGTAGCTATAGTAGCAAGTCGTTCTCCTATCTGTGTAAACATATCCACCATGCTCGAGACCATGCCTTGATCATGACTCTGACCTTGGCCTTGTACTCTTTGGTTTTGATTACGATTTCCGCCATGACCTATGACTCATCCTCCTCTCTAACCTACATTGTCTCGTCCTCGGCCACCATTGTTCATTTGAGATTGGTTTGGTCGTAGCTCAGGATATAAGTCATAACAATGGGCCACCTCATGTCTATACTTGTCAGAATGCCCACATTACAGCTGTGTATGTTGCACCGATGTTGGTCTCTCATCCCTCTTTGGACAATATTTTGAACGTATATGAGGTCCTCCACAATCCCAACTTGTCAAACCCGGCTATCGTTGGTGTAAAAATGAAGGAAGAGACATTTAATGTCTTTGAGCCCCTCTTTGACCATCCCTAGGCTTCGTCTCAGCCCCCTTGTTGTTTTGACCGCGTAGAGGTGGTTGTTGTGGTTGGCTAGGAGCACCACACTTTGTTGTGTCTCCTTGCTATATCCCACAATGATCACTTGCTCCTTACCATATTGAGCTTTATCCGCTCTGCCAACAAAAACACATTCGCTAAGGTAGGTTGGGCCGCTTGTAGGAGAGTTGCATCCATGATCCCGCACCCTTCTCCTAAGCTCCTTATCTAATATCCCATGATAATACCAGAATTGAACTGCTTGATAACATTGAACATTATGTGAAATTAATGACGTTTCAATCATAAGTGATCCGTTGATCTCGTCATTCAATACATAACATGCTTTGCTAGCAATAACCTCATCTAAAACAATGGAATTTGAAATTATCTCATCGAGCACCAACAACACAATTTTAAGTAAATCTGGACTAAAGTTTGGTCCAGAAATAAGGAGAAATATCTGAGTATGTATTTTTTTAATCATTTAAATGAATTTAAATGGATAAATTTAAATATAAATATAAAGATCTATTAATATATAATATGAGCAATAAAGAAACATTATATATAAACTTTAGGAGAAAAAGCAGTTTCTATTTGGCTCATTAAGCAAGTTCCACTGTTCACTCGATGTTTAGTAAGAGTTGAATGAGATACCAACAGTCAGTAGCTCAGTTGGTGAAGTGCACTGAGTGCTACCCAGATGATTATAGGGTCAAATCTTGCTACTGACGAGTGTGGTATGTTCCTGGGTGGTGTCCCATTCCAACGCCACATGGCGGGATTACTGTGAAAGAGGTTATACTATTAAGGGGGTATGATTTGTGAGCTGTCGCTTCCAGGTGTTTCCATTACATTAAAAAATAAATTAAAAAAACGGATGTCGGGTGATAACTCGCTTCATGATCCGCGGCCTGATGGATGATTGGAGCACTAGTCATATTCGTAATCGCGACTGAGCTTGTGAAGGCCGTTACTATGTAACGTACAAGACAAATCAATCAAATATGTGAGCAAAACATGGCACAATGACACAATACCACCATGAAATGAAATGAAAGACAATGGGGAGACATTGATGATAAACAACCAGGTTTTATTTCAGAACCATGTCAATTTGAGTAAGTCTCGCCCCATGCGGCATGGACCAATACAAGTAACGTAAACCATGTCAATGAGAGTATCAACTTCTAGAAGGAGGGCTGAACTCCATTAACACAAGACGATGTCGGTCGACGTACTTATGATGAAAATATTTTGAGGAAAGTCATTTCCCAAAATCACAATATTTTGACAAGGTTGGAGGGTTCATTTTCAAATCTGTATTCTTCCATTGTTCCGAAGGTTTTTGTCAGCAGAAGTCCCTGAAATGTTGTCTCGAGAATCGTTGATATGGTGATAATCTCACAAAAAATATCCTCCAATATTACGCCAACCAACAATGTCTTGAGCGACCGAAGTTCAGCTGTACTTCTCGAAGAATTGGTGGTCTTGCAGACTTTCAGTGAATCGCGAAGATGATGAATTACTCGTATGCTCTTCAAAACATAATAACTGACCCTGGAGTAAGATGCTGAATGTATCCAATTGGGGAGTAAGTATGCTGCTCGTATGCTCTGGAGAGTGGCTCGATGACGAGTACGCTGATGGAGAGAGTGATGTTTTCTGCGAAATCTTCAAGGAAATAGTGTTGGATGACCAGTTGAGGTTCATCTGTGACGGGCTGTGGTACTTCTGACGATTTATTGTAAAGCACTCGTAAACTGATCCCCAACTAAATAATCTCCAACTGACTAACCACCAACTAACTGATTGGAGCTGTCACAAGCAATATCAAAAATCCTATTTACTGCTAGGCGTTTGATGCTATTGTTGTTCCTATAGCTAAATTGTATAGTAGTCGTTTTGTTATTCCCATGCGAACAGTATCAGGTCCCCAGAGACTGTCATATTCAGACTCCCGTATCAGCCACGGCCCACCATCATTGACCAATATAAAACCATCAGCTGCATGTCAGCTGAGAACTAGATCTTCGATTCATTGTATGCGACGCCCACAAGTAGTTGGCCAGCAGCTTGAGATATTTCTTCGGGCTGTGATTGAATGAACTAGAGATTTCATTCTTAGCTGATGGTTTCATGTATGTGGTGCCTACACTAGAAGAAAAACGCGGAATAACCACTCTGTTAACCACTCATTTTGAGTGGTAAGAGACACTAAACCACTCTGGCCCCAGAGTGATGAAGAACCAGTGGATTAGGACAAGTGAGTGGTAAAAGACATTACGTGGCATCAGTGGTTAAGGACAGTGGTTTGAACCACTCACGTCCGGGTCCACCTGTTCGCTGACATGTCACAGTGGTAAATTAACCACTGTGACGTGTAAACTCACCAATGTGACGTGTCACTGAGGTAAACCAACCACTTCTGAGGTGTCACAGTGGTAAACTGACGTGTCATAGTGGTAAAGTAACCACTTCCGTTGGACACGTGAAAGTCGGTGGTCCGTGGATGATATTGGAGATTATATTGACACATGGCGACACTCTCAGCATGGACACGTATCATGTGTCGGTGCTACGAAATGGATGGAGTGAAAAATTCAATGACTTCCGAAACCACTTGTTGAGTGATCGCAAAATGACTCACAGAGTCATTCTATGAAAATTGAGAATATACAATATCACTCAAACCGTGGTTATGTGAGTGGATGACGTCTCTCAACATGTCATTGGAATTATTACCCACATAGTGGTATGTAAGTTGTTTGAATTATCCATGGTGTCTCTCTGAGTGGGAACTATGGATTGGAATGATTACTAACAGAGTGGTGTGTAAGTGATTAGGAATACCACTGGAGGAATTCATACCACTAATACAGTAATATATAGGTGATTACTTATACCACTATAGGAGTGGTAATGGAGGCAATTGTGTGTATTTGGCTACTCTTACAGTTTTAAATTATACCACTATTACAGTGGCGTGCAAGTGATTAGGAACATGACTAGAGGAACACATACCACTAGTGTAGTGAAAGAAGTACCATTGGGGATTCAAGCTCTACAAAATAAAATCCCAGAGAGTAAGTGCTGGAACACTGTCAACAAAATCCAGCCATGATAAAAGTCTGAGCCTAACTTCTACACGGCGTCTCCGCATGCATGTTAGGAACACTGAACTGCTTTCCTGCCTTCTTCTCATTGCCAGCAATGTCTACGCCCTGGTGAACAAAATTGTAAGCCCTCTTCATGTTCTTCTCTGGCCAGGGCTGCCAGGCTAGGCTCCCATTTGCATATTACAAACACAAATGAATATGACGTGGTCTTGCTTCATCCCTTCCCACATCATTTGCTCCTAGGTTTCCAAAGCCTTAATCCCGTTGGGCTTCACCCCTTCGCGCAGCAGTTGCTCATAGGTCTCCAAAGCATTCCTACCACACCCATGTTAAATCCTGCCAACATTATATTCAACGTGATCAAAGTTCGTTGAGGCATTCCGTTGAATACTCGGTGTGCATTCATGATGCTCTTGCACTTAACATACATGTTCACAAGGGTGTTGAGGAGAAAAACACTTGGCGTGAATCCACTTTGGATAATCTGAGTGTGCACCTGCTTTCCAACTTCCAGACCCTTCAATTTGATGCACTTAAGCAAGAGACAGACATACATATCTGAATCTGCTGAAATGCTCCTTGGTTTAAAGGTTGTAGAGCCTCTTTCAGTCTGCCTGCCTCACAAAGCATCTTCACATGCCCAAAAGAGCTAGAAGAGGCATTATGGACTCCCTCTCTTGATCCTCTTTTAGAAGCTGTGGTCATGGTTGAGGTGCCTGATTTAAATCAGGGCTGTCAGGCCTGCAATGCATACAAACATGAGGTGGCCGGGCTGAACCCCTTCCCCCATCATTTGCTCATAGGTCTCCAAAGCCTCCATCCCACGTCCCTGTTGTGCATACCCTGCAAGCATCGCACTCCATTCTCCCTTTTGGAGAAAGGTCGTCTGTCTTTCGAGCCACCATTCTTCCTAGCATGGAGGAACCCTGGGGCTGACTCCATGTACACTGACGATATTGTGAAGGAGTGGCATCTGGAACATTTGCGTGATTGCCCTTGGTATGTGGACCTTCCGCCCGGCTCGCTCGACCCATCCGAGTTTCAATTGAAGCTGGATGCTGAATTCCGACGAAACCGGGCTCCGCTGCCTCCATTGGGTGCAAAAGAGGCAAAAGCGCTTGCGAACTCCAGGAAAGCGGCAGAGCTTGCTCAGGCAGGAATTCAGGAGAAATTGCATGAGAAGAGTAAAGGTCAAAGGAAAAGGACAAGGAAACAGGTGACTGCAGTAACACCCAAAAAGAAGAAAACCATCGGGGCATCGGAGGAGGCGCAGGAGGGGACCCAAGAGAGTGACTCGGACGACGACTTCGTTCAAGGTCCTTCGACTGCTGTTGCTCCTACCCAGTCACCGGTCGTCCGGGTTCCCAAGTCAGTTCGGAGTGGGACTGGCTCTGCCAAGAAGTTGGCATTTGAGGGCGAGCCTACACGCCGGTATTCGGCGGTGACGTTTACGCACAGGCCAAAACTAGAACCTCCAACCATCATCCAATGCGTCAATGAGAGCTTCCTTGACGCTCTCGCTGCCAGGGCGAAGAAGGTGGCACACAACAAGTCTCTGGCGGAGTAGAAGGGGAAAGCCAAGAAGAGGGCTGGCGGTACAGAGCCTAAAGACACCCCTGGTTTTGAAGCCATGATGGAATTCTTCACGGCTGTGAGCACGAATTGCAAGAGCACTCGGGGGGGGGTTGAGGTGGAGAGAGCTTGCGACATGATTCTCCTCGACATTCCAGATGGGGAGCTGCTGGAGGGCCTGGATGGTGTGCCCACCTGGAACAGGTTTACTGAGGACTACTGGAAAGCCGGGTTTGGGCTGGCGGGGATGCTTCTGGATGACGGTGGATGTGTGGTTGTCATTGCCACGAGAGGGAAGACCATAGAGAATGCGGTGGCAAGGTGGACACCGAAAAGTGTCACCCCGGTCCTCCTCAGAAAATGGTTCTGCATCAGTACGCAGGGGTTGCAAACAGAGGGCCAAAGTGTAAGTTATCAATCTTTTGCATTCACTTCATATTGTGGTGTATGTTAAGTAGACCCTGGAGTTGATCCCTTCTTTGTTGGATGTGCAGACATTGGTGTTTGAGGCATATTGCTTTGTGAAGAGAGGGTCTACGTTCAAATTCCGCAACGACGGTCGTCTTGTTGATGCCGCTGTGGACCCTGTAACCTACGATGTCCTCTACAACTATGTGCCCCACTCCAGTATGCCGAAGGACACAAAGACAGGCAAACCGTGGCGGTACAGCCGGACCCGGAGCCCTGCTTTCATCCAAACCCTCATGGAGACGTGCTCGGATGTCCAAGGGCGGATTATGGACCTCACATGTGGCACGGGTAAGCCTTCACGTGCTCAGTTTGTCCCCTGGCCCGACTGCAATTGCATGCCGCAAGCTATTAACCGCCCGCTTTGTTCCTCAGGTGCTTCAATGTGGGCAGGGACGTTGTCCGACAGGCATGTGTTCGCCTTCGAGCCAGATACTGCCCTCCACAACTCGGAACTTGCAGCGGCTGAACGTCTGCCGAAAGAGGAAGAGGCATCCTCGGAGGATGAGGAAAAATCCGAGAAGGAGCAGGGGGAGGAAGTTGGGATCGAGGCCGAGGAGCCCCCGGTTTACGAGTGAGTGGTGGCATTGTAAGTTGCCTCCAGATTTCGTGAGGCACCTCCCTCCGCTCTCTTATTTCATTGAAAACCCTTTCTGGTTGTGCTGGTATTGACATTCTTGAAGTGGATTTGTTCTTAATGTAGGATGCCAAGTACTGCCGGAGGGACGTCTACACCGGAGTTCATGGGCAGGAGGAACGTGCCTTTTTTTGCCAGGGGGGATTTCATGCCTAGTCCAGAAAGGGAGTACATCCTTCCTACTTATGCTTCCCGGCTTGCTTCGGTGTCCATTAGGAGGTGTTCCGAACGTAGTTGTGTACAGCAGATTTTAGACGAGGCAAGCCTCAAGAAAATGAAGATGAGGGAGGAGGCAGCAGCTATTAGAGCCCGTCGGGCTCGTAGATTTGTCTTGGATTCTGCTGAGGAAAGTGGGGGAGAAGACGCAGAAGATTCCCAGGAGGTGACGTGGACAGTCCCCCAAGGAGAGGACGGGATTTTTGAGAGGCATAGTGGAACTGATGCATCACAGAGCTCGGAGGATGAGGGGGATGAGGAAGAAGGTGGGGCAAGTTCCTCGGAGGGTGTAGGAGAGTAGTGCCCATTCCGGCTATGACAGTTAGAACACACTTGTATAGACGTGGCTTGCCACAAAATTTGCAATAAAATGTTGCATTTCAAGTCCACTGGTGCCACATTCCAACTTCACATGACCCTATTTCCGTGCCTCCTAACCCTATTTCCGTGGACTCACAATGGTCTGCTCATGCTTTTTTTTTTCCGCTCATGCTCATGCCGCTCATGAAATAGCAGCCCCCGTTGTTACACTGTTATTAGGAGAATGAGAGGGGACAGGGATATCTCACCTCAGGGTCAGAATGGTTGCTGTTCTTGTGTTCCTTTTCTTTGTTTTCAGTGTCTTCAGCCAGCAAAACAAGGCAGCCTTGGATGTTAAAACAGTGGAACCAGTGTAGAACTAGCTTAGTGGAATGAGGAAAACAAGGATGGTCATTCAGAAACTGATTTGAAGAGCTGAGAAGGGATGACGTGGATGGGGAAGAAAAGTCAATATTGTTTTGGGGTTTGGATCTGATTTCTAGAAGTGTTCTCAACATGTGAATGACTGATGTTCGAAGTTGAGGAGAAAAAGAGAGCTGTCAGGGTGTGTGATTTGAGATCTGTAGAAGGGTTGTGAAGCACCTTGACCAAACAGGATCCACTTGGGGAAAGGTAGTGCAAGGACCAGTCACTGGAAAGAGAGAGAGAGAGAGAGAGAGACTGACAGAGGGGCAGATCATCTCTTGTGTGACCAAGGTTGACTTCAATGATGGATGCACTGGATGCCTGGCTGGATGTGCATTGCATTGCATCGTAGCCATGCTGTTGTGGAGAAAAGTGAGGAATCCACACATGAAAGAAAAAGAGTGTCAGAGAAAGAAAAAGTGAAGAAGGGAGAAAGGGTTGATGAGGGATGGACAAATGGAGAGGCAAGGTCAAGAAGACATGAACCCTGAATGATCAAACTAGTGGGCCTGCAGTTCATGGCAGATCTGAGCTGCCCATCCACCTAGACCGTGATCTCATTACAAAAAGGGGCTTCCGACGTGTTGCTGACCAAGGGAACTGCCCACAAGGGCAGTGTTTCATCACTGACATAGGGCTGATTGCATCATTGAATACATAGCACCAGCATAGCTGGTGCTGTACCTGCAGGAAGGGGATGTTGTGTAAAAGGTAGAACCAAGAGTGAACAACAATTTGACTCCCCATCCATGTCTTCTCTTCCGCTGCGGCGTGGATGAGGATTACTTGAACTCTGATCAAGAAGGAGCTGAGGGAAACCCACAGCCAAGTGACGACAGTTGGACAGACTAGAAGAACGTTTCTTTCTTTTGCTCCGCTTAGAATGGAGGGGAGCACAACTAGAATTATACAGAAGGGGATTCACGCCCCTTCTTTTCACACTACACGGGGCTGTTACAACCCTTGCCGATTCCAGAGGGGACTTGGGAAAGCGTCTCGATGGATTTCATGACTGCTATGCCGCTGTCAAAAGGATTCGATGCAATCATGGTGGTGGTGGATAGGTTCAGTGAAATGGGCCATTTCATCCCCACCAAGGAGACGACAACGGCGCAGGAGACAGGGCGACTTTACTTCGCCCACGTCTTAAAGCATCATGGAGTCCCTAAGGATATTGTCTCGGATCGCGATCCAAAGTTTACGAGTAAATTTTGGAGGACACTTTGGAAGAAGATGGGGACGAGGCTGAAGATGAGCACCGCCTTCCGACCTACGACCGACGGCCAAACAGAAAGGGTGAATTCCGTAGTGAAGCAGATCTTGCGGAATTACGTGTCGGCAGACCAAACAGACTGGGTGGAACACTTAGACGCGGTAGAGTTCTGTTATAATAACACAGAACACTCCGCAACGGGAGTTTCCCCTTTCGTATTGGTCTATGGAAAAGCACCTCTGGTGCCGACAAGTTGGGCCGCCCAGGACGTTGAGGAACCGGCAGTAGCGGCGGTACTGGAAGAACGCGAGTGTTTGTTGAAGCTCGCAAAGTACAACATTGCCAAAACCAGGAAACGGTATGAAAGGCAGGCGAATCGGAAGCGGAGGGAAGTGAAGTTTGAGGCAGGCACAGAGGTCTGGTTGAACATCAAGAATTTCCGACTACCTCCGGAAGTGAGTCCGAAGTTCGTACCTCCGTATGCGGGACCCTTTCGCATTCGGAAGGTTATGAATGAGGATGTGTATGAATTGAAGCTGCCAGCAAACAGCAAGGTGCACCCAGTATTCCATGTCTCCTTTTTGAAGCCTTACTTCAAAGATGAAGCGCGTCCGAATCGGCATCAAGTGTTGCGTCCGCCACCTATGCTGTTGGATCATGAAAATGAACCTGAGTACGAGGTGGAGGCAATACTTAAGTCGAGGAGGTTCAAGAACCGAGAAACGGAGTATCTCGTCAAATGGAAGGGCTATCATCATGTGGAGGCATCTTGGGTGCGTGCCTCAGAAATGGGAAACGCATTCGAGGCGGTTGCAGCTTTCGAAGGGCGACCTCAAAAGCGGAAGAAACGTTGATGGGGACATCAACCTTGGAGCGTGGGGGAGGAAATGCATGCTTAGCCCGACTTAGCTAGCTTAGGAATCCGATTACAAAAACTTGTATTGTACAAAAATTTGTTATAAAGGAAATGGGTTCCAAATGTTGTGCGTCCTATTTTGTTTGGAATGGTGATGCATGGTATGGTTGGCTAGTGTGTAGAATGCATGCTAGCTTATAAAAGTGGGAGAGGTAAATTGGGTTAATCGTGTGTTTGCGTAGTGCCGAAATCGGGTGACCCCCATCCAAGGGGCAAGGAAACTTGCGACTTCTTTGGGAGTTCACGTGCTAGTGCGCACCTGGCGCGTGCGCGTACTATAACTGCGCTACCGAGGGGGTTGCCTTGTAGTGCGGGCTAACGCGGAAGCTACGTGCTTCCGTTCACGTACTATAATCGTGTAGCCTCGAGACGAAGTCGTAGTGTGGCTTCGGCGTGTTCCCGTACCTCAGGCCAACATTCCAAGGCGGACCCAATTGTAGTGATTGGGGCGCACGGTTGGTTCAAGGTTATCTTCCTAGTCAAAGAGGGTTCCAGGGAACCCTTGCTCAAGGTGATGCCAAAAGCGGCATCATGAGCAATCGCAAGCAATGTTGTTGCAGTAAGGCGTTTCGATCCTCGGGGAGGATCGTTCCTTGGCCTTGAAGTAGGCCAAGAAGAGTGCACTGGGAGGAGCTGGAGAGGCTCCACCCCTGGCCGGGACTTGGAGGAAGTCGGCCGAACTAGCTAGTGGAGAGTAGAGTCAAGTGTGGGGTTTGGTTCTTTGCCATGGGACGCCATGGTGCGGAAACAAACTCCTTGATGTGGGACGCCACAACTTGGATGTTCGTTTCTACAAAATGGACAAGTCGATGAGGACATCGACTCCCTGTTGGTAGGGGTGTGTGTCGCGGCCCTTTGCCTTGAGGGCAGGGGGTCGGGACACATGAGGGGCTGCCCCTGTAGTGGGGCATCGGCAGCGATAGGTATGGGGGGCTGAAGCACCCTTGAGTGCCCAAGGCACTCAAGGAGGCGGAGGCGCTCACTAGGTGGAGCCCCGCACACCGGGTTGCGGTGGGGGTGGCTCCACAAGGGGTGGTGGTACCTTAGCGGGACTTAGTGGGGGTGGCATAGGACTCACCATGGGGGCGGAGACCTCGTGGTGGGAGTCGTGGGGAGCCTTGGGACTCATCACGGTCCATAGGGGCCGTGATGAGTGGGCCAAGACTCACCGCGACTCATCACCGGGAGTCGAGGGTTTTCGTGGTGGTTCGCCATAAAATGGCATGGCTGGTTATGAAACCCCCGCGGACAGCTACAGAAGTATATATAGGGAGTAGTAACCCCGAGAACGGTGCAAGCCCGTTGGTGACCAAAAACTAGCGAGTAAGCGAACGAGCCGGAAAGCGACCAAAGAGTGGGGAGCTGTTCCGGACTGCCATCTACCAAAGGGAATTCTCCTAGTCCCAAATAGGTGGAGGGTTTAGAGGGAAGCGAAGGGGGACCGTTATGTCCCGGTGAGCAGCCGAAGCTCCAAGTTGGCCCGGGCGGCCAGGTTGGGAGTCAGGCGCGCGCATCAAAGCGAGTAACTATGACTTGAAGGGGAGCTTACCGAAGTGAGGTGCGCGACACTGAATCACTGCTGGAAGGAGTGGGAAGGAGCACTTCTTGGAGAGACTTCGGACATCACTGGGGGAAAGGAGGAGAGAGTGTATCTCTGAGCAGAAAGATGGAGAGCACGGAATAGGAGGAGGATCTGTTGATGCTTAATGAATGCAGGCAGTAGAATTGTAATGTAGAGCAGATTAGAGACTCCATGGCTTCAGCCTGATACTTGATAGATATTCATCTGATACACACCTCATACTCATACTGTGTAGAGAGATCTGAGTGAAGCTGTGGAATGAATTGATGAGTTGATGGAATCCGATAAATTGATGAAGCAAACTGATACTTAATTACCAGCAGTAAGGTAACTAGCTAACATGAATGCGGGAAGGAAAACAAATAGGAAACACCCCCATGATACACTAGTTGTAGGTCATGACTGATTGTTCTGAGCGGGCTGAGTACTTAGAGATTTCCAACTCTTCTATCTTGGAGTTTCCGCCTCGGATAGCGAAGGGATGGGTGAGTAAAAGTCGCGCGACATTTGGCGACCATAATGGGGAGCTGGGTCAGGAACAACCAGATGTGACAGGCATCTGGTGGGATCATGGTGGATGGAGAATTAAAGAATTTGATGTGAATCAAATTCCTTGTGAAACTGAGAAGGAAAGATTGTCGAAACGATTCTTCCAGAGGTTTTTGGAATTGCCAGACGGTTGTAAAGAAAACATTCTTAAGAGAGTGCATGATGCTGACCCAGAGTGGGGTCTGGAGAAAGGAGTGATAAAGATTTATTAGGTGGCCTGTAGAGGAAGAGCACGTTGGTTACCAACATTGGTTTACGTGATAGCATTGCTATCCATTAAGCGAGTAGAGTTTGAAGGCTGGGAGGAAAGAAAGGTGAATGTTTATACTCATATGCATGAAGAGCTTGTACTGGTAAAGAATTGGATTCCAAAGGATATTTTGTGGATCAAACTCACACCAAGAACAGCTTTTCAGACTTGTTTGCCATATGGTTATATGGTAACGGAGACTTCAAGTATAGCCAAGGGTGCATTGAAGCTTGAAAGAAACCCAGGTATATACGAGAGATATTACAGAAGAGAGTTTTGGTTATTGGCACATTAAAAGAAATGAAAGACATGGGACATGAGTGATGAAAGAGAAGCTAGACGCCAGAGATATTCAGCAAAAAGAGAAAGCTATCTGAAAGCTAATTATCCATATCTTTGGGAGAGAGGAATAGACATAGGGGAATCATCTGGACCTCTCACACCATTAAGATCAAAGAGTACATCACCCATACCGGAAGAACTAGAGTTGGATGCCACTCCTTCTGTTTCTTTGCAAGAAAGATTAAGGGAATTGGTACAGGAAGAAGATCAATCACGAGGTGAAAGATCTGAGGTACATCCCTGGATAAAAGATTTGACAGAAATCTTTGATAAGAGTTGGCATGGAACACCAAAAGCAGGAACTCCAGTTTCTGAAGCGGAAGGTAAAGAAGGAGGAGAGGATGTGGCAGAGCCAACGGAGAGTTCAGACTCTCCAACACCATTACAGTTGAGTTACATGAGTGAAGAAGAAACCCAAGGGCAGAACTTGGAGGATGAAAACAGAGAGAAGAAATTGGAAGAGGAAGAATATGAAGAAGTAGACCCAATAGCTGAGGTTGAGACTACAACCAGGACATCCCAACCCGTTGGACCTGGATCAAGTGGAGCACTTGGATCACAGGCCAACGAAGGTGTCGGCTCAGGGGGATCAGGCGGGCTGCGTGGATCTGGCTCTGGGGGGATAGGGAGTGTGGGAAGTAGTGCAACTGAAGCTGGGAATACTGTGAATATCGTGGGGCCAGAAGCAGGGAGTGCTCAAGGGCCACCACTTGGTGGAAGATCCACCACAACAACAATAGGTCCAGAAGGACCAGCACCAGCAAGGGTGCCAGCACCTGTCAGTGGGCAGAAAGTAGGGCCACAGATGGCGTTACAACCAACACGGGCAAAACCACCTTTTTCAATATATTCAGGAAAAGGGGATCCCGATGTACATATTAGCCAATTTGAGCACATGTGTATAGTGAACAATGAGAATGGCGATGATGCCAAGATGAGATTGTTTCCTTGTTCACTTATAAAAAAAGCAAGTGAATGGTATGCAAGATTCCCTGATAATCATTTCCTAACCTGGAATGGCTTGAATACAGCATTCCAAAATAGGTTCAGGACAAGTAAAACTGAGGATGAAGTGTATGGGAGTTTACAACAGTTAAAGCAAAAGAAGCATGAAACTGTTGAGGAGTATATGGAAAGATGGAATTGATGATGAAAAAGCTGGCTGCAGTACCAGCACCAGGGTTACAGAAGACTTGGTTTGTGAGTGGACTAAGACCAGAGTTGCAAAAAAGTGGATATGTTACCCCATAATACAGTGGAGGAGGCATTTGAAACTGCAAACAGAATTGAGCAATTGGGGATGCTCAGGAGAGAGAAAGGGATGATGAGGACTCTGAGGATGAGTCAGATGAAGAAGAAGAGCAAGAACTAAAAAGGAAGAGTAAGAGAAAGGAGAAGTTGAAGAGGGATAACTATGAGAAAAGATTGGAAGAAATCTTGAAGAAGTATGCCACAGAGGTTGCAACACATTGGAGGAAGGGTGTATGGTGTGCAAAGTGCCAGAATGAAGGCCATACCACCACAGAATGCCACATGAAGGAGAAACACTGTACTATCTGTAAAATGGATAACCATTCTACTGAGAATTGTTACTACAACAGAAGGACAGTTGCAAGAGAACCTAGGCAAGTAAGGGTGCATCAGGTGCAGCCCCAGCCAAGAAGAAACAATGATCAGGACCACTATGGTAGCCCTGGTGGTTATAACAATGGCATGGAAGGGAGAGGTAATTCAAGAGGGAATTACCAAGGAAATTCCAGAGGCAACTATCACGGTAATCCAAGGGGGAATTACCAGCCCGGGAATCAGGATTACAGAAATAATCCAAGAGCAGACCAAGGGCGAGGACCCAATGATGAAGAACTATGTTACTATTGTAATCAGCCAGGACATCGCAAGGCAAGCCTGTTCATTCTGGATTAGACACCAGAATGAGATGAGAGCTCCTGTGAATGAGGGCCCAGTGGTGGCAGCTCACATGGTTAGGCCATGTGTTGTACCAGAAGTAAGTACAATGATAGTAACAAGAAGTAAAGCCAAACTAATACCTCCAGTAGTAGAGGAAGAAGATGATAATGAAGGTGGCAGTGATATGCCGAAGATGATGAGGCTTGGAGAGATGAAAGGAACTGCACAAGGAAGTGGCAGATACCATAAGGGAAATGCAGAAGAGTACTGATATTCCTGTGGCAGATTCCTCTGATTCTGATGGAGAAGAAGAAGTGAGCGAGGATGAAAGGAAGAAAGAAGATGCAGACATGCAAAGTAATGAAGAGACTTTGGCTGAAGTAATATGCCAGACCAAAGCAGAGATTACCATTGGACAGCTATTGGCTGTGGCACCTTATTGTAGGCACAGGCTGTATCAAGCAATCAATCGAATTGCCCAGGAGACCGGAAACACAGACCTGAACAGCAAGGTGACCAGTTATACTGTGAAGCCGGAAGGGCAAGAAACAGTCATGGACTTTGATGATTCTCTGCCAGTAATCCAATTGAGAATTGGAAGCACAGAACTAACTGATGTACTGATAGATGGAGGTTCTGGAGTAAATATCATGACAGACCAATTAAGGAAGAAGCTTGGTCTAAGTAACATGAAACCAGCCCCATTTAGGGTATTCCATGACTGGAATTCTCAGTTACTAACCGTGCATAATGGGATACACGAGATACAAATTACCACAAAGAAATCTAGTAGATTACCTGCTACGAGAAGACCTCGAGGAGTCAGAGAGTATGACTAGAGATGAGGACTGGATGAGGAGCAGGAAGCTACCCTATTTGCTGCACACCCAGAGTGGGAGCAGGTTGCAGAGATGCGGCTGGAAAGCCTAAGTTGTTTAAGGGGTATCTGCTGTGGTGTAGTGTCAACAACACCGATTGAAGAGGAAACCAACAGTTACCCATCACATTTCTATGAAGAAAAAGAAGGAGAAATGGAAATCCTAGAGGAACCAGCCACTGTGAGTTTACAGGATGAAGTGGTGACTGGTTGGACAATCACAGCTGATGAGCAAGTGAGGGAAGTGAATGTGGGAACTAAAGAGGAACCGAGGATGGTGAAGGTAGGAGCTGATTTGGAGCCAGAATTCTTTGAAGAAGCTAAGAGTTTGTTCATCAAATACAGAGATGTATTTGCTTGGAGCTATGAGGATTTAAAAGGGATACCACCTGAAATCTGTCAGCATAAGATTGAACTGGAACCGGGGTCAGTACCAATCAAGTAGGCAAGGTACAGAATGAATCCCAACTACGCACAGAAGGTTGGAGAAGAGATCAAGAAGTTGGCTGAGGCTAAGTTTTATATACCCAATAGAGTATACAACTTGGTTGTACCCATTGTGATAGTTCCCAAGAAGAATGGTAAACTAAGAGTTTGTGTGAACTACAAGAAGCTGAATGCTTGTACGAAGAAAGATCCTTTCTCTTTGTCATTCACAGAAGCAGTATTAGACACTGTGGCAGGCCATGAGATGTACTCATTCATGGATGGCTTCAGTGGTTATAATCAAGTGCAAGTGGCAGAAGGAGACCAAGGAAAAACAGCTTTCATCACAGACTGGGGTGCTTATGCATACAAAGTCATGCCCTTTGGACTTTGTAATGCACCAGCGACCTTTCAGAGAGTGATAAGTGAATCTTTTCATGAGTATCTGGATGATTTCATGCAGGTGTTCTTGGATGATTTCAGTGTGTACAACTCTAAGAATGAGCACTTGCATAAATTGGAGTTATGCTTGGCCGATGCAGGATGAGAGGTCTGGGCCTGAATCCAGAAGGTGTACTTTCTGTGTGAACTCAGGGGTGTTTCTGGGACACATTGTGTGTAAGAGGGGACTTCTTGTGGATCCCAGGAAAACAGAGGCCATTAAAGCCTCTCCACCACCAGTGAATGTTAAGAGTCTAAGGAGATTCCTTGGACAAACCAGTTATTACAGAAGATTTTTCAGACGGTATGCACAGATAGCAGCACCATTGAGCAAACTTCTGAAGAAAGATGCAGTGTTTGCATGGACACCTGAATGTCAACAGGCTTTTGAGGAACTTACATTGTCAATAACAACTACACCTGTGCTGATTAGTCCTCACTGGCAGAAAATATTTCATGTTCACTGTGATGCTTCTGGAGAAGCACTAGGAGCAGTGTTAGCCCCGAATGTTACAGGAAATATAGATTCACCTGTGTACTATGCTAGCAGGTTGATGAAAGTGCTGAAAGGAACTATAGCACAACTGAAAGAGAAGCACTGGCAATGATTTATGCAGTCAAGAAATTCAGGCATTACCTATTGGGAGAAAGTTTATGTTTTATGTGGATCACCAGGCTCTGATATATCTGGTGAACAAACCTTTGATAAGTGGAGGATAGCGAGGTGGTTAATAATCTTGCATGAGTTTGAGTTCGAAGTTGTTTACAAGCCTGGCTGTTTGCATCTTGTGGCAGATCATTTGTCACGACTAACAACAGGAGAGGCCGCCACAGGAGTAGACGATCAGTTACCTGATGCGAGTTTATTTGTAATGGAGGTGTAAGGAAGTGCAGATGAATGTGTAGATTGGCAGTGGCCAATCAGATACTACCTTGCTCATGGTCAGTGCCCACCAAGTTATGGAAGGGAGCAGAGAAAGAGAATTGCTATCAAGGCTCTACCTACAGTATGGTAGGGACAGAATGTATAAGCTAGGACAATGGAGTGCTGAAGCATGCTTATACCACCATGAAGTTAATAAAGTTTTGGGGAAGTTCATAAAGGAGTGGCAGGGGTCTTTTGGAGAAGAGACTAGCCTCAGGAAATACTACATGCAGGTTACTGGTGGCCTACTTTGTTCAAAGATGTACACAAGTATTGTCAGAGTTGTGATGAATGTCAGAGGCTGGGACCTTTGCAGAGATCTGGGAAAATGTCTTTGCATCCTACAATGCCTACGGAACCATTTCAGAAATGGGGACTAGACTTTGTTGGACCAATTAACCCACCAGCCAAGAATACACAGAACAGGTACATAATTACAGCCACTGATTATACTACGAAGTGGGTGGAAGCTAAAGCTTTGAGGGACAACACAGCCAAGTCCACAGCAAGGTTTCTGTATGAGAACATACTTACACGATTTGGCTGTCCCTTGGAATTTATCAGTGATCAAGGAAGTCACTTCATTAATGAGACCATTGAATTGTTGACTAAAGAGTTCATGATTGTGCATAGGAAGAGTACAACATATTACCCACAGGGTAATGGGCAGGCAGAGGCTACCAACAAAATACTATGTACTATCTTGGCTAAGATAGTCAATGCAAACAGAACGGATTGGGATACAAAGCTGCTGACAGCTTTGTGGTCATACAGGACTTCATATAAAGTCACCACTAAGTATACACCATTCCAATTAGTTTATGGTATGGAAGCCTTACTTCCAGTGGAATTCCTGTTACCTACCATGAGAACGGAATGGGGAAAGAATGGAATTGCAAGATTCCATTAAAGTCAGGAAACATGAATTATACCATGTGGAAGAAGTACGTGCTGATGCAGCTGATAATATGACCAGAATTCAGATGAAGAGGAAGGAACAGTTTGATGAAGGCAAGTTAAAGACTTTTAAGACGGGAGATTTGGTTCTATGGTTGCAGAAGAAGGAAAGATTAAAGCTTCTAAGCTTAAATCACCATGGAAAGGACCTTATGTCATACAAAAGATGTATGATAACAACACCGCCATGTTACAAACCATTAACAAAGAGATGCTGGGAAGAGTCAATGCAATAAGTTGAAGGGGTACAGTGGTATCCATGACAAACCATTGCAGCATGATTTGCATGTTGAAAAAGCAAAAGCAGTCACGGGCTGCGCCAGTGTTACCAACGGAGTATGGAGCACTTGTCGCTAGGCCGAGCATATATGACCGGCGGGCAGAACAAGCGAGACACAGCCTATCACAACCCATTGACACAGCATACACAGCCCAGCACGGCGCAACACAGGCACCACAGCCTATCACAGCACCACAGCCTATCACAACCTACCACAGTGCATCACAGCCTATCACAGCTTACCACAGTATCACAGCCTATCACGGCATACCACAGTATGACACAGCCTATCACAGCTTAACACAGCCTACTAGGGTTACACAATCCATAGAATCAGTGACAGTGGACGCAGGATAACTTCAGTGAAATGGCCGGCGGAAGAAAGACGGAAGCCAGTTTACAAAGGGACACGTGGAAGTCAGGCGCCACACACAGCTGAGAAGGAAGTGCAAGAACGGATGTCATCAAGAAAGGGGACAAGAATGGCCGTCAAAATACCTATCAGTGCGTCAATTGGATGAATGGCGGGCCCATTAATGAATACAGAAAAGGGGCAACAGAACAAACGGCAAGTACAGAAAAGCGAAATTCTTGTCACATGTGTTATCCTAGTGGACAGTCCAGCAGGGAAAGTCCACTAAAGAAAATTAAATCTAAAATCCAGTCACAGCGGTTACAGCCAATAGAAAGCCAGAGAAGGGATCAAGAAATTGGAGGGAAATTAAGCGCAAGAGTCGGCGTCGTTCTGAGTAACGGGCGTCTCGACGGGACAAACCATCAATGCTATAGCTTTGAAGCTATGGAGGAACTAACAGACTATACGCTCGCAATATTACTTACGCAGTGGCATAGGGACGAAACAACAGAGCGGATCTTTTCTCTTGAGCGATGCTTGCAAGCCCCGCAGGCTTACAAGAAATTACCCATAGCTTTTTGTGGCAACCATACGTTTATGCTTTGTGCACTACAGGCATTTCTTCAGTTGTTACAGCCAAAACATTTCTGTGGGTCTAGAATGAAGAGAGTGAGAGGAATGGAGGAAATCAGGGTGAAGAGCACCACAATTCTGCAGAAACAAACGATTGCTACCCCACAGGCGATACAGATACTGAAGGAGCTGAGATTGCAAAGGATTGCAAAGCAAAGATTGGACATTGCACCATAGACAGTACATGTTACAATTCTTGCAGAACTTTGAGCCAAGGACAGGAGCAACAACGGTGAAGGGAGTTGAATTAGTAATTACTCCCCTATACCTCCAGCAATTGTTTCGATTGCCAGCAGGCCAGGTGCATGTGGAGGAGCACAGGGCAAGACTGCAAATAGGGGACTTATTCCAAGAAGGGAGTTTCTTTAAAACTCAGGGTTATGCTTGTACCAAGGCGTGTACCCAGGGCTAAAGGAGGTAGGCCAGGTATTGAACGTTCTGTTTGCCATGAAACAGAACCAACAGTATTTGAGCAGATCCTTCACAGAGGAAATACTCAAAGCCCTGAGAGGAGAAGAGGTAGAATGGGCGGACATAATGTACAACGCACTGGTAGAGGAGATGAAAAGATTACAGGGTACTGCCGCAAAGTCTCCTATCATAGTGTCTGGCCCAATCATTGCTCAAATAATTCTTGATTCTGGCATACTTGATGCGCGAGAAAGAAAGGAGATGGAGTGTTTGAGCCAGAAACCACTGCAATGGAAGAGCAAGGCTCTTCACACAGTGAGGGTGGACTGGCAGGGCAACCCGAGAATAAGAGACAGAGGCGGGGAAAGACTGTAGTGGCGGATCCACTGGCTTCACGGAATCCGCATGATAATGTTTCCCAAGTTTTTGTGCAGGAAGGGGCACAGCACAGAGAACTGCTATTACTGGAAGCAGGACCCGACTTCAGAGAGGAAGAGGAAGTTACTTCAGTATCACAGCCATCACAGCCGAGGATCGGCTTGTCACAAGGTTACCACAAGTTGTCCATGCAGTTCAACCAGAAATAATTGATTTAGAAAAAGAAGGGTTAGATATTCCCACTACAGAACAGGTGGTGGCAGAAATAGAGAAGGGGGGACCTTCTCTATGAATATTCTGGTATGGTCAAGGACACAGTGATTCCGAAGGTGCAACAATTGTCCAAGGGAAACCCTGCGGCACATATAATACACACACCTGTGACGGAGGTACCACAGGTAGAATGCCAAGACACTGCAGCACCAGTGACGGATGAAGTGGTTCAGGAAGAAAATCTGGTGGGGCAATGGCCTGAATGGTTCGTAAGGCATCACACTGTTGAGGAGCAGGGAGAACAGCAGCAAGCTCACCATGATGACCCTCAACAGGCTATGCTTATGAGTTCCATAAGCAGGATACTGAATTTGTTGGGTACTTATGTCAAATCCCATGTTCCCACTACTCAATTGGCAGCTTTGAGGGAGGAACTCAGGCAAGAGTTTGAGGCTCGACTTGCCACAGAGTGTGCAAACAAGGTCGATGAGAGGGTCACTCTCAAAATGCAGCAAAACTTGGAGAGTACAGAAGCGGCTTTGCAATTGGCCAAGGAACAATTGATTGAGGCAGGCCTCGCACAAGAACACTTGCACGAAGCACATAAGCAACAGCTATACCAAATGCAGGTGAAGCATGAAAGCAAGTTGCAAGAAGTGAATGCACTACATATGGAGTTGCAGACAGTGCATGACAAGATGGCCATACAATGTGCTACACTCACAACTATGCTTGACCAATCAACAAAAGAAATAAACAGTCAAGCGGAAAAATGTACGAAGGCAGAAGAAGAGAATGTTGAGCAAATGAAACTCATTGTCGATATGAAGAATACAATCTGCGCAATGAGGATACTTTCAAGCAATACAGGCAGGTTGAAGCTGACCAAGAGAAGCACATCCTGGAGTTGCAACAAACGGTCATGACCAATAGAAATGAAATCTCGGTCACTAACAAGGCTTGGAAGGAAGCCAATAATCTGCTTGCTGCTTATGCGAATTGGGTTGAACCTCATGCAAAGCGCATGGAGGCTTTACAACAGCAGTTAGATGTGTACAAACTCAGAGAGGAGCACACTCTCAGAGGAACCGCAAGCAACTTGGTGGATAACCACCTTATGCAGGTCTAGTTAGCACAAGGGCGAGTGGAGGGCAAAGCACCACGAAAGCTCACCCAAAGCGAGATGAATGAGCTCAGACTGCAAGTGCAGAACATTGCCACAACTACTATAGACAATGTCTATAGTAGGATTGCGGAGTTACAGGAGGATGTAGACGGACTGCAGACTCAAGTGAAAGACCTAACTTCAGATATTGACAAAAGAGTCTATATACCTGAGGAACAGCTAATGGCTTCTTATTTACAAGCCAGAACTATGGCTTTTCAATCTTCTTCACAGCAGGTGCAGGAGATGCCAATGATACAAGAGCCAATGCCACCAACACCACAACAAGTCACTGTGCCAATAGCTGACCCTGTTGTTACTACAGCCACGCCACAGCCACCACAGCCTGACATATGGGGCAATGCTGCTTTTAACCCACCTAAAACTCTAGCTGCAAGGGAGTACAGTAGGGCTATAATTATGCCCTTCAACCAAAGTCCCATTGTGTTGGATTTGGTTTGGAAAGAATTTAGTCCTCCGCAGTCATTCGCACATTACTATCAAATCATGTGCATATGGCTGCCAGTGGCAACTAGGACTAAAGTTCTTCCGAACAATCGACCAATTGAGGATCATCACTTTGCACAGTACTGGCATGAGGCAGGTACCATGTTGAAGGAATTAATTGCTTTCCAAGTTGTACATGGATTCATTTATACCAAGACCAAGGAGGTAGCAAGTATTGTCATGGGATGCGGGTTATACTACGCTGCTTGTTTTCTGGTACGTTATCACATTGAGCAGCACAAGATGCAATCGCGCTTTCTGAGTTATTTCAGTGGGGATCATTGGGTCTTACCTTCAGTGCCACCTCATATGTACTTATATGAGGCAAAAGTTATGATACAAAAGGATTCTCAAATTCGTTCATGGTTTCATGCGGCCTGGAACAATTTGTCAACACAGAAATTCGGCATTGATGATATTTTCTATAAGGGACACGTGCATGGAAATACTTGCACAATTCACAAGTCATTGGTACCCCACTCACCTGGACAGAAAAGGAGCTCAGGGTCTTCACCAATTTTGCCATTCAGCGTTTACAGCAAGTTTCAAAATATAAACTTCTAGACATGGTAGGACAACATTGTATGCCCCAGAGGATTCCACAAAAAGTTCGACAATTAAAACACCTGAGAGGCGATGAGGATTCTGATACAACTGTTTCTTCAGCAGACTCTTTTGACATGGGAGAAGACTATGCAATTCAGATGGCAGAAAAGAAGCGACGGGGGTCTCCTATGCCTGAAAGGTTACCTCGATATCAGCCTCCAGAGGGCCTCACATATCCAGGTAGTGTTCAATCATCTCCGTCAACCAGTGACAGACCTCGGGCTCGTACACACAGTCCGCCACGAAACTCTCAACGTCAGAAAGGTGCTCGCTCACAAAGGATTGCTAATCCCAATCAGTAAATCGTGAGGACACGGTTTTTTGAGAGGGGAAGAGGTAATGTTAGAGGACTGTCTGGGACTTAGACACTTATACGGGATCTGTGGGGTACCCTTAATTTTTGCACAGACTGAGACCAACAGGAGCCTTAGGGGTGACAGCAGCGCACTTTAGGGGGGGGTGACACAGCCCGTCACAGCCAACGCAGCCAACACAGCCAGACACAGTCAACACAGCCCGTCACAGCCAACACAGCCAGACACAGCCAGACACAGTCAACACAGCTCGTCACAGCCGACACAGCCCATCACAGCCAACACAGCCCGTCACAGCCCGTCACAGTTTCACACAGCCAGTCACAGCTTGACACAGCTGTCACGACCATAGGGAACGGATAGCCGGACAGGGAACGACTGTGGGGAACAACACCTGCGAATGGAACATGTTAGTTCACAGACGACGGTTAGTGAGGGAAACGGTTAGAACAACGGGTAGGAAGATAAAGCTAGAAGCAAGGACTGAAAGGGGGATCATTTTTTTTGAGCACTTTGGGGGGGGGGAATCACTGCTGGAAGGAGTGGGAAGGAGCACTTCTTGGAGAGACTTCGGACATCACTGGGGGAAAGAAGGAGAGAGTGTATCTCTGAGCAGAAAGATGGAGAGCACGGAATAGGAGGAGGATCTGTTGATGCTTAATGAATGCAGGCAGTAGAATTGTAATGTAGAGCAGATTAGAGACTCCATGGCTTCAGCCTGATACTTGATAGATATTAATTTGATACACACCTCATACTCACACTGTGTAGAGAGATCTGAGTGAAGCTGTGGAATGAATTGATGAGTTGATGGAATCCGATAAATTGATGAAGCAAACTGATACTTAATTACCAGCAGTAAGGTAACTAGCTAACATGAATGCGGGAAGGAAAACAAATAGGAAACACCCCCATGATACACTAGCTGTAGGTCATGACTGATTGTTCTGAGCGGGCTGAGTACTTAGAGATTTCCAACTCTTCTATCTTGGAGTTTCCGCCTCGGATAGCGAGGGATGGGTGAGTAAAAGCCGCGCGACATTCCTCTTATGGGGGATTCTCAGGCCAGGGTGATGGCCAGTGTGCATCAGGTGCGGTCTTGGATTGGATTGGCGGTGCTATTGGATGCAGCAGCGGTGGGATCACGGGCACATAGGCCTAGGTTGTGGTGGACCAATCTTGCACCACCAGAGTTGCTCAAGAGAGCATACAATTCAACGACCACCCAATCTCACGGTTGAGAACATTTTGGACCAAGGGAGGCAACCACAAAGGGTGCGACATGATGACCGTCCACCTTTGGCGGTGGTCAATCGAGTGGGGCAGCCACGTATGGCCTTGCCTACGCTCATGAGCTTTCCCTCGTCTCATGCTTTTTGAGACAATGGTCCTGGGTTGATTTGAGACAGTGTGCTACAACAATTGGTGGAGCCCAATGCGGATGAGCGCGAGCAGACAATGGGGTTTGCCACGGGCACTACAGTTGTGCTAGCTCTATCAGAGGCATCACGACGCCAGGTTTTGGGTCAGGCAATGGATCTCAATTGCTTGACATGGGTCATTGGCTTGTGCATGGCTGAGCAATGGAGATTGCAAGCATTGGTGGCTACTTCTGCACTTCCATTGGATATTGCACCATCTTTGCCAACCGGGACGGTGGAGGCAGTGAGTGGGGGCGAGCACAGGATCATGGGGTGCAAACACCCATGGCAGATGTGGGATGAGATACGCAAAGAGAGAGTCATTGGATCTCTCAAGAAGCAGTATGAGGAGTGGGGAGAGCCATACACTGAGGATCAGTTGGAGGCCAAGGTGGCTAAGGTTTTTGAAGAGGTTGAGAATGTTTCTTGCTTAGAGGATGTTCTCAAGGTGGCTATGGTGGAGCAAGTAGAGGCTACGCCACAGTCAGGGTGGGCGGACAAGGCCCAAGAGGTTGCTATTTAGCAACCAAAGGATGCGTCTCCTACCTCCAAGCCCAGTATACCCAAGGTTGCAGTCACTGAGGACAATTGGGAACCAGATGTTGGACCTACAGTCACCAGAGGAGAGAGACGGAGGATCCAGCGATTTCTAAGGGCTTATAGAAATTGCTTTGCGTTTGGTTTGAAGGATTTGGGGAGTTTGAAGGGCCAGCAGATTCGTATTGATTTGGCAAATGATACGCCAATTTTTCGAAGGCCCTACAGGTATAGTGACATGGAGAGGTCTTTGATCAAGTCACGGACTATGGAGTTGTTCAAAGCTGGATTGGTGGAGTTGTCAGGCGGGGAATATGCCTCGGCAACGGTGATGCCAGCTAAGAAGGATATCTATGGCAATTGGACAGAAAGAAGGATATGTGGGGACTATCGTCCTGTGAACCGTCAGACTAAGTCCGATAGATATGTCATGCCAACTCCAGAGGAAATCTTTGATGCCATTGGGCATGCGAAGTGTTTTAGCACATTAGACTTGCGATCCGGTTACCACCAGTTGCCAATCAAAGCCTGCTGACAAGCAAAAGACGGCATTCTGGGGGATTGACTACCATGGGAAGGATTGCTTGTACCAATGGCGGTTCCTACCGTTTGGGTTGAAGAATGCTCCTACAGAGTTTCAGAGGGTTATGGATAGGATTCTCGCACGGCTAGACTTTGCCCGGTGCTACATTGATGATATCAAAGTCTTTAGTGCTATAGTTGAGGAGCATGAGAGACACCTTCAGGTGGTATTTGAGTGCTTGAGAGTGCACGGGGTGAAATTACACCTTGGGAAGTGCAAGTTCTTCCATAGCCGGATTGAGTATTTGGGCCACATGATATACCCTGGAGGATTGGGTGTTCAAAAGACGAAGGTGGAGGTCATTGCACGCACTCCACGCCCCATAGATGTTAGCAGAGTTTGTGCTTTCATGGGGTTGGCAAACTACTATCGACGGTTTGTCAAACGATTTAGCAGCATTGAAAGGCTCTTACCAAGTTGACCAAGGTGGGTCAGGGAGGTGTTGCCTTCAGGAATGTTGATTCTGGAGGGTTGAGATGGCATGATATGGAAGGACCATGTGCGCAATTGTGCACCATGTCACCTTCCCCATGTGGATGGGAGGATAGATCCCAACCTTGTAATGGTACCTGCAAGATTGCGTTGCATGTTATGTGGGCATGCTGGTGGTGTCGCAACCATGTAGGTGTGTGACAAATGCTCAAGGGGGTGGCACATGGGATGCTTGACACCGCCACTTGAGAAGGTTCCTAGTGGAGAATGGTTGTGTCCACGATGCCTTGGCCATAGGTAGTGGGCATGACAATGGTGTAGTTGACAAGTGACCCAAGGTCTAGCTGGTAGGAGCTCAACGCCATGGATACTCAATTGAAGATCATGGATTGCAAGCAGGTGACTAACGATAGGGCTCTCGTTGCACCCGGCATCTTGATCCATATACTTTAGAAAATTGGGAGATGTGCGATTGAAGACCAAGCGATGATCTTATTGAGATGGATACTTGTCAGCTATCTGGTGTTAGAGGGACCTAATCACCAGCTGGGGGGGCGATTGTGGCATAGTTTTCTACGATTATGTGGTTAGAATGTATGGTAGACAATGATGTATGTTGTGGCACGATGCTTAGGTGCATGACAGCTGTCATGGTTTTAGTCATGGTTAACTAGAATTACCTACTTCTAGTTAACTAGGACATTTTGGATATTTATATTTGTATTTTATGTGTTGGGACTTCATTTGGTCTCATATGCCAAGTGAGGTGTCAAACCTCACTTGGGACATGGGGATGGGTTTTCCCTTTGTGAGTGTTGAGGAGGGCTCATCTTCTTGTAGTTGAGCCTCCATGAGCCTCTCCCACCTCCATAGCTCTAGGTATTGAGAATGAGTGTGGTGAGGGCTTTGTAGGGTGGATTCCTTTAGCAAAGGTGCCCTTGGCTTGACTTAGTTTATGTGATTGAGTGGATTCATGAGTGGAGTGTTTCCATTGTGTTCACTTTCATTATCACATTGTGGCATAGTTTTCTAAGATTGTGTGCTTAGAATGTATGGTAGACAGCGATGTATGTTGTGGCACGATGCTTAGGTGCACGACAAAGCTCAAGTGTAATTCAAGTGTATCCAAGTGCGTCTCCTATGTAGAGGCCGAAGTGCAACCTGAACGAACTTGAAATTCGTGTTAGCCGTATTTCATCATTTTTTTTTCCCTTTATACCTCTTGTCGAGGCTCCCACCATTGTCCCAGGAATGCCTACTTTCCTATTTTTTGGGAATTTCCAACGACCAAAAGTACTTGAAATTCAACATCTCCCACACCGCCTGTCCAAAAATCATGAGATCAAGTCGGTGCACCCCTCCTCATCAAGGGCTTTCCAATGGTACCAAGCACCAAGGCTGGGGACCCACGGTTTGGGACATCTCAAATCTACAAAACAAAACAAAACAAAACAAACGTCTCGATTCATATACTGACTAGGATAGCCTGTGCCGTTGGTCCAAGTGTCAAGTGTCATCTAAGCCCAAGTGCAATCTCCTATCTATGCAAGTGCGTCTCCTATGTCGAGGCCCAAGTGCAGCCTCTAGGGTAGCCTCTGCCGTTGGCCCAAGGGTCCAATGTCATCTAAGTCCAAATGCATTTTTTTTCCACAGAGCCTATGACCAGATTTGAACCGGAGACCTTTCCCTTGATATCTCTCCTCTCGAGGCTCCAACCATTGTCCCAGGAATTCCCACTTTGCTATTTTTCGGGAATTTCCAGCGACCCAAAGTACTTGAAATTCCACGGCTCCCACACCGCAGGTCCAAAAATCATGAGACCAAGCCCGTGCACCCCTCCTCGTCGAGGGCTTTCCAATGGTACCAAGCACCAGGGCTGGGCCTGCGCGGTTTGGGACATCTCAAATCTACAAAACAAAACAAAACAAAACAAACGTCTCAATTCATATATTGACTAGGGTAGCCTATGCCGTTGGCCAATGTCAAGTGTCATCTAAGCCCAAGTGCAATCTCCTATGTATGCAAATGCATCTCCTATGTTGAGGCCCAATGCGACCTCTAGGGTAGCCTCTGCCGTTGGCCCAAGGGTCCAATGTCATCTAAGTGAAAATGCATTTTTTTTCCAGAGAGCCTACGACCAGATTTGAACCGGAGACATTTCCCTTGATATCTCTCCTCTCGAGGCTCCAACCAGAATTCCCACTTGCTATTTTTCGGGAATTTCTAGCGACCCAAAGTACTTGAAATTCCACATCTCCCACACCGTAGGTCCAAAAATCATGAGACCAAGCCCGTGCACCCCTCCTCGTCCAGGGCTTTCCAATGGTGCCAAGCACCAAGGCTGGGGCCTCGCGGTTGGGGACATCTCAAATCTACAAAACAAAACAAAACAAACAAAACAAAACACACATCTCGCTTCATATATTGACTAGGGTAGCCTGCATCGCTGGCCCAAGTGTCCAATGTCATCTAAGTCATCTAAGTCTAATCATTTTTAACAGAACCTACGACCTGATTTGAACCGGAGACCTTTTCCTTGATATCTCTCATGTCGAGGCTCTGATCATTGGCCCAAGTGTCAAGTGTCATCTAAGCCCAAGTGCTATCTCCTATGTATGCAAGTGCGTCTCCTATGTCGAGGCCCAAGTGCGACCTCTAGGGTAGCCTCTGCAATTGGCCCAAGGGTCCAATGTCATCTAAGTCCAAATGCATTTTTTTTCCACAGAGCCTATGACCAGATTTGAACCGTAGACCTTTCCCTTGATATCTCTCCTCTCGAGGCTCCAACCATTGTCCCAGGAATTCCCACTTTGCTATTTTTCGGGAATTTCCAACGACCCAAAGTACTTGAAATTCCACATCTCTCACACCGCAGGTCCAAAAATCGTGAGACCAAGCCCGTGCACCCCTCCTCATCGAGGGCTTTCCAACGGTACCAAGCACCAGGGCTGGGGCCTCGCGGTTGGGGACATCTCAAATCTACAAAACAAAACAAAACAAACGTCTCGATTCATATATTGATATTCAGTTCTTTTCAGATTTATCCCTTTAGTTTTATTATATTCAGTTCCCTTCATATTTACTAGGGTAGCCTGTGCCGTTGGCCCAAGTGTCCAGGGTCTAAGCCCATGTGCAATCTCCTATGTATCCAAATGCGTCTCCTATGTCGAGGCCCAAGTCGACCTCTACGGTAGCTTGTGCCACTGGCCGATGTGTGAATAATTGAAATCTAAGACCAAGTGCAATTTCCTATGTATCCTAGTGCGTCTCTTATGTCGAGGCCCATCTAAGCCCAAGTGCAATCTTTTATGTATCCAAGTGCATCTCCCGTGTAGAGGCCCAAGTGTCCACTGTCATTTACACCCAAGTGCAATCTCCTGTGTATCCAAGTGCGTCTCTTATGTATCCAATGACATCTCCCATGTGCGTCTCCTATGTCGAGGCCCATCTAAGCCCAATGTGTAGTCTTTTATGTATCCAAGTGCATCTCCCATGTAGATGCCCGAGTGTCCACTGTCATTTAAGACCAAGTGCAATTTCTTATGTATCCCAGTGCGTCTCTTATGTTGAGGCCCAAGTGCGACCTCTAGTGTAGCCTATGCCGTTGGCCCATGTGTGAAAAATTGAAATCTAAGCCCAAGTGCAATCTTCTATTCATCTATCCAAGTGCATCTCCTATGTAGAGGCCCAAGTGCGACCTCTAGTGTCCACTGCAATCCCCAATATATCCAAAGACCTACAGTTTGGGAGATCTCTATGTCATTGCCCACTATGCTATTTTTGCAATCTCCACCGTCGAGGCTTCATATATAGATATATCCACTTTGCTATTTTTTCAAATTTCCAGCGACCAAAAGTATTTGAAATTCCAAATCTCCCACATGAAGGGCCAATCAGTGCTCCAGGAAAGCCCACTTTGCTATTTTTTGTGAATTTCCAACGACCCAAAGCACTTGAAAATTCCAGATCTCCCACACCGCTGGTCCAAAAATCATGAGACCAAGCCGATGCAACCCTCCTCACCGAGAGCTTTCCAACGACACCAAGCACCCGCACTGGGGGCCCGCGGTTTGGGAGATCTCAACGACGCTACAAAACAAAACAAACGTCTCGCTTCATATATTGATCCCTTTAGTTTTCTTTTTTATAATTCTACAGAACAGGGGGATTGTAGACCTGATTAACTTTATTATAAAATATTTTTGGTGGACAAAAAGCCCTTACAAGTTATTTGGGATTATTCGGGGAAAAAAATTAAAACCCCGGATTACACCATGGGATGCTGAAGCGTGAGCATGTGAGCGCAGCGACGCTCACGCCACGTCAGCAGTTCATGCCACATAGGTGGCCGCGTCTGACTCCACGTCATCACATCCTGCCAGCTTGGTAGACGCCACCTCAAGGCAGGTTGACGTCATTTACATAGGCAGCGACCTATAACTGCGGGCCGGAAAGGTAGAAGGGGGCCCATAGCCGCGGAATTGCGCATTCGGCACAAAGGGAACATACGTGGGCGATGTTGTCGAATGATTGTGTTTGCAGAGACCGAATATACAATGGTTGTGGATGAATTCATGAGGATGATAGACAGTGAATGTGGATGCCACGCTGCAAATGTGGATGAATGTGGATGAAAAGCTATGGATGAATGTGGATGAAATCTAATGGATGAATGAGAGTGGATGAATGTGCAATGAGAAAATCCCTCATGAGCACATGATAAGATTTAACCAATGTCTGCCATTTGGGGAAAGGTGGACCGATGAAACCTATGTAGAATAAGACAACATAGCAGATGCCAGGCACATATTCCATTCTTTGATATTTTCCCACTGGTTACTGGAGCATTTTCCATGTGCAGCACGCTTCACTTTTGTTTTCCACTTCAGTATCAACACATAGCGAGCCATTTGAGCACCACACTGGAGGAACGCACCATATCACCACACTGAAGTGGCTGTGGACTGTCAATGCGACCTGGTCGCCTTGCTAGTGAGGTACAATGTGCCAATATCTCTCGATAGAGCACCAACATTTTCAAGCTTATTCATTAGTTGTAAGCATACCCATTAAAGTTGCGCATGACGAGTTCGAGGTCTTTCACATTGTGCAACAAAATTTTGACGAAACCACTTGGCAGCACATGCGTACTCTTCCTGTTTGACCCATAACCAATGTTAGGCATCAGTGTCATGCCCTTCATCTAGCGCTGAAGCCGATAGTGCATACCTACTGTAGCCATAAGGCTTGCACCTAAAACGTTAGCTCATGCAAAAATGACAGAGTGATGCGAAATGAAGACATAAATACAGACAAAAGTCATATTTGCAAATGCATACAAGCCTTGAAATTGAGGAACGAGCGTTCAACAACATTACCAGGCATGTATGCGGGAATTGTATTACATAAATGTGTGGGAACACAATAGGTGTGGCACTTGCCACATGCCCAGAACCGGACTACATTGACGCATGGTCTCAATCACTACAACTATCCCCTGAAACTGTGGCACTTTCATCCACGAAAACCTGAGCTCTTTGGTGCCTTTTCTGCTTCCGAGCACACGGGGGAGATTTGTTCAACAACTGCTGTCGAGCAATGGCCTCAGCGTACTTTGGCAGGATGTACGAACGTGGAGGGCTGCACCAGAAGTCGGACTGAAAAACACAAACGTTGTGCAAAGGAATAGCTTCCAATATCCTGACAACCAACGTGAACGCAATGCATTAGCGAAATTAGAAGAAAAGGGAATGGTGGGGGGTTGTGTTCAAGAACTAAGATTCATACAGAATTTCAACTTACTCACATGCGAAATCGTCGTCCAGGTCTTTGTTGTCCCCTTCGTTGATATCCACAAGCACTGTACCCTCTTGTTCCTGGACGGTAGGGGCTGGCCCTTGCAAGCCTGCAATGATGTCATTGAAAATATCTGCATCCCCTTCCATACCAAACAAATGCCTGCCCCTAGCCTTGCAAGCATGGTACAAAGCGCCTGCGAGATGTTGTACTGTTAGCAAGGTTTTACAAACTCTGCAACAAGAAGAGAACACCAGAGATTGATCGGGGTCTAACCTTCCCAAGAGTGAGGTCCACGATGCGCGACCCCGGATGAGAGCATGTCTCTATAATTGTCTGAATAAAAGTTGGGCTCTTCTCCTTCGCCCCTCTCCATGGTGTGGAATTGGACTTTCTCAAACACACATTAGAATCCACGTAGTTGTAGTGAATGTCGTCCACCACAGGATCAAACCTGTCGTTGATAAAAACAACTCCCCCATGAAGCCTGAATTTCTTCACTGACGCAAGAGTGGAAGCTGGGCGAATCCTGACGAGGCACACGGCTTCAAAAAGGCGGGTCTGCTCAAAAAGACATCACGAATTAGATAAGATATGATTCAAAATCCCACTCAGATGAAAGCGATTGCACCCATCCGGAATTGAGTGCGTCAATGCACTCAGTTCCGGAGGGGCCAAATTGCAGTCAAATTGAAGCAGAAAAGAGAAGGAGGATTACCATTTGTCCTAGGCAGTCACCCTTTGTCAGGTACAGGCTGTTCACACCATTCCACGTTTTGATGATCTTCATCCCCGAGGCCTTTAGATAGCTGAATCATCACCAGAACCCCTCCATCTGACAGAAAGAACTTGCAAAAAGAGAAGACCCACCGCCAGTACCTTTCGTCAAATGCATTCCAGGTTGGGCAAGTGCCAGTGGGGAAAATGTCTGGTACCGCCTGCCCGTCCGGAATGTCAACAATCACCATGTCTGCAGCACACGGCTTCTGAGCACCATTCACCCAATCCCGCCCCGACAAAACCTGCAAACAGCGCCGACAAAAATTCAAAACCACATCTAAGATGGGAAATTTGCAACAATAAAGGTGGGAATTTTGCAACAGTGAAGATGGGAAATTTGCTTACCGACTCCAAAAAAGCACTCATCTTAATCCACGTTGGAGAGGGATCTCCAGTGTAACCACCTTTCCTGGTCTCCATCATGGCAAGGAAGGAGTCGTTCACAAGCTCGCATCTGCATTCTCGGTTGATTCGGGATGGGTGCTCCACTGCGTCGTATGGCTCAAACCTCCCCTTGCGTTTGCGATCCTTGGTTGCAATTGGGGTCTGGGAACCAACACCTACTGCAGCATCCCCTTGGGCGCTCTTCTCCTTCCTTTTGTCCTTTGTGCCCTTCCCCTTCCCTCTCGCCAGAGTGTTAGTGGCTGCAGGTTCCTACTCAGCAAGGTTTCGCAGGTTTCTGTCATGCAGTTCCCTGTCTGTTAGAGGAGCCAAGGACTCCGCATTGTCATTCTGGTTCCATGTCTGCAACTCATACCATGGGCAATCTGATTTGGGTATGTCGAGATACCAGCAGCAGTCCTTGAGGTGATATCTACCGTAATCCCCGAGGATTGCTGCAGTGTACATGGTATGGCTGTTGGAGGAGTCAGCCCACAAGTTGATGAAGCCTGGGTACTTGCTGAGGTTGTTCCCAGGAATCAGAACGCTCTTGATATACCTACAGAACAATGCAGGCACAGTATCAGAAAGTGGAGGAGAAACTATATGATGTGTAGCCCCTGAAATCTGTGTGCGTCAACACACACATTTTTAGGGGTCCAATAAAAGTTGACAAACACGCACACAATGGGAAAACAACTTAATAAATGTCAGAAGACAATTGAAGGTAGAGGTCAGACAACAAGAACTCATAACATGAAAAAACAACCAGATAGGCAGCGGGTCTCCAAGAAACGAGCCTACATTGAATGAGACATAGGGAAAACAGTCCAGAGATTCAACCCTCCAAAAATGCGTACGGTGACGCACGTAATTTTGGAGGGCCATAAAGGAAGAAGATGAACCTGCTTAGTTCAAATGACCCACCTGTACAGGACCCTTTTCATGGCTCCCTCGGCTCCGAACTGCTGCTCGAACTCTTTTGTGCGGGATATGCCCCCCTCCCTGGCGAACTCTTTGAAGAAACAGTTACTCCACGCTGTCGCCTTCCACTGTCTCAAGTAATCCTCTAGAGTATCTTTGGGCAAGGTCATTGTCATCTTGTAAGCATTGAGCTGCTTCTCTAGCACCTGGTTTGCACGAGCTTCAATCTGTCAAAAGACGCAATCCAAAACGTTAGAGTCCATACCAGGGAAGATCCTTCTGTAAATTCAAGAAAAGACAGTTCACAAGATTACCTGGCTCCAGTACGTGGCTTTGTGCAGCCATGTATCGAAAACTTGATCGCTGAAGGGCCTGATGTGGCCAGTGTTTTTGTCTCTTTCCCCCTTTGGGAAGCAATATGTATCCTTCACTGTTGGGTCAGAATTCCAAATCTCCAACCATTTAACTTTCTGTTCGGAATCCACCACTGCAGTTGACAAGCGATGTAGCTTTTCCTGTGTCATCTCTGGCTTGGTATTGTTGCTCCAGTGGTTCCTCATCTCGTTCAAGAATTGAGGCCCAAAGGCAGGGTCTGCTATTCTCAGTTGTTTCACAAAGGCGCTCATGATCTTCTTCCGAGTCTCATTCATCTTTAACTTCATTGCTTCAGCCACTCCCTTTGATGTTCTCATCCCCTCGAGGGTTTTGAAGCAGTACTCTGCTTTAGCCCTCTCCCCAGCCTCCGCTATCTCTTGCTGCAAAAACCAATCAAAAATCAGATAACAGAATAATTTGAATTGTACTAGAAAATGGAAGTTCTTGGTGATGATATACTAACCGTGTACATATATTCCATGAATGCTCCCCTTGTCAGCTTGTACCATGTGTCAGATGTTTTGGAGGTCTGGCATTTCGCAAAGGTTTCTGGGCTGAGGATGCTCTTGAATGTGTTGAGGGGCATTTGACCAATATTCTGGATCCTGAAAAGGGTGTGTACCAGGTTCGTTGTAACATGGGCAGTTTCAGTTCCCCTGCCACAAGCAGTGGTATGTCATCACATGTTTGATATGATTCCCGAACACATACACTAGGGAAAGAATCAGGTTATTTCAGGAAAGACACTTACTTGTTCACGTCATGCATTGCTATCAAGAGCGCAATGATGTTTCCCTTGGGATCCAGCACCATGGAGGCCACACAATAGTGCCACTCCTCCTCAGTGCTATGATACCTCGATATCATGTTCTGCCAGGCAAACAATCGGTGGTTGCCATCCTAGACATGGAACATCTTGCCTGAGAAAGGCTGTGTAACAAGCCTCTTGCAAATAATTGATTCAAACTCCTCATTGATGCGTCGCCATATTGGATCCCAGCCTCCAACAATGGTCTCGTCCACCAAAACTTCCCTGCCGTTGGCATCGCCCAACGAAACGTAAAACACAGATTGACCCTCTATGTACCCATGGCAAAAATCCTATTCAAGCTTTGCAATGTCATTCGTGAGGGCTGGTTGGACAAACAGCATGGGGATCAACGAGACCCATACTCCAGAGAATGTCCTTCAGAACAACCCCAGAAATTGCGTGCGTCAACGCACGCAATTTCGGTGGGTGCTCTGAAGGGTCACTCGTGGATTTAAGACGATCATTTTGTGCTCACAAAATCGTGGCATTCAGATCTGTTTAGAGCTCTGGATGTCCATCACAGCACCCTCCGAAATTGAGTGCGTTGACGCACGCAATTTCTGGGGGTCTCTTAGGGACATGTAGAGCTTGTTGTAGCGGATATCATGCAGCCCATTTCCCTCTGTTCATGGCTGTAGTTAGAGATGCTCAGTGCAAAACATGGCTTTCAGAGCACCTCTAGAAATTGCGTGCGTTGAAAATTCTGGAGGTGCTCTGAAGGTCCTACTCCAAACACAACCTCCCTTCCTTGTTCAGTGAACAAAAGAAAGGAGTAAAGGAAAAACTAGCAGAACACTCATGTAACTATCAGAACACTCACCTTGATCTACTGCACTCAACTTTGAAGAGGAAAAGACATGAATGCAGGGCATGAGATTGTGTGCATTGTAGTGTGAATGCAGGGGAGTAACAGTGAAATTTTTGTTTGGCATCAGGATTCGGCATTACTACAAAGGGAGAGCCCTGGTGCTAATAACAAGGAGGGAAGTATCCATGCCTACAGTTAAATCCATGGGCACAATATGCTATTGCGCTGCCAGGACAAAATGTGGCTAAGTCATGAAATGCGCCTTTTTCATCCATAGGATGAATGGCTTTCATCGCTGTGATTACCATAGAAACACGGGTCGAGGAAGCTTAGGGCTTGCTGGAGGATAATCGTGCAGGGAACAGCTAGGTAATTTTGCTCAAGCCAGGTGAAGGGAGGCGGTGCAGTAATCGTTTCATAGTTTTGAAGAGAGGGAGTGCTGCAGGACGATTCATGAAGGGCAAGTAATATCATGTGCTACTGACAGAAGTAATGAAGGCATTGAGGCGGTGCTGCCTGTGATTTGACCTCTGAAGATGTAGGAGTTGCGGGGAAAGCAGCTTGGTGGAGGGGCGGCAGTGCCGTCGTTACTCTCATGACCACGATGATAGGGAGGATGAACTTGCAAGGGAAACGGCCTGCTGACAGGGAATAGAGAGGTGGGGTTGCTGGCACAATCAAAGGCTAGTTAAAGTGATGGTGCAGCTCCATCACGACGAGCATCTGCCAGAGGTAGGGAGTGCAAACTACTACTGCCGCCATTGCATTCATGTGCGATTATTGAAAGCTGCACTTGTGGGAGAAGCAATTGCTGCCAGATGACGGGCAGCAATGGGATTACTGACTTGACCACATGTTGATTGATGCAATCGCCGGCATGAGGGCGTTGGCTTGTGGACAGTGGTACAGGTTATCTGTAAATAAAGAGGCAAAGGAGTGAAATGTATAGAGCAAGAAGCTTTCAGATGATGACGGTCTGCTTGTTATCATATCAGATCGTAGGGTAGATTAGCAGAGATGGTAGGATAGGGTAGTTAGTTGGCAAGCGACAAGGTTACTGCCATAGGTTGAAACAGAGCCGTCATGACTCACTGAATGCTTGAATCGACGAATATCTGAAAGGTGGAGTGGCATAGCGATGACAGGATCTGACATACATAGATCTTTGTTTTTTTACAAACGTGGCATTCAGACGACAAGAGGAGTTAGGGAGCTGCTGACAGAGATGGTGAGGTGCCATTTCGGGCAGGCAATCCCACTGCTTCAGCTGGAGTATAAGACAGCTAAGTTAATAGAGACGGGGGGTTTTTTTTTTTACTTAGATAGATGTCGCTGAAATGATTGAAGGCTCTGGAGTTAGTAGAGAGAGTATGAGAACGTTTTGAAAAATGGAATGGAGTGGTGGCTTGGGCTTCAAACCAGAATGGTGTAGAGAGGATGAGAGATGATGCATGTCTTTGGGGAATGGTGATAGAAGGCAGATGCAGCCATCTACAATCAATGCATATATAGTGTTTGTCCTGCTTTGATTTTATGATTCAGCACACTGAATCTGGAGCAAACTGTGCATCAGTGCTTAGAGTTAAACAAGTCTGCAAAATGAACAGTACAGGGAGATTCACCAAGGGAATCTGTGCACTTGCTACAGGGTAGAAATGAGGGACAGGGTCTGTAACTGTCAGCATTAGGGTATGAGAATGAGGAGAGATTCTGTTTGGGAGGAGAGAAAAGCTAAGAGATAAGGTGGTGTGTACTTATGATTCCAAGGAGGATTTTTGCGAAAGGTCTCCACTGGATGTGTGCCTTGGTATATTTGCATTGCATGAAGAGGGGTTGTCTGGTCTAATATGGGCACTTGCATCAGAAAGGGAGAAAACATTGGGAAGAAGAGAGATCTGTTCAGCAAAAGAATGATGAAGGGAGGGCCAATTGAGAGATAAAGGAAAGACCATGAGTTGCATAGAAATAGCAGACCTGCACTGTATGGTAGATCCATGTTACCTTGCATTTTCGGTGATTGCATGAGAACAAAGGGGGTTCTAATAGATGCTACATGCAAATGGTGAACTCATAGGCTGTCATTAACCCTCTGGTAAGCTGTTTTGAGTGACTGTATCAGCATGAAAACTAAGCATGGTGCAAGACAGAACCCTAGTCAGGCCTGTTGCACTATGCAGGGAACACCTTCACTTGTCCCATCCATGTCTTCTCTTCCGCTGCGGCGTGGATGAGGGCTTTATGAACTCTGATCATAAACAGCATGGATGTAGCCAACCATGAGAGAGGGAGAACCAGAATACCAACAAGACCTTGCACTAAGAACTAGATTAGGATTAGACAGAAGGGGATATATGCCCCCTTCTTTTCACACTACAGCGTCAGCGCACGCAATTTTCATGCCCTTCAATCTGCACCAAAAGAGAGGAAGGAAGATCATCACCTGTGGTACTTTCGGGGGAGCACTCCCTGATGCCTTGGATGTAGCGGCAGTATCCGCCTGCGCAGCCTGCTTCCTCTTTGGTGTCGCCTCCTTCTCAACAACACTCTTCCCCTTTGGCGTGGGTTCCTTAGCAACAGCGTCGGGCTCCTCTGTGTCCATATCCTCTGTGTCGCTCTCTGATGGTGTTTCATCCCCTCCTTGGGCAGCCCCGACCGCCTGGTCCTGCACAGTCATTTGTTCTGTTTCCAGGGCCGAACTCTCCTCTACTATCTCTTGAAGCGTCAGATCCAGCTTGCGGCCTCTCATTCTCTCTCTAGCCCTCTTCCTCTCTTGCGCTGAGGTGAAAAAAAAAAACCTGCCTTCTACGCCTACCATTCTCTCTGTGGGAACTCGGTCTCCTGCTAGTCTCCAGCTTGAAAATGAGGATGTGCTGGGCCCAGAGACGTTGTGCGAGGGAATGCCGGTGGGGCAACGCTCGCGACAGTTATGCATGGGTTCACCTCACACGTGTCCACGTAGCACGGGAACATTTGTGCATTTGGCACTGGCCGCCGTCACCTCTTGTGTCCGTATGGCCATACCCTGGATTCGTTGTCCATACATGTGCAAGTTGATTTTGCGCATTGCGGCGGTTCATAACTTCTCATTGGTTCTGCACTCATTCTGGCAGCCGTGCTATGAATGCAATGTCTGGGCCCACGTGCCTGAAAACATTTCTCCAACCATTGTATCCAAGATTTTCCGGCTCAGCCGTCTTTTGCACTGGATGTGGGCAGGCACATAACTGCTTGACACCTGTTTTAACAACTGTTTACACAACTGTTCTTCAAGAACTCTTTAACTGTCTATCAGGTATTGATGAACGAAATCCACGGAAGTCGTGGGCCTCTCCACTTTCGAGCTCCGTCTAGCTCGGAATTATTCGTCTTTCGCCATGGGTTTGTCTGAAGCAGAGTTTTACTCTGTGGAGAAGCCTGTCCCTTTCTCGAAGGATGCCGACTCCAATGATTACGCAATTGCGCAGGAACATCTCCTGGCAACGCGTTTCGAGTACCAGATTGGCATTGTTTTCCTCGAAAGAGAGGTTTACGATGTCCATGGGAAGTTGATCAAGTAGTCATTTCAGAAGCCGGATGAAAATTCTCTTGTGAGTCAGTGGAGAGTGCCTCCAGGAAGATACAGGGTCGTCGGAGGTCCTCGGCGGCAGTCCACTGGTTCGTATGTCTCCCCGAGAATAGCTGCTTTTGTTGCTCAAGAGAAAAGGAATATCGACGTGAAGACGGAGACCACTACTTCCACCCCAATAGTTGAGCTCTCAGACTCATCCTCCGAGGACGTTCCCTGCATCCCAATTTATGTGCAAACACTGCCGGTCGTGAAGCCGCAAGTGGCACACCTCATCAATGTCATTCCTAAACTGAAGTCAATGGGAGGAATGCCCGGTTTCCAAAGTGAATTGCGGGGGATTGACTGGGAGACTGTCCCTATTGAGTGTGTGGAGTTCCTGCTGGATGCTTACGATGGGGATGTTGTCTTCGAGCTACCTCCACCTGGGCGGGATGGACCCGTCACGAGCCTCATGCAGGGAATGGACAAGAGAGGAGATGGACACCCGTGGTGCAGAACGAAAACATCCATAATTCAAAATCATGACAACCTCGTCTTCCGGAGAAGCCTGTGCAATGGGCACCTCATGTGCGAGAATTTGAATTGTAGGCATTTCCACCGGTTGAAGGTTCACAACTAGTGCGAGTGGGAGGGTGTCGCCAAAAATCCATTCAAACCCGGTGAAGCACCTCCAATCTCCAACACTTTCGTTTGAAGGTTCTGCAAACAAACGCCTTCCTGTCTGGCAATGTGTGCAGCACGTAAGTACTATGTTGTTCACCATTTGAAAAACATGACTAGAGCCTGTGTACATTTCGGATTCCACAACCATCCTGTGGCAAAGGGGGATTTGCAGGGAGAGTGTTCAAACAATATCGAAGTTGATCAGACAGGAGTACGAGAGCAATCCAACAGCCACCACCTCCGCAATTGTGCTTGGAGCAAGCAAGAGTTTCATGGAAAGCCATATTATGAGTGTAGGGGACTCTGTGGGCAGGAAGCTGGAGGGGCGTGCCTTGGACAATGTTATGGATCACTTCTCAACCTTGAGCTCACCGAACATTAGAAACCAGGTGAATGCATTGAGGATGGGCTCTGCAAACAGAGGGTATATTGATAACATTTTGCAAGACAGCGTGTTCCCATGTTAAGGATCCAACAAAGTGTACAATTTCAAAATGTCGACAGCCGGGGAGGGCAGCGGAGTGAGTCTTGTCAAGCGCATGCAAAAGGATGACGATCTACAGAACTGTTTCCTTATGTTTGATCACGTCAAATGAGTGAAAGACTGGACAACAATGGCGTGTCATGTTTACGATCCTTTCTACTAGCGAGTCATGTCAATTGCAGTGTGTGACATGCAATCAGAGGATGCGGAGTCGCATCAGCTTATGTGGAGATGTCTCATTCGCGTGATGGCAGCCCATGGTGTCCCATCCCCAAATTTCGCTGGTTTTATGGCCGATAGTGCTCAAGCAAATTTCAAGCAGTGCCTGCACTCCGGCACCGACCTTCACCGGTTTGTTCCAGCCTTCCGGGCAGCCAGAGGCAAAAAACCACAAATTCTGGTTTTGCGCTGACGACTATGGTAGGTGCGTGCATGGGACCGTGCGACCATCAGTGGTCATGAAGCCTCCTCCACCGAGCGTTTGGCCTGTCAAGGTGGGGACAAATCTCACAAGTCAGGAGATTGCAATGTTGGAGGAGGCAGGGTTCTCCCTTCAACGAGAAGCCTCTGTGCGTGCAAGTGCTTCCACTTCAGGAAGTTCTAGAGTGCCACCAGCCAACCCAGATGCATGGCCAACAAAAAGAAATGGGAAGGTAGTACGTCATTTCCCTCCAACTGCCGAGCACTTCAGCAAGGTGGAATCCGCTCGAATGCTTCTAGGACGTGTTGCAGGCACTACGGAAGTTGCAGATCCCGGGTATGGTCGGATCTACACTATGATGACCTCTACATCTGCTATCCATGACAGATTCTATGACATCACAGTTTCAAATTTCCCCAACTGCACCTGTCCTGATTTGGTTGGCATGCTTTCAACAAGTTTGGGAAAGAGAGGCAAATTTGTACCCTGCAAGCATCTTTATTTTATCTTCCTGAACAAAATGATTTGTGATCCCAAATGTGACATCTTCATTCACCAGGCCACCATGAGTTTCAACGAGGTGAATACACTTATGCAGCGGGATAGAAGCACATAGGAAGAAGCTGACTTTCGTCCAATGCAATTTCCACGACCAGGGTAGGACCCAATATAGGAATTTTGAGAGGCGGGGGAGGAAGAGATAGGAGATTGAAGGCTTGGGGAGAGGAGAGAACCCTTACAGGACCATTTGGACCAACATGCTTGGATTGCGCCTGGTGAGCTAGAAAGAATCCAGTGTCGCTTGAAGGTTGCGCTTTCCTCATCATCGGCAAAGATGAATGCTATAGGAACTAGCGCCGCCCCAAACGTTCCTTATGCTTGAGACGATTGTTTCCAACGGGGGCCATGAAGCGCTTACGGAAGGAAGAGATGACAGGGCTTGGGAAAATAGAGGGAGAACACCACGAGCGGGGGGAATCCAACACAAAGCAAAGAGAAAAAATGAGGAACCGATGAACCGATGAACTAAGACTGAAGAGCAGAGACAACAAAGGTGGCGACAAAGGTAGAGAGCCAAGGTGGCAACAACATTAATTAAAGATGGCTAGAATGGAGCCGATTAGGGGTTCCAACCTTCTTAGAGGAGATGAAAGAGGAGAGTGAGAGAGGGAGGGATGAAAAAACCAGAGAAGAGATTTTAGAAAAACTAAGTAGAATTTGAATCATGTGGAGGACGTACGTGAGTCGCCTATCGATGAGAAGCTTGTAAGCTGAACAAGCAGAAGAAAAGCATGGGACAATGCAAAGATGCGGCTAACAGAGAGAACAAGGAGTAGAAAGATAGGGGAAGACGAAGCCACCGTTGGAGCATTGCTCCGCAAACCACGGAGCTCCGCCATCGAGCCTTCTTTTTTCTATAGTTTTACTATATTCAGTTCACTTCAGATTTATCCTTTTAGTTTTCTTATATTCAGTTCCCTTCAGATTTATCCCTTCAGTTGTATTATATTTTATTCCCTTCAGATTTATCCCTTCGGTTCTATTATATTCATTTCCTCTCAGTTTTATCAGAATGTCTTCCATTATATTCAATCCCTTTTGGTTTTATCACATTAAATTCCATTATATTCAATCATCTTCAGATTTATCTGTCCAATTCCACATTCAATTTCATCTTTTCGCGTTGTTTTTTATATTTAATTTATTATTATTTTCTATTGAGGTGAATATATATATATATTTTTTCGTAAATTTCACATTTGATTGTTAATTGCTATCCTCAGGGACTATTGTGAGTGCTGACGTTTTGATTTTATGTTTTAAATATTTATCATTTCTATTTCAATAAAATCAGGACCGCCAACACTAGCATTTCAGTTTTGTAATTAGGATGAAGCCATTATGCGACTAGCCGTTTGTTCTAAAGAAAAGCCAACAACAAACAAACTATGGAAGACTGAACGAGAACCTCTAATGAGATTTCCAAATCCAAAGTAATACATAAAAGCCCAATTGGGCAGAGAGAACGTAGTGAGAAGGCGTTGTTGCCGTCACAACCTATCCATAAGTTAGGCCCCGCATTTTGTTCGGGTGGAACAACAGATCATAACAGACACTACCTTCATGAGGGGCTCACTCCAGTAGTGGGATTTACCTCAAGTGATGTACATATTGGTTCGAGGGCTTTCCGGATTTCCTCTCGAAAACCTTTCACATAAGGTGGTACATACCAACCATGCTGCTCAAATAGGGCCACCCCTGAAAGGAAGCAGTAGCCGTGAGGCGAAGTGGCTATTAGTTACGCCGGTCTCGGCCGGAGTCTTCTCTCTGCTGCTCGAAAAATATCATTAGCCCCTAAGTAAAGGCTGTGCTTCAACCATATAGCTACTTTTCAATGAAGGCTGTCCAGGTTTTTTGAGGCTGGACATTTCTCTCTATATGAATCTCTCTCTGTTTCTCTACATGTGTCCAAAAGCCTTGGCCCTGATTGTTGGGCAGGTGACAACGGCAGGTTGATGCCTGTGTGAAGGGCTTTGTAGAGGACATCTGGAAAGCCATAAGTAATTGTCTACACCAAGATAAGTCCCACTACAGGAGTGAGCCCCTCACAAAGGTAGTACACTCTTATGTTTCTGTCTTTTTGCCCTGTTTGGAAATTTATGTCATGGTGGTGAGGTTAAAGCACATTGCCAATGCATTTCTGTACAAGGGGGCTTCTTGGCGACCATAATTACAAATAGGTCATGGCTGCTATTATTTAGAATCATATTTCTCATCTTCGTATGTGTTTGAAAATCTTCAGGCTGTTGGGCTTTCCACTGTCAAATTCAATCAACTCGAAGCTTGGCTGGTTCTGAGGAGATAATGCAAGAAGTTAATGCAATTGTGCGATCTCTGACAGCACAATATGCTGCTTTCTGTTATGTTAGTTGGTGTGCATGTATATTTATGTCCATTGGCCACATTAATTCATCAATTTGTCACTATCATCTTTGTCACTATGTCACATCAGATTTGAGCTATTACAATTATGTGTGAATGGGCCACAAGATCTTTTGCACTGATCTTTGCGACCTCACACGCGTCGCTTTAGAAAAGCGACGTTTTTCCCCCAAGACTGAATGAGGTTTACTATTTCATGAGCAGAAACCATGAGCCATGAGCCATGAGCCGCATGAGCCGCATGAGCGGTGAGCCAAAGTCTAAGATACGCGGATTTCATGAGCGGACTCCTCCAAATTTGGAAATGCGGCAGATTAAACAAGTATTAAAATAATAGTTTTTTAATTTGACCTTGCCATTTTTGGACGTTCCAGATCATGTAATGCGGCGAAGATATGTTGTCAGTAACAAGTCCGCTCATGGTTTTATAGATCCGCTCATGGAAATAAGTGACCGTGCAACGGGAAATCCAGTATACCACTGCAAAAGGACGTCGCATACTGGCCTGTATAGAGTATTCCGCGGTTTTACATGCCTTAACATTGGAATGAAGCTGACCCTTTTGCCGCGATTGAACCAATGGAGTCTGCACCAATACAGTCTGCAGTACTTCACAATTCTGTCTTCTTCGGGTATTCGGCGGGAAAGGTTTGCAACTGAACTGGGAAATAAGGTGCCGCATTAGGGTTCGTACGTGTGAAGTTTTGGAGCGGTTTGGTGTTGGCGAAGGCCGCCTCTACCAGTACCTACGACGATACTTGGAAATGCGGCGCCGCATTTCCTTGTCGGAGGTCGAATGAGGAAAGCAAGTTTTCGGAAAGCAGAAAAACATGAACCCTCCAACATACAAAAATACATGCACGTGGAAACAAGTGAACGATATAGTAATATCTTAGTTCGAGCAAAACAGGTTACTGGTAGGCAAGACATATGTCGGACCTTTCTGTGGCCAGAGTCTGAGGTACTGGCAGCAGTACAGTTCTACTATCCGAAAAGGATGGGCGTACCATTGTATTGGGACCGCAAGCCAAGCTCACTGGTCCCCTGGATCCATATTCAGAAGAGTGTGAACCTCCTGGGGGCTCAACCTTGGTGCATGTATGAAGTGATGAGTTGTGGAATTACAACGGAGTCTCTTTAGGTACACGTAGTACAAATGCTTGCAAGGGCAGTATGATGCCCCCTTGTTCGCCATGATCTGGAAGTCGGTGCAATTGCAGGTGGGTAATTCTGAAATGGTGATGGTGTACACCTCATTGCGAACAGTTGAGCCCGCCGTGGCCATCTGATACACACGCCCGAATCCTGGTGGGGGCACTTCTGTCGAGCTCTGGATTGTACAGTTCATCCGAAGTGCATTCCCCATCCTTGTCTCGTTCACTTTTGAGGGAGGTCGCCGCCTCTTCGGTTTCCCCCAACGGTGTGTAGGATGCTTAGAGCTGTCGTGTCCCATTGTTCTTGCTCTCACAGGGGTCGGTGGTGGAGGCTGTGGAAGCGGAAATGGTTGTCTGGGGATGTCAGTGCGCTGCACCATCCGAAATCCTGCGGCGGTAAGGGCGTCGGCCTCAACCTGACTCAGATCGCAGCCTGGTTCCACCGGCCACACCGGGGGAGCCTCTGGCATTGTTTGTATGCCGTACTTGGGCTTTCCATACACGCAAGTCATAATGTCGTGCCTGCAGAACCAGAACTGGGTGGTTGTCGCCTCCGCAAACTTTGCATGGACAAATCTTCCTGTAAAAGTAGGAGCAGGGACAGCCCCATCTGGATTCCTCCTTATCATCTCTAAACAACGTTGCCGTGTATCCACACGAATTGCGGAACACCTTCCTCGAAACGACGGCTTTGTGCAAGCAATTCTCCACTGTGATGCAGACACAGTCGTCTCCACAATGGCTTGGCCATACTGCATAACAGTGGGCGGAATATGGGGCAAGGGAGCGGTGGGAATTTCTCGCACGAAATCCCCGGTTGAAGGCGACGGCGATCTGGAATTTCTTGGGCTTCCACTGCTGGAAGACACATTGTGCGGCAACATGACGGGACCTCGAGGTGCTGTCCGAATGTTCATGTCGGATCTCCAGGAATCCTCTTCGCACCCGGGTTCCTCTTCAATCCTCCGCCTGACAGGGCGAGTCCGGACGTCCCCTCTAGGTGTTCACCTCTGCGGTGCAGAGGCGTCCCTTTGATCTTCTCTCGCAATGCTGTCGCCCATTTCAGTGGATTCTTGGACCTCGAAGCTGTTCGTACCAACAATTCCTCCCTGTCCGGCCCAAAGCCCCATTGTTTGCCGCTCAGGAACTTGTAGTACGTGGCTTGCTGCATGATTGCTCTGTCGATGTCCTCCGTTGTGGCCGTCACTACGTCCACCAGATGTGCGGCACAAGACGCTCGCCAGGAGGAGTGGACCGATTCTGCCATATTCGTGGTCGGCATGTCCGTGTCGGAATCCAAGCACCGCTCCTAGAAGGACACAAACAATGGTGAGGGACCAATCAAAATGTCCGTAACAGAAAGACAAATGAACGAAAATGACAGCAACCTACCTCCCGCATGTACTGTCCGAACTGTCGATACCGAAAATGCCACCACCCCAACCAGCTGTGCAATGCTCCCAGATTGGTTGTCTCCACTGCACCTGACGTGTTCCACCAAGCCTCGATGATAGCAAACTTAACCTCCGCGTCATCAAATGTGGGTGCATCCTTCCACGCCGTACAAAGGACACGGTGTTCAGCCTGGAATGAGCTAGCAACAAATTTGGTAGTGTAGTGGGATAGAATCTGCATCCAATGGAATCCACAGGATCTCTCTTTCCCCTCCATTGGAACATTGGGGTCCTCACCGTACACACGCCGCACCGTTGCCCAGTTGGCCTGAGCGTTGTCTGCCATGAATCCCCTGAAATTGGGCTCTGGCAATCCCGCCCTTGCCATCTGCTCGTTTATGCCCTCCCACAGATGCATCTCGGACTGTGTGTCCTCCCCTTTCATCTCGCAGATTGCAATCATCATGAGCCTCTTGGAGTGATAGTCATAAACATGCGCACCCATAGTCACCCACTGATGGTTTGTAATTCGCTTGATGTGATCAAACATCACCCAAGCATTCGACAAGTTTCCAGTTGTCATGCGAGTGACCAAGTCGACTCCACTCCCAGGGCCACACGTCGACATTTTGAAAATGTAACAACGATCGGATTCGCTGCCTTGCCCTGGAAACCTGCTACCTTGGATGTAGTCATATCCAGTCATTCGTTTCACCTCCAGGATTGAGTCATGTCCGACCCCTTGCCGAACTCCTGCTTGCAAGATACGATGTGATTCCGCACATTCGGACTACAAACGTGCGAGACGGACTCCAAGAGGTCACGCATCTCGTCTTCGGTCAAGGGCTCTCGGTCGGAACCATCTTCAGACATGATTTTGCCAAGAGCAATCTTGTGGGCTGCCTTTAGCTGAATCTGCTTTGGTCTGGCTCCGGGCTCAATTTCACCTCCTCTTTTATGATGTCGTGTGCTTCCTGCACAGCCTCACGCATGTTGCCTCTCGCCAAGGGGTGGCAGTGGACCCCAACGTGTATGCAAGCTCTAGTCAAGTCCGGGAGCAAATGGATTACGTAATATTGCTTGGCTCTGCACATGGACATGCACGTCGGTGGTTCTTTGCAATGTGCACACTTGAAAGAACCCGCAGGAGCTTGGCTGGAGACAATGAATGGATGATGCGTTGTGCCAGTCCAATCCGTCTCGTTTCTCTCGCCCTCCTTTGGAGAGAAAGTGGAAGCAGGTGGGATTGAGGCACCTCAGCTTCCCCGCACAGAGGACATATCGTACACGAACACCATCAGCAATTTTGTGCTACTGGTCTTCGTCACACACCAGGGGTGTCCGTCATGCTTTCGATCCATGTCTGTTAACATCCCGGAGGCTTTGTTTGACGAAGAAACAGGTGGAAACTCGAAGATGACATTGCCATCGACTTCGGGAGGCAGAAACGTTACCTTTCTGACTGGGAATTTGGCATAGTCGAGAGCAGCCAGCTCGGAGCGAGAACCATCGAGGTGATGTTGTCGTAGGAGCTGCACAATGGACCGGGTTGGAGTTATGCTCGAGGGCACATGCGTAGCACCTACAGAGACGTCCATGCCGGATTTGAACGACCGTGTGGAGGACATGGGTACCTCAATGCAATCATCTTCCTCGTCGGAAATGTCGAATACGTCCACACGAGAAGCTATGGAGGGTCTTGACGGTCCAGGTCGGGAATGATTATCGTTACATACCTCTCTGTTGGCAGTGGCCGCCTGTCGGTTTCCGGACTCCTTTGTGGATGGTGTGGGCAGCGACTAATTCGGAAAGGGAATGGGCATTCCCACAGCTTGGTACAGGATGGTGTCTGATGGGGGTACGTGCCATTCGATTCCGCAACCTCCGTCGTTACCTAGCACGACAATGGTCTTGTCAATTGAGTAGTCCTTTGTCTCGAAGACAACAGAGTCATCATCACAAACTGTATTGACGAATACCATGGATATGTCGTCGAACCGATTCTTTGGTGCAAGTCCCAACCGTGATATGGCATCAGAAAATTTCTGGTTCCCCCCTAGCTGTGTGTAATGGGACCTGAAGCTCGTGCGTAGAATCGCCAGGGCATTCTGGTTATCCTCGAAGGTCTGCTTGCACGACAAGACATACTTCTTGAAGGCAACAGTCATTGGCTGCGTCTCCATATTCATCTTCTGTTTATTAACAATGTAGTCGTTCCCGAGCCTATCTCGAAATGTTTCAAACTCAGCTTTGTTGTCCAGGAACATCCTTCCTTTCTTCTTCCAAATAAACTGTGCCCGGTTTGAGCTTGAATTTGGAACAAAGGTAAGTTTCAGTCACTCTGCAAAGTCCTCCCTCGTTTGGGATCCAGGCTCTCCCAAGTTGCGGAGGACAACAAACTATAGCGTAGGAATTCGGAGCCATCGAACACCGCACGAAGTTGGCAAGTGCGAGCTTCAGTATAGCGACAGACCAAGGCTCACAGGCACCATGCGGAGTCCATCGACGATTGGAAGTCGCACATTGAAGTGGAAAGTATTGTTTCAAGCTACATGCATGAAGGTGGGAGGTTTGATTCCATAGCCAGTAAGTATGACAATGATGGCCGATTCGGCGACGAAATAACATCTCCTAACAGTTTCTCCTGAGGGTGGATCCAGCAGTATTCTCGGTGCAGACAGGAACGTTCGCACTGACAAGTGCCAGTACTGTTAGTTAAAACGGTCAGACAACCAAGTTGTGCTCATCAAGACTGGCCCCAATTGTGTTGTTTCGGAACAATGCAACCCATTCAAGTTCCAGATTTCCCGTCCCGAGTGATTCTTTCGATTGCTGGTGGACGGAAATACGGCGCCGCATTTCCGTATTGCATCTTGGTCATGCACCAGAGCGACGGAAATGCGGCACCGAGTTTCCGTCTGGGGGAAACCTTTATACTCTCCAGAACGGAAATGCAGTAACGCATTTCCATCCAGCAAGCACGGTATGTGAAGGTGGAACGGAAATGCGGTACCGCATTTCCGTTCTGATTGAGAATTATGAACAACGGGAACAGAAATGCGGCGCCGCATTTCCATTTTGTATCTGATGCATGGAGCTGAGGGATAGAAATGCTGCACCACATTTCCGTCCTCACAAGACATTCATACTCTCCAGAACGGAAATGCAGTAACGCATTTCCATCCAACAAGCACGGTATGTGAAGGTGGAACGGAAATGCGGTACCGCATTTCCGTTCTGATTGAGAATTATGAACAACGGGAACAGAAATGCGGCACCGCATTTCTGTCGGAGTCGCACTTTCCGACATTCCAGAACGGAAATGCGGCGACGCATTTCCATTTTGTATCTGATGCATGGAGCCAAGTGCAATTCCGACCGCTTGAGACAGCGCAATTCCGACCACTTGAGACATTCATACTATCCAGAACGGAAATGCGGTACCGCATTTCCGTTCTGACTGACAATCGTGAACCATCGGAACTGAAATGCGCCAGCGCATTTCCATCCAAGTCGCACCTCCCAACATTCCAGAACGCAAATGCGGCACCGCATTTCCGTTCTGATGAAAAATCGTGAAACATTGGAACTGAAATGCGGTACCGCATTTCCGTCGGAGTCGCACCTTCTGACATTCCAAAACGGAAATGCGACGCCGCATTTCCGTTTTGTATATGAGGCATGGAGCTGTGGAACGAAAATGCGGCACAGCATTTCCGCCAGGGTCAGACCTTAATACTCTACAGAACGGAAATGCGGTACCGCATTTCCGTTCTGACTGAAAATCGGAACAACGGGAACAGAAATGCGGCACCGCATTTCCGTCCGAGTCGCACCTTCCGACATTCTAGAACGGAAATGCGGCGCCGCATTTCCGTTTTGTATATGAGGCCTGGAGCTTTGGGATGGAAATGTGGTGCCGCATTTCCATCCATGTGAGACCTTCAAACTTTCCAGACCGGAAATGCGGCACCGCATTTCTGTTCAGGTGAGACCTCTATACTTTCCCGAACGGAAATGTGGCACGGCATTTCCGTTCATCAACTAAGGTATGTGAATGGGGAACGGAAATGCGGTACCGCATTTCCGTTCACATTGAAAATCATGAACCACGGGGATTGAAATATTGTGCCGCATTTCCGTCCGAATCGCACCTTTCGACATTCCAGAACGGAAATGCGGCGCCGCATTTCCCTTTTGTATCTCATACATGGAGCATGGGACGGAAATGCGGCACCGTATTTCCGTTCAACAACTAAGGTATGTGAAGGTGGAACAGAAATGCGGTGCCGCATTTTCTTCCAACAAGTACGGATGTGTAGCTTCGTGATGGTACTTAACGGAAATGCGGCGCCGCATTCGCATTTTCACTCCAACTCATCAGATGCTGGGACGGAAATGCCTTGAAATGTGAACACGTGGAGCAACGGAATTGCGGCACATGTCGGCACTCTATCTGACTGAAGTGGCATGAGGCGGCGCGGCCTGACCGTTGGATAATGATGTTTGTTTTTCGGACGGCAGGCGTACCCTGAACGATTCGAATTTCGTAATGACGCAAAGTCCACGAGGAGACACTTTCGTCCAACCCTTTCGAACCCAAGTGGTGCATCACCGCCGTTTCATCTACTTTTGTCGTGTCTCCTCAGTCACCCCTCTCGCGCCTTTCCATCTGCACTCTTTGCCCCTTTTCCCTGTCTCTGTTCTTCTTATGCTCGAACCTGAGAGGGGGGGAGTTCGTGCACCAGACAGGAGACCTCGTCGCAAGCTCCAAAATTATACTTCGGACGTAGGCCAATGCCGAAGGGGAGGAAGCAGATGCGTCTACAGGAGGAGATTGCCATCTCCGAGCAGTAGGCCACTCAGGCAACCCAGCCACCAGTGAGAGCTCCATGCGATCGGGCTGCGCGCAGCTGATCGAGCACCAACCCCCCATTTTGCTTCTGTAATTCTTAGACTGAATGCTAGGAGACTTGAATGCAGAACATGTTTGCATGCCTAACAGGAAAGGTGGACGTGCTGGAGGGATCGCAGGAATCCAAGAGCCGCAGGAAGAGTCCGAGGAGCTAGCTGCAGCACGTACACCCACCCGATCCCCGAGCGCGGGTATTCCTGCCGGGCCTAGCCCTGTGCGTTTCAAAGACGCGGCTTCGAAGGGCAAGTTCAAAGCCCCAGAGATCGACTCGCGTTCTTTGGTCATGGAGAATCGCCAGCAAGGGTCGGCCCTTCTCCAGCAAAGTCGAAGAAGAAGCAGCCCGTCCCTCTACTGGTTTCTGAACCGGCTCAGGCCGATTCACCCCCCCCAACGCGAATGAAGCAGCAGGGTAAAAGACAGATTCAATTGCAGCAGACACCTTCACCTGCAAGGATGAGGAAGCAGAAGGCAATCAGGGCGACGGCCGAACAATCTCCCGCAAAACCGCTTCCACGAGCTGAAGCTCAGTTCCTGGAGGATTTCCCGCCTGCAGATGTTGGGGCCGTCTCTGCTGCAGCGAAGGCAATGGGATCGACCGTTTTTGTCGATTTGGTACCGGAGGGGTGCTGCCGCTGAACGTTCGCAGCAAGACCTCACCACCGATGAGCAAGCAGGCCCGGAGGAGGCCTCTGCAATGGCAGAATTGCCCGCAAACAGGCCCCAGAGTGCAGCTCCAGTTGAGGATGCTCCAGCTGCTCAGCCACTACCGGGACCTACAGACATGTCTCCGGAGGATTTCAAAAGTGCAGCGGATAAAATGTTGGAGGATACACACAGTAGCATTGGCAGAGTTCTGGGCAGCAAAGTATTCCAGCGGACTCTTCGAATCCCACTCTGTCGCATGGTCTCCCTTCCCATCGTCAGGCAGGCCCTTCCCGGAGATGTGGATAAGCTCAAGTTCGCATTTCGAGAAGGGTACCGTCTGGGATCGGCAGCGTTTTACGTTTCCATTGAGAATGAGGACGGCGAAACTCGTGGACCCACTGCCGATGAATTGTCAACGTGGGATACCCACTGGCACACTCGCAACAACGAATTCGAGGCGACGCTGAAGGGTGATCCAGACTTCGGCCATATGTCGGGTAAAATGTTCTTTGTGTGGGACGGGAATCACCGACTTCTTGCCTGGTGGGAGTACATCAAGCAGAACCATGCCAAGCACATTGGCTGGCATTATATGGTGGAGTGTGTCATCCTCAAGGTGAAGGCGGCAGACTCCTCCCTGCTCAAGAATGCCATGGCGGACCTCAACTTGTAAGATACTCATACCCTCCCTAGCACGTTCGAAATGCGGTGCCGCATTTCGGTTTCCATTCTGGTTTGTTTCCGTGCTTCCGTGTACTGAACTGGAGAGTGTGCCTTGCAGGGTCACTGAGAATGCGTACGTGCATACCCACATGGCACATATGCTGTACAGGGTGAGGAAAACTGGTCTCACTGATCCGCAGATGTTTGCGGAAATGCTGGAGCCCGAGCTCATTCAGAAAGCCGTTGCAAAACAGACCGGACATGGTATCGTCTCACTATGGATGGAATGGTGGAGGTGATATACGAAGTAAGTCGTCCTCCAATTTCCCTCTGCTCATCCTTCCCCAATTTCCAGTAATCTTTCCACATGAATCGAATGTAACGCTTCTGCATGTTTTTGTTGGCAGTCAAACATCAAGCTGGATTTGGCCCATGCCAAACGCTTCTTCATGGAAAGTGAGGGGCAGGTGAAAACGTTGCAGTCATTGACTGAGCACTTGAAGGAAGCCGGTGTCAAGTCCAGAACCAAATACAAGTCAAAGCTTGTGAAGCTCGTGGCAATTGCAGATCCGGCACTTGGAAAGGACTTCATCCCCGAGATTGCAAAACACTATTCTCGGGCCATGCAGCCGACCATGCAATTGGAGAAACTGCATCACCTCTCAACGGCATGTGTTGAGGCGAAAAAGAAGGTGAGGTTTCAATGCACTGAAGTTCCTTCCTAGCAATAGCCACTCTCTTCCAGCTCCTGACATTGGATCGGAAATGGCAGACACGGTGGCTGTCGATCTGGAATGCATCCGAGAGCATAAGGACAATGTGGTCTTTTCCACTCAAAGTTTCCGACCCTGCAGTGGATGTGTGGCTCAACCGCATGACTTGGTGGTTCCAGGTAATTCAAGGTACTTCCCCAGATTTGCTTTTCTGAAATGAATTCCCTGAACTGCTACGTGACAATGCATTTGGGAATCGCAGGTAATGTCGAATGCGAAGGAGCAAGTCGTAATGCACACAAATTCGTTCGGCTTGTACGTCAAATGGGATGGAACACAGACATTGGAAGACTACGTGACACGTTTCAGATGTGCGTACAAGGACAACCTCTTCGCCAGAGAGCTACAGACAGCAAGAAGGAGCGTGGAGTTTACACATCAGGAGGGAGCGGGGAAAGCTGCAATGCGAATTGTTTACAGGTGAAGCACAGCTGCCCTTGTATGCGAAGCCTGGTTACGAGGTTTGTCTCAGGAAATGCGGCACCGCATTCGCATTTTATGTTTTCGGTGGCACTCTGCGAGTAGGTTCGTCAATCTTATGCTCACGCATGCTGACTGCCTTGCAGGTATATGAAATACGTGCTCCTTCAGACAGGGGCCCTGGCTCAAGAGCCCCCGTCTTCATGGCTTGGACCGTGGCGGGCCCAAGCTGTGTCTACACACCCGAGATGCAGAAACAATGGCATCCCGCGCATCTCGTTGGATGCCCCTGGTACCTGGATATGTCTGGCGGTATTGTTGACGAGTCTGAGAAAGATCTGCACGCCTTGGCAGAAGAGAAGAGAAAGGAAAGACGTGTCCCTGCTGGGCCAAAGTCGGCAAAGGAATCTGCTGCTCTGGAAGAATCCAGAAAGGCAGCTGAGATGGCACAAAAGACGGTGGATGCAGCTGTGCAGGCCCAACAGAAGGGGTCGAAGAAGAGGACTCGCCAGCAAGGAGCAGCTGTTGTGACACCCGCCAAAACGAAGAAGCAGAAACAGCCTGTTCAGGAAGAGGGTGAGGAAGAGGACTCCGATGGAGACTTTGCAACCAGCCCACCCCCCCAAACGCAGGCTGCCTCCCCTATGCCCACCGTTGTCACGAGAGGCACGAGAACTGGCTCGGCAAAGAAGGCACTCTTCAACCCCCCAGGGGGGCACCCTTTCGAGCCGGTGGAAATGAAGAGGCCGAAAGTGGCTCCCGAAACAGTAGTCCAGTGTGTAAATGAGAGTTTCTTGGCGGCTTTGGATGGACGGGCAGCCAAGTTGGCATACATGAAGACCATGGAGGGTCTGAAGGGCAGAGCACTGAAGAAGGCGACTGCTGAAGAGCCTTCCGACACCCCAGGATTTCAGAATATGGTCTCGTTCTTTGAGAGGGTGTGTGCAGACAAGGATTGTAGGAGGGGCGGAAATGCCACCGAGTGGTCTTGCGATATGATCATCTTGGATATTCCGGACGGAGAGCCTGTGGAAGGACTGCAAGCTTTGCCATCTTGGAACAGGTACTCGGAGGACTTTTGGAAGAAAGGATTCGGGCTTGCCCGCATGGTGTTGGACGACAGAGGCTGTGTGGTTGTCCTGGCGAGCAGAGGAAAAAACACTCAGACAGGAATTGCGAAGTGGACCCGCAAGAGCGCCGTCCCGATTCTGAAAAAGAAGTGGACGTGCATCAACACACTGGGCCTTCGGTCGGAAGGGAAGAAGGTGATTACGACACTGGCACTCGTCCATTCATTTGCTTGGGTGTTTTCAAATGCGGTGCCGCATTCGGTTTCTAATCGTTCCCCCCTGTGTATGCAGACGAAGCAGTTCGATGCATACTGCTTTGTGAAGGAGAACTCCACCTTTGCGTTCCGGAAGGAGGGAGGAAAGGTTGACCCGAACTGCGACCCCCTTGATTACGACGTTTTGTTCTCACTTCAACGGAACCCCTGCGGTACTCACGGACTCGGAGCCCTGCCTTCATTCAGACAATTATGGAGACATGCACAGACGTGGAGGGCACAGTGCTCGACCTCATCTGTGGGACAGGTATGCAGAATCTTGATCTATGTTGTTCTGCAAATTCTCGTTAGGATGTAGTTCGCAACATCTGAAGCGCCATGTTGTAATGTGTGGATGGCATTGTAACAGGTGCCTCAATGTGGGCAGGGCGGTTTTCCGACCGGCACCTCTTTGCCTACGAGGAGGATTCATCCGTGTGGGGATCCCATCTGGAAGGGCTGCAACGAAATGTTAAGGCTCCCAACAGAGCGGAAGTCTCCTCGGATTCGTCGGAGTCCAGGGAAGACATAGTGGACATTGATGCGGAGGAGAACCCGGAATACGAGTGAGTGCAAACATTGTAAGTTTGCAAAGCCTTTGGGTCATTTTTGTCAAACGAATTTCCCGACTGTGGTTCTCATTAGTCTCGTTGATGATTGTCATGTGTAGGATTGCAGGGTCCGGGTCGAAACATGTAGGGCCTACACTTCCTGCCAGGAAGAATGTCCCGTTCTTTGCGAGGGCCGACTTCATGACGAGCCCGGTGAGGGACTACTCCCTTCCTAGTTATGCAGCTAAACTCGCAAATACAGCGATTAGAAGAAGTGAGAATCCCAGTAAAGTAGAGCAGATTTTGGAGAGGGCTAGGGAGGACAGAAGGATAAGGAAAGAGTTGGCAGCAGCTCAGACAGGTAGACGGGTACGAAAGTACATATGTGATTCAGCGGATGAGAGCGACGCAGACAGGGAGGAAGACGACCCAACGGAGGTGAGATGGACAGTTCCGCAAGGGGAAGATGGGATTTTCGAAAGCCTGGCCAACGAGCAGTCCGCTGGAGATGAGAAAGGCACTGAGGGGGTGGAGGCGGAGCAGGACAGTCTAGAACAGGATGAGGATTCGGATGATTTTCAAGATTAATAGAATTTTAATGAAGTCTCTGTAAATGTAAATTCTCTTCCAGAGTATATAAAGGAAATTCTCCCCGACATTCGTGACCCCTCTCCAGTGTGCATTCCAGCCACACAATCGCCCAAACCACGACGCTCCCAAAATCAGAAATGGGGCACCGCATTTCCAAAATTTTGGCAACTCTAAAAACCTCTTTTGGAAATGCGGCACCGCATTTCCAAAACAGGGGAGGGACTAAATTTTCCATTTCAATGTTGGCATAGTAAAAAGTAATCGGCCGATTGGAAATGCGGTGCCGCATTTCCAAAATTTCCTTTGTCCACACGCCAGTTTTGGCCTCTCCCGCTCATTGCATGGATGCCACCACGCTTACAGAGGTCGAACAAGGAGGTCGAGATGGCGAAATTGGAAATGCGGTGCCGCATTTCCATATTGGGGATGGTCGTTGTTCGAACTGCAGGCCCATCAGCAAAAATTGGCACCGCATTCCATTGTCAAAAAAAAGTCGCTGACGGACATGGAAATGCGGCGCCGCATTTCCAGAACGGACATCGCAATTTGTCCATTTGCAGACCCTCTCACGGAAATGCGGTAACGCATTCCATCGAGCTGGTCGGAAATGGTGCACTTTTCGAAGTGTTGGACGGAAATGCGGCACCGCATTCCCTTGTCCAAAAAGAAGTTTCCATTGCCAAGCTGGAAATGCGTCGCCGCATTTGCAATGCCAACCTCGTTGTCTGTCCAATTTATAGACCCGTGTTGGTATTTCGTGTACCTGGACGGAAATGATGCACCGCATTCCATTGACCGACACTGAAATGCGGTTCATACATTTCCATGTCCGACATGGAAATGCGGTGCCGCATTTCAATGTCCGACATGGCGTTACTCTGGTATATTCTTGACACATGACTCTCATACCGGTTACTCTGGTATATTCATCCGGACAAACAAATTGTAGAAATGAGACATCAAATTGTAAACTGTGGGCCAATTCCGACAGTTATTCAATAGAATGAAACACAATCATACAGAAGTGAGGTACGATGGGTTTATTGATCGGACACGATGTCTCACATTTACCAACTGCAGACAAAACTAAGCCCTTCCTCCTTCTACATGGGCTTCACCAAGTCGACGGAACTTCGATACCCCTCAAAACAAGTTCATCACTGCTGCGGCACCTCGAGGTAAACTGCAATTCGGTCGTTCTGCTGCCCTTGCTGGAGCCGACGACAATGTCATGTCCATCAATGATACCACCATCATACATTGACAAGGTCACTGTGGGCCTCATGTGCCCGTGCGATTCGTCTTCGCAACTCAGCCGAATGTCTCCATACACTGGAAGAGCGGAGTGATCTGCACGTATATAGTTTTCCCCGGTGCCGTCCTCCCTGGTCCACTGGCAGCAGTTTCAGCGCCAAAGCAAGGCCGTGCGTGATCTGTCCGGCATCCCTTTCCAGCTTGGTATATCGAGGTCAACAATTTTCAGGACCCACGGACCGCATTGACCCTCGCCCTCACCTCGCTCAAAGCGGTAATAGCCCTCCAGATACTCCATTGCGCGCAAAGACTCTTGCTTGATTCCAGCAGCGTCTGTGAAAACAGAGAGCCAGACAATGATGTCTCCTGATTCTGGTTTGAACATAGCATAATCGTGGCCATGATAAGGGCAGTCGGCTGGATTTCGGCGGCACGACATCCTTGAAAAAGAGAAGCGGAGTACGCTCAATGACAGCAGCTCCCGGATGGAGGAGGAGCAGCGCGGTGGCTGGAAAAAGTTCAAGCTAACGCTGCAATTCCTCACAAACACTCCAGGGCACATTTAAATTTCCCCCCTACAGGATCCTGGACCGATGAAGATTGGCTGCTGCATGAATGTAGCCGTTTCAGTTTCCTACCCTGCCATGCAAACTATGGGCAGTCACTGCTAGGTGGGCCGATAGCCACTGGACACGACGAAGTCCATCCCCTCTTCGATGTAAATGCGGCGCCGAATTTCCATCCGGGGGATGGACTTCGGTGGCAGATCTCAAACTATAACTTGTTGATGAGAAAGATGTATGGGTTCATCCACCGCTGGCGTGATGAACACGTTCCACCTCCGTCGGTGGGTACGTGGGACCCAGATGCTCCATTATTGGAGGCCGGACTGCTCTTCCGCTTCGCATCATTTCCAAAATCTAAGGGCTTCGTAGCTGTCCGCAAGGTCATCGGCATCCAAGTCGTCCTCAGGTCCTCCTTTGCAAGGATGCCGTGCTTCCGGAACCGGGACGACTGCCCATTTGGAGGCATCGATTATGCAATGTATTCGGCCACATCGGGAGACATTGTTATCTGGTACACAGATTACAGAGAAGATACTGGTTTGATTGTGGAAACATTGGTGGCTTTTGAGTATATCCTAGGCCACTACGCCTTCGAGCGGGGTGACGATCTTGGTCTGAGGAGTCCGTGGCTCCTGCGCATCCTCGATTCCGATTTTCCCAGCTACGACGGTCACCCATGCAGAAGAAGGCGCACTGCTATGCTGTTGCGGTGGAACTGCTGCCACTGGACGTGGGTGGACTCCATCGGAGAGACCTATTCTCCTGAAGGAGTGCGCTCCTCTTCTCCATTGTATGGGGACATTCGCATTGGTGTGGACGACGAAAACGTGAAGATTTCCATATTCGATGGTGGTATGATTGAAGGGCAGGACATTGTGGTGAACATCACTAGGGGCGGTACAACGGCTGCAATCGACTTTACCTGGAGGAGCCCCATGACTCATGAGCTAGTTCTGAGAGCAGTCAAAGTCCCATTGACAACGTGACTTGTATTCAGTAGGCACAGGGCTAAAGATTTGATTGCACAATCAGCACAGTAGACGTGCTTCAAATGCAATTCATGTGGATCAATAAAAACCTCATTGTGCCCTCTTTTTATTCTATTCTGTGTCCATCATTCCGAGAATGCGTCATTGCTCATTTCGTTTGGGATTGGGAGTGTGGGTGGATTTTGCAAGTGGCTGGTAGGCTGAAATGGGCCCCCATTGTACAGAGCAGTACCACCCTACCATTCACGAAACATTGCCTTTCAATATATAATTCTAAATAACATTGCCGAACCTCCTTCATCGGGAGGTCCTTCTCCCCCTATGACCGTGGCACCCTAAACCCTATTCCCGCGGACACTCATTTCCGGAAAATAGTGTTGCTCATGTTTTTTTCCACACTTACGACTCTGCTCATGGCTCATGCCGCTCATGGCTCATGGCTCATGAAATAGCAGCCCCCAGACTGAATCAGCGACGCCCAGGGTGTCGAAGAAAGGGACTTGGCCAAATTGGCATTCCCTTGTTTTTCCCTGGGTCATACTGCGACGCCACAGGCGTAAGAGGGGACCGACGTCGGGGACGTCGGTCTCCATAGCGACGGTAGAAGAATTGCTTTATAAAAGCGACGTTTTTTTACGCTTTTGCCCCCCAAGACTGAATAAGCGATGCCCAGGGCGTCGCAGGTAGGGACTTGGCCAAACTGGCAGTCCTTGGGTCGCACTGCAACGCCGCTATGGAGACCGACGTCGGGGCCCCCAAGACTGAGTCGCAGGCAGGGACTTGGCCCAAACTGGCGATCCCTGGGTCGCACTGCGACGCCTGAGGCGTCGCTTAAGATGGCAGAAGCATTGTTTTATAAAAGCGACGCTTTTGGCCCCCCCAAGACTGAACAAGTGACGCCCAGGGCGTCTCAGGCAGGGACTTGGCCAAAAAAAAACTAAAAAAACTAAAAAAAAAACTACGTCACGGATGAATTGTGGCACCCGTAATAGGGATGATCGGCCCTATGCAGAAACCGACACGGATGAATTGCGGCACCGTAATAGGGATGAACGGGCCCATCCCGAGGAACGGAAAGCATTCCTAGCCTGAATGAGTTCCACCGTTGGATGAACTTTAACGCCGTAATTTAGATGAACGGGTCTATCTTGAAGACGATAAAGAGCGCTTTGGATGATATACGATGTCTTTTTTGATGAATTGCAGTGCCGCAATAGGAATGAACGGTCCCAACATGACACCGGTCGGCCCCTCCACCGATGAATTACGATGCCGCAATATGAATGAACTGACCCATATGATGGATGAACAATGACACTGTTATAGGGATTATTGGGGACATTGCTATTTGATGAAAAGTTTTATACATAGAAAATGACATTTTTTCTACGAAGTTGCATTTATGTAAATCATTAATGGTTGTAAAGACAAGAACTACTCATTATGTGCCGCTGCAGTCGCTATTCCGACGCCGTAATTGTGTACGGCAGTCGATGAATATTGACCGTTGGGTTTCACGTCAAGGTGTCCGTGCCTTTGTACCTGTAGATTTAGGCTAAGAAATCCAAGTTCTGTAGCATATAATGGCGCCGTAATTGTTCTATATCCTGGTTTCATTTGGAATTGGATGACTTATAGACCTGGCCCAGAGTCCTCGTAAGTCATGATAATATAATATGGGTACGAGAATTGGTCGATGAGGCTGTCATCCGAAAACTTTCCAACGAATCCTCAGACAGAGGATTCGCGTCACTCTTACTATGACTTGTTCATGATAGACCTGCTATCTACGTAGCAGCCATTTCTAATATTGGACCCATCCAATCGGGTTCAATGTCGTTCTTTCTTCTCTGTTTACGAACCAATTGCGGTGCCATTATTGGAATGTGTGTCTTCTGTGACAGGGTGACAGAGAAGGCATTCATAGAAACGCACATGGCACATATGTTGTATAGAGTGCAAGAAGTGGGACTTGCACCTCTGAAGGACTTCAAAACAGCCTTACCCTGGACACCATGGTCAAATACCTCTATTCGGTGAGATTCAGCCCTCTTTCCGGTTAGTGCCCTGGCCTGTTACTGCCTTTCGACCACCTGGATCCCTAACCAATTGCTTGCATTTGCACTGCAGAGCTCCATAAAGGACGACTTGGCCTACACAAAACGACAATTCATTGAGAGTGAGATCCCCAATAAGACCCAGGCCCTCCTCCGGGATGCCATCGTCCTTGTAGGCAGCGGTCGCGGACCAAGTACAAGTCCAAAGTTGTCAAGTCTATAGCGATCGCTGAACCCATCCTAGGAGATGATCTTGTCAGAGATAGAAAAGCACTAATCAAAAGCCATCAAACCAGAGATGTCGTTGGAGAAACTACATCATATTGCCACCGCCTGTGTGGACCAGGCCGAGAAGGTATGCAAATGTCTGCTACTGTTTCATTGTCTCATTAAAATCCCCAATCAGCTATCAAAATTGCTCTCTAATATATGTTACAAGATGAGTGCGGAAGCCTTGAAAGTGTGGACGGAAAGAAGTGCAACACCCATCCTGAAGCACAGGTGGACTTGCATCAATAGCATGGGTCTAACCTGCGATGGCCAGAAGGTAAGCTCTAGAGTTGTCTAGTGTAAACTACGTCGCCCTTATTCTGACTGTGGGGAATCTTATGTCAAAATAATGACCTTGATTTTGTGCAGCCTCTTCTATTTGACGCATTCATCAAGAAGAATTCAGTTTTGAATTTTGGGGAGGTTGTATGGTTGACTCCACAATGGACCCTATAGAGTATGACATTCTCTTCAACCATGTCTCACCAAGCAATATTCCATGGGACATAGGGGGGAGGCCTTGGAGGCATGGGAGGACAAGAAGTCTCGCTTTCATTCAAATGTTGATGGAAACATGTTCAAGCATAGAAGGCAGGGTGGTGGACATTGCAGCCAACACAAACTTGTAAGAGATTATTGTAATTGCGGTGTCGTTATTAGAGTCCATTGTCTTATGTAGATATTCATGGATTTACTATGGTTACGTCTCTCGATTGCCATTGACATGTTTTTTCTTGATCACTAGACGCATGGATAGGTGCTTCAATGTGGGCCGGACGTGAGTCTAGCCGACATGTCTTCGCATTTGAAAGGGATACAGCCTTGTACGACTCCCATGTAGCGGGCTTGCAACAATTGCAAGCAGAGAAGGAGCATGAGGATGGTCAAACATGGATGTCGCTATAATGGAACCCAATACACTTACAATGGTGCAACTCACTCAAAGACATGCATTGGGGGAAGCGGCTTCTCCCGTACTTGAGCTTCCTCAACTTTGGTCTCCTCCTCCCCTTCCTCGGGGAATGCTTCCACGTCAGCCTGGCCGCGTCAGCCTGGCAGCACGTGAGCCCAGCCAGGCTCACGCCACGTCTGCAATGTTTCCCAGGTAGAGGACCTAATTCCGTGGAAGTCACCTATTTCCGTGGAACGTAAGCCGATTGCCATGCCCTAGATTTTCCAACTTTATTTTGCGAAAAGTCTCCTCCCTCTTCAAAATTTTGTTTGTACGAGAAATCACGGGAGGTCTATGAATGGTATTCGAGCACGGGCGTAGGCAATTTCATAGAGTATAATGTCTAATTGCGTAATGAACACGAACGAGAATGACTTAGTTTCAACGAAGTTCCTTCTCTCCAATTCACATCCACTTTTGAATGATTGACGATTTCCAGACATACACCAGGAAATCCCTAAAGCTGCTCTGCGATATGTGTAAAAACATGGTAGTAGAACAAGGTGGCAACACTTGTAATGCAAAACACCATTTATTAAGCCAGTCTTCGTCAACCCCCTCAACAACCCGAGGTTCCAGAGGAACTACTTCCAGACACGGTAGCAATGTCATCTACATATATGCTAGCCTGACTGCCACGTTTTTTTTCTGCCAAGGCCCCCATAGAGAGGAGAACAGGCCAATTGCTGGGACAACACACGTGCGCATGCCTCCGCGTAAACAGGTAAGTGGAAACCGTGGCGGACTTGGAATCAAGTTGTATCCTTGAAAACCGAAGGATGTCGCCGATGATTGGTGCCGTACTCTGAAATGAACCAACCCGAATCGTGTCAGAAGTCACAATTGCGAGATTTCTAATTGAAGGAATCATTGGAATCACGGTTGGAAAAGAAGGAATGCATTACCCGACCGCACGACAACAAACACGACTTACTCACACTCAAAATCAGAGCCCACGTCCAGATCTTCGTCAGGAACATCCGCCTCGAAAACTGCCTCCGTGTGGGGGGTTGATGTTGAGCCCGAGGTAAGCTGTTCAAGCTCGCTATCAAACTCTGTTCTATCGAAAGAGGCAATTGAATCCATAGCATAATCAAGGTTGCGTTAACGTAACCTTGATTGTGTACAACAAAACGAAGAGCAACAGGGCCAGCAACCATACAAAATGCAAAAAACAGTCTTCAAAAAAGGATGCTTTCATTTCTCAAATCAAGGTTGCGTCAATGCAAAGGTTGATTTGCATCACCCTCCCATAAAAGAAAATAAAAAATAAAAAATAAAAAATGCTGAAGTCGTATGTGTGTCGGTGTATGTCACATCATCAATCGTGTTGTGCGTGCGTCTGCCATTTGTTGCATTCGTTCCTCAAACTCATTTGTTCATTTGCAAACACATCAAGTTACATTCAAATGAACATTCTCGGAAATCAACCTCGTGTTAACACAAGGTTGATATCTGCGGCAGCCCTGAACCCTAAACCCATTTCACCTTCAGATGATGAAATCCCACGGTTATAGGCTCCACGGTTATAGGCCCACCATCTTTGTGGTGATGTGGCACGACCTTGGGTGTGCTCACGCCACGTCAGCGCCTGTGAGCGTAGGCTCACACCACATCACCATTGTGTGAGTGTACGCTCACACGCTCACATACTAGGCTCACGCCGTAGCGCCATTGCCCTTCCTCTTTCTTCTCCCATCATATATTGCAGACACGGCTGCTAGAGATCCATTAGGAGGGTGGAGACGCCTAATTTCGGGCAAAGCAATTTCTGGCTGCAAGAAATGAGAGAATACAATTGAGAAAGGAGGCCTAATACGGGAATTGTACAGGCCAAAGTACGCAAGTTTATCGCTCTGTCCGCGTCTGAAAGTGACGGCGATGAGGATGACGCTTCGCAAGCTAGGTGGAGAGTTCCAATTGGGGAGCATGGTATATTTGAGGGGAGGGACGGTGAGAGTCATTGCAGTAGCAAGGCGGATTGGATGTAGGTGAAGGACAGCCTGAACAAGTCCTTGCAGGGATAGAGCTTGGTTGTGGAGAGTGATAGTGGATCCTTGACATATAACACTTTTTGTTTTGGACAGGGACAGAACGCTTGTTGTTCCCTTCATGAATAAAAATGCTCATTTTTTTTTACTTTTGTGTTCAGAGTGTGAATGGCAATTTCCTAGCCTCTCTTCAGTCAGTGTGGGATTTATTTAGTCTTCAAAAAAAGCAAATTCAACTGTATTATGTGATGGGACCTCTTATCTTCAACAGAAAACCGACACAACAATAGGCTAGTATAAGGTGTTGGGAGCAACAAAGACCTTTACAAATGATATATCGGTGTTGCAATAAGCAAGTGTCAGCTTTACTTTATAATTTTGGGTGACCACAAACAAAAAAACGTCGCCGCAATAGGCCGGTCTCAGGTCCTCACTACCAAGAAATTTTCCGAGAAGCACGAAGCTGGTATTACGACGTCGTGATTAACCTGTCTCCTGCCCTTTTCAATTCTTTTCCCAAACCCTAAATGTGAATAACGGCGCTGCAATAGGCCTAGCCGCGTCCCCGGACTTCAGAAACAGTGCCTCATACCGTGGATATATGCCCTATTACCATCAATAACAGCAGATAATTTCTAATTCCACGGATGCACGCTCATGGGCTCATGTAATAGTAAACCTCGTAGTCAAAACCATGTCAGACATGGTGATAACACAACTACTCAAGGGAAGCAAGGCTATTGAGAGTGAAGCAAGGCCTGTGGTAAAAGTAGTAGATGATGAAGTACAGGGCCAAGGCACAGCTGTACCTTCAACAGTTGATGAGGTGTAGGTGCAGAGCCAAGTAGGTACTTGGCCAAAATGGTTCACTAGGCACCAAGCTGACAATCAAGAAGATCCTCAGGCAGAACCAGGGGAAGATCCACAACAGGCCATAGTCATGAGTTCCATGAACATGACCCTCAATCTTCTAGGGAACTATTTTAAAACTCATGTTCCTGCAGAGCAGAGCAGTGGCAGCCTTGAGAGAAGAAACCATGAGTTTGAGGATAGGATTTCATCTCTGCAAGAGACCAGGTTGGATGTAGACATAGGTCTCAAGCTGCAGCAGGCCCTCAGTGAATCTAATGCTGCCTTGCAGCTGGAGAAGGAGATGGTTAAGCTAGGCCTTGAGATGCAGGAGTTGCAAGCTACCCACAATCAACAGTTGTTTGATTTGCAGGCACGATATGAGGTGACTCTCTCATTGGAGAAAGTGTTGACTAAGGTCTCTTTAGCCGCAACTAATGCCGAACTCATAAAACAAAAGGGTGATTTCATGGCTGCAATAGACCAGGCAAAAAAGAATGTTCGGGAGCAATCAACGATGTATGCACAGGCACAGGCACAGGTACTCCAACAATGAGAACTCATTGCGGATATGAAGAACACTATTTGTCGGCATGAGAGTATCATCCAGGAGCTGAGGCTCCACAATGAACAGAAGGAGCAACAACTTTTACAGTTGCACCAGACTGTCAAAGTGCGGATCAACGAACTTTCTATAGCTGAAAAAAGGAGGAAGGAAGCCAATAATATGATGGCTGCCTATGCAGCCTTGAAGGACCCTTATCAAAAGAGGATAGACTCCCAACTACAACTCCTATAGCATAGATATGGAGACCTAAGGTAGAGGGACACCCATGCTCATGCGGAAATGATATCCAAGCTCATGTGAGCACAAATGCTCAGAAATATTCACACATTCATTCTGTTCATTGCACAACATATGAACCCGAGATTAGAACTCCTCACATCCAATATTTTTGCATTTACACGGTAGTGCTAGCTTGCATCGTCGGCATGCTGCTCGGAAATTACCTCCATCCATGTGTACCACCTGTGATTGTCGTTGTAGATGTACAGCCATTTGTTCGATAGGAACTCCCACTCTGTGTTCTTTATGTCCTCCTCAAATGCTGCATCCACGGCCTCTTGTTGCTCCCGATCTGCGGGTTCTATGTCCTGAGCTTGCTCACTGTTGTTATTTATAGAAAGCAGCAGTGAAGCCAAGGCGTCGTTGTACCTATCTGCCTCAAAGTATAGCTTGAGCTTGTTGATGTCGGGTCGCTCTGCCATTTGCACAGCCGGAAGTGGCTTCATCCTGCACAATGGGATTCGTGGAGGAGCCCCATTTCTAAGCAAGTGCGCAATGGAGCTCATAGTGTGGTTCATCGCACTTGTCGTCAATGACAACAGTGTTTGCTTGCGCATGTCAGCAGTCAAGACAACGTCTGCCAGAATGTTCTCAGTGGCGGGATTCGAGTTCCTACTTCCTGGGCGCTTGTGGCTGGACCTGGTGAGGCGGCGGTTGCTGATATGGGGGATACGGGAACGCGGTCCCCGGACATGGTGACGGCTGTGGACACCATCCCTGCTTCCTGTGATGCCATGCCTTTCTTCCAAAGTTTCCCAGCCTTCTTCGGAGGTCTACCCTCGATGCTCTGTTGGGAGATGACGGTGTGAGTGCGTAGGACCTTACTGAGAGTTTGCGTGGACAATGCAAAGTCATCTTGCTCATCCTGAACGTGCTCCATGATGACCACTTTCCGCAGCACTGTAGTGGAAAAGGAAGGCAAAGGGAGAACAGCAGAAGGGGATTCTGATCAGTGGACACAGTGGAGTAGACAAAAAGGCTACACTAATCCTGCGTGGCCCTCAGTCAATTGTCATGGACAAGGTGTTATCGCCAGGTGCAACCAATAGATGGAAGCTTGATGATGAGCAATTCAAGGAGCTCATGGAGGAGGTCGGTGCCGTGGGCAAATGTGGTGTTCGTTACGAAATACAGAAGAAAAAAGCAAAAATGGGGATTGGGAGTGATGTAGAAGCTTTGCTGACAATGAAAAGGTGGAGCAGGTATGACTATATCCATGGGAGCCGGTTCCCAAGGCAAGGAGTGTGGATGATAGATGTTTTGTATTCAAAAATGTCAACTATTGGTAAGGGCTGTGGAGTCCATCTGGTGGGTCCATGATGCGTCCCAGGGGGAAGCTAGGAAGGAGCTGGATTATGCTCAACAACATGAAGCAAATAAACGGATGGAGTACAATGGTTTGTCACGTGTATCATCTGAATTTTCGTCAGCTCATGACGATCGCAATTTGCGAAATGAAATGTGAGGATACAGAATCACAGAAGATCATGTGGGAATGCATTAATGATCAGCGAGCAAAGAAGGGGTGAGCGCAATTTCGGGGATTCATGGCCGACAATGCAAATGCCAATTGGGCTGCTGTTTGTCAAGTGTCTGGAGGCGGGGAACCGATGCCCGATCGTGAGAGAACATGTGGACTCCATTGGGGTCAAAGTCTGGACAAGTGGACCAAAAAATACATCTCCCAAAACCTGCAACATGCACATGTTCAGCTTTGTACAAAGTGGAGAGCAGCAAAGACTGAGGCGGAAGCAGAGGTGTCATTTTTGGCCATCCGAGCATGGTGGTCGTCTTTGGGTGCCGCTCGAGATGAAGATATGCATACCGCTACTTTCAACTTGGAGGCTATGTTCGCAATGTAAGAATTCAGTTTATGCATGCAATGTCTTCTTACTAATTTCAGTGGGCTCACGTGAGCAAAGTTGGGATTTTATAGTCTGTACCGACTATTACATTCCATCGGTAACATTTGTATTTTGTTTGTAAATTTGTCGGTGCGCTGTTGTATATCTGTTCACATGAGCACAACATTGTTTTCATAGTGGCTCCGCTCACATGAAGCAACTGTCAAGTTATTTCACCACTAGTGTGAAACTAGCTAGGAAATAGCTAGCTTTTACATATTGACATTTGGGATTGGCCCAAGTGTCAATCCAAGGGTCAAGGCAGATTTAGGCCCTGGAGTGGTTATCTTCACGGCAAGTGCGGGAGGCTCGTCTTTCTCGAGTTAAGCCTCACCGCGCCTAGCTATGGCGCCGTAGTGTGGATTCCCCATGGCATGGGGTGCACTTGGCTTGACTTGTATTTGAGTGACGAGTTTATATATGCATGAGTTTATGCTTCAGCTTTGTGAACTCGCATGAGCTTGTGCTTGTATTCTTCATCTTTATCACTCGAGAAAGATGAGCTCGTATCTGTAAGTGCCAGATACGAGTTAGTTGTAGCACTTGTGGTTTTTGCTTGAGAATGAGAGAAACCAGGTTGTTAGGCAAGGAACACCGTGGAGCTCTTGGTTGTTAGAAGCGGAGGCGATGTGGGTTACACGGTAGTAGACCTTGGCATTCGATCTTCAGCTTCAGAGATGAAAGCACCATGCTGTAGGTAATTCCAGAGCACCTTGATGGTTTCAGATTGTGTACATGCATGAGCAAGCACGATTGGGAAGAGGACCAGTCAAGAGCAGGTTAGAGTGGCTTTGGTGGCAAAGCTGAGAACTGGACTTGGGAATGCGAGCTTTCATGGTGTGAAGGATTGCAAGACCAAGCGAAAGGGCTGATTTGGCTTGGGGCAAATCAGAGCACTTTGTGGAGTATGTTGAGATTGGGTTTCAATCTCGAGCTTCAGCATTGAGAGGGCTCTTGTCATGGCAAGAGCAGGGCTGGAACAGGAGCTAAGAGGTGCGGCAAGGCCATGGAATGTGCACCTAGGGTTTCAGAGCTTGGAAGAAGAGCTCTTGCACCACAAGAGAAATATCTTGTGGCTGGAAATGTAAGCCTTAGGGTTTCAGGAGCTTGGCAAAGGCTGTGGAGTGCTTAGTCTTGTCTTAGAGAGCATCAAGGAGCCAAGGAGCCAAGATAGGGGGCTGATACCTCTTGTGTGAAGAGGTTGCATGTGTGGAGCATGTATTCAGCTCATTGAAGCTTCTATCTTCAAGCTTGGAGGGCAAGCAAGGAAGAGGGAAGGGCTGACTTCCCTTATGTGAGGGCAATGCATGTGTGGAGCATGCTTTCAGCATGTTGAAGGCTTGTACTTTCAGGTTTGGGAGTGCAAGAAAGGAAGGAAGGGGCTGGTTTCCCTGTAGGGCATGTGTGGAGCATGCTTTCAGCCTGCTGAAGCTTGTATTTTCAGGTTTGTGGGTGCAAGAAATGAAGCAAATGAGCTGATTCTCTTATGGTGAGAGTGGGGCATGTGTGGAGCATGCCTTCAGCCCATTGAGGCTCTTGTTTTCAAGCTTTAGAGAGTTAGAACGGAAGGCTAGGGCTGGTTTCCACTTGGGGTGAAATAAAAGCACTTGTAGGGCCTATGTGAGTTGGGGTTTCAACTTCAAGCTTGAAGGGAGCACAACTCTTGAAGCAGCAGGTGCAGGGGTTGGATTAGGTGCGAAGGGCATGCTATGGTCAAGAAAAACACGTGAATGAGTGCCTACAAGGGCTGGAAGTCAGCCATGTTTGGTTAGTCAGCCATGTTTGGTTAGTCGCCATAGGGATCAATGGCGCTGTTTTGTGAGTTAAAAGGAAGCTTGTGCACTTAGTTTCGGTTGCAAACATCTTCCTTTAGAATTAGAGCTACTATTGGTGGTGTGTGGGGGCCATAAAGAGCAAGAATACCTTGTTGATTTCCTGACAGCTGCCATAGCTCGGTGCAAAGAAGCCTAGAGTCCAAGAGACACAAACCCTAGCTTGGCGTGGCTAAACCCCTTAGAGAAATGGCTAAACTGCCATGAGTGGCCATGGATGGGGCTGTGACAGGCTGTGACAGGCTGTGCCCTGTGGCCTGTGGGGCTGTGAGGGGCTGTGAGGGGCTGTGACAGGCTGTGACAGGCTGTGGCATGTGGCCTGTGGGGCTGTGATGGGCTATGAGGGGCTGTGGTGGGCTGTGATGGGCTGTGACAGGCTATGACCTGTGGCCTGTGGGGCTGTGACGGACTGTGACAGGCTGTGAGGGGCTGTGACAGGCTGTGCCTATGGCCCTTGGGGCTGTGACGGGCTGTGATAGGCTGTGACCTGTGGCCTGTGGGGCTGTGACGGACTGTGATGGGCTGTGAGGGGCTGTGACAGGTTGTGACATGTGGCCTTTGGGGCTGTGAGGGGCTGTGACAGGCTGTGCCATGTGGCCTTTGGGGTTGTGACAGGCTGTGGCCCGTGGGGCTGTGACCCTGTGACCTGTGTAGAGCTGTGACAGGCTGTGGCCTGTGGGGCTGTGATCCTGTGACCTGTGTAGGGCTGTGACAGGCTGTGGCCTGTGGGGCTGTGATCCTGTGACCTGTGTAGGGCTGTGACAGGTTGTGACATGTGGCCTGTGGGGCTGTGATGGACTGTGATAGGCTGTGACATATGGCCTTTGGGGTGTGAGGGGCTGTGACAGGCTGTGCCATGTGGCCTTTGGGGTTGTGCTGGGCTGTGACAGGCTGTGCCCTGTGGCCTTTGGGGCTGTGACGGGCTGTGACAGGCTGTGACCTGTGGCCTTTGGGGCTGTGATCCTGTGACCTGTGTAGGGCTGTGACAGGCTGTGACCTGTGACATTTGGGGCTCTGATGGGCTGTGGGGCTGTGACGGCTGTGACCAGTGATCTGTGTGGGCCTGTGCTGGTCTGTGGTGGCCCGTGTTGACCTGTGGACGGCCTGTGTTGACTCGTGGAGGCACTGGTGGACTACCTAAGGACTGGCATGTGGTCTTGAAGGGGGGCTGCTATTTCATGAGCCATGAGCCATAAGCAGAGTCGTAAGTGTCGAAAAAAAACATGAGCATGACTATTTTCCGGAAATGAATGTCCGCGGGAATAGGGTTTAGGGTGTCACGGTCATAGGATGAGAAGGACCTCCCGATGAAGGAGGTTCGGCAATGTTTTTTAGAATTACATATTGAAAGACAATGTTTCGCGAATGGTAGGGTGGTACTGCTCTGTACAATGGGGGCCTATTTCAGCCTACCAGCCACTTGCAAAATCCACCCACACTCCCAATCCCAAACGAAATGAGGAATGATGCATTCTGGGAACGATGGATACAGAATAGAACAAAAAGAGGGCACAATGGGGTTTTTATTGATCCACATGAATTGCATTTGAAGCACGTCTACTGTGCTGATTGTGCAAACAAATCTTTAGCCTTGTGCCTTCTGAATACAAGTCACGTTGTCAATGGGACTTTGACTCTCTGAGAACTAGCTCATGAGTCATCGGGCTCCTCCAGATAAACTGGATTGCAGCCGTTGTACCGCCCCTGTTGATGTTCACCACAATGTCGTGCCCTTCAATCATACCACCATCGACTTCACGTTTTCGTCGTCCACACCAATGCAAATGTCCCCATACAATGGAGAAGAGGAGCGCACTCCTTCAGGAGTATACGTCTCTCCGATGGAGTCCACCCACATCCACTGGCAGCAGTTCCACCGCAACAGCATAGCAGTGCGCATTCTTCTGCATGGGTGCCCGTCGTAGCTGGGAAAATCGGAATCAAGGATGCGCAGGAGCCACGGACTCCTCAGACCAAGATCGTCACCCCGCTCGAAGGCGTAGTGGCCTGGGATATACTCAAAAGCGGACAATGTTTCCACATTCGAACCAGTATCTTCTGTGTAATCTGTGTACCAGATAATGATGTCTCCCGATGTGGCCGAATACATTGCATAATCGAAGCCTCCATAAGGGCAGTCGTCCCGGTTCCGGAAGCACGACATCCTTGCAAAGGAGGACCTGAGGACGTCTTTGATGCCGATGACAATGACCTTGCAGACAGCAACGAAGCCCTTAGATTTTCGAAATGATGAGAAGCGGAAGAGCAGTGCGGGCTCCAATAATGGAGCATCTGGGTCCCACGTACCCACCAATCATCGTGTAACGTGTTCATCACGTCAGCGGTGGATGAACCGATACCTCTTTATCATCCACGGGGTATAGTTTGAAATCTGCCACCGAAGTCCATCCCCCGGATGGAAATTCGTCGTCGCATTTACATCGAAGGGGGGATGGACTTCGTCGTCTCGAGTGGCTACAGGCCCACCTGGCACTTACTACCCATAGTTTGCATGGCAGGGAAGGAAACTGAAACGGCTACATTCATGGAGCAGCCAATCTTCATCCGTGCAGGTTCCTGTAGGGGGGGAATTTAAATGTGCCCTGGAGTGTTTGTGAGGAATTGCAGCGTTTGCTTGAACTTCTTCCAACCACCGCGCTGCTGCCTCCTCCATCCGGGAGCTGCTGTCATTGAGCGTACTCCGCTACTCTTTTTTCAAGGATGCCGTGCCGTCGAAATCCTACAGACTGCCCTTATCATGGCCACGATTATGCTATGTTCAAACCAAAATCAGGAGACATCATTGTCTGGCTCTCTGTTTTCACAAACGCTTCTGGAATCAAGCGGGAGTCTTTGCGCGCAATGGAGTATTTGGAGGGCTATTACCGCTTTGAGCGAGGTGAGGGTGAGGGTCAATGCGGTCCGTGGGTCCTGAAAATTGTTGACCTCGATATACCAAGGTGGGTTGGGATGCCGGACAGATCACGCACAGCCTCCCTTTGGCACTGGAACTGCTGCCAGTGGACCAGGGAGGACGGCACCGGGGAAAACTATATTCGTGGAGTTCACTCTGCTCTTCCAGTGTATGGAGACATTCGGCTGAGTTGCGAAGACGAATCGCACGGGCACATGAGGCCCACAGTGACCTTGTCAATGTATGATGGTGGTATGATTGATGGGCATGACATTGTCGTCAGCTCCACCAAGGGCACCAGATCGACCGCATTGCAGTTTACCTCGAGGTGCCGCATCAGTAATGAGCTTGTTTTGAGGGCTATCGAAGTTCCGTCGACTTGGTGACGCCCATGTAGAAGGAGGAAGGGCTTAGATTTGTCTGGAGTTGCTAAATGTGAGACACCGTGTTTGATCAATAAAACAACCCATCATACCTCACTTATGTGTGCTTGTGTTTCATTGTGTTCAAGAACTGCCGTAATTGGCCCACTGTTTACAATTTGTGGTCTCATTTCTACAATGTGTCTGTCCATATGAATATACCAGAGTCAGCGATAGCAAAGTCCTGAGGTGAAGGAAATCCATGTATGAGTAAAAGGAAACATGTACATGCCGAAGCTTGGAAATTCGGCACCGCATTTCATTTTTCTCCATGCAGCGATTTCTGGCAGCTCCCTTTCCTCCGTTGTGGTCGTAACAGAAATGTTGTACCGCATTTCATTTCTTGACATGGCATTACCATACTTCGAATTGGAAATGCGGCACCATATTGGACCTTGAATTGTCCAAGCATTTCCAAACGCTAATGCTTGTCCATGTCCATACTGGAAATGCGGCACCGCATTTCCATGTCCGTCATCGAAATTTCGTACCGGACAATGGAATGCGGCACCGCATTTTCGGAGAGCACAATGGAATGCGGTGCCGCATTTCCGTCGAAGGGTCTGGAATTGGACAAACAACGATGTCCGTTCTGAAAATGCGGCACCGCATTTCCATGTCCGTCATCAAAATTTCGTATTGGACAATGGAATGCGGTGCCGCATTTCCGTCCAACAAGACGGAATGCCCACACGGGTCTGGAATTGGACAAACAACGATGTCTGTTTTGGAAATGCGGCGCCGCATTTCCATGTTTGGCAATCAAAAGTTCTTATTGGACAATGTAATGCGGTGCCGCATTTCCGTCAAAGGGTCTGGAATTGTAAGAATCCCAGTAAAGTAGAGCAGATTTTGGAGAGGGCTAGGGAGGACAGAAGGATAAGGAAAGAGTTAGCAACAGCTGAGGCAGGTAGACGGGTGCAAAAGTTCATATGTGATTCAGCGGATGAGAGCGATGTAGACAAGGAGGACGACGAGCCAACAGAGGTGAGATGGTCGGTTCCGCAAGGTGAAGATGGGATTTTCGAAAGCCTGGCCAACGACCAGTCCGCTGGAGATGAAAAAGGCAATGACGGGGTGGAGGCGGAGCAGGAGAGTCAAGAACAGGCCGACAGTAGTGATGATTTTCAAGATTAATACAATTTTAATGAACTCTCTATACATTTAAATTCAATTCCACAGTATATAAAATGGAATTCTCCCCGTCCTTCATGTCCCCTTTCCCATGTGCTTCTAAACGACAACATCGTCCAAACCTGGTCCCTCCCAAAATCAGAAATGCGGCACCGCATTTCAATGTCTGAACGGAAATGTGGCAACTGCAAAAACCTCGTTTGGAAATGCGGCACCGCATTTCCAAAACCGGGGCAAAAACAAATTTCCGATTCATGATTTGGACATCAGAAACTGTTCGGACAAACGTTTCCGACACGGCAGTTTTGCCGATTGGCAGCTCCTTCCATGGATGTAAATCGAAATGCAGAGGTCGAACATGGAAATGCGGTGCCGCATTTACCTTTTGGAGATGGTCATTTTTCCAACTGCAGACCCATCGACGTTCTTGGGCTCCCAATTCCATGATGCTAGACGGGAATGCGGCACCGCATTCCATTGTCCAATAAGAAATTTCGATGACGTACATGGAAATGCGGCGCCGCATTTCCAAAAGGGACATCGATGTTTGCCCAATTCCAGACCCTTTGACCGAAATGCGGCACCGCATTCCATCGTCCTACAAAAACTTACATTGTCCTATAAAAACTTTCAATTGCCCAACATGGGAAATGCGGCGCCGCATTTCCAAAACAGACATCGTTGTTTGTCCAATTCCAGACCCGTGTGGGCATTCCGTCTTGATGGACGGAAATGCGGCACCGCATTCCATTGTCCGATTCGATATTTTGATGACAGACATGGAAATGCGGTGCCGCATTTCCAGAACTTCCATCGTTGTTTGTCCAATTCCAGACCCTTCGACGGAAATGCGGCACCGCATTCCATTGTGCTCTCCGGAAATGTTGTGTCGCATTTCATTGTCCGGTACGAAATTTCGATGACGGACATGGAAATGCGGTGCCGCATTTCAAGTATGGACATGGACAAGCATTACCGACTGGACATGCTTGGATAGTGCAAGGTCAAATATGGTGTTGCGGCGCCGCATTTCAAATTCGAAGTATGGTAATGCCATGTCAAGAAATGAAATGCGGTACAACATTTCTGTTACGACCACAACGGAGGAAAGGGAGCTGCCAGAAAAAAGCTTCATGGAGAAAATGGAATGCGGTGCCGAATTTTCGAGCTTCGGCGTGTACATGTTTCCTACAACTCGTACATGGATTTCCTTCACCTCAGGACTGTGATATCGCTGACTCTGGTATATTCATATGGACAGACACATTGTAGAAATGAGACCTCAAATTGTAAACAGTGGGCCAATTACGGCAGTTCTTGAACACGATGAAACACAAGCACACAGAAGTGAGGTACGATGGGTTGTTTTATTGATCGAACACGGTGTCTCACATTTAGCAGCTCCAGACAAATCTAAGCCCTTCCTCCTTCTACATGGGTGTCACCAAGTCGACGGAACTTCGATAGCCCTCAAAACTAGCTCATTACTGATGCGGCATCTCGAGGTAAACTGCAATGCGGTCGATCTGGTGCCCTTGGTGGAGCTGATGACAATGTCATACCCATCAATCATACCACCATCATACATCGACAAGGTCACTGTGGCCCTCCTGTGCCCGTGCGATTCGTCTTCGCAACTCAGCCAATCCCATTCCACCTTGGTATATCGAGGTCAACAATTTTCAGGACCCACGGACCGCATTGACCCTCGTTGTCGCGGCCCTTTGCCTTGAGGGCAGGGGGTCGGGACACATGAGGGGCTGCCTCTGTGGTGGGGGCAGCGGCAGCGGTAGGTATGGGGGGCTGAAGCACCCTTGAGTGCCCAAGGCACTCAAGGAGGCGGAGGCGCTCACTAGGTGGAGCCCCGCACACCGGGTCGCGGTGGGGGTGGCTCCACAAGGGGTGGTGGTAGCTTAGCGGGACTTAGTGGGGGTGGCATAGGACTCACCATGGGGGCGGAGACCTCGTGGTGGGAGTCGTGGGGAGTCTTGGGACTCATCACGGTCCATAGGGGCCGTGATGAGTGGGCCAAGACTCACCGCGACTCATCACCGGGAGCAACTTTAGAGTGCACATGAGAGAACAAAATATGGTTCTGGGTCCAAATGACTTTTGTTTACTCCCAAATTTTGCACACACATTGCATATGCTATCATTAAGCATATGGCTTGAAAATGGAATTAAAAAAAAATCATGTGCAGGCGAAACGTTATTTTCCGTCTCTAGGACACATAGCTGCGTTTAACACTAGAATGACCCATTGAATCAACTTGGTTCAAGCTCATATTTGGTCCACATGTGCATAAGTATGTTTAGATCACATATGCAAAGTTGCAACCCACACGAGCAACAAAAAAAATATTTACATCAATCGATTAATCGGATGTAGACAAAGTACATCATGAGAATATCTACAATGCCCCTCTACGCGATCCCTGTCTCAAAGGAACCCTATTTCTATCATACACATCCCACTTACGCTGTAATCGGAGGTCCCAATCATCCCGGGAGAACTCGTATGATGCAAATAGCTCGCTGCCAGCCCTAATAGTCCTATTAGCACATGTCATCACAAACATGTGTATCCCCTCACAGTATACCGACGTATGATCACAAAAACTCTCTTGCCCATCGCTTCGCTCGTCCCATACTACATTGAATCTCCTAGGATCCAAAAGAACTGTTGACCAACCCAGCAACATTGCCGAAGATATCGGGGTCACCATCACAAAATCTGATCTCAATGGGAGATAACCCCCGTCTATGTACAGCCTGTCCGTTGACACACAAAATGTAGGGTAGGATGTATGGGGCTTCGAGGCGTAATGTACGGAACACCTTGGAGGTGTAGTATGGACCGTAGTAGGGAAACAAGTCCACCATGTTGTTTCTCCGAGGAGGAACCACAATATCATTGACCGTGAATAAACCCCGACCCATAGTAGGGTCTGTAGCGGCTCTCACAACATACCGTCTCCCCCAATACTCGAAATCGGCAGTAACTTGCAAAGTCACTCCAAACCACCACAGATCATCCCAATGAGCTAACTTACAAAATTCAATATGCAAATTCAGGGCTGAGCCTGATGAGAGGGAAAAACAGGTCGAAGAAGAAGGCTGAAATGTGTTGAAGAAGGTACCTTCATTAGCAGTGCCTTGTTCCATCCATTGCGCTGCTGTTCCCAGTTGACCATCTACCCACATTGTCCCACCATTGACAAGGGTCAGAAAAGTGTTCATTCCAAAGCTTCTCTTCATCTCTATTATCAGTTTTTGGGTACTTTCCGGCTGCCACATTGGCAGTAACTTGCAAAATCACTCCAAACCACCACATATCCACCTAACGAGCCAACTTACAGAATTCAATATGCAAATTCAGGGTTGATCCTGATGAGAGGGCAAAACACGCTGAAACAGGTCAAAGAAAATGGTGCCCTCAAGCTGAAATATGTTGAAGAAGGTACCTTCATTAGCCGTGCCTTGTGGTGTCAATTGTGCTGCTGCCGCTGCTGTTTCCAGTTGAGCATCTACCCAGGCAAATTTCTTGTAGCTATTGATCCACAGGGAATCCGACGTAATCTTGTGTGTGAAATCCGGCCCACTTGGATGAATCTGGACCTCTATCCCTGGTCTTCAGCTATCCCTGCATGTGTACAAATCATGAATACATCCTCAGCCTTGCTGCTAGCAGCTGACACTCACGGCGTGAAGTTTTTTCAACACCCCAACCCTACTTATTACAGTAGTTCCAACTCTGAATTGCATGTCAGAAAAATGTTCATTCCAAAGCTTATCTTCATCTTTGTTATCTGTTTTTGGGTACTTTCCTGCTGCCACATCGGCAGTACCTGCAAAGTCACTCCAAACCACCACAGATCCCCCCAACGAGCTAACTTACAAAATTCAATATGCAATTTCAGGGCTGAGTCTGATGAGAGGGCAAAACAGGCTGAAATAGGTCGAATCAGAAGATGCCTCACCACATTGTCCTCGACCTTCTGTCATGACCCACGGAGGACTTGACTGACCATCAACCCAAGAGGACCTCTTCTGTGTGCTTACTTGTGTCTGTAGTCAGGTAATGACAGATTGGTCAGTGAGAACCACCATGGTGCAGCTGAGCGGGCAGAGATTGAAACACGGCCTGCTAAGACCAAGCTGACTCTCCCAAGAACCTTGTAAACATCAGGAAGAATACCACATTGCTCTGCGGTCGACCATTCAGGGGAGAGGAGTGGAGGGAAAAGAGAAAGCCCGCGGAAGGGAAGGCGAATGCGGGAGAGGAGTGGAGAGGAGATGAGAGGAGGAGAGAGAAAAGAGAAAGCCGCGGGAGGGAAGGGGAGAAAGATCGCGGGGAGACAGAAAAAAAAACCAAACAAAAGGATGATCCCGCGATTTGATCCCGCGGTGCATCACAGCCTCGTCGTCGTTCTTACCACTACACTACCCCTTAAAACTCAACAACCCCCTCCTGTAATATTATATTTAAGGTGTTTTAAACCCCCCTCTGTATGTATAATGTTGTACATGGGGGGGGGGGGGGGGGGGGTTTTAAAATACCCCTTCCTGTGCACGCACGTGGCTGGTACATTTAATGAGGAGTGCACCCCCCAGGTTGCGACCGCAAGAAAAAAAAAACTCGCCGCAACCCCCCGCGGCGACCGTGCCCAGCCGTCGCATCGGGGGATTGCGACGGGCCGCGGGGATGGCGTCGCAGGCCCAGCGCCGCGCCCAGCGTGGGGACGCGGCTGGCATCGCTAACCCCCCTCCATTTGCAGTAGTGAGGAAGGCTCGTCTTCTTCTAGTCGAGCCTTCCGAGGCCTCTCTCGCCGCCATAGCTCTAGTGCTTGAGATGGAGTGTGGGTGAGGTCTATATGGTGGAGTCTTTTAGCAAAGGTGCCATTGGCTTGACTTATATAACGTGATAGAGTGGGTTCACCTCTTTTCACCAGTTCCGTATCAGTAATTGTGGCATAGCTTTCTAGGACTATATGCTAGGAAGTGTGGTTGGACAAAGATGTATGTTGTGGCACAATGCTTAGGTGCACGACATGGTAAAAGATAGGAGTGGTTAAAGGGGCAAGTGGGTTTTCCGCTTTTTCCTTCTAGTGTATAACCTTTTTGATAACCTCCGGAAGTTTGTAGCTCAAAGAACCTCCCAACACTGGTAAAGTCTTGACCAGAGGACTTTCCTAGATTTGAGGTGTCTGTTACGACCCCCCCCCCTCCCACATGGCCCGAAAATCCAAAAAAGACCAAGGGTGAGGATTTCACTAGCTTAAGAAACGTGTGTGAGTGTCTGATACATGTCTCTGGCCGCGGGGGGGGGGGGGGGGGGGGGGGGGGGGTTTCCATAATCTGCAGTTATGGCCCTTTGCCCACGGCAAAAATAGGAAAGCCTATTGCATGAAGTTTCGGTCTAGGAAGTCCCCATTTTCACAAAAGAAAAATATAATATCTTCATAATACATCATTAAACTATAAACTAATTTTATGCTTATCCCCTCTAGGTAAATTTTGGCATTGTTTATATTTACATATACCCAAAAAAATAAATCACATAGCACTGCATTTTACCGAGTCTGAGGGTAAGTTAAAATTAAAGAAAAGTATCAAGTTGCACCGAACCCGAACTTCCAATTCAAGTGGCCAACTTCCCCAGACCTGGAGGGTAAGTAAACCCATATATCCGCGCAACACTCATCTGTTACACCCCTCGGACATCAATCAGGGAAATCTGCCAATTCCAGGTCTTGTTTTTTGATAACCATGGGTTCCCGAATTGCTACCCTCTTGTGGAATTGATACCTTGTGTGATGATCCATATCACACAAGCGGAAACACGACCAACAGTTGGTAGCTCAGTTGGATAGTGCACTCAGTGCCACCCAGATGAATAAGGGGCCCAGGTTTGAAGGGGGGTGTGAGGATTAGAGAGTGGTCCAGGAATTAAAAAGCGGGTGATATAGTAAGCTACACCACGACTTGAATTAACCGTCATGTAAAGGGAGTAAGAATTTAGAAAAAACAAGGCATGAGGCCGACAGCTATTAAATGGGGGAGGGTTCAGGCTGCAAATTGGGTAAGAAGGTGTGGCATGCCGGTTTCTAGGGCTCACACGGGCAACCTTCTAGAAGGGTCCCACCGGCAGGCTTCTAGAAGGGCCCCACCGCCCCTGAGAGGCTATATAAACGAGAGCCCCCTGCGTAGTAGTTACTAAGTTACCACTTACTAGTTAATAAGTGTGGGCTCTGTAGGCGCAGGGCCCTAAAAACAAAACATAAACATGAACCATAGATATATTAATTAATAGGGACAACACAGTAAGAGATGATTCTGGGTCAAATCCTGCTATCTTGATGGCTCTGGTATGTTCTTCCCCCCCAACCCTTGGGCAGTGTCCCATGCGAAAGCCTTCACGGAGGCTGTAAATCCTCTAAGCTTGCAGCCACCATGCTTATAATGAATCTATGCACAACACATGGGGTTACAAATGCCTTTGCGGATGAAATGTTCTCCTTGCTATAGAAAACCTTGTTGCCACAACCGAACGTACTACCCACATCTTTCTACCATGCAAAGACCATGGTGAGCAAGCTGGGGCTTGCTTATGAGAAGATCGATGCTTGCCCAAAGGGGTGTGTGTTGTTTAGGGGGAACTTGCGAGGTTCAGAGAGGTGCCCCAAATGTCAAAGCGCCCAATTAAAAAATGTGGGGAAATCCAAGGTACCTGTTAAGGTGCTTCGACATTTTCCATTGATACCACGCCTTTTGCGTATGTATAGATGCTCTTCTATTGCACAATTAATGACCTGGCACAGTCAGAATGCAAGCAACGATGGCCTTGTACGCCATGCAGCTGATTCAAAGGCTTGGAAACACATTGATGCTACTTGGCCCGACTTTGCAGTAGAGCCTTGCAATGTAAGGCTTGGTTTTTCCTTGGATGGAATGAACCCGTTTGGTGATAAGAACAATTGCTGGTCAACATGGCCAGTGTTGACGCTGGTATACAACCTACCTCCGTGGCTCACTACAAAGAAGTTCTTTGTCATGCTTACTCTCTTGATTCCAGGAAAACAGTCAGTTACCAGTGAGCAGATAGATGTGTACTTAGCACCACTGATTGAGGAGTTACTTGTTTTGTGGAGGGGGGTTCGGGCATATGACATATGCAAACATGTTGGTGAGAGAACCTTCATACTACGCGCCATACTATTATGGAGCATCCATGATTTTCCTGCTTATGGCCTACTTGCAGGATGTGTCACAAAAGGCTACAAAGCGTGTCCAGTATGCGGTCCTCATGTAGATGCAAGACACTCTAAAGTTTTGGGAAAAACTATCTATCTTGGTCACCGCAGGCTCCTCCCTCGGGCCCATCCCTACCGCAGGAACCGCATACACTTCAATGGGCAGGAGGAGATGCGTGCGAAGCCACCTCCGTTCACACCGGTTGAACAAGAGGCCGATGTTGTTGAGGCTGCAGGTTATGACCTTGACCCTAGTGCTTTTCTTGATGCTGAAGTTCATCCAGCCAAGGTTCATGGTATCAAAAGATGGAGCTGTCTATGGGATTTACCATACTGGAAGGTACCCCCTGCACTTGTACTTGTTTGAGTTCAATGTTCTTTGTAAATGGAAAAGGTAGTGCCCATGTAGTGGTTACTTCTTACTTTCCGAGTGGTAAAATAGCAGTGCATATTATTTGGACTTCACGAAAGAGGTTATTTTTTCCTCTTACTGATTTGTTTTTAAAAATAAATTTTAAACAAAGGAAACCGAGGACCGACGCCTGATTGCTATCGCTCCCAGGTGTTTCCCTTAAAAAAATTAAAAATTAAAATAAAAACACGATAAGTTGCATGGCAAGCTCCGCCCTCACTCTCTTAGAAGGGCCTTAACTGATGAACGCCCTTGCTCCAGTTCTTTACCCTACACAAACATGGGCGGGCTCACCTGTGAAAGCACCACCCTATACTCCGACCCACAAGGATCGTGGCGCACATGAATTGCTATTGGGCACTCCGGGTACGAGGCAACCTTTACAGTCACATGCAACCCACGTGAGGGGGTGAGCTTGCCCACGACTGCCCTGGGGCGGCGAGGCCAACCATCAGACCAAAAGCAGCGATCACTAGGATCCGGGCAGGTCCGACATGTAACACCAGCGCCCACCAAATATGACGCGGATGGCAGAAAACAGCTAGACATACATACAAATGTTGCCCAATCAATCTTACTACTTAACACTAGTTACATAATGTGAAGCATTGCGATCTCATTCAGAACTAGCCAACTCCACGAGACTTGGGCAGCCTTACTTGGGTCCTCACTCCTCACCTGCAGGTACTTGATGAAGATGTGCTCCACATGTGCCTCAAACACATGAGCACCCTCGTGGATGGCCCCGACCCTGAGCACACTCTATGCTCATGAAGCATGGATGTCGAAACCAGTGTTGATCTGGTATCTGGGTTTCACCGGGTATCAACCCGGGCATCAACCCGGGTCTCTCCTAACCTAACCTACTGTTCTCTGTTTCCGTAAACATTTGTAGTACCCTGCTAGAAGGTTCTCGAGTTCCCTGGCGGCCCCCCAAACCCTAACAGGCGGCGGTTAGGGTTCTCTTTTCCCCGGCCCCTACCAGAGCTCAACTCGTCGCTGTAGGTCTGTTCGGGTATCATGTTAATATGCACATATAGACATTATGGATCCAGGGTTTCATGTGATTATGAGCGCCTCTTTTGGCAGCTTCGGCGGGGGTACTTTGTAATGTAGAATAGAGATTTAGGGCTAGGGGCATATACTAGCTGTTTTGATTATAACAATGACACTTTGATCTTCATTTACGAGACGCTATGGATGCAATTCTGATTCAATGTATAATTGTATGGAGGTTGGTATCATATGAGATGAGCAGGTTTCCCTTGTGATTTTCTTGAATATTCAAATGGCCATTTGAATAGTTCAGATGACCATTTCAATATTGAATACTATTGAATTTGAATTTGAATACTAGTACCATTTTTATTTTTTTTAATACCATATCTGAGTTCATATTTCTAGGTTATTGACATTCAGATACCATTGCTCATATCCGGATTGATTTTTTTTCAAAACCACTCTATGCATACCAGATTCATACTTGAAAAAATCAGGGGCTGCATTATTGGAAAACCTACCTGCCTTAAAAAAGTTCAGCACTGCATACTAGGACCCTTCTGGTATTACCAATTCAAGATACCATACCAACACTCGTCGAAACTCAAGCTTTGCGTGCTGGCAGCCCAGACCTTCAAAGCCCAGCTTTTATTCTAGAGAACCTAGTTCCCGTGTGCTGCTACCTTTATCAGCTAAAGTAGAACCCATCTTTCGGGAACCCGTCTCATCCATCTCAGCATTGGGGTATCGCGGTTGACATGGATTTCCATCACTGCAGATCGTATGAGAAAATCTTAGTGCAGAAAATTATCAAAAAACACGAGATTGATTCCATGTTGAACTTATGTCCACAAATATTTAACTAGTACCGATAGACATGTCTAATATCTATGATGAAACCCTGTAAGACTTTATTTACAACATGTACAATGAGTGAACGTGCATATGGTCCACCCTTGCCATCATGCGGAGTGACTCCGGGGAGTATTGATTGTCACTTTGCTGACTATCATTTTGGAGGCGACGAGGCGGCGAGTTAACATTGTTGGCGACAGTTTCAGCGGCCTCCAAAGTAGCTACAAGGTCCTGGACATTTGGGAGATCAATGGATTTCACGCCCACTAACGCCAAAATTTTATAGTAAGCTACTCAGCTAGAGAAAAAAACAAAAGCTATAGTAAGCTACTCAACCAGCGACGAAAACAAAAGCTATAGTAAACTACTCAAGCAGAGCGACCCTCCCAGCCAACAGCCTGGAGGAGATCAGGCAAGGAGATAGGCAAAGTGTCAGGCAGAGGCGGAAGACGAGATGACGCGGAGCTAGCCACATCAGCCCGATGCAAAATAGAGATGGCTTGTGCTCTCTGCAAAGCAACTAAAACACGTTGTCGATAGTAGGCGACAAGGACGGAGGCATGTGGGATGCCAGTGGACCCACTCTTGGCTGCATCATGTACACATGTCCACGGGAAATCGTCGAAGTGCCGGTGCAATGAGCCAAATATTTCGACCGCCAGTGGAAGAAATGTGTCGGTGGGGCGTTGTAGTCGCGCTCCTTGGCCTGGGCTGCTACAGTGGCTGCCGTGCCTGGTGTGGTAGCTGTGCGAGATAGCAGATCCGCTCGAGTGGGGTCGGCGAGAACGACATCTGCTAAGGTACGCAAACCATCTCTAGATAGGACGATGTCAACACGGCGGCGTGTAGAGTGGGATGTGAGCGTGGGTCGTAGATGTGGTTGCTCACGCAGTACATGATACCCTGCCTCCCGAGCAATAGATGCCACCGCATCGCGAACCATATCATGAGACGCAGTGCGCTCACCACCACATGGACAGCGGAGGAGATGGATGGCAAGGTCATCAATAGGCTGAAGACAGACGCAGCGCTGAAGGCCCAATGCCGAAGGATGAGGCAAACCGAGTCGAAGGCGGAACGCAATAGTGAAAATAGGGGATGAGAGGCGAAAATGTGCGATAGTGGGTCGTGCTGTCAACCATGCCCCTGCTCCGGGTCCTGCGCATGATAGAAGTCGGGCTCGATGCAACTCAGAAGAAGCACTTGAGAGCATGCCGGAAAAAGAATGACGGTGCACGCGCTCGGAAATGGACTCCTGAAGATGGTCGAGGCCTTGAGCAACCAACTGCTCAAATGGTGACATGCTCACGCCGGTGCCGGAAGAAGATCTCGTGCAGAGCGGAGATGCTGCTGAAAGGGTAAAATGCCACTGTCGACATGTGCAACGGCGTCCATAAGGATGGGACGATGGTCACAGAGAAATCGTGAAGTGAGGGCTGGCGCCACCAATGCCCAACTGCCGAGGAAAGCTGACGGGGCGGTAGTGACAGTGGACAAAAGACCCACACCACCGGAAGAGACGGGCAAGGTGGCTTGCTGTCGTGGCAAAAGTCCTTGATCACCCTCCAGAGCTCCTGGTCCTAACAATCTCCCGAAGATAGTCATCATGGTAGTATCAAACCCAGATAAGAGGTGTAGGAAATTTGGGCTGGGTGGAACAGTGCGCAAGAGATATGAGGGACGCTGAAGGAAACATTTGGTCAAGATTCCATATGCTACCTGTACATCTCCGAGCCTAGGAAGGAGATCGGCGTGGGTGGCATCCTGGTGGAGTGCATCTTCCAAAAAGGACGTTGTGAACTGGGTGGTGTCAAAAGGGACTCCCAGGATTCTGATGCCATTGGGCGGAGCAATGAAGTGAGCAGGGAGGACAAAATCTGCAAGGAGACCGGACAGAGACCACACCGCACATTTGCGAGGTTGCACTGAAAGGCCCACGACATAGAGTTTGGTGACAAAATGATAGTAAGCTGAAAGTACCTGTGAGGCAGGGCCTACAATGTGCGTGTCGTCTGCCACCGACGGAAAAAGACAAGATGAGTGAACTTGTGCAGAAGCCGTGAGGGCATAGACATGAGCCATGGCAAACAAAGGTCCTCCTAAAGGGTCGCCTTGGCGGGTCCTAACCTCGGACTGAATGATGGAGCACTCACCTAGGCGAGAATGATTACTGTAGTATAGGGGAGTGGTGGATGCATAGAATAATCAAACAAACGGAATGAGCTGGTGGAAATCTCCTCCGGCTGAACGGAGCTCCTGAAAGATAGCCGCTCGTGAGACAGTGTTGAAAGCGTTGGTGACGTCGACCTGGAGAACCACCCAATCCGGATGAAGATCAAGAGCTGCACGAATCCCCTGAACCACCGCCTCGCAACCGCCTGGAGTGGCGACCCCGAACTGGTGCGGAAAGAGGTGTCCGGAGAAGGCATCTCGAAACTGACGACAAAGTGAGAGGCTGACAAAGCGGTAAAGAACCTTTCCAACTGCGATAGGGCGGATGCCAGTACCTGAGGGTTTGCTCATAGCCAACAATCTGGAGGCCTCAAGGAGACGGGCCACTGGGGCAGGGATACGGCCAGCAGCAATGAAGGAGCAAATCTGAAATAGCTGAGAGAAGCCACTAGTAGAGTCCTGTGGAGAGAAATAGTCGCGTAAGTACTCATACAGGAGACCGGAAGGACCTGCTGCTGCAAGATGGGGACTACGCGTGAAGGCCTGAGTGAAGACCTCCCGATCTAGCTTGAGATCCTGGTCTGGCTCGAAGTCCTCAACAAAAAGCGACAGAATATCCTGAGCTGATGGGTGAAGGGCTTCGAGGGCAGTGACAGTATCCGGTGATGGAGGCGCTGGTGAGGAAGGTGCTAAAGCCTTGGCGCGCCGTGAGTACTCGCCAACGCGGCCTAACATGAGACTATGACGAAGTCGCCTGTGGGTCGATGAGGGTGGCTGCGTGGAGGAAGCGGGAGGGGCATGTGCCGCAAGGGCTAGTACCCGTAATTGATGCTCATCTTGCAGACTCTCCCAATCTCCAGATAAAAAACGGCGAAGATGGATGCGCGTCTCTCTGTGCCCTGACTGACCGCCAGGAGGGGGCAAAACCAAACACCACTGAGGAAATAACAAGAAAAGATACCATGCTGGTATATCATCAGGATCACGAGCCAGCCTGTCTAAGGGTAGACGGAGTGCCAGTTGGACCTCATGACGTAGTGCCACCGGAATTCTTGTATAAAGACGAGGCCTTGGCAGTCCTAGCTGAAATGCGCCCAAAACATCTAGCACTGAAAGCCAATGCCAAGCAGAGGCAGGAGGTGGCGCGTGCAAGACACTGGGCTGAAATAGAGAAGTACCATTTGTGTGGGACTGATGAAGAGCCGCACATGTGCGCTTGTGTCGCGCAAGCCCTCTGATGCGCGCAAAAAGACGACCGCAAGCTGGGCATGGGGTACGGTCTGATGGGAGAGGCGCCTGCTGTTGGGGTAAGAGTGATGGGGTCGGCAATGCAGGCTGCACAACTGGAGAAGAAGGCACGTGGAGAGGCTCATGACGAAGAGGAGTTGGGCTGCCTTGAAGCCGTTGCCGAGAATGGGATGGAGAACCTGGAGAAGAAGTGACTGGCGTGGGACATCGAACCCTACCTGAGAGGCGCAGTGGGGGAGGGCTCAACAGACACTGTGGGAGTTCTTCGGTCGGTGGGACGCCAATGGAAGAACCTGGAATCAGCGGTGGAGAAGACCGTTGTGAAGATGACGACTCTTCTTGAACTTGGTGTCTGGAGCTTGGACTCTGGTGCGCATCAGGAACATGTGAGCTAGGGGTAGGGGTACGTTGGCGTTGGGGTCTTCCAATAGGAGCAGTTGCGGCTGTGTTCAGCACCTCTCGTTGCTCTGGGGAGTGAACTGCCAGGGATGGTGGAGTAGGCAGTAAAGAGGTTGTGGTGAGGGCTGGAGTTGGCTGCCTGTACGGCGTCGGGGCTGAACGAGCTGGGGGACGAGCCGATCGAGGCCGTCTGACCGGCGTGGGGCCCACTGTTGCACAGCGGCCGCTTGCTCGCTTAGCGCTGCTACCGCTGTCGCTACCGCCAACACCTCCACTAAGTTGGCGGCTCTACAGGCCTTGCCGAGGTCTGGGGGCGACGCCGCTCATCGTACTTCTCGTGTCCACGCTCGTCATCTCCATCTTCATGCAGAAATTCAATAGGTGGTACCCACCCTAATATCTGGTTAGTATATGTTTCCTGTCTTGGTGCAGACTCACCTATCACAATGCTTCTCGCACTGCACTTTGCAACTACAACCCGCCGATATGATCACAGAGACCATTGGACCACCGATTTCTCGGCTCCCTGACCCGAAGCCGCAGTGTCTCTTCGTTTTCGATGAGTAAAGTGGAGTCTGCCTTGTTTTGGCTCTGCATTGTACCTATGCGCCTCCTCTGCGTATAATGAGACGAGAATGAAATCAGAAATTGGAATAGAAATGCAAGCCGTGACTTGCAGAGATTGGCCGAAGATAACGAACCGTTTCATGCTTTGCGTCCTCACTCCTTTGAGGATCAATTCCCCGTCAAGCGTTCTCCTGCAGGAGTGCCGTACGTATATATATATATGCTAAGTATTGCAGCAAGCTGTGTAGTTGGTGGGCATGCGCTGACTTGACCGCATGTGTCGTTGAGAGATGGGAAACCAAGCTAGCGATGGTGAAGAGTTTGCAGAGCGACAACTTCAGGGAGCCCAATCCCAATCTTTTGTGCTTCTAACTTTTTGAATTATCAGCAATCAGTCATCTTGAAATCCCTCTCAAAACTTTTCCCTCATCAGAACTGTAGGATGTTTCGAGTTTCGACAGCTCTCTACGATTTGCATATGCGCTCAAGGTTCATTTTGATGTTTCACTTCTCTAACGCACTCTACCTTCTTGTCCTAAGCCAATTTTCAAGCTTTGAAAATTTGAGATCCAACTTTCTACACTAGGACTCTTTACTGCAAGTTAAACCATACTACCTGTGCCACAGTTCCAACTTTTGCATCTCGTGAGTGTGCACACAGGGTGCCACCCAGGTGATTCTGCGTTTAAATCCTGCTAGTGGTATCATCATCCCCCACCTTCCCCTGGGCAGCATCAGCCTTGTCTCATGTTATTTTGAAAGAGGTTAGTTCTCCTCATATAATTTTAAGGTAACTTGTTTGTGAGTGGTTGCTCCAAGTGTTCACCATTACAAATAGGGAAGAATCGTCTTGTCCATACTGCCAGTTTTCAATACAGGTAGCATGGGAGATGCTTAGTTACATCTCTTTACGATTGTATTTGACAGAAGCACATTTCCCTTGCATTTCAAACTAGTTGAATTTTTATAACATTGCTTCATGTTCCAGCCTACGGGACGTTTTGTCTTCACACTCCATAGTTTTTGCAGACGAAAGCATCTTTATAGTGTTCGCAGGAAGTTCACAAGGCTTATGACCAAAGGTGAAAAGTAAGGTAGTAGGACAGGCAGCCCGGGCCATTTGACATCAAAAGATCCGCTACAGTGGAATGCCTCGTGTAGGTATACAAGCCAAGCATTGCTGATCCTGGTAGTAAGAAACCCTCTAAGGTTTCCAACCAATAGTAACCATCCCTGATTCCACAAGTAGCAAACACAACTGCACTCAATTTCAGATCAGTTCGCACCCACTGTGGGAACGCTCTCGCGTGCTATCAAGGAAGCAGAAGTGAGCCGGACGAACTTCCTCAGTCCTTACCCTACAGTATAATCGTATGCTCTACCAGTACTCTGGATAGCAGATGGCACATGAGATCTGTTACTCAAACAATGCGGGAACTGATGCTATCTTCTTTAGGGCGAGAGGTTTAATGTACACTGGTCCCTTTAAGAAACGTGTTGTTGAAATGGAATGCTCACTACTTATCACACTTGCCTCAACAAGTGAGTCCTTCCCCTTATGTTCAGATATTGAAAGATGCATTGTGTGGAGAGGTGAACACTAAAAAGACGTTGTCATTGAGAGTATTGTTGACATTTTTGTTTGGTATTGACATGGATATCCTTAGGTCCCTTGCGTATACTAGAAATATTTGAACGTCTCCTGATATGATGAGGAGCATGCACGAAGACATACCTAGGGAAGTATCTCAGCTGAAGGATTTGGAAGTTATGGTTGATATCACCAGCGCCCCCAAGTAGGGAAAAGCGGCGGGATGTCGACTGGGTCCCTTAACTTTACTCATATCCTACCCCCAAACCTCTAATGTCAGTCTGACACAGGGTCAAGGGACCCATCGTTATCTCCGGATAGCTGGTTGGCAGTAATGCTACCCATTTGCAGGACTGACTTTCAGCTCAGACTTCCCACGGACATGCGCCCATCAAAACACATAGAAAACAACTGATCTGCAGACTTTTAGTGCATAAAAAACAAAATCAAAACTAAACAGTCGAAAGTGGATCTGGCAACACTTGCTCTTTGATCCTGCTTCATTACAGTTGAAGATGAATACCAGCTCAGAGGTACAAAGTATTGACAGCTTTCCCTTTTAATAGAATAGGAACCGTGTTCCTACGGACACATGATCTGCATGGTGAAGGCAAGGCAGACGTGCAGATAACCCCTAGAACTGCGGCAGGAGGTTAAAGAAAGTGCACAATTGAACTTCACCACCAGGACACATCACAACAACTGCCCAACAGGAACCTCAGCATTTCCAGACAACGCAAACGCAAAGCTCTTCAGAACAGATCAATTGGTGTTTGTAAGGCTTTCATTGTTGCCCTCAAGAAGCGATGTTCATCATAAGAAGCAGAACGCACCGTAACTGACCTACCGCTCATTTACAGACATAACATGCACTAAACACTAGCACCAGGCCAATACACCACAGAAAACACTCCTTCAAACAATGGTAACTTACCTATCTCCACCTGCAATATAGGGATACTTTCTACCTGCGAAGTGAGGAGCCTAGACTGAGTTACCACTACAAAATAGAGCCGATGCACACTTCTGTCTATACCAACCGGCGAAACAATGAACCAAATCTTGCAGACAGAAGGACATCAGAGAGGATCGCTTTAAAAAAGTTCCAAAGCAGTCGCAGTCGAGATGAAACCGCCTCCAGGTGCCTGATCTCAGGTGCTCCAGGACTTCTACTTCTCCCAGACCCAGAGTGGTTCTAAACAATGCACGACAAGATTCTACAAGGCAGGGCTATAAGACCCCCACAAACAGAGATGCTAAACTTCCCAAACGTTCTGCCGCCTATGCGAGCCCAGACTGAAATGGCAGTGATATAACTCTGGACAGGAGGGTTTAGATGCGGGTCTGAACCCTAAAATCTCCAGCTGCAAAGAGTTGCAGCTAGGCTAGGTTAGTAGATGCATGAATCTCCTGAAGTTGCTATCCGACTCGTAAAGGATTTTGGGGGCAGATTCTGCCGTTTTTGAGGCAAATTAGGATGTCAGAAGATCGACGCTCCACGGCGCTTGCGCATTCTGCATTCCTAATCAGCTGTTTGACTCTCCTAATCGGAAGTTTGACTCTCCTAATCGGCAGTTTGACTCTCCTAATCGGCAGTTTGACTCTTAATGGCTCAATATGGCCTGCAGCCAATCAGGGCCTCGCAGAATCTGCCCCCAAAATTCCTTTACGCCAGGGAACGCGCCCCCTAGGGCGCATTATGGCACCTAGTTCGTCCTAGGTCTCGCCCTCCCGGGCTCGCCTTATGGCTCCTAGTGGGCTCGCCCTAGTGACTCACTAGGAGCCATAATGTGCCCTAGGGGACGCGTTCTCTAGTACATAAAGCACTTTAAAAAATTTCTCTTTGTATTTATCGTGCTGTTCAAAAGCAGAATTCATGGTTGGCCAGGGAATGCCCGCCGTACCGTTTTTATTGCACGTGCTTTATGCAGTGTAATGCCCCCAGAGTGGCGGGCATTCCCGGATTTTCGGGCTTTCCCTAGGGCTACTGCCCCAAGGCCAGTGCCCTCAAATCCGGGAATGCCCTCCACTCAGGGCATTACACTGCATAAAGCACGTGCAATAAAAACGATACTTGCATTTTATATGTATGCACGGCAGTTATGATGTAAATCTGTACAGCTTTATTTAAAAGAAACATGAGGTATGTGAACATAGCCTCTCATTTTTGAATAATTGGGAGTTTATGTCGCGCGTGTGGGACAGGGCGCGCACGGTCGCACGGACGCGGGGTCCCCCCCCCCACCTGCCAGCAGCGCGGTCGGCAGCCCCGCAAGCCGCCCGCGGCCCAGCGCCATGCCTTCTGCCCAAGCTCTTGGTGTCTTCATGCGCAGGTCTCACCGTCTTACTGCCTGCCTCCGCAATACCATGTTCTGCTGCTTCATAGCGCTTCTTTTAAGCCCTTTCTCAGCGTTTTCCGACTGGAGTTCACCGACCAACACTCATCGAACGATGTCAGACTCCATAACCTTCTTCACCTCAAGCACTCCTCGGCAGCGTGCGAATCAATCGCTCACCTCCACGGCCACTCTATGCACGCACATGCAAGCTACTACACTCCGAGTTCGTGACGACCACTGGCCTCCCAGACTCAGTATTCTCAGCAGGGTCATAAAACCAGTTCAACACTACTGGCGCCCTCCCGCTCCTGTCCGGCACACCTCTCTCTCCCCACAGGCTGCCGTGTTACTTCTGTTTCTCTACCTCTTTCGAATCTCTAGGCTCTCGACTGATGGTTCCTTTCTTCTGCGGCTCTTCCTGGCGCCTATGCCCGTTTGTGGAGGGACAAACGGGCTTGGTCACGTCCTTCTTGCGAGTTACTGGAGTATAAGAAGAGGTTGGAGTGGCTTGCCCTACATACGAGCTCACGGGGTCCTGGGAATCGGCCTCATCACCGTCTTCACCCTCACTTTGACTGCTGCAGCAACTTCCAGCCACCCCGAATTCCTGCCCACTCGCCATGTTCACTACGCACCCGGAACCGTCTTCCACTACGATTTGCTAAACTACGAGCCGGTTCTTGTTCTCCCTCATCCAGATGTGACTAGCTCCATAAACTGCGTGCAATGGCTACCCAACAGGCTGGCAGGTCGGGCTCTTACATTCACCCAAGCCCAGTTTGAGAGCGTTGACAGCAGAGGCTGCATGCACCCACCGGCTATCACCTCCCACAAGCTGCATCACAACGTGTATGTTGTAAATTCCATCACTGGGCTTCTATGCCACCCTTGGGCGCGCAACTCCCCCCCGTACTCTTTGTACCCCCGCCACCAGGTTGCCCTCAGCACAGGCATGGTAACTCTGGGATTTGGAATAATGCTTGCAAGGCCCGCACTGAGGACTACGTCTGGGAATCTCGCACTTCCGCGACCATCATGCATGCTGCTTCCCCGGAAGCTCTGTTTACCACAGCCAGGTAGAAGCTCGTTATGAGGCACATTGGCAACGCGATACCCAACTACAAGCTAAGAAAAGAGGTACAGGGGTCAAAACCCCAGCACTCCACATGGAAGGAAATGCAGAAGCTGTAGCGGCAGAGATGCGGCTCCATATCCCCAAGATGATGATCACTGATAGAGCAACAACGATTCGCTGGCTACAAGGCTTGTACGGTGCTATGTTGTACGCCACTACCCCTCTGTGGTACAGTGGCACTACCTCTCACCCTTTGTAACGTTTCTTTAAATGAGCATTTGCAGCGGGAAGGTGTGAGACCAGACATGATCACGTTCAGTTGTGCTCTCAATGCATGTGCCAGCCTTGGTGCCCTGGTAAAGAGCAAAGAGGTCCACGTTGATATTATCAAAGCTGGAATCCAATCATATATAAACTTGAAAAATACCCTTGTTGATGTGTATGCCAAATGCGAGGGCATGAAGAAATCGTACGTTCTGTTCAACAATATGAATCAACGAGATGTGGTCTCATGGAGCCTGGGCACTGCAGGATATGCCCAACCTGGATGTGGTAGGGAAGCTTTTGAGATGTATGTTCAAATGCAATGGGAAGGGGTGCAGCCAGACAGTATAACATTCATTTGTGTTCTCAGTAAGTGTGCCACTCTTGCAGCCCTAGGAAAAGACAAAGGTGTCCATGTTGACATCATCCAAGCTGGAATCTCTCACCTGATATCATTCTGAAGGCTGCCCTTTGGCAAGGCAAGCCTGCTGATATGTATGCCATGGCTCACCAGCTCCACCTGGAGGCTCAACTTTTTTCACTGATTCTCATTATGTTTATGGCCTTCTAAGCAAAGATCTTATTGCGGTATTACCCCTGCCCCCACAACAGAAGCAGCAGGCCAGGTTGAGTGGGCCATGTCAAGGCTGGAGTTGTTACTGTTGTCGTGGAGATCTATGATTAAATGATGGAGAAAGGGGTGGAGCCCAACCACATTACATTTATGTGCATTTGCAATGCTTGTGCAAGCCTGGCAGCCCTGGAAAAATGTGCAAGGATGTGCATGTTGACATCATCAAAGCTGGAGTTATACCAAATGTCATTCTGAACTCTGCCCTGGCAGCTCTGGAACAGGGCAAAGATGTCCATTGCGACATCGTCAGAGCTGGATTTGTACCAACTGTTCCTCTGAACTATACCCTGGCGATCACATATGCAAAATGTGGGTGCACCGAGGAGGCAAAGGGAATGTTTGACACTAAGGCTGAACGAGATAGCATGTCGTGGAATGCGATGCTTGAAGGGTATGCACAGCAGGGACATGATATGGAGGCTTTGGAGACCTATGATCAAATGATGGAGGAAGGGGAGAAACCCGATCACAGCATATTTATGTGCATTTGCAGTACGTGTGCAAGCATGGCAGCTCTGGTAAAGGGTAAAGAGGTCCATGGCGACATTATCAGAGCTGGCACGCAACGCATTCTACCTACAACCAGGCTGGGTGGACGACACGCAAAATGAATGAGCGCACAGACTAGCCATAGTCGGCCACAGGAGTCTTGAAGGGTGACTGTTTCTTGGAACTTATTTTACCATGCTGTTGCACGAACTTTGCGAGAAGCTCCTAGACAAACCAGCTCCTAGACAAACCATAAGGCGAAGATTGGATGGCTCCTTGTTAGAATCAGATAGGCCGATTCAAAACACATCTACATCATAGCATATGATTAGACTGAAATTGAACTAGGTGAGTTTGGAAGCCGCACCAGAGTGCAACGACTAAGATGCCTTCGAGTCCTGTCTAAAGCAATTGGAGGCGCTCAGAGTTTGGGTAAACGAGGACAATAAATATTGCAGCGGAAATAATAAAAGACGCCTCCAAGAAGAAAATTTGTGAACGCATTTGACAGTTTATTCAATTAATTATTGCTTATTATTATTTTGTAATCTTTTATTCAGTACGTTTTTTGGTAAGCTGTCCACGTAATTATTCTGCTAATTGCGGATTAGCAGCCCTACCGATAGCCTGATTAGTGAGTTGGAGTGAGGTTTGTAGTGTAAACATCAGTATGGTTAGGAGTAAGCGGAAGGGATTAGTGATAAGCTAAGCGTGTGGTTTATACTGTGCACAAAGACACATAGCGCACAGAACTATCACTGAAGAACACCATCCTCGACGGTCGCTTCTTTTTTTAATTTCAAAAACTCATGCAATGTGAGAATACAAGACGCATGCCCTGGTCGGAGGTCGATTTGTTTTAAAAACATTATATATAAAACATTACAAAAATAAATAAAGTGACCGTACAATTGACGGCCGCTTCTTTTTTCAATTTAAAAAAATAATGCAATGCTGAGAAAATAGTCTGAGCATACCGCATCCATTGGTTGGACGTCGCTCCTTTCAAAAATAAAATGAAAATGAAATTAAAATAAATATTTCAAAAACTCCTGCAATGCGAGAATAGAGGACGCGCACGTTCTGGCAAGACGTTGATTATTTTATTTTATTTTATTTTAATAAAAACAAAATATTTACTTTTTTTAAATAAAAAGAAAATAAAGTGACCGTACAATTGATGGCCGCTTCTTTTTTTAATTTAAAAAACCCATGCAAAGAAAATAGCCTGAGCGTAAGGGGTCCATCGGTTGGACGACGCTCCTTTCAAAAATGGAAGGAGAATGAAAATAAGATAAATATTTCAGAAACTCCTTTTTTATTTATAAAAATAATTTTAAGAGAAAGGGGACGGAGGCCCTTTTATTCAAAATTAATTAAAAATATATATAACAGCAGGTGGAAAAAATAACCACCTCAGGAAGGCCGTGAAGGCTAACTGAGGGGGGACTTCCCCAAAGCCAAAGCTAACTTGCTACATGAGGTGCTAGACAGGGGGAAGATTGTTGGTAGCTAGAAGGTAAGAACGAGCATGCTGGATTATGGTTCCAAAGGGGGCAGCGAGAGCGGGGTGGTGGAATCAGGGGCAGTAGAAGAAGAAGTAAGCCCAAACGAGAAAGACGAGCTTATTGCCGAGGCTTTTGCAGGCTGTTTGCATTCTACCTGCTTGACAGAGGCAAATTAGGTGTGCCCCAAATCAGCAATGGAGATCAAAGAAATGTCACTGAAGCACTTATGCGCTTCCAATAGGAGCCACTATTTAAGCCAGCAGGGAACATCCTATGAAGCACACGTAAAAGAGCTAAAATCGAAGCTGAGTTCGGGACTTTGTAACCTTCTTATGTCTCCAATTAAAGTCACCGTCATCCCCATCACCAGGAGACCTCCCAGTCCGCGGGGATAGTGCCATGCCAGCAGAAACGCAAAGAGGGAAGGCTGGTGCCGAGTGTGCCATTTTCCCCCAGGACTGGAGAAAATCATTGAGCAGCTTGGTCCCACATTGCTGTGAAGATCTGGAAATAGCTGCAGTTAAGATGCCCCAGGCTTTCCTCCCCTCAGTGAGCAGGTCATGGTAGATACAAAACAGAATTGACCTGCCCCTAGGGGGTCTTCCCTCATAAACAAAAGAACACCTAGCCTTCCAGAGATGCCAAAGAGTAAGTGCCCGAAGACAAGCCCAAACAGGGCACAAAGGTAAGCTGTGAGCAGGCAGCAAGTTCAACATCAGCAAAGAAATGGGGGGAGGGGAAGGGAAAAGATCCCAGTTAGAGTAGAAACGTATCACCATTCTCCATACTCTTGTAGGGAGATTACACTTTGCTAAGCAATGTTCGATTGACTCAGGCAGAGTTAAACACAAGTTGCAGCAGGTGTTGTTGAGCATGGTAGCAGCATTGACTGGCAAGATCCTATGTGCCAACTTCCACAAAAAGCCTGAGATCTTATCTGCTTTTGGCTTCCTCCAGATATATTTCCATACCTTATCCCAGGTTTGTTGCGAGAGATGGAGGTGACTCCATTTCAGATTCCATTTGTGAAGAAAGGATCGGGGAGGCCTTAATAGCGAGTAGGCCATCTTCACTGAGTAGGCAAAAAAGGGTGAGTGGTGGGAGTCCATCCAGCTCCATTCCCCTGGGTCAAACTGCAGGGAAACCAAGGGGTATTTAAGAAACCACGTGAAAGTAGAATGCCGAGCCCATGTCAGCTCTTGACCCATTGGAAGGCTTGGGTTTGGATTTCCTTTGGAATCAAGCACCCTTATGGGAAATAGAGAACTCTTTGGCAGATCCATCATTCCATCGAGTTGAAGAGTCCCATGAAAGTCAGCTTCAAAGGCTATACTAGAGGCTGTATGCCCAGTTACCACTAGGACCAGGAGGACGGTGTTACCTCTATGCAGAGTTGAAGCCGTCCAAGTGGGTGGAGACCATGCGGAATCTCCATCTCTGAGCAGTGGCTTCATATATTCCGGTACTTCATCAAGTAGCGCAGGCCATGCCCTGGCTCGTCTCAGGCCAAGAATAGGGCTGACTGCTTCTGCAGCCAAGAAATGGTTCTGTCCCAGATGCTGCCCATATGGATAAACCCACAATGCTCCCAGAATGCCCATTTTGGGTTATGGTCAATTAGCATACCAGAGTCCATGTTATAGTTTGCAAAGAGTGGCTGGCGGGAACATTCAGCGTAATTGAGAGGAATTCTTTGAGTAAGGGAACCTCTTATGGACTGCCAAGCTGCCCATATTGACTGCCAAGGTCTCGATCCCATGTGCACATTCGCATTCTTGCCTTGCACTACCCATCGTAATGATTGAGTCCATAAGGGGGAGGAGGTGGGATGCGCACCCATGAGATAAGGTTGAATGAGCTTGCTCCAAAGACTGTGACGATGAATGAAGGCTCTGGGGATCCATTTGGCCAAAAGCGCCTTGATCTGCGTTGCAGGATCAATAATCCCAAGCCCTCCCTTCTTCTTAGGTTGACAAAGTTGATCCCATGAGATGAGGGCACGTCTCACGGGAGAGTGTGTGGTTGCCTCCCAAATAAAATTCTTGACGAGAGCTTTGATCTCATTCATGAGCTTGGTTCCTGGATTCCAGACTGCAGCAGAGAACCAAGTGGAGGCGAGAAGTACTTGGTTGGCCACCAAGGCTCTTCCCGCTATGGACAGCATGGCTGAGCTCCAGTGAGCAAAAGATCTCTTCAACCTAGCAATAACCACACTCAAGATGCTTTGTTGGGACAGGTTGAGACCAATCTGATGTCCCAGAAGCGTGTGGGACTCCCCTTCAGGAAGCCAATTGAGACCAATGTCTTGTCCCCAGGGGTCGCAGTGTGATGAGGTAGCTTGGTTCTGCAGCAGCGAGAGCAAGCCCATGGACTTTCGCCAATTGATCTTCAACCCCGAGCCTAAACAGAATATCTGTAGGGCATGAAGGGCATGTTGGATATTGTCTCGATTTGAATTATCCAACAACAGGGTGGTATCATCGGCATACATGGAAAGCTTGACCATTTCAGGTACGAAGGTAGGCAAATGAAGACCCACTATATCATGTCTTGCCTGAAAAAGATGCCCAAGAGAGTCTGCCGCGATGAGGAAAAGAAATGGAGCTAAAGGGCATCCTTGCCTAACCGACCTAGAGATAGGGAAGGAATGAGATATAACCCCGTCACCATGACTTTGCTTGAGGCCGAATGCAGCAGAATCTGAACCCACGTCAAAAAATTGCCTCCCAACCCTGATTTAGAGCAGCAAGAAGGAAGGTCTAGTCAATTGAATCAAAAGCTTTTTCAAAGTCCAGCATTAAAAACGCTAAAGGCTGATTGTTCAAGGTAGCTCTATGGAGGGTCTCATGTGCCAACAGAATGTTATCCAAAATCATGCGGTCTTTGAGGAAACCAGACTGCTCTTTTCCTGATGAGTTTTGGTAACAATGGTTGCAGCCTCAAGCCTTAGCAATTATTTTATACGAAGAATTGAGAAGGGTAATGGGACGGTAGTTCACCACATTGTCTCTCTCACCTTTTTTATAGATCAAGGTGATAAGGCCTTCAGATATCTGGGAAGGCATCAGCTGCTTCTGAAATATATCGTTGGCCATGCGGAGAAAGTCCTCCCCCATCGTCTGCCAAAAAGCCTTGAAAAGTTCAATGGGAAGACCATCCGGACCTGGGCTCTTCATAGAGGCCAAAGCATCCACTGCGTCACCCAGTTCCTGCACAGTGAACGGTTGTGCCATCCTGCCCTTATCCAGAGTGGTTAGCGAGCAGGGGATGTTGTGCAGGAGGATCTGTCTGGCCTCAACCACCTCGGGAGATTATGGACATGCTTGAAAAAAATGTCTGAAGAAATCAGCTGCAGTATTGGCCATCTTCTTGGGGTCTGATGAAGGTTGACCAGAGGTATCTTTCAAAGAGGGAATGAAGGTGGAGGATCGACGTTGTGCTGCCTTAACAAAAAAGTACTTGGACATTTTTTCTCCCTTGAGTGACCAGTTCACACCCCCCTTAATTTTCATGAATTGTTCCCTGGAGTGGAGGAGAAGGGCTAGGTTCTTTTTGGCTGTTCTATAGGAGAGCCGGGTCTGAGAGTCACCTTTACCCTCTTGCAACTGAAACTGGCAGACTTGTAGGCATTTGGTAAGTGCCTTCTCCTTGCGAGAAGCTTCCTCAGCCTTCTGTCTAGACAATTGCTGGCAAGTGCTTCTTATATATTGAAGTTTGGACAGAAAAAGGAGCGTGGGGGAGGAGAAGGGAAGGTCAGCAGAGGACCAAGCCCTTTGAAGACCTTTGAGGACCAACCCCTCTTTTCTCTCCGACCCTGAGGCAGTTAAAATTCTTCAAAGAAACTCATGCAATGTGAGAATACAGAACGTGCGCGTCCTGGTCGGAGGTCGATTTGTTTAAAAATAAATTTTAAAAAAATAAAATGTTTTCTTTTTTATTAATTTTTTTTTTAAGTGACCGCACAACTGATGGCCGCTTCTTTTTTTAATTTAAAAAACTCGTGCAATGATGAGAAAATATCCTGAGCATACCTCGTCTATCGGTTGGATGACGCTCTTTTCAAAAGTGAAAATAAAATAAAAATAGATAAATATTTTAAAAACTCCTGCAATGCGAGAACGCGATTGTTTAAAAGAAAATTAAAAAAACAAAATATTTTCTTTTTTATAAAAAGAAAATAAAGTGACTGCACAATTGACGGCCGCTTCTTTTTTTAATTTGAAAAACTCATGCAATGCTGAGAAAATAGCCTGAGCGTAGCGCGTCCATCGGTTGGACGACACACCTGCTACCCTTATTAGGCATGGGCACGATCAATCATCTGCGGTATTCATTATATATATATATAACGGTATTTATAAACCCTCGTATGAAGCCAGCTCCGTTGCATTTCCCAGGTTTTCTTTTAAGGGGAAAAAAAAAACAAATCTGAACTTACACTGCCGAAATCTGTAAGTTCTTAGTTGTTACATTGTTCTTTATTTTTATTTTTATTTGTTTTTAAAGAAGAGGAGCAATCAAGACAATAATTTTTTATCAAGACAATAAAACTAAATGTTGAGAAACTAAATGATGAGCGACGGAGAAGATATAAACAACCGACTTCCGGCCTAGACAAAACAAATGCTAACTGAAGGGGAAATACAGAAAAGGGGGTTCAATTCTTGGGCATAGATAGAGGTAGCTGCATCAAACCATGAAATACGGAGACGTGACATGGTAGCTTCGGCAACACTCTGCCATTCTTCTTCCGGAAAACAATGAAATACACGATGTGTATATTTAACAGGACGGGGATGACCCACCCCTTTTTGTGCAAATTGAACGTAGTTCTCAGAATTCGTCGCTAGTAGTGAAGGAAAATGAAAATAAGATAAATATTTAAAAAACTTCTGCAATGTGAGAATACATCGGAGGTCGATTCTTTTAAAAATAAAAATAAAAATTTTACTTTTTTAATTAGAAAAAATAAAGTGACCGCACAATTGACGGCCGATTCTTTTTTCTCACGATGGACAGTGAGTTCTTGGACAGCTTTGTCTCCAAACATTGAGTGGATGCTAACCAAGGTGAGATTGAAGGTTGGGTGCAGGCGGACACACCAACAAGTATTTCAAAAACTTATAAATAGGACTTAAAATGTCCATGAGATACAAAGAGGAAAAAATAACCTCTATGAAAAGTGCCATGCAGGCTGATTCAGGAAGACACTGCTTCGGGAAATGGAAGAAGAGAAAGAAAGGTTGTAGAAGCTAGCCCAAGAGGGGCAGACTTAGCCATAAGCAAAAAGGTAGCGAGAAGCTACATCTAGATAGCGCAAAAAACCAAGAGCCAACCTAGAAAACCCAAAGGAGCTTAAGGCATATGTTTCTCGAGGCCCAGGGATCTATTATCAGCTAATACTACCATAAGAGAGTTGGGCCCGAGTCTTGTCCGTCTTAGAAGACCTTTTATGCCTCCAATTGACCTCCGAGTCTTCACCACCTACTGGAGATCGCATAGTGCTGAGGGAGCTACCAGCCTTGTGGGAGAGCATCGCACCAGGTAATTCTGGAATCAGATTCCCTTGTACAGAGCCGTCCACCTTTGCCCCATGTTCCATCAAAATCTTCAAGCAATTGGGCTCTTCTCCTGTCGCCGCATCTGCGAAGAGCTACCCCAAAAACCAGCCAAGCCTTGCGAGCTTCGGACATCAAGTCTGAGTGAGACTTACAAAGAATTGTGGAAGCATTAAGGTTGCAGATCCTACAAGAAGGGGGAGCATCCGGAAGGTGGCTAAGAATAGGTAACACCCGATTGACAAGCTTCCAGAGGAAGCCAGAGATCTTGGCTGCCCTGTCTTTGCGCCAAACATCCTTCCAAATAGATTTCAATGTGGTGGGGTAGCCAGACAAATGCAACCATTTTTTAGTCCACTTAGCATCTAGAGAGATGACTGGATTCAGCAAAGAGTAGCCCATCTTGACAGTGTAAGCAAAAAAGGGAGAGCGGCTATTATCAGCCCAAACCCATTCCCCCGGATCAAATTACAGTAAGGAGAGGGGAGCTATTAAAAACCAGAGCAGCCTGGGGTTGGTGTGACCCCCATTGTCAGCAGAAGGGTTCACAACACCTGAAGCCATACAGAAAACACGGATGGCAAAAAGGGGGGCCTCCAACACAGAATCCATTTGCGGGGAATGCAGGAAACCAGATGAGAAAACTTGAAACTTCCAGCCATGCAGGAAATCACCCTCTTTGAACAAGGCAAAAAAGGCAAAACGATTACTAGCGTCCCCCCCCCCCCAAGGCAGACAGAGAAAACACATCTATTAGCTGGAAAAGAGGCAAGGAAGATCCACGAAACAGAAATGTCGCCAGTAACCACATCCCACCCAGCTCTTAACCTTCGGGTGGAGAGAGCAGCCCCCGCCTCCGTCGGAGGGAGAAGGCCTCCATCCTATTTTATTTTCTATAAAAAGAAAATAAAGTGACTGCACAATTGACGGCCGCTTCTTTTTTTAATTCATGGGAAACTCATGCAATGAGAGAATATAGGACGTGCACGTCCTGGATGGCTGCTTCTTTTTTTATTTTAAAAAACTCTTGCAATGCTGAGAAAATAACCTGAGCGTAGCGCGTTCATTCGTTGGACGACACTCCTTTCAAAAATGGAAGGAAAATGAAAATAAGATAAATATTTCAAAAACTCATGCAATGTGAGAATACAGGACGTGCGCATCTTGGTCAAAGGTCGATTGTTTTTTAAATAAATTAAAAGAAAAACAATTTTTTTTAATAAATAGAAAATAAATTGACCCTCACAATTGACGGCCGCTTCTTTTTTCAATTTAAAAAACTCATGCAAAGCTGAGAAGCTGGTTGTATTGATTGTTCCTCCACAAACAATTTGATGATTTGATTTGATGATTTGATGATTGCGAGGGTTGCAAAGCGTCATTTGCAGCCAGAAGAACACCGACAATTTGTAGGGCAATGTCCGGGCAGCGAAGATGCAGAAGGTGAAACATTGTGAGCGGTGATGAGTTTTCAATGCTTGCATTAAAATCCGTAATCATTTTATCACTGTTCATACGGATTCCATCATTTGAAGTATACTCGGTCCGATTGCCATTGTTATCTAGATGCTCAGAGTCGAAGACCCAGCTACCCCTTCGATCGTTGGGTTGTCTCCGGAGGATGGTGGAACACATGCAGTGGAGGTATCTCTTGTGCAAACCTCTCCATCAAGGGTGGGCACGAAAGGTCTCCCGTCGTCTTATGTTGGAATCCCTCAGCATCAGAGCAGTTGAACATTACTGAGAATCGGGTTGAAGTCTTTGGAGAGAATGATATCACCGCAGATGCGGAGGCACTAGCAAGAAATCCTCCGGAGGCTTTTGAGAGAACTCCACTCAAAGAGAAAGGTTTGTATCTATTCTTCACCTTGCTCTCCTTACAATTGAATGTAGGTTGTTTTTGTTCTCTATCGTCGATCCTCATGAAATTGTTTCAAATCAATTGTAGGAGCGCGTGGCGCGGGGTCGAAGAATCTCACGGAGGTGTGCTCTCTCATTCCACTTTCTCACTTTACATCAATTGGCATCGTCTTGCTGTCTCTAACGAGACGTCGTTCTCTTTCAGCGGCGAAGAAAAGATGCAAGAAGTAGAGCCCGAAAAAGAATCACGAAAGAATCACTCGACATACAAAGTCCCTAGCACTCACAGCTCGTGTAGAGCCGCTGCGCGGCGCTGAGACACGTAAGAAATGCGCTGTCCCCTGGTCCCTTGAGGAAGCGGACGGACCGCTAGATAATCGCTCGGACCGGGCTATGGCCCTGCGGTCTGCCGCACGGACCGGCCCACGCTGCACGGTGCCCCGCCACGTGGCGGAGGGCGCGGGGTTAACCAGTGGGCAAAGACCCCGCCCAAAAAGGGGAGGAATTCTAGACCTTGGGCTATTACCTTTTATACCCACCCCCCTTGAGTTTATGTTGCTTGCTATGACAAGAGGATTGGATGGAGAAATTGTAGGATTTTGCATTTAGAAGCTCCGACCGAGGGCTTCGTAACAAGCCATCACTCTCGAGGTAGAGAACTTGGTGGTATCCCGGCACGAACCGAGATAACTTTAGGTCAAGAGAGGAGCTAAACTACTCTGGCCGGAAATTTAGGCTACAGTGACTAGCTAGGCATAGAAGATGACAAGTTCCATGAGAGGAGGCGTGTTTTGGGGATATTAATTTATGTTTTTTGGATACCACGTGGTTGAACCAGGCCTGGACCCACCAGTGCCTTAGTTTAATGGAAGGGAGGCGCAGGTTTTGGAGGTGAGGGACGGATGACAGTGGAAGAGGCCCGTCATCCCCGCCATTCATCCACGTGGCGGTTCCCTCTGTGCAGGAACAGTTCCCAAACGCTCCCACATTCCCACCAGGTTATCATCAGATTCCCGCAGTCCCCTGGACATTCCAAAGGGATCAGCGAGATCCTTTGGAGATTCCCCACCTTTGGGAAATTTTTTATACTTTTTTCATTTTTTTCATTTTTTCTGAAGGTTTCCTGCCATATTTTAAGCTTGAAATTAGCTAAATTGGTCCAGGTTTAATTGTATGCCTCTTTGGAGTGGAAATTGACTTTCCAAAGGGATTGGGCCCTTCCCAGGGGTGTTCTCGAAATCGAAACACTCGGGAATTGAAGGGGCGTGGGAAGAGAAAAGCCTCTTCCTCCCTAAATTTGGGAGTCGCCTTGTGAAAGGATTACGAATAGGTCCCGGCTATAGGCGTCTCGGGAATTTAGGCTAGTAGGAACATTTAGAAAATAAAACCAAGACTTGGAAGGCAGTTACGAGAATAAATTGTAGCAGTTCCGTAGGACTTAGTAAACGCAAACTCGTCCTGTGAAGATGGGTTTTTAACTCCTCTTTGCCGGTAGGAAATAGTTAATGTCAGTCACTCCCATCTACGACCACGGACCCCTTGCACTAACCGCAGTCGGGTAGGCGGTTCAGTGAGCCCAACCTACATCGCGACTTGCCACGACCCCCCTAGCTAAATATGTCGTCACCCTGACCGCGCGCGCTCAGGGCTCGTCAGTCTCCACTGCTAGGCTGCCCGTGAAACTGTATAAAACTAGGATTTCAACTCAGATTAGGGATGTGATCAGGGTATGGATTATCTGGGAAGAGCAATATTTACTTAACATTTATAATAAACTTAATAAAATCATTTTAATTTGTTGTCATAGTGCATTTTTATTCTATATATATATATATATATATATATATAATTCCTAGACTTTGGAAAGAAATATCCTACACTAGACTATTGCATCTTCATCAATAATCTGGTAAAAACATATTGAACATGCATAATCCACTGGCATGAATGTTACTTGATTTGTGTTTTCACTCATGCAGGCTGGTGGATACAGCTGTCAAGACATGACGGAGTTGCAAAGGTGTATCGTAAAAAACGTGGAATGCCTGAAAGTGCACTACGATTGCACTGTCCGTGACTCAGATGGCTGCATTGTGCAGTTTCATTATGGAGAGGATGGCATCGATGTCTGCAAGAACAACCACCTCACACAATTTGAAGTGTTGGCAGCTGTGAGTCTCTATCTATCCCTTCGGGGCTAATACTCATTGTGCTTGATAGTCAGCCTTATTAGTGAAGGGCAGTCCTTATCCTTCCTCACCCCTCTTGCCTCCAATCTGTTCCATTCAAATTTGGCTGTGGTCTATGCCACAAGTCTGTGGGAGCAGAGTCCATGTTATGAGTTAGGAATCCCTTGCTGGAGACAATATCCATTTAAATTATACGGATTGCTCAATGACTTATTTCAATAAGTGGGGCTTGATCTTTTTCTCCATGTGGGATGCTATGGCTGCAGAATCAAGAGCTAGTGTCCATCAGGCTTGGGAAGGATAAATTGGACCGACCACGTTCTAACTGACAGGGTGGGAAGTCAGTGCACAAGTCACTAGAGGTTGTGTCTGAGGCCTTCGCCAACAAAGTGGAAGATTTCATCATAGAGGTCTCAAAATCAAGGGCAGACAAAAAATGAGTGCATCTTAGAAAGCACAAGAACAGCGATGACTTTAGACATCTCATGGGACTGAAGTATGCTGCAATTAAATTTCGATACGCTCAATACATGGGCTACCAACACAGACATGTCTTCTGGCCACGTCTATTTCCCGCACCAAACTGCCCTCTATGCTCTCACACCCACCAGGTTAGAGACACATGGCCGCATCTTCTGAGCCAATGTACCCACCCGGTCATCCATGGTCTACATATAACCCATCATAACCAGGCAGTTTGGCGCATCCACAAACTCCTTATGCAACGCTCCGAAACCCAATGATTCTCACTCGTCAATGTAGGCACCTACCAAGGTAACCTCCAGACCATACTGTCCCAACATGACTACTCCCATGCCTGTGCCCGCGCTCTCCTTGTACCTGTCCTGCTAGGCTATGCCCTGACTTTAGGGGGGTCGCCGTACTTAAACGACCCACAAATGAGCTCTCATTTCCAGCAACATCTTTGGCGCTGGTATAAGAGACTTAAGTAATCAACTTTTTGTGTTTAGGCTTATTAATTCGCGATCGCGATAGCGACCCCCGAGGAGTCGGCCCGTCGCTTTCATAGAGTGACCCTCTGGGAGTTGCTTTTCCATTTTCCATTTTACAAAGAACAAATCTGAATAGCGACTCCCTGGGCGTCGCTTTTTGGTTGTAATATATATATATAATTAAAGAGGGAACCCAGTCGCAAAAAAACCGCATACAACGACCTCTCAAGGGTCGCTTAACTGGACCGACCTCAGAGGGTCGGTTTCAAAAAGCGACCCGAAAAAAAAAAAAAATTGGAAGCAACTCTTTGGGGGTCGCTTACCAGCGACTCCCCAAAAACCGATGTCGTCTGTGTCGCTTACATTGACCGATCTCAGAGGGTCGCTTTCAGAAAGTGACCCAAAAAAGAAAAGTTCGCAATAGTGACGCATGTGGGGTCGCTTGTTGGGACTTAGCCCGCGATGTTGGAAAAGCGACTTCTCGGGCGTCGCTCGCTCAAGCCCGCGATCATTGTGGGCGTCGTTAGACCCCCTTAATCGCAGTAGTGACATGAAGCCATCATCTATTCCTGTTGCTCCTCAGGCATCATAGAATCCCTTAAACATTGTTTGTTGTTCTATCACGCTCCAAGCCAAAATCTGGCCCTTAGTCAAAGTGTTTTACCGCCACTGGAACCCCTCAAATATCTCCTCTCTCGATCTTCTCCTCAACTATAATCGCAGCGTAGCTACGGCGTGAGCCTGGGAGCTGAGCTCACGCTTCAGGGAAGCGTGAGCGGCACAAATGTGCTGGAGAAGCAGGCCCTATAGGCGAGGATTGCAGGAAGAGTACCTATTACTGTGGACAAACGTGGACAAAACAAAGGGGCCACCATGCACCATGTCTGCACAAAAAGAGGAATATGAACATATGGCAAATTTGAGCTCAAAATGATTGTCACACTTTATTTCAATTCACAGATATACACCTGTTTGTGCCCCCATGGTTCCGCGAATGAAATGTATGTGGTTGTCCTACATGCAAAGACTCCACACGATAAGCTGGAAACCAGCACGGGAAGTGGGCATGGCTCGTTTTGTTCACACAGAATCTGGCGGAGCCCCACGGCAGGTGTCCCGCTGCAGAAGAGTGATGACCTCTCCATAGCCTAGTGTGGCTTGGTGAATGAATTGGTCTCTCTTACTGTCGCAACACATAATTATAAGGTATATGTAATATTGATGCTTGCAAGGGACCCACTTCCCTGTCATGCCGAGAGCGCCCTCACGCATCGTTACAAAATCCGGACAGGTGCACGAAGGGAAATTCCCCACGGTAACCTAATATTCTTTGCCATGAAGAACTGAGCCAGTAGACAACACTGTGTAAATCCGTCCATACCCCGGGGGCGGGACTTCGGTGATACGTGTCACCCGAGCCTGCAAAATTCTAGCCGATTCCATCTTGTAGTCGTGATCTGCACCCGAAGCGACACAGCGCACTGTTTTTTCATGGCCTACCCATCAATACCCAGCCACCTACCTCCCAATCCCCACATATCACCATCTATTTTGTCGAATTCACATACTGCCATGATCGTTACCCCACCTCCTCTATTTTAGAAAAACGACAAAAGTATGCATCACTTATCCTTGCTCTCCGTCGCATGGGTTGGAATACCCCCTCTCTGTTATTACGGCCGGCACTCGAGGTGGTATCCACAATGCTAGCATAGCGGCACTATACGATAACTTCCATATCCCGATATCCCATATCCACAAATGCTTTAAGGCAATTCACCTCACAGCCCTCCGCTCTCTCATAGCCATCATTATAAACAAGCGGAAACTAGAGTCCAACCCACTCTCGGTCCCATAGTCCTCCACAATACCTCAGGTACCCATGGGTACCCTCCGGGGTACCTGACATACCCCTTGGTACCTCCACCCTCAGGTCCTGGTGTCCCCTGGATACCTGAATTACTTATAGGGCCCACGCCCGAAAGGGGGCAATAGCCGCAATGTGAAGTGGCTCTTAGTTACGCCGGCCTCGGCCGGAGTCTTCTCTCTCTCTTTCTTCTCTCTCTGACTGCCCACAGGGTGGACTCAAAAGTAGATGTGACTCGTGGGCTGATATACTAGTGCAAACTGGATGTGATAGAGGTGACCCATGGGCCGGTGCAGTACTAGTGCAAAGTGGAGGTGGGGGGATTGCAAATGCATGAGCGCATGAGCATGAGCGGAGTTTTCCGAACCTCTCCCGAACCTACACCGAACCACAATGAAAACCCAAAATGGAGCTCCCCGAAGTTCCCACGTGTGGAGGTCGGTATACATAAACGCGATAATTTCAAACTTGGTAAGAGGTAACAGAAATAGGGGGTAGAAAGCGTATAACCGTGCCCGAATCTTGGGTGTTATAGTCGCCACAGACTATATGTGGCATGCGAAATTGGGGGGAAGAACGTCTTTGAATTGGGTCCATTACAATGTGGCGAAAGTAAGTTGGTTATTATTATAATCGGCACCGACTATGTGATCCCATTTGGGAGAACAACATTTACAAAATTATGAACTACGTAGATGAGCGAAGGTTTTGTGTAGTCGGCACAGACTATAGTCGGCACCGACTTCCACTACAACAAATCTTGGCTTTTAGGTTTGCTATTTTGCAATCGTATAAGCCTTTTATGACTGCATGAGCCCAGTCAGTTGTGACAAAAAAGTCGTAAGCGCCATAGAGTCGTACCTGTCAGTCGTGGTGCGTGGCAACGGGAACGCCTAATCAGAGTCATAGATCATACTGTAATATATGACTGCTAATCCATGTCAGCTTCACGTGGAGCAGAAGGGATATGCCACATGTCACGATAATATGGGGGCGATAGGGTCTTCACGACTGGCATATATGACTTCTGCAGATTAACCCCAGGACAACCCGTGGAGCAGACTGGACATGACACGTGGCATGACAGTGTGAGGAGAGGGTGTCTTCCAAGACTGGCATGTATGACTTCCGCTGATTAACCCCAGGACCACACATGGAGAATATGGGACATGACACGTGGCATGACAATATGGAGCGGGAGGGTCTTTCGTGACTGGCATGTATGACTTCGGACGTTTAATCCCAGGTCCACACGTGGAGTCAAATTATGCAGGATGGGGGTGGTCGTTATGACTGGAACATATGACTTCCATGGCGCACTCTGGATACTGCACGTGGCACAAGTATGGGCGAACACGAGGGGTGAAAGTGGCACAAGGGTGGAGGCTCTGTGGATGGGAGGTAGTCATGTACATGACCGTAGTCATGGGCCTGACTCTAGCAGCATTGAAACATGAAAGCACCATTGAAAACACACAAAAACACCATTGAAACATAAAAGCACATTTGAAATTGGAACATCGATTCAAATACAACGTGACTTAATGTTCAGAGATCCATTCCATAATCTAATCCGGTGCTGCTACAAAAATGTACAAAGCTGCAAGTCTACGTAGACTTCCAAATGCCTGAGCAGAAGATGCATACACTGGCATTTCTCGGACTTCAGCAATCCTAACATATGGCAGATGATGCACTCAAAATTTGGGGCGGTCAAACACTCATCCCTTCACTTTCTGGATCTTCACAAACTTGTCACTCCAAACTGTAACATGATCTACAGTGTCTCCCAGCTTTGTGTGCGCTGGCTTCATGGACTTGTTGTGATACGGTAGAGGGGCGTTGGTGAGTATCACCTGTGTGATCGTGATGGCCATATACCCTATAGGCACCATAGGGTATCCTTCACTCGCTGAAGCTCTTTGTAGACCAACAATATGGCCTGATCCTGCTGTTCCCTCGAAACCGTGTCGATAAGCCGGACTTGGTCAGGTCCACCTTCAACTGCCATCCATCTCAAAAATTGCAAGAAATGCCCAAGCATGCTCTTTCAGTCAATATCATAGCAACAACAATATAGTAATCTGATTCACAAAGGAACATCGCAAACAAAGTGTCAAAGCACTTGTGCACAAATCGAAGTGGGGCATATGAAAAACAGGATGATGGAACCCTTACCCCATTCAGGTAGTCAAAGACTGAAGGTTTGGGAGTTGTCTTGCTACTGGCAACACCACTTCTGCCCCTTCAACTGGCGCAGATTGTTCGTGGCCAGGTACCTACACCCAAGAACATATGCTCCACACATTGGACTGGGTTCCACAAGTACCACTCACAAATGAATCCTCGATAAGCCAAAGCACATAAGTTCCAGCAATAGAATCATCTTACCTGTAATGCCCTTTGGCCAGAGACTTGTCTAATACCGGCAACAACCTGCACAGACAGAGCATACACTACACCTTATATCGGAGATTCACCAAGCTATTTGCAGGTTAGAGCGATAGTGCTGGAAAATGCGAGTAGTCCCCCTTACCAGGATAAAGATGAACATACCAGGTTGGGTTTACTAGAGCTAAAGCTACACACAAACTTAAAATAAAACTAGACAAAGTTATGTACACACCATAGGAGGCATTCACACAGTGTCGCGGCCCTTTGCCTTGAGGGAAGGGGGTCGGGACACAAGAGGGGCTGCCCCTGTGGTGGGGGCAATGGCAACAATAGATGCGGGGGCTGAAGCACCCTTGAGTTCCCAAAGCACTCAAGGAGGCGAAGGCGCTCACTAGGTGGAGCCCCGCACACCGGGTTGCGGTGGGGGTGGTTCCACGAGGGGTGGTGGTAGCTTAGTGGGTCTTAGTGGGGGTGACATAGGACTCATCATGGGGCGGAAAGCTTGTGGTGGGAGTCGTGGGGAGTCTTGGGACTCATCACGGTCCAATGGGGCCATGGTGGATGGGCCAAGACTCACCGCGACTCATCACCGGGAGTCGAGGAAACCCCCGCGGACAATCACAGAAGTATATATAGGGAGTAGTAACCCCAAGAACGGTGCAAGCCCGTTGGTGACCAAAAACTAGTGAGTAAGCGTGCGAGCCGGAAAGCGTCAAAGGTGTGGGGAGCTGTTCCGGACTGCCAACATCCAAAGGGAATTTCCACTAGGCCCAAATTGAGATAGGGTCTTGTGGAGGAATAAAGGGGGACCATTATGTCCCGGTGAGCAGCCGAAGCTCCGAGTTGGCCCGGTGGCCAGTTTGGGAGTTAGGCGCGCGCATCAAAGCGGGTAACTATAACTTGAAGGGGAGCTTACCGAAGTGAGGTGCGCGACACTTGGTATCAGAGCTTAGAGTTCAGTATGCGATCGTCCTTGGGATCGGCCTCATCATGGGGTCGGGCAAGCCAAAGCGAAAGCGGAACGGCCCAAAAGATAAAGATCGTGGTGAGCCCAATGAGGGCGACGTGTCATCGACCTTCAATTTGAAGAGGGGATGCATGCTTTTGAAAGCGAGGCCACTCAAGAACGGGAGGAATCTGGAAAGTCGGAGCCCGAGGACTTCCCGAGGGCTCCAGCAGACCAACCGATACCTCCCATGCCAGCAGCCTTTTGGGAAGGGTTGTTGGCGCAGTTTGGCGGGACGTTGAAAGACGTGTTGAAGGCGGCTAATGCCACTTCCACTAAGGCAAAGTTTAAGGTGAAGCTTAAGGAACCCGACACCTTTGAGGGCATCCAAAATCGGAAGGTACTCAACACCTGGCTCTTGGAGCTAGAGCAGTACTTCCGGGCGGCCAAGTTGAGTGACGAGGATCGGGTGGAAGTGGCTCCCACCTATTTGAGGGGCTATGCTCAACAATGGTGGGAGAAATGCCTTCACGACCAAGGTCCAAACCCAGAAACCTTGAGCTGGAGTGGGTTCAAGGTACTTATGAAGAGACAGTTTGTGCCCCTCAACGCGTCCTGGCTCGCCCGGGACAAGATGAGGAATTTGAAGCAAACGGATGACATTCGGGGATATGTTCAGGCTTTCAATGTGCTGTTGCTCGAAGTCGCGGACATGGCAGAATCAGAAATGGTCTTCAACTTTGTGGCGGGACTGGCCCCATGGGCCAGGCGGAAGTTGGAGGAGAAGCCACCTAAGACTTTGAACGAGGCAATTGAGAGGGCTGAATGTTTCTCGGATGTCCCCAGGGGCGAAAGACAAGGCCGTACGGAGCTAAACCACAAGAAGACTCGGCGGGAGGGTGACTCCTTCCGACCGGAAAAGAAGTGGGATAGGCTACGCGGCGACAATGGCACATGGAAATCGAAGGGAGGGCCTTCACACGTCAAGGCGACACCCGGTGCTCTGAAAGAAAAAGCAGGTGCGACGGCCTATGGTGGACAGAATGCGACCTTTGATGGAGTGTGCTTTAATTGCGAGGAGCCCGGGCACATGGCTAAGAAGTGCGCGAAGCCCCGTCAATTGAACATGACTCGGGCAACCACGGAGCTGTCCAAAGATACCATCAGCCGCTTGGTGGAAGCGGCGGTCACCAAGACTTGCAAGGTAGGCAACTACTTTTGTGAGTTGTATCAGGAAACTGGCCCCCTGCGTAAAGGGAGTCAGTTAATGTTCATGAGTGGGATAATTTCCAGAACTAACGTGTTGTTGTTGGTGGACACAGGAGCGTCGCACTCCTTCATGACACCGGCAACGGCACGGAAGCTGGGGCTCCCGACAAGTGATGTGGGGGCCTCTATTGAAGTGCGTTCTGCCAAAGAGAACCACAACTGGCGACGAGGTTGGCGTTCGATGTTCCTCTTCAACTGCGGAGTTGGGAGGGACGTGAGAACTTCACCATTTGCGAGATCGATGGAGTGGATCTCATTTTGGGGATGACCTTTTTGAGCAAATCAGGAGCGGTCATGATGGCCGCAAGAGAGTAGTCACGCTACCGTGTGGGAATGGTGGCGAAGTTTTACGAGTGTCGGAAACGCCCAACCCAGTGCACTAGAAGAGAAACCGGCTTTTTCCACGGCTTTTTCCACACTTTTTGCTGTGGAATCAGCCGCAGTCCACACCTGCCGTGGGTGTAAGAAACGACTAGTGCTTTCGGACACCTCGTGGACGGCCTGGCTCTTGGGTGGCCCTGTGGAAAAGTCCACGGGTGGCTTTTTCCACATGTGGCTTTTTTCACGGGGTGCATGGTGACATGGCAGAATGTGAAAAAAGCCAGTGTGGCATGTTTCACGGCAGATTTCACACCTTGAATAAGCCACTATGCGACACGTGTCATATTTCACACATTCAACAAGTCACTATGCAACACGTGTTCGTTCCTGTGTGGTGGTACGCATTAATTAATTATTAATTGATTTCTAATATTAAGTTTGAATATTAATGGATTTAATTTATTGTTATTATTATGATGATGATGATTATTATTATAGGGAAAATGGACAGTGGCCTTGATGAGAACATTATTAAATAACAAAATATTGAAATTATGTTTTTAGAAATTATATTTATTCGCTCAGATACTAAAACACACCCTTTGCAGGGAAGGAGAGTTTGCCTTAGTGTCTATGCTGAGTTGCGTCTCCTACTCTCTGTAATCTAATAGGCATTCACCTTTTTCCCTCGGTTGTCCCACCCTTGACTGGGGTCAGAAAAGCATTCATTCCACAACTTCTCCTCATCTCTGTTACATGTTTCTAGATATTTTCCTATTGTCACTTTGGCAGTATCATGTCAAAATCACTCCAAACTACGTACCATCTACCCATGCAGATTTCTTGTAGCTATCCTTCCATAGGGAATCATAAGTAATCTGGAGCTTGAAATCCGGCCCTCTTAGATGACACTCTATCCCTGCTCCTTCAGCTATCCATGCCTCTGCACAGATCATGCATACATCCTTGCATTGCTGTTAGCAGCTGACAATGGCAGCCTAGATTTGTTCCAGCAAACACCCAACTCAACTTATCACACTAGTTCCTATTCTCAATTGCATCTACCACTCTGTAATCCAAAGGCATTTACCTTCCAAGACGGTTGTCCCACCATTGACTGGGGTCAGAAAAGTATTCATTCCATAACTTCTCCTCTCTGTTACCTATTTCTGGATACTTTTCTGTTGTCACTTTGGCAGTATCATGTCAAAGTCACTCCAAACTATCAAAGGTTCACTCAACCAGCTAACTTGCATAATTCTTGAAACATGAAAATTTAGGGCGATCCTGATAAGAGGGGAAAACGGAGTGAAATGACATGGCATTGAAAAGAACACAAGTTCAGAGAGGGGGAATGGTACCTGGGAGATTCAATGAGCTGCTTCACCATGGTCGCTTGTAGTTGGATATCACTTGAGACGAAGTGGGGAGGGTATAGGGCATGTAACCTGACATGCCTTCTGGTGTTTTCAGAATGTGAGAGTCCTTGGTCTGTCATTGTTGTGGATGTTTTTAGATGGTGAGCAGCAACATGTTGTCTTAAGCATAGCTGAAATGTACATATATTGTTATTGCTCATAATCATAAGTCCGAGTTCTTGTATGGTGTGGCAGGGGGCATGTGCCTTAGGGTGCATAGGTCGGAGACATAGAACGTTGTCAGCATGGTTATAGTAATTACTGGTACAGCAGTTGATAACATGCGCCATTTGGTAAGTAGACTTCAGATAAGTATGTAAAAATAAGATACTGAGTGTTGATCCAAGAGCCGGGGCATGTATCTCTAAATACATATCATAGGATGGAAGTGAGATAACAAAATCATAGAACAAGACAACATAAAGAGCATGTACAGATATCCCTGGATTTTTATCAAATAGAGGGGGGAGTGTGGCATGTACATTTGGAAAGCGGGCATGTGCATGAGAGTAAAATGATCTTAAGTATACTGTTGATCCAAGAACAGGGGCATGTGCCATTGAGTATACATCATAAACAGGAGGTGAAGTAAAGAGGTCACAGTACCAGACACCATCCAAAGAAAGAGACCAGGTACAGAGGTTGGGCAGCCTGAATCTGTGAAGTTGAGAGTCCCAAGCAACGTCGAAGCCCACCCAAGCCATACTCAACCCCAGTCGATCAGCCTTAGTGGCAGGGAAAAGAATGGCAGCCCACTCGCCAATGCTTCCATACCCCGGGGTGCTTAGTTTGTCAAACTCGGAGTTGAGGGGAAAACTACCAGCCAACGCGTGGGTGAAATTTGATGGACCAACAGATTGGCCATAACTTGCACACATCTTCATACGCCCAATACATGCAGTGGCGCAGGGAGAAATAGCCTCCTCAAAGAGACCGTGACACTTAGTTAATTTGAAACCCTGATAAGTGAGAGCTTGTGCGTTGCGTTGTGCCTCTACTGGTCTAGAAATCTGGCTAGCATATGGGGCAGCCTGATGGCATGAGATCAGCCTATGCCTGAATGGTTTTGGTGTCTTTGCCTTTTCCCAGTTCTCCTTGTCTACATGGAATGTGCCAGACCTCACTGATTGCAGAAGCTGGAGTTCATGCAATAATACAACATCAATGGTGATCCCTTCACTTTGTATCAGGGATTGAGTTTCCTGTAGCACCCCAAGGGCCTCATTAGAAGGCCCGAGATGCCATTCCATGTTGCCATTGCCTCATAGCATCATCAACCACAGAGCCTGAAGCAATTTTAAGACTGCCTCCTGATGACACCCAGCCTTTTCCAGCAATTTGGCAGCATTCGTCAGGGATTCAAGCCGCTTGCAACCCTTGTGTTCACATGTTGTCTTTGAGATGATCAGATTATGGCCACCAAAAGGTGTTTGAGAGGGTTGATCAATGAGAATGTAAGCCCAGATTTGTGGCGTTCTTTCTTGAGAGTTAGTGTGATACCGTTCAAAGATCTGGCTAATGTCGCCGAGGTTGGCCTGGCCCATAACAACTTGGACATAGTTGCACAGCTCGATGCTCCTCATTGGCTCGTAGGGTTGACTAAAAACAGATATGTCCTTGCCCACGCAATGTTGCCGCAGGATCTGAAAGCAACGCTTGAATCTGTCCTTGATGAATTTGGTTCTGGGAGTGGATTGTAGATCATAATGGGCTTGGAATCCACAGGCTATAGACAAGCTTGAAAATCTATGATTGAGTTGGTGGTGCTGCCACAACATAGCCCTTGGTCAGGTCCTCTCCATCCACCACCAAAAGCCCCAGAAGGCCATCATGAACAAAGCCGACCTTGGCCATTGTGCTGACGTGGAGCACAAAATCAACACCCAAGGGTTCCCTACAACCAGAAAGCCAGCGAACAGACTGTCAGAAACTGAGGAGAACCTTGTACAAGAACAGATTGAAGCACTCATCTTACAAGCTTGTGACCATTTCCTCTTGCCTATAAAGTTTACGCTCTGTAATGCAGACATATTCCCAGTTCCTACTACCTTTTAGTACATGCGCTCTCATGTCTGTGCCATCCAAAGCTTGCTTCATGCCTCACTCTATCATTACAGCTATGTCTATTTTTCCACAGGGAATCACCTCTTCCCGCATCATTGCTCATAGGTCTCCAAAGCCTCCATCCGCGCCCTTGCTGTGCATATCTGCAATCATTGCACTCCACAACACCACATCTCGTTCAGCCATACTGTCGAACACTTCTTTTGCATCCTCGATGCACCCACATTTGGCATACATGCAGTCCACCAGGGCAGTGTTCAGAATGACATCGGGTACAACATGGTACTAACAGGAGCCAAAAGCCAACATTTGTAGGATGGACAAACTTCTTTACATCCTACATTAAGAAAAAACCACACCTTGCAATTGCGATTGTCCCACCATCGTGAAGAAACTCATGCCAGCTCTGCCCTGTGCTGCAAATTCAGGGCCAAGTCTGATGAGAGGGCAAAACAGGCTGAAATAGGTCGAAGAAGAAAGTGCCCTCACCACATTGTCCTCGACCTTGTGTCATGACCCATGGAGGATTTGACTGACCATGAACCCAAAATGACCTCTTGTGTGTGCTGCTTGTGTCTGTAGTCTGGTAATGTCGGATTGGTCAGTGAGAACCACCATGGTGCAGTTGAGCGGGCAGAGATTGAAACACAGCCTGCGTTAGGGTTCAACCTATCCGGCATCATTTCCTCATATGTCTCCAAAGCCTTCATACCACACTGCGATCATTGCATTCCACGACACGACATCTTGGCAGCCATTTCGTTGAACACACCCTTCGCATCTTTGGAAAACTCATGGCTGTTGTCCCACCATCGTGAAGGGTAAAACTCGTGCCAGCTCTGCTCCGTGCTGCAAATTCAAAGCCGAGTCTGATGAGAGGGCAAAACAGGCTGAAATAGGTCCAAGAACAAGGTGCCCTCACCACATTGGCCTCGAGTTCCTGCTATCACGATGCTTGGCACTAATAAGACTGGACCCCAAAAAACGCTAAGTCCCAGCCCTGCACACTGCGACCTAGCAGCCCTAAATTCGAGCCAACTTTTGAAGTTTTTGAACGTTTTGCACCCTAACATTATATAAAATAATTATATGGTCCATGTAATTATGTGAAGGTATTTTTAGCTATATATATATGTTAGGGTGCAAAACGTATATATATAACAAGGTACAAAGGCCCTGGTTAATTTATTTACTAGGTAAGGTTCATAGTCATGAAATGAGTAGTTAAAACAACTATTTCTATCTAATACTGATTTATATATTTCAATTTACATGAATTTAAAATATAATTGTGGAGTTGCTAATGAAGTTGTTGAAACCACTTACAATTTAAAATATATCACCTTGTATAGAGACTCACCATGCTACCCACCTAGACCTGGGTTTCCTTTTTGGTCTCTTGTTAAAATTCTATGGATTTTTTCAAAATATTCTGGTTTTTTCTTTGATGTGTGAGATGACAAAGTCCAAGCATGTCACATAAACAAGGAGTTCAACGTAAGGATGATGCAAGTGATTTGTGGCAAAAAGTGTAAATCATGCCTATGCCTGTTTGTCCTAGTTGTGTCATAGGTTGCAACGGAACGGGGCCACCTTTGAATGCGATCCCCATGCTAATTTCACCAAGGGCATTATAGACTTCATAATGTAGAGATTGAAAATGGGGTGTAGCAGGGGGTGATTCTTCACTTGCTAGTAGCCCATCATGCATATTTCTAAACATAAACATGAAGCTCATGATCATTTTCCAAGGGCATTATTCTCAAACTCCCCATACACCACAATTAATGTGGGAATTCCATGGTCCCATTTCACATATGTGTGTAACATGCCATGTAAACTAAGCCAACTCCCGCCACGCTTATGGCTGTTTTCACACCGTTATTTACCTCGGGTGTGGATCACATGTGAGACACCCCACAATTAGGGCATATTTTGACCCACACCTTGGCTCACTCTACAGACCCGTGATAAAAGCCGTGCCAGGTGTGAGATGGCATACCCGTGGAAAAAGCCGGTTTCTCTTCTAGTGTGTGGAGGGCGAATAAACCTGCTGTCAGCAAAGAAGTAGGCCGTGGAGGAGCCACACGAGCCCCAGTTCTTGCTTTACGTAAGACGAGTGGAGGGAGCAGACAATAGGGAGCCGAGCCCAGATTGGATCAAGAGGATCCTAGAAATAAACCAGGATGTGAAGCCGGATTTACCAAGCGGCTTGCCACCGCGAAGAGGAGTTGACCACAAGATTGAGGTGATACCGGGATCGGAACCTCCTGCCAAGGCGCCCTACCGGTTGAACCACAGAGAGTTGGTCAAGCTGAAGACTCAGTTTCAAAGGATCTAATATCAAAGGGTACATCTGGCCGAGTAAGTCACCTTACGGAGCCCGGTGCTATTCGCAGACAAGAAGGATGGAACGCTGCGGATGTGTGTCGATTACAGGGCTCTGAATAAGGTGACTATCAAGAACCGGTACCTACCCTTTGCCAAGGATCGACGACCTCTTTGATTGGTTAGGATGAGCGAAGTATTTTAGCTGGATCGATTTGCGCTCCGACTACCATCAAATCCGAGTGGCGGAAGGAGATGAGGAGAAAACCGCGTGCAGGACAATGTATGGTTCATATGAGTTCTTGGTGATGCCTTTTTTGGGCTCACCAACGCACCCCCGCGACCTTTAGGACGCTAAATGAACAGCCTTTTCCATGAGTGGTTGGATGACTTTTTGATCGTGTACATCGACGACATCTTGGTGTACTTGAAACAAAGGAAGAGCACCTCGAGCACCTCAAAAGGGTGTTCCAGAAATTGCGGGAAGGGAAGCTGTATGCAAAGCTTCAAAGTGCGAATTCGGGGTCACAAAAGTTGAGTTCCTAGGGCATGTGATTACACAAGTTGGGATCAAAATGGATGACAGAAAGGTGAGGGCGATCTTGGACTGGGAGCCTCTGACTTTGGTCCTGGGAGTGCGATCTTTCCTAGGACTCGCCTCCTATTACCGAAAGTATTGAGAAATTTTGCCAATTCTCGGTGTCGCGGGCCCTTTGCCTTGAGGCAGGGGGTCGGGACACATGAGGGCTGCCCCCTGTGGTGGGGGCAGCGGCAGCTATAGGTAGGGGGGGCTGAAGCACCCTTGAGTGCCCAAGGCACTCAAGGAGGCGGAGGCGCTCACTAGGGGAGCCCCGCACACGGGTTTGCGGTGGAGGTGGCTCCACAAGGGGTGGTGGTAGCTTAGTGGGACTAGTGGGGGTGGCATAGGACTCACCATGGGGGTGGAGACCTCGAGGTGGGAGTCGTGGGGAGTCTTGGGACTCATCACGGTCCATTGGGGCCGCGGTGAGTGGGCCAAGACTCACCGCGCGACTCACCACCGGAGTCGAGGGTTTTCGTGGTGGTTCGCCATAAAATGGCATGGCTGGTTATGAAACCCCGCGGACAGCTACAGAAGTATATATAGGGAGTAGTAACCCCGAGAACGGTGCAAGCCCGTTGGTGACCAAAAACTAGTGAGTAAGCGAGCGAGCCGGAAAGCGACCAAAGAGTGGGGAGCTGTTCCGGACTGCCATCTACCAAAGGGAATTCTCCTAGTCCCAAATAGGTGGAGGGTTTAGAGGGAAGCGGAAGGGGACCGTTATGTCCCGGTGAGCAGCCGAAACTCCAAGTTGGCCCGGCGGCCAGGTTGGGAGTCAGGCGCGCGCATCCAAAGCGAGTAACTATGACTTGAAGGGGAGTTTACCGAACGAGGTGTGCGACACTTGGTATCAGAGCTTAGAGTTCAGTACGCGATCGTCCTTGGGATTGGCCTCATCATGGGGTCGGGCAAGCCGAAGCGAAAGCGGAACGGCCCAAAAGATGATGATCCCGGTGAGCCCGATGGGGGCGACGTGTCACCGAGGCGGCCGTTTGAGGAAGCGATTAATGTTTCCGAAAACGAGGCCGCTCAGGAGCGGGAGGAATCCGAGGAGTCGGAGCCCGAGGAATCTTTGAGAGCTCCGACAAACCAAGAGATGCCTCCCATGCCGGCAGCCTTTTGGGAAGGGTTGTTGGCGCAGTTTGGCGGGCGTTGAAAGACGTGTGAAGGCGGCTAATGCCACTTCCACCAAGGCAAAGTTTAAGGTGAAGCCTAAGGAACCCGGCACCTTCGAGGGCGTTCGAACCCGGAAGGCACTCAACCCTGGCTCCTGGAGCTAGAGCAGTACTTCCGGGCGGCCAAGTTGAGTGACGAGGATCGGGTGGAAGTGGCTCCCACCTATTTGAGGGGCTATGCTCAACAATGGTGGCAGAAACGCCTTCACGACCGAGGCCCAAGCCCGGAAATCTTGAACTGGAGTGAGTTCAAGGAATTGATGAAGAGACAGTTTGTGCCCCTCAACGCATCCTGGCTTGCCCGGGACAAGATGAGGAATTTGAAGCAAACAGATGACATTCGGGGGTATGTCCAGGCTTTCAATGTGCTGTTGCTCGAAGTCGCGGACATGGCAGAACCAGAAATGGTCTTCAACTTTGTGGCGGGACTGGCCCCCATGGGCTAGGCGGAAGTTGGAGGAGAAGCCACCCAAGACTTTGAACGAGGCAATTGAGAGAGCTGAATGTTTCTCGGATGTCCCTAGGGGTGAGAGACAAGGCCGTACGGAGCTGAACCACAAGAAGACCCGGCGGGAAGGTGACTCCTCCCGACCGGAAAAGAAGTGGGATAGGCCACGCGGCGAAATGGCACGTGGAAATCGAAGGGAGGTCCTTCACACGTCAAGGCGGCACCCGGGGTGCTTCGAAAGGAAAAGCGGGTGGAGCGACTTATGGCGGACAGAAGGCGACCTTTGATGGAGTGTGTTTCAATTGCGCGGGAGCCCGGGCACATGGCCAAGAAGTGCACGAAGCCCCGGCAATTGAACATGACTCGGGCGACCACGGAGCTGTCGGAAGATACCATCAGTCGCTTGGTGGAAGCGGTGGTCGCCAGGACTTGCAAGGTAGGCAAATTTTCTTGTGAGTTGTATCAGGAAACTGGCGCCTTACGAAAAGGGAGTCAGTTATTGTTCGTGGATGGGATAATATCCGGAACTAATGTGTCGTTGTTGGTGGACACAGGAGCGTCGCACTCCTTCATGACGCCGGCGGCGGCGCGAAAGTTGGGACTCCCGACAAGTGACGTGGGGGCCTCTATTGAGGTGCGCTCTGCCAAAGGAGAACCTCAGTTGGCGACAAGGTTGGCGTTTGATGTTCCTCTTCAACTGGGGAGTTGGGAGGGACGTGAGAACTTCACTATCTGCGAGATCGATGGAGTGGATCTCATTTTGGAATGACCTTTTTGAGCAAATCCGGAGCGGTCATAGATGGCCGCAAGAGAGTAGTCACGCTGCCATGTGGGAATGGTGGCGAGGTTTTACGAGTGTCGGAACGCCCAAATCCGTGGAAGGGCGAATAAACCTTCTATCAGCAAAGGAGTGGGCCGTGGAGGAGACACACGAGTCCCAGTTTTTGCTTTACATTAGAGAAGTGAAAGGAGAAGGCGATGGGGAGCCGAGCCCAGATTGGATCAAGGGGATTTTGGAGAAATACCAGGATGTGATGCCGGAGGATTTACCAAGCGGCTTGCCACCGCGAAGAGGAGTTGACCAAAAATTGAGGTGATACCGGGATCGGAACCGCCTGCCAAGGCGCCCTACCGGTTGAGCCACAAAGAGTTGGTCGAGCTGAAGACTCAGCTCAAAGATCTAATGTCAAAGGGGTACATCCGGCCGAGTAAGTCACCTTACGGAGCCCCGGTGCTATTTGCAGACAAGAAGGATGGGACGCTGCGGATGTGTGTCGATTACAGGGCTCTGAATAAGGTGACTATCAAAAACCGGTACCCTTTGCCAAGGATCGACGACCTCTTCGATCGGTTGGAGGAGCGAAGTATTTCAGCCGGATCGACTTGCGCTCCGGCTATCACCAAATTCGGGTGGCGGAAGGAGATGAGGAGAAGACCGCGTGCAGGACAAGGTATGGTTCATATGAGTTCTTGGTGATGCCTTTTGGGCTCACCAATGCACCAGCGACATTTAGCACGCTGATGAACAGCCTTTTCCAGGAGTGGTTGGATGACTTTGTGATCGTGTACATCGACGACATCTTGGTGTACTCGAAAACAAAGGAGGAGCACCTGGAGCACCTCAAAAGGGTGTTCCAAAAATTGCGAGAAGGGAAGCTGTATGCCAAAGCTTCAAAGTGCGAATTCGGGGTCACAAAAGTGGAGTTCTTGGGGCACGTGATTACACAGGATGGGATCAAAATGGATGAGAAAGGTGAGGGCGATCTTGGACTGGGAGCCTCCGACTTCGGTCCCGGGAGTGCGATCCTTCCTAGGACTCGCCTCCTATTACCGGAAGTATGTGAGAAATTTCGCCAAGATCGCGGGGCCGCTGTCGGACCTTCTGTGTAAATCCAAAGTCTGGGTATGGAACACATTTTGTGGCCAAGCTTTTGCTGAATTGAAGCAGCGGATGACGGAAGCTCCAGTCTTAAAAATCCCGGAGTTCGATCGTCCGTTTGAGATTCATACAGATGCATCGGACTTCGCAATTGGGGGTGTACTTATGCAAGATGGACGTCCAGTGGCTTACGAAAGTAAGAAACTGAATGAAGTGGAGCGACGGTGGCCGACGCACGAAAAAGAGATGAAGGCGGTGGTACATTGCCTTGAACTCTGGCGCCACTATGTTGGTTCCAACCCAGTGAAGGTGTTCACGGACAATGTCACGGTGAAGTATTTTGCCACGCAGCCCAAGTTGTCCCCAAAACAACTTAGGTGGCAAGATACTTTGGCAGTGTTCGACGTGGATATCCAGTACAAACCGGACGGGACAATGTGGTGGCCGATGCTTTAAGTAGAAAGCAGCAGCTCTTGTTGGTGTACAAGGGCGAGACGGCGCTCCAAAGGAAGATCCGGAAGGCTTGCCGGAAGGATGAGCTGGCAAAGTGCGTGATGCAGAACTTGAGAATGGGGGTTTAAATCGCAGTTCCACTTGCAAAACGGACTGCTCCGGTATAAGCAAAAACGTCTCTATGTGCCAAAGGGAGGGATCAGGGATAGTCTCTTGAGAGAATGCCATGATAGCCCGCTTGCGGGCCACGGTGGAGCCAAGCGCACTGCGGCACTCTTGAAGAAAGAGTATTTTGGCCCAAACTGAGGGAGGAGGCAGAGGAGTATGTTAAGACATGCACCACATGCCAACAAAACCGGAGCGAGTATAAAAAGCAAGCAAGCGGGGCTGTTACAACCTTGCCGATTCCAGAGGGGACTTGGGAAAGCGTCTCGATGGATTTCATGACTGCTTTGCCGCTGTCAAAAGGATTCGATGCAATCATGGTGGTGGTAGATAGGTTCAGTAAAATGGCCCATTTCATTTCCCCACCAAGGAGATGGCAACTGCGCAAGAGACAGGGCGACTTTACTTTCGCCCACGTCTTAAAAAGCATCATGGAGTCCCGAAGGATATTGTCTCGGACCGCGATCCAAAGTTTACGAGTAAATTCTGGAGAGCACTTTGGAAGAAGATGGGGACGAGGCTGAAGATGAGCACCGCCTTCCGACCTACGACGGACGGCCAAACGGAAAGAGTGAATTCCGTAGTGAAGCAATTCTTGCGGAATTACGTGTCGGCAGACCAATCAGACTGGATGGAACACTTAGACGCGGCAGAGTTCTGTTATAATAACACAGAACACTCCGCGACGGGAGTTTCCCCTTTTGTGTTGGTCTATGGAAAAGCACCTCTGGTGCCGACAAGTTGGGCCGCCCAGGACGTTGAGGAACCGGCAGTAGCGGCGGTACTGGAAGAACGCGAGCGTTTGTTGAAGCTCGCAAAGTACAACATTGCCAAAGCTAGGAAACGGTATGAAAGGCAGGCGAATCGGAAGCGGAGGGAAGTGAAGTTTGAGGCAGGCACAGAGGTCTGGTTGAACATCAAGAATTTTCGACTACCTCCGGAAATGAGTCCGAAGTTCGTACCTCCGTATGCGGGTCCCTTTCGCATTCGGAGGGTTATGAATGAGGATGTGTATGAATTGGAGCTGCCAACAAACAGCAAGGTGCACCCAGTATTCCATGTCTCCCTTTGAAGCCTTACTTCAAAGATGAAGCACGTCCGAATCGGCAGCAAGTGTTGCGTCCGCCACCTATGCTGTTGGATCATGAAAATGAACCCGAGTACGAGGTGGAGGCAATACTTAAGTCGAGGAGGTTCAAGAACCGAGAAACGGAGTATCTCGTCAAATGGAAGGGCTATCATCTTGTGGAGGCATCTTGGGTGCGTGCCTCAGAAATGGGAAACGCATCCGAGGCAGTTGCAGCGTTCGAAGGGCGACCTCAAAAGCGGAAGAAGCGTTGATGGGGACATCAACCTTGGAGCGTGGGGGAGGAAATGCATGCTTAGCCCAGTTTAGCTAGCTCAGGAATCCGATTGCAAAAACTTGTATTGTACAAAAAAATTTGTGATAAAGGAAATGGGTTCCAAATATTGTGCGTCCTATTGTGTTTGGAATGGTGATGCATGGTGTGGTTGGCTGGTGTGTAGAATGCATGCTAGCTTACAAAAGTGGGAGAGGTAAATTGGGTTAATCGTGTGTTTGCGTAGTGCCGAAATCGGGTGACTCCCATCCAAGGGGCAAGGAAACTTGCGCCTTATTTGGGAGTTCAAGTGCTAGTGCGCACCTGGCGCGTGCGCGTACTATAACTGCGCTACCGAGGGGGGGTTGCCTTGTAGTGCGGGCTAACGCGGAAGCTACGTGCTTCCGTTCACGTACTATAATCGTGTAGCCTCGGGACGAAGTCGTAGTGCGGCTTCGGCGTGTTCCCGTACCTCAGGCCAGCATTCCAAGGCGGACCCAATTGTAGTGATTGGGGCGCACGGTTGGTTCAAGGTTACCTTTCTAGTCAAAGGGTTCCAGGTGAACCCTTGCTCAAGGTGATGCCAAAAGCGGCATCATGAGCGATCGCAAGCAATGTTGTTGCAGTAAGGGCGATTCGATCCTCGGGGAGGATCGTTCCTTGGCCTTGAAGTAGGCCAAGAAGAGTGCACTGGGAGGAGCTGGAGAGGCTCCACCCTTGGCCGGGACTTGGAGGAAGTCGGCCGAACTAGCTAGTGGAGAGTGGAGTCAAGTGTGGATTTGGTTCTTTGCCATGGGACGCCATGGTACGGAAACAAACTCCTTGATGTGGGACGCCACAACTTGGATGTTCGTTTCTACAAAATGGACAAGTCGATGAGGACATCGACTCCCTGTTGGTAGGGGTGTGTGTCGCGGCCCTTTGCCTTGAGGGCAGGGGGTCGGGACACATGAGGGGCTGCCCCTGTGGTGGGGGCAGCGGCAGCGATAGGTATGGGGGCTGAAGCACCCTTGAGTGCCCAAGGCACTCAAGGAGGCGGAGGCGCTCACTAGGTGGAGCCCCGCACACCGGGTTGCGGTGGAGGTGGCTCCACAAGGGGTGGTGGTAGCTTAGTGGGACTTAGTGGGGTGGCATAGGACTCACCATGGGGGTGGAGACCTCGAGGTGGGAGTCGTGGGGAGTCTTGGGACTCATCACGGTCCATTGGGGGCCGCGGTGAGTGGGCCAAGACTCACCGCGACTCACCACCGGGAGTCGAGGGTTTTCGTGGTGGTTCGCCATAAAATGGCATGGCTGGTTATGAAACCCCCGCGGACAGCTACAGAAGTATATATAGGGAGTAGTAACCCCGAGAACGGTGCAAGCCCGTTGGTGACCAAAAACTAGTGAGTAAGCGAGCGAGCCGGAAAGCGACCAAAGAGTGGGGAGCTGTTCCGGACTGCCATCTACCAAAGGGAATTCTCCTAGTCCCAAATAGGTGGAGGGTTTAGAGGGAAGCGGAAGGGGACCGTTATGTCCCGGTGAGCAGCCGAAACTCCAAGTTGGCCCGGCGGCCAGGTTGGGAGTCAGGCGCGCGCATCCAAGCGAGTAACTATGACTTGAAGGGGAGTTTACCGAACTGAGGTGTGCGACACTCGGGGCCGCTGTCAAACCTTTTGTGTAAGTCCAAGGTATGGGTGTGGAACACCTTTTGTGGCCAAGCTTTTGCCGAGTTGAAGCAGCGGATGGCAGAAGCTCCAGTCTGAAAAATTCCGGAGTTTGACCATCCATTTGAGATTCATACAGATGCGTCGGACTTCACAATTGGGGTGTGCTCATGCAGGATGGACGTCCAGTGGCTTACGAAGGTAAGAAACTGAATGAAATGGAGCGACGGTGGCCAACGCACGAGAAAGAGATGAAGGTGGCGGTGCATTGCCTTGAGCTTTGGCTATATTGGTTCCAACTCGGTGAAGGTGTTCACGGACAATGTCACGGTGAAGTATTTTGCCACGAAGCCTAAGTTGTCCCCAAAACAACTTAGGTGGCAAGACACTTTGACAGAGTTCGATGTGGATATCCAGTACAAACCGGGACGGGACAATGTGGTGGCCGATGCTTTAAGTAGAAAGCAGCAGCTCATGTTGGTGTACAGGGGCGAGACGGCGCTCCAAAGGAAAATCCGGAAGGCTTACCGGAAGGATGAGATGGCGAAGGCCGTGATGCAGGACTTGAGGATGGGGGTTAAATCGCAGTTCCACTTGCAAAATGGACTGCTCCGGTACAAGCAAAAGCGTCTCTATGTGGCGAAGGGAGGGATCAGAGATAGTCTCTTGAGAGAATGTCATGATGGCCCGCTTGTGGGCCACGGCGGAGCCAAGCGCACCGCGGCACTCCTGAAGAAAGAGTATTTGGCCCAAACTGAGAGAGGAGGCCGAGGAGTATGTCAAGACATGCACCACATGCCAACAAAACCAGAGCAAGTACAAAAAGCAAGCGGGGCTGTTACAACCCTTGCCGATTCCAGAGGGGTCTTGGGAAAGTGTCTCGATGGTGAAGCAGATCTTGCGGAATTACGTGTCGGCAGACCAATAGGACTAGGTGGAGCACTTGGATGCGGCAGAGTTCTGTTATAATAACACAAAACACTCCGCAACTGGAGTTTCCCCTTTCGTATTGGTCTATGGAAAAGCACCTCTGGTGCCGACAAGTTGGGCGCCCAAGACGTTGAGGAACCGGCAGCAGCAGCGGTGCTGGAAGAACGCGAGCATTTGTTGAAGCTCGCAAAGTACAACATTGCCAAAGCTAGGAAACGGTATGAACGGCAGGCAAATCGGAAGCGGAGGGAAGTTAAGTTTGAGGCAGGCACGGAGGTCTGGTTGAACATCAAGAATTTCCGACTACCTCCGGAAGTGAGTCCGAAGTTCGTACCTCCGTATGCGGGACCCTTTCGCATCCGGAAGGTTATGAATGAGGATGTGTATGAATTGGAGCTGCCGGCAAACAACAAGGTACATCCGGTATTCCACGTCTCCCTTTTGAAGCTTTACTTCAAAGATGAAGCGCGTCCGAATCCACATCAAGTGTTGCTTCCGCCACCTGTGCTGTTGGATCATGAAAATGAACCTGAGTACAAGATGGAGGCAGTGCTTAAGTCGATGAGGTTCAAGAATCGAGAAATAGAGTATCTCGTGAAATGGAAGGGCTATCATCATGTGGAGGCATCTTGGGTGCGTGCCTCAGAAATGGGAAACGCATCCGAGGCGGTTGCAGCTTTCGAAGGGCGACCTCAAAAGCGGAAGAAGCGTTGATGGGGACATCAACCTTGGATTGTGGGGGAGGAAATGCATGTTTAGCCCGGCTTAGCTAGCTCAGGAATCCGATTGCAAAAACTTGTATTGTACAAATTTTGTTATAAATGAAATGGTTTCCAAATGTTGTGCGTCCTATTTTGTTTGGAATGGTGATGCATGGTTTGGTTGGCTAGTGTGTAGAATGCATGCTAGCTTACAAAAGTGGGAGAGGTAAATTGGATTAATCGTGTGTTTGCGTAGTGCCGAAATCGGGTGACTCCCATCCAAGGGGCAAGGAAACTTGCACCTTCTTTGGGAGTTCAAGTGCTAGTGTGCACCTGGCGCGTGCGCGTACTATAACTGCGTTACCGAGGGGGTTGCTTTGTAGTGCGGGCTAACGCGGAAGCTACGTGCTTCCATTCACGTACTATAAACGTGTAGCCTCGGGACGAAGTCGTAGTGCGGCTTCGGCGTGTTCCCGTACCTCAGGCCGGCATTCCAAGGCGGACCCAATTGTAGTGATTGGGGCGCACGGTTGGTTCAAGGTTATCTTCCTAGTCAAAAAGGGTTCAAGGTGAACCCTTGCTCAAGGTGATGCCAAAAGCGGCAACATGAGCGGTCGCAAGCAATGTAGTTGCAGTAAGGCGATTCGATGCTCGGGGAGGATCGTTCCTTGGCCCTGAAGTGGGCCAAGAAGAGTGCACTAGGAGGAGCTTGAGAGGCTCCACCCTTGGCCGGGACTTGGAGGAAGTTGGCCGAACTAGCTAGTGGAGAGTAGAGTCAAGTGGGGGTTTGGTTCTTTGCCATGGGACGCCGTGGTACGGAAACAAACTCCTTGATGTGGGACGCCACAATTTGGATGTTCGTTTCTACAGAATGGACAAGTCGATGAGGACATCGACTCCCTGTTGGTAGGGGTGTCTGTCGCGGCCCTTTGCCTTGAGGGAAGGGGGTTGGGACACAAGAGGGGCTGCCCCTGTGGTGGGGGTAGTGGCAACAATAGATAGGGGGGTTGAAGCACCCTTGAGTGCCCAAAGCACTCAAGGAGGCGAAGGCGCTCACTAGGTGGAGCCCCGCACACCGGGTTGCGGTGGGGGTGGTTCCACGAGGGGTGGTGGTAGCTTAGTGGGTCTTAATGGGGGTGGCATAGGACTCACCACAGGGCGGAAAGCTTGTGGTGGGAGTCGTGGGGAGTCTTGGGACTCATCACGGTCCAATGGGGCCGTGGTAGGTGGGCCAAGACTCACCGCGACTCATCACCGAGAGTCGAGGGTTTTCGTGGTGGTTCGCCATAAAATGGCAGGGTTGTTTGTGAAACCCCCGCAGACAGTCACAGAAGTATATATAAGGAGTAGTAACCTCGAGAACGGTGCAAGCCCGTTGGTGACCAAAAACTAGTGAGTAAGCGTGCGAGCCGGAAAGCGACCAAGGGGTGGGGAGCTATTCCGGACTGCCAACATCCAAAGGGAATTTCTACTAGGCCCAAATTGAGAGAGGGTCTTGTGGAGGAATAAAGGGGGACCGTTATGTCCCGGTGAGCAGCCGAAGCTCCGAGTTGGCCCGGCGGCCAGTTTGGGAGTTAGGCGCGCGCATCAAAGCGGGCAACTATGACTTGAAGGGGAGCTTACCGAAGTGAGGTGCGCAACACACAGAGCTACACAAGATTCGTTGCAGAAGTCTGGTCTTAATTCATTGCGAACTTGAGCATTTGAGGTTAAAAAAAAAAAAACATATACCAAACCGGCCGTTGCTGCAGTATTATGGGAGTCAGTATGAGTATGGCCTACAACAGCCATAATACTAATAAAGCTCACAATGAATGTTGCGAGTATCTGATGTCCCAACCCCCCAAACAAACTTGCATTGAATTCATCATATCACCCAGTCTGACATAGCAAAGTCTCAATTTAGCTTGCCTGTCAAACTTCAAGCTCACAAATTGTCTCACTAATGGCTCTCATCTCCATGTTAACTCAAAGCACATTACACTCTACAGTTACTGTTTTATTGAAAGGAAGGTGTAAGTAAAGAGTAGTTCCCTCTCTGCAATTCATGAAGAACAATGCCCCTGACAACCTGCATTTGAAATTAAAATGTGTCTAAACTATTCCACATGGGAAAAGGAGGCACAAGAACCTTGCATGACGTACAAGAAAACACGTTGAACAACATAACGAGGGAGTAAACTTTCAAGCAGTTAACCCAAAGATAGAAAGCCAACCTGAAGACGAATAGAGAGCCAAAGGCTAGCTGCTAGCTCTGAGTATGAGGTAGCATACACGTTTTCATGTCCTCTCAATTCTCCTTGATCCACTTTGTCCAATGGGACCTTCAGGCCCCCTGTAGCTATCAAAGACTTTCTTTCTATCTATCTTAGACAATCCCTTGAGCTTTAGTTACTTTCGGGCTGTTGCTTGTTTCTTTCTTCATCTTGTCCCATAAGCTCTCTTTGAGCTTCACGCATTGTTTGCCACTAGGGTAGGGTTCAGAATGACAAACCGTACAATTCCAGCTTTGCCGATGTTACCATGGACCTTTGTGCTCATTTATAGGGCTGCCACACTCACACACGCAGTTATCGGGCTCGACCCTGCACGGTTTAGGCTACTCCAATTGGTTGTCCACCAGGGCAGTGTTCAAAATGTCATCTAGTACAAATCCAGCTTTGACGATGTCACCATGGACCACTTTGCTCGTTTCTAGGGCTGCCAGGCTCGCGCACACATTGCTGGACACCAAGACAATGTTCAGAATGACAAATAGTACAATTTCAGCTTTGATCATGTCATTGTGGACCACTTTGCCTATTTTCAGGGCTGCCAAGCTCGCACACGCATTGTTGGCCACCAAGGTAGGGTTCAGAATGACACACCATACAATTCCAGCTTTGCCGATGTCACCATGGACCTTTGTGCTCATTTATAGGGCTGCCACGTAGTTTTAGGCTACTCCAATTGGCTGTCCACTAGGGCAGTGTACAAAATGTCATCTAGTACAAATCCAGCTTTGACGATGTCACCATGGACCACTTTGCCCATTTCTAGGGCTGCCAGGCTCGCGCACACATTGCTGGCCACCAAGACAATGTTCAGAATGACAAATAGTACAATTTCAGCTTTGATCATGTCACCGTGGACCGCTTTGCCTATTTTCAGGGCTGCCAATCCTACACACGCATTGTTGGCCACTAGGGTAGGGTTCAGAATGACACACCGTACAATTCCAGCTTTGCCGATGTCACCATGGACCTGCAACTAGCAGCTAAAGTAGCTGACATTGACGCCCTAACCCTACCTACAATAACATGTCAAAATCACTCCAAAACCACCATAGATCCACCAACGAGTTTCTCTCATCTATGTTATCTGTTTTTGGATACTTTTATGCTGCCACATTGGCAGTAACTTGTCAAAGTCACTCCTAACCACCACAGATCCACCCAACGAGCTAACTTACAGAATTCAATATGCATCTCAGGGCCGAGTCTGATGAGAGGGTAAAACAGGCAGAAATAGGTTGAAGAAGAAGGTGCCCTCACCACATTGTCGACCTTGACCTTGTGTCATGACCCATGGAGGATTTGACCGACCATGAACCCAAAGAACCTCTTGTGTGTGCTGCTTGTGTCTGTAGTCAGGTACTGTCAGATTGGTCTGTGAGAACCACCACGGTGCAGCTGAGCAGGCAGAGATTGAAACACGGCTTGCTAAGACCAAGTTGACATCAGGAAGACTACCATATCATGGTACTAACAGGAGCCAACAGCCCACATTTACGGGATGGACAAACTTCTTCACATCGTACATTAAGAAAATGCCACACCTTGCGATTGTGGTTGTCGCACCATCGTGAAGGATCTTTAAAAAAACTCATGCCAGCTCTGCTCCGTGCTGCAAATTCAGGGCCAAGTCTGATGAGAGGGCAAAACAAGGTGAAATAGGTCGAAGAAGAAGATGCCCTCACCACATTGTCCTCGACCTTGTGTCATGACCCATGGAGGATTTGACTGACCATGAACCCAAGAGGACCTCTTGTGTATGCTGCTTGTGTAGTCAGATAGATAATGTCGGATTGGTCTGTGAGAACCACCACGGTGCAGCTGAGTGGGCAGAGATTGAAACACGGCCTACTATCGCGATGCTTCGGCACTAAGAAGACGCAGACCCCAAAAAACACTAAGCCCCAGCCCCTGCAACACTGCGACCTAGCAACCCTAAATTCGAGCACATTCATCGTAATTCATCCTAATTCATTCATCCTAATTCATCCTAAACATTCATTCATCCATTCATTCATTCATTCATTCATATAACTACTAGAAGACACGCAATTCAATTTAGTTTCACTGTCCGTTTACTAGACTATGGTTATGTAGTTACTCTATATCACTATCGCTAATATTAGTCAATTGTTTGTACACTTAACGTATTTAAGTCAGTGAAATAATAGTTAAAACTTTCTCCACTGATTTATCCTAAACTTATTTGAATTAAAATATATATCATAAAAACACGTTGTCATCTTTTATTAGTGGTGTCAGTTCGTTGAATATGTTTCACTACATTTGTAATTATTGCCCCTACTGCCGTGAAAATTATTCCCTGTGTCTATTATTTTAGTATTGTTTGTGACTACAAAAGTGAAAAGCAACAATAGTCGAGCCTACAATGAAACTTGAAAGTTGAATATACAAAGGGTGTGGCTTAGTGCCCGCGAGCAATGATATGTGGACACGTCGTCATTTGAAATCACATCCTACATCTGTTTCATCCATTTATCTTTGCATCGTCCACCTAGACACTCCTTGGGCAACCGGCAATCGCCACGTGCAGTCATGAATATTGGCAGTCATACATTCCCATGCCCACGCCATCTTGTTGTAGTTTTGGCCATGACTCGTAGTCGTATCTACCATCTCCCCTTATATGGTCAAATGTGTTTGACCGCAGATCCTGACGTGGCAGAGGTACAAGGTGGCATATACGACTTCTAGTGGTCACCATTGGCATCCAGGACTGCCCCCTTGCATTTTGCAGACATATATGCCACGACTGGGCAAATGTGGCAGACCTTAAGGCCAGGATCTGTTGTAGTGTTCATGCACGGAAGCTAAATGTGGCAAGTGAGTGGGCTCTCTCTTTGAAACTCCATCAAGCGCGTTACTTTGCTATGGCTGCAGCAGAGTTGAAACATGAAAGAAAAGGGGCAATAGAGGAATCAGTAGATTGTTTTCTATGAAGCCTCATGTATGCCCTACCTCCTGCCATGTAGATATGGTTGCAAGAAACCAAAAAACAAGGTAAGGAGTAGAAGTAGATCCTCATTGGAGCCAAATTGAGCCAGGTATGCATCCGTATGGTGGCCGTTTTGACGCAGCAACAGGCTCAGCAGCAGGCAACAACAACATCCACTTTTGCAAGAATAGGAACTGCAAGCTTCAAGAAATCAGGACAAGTGAAGACCCTCACCTGTGCCCGTCCCAAAAACCACCACATAAAGATGTGTGTTAGTGAGGATGCATCAGGTGAGTGGCAGGTCTTCACAGTTGCTATCCATGTCAGTGCTGAATTCTAAAGCATGTACAGATCACTCAGAAAGCATGCAAATGAGGTGTGTGGGTTGCCCTGATTGCTGAAAAATCCCAGGATGCAGAGGACGAGAAGACCATTAAAGCAGTTAAAGCAGCATATAAGAGAAAATTAATCCGCAATACTCAAATCCACGCATATCAGTGGACAATATGAGAAAGTTAAAGATGGCATAGAAAAGCCGAGTGTTTACTCACTGAGAATTTGGGCGTCACAAAGTAGTGGATCTGATGAGACCATAGTCGGCCAGGATCCTGGGGGCACACTATGGGAACCAAAGACAAGGGTCCCGAACTAACATTGCCTTCATCTCATTTATGGTGAGCGTAGGGTGGTTTATGTCCTCCGAGTCTTCCCGCATCTTCAGGCGGCGCAACATAATATAGTATATATGCTTGCAATGGGTGTAAGCGGATTTGGACCTTTTCCTTTTGCAAAGTCAGGGCAGGTGCACTCCGGACTTCTGGAGATGCAGACATTGTACACCTCCCCTGCTTTGGCTGATCCCGGTGTGCAGAGTGTGTACACACAACCAATTCCAGGGCGGGGAACATCTTTGAATGATTGCACAATTGCCTTCAAAGATTGTCCTAGCTCGATCTTCTTGCGGGCTTGTGCACTCAATGGGTTTTGCCGATATATTTTCCCTATCTCTTGGTGGCATATGTGTCCAGATCCAGGTGATTCCTAACATCCGCAACACTGTCCCACTCATCCTCGACAGTGCTCTTGTCGTCAATAAGAACAAGTCAAAATCCAGCTTGGGTCAAGGCGTCAACCTCCTCCTGACTGAAATTTGTCCCAACCATCACAGGCCACACGTCAGGAACATCAGGTCTGTCGAGCACATATCGCCCTGCTTCACCACTAACGCAGTACATGATATTTGTTGGACAATGCCACATTTCCATCATCTTTGGTTTTGCCGAAGCCGGAGGATGGTGGTGACCAACATATCTTGGAGCAGGAACACCCAAACTGTGGAGTGGCCGGATTTTTTCTTTGCATGGCTATTCACCGTACTGCCCAGTACTTCACTCGTGAAATGTTCAAGGTCCGAGCGATGTGCCAGCATGTTGTGGACACGACGGTCTCCAAAACCGGCTTTCTGTTCTATACTGGAAGGTCATCCTCCAAGGTGTCTACAGACATGTCTATAGTAGTTGTGCGCACTCTTTGTCCACCGGCACTTTTAGGGCACTTGGGTGTGGTGCGGAGGTATGTCAGACCTCCATGAATGAAGGTGTTCCTCGTCTTGTAAGTTGCCGAGAACAATCTTCCGCTTCGTTGTTCGAGTGAGAAGGTCACCCTCGAGCCCTGGATTTCTACCATGGAGAGGAGTGCCCTCCACAAAACTTCTTACCGCCTTAGAGGATCTGAAGGGATACTTTTAGGGCACGCCCGTGCTAGTAATTGTTCGCGGTTGGGACCGGAACCCTTTGCACCACCCTTCAGATAATTGTTGTAGGACGATGATTGCAGAATTGCCCTTGTCATGTTGTTTCGGGTGGTTGTGTACAGGTCCACCTTCAAGACACCACTCCCGGCCTGCCAGCTCGCATGCACGGACTCAAACATGTTAACATTTGGCATTGCTGCGTCGTCCTCCAGATCCAGTCCCTGCAAGTCACATCTCCAGCGGCATCAAAACAAGGTATGTGTGGCCAACGGAAAAGCCCAAGTCTGAAGAATGACGTTCATCGAAACGATCAACTGTAGTTATCGGTACCCACTATAGCCATCGAATGCTTCAACATCCGGCGACCCAAAAGTCCGTGCCGACTTTGTGCATGCATAAACATCCGGAACAATGACTATACTGAAGTCGTTACCAATCTTTACCATAGGTGTGCAATATGCCTCTCATTGAGGAGTACTTTGGGAACCTAATCTTATAGTCGGTGCAGACTATAAGCAGTTGACATTAGTGCCATCTGCTATGCTATAGTCGGAGCAGACTACACAATGAATGTTCTGCTCATGTCAGCTGTACTTCTTGTCAGCGGAGCCACTATCAAAGCAACACATTTTGGAGTACTTTGGAAAACCTTATCTTATAGTCTGCAGTCGGTGCAGACTATAAGCCACAATACTGCCATTTCAATCGATTACTATAGTCGGTGTAGACTAGTACACAAACAATGCTTTGCTCATGTCAGGATTGTGACGTGCGCATACATATCGCCACACAACTACATCGTTGTCCAAAACCACACAACACATGTGCACACCACACACTAGTATACCACTAGTCTACCACTAGTCCAGCCACTAGTCCAACCACTAGGCTGCCACTAGTCAGTCGTTAGGCTGCCCACTATGGTAGTCACTAGTCCACCACAATCGCCCCCCTAGCTGGTGCTTAGGTCCCTCTAAGTCCAGGTAGCCACAAGATGTGATAGTAACCGTAGCCTCACTAAGTCCTCCACCACTGTCCCTACTACACTTAAACTCAATAGATCAAGAGGCCGGGTGCAAGAGTTGCCCCATCGTTAGTTGCCGTCTTGCAACCTGTGAACTTGAACCTGGGATCCCGTGTATTGACTCCTATGAGCTTGGCCTCCTATGTCTTGTTAGCTGCCTCTAGTCATATCCACTGCCACTCATCCAAGCAGTGTGGACACAACCAATCTCCATCAGGAACCTTCTCAAGAGGTGGTGTCAAGCATCCCATGTGCCAACCTCTTGAGCATCGATCACACACCAACATGGTGCCTGCCCCTTTGGCAGACCCACAGAGCATGCACCTCAAACCTGAAGGTACCACTGCCAAGTTTGGGTCAACTCTGCCATCGACATTGGGAAGGTGATATGGCACACAATTACGCACATGGTCTTTCCAAGTCATGCCATCCCGACCCTCCAAGATCAGGACTCCTGAGGGCAACACCTCTCGAACCCTCATAATAACACGCCCTGCAGTGACATCCAGGGTCGTAGGAGCAGTCTGCTGCAAATAAACATAGTCACCAGGGCTAAACCTCCGAACTATGACGATATCCTCCACCACATATAGTGGCATACCTCAACGTATGACGGTGTTGTGCAATGGCAAGGTTCTCAAAAGCCATGGGCATGACTTTCTTGAACAACTCTGCACGCTGATCACATGCACGTACCCACACGTCCGGATCGTCAAGGTTAAGGACTTGAGCAGTGTCCCTACAAATGGCTGCAGACAAATCCGGCTCTCGGCCAAAGAGAAAGAAATATGGTGAGAAAGAAGCAAGTGATGCTTGTTTGCTAAACCTGTAGCCCATGGCTAACCAAGGCACCTGAAGATCCTAATCTCCTAGATATCCTTTTTGCAAGCCATACTTGCGTAAACCCCTCTTCACTGTCTGAACAATTCTCTCTGCTAAGCCATCGGCCTCAAGATGATCCCGAGAAGTGGTGCGGTGGTCTATCAAGGCTTTATCACACAAAGCCTGAAACTCCCCCAAGAACTCTCTCCCTTGGTCCGTGAGTACCTCAGCTGGAGCACCGAATCGGCTACGCACACGATCCAAGAATGCATACGCAGCCTCCTCACTAGCCTTGTCGGACAATGGAACCAACTCAATCCACTTGGAGAAGTGCTCCACCATCACCAACACATATCTGTGGTGGCGCATAGTCAGTGGCAACGGTCCTGCGAAGTCAAGACTCCACCTGTAGCCCAATCCCATGATTAGTAAAGGATGCAACTGAGGTGTAGGGGCGTTGAATGAAGCACGCACCCTATCACACACCATGCATCTAGCCACAAAGTGTTGCACCTCTGTATGCATACCACGCCACCAATACTGCCCCTGCGGTAAACTATGAGTGCGTCGCACTCCAAAATGCCCTAACTCCTCATGGGCATGCCGCACTAACCGTGCACGTTGTGTTGGGTGAGGCACAATCCTCACCCGACCATCCTCCCACACTCGGAGCAGGTGTATCCCCTCCCACTTGAACCTCTTGGTTCGTTGCAGGATCCGATCCCTCTCCCTGGCAGTCACAGTGGCTGCCGTGTCTCTAGTACGGAGGTAGTCCAACACAGCCGAATCCTCATGTATATCTCTAGTACCACCTGGCTCATCACTAGCCTCAGGGTCCTCAGATACTCCGTCTACAGTCATCCCTGTTGTAGGTCCAACCTGACCTCCTGATGCTAAGATACACAAAAATGCAGATGCGTGCCATCCCGGCACCATCTCCTTGTCCGTCTCACCATGCCACCGAGCTCCAGTGTCATCCTGTTGGCTCATGCATGGATTGCAACTCAATCCATCTGCATCCCGATTGACCAAACCCGGTCGATGCACAAACTAAAAGTCATACTCCTGGAGTATGAGTGCCCACCGTGCAAGCTTCCCCGTAAGCTTGTCTGACTCCATCAACCACTTGAGTGGCTGGTGATCCATGACAAGGGTGAAGAGATTGCTGTATAGATAGCACCTAAAGTGTGCCACGGCCCACACTACAGCTAAGCACTCTCCCTCATATGAGCTATACTTAGCCTCTGCAGCGTTGTTTGAGCGACTAGCATAATCCACTACGAACTCTCTTCCCTCATCATCCACCTGTGTGAGCACCGCTCCAAGCCCCAGCATGCTCCAATCCATATGCAGCTGAAAGGGACGCCCCCTGATAGGTCGTCTCAAGATAGGCGCCGAGGTCAACCTCGCCTTGAGCTCTTGAAAAGCTCGTTCCTGCTCATCTTCCCACTGCCACTCCTGGTCCACCTTGGTCAGCTTGGTTAGAGCCTTTGCAATGGCACTAAATCCCTTGACAAACCATCTATAATAGTTTGCCAACCCCATGGAAGCTCGAGCTCGGCTCACATCCGTGGGGCGTGGAATTTGTGGAATGGCCTCTACCTTAGTTTGCTGTACCCCCAATCCTCCAAAATATATCATGTGACCCAGATACTCAATCTGGTTGTGGAAAAACTTGCACTTCCCCGGATGCAACTTCAATCCGTGCACTCTCAAGCGCTCCAATACCACCTGAAGGTGTCTCTCATGCTCCTCCACCATAGCACTAAAGATGATGATGTCATCTATGTAGCACCGAGCAAAGTCCACCCCTGCTAGAATCCTATCCATGACTCTCTGAAACTCTGCAGGAGTGTTCTTAAGCCCAAATGGTAAGAACCGCCACTGATATAGGCAATCCTTGCCGTGCTCATTGATCCCCCAGAATGTCGTCTTCTGCTTGTCCGCCTCCTTGATCGGCAACTGGTGATATCCGGATTGTAAATCCAAAGTGTTAAAGACCTTAGCATGCCCGATGGCATCAAAGATCTCCTCTGGTGTTGGCATGGCATACTTATCGGACTTGGTCTAACGATTTACAGGCTGGTAATCACTGCACATACGTCTCTCCGTCCAATTGCCATAGACATCCTTCTTGGCTGGCATCACTGTGGCTGAAGCATACTCTCCACCAGAGAGCTCCACCAAACCAGCCTCCCAGAGATCTTGAGTCCTCATCTGAATCAAAGACCTCTCCATGTCACTGTATCTATAGGGTCTCCGAAATATTGGCGTATCAGTGGCCAACTCAGTACAAATCTCTTGACCCTTCAGTGCTCCCAAGTCCTTCAAACTGAAGGCAAAGCAATTCCTGTAAGCCCTCAGGAACCGCCGTATACGTCGTCTCTCTCTTCCGGTGACAATGGGTCCAACGTCAGGCTCCCAATTGTCCTCCGTAACTGCAACCTTAAGTCTAGTTGGCTTAGAGGTAGAGGACGCGTCCAGTGGTTGCTATGTTGCAACCTCTTGAGCAGTACTCCCTACTGCTCAGTCAATGACAATGACAAGGCCTCATCCTGCCCCATCATCTCATCCTTGAGGACTTCCTCAACCCGAGAAAAATCCCCAACCTCATCCATCACCGTCACCTTGGCTGCCAACTCCCTCTGAACCTTCCTCCCACGTGTGCCATGGATGCATGCACCCCGTGGTCCTCTCATGCTCACCCCCACTCACTACCTATACCGTCTCGGTAGGCAGAGAGACCATCGAGGGAAGTGTACTCCGCACTCTGCGTTGCTCAGCCATAGCCAAGCTAATAATCCAGGTCAAGCAATTGAGATCCATTGCTTGCCCCAACACCTGACGACGTGATGCCTCAGAAAGAAATGGCACCGCCATGGTACCAGTGGTAAAATCTATTGCCCGCTCACGCTCGTCAGCATTAGGCTCCACTAACTGCTGCAACTGAGCATCCCACAGGAGGCCAGGTCCACTATCCCGGAAAGCATGCGATCCTGGGAAGCTGAGCAGTGTAGATAATGCTGCTCGTGGTTGACCCACCTTGTTGACCACTGCCAAAGGCAAACAGTCATCGTGTCTCACACGCTGAGACTGCCTCCCTGTGTCCAAAATGCTATCCACTGTGAGGTGTGCTGCCCGCTGCACCCCATCAAATGCACGCTTGAGCAGTGCGGGTGGTATCAAGTTAGTCCACCATAGCCGTGGACGATGAGCCCGTGACCCCACTGTAGCTGCATCTAGCAACATCGCTGACCCAAGCCATGACCGGACTTGATGCACACTGGCCATCACCCTGGCCCAAGAATCGCCCATCAGTGGCACATTCTCCAAGATGTATGTTGGAGATACAGCTTGATGAAGTTGCAAGTGGCGCAAAACCCGCACCATCTCCCAAAACAGACCCGAACTCGAGTCTCGCAATCCATTTCCATGCTCGGCTGATGAATGCCCTTGGCAGGGCCAACCTGCCACTACCAGATCAATGGAGCCAACCCACTCCAAATCCTTCGCCCCCAGCAACAAAATGTCTGCTGGCAAGGCCTGCCGATATCCACAAACTGCAGACACAGGGCAACTCAGGGTACTGCTGCACCAACTGAGCAACATGGCGAAGTGAAATGCGTCGTGCATTCTCATCCCTCTCCACATACAGGTAACACCAAACTCGTACACCTTCCTGTAACACAACAGCCAATCCGGTGTTGATCCCGCCAAACAAGTCCAGAAGACAAATGCCTTCATCCGGATACTGTCACACAATAGGTGTGGTATCCAATGGTGACAACTGAGGTGGTCCTGGTGCAATCCCCACACTCTCCTCATCTCCTGATGGTACAAAAGCCTCCACCCAGGCTTGTTGCACCCGTCGATCAGCAACCCTCTGCAAATCCTTGCTCGTGCCCCACAATGGAGTCTGAGCAACCATGGCAGGCAACTCCGCCATACCATACATGTCATCCTGCTCTCTTGGAGATGTGGCATCCTCTGAATGAGCGTTGCCCTCTAGTAACTCTCTAGGCCAAGTTACTGCAGCTGTGAATGCTGCTAGTGTCGGCATCTTGCCCCGCTGGGCAACCGCAACTCCTCCTATGAACGTCACAGGGAGCTGCACACGCCGGCCCTCCCCTGACTGCCATCCAGGCCTATAGGAAGCTGACTCCTCCCAAAAATCCAGGGTGAAGCCCATGGGGTACAACACTGCCCCACCAACCAGGACATTGTACGAGACCGCGTCTGTCACAATGGCCTTGGCTCGCATCACTGAGCCATCTGTAGGGTAATCCGATCGTAGTCTGATAACCAACTCACGCCGTGTCATGCCCCAAGCCTGCTCCAATCCTCCAAAAGACGTATGTATCTGGAAAGGACAAGGCTCCATATCCGCCTCCGTGAGGCCCAAGCCGACAATAGCAGCTCTGTTAGAGGACTGTAGGGGACTTAGACACTTATACGGGATCTGTAGGGTACCCTTAAATTTTGCACAGACTGAGACCAACAGGAGCCTTAGGGGTGACAGCAGCGCACTGTAGAGGGGGGTTACACAGCCGTCACAGTCGTCACAGCCAGCCAACACATCCGGGTCCACAGTCCAGCCAGTCACAGTCCACACCGCCAACACGCCCGTCACAGTCGTCACAGTCCACAGCCAACACAGCACCGTCACAGTCACAGTCGTCACAGTCCACACAGCCAACAACAGCAGCCCGTCACAGTCGTCACAGCCAAACACCAACCACAGTCACACAGCCACACAGTCCACACCCCACACAGCCCACGTGCCACACAGCCAACACAACCAACACAGCCCGTCACAGTCGTCACAGCCAACACAGCCGACACAGCCGACACAGCCCGGCACAGCCACACAGCCAGTCACAGCCCGACACAGCCAAACACAGTCGCACAGCCAGTCACAGCCCGTCACAGTTTCACACAGCCAGTCACAGCTTGACACAGCTGTCACGATCATAGGGAACGAAGAGTAAGACAGGGAACGACTGTGGGGAACAACACCTGCGAAGGGAACATGTTAGTTCACAGACGACGGTTAGTGAGGGAAACGGTTAGAACTGCGGATAGGAAGATAAAAGGGAAAACGGGGAATGAAGGAGGGGATTTTTATCATTCTTCAGAGGAGGACTTCTTAGTTAGGCTGGAGCGGAGATCGGAAACAAAAGATGGAGAGCACGGTGAAGGAGGAAAGAGGATTAGTAGATGCTTGTTATATGCAAAGCTGTAGTGATATTGTAGAGCAGATTAGAGACATAATGGCTTCGGCCTGATACCTGATAAATCATAATCTGATACTTATACGATACAATCACACTGTGTAGAGAGATCTGAGTGAAGCTGTGGATTGAATGGATGAGTGAAGGAAACCGATAGATTGATGAAGCAAACTGATATTTAATTATCAATGGTAAGGTAGCTAAGATGAATGCGGAAAGGGAAACAAATAGGAAACACCCCCATGATACACTAGCTGTAGGTCATGACTGATTGTTCTGCGCGGGCTGAGTACTTAGAGATTTCCAACTCTTCTATCTTGGAGTTTCCGCCTCGGATAGCGAAGGGATGGGTGAGTAAAAGCCGCGCGACATTTGGCGACCATACTGGGGACCTGGGACATGAACAACCAGATGTGACAGGCATCTGGTGGGATCATGGTGGTTGGACCATTAAAGAATTTGAAGTGAATCAAATTCCCTGTGGAACGAAGGAAGAAAGATTGTCCAAACGATTCTTTCAAAGGTTCTTGGAATTGCCAGACGGTTGTAAAGAAAATATTCTTAAACGAGTGCATGATGCTGATCCAGAATGGGGTCTGGAGAAAGGAGTGATAAAGATTTATCAGGTAGCCTGTAGAGGAAGAGCACGTTGGTTACCAACATTGGTTTATGTGATAGCATTGCTATCCATTAAACGAGTAGAGTTTGAAGGCTGGGAAGAAAGAAAGGTGAATGTTTATACTCATATGCATGAAGAGCTTGTACTGGTAAAGAATTGGATTCCAAAGGATATTTTGTGGATCAAACTCACACCAAGAACAGCTTTTCAGACTTGTTTGCCATATGGTTATATGGTAACGGAGACTTCAAGTATAGCCAAGGGTGCATTGAAGCTTGAAAGAAACCCAGGCATATACGAGAGATATTACAGAAGAGAGTTTTGGTTATTGCCACATTAAAAGAAATGAAAGACATGGGACATGAGTGATGAAAGAGAAGCTAGACGACAGAGATATTCAGCAAAAAGAGAAAGCTATCTGAAAGCTAATTATCCATATCTTTGGGAGAGAGGAATAGACATAGGGGAATCATCTGGACCTCTCACACCATCAAGATCAAAGAGTGCATCACCTATACCGGAAGAACTAGAGTTGGATGCCACTCCTTCTGTTTCTTTGCAAGAAAGATTAAGGGAATTGGTACAGGAAGAAGATCAATCACGAGGTGAAAGATCTGAGGTACATCCTTGGATAAAAGACTTGACAGAAATCTTTGATAAGAGTTGGCATGGAACACCAAAAGCAGGAACTCCAGTTTCTGAAGCAGAAGATGAAGAAGGAGAAGAGGATGTGGCAGAGCCAACGGAGAGTTCAGACTCTCCAACACCATTACAGTTGAGTTACATGAGTGAAGAAGAAACCCAAGGGCAGAACTTGGAGGATGAAAACAGAGAGAAGAAATTAGAAGAGGAAGAATATGAAGAAGTAGACCCAACAGCTGAGGTTGAGACTACAACCAGGACATCCCAACCCGTTGGACCTGGATCAAGTGGAGCACTTGGATCACAGGCCAACGAAGGTGTCGGCTCAGGGGGATCAGGCGGGCTGCCTGGATCTGGCTCTGGGGGGACAGGGAGTGTGGGAAGTAGTGCAACTGAAGCTGGGAATACTGTGAATATCGTGGGACCAGAAGCAAGGAGTGCTCAAGGGCCACCACTTGGTGGAAGATCCACCACAAAAACAACAGGTCCAGAAGGACCAGCACCAGCAAGGGTGCCAGCACCTGTCAGTGGGCAGAAGGTAGGGCCACAGATGGCGTTACAACCAACACGGGCAAAACCACCCTTTCCAATATATTCAGGAAAAGGGGATCCCGATGTACACATTAGCCAATTTGAGCACATGTGTATAGTGAACAATGAGAATGGCGATGATGCCAAGATGAGACTGTTTCCTTGTTCACTTATCAAGAAAGCAAGTGAATGGTATGCAAGATTCCCTGATAATCATTTCCTAACCTGGAATGGCTTGAATACAGCATTTCGAAATAGGTTCAGGACAAGTAAAACTGAGGATGAAGTGTATGGAAGTTTACAACAGCTGAAGCAGAAGAAGCATGAAACTGTTGAAGAGTATATGGAGAAGATGGAATTGATGATGAAAAAGCTGGCTGCAGTACCAGCGCCCGGTTTACAAAGACTTGGTTTGTGAGTGGATTAAGACCAGAGTTGCAAAAGAAAGTGGATATGTTACCCCATAACACAGTGGAGGAGGCATTTGAAACTGCGAACAGAATTGAGCAATTGGGAATGCTCAGGAGAGAGAAAAAAGAAGATGAGGACTCTGAGGATGAGTCAGATGAAGAAGAAGAGCAAGAACTAAAAAGAAAGAGTAAGAGAAAGGAGAAGTTGAAGAGGGATAACTATGAAAAAAAATTGGAAGAAATCTTGAAGAAGTATGCCACAGAGGCTGCAACACATTGGAGGAAGGGTGTATGGTGTGCAAAGTGCCAGAATGAAGGCCATACCACCACAGAATGCCACATGAAGGAGAAACACTGTACTATCTGTAAAATGGATAACCATTCTACTGAGAATTGTTACTACAACAGAAGGACAGCTGCAAGAGAACCTAGGCAAGTAAGGGTGCATCAGGTGCAGCCCCAGCCAAGAAGAAACAATGATCAGGACCACTATGGTAGGTCTGGTGGTTATAACAATGGCATGGAAGGGAGAGGTAATTCAAGAGGGAATTACCAAGGAAATTCCAGAGGCAACTATCAGGGTAATCCAAGGGGGAATTACCAGCCCGGGAATCAGGATTATAGAAATAATCCAAGAACAGACCAAGGGCGAGGACCCAATGGTGAAGAGCTATGTTACTATTGTAATCAGCCAGGACATCGCAAGGCAGCCTGTTCATTCTGGATAAGACACCAGAATGAGATGAGAGCTCCTGTGAATGAGGGCCCAGTGGTGGCAGCTCACATGGTTAGGCCATGTGTTGTACCAGAAGTAAGTACAATGATAGTAACAAGAAGTAAAGCCAAACTAATACCTCCAGTAGAAGAGGAAGAAGATGAGACTGGAAGTGGCAATGATATGCCTGAAGATGAAGAGACTTGGAAAGATGAGAAGGAACTGCACAAGGAAGTGGCAGATACTATAAGGGAAATGCAAAAGAGTACTGATATTCCTGTGGCAGATTCCTCTGATTCGGATGGAGAAAAAGAAGGGAGTGAGGAAGAAAGGAAAAAAGAAGATGCAGACATGCAAAGTAATGAAGAGACTTTGGCTGCAGTAATATGTCAGACCAAAGCAGAAATTACCATTGGACAGCTATTAGCTGTGGCACCTTATTGTAGGCACAGGCTGTATCAGGCAATCAATCGAATTGCCCAAGAGACAGGAAACACAGACCTGAACAGCAAGGTGACCAGTTATAATGTGAAGCCGGAAGGGCGAGAACCAGTCATGGACTTTGATGATTCTATGCCAGTAATCCAATTGAGAATTGGAAGCACAGAACTAACTGATGTACTGATAGATGGTGGTTCTGGAGTAAATATCATGACAGACCAATTAAGGAAGAAGCTTGGTCTAAGTAACATGAAACCAGCCCCATTTACAGTAACAATGGCAGATCAAAGAAGTGTGCAGCCATTGGGATTAATAAGAGGAGTTAAGATACAGATACAGAAAATGATCTTTATGATCACAGTAACTGTATTGAAAAATGGATGAAGTCATGGAGGCTTACTCCTTATTATTGGGACGTCCGTGGCTGAAACAGGCCAGGGTATTCCATGACTGGAATTCTCAGTTACTAACCGTGCATAATGGGATACACGAGATACAAATTACCACAAAGAAATCTAGTAGATTACCTGCTACAAGAAGACCTCGAGGAGTCAGAGAGTATGACTGGAGAGGAGGACTGGATGAGGAGCAGGAAGCTACCCTATTTGCTGCACACCCAGAGTGGGAGCAGGTTGCGGAGATGCGGCTGGAAAGCCTAAGTTGTTTGAGAGGTATCTGCTGTGGTGTAGTGACAGCAACACCAACTGAAGAGGAAACCAGCATTTACCCATCACATTTCTATGAAGAGAGAGAAGGAGAAATAGAAATCCTAGAAGAACCAGCCACTGTGAGCTTACAGGATGAAGTGGTGACTGGTTGGACAATCACAGCTGATGAGCAGGTGAGAGAAGTAAATGTGGGAACTCAGGAGGAACCGAGGATGGTGAAAGTAGGAGCTGATTTGGAGCCGGAATTCTTCGAAGAAGCTAAAAGCTTGTTCATCAAATACAGAGATGTATTTGCTTGGAGCTATGAGGATCTAAAAGGGATACCACCTGAAGTCTGTCAGCATAAGATTGAACTGGAACCAGGGTCAGTACCAATCAAGCAGGCGAGGTATAGAATGAATCCCAACTACGCACAGAAGGTTGGAGAAGAGATAAAGAAGTTGGCTGAGGCTAAGTTTATATACCCAATAGAGTATACAACTTGGTTGTCACCCATTGTTATAGTTCCCAAGAAGAATGGCAAACTAAGAGTATGTGTGAACTATAAGAAGCTGAATGCTTGTACGAAGAAAGATCCTTTCCCTTTGCCATTCACAGAAGCAGTATTAGACACTGTGGCAGGCCATGAGATGTACTCATTCATGGATGGCTTCAGTGGTTATAATCAAGTGCAAGTGGCAGAAGAAGACCAAGGGAAAACAGCTTTCATCACAGACTGGGGGGCTTATGCATACAAAGTCATGCCCTTTGGACTTTGTAATGCACCAGCGACCTTTCAGAGAGTGATAAGTGAATCTTTTCATGAGTATCTGGATGATTTCATGCAGGTATTCTTGGATGATTTCAGTGTGTACAGCTCTAAGAGTGAGCACTTGCATAAATTGGAGTTATGTTTGGCCAGATGCAGGATGAGAGGTCTGGGCCTGAATCCAGAGAAGTGTACTTTCTGTGTGAACTCAGGGGTGCTTCTGGGACACATTGTGTGTAAGAAGGGACTCCTTGTGGATCCCAGGAAGACAGAGTCCATTAAAGCCTCTCCACCACCAGTGAATGTTAAAAGTCTACGAAGATTCCTTGGGCAAACCAGTTATTACAGAAGATTTGTCAAAAGGTATGCACAAATAGCAGCACCATTGAGCAAGCTTCTGAAGAAAGATGCAGTGTTTGCCTGGACAGCTGAATGTCAACAGGCGTTTGAGGAACTTACACTGTCAGTAACAACTACACCTGTGCTGATTAACCCTCACTGGCATGTAGTATTTCATGTTCACTGCGATGCATCAGGAGAAGCGTTGGGTGCGGTGTTAGCCCAGAATGTTACAGGGAATATAGATTCACCTGTGTACTATGCTAGCCGGTTGATGAACAGTGCTGAGAGGAACTATAGTACAACGGAAAGAGAAGCATTGGCAATGATTTATGCAGTCAAGAAATTCAGGCATTACCTATTGGGAAGAAAGTTTATGTTTTATGTGGATCACCAGGCTCTGATATATCTGGTGAACAAACCTTTGATAAGTGGAAGGATAGCGAGGTGGTTAATAATCTTGCATGAGTTTGAGTTCGAGGTTATTTACAAGCCTGGCCGTTTGCATCTTGTGGCAGATCATTTGTCACGACTAACAACAGGAGAGGCCGCCACAGGAGTGGACGATCAGTTACCTGATGCGAGTTTATTTGTAATGGAGGTGCAAGGAAGTGCAGATGAATGGTTAGATTGGCAGTGGCCAATCAGATACTACCTTGCTCATGGTCAGTGCCCACCTAGTTATGGTAAGGAGCAGAGGAAGAGAATTGCTATCAAAGCTTTACCTTATACTATGGTAGGAAGCAGAATGTATAAGTTAGGACCTGATGGAGTACTAAAACGATGCTTGTACCACCATGAAGTAAATAAAGTCTTGGAGGAAGTTCATAAAGGAGTGGCTGGAGGTCATTTTGGAGAAGAGACTACCAGTAGAAAGATACTACTCGCAGGATACTGGTGGCCTACTTTGTTCAAAGATGTACACGAGTATTGTCAGAAGTGTGATGAATGTCAGAGGCTAGGACCTTTGCAGAGATCTGGAAGGATGGCCTTGCATCCTACAATGCCTACGGAACCATTTCAGAAATGGGGACTAGACTTTGTTGGACCAATTAATCCACCATCCAAGAATACACGAAACAGGTACATAATTACAGCCACTGATTATACTACAAAGTGGGTGGAAGCTAAAGCTTTGAGGGACAACACAGCCAAGTCCACAGCAAGGTTCCTGTACGAGAACATACTTACACGATTTGGCTGTCCCTTAGAATTTATCAGTGATCAAGGAAGTCACTTCATGAATGAGACCATTGAGTTGTTGACTAAAGAGTTTATGATTGTGCATAGAAAGAGTACAACATATTACCCACAGGGTAATGGGCAGGCAGAGGCTACCAACAAAATACTATGTACTATCTTGGCTAAGATAGTCAATGCAAACAGAACGGATTGGGATACAAAGCTGCTGACAGCTTTATGGTCATACAGGACTTCATATAAAGTCACCACTAAGTATACACCATTCCAATTAGTTTATGGTATGGAAGCCTTACTTCCAGTGGAATTCCTGTTACCTACCATGAGAACGGAGTGGGGAAAAAGAATGGAATTGCAAGACTCCATCAAGGTCAGGAAACATGAATTATACCATGTGGAAGAAGTACGTGCTGATGCAGCTGATAATATGACCAGAATTCAGATGAAGCGAAAGGAACAGTTTGATGAAGGCAAGTTAAAGACTTTTAAGACGGGGGATTTGGTTCTATGGTTGCAGAAGAAAGGAAAGATTCAAGCTTCTAAGCTTAAATCACCGTGGAAAGGACCTTATGTCATACAAAAGATGTATGATAACAACACCGCCATGTTACAAACCATTAACAAAGAAATGCTGGGAAGAGTCAATGCAAATAAGTTGAAGGGGTACAGTGGTATCCATGACAAACCCCTGCAGCATGATTTGCATGTTGAACCGCAAGAGCAGTCACGGGCTGCCCAGTGTTACGAACGGAGTATGGAACACTTGTCGCTAGGCCCAGCATATATGACCAGGGCGGGCAAAACAAACGTGACACAGCAACCACAGCCCCTCACGACGTGACACAGCCTATCACAGCCCAGCAAGGCGCAACACAGCCTATCACAGCCCAGCACGGCGCAACACAGCCTATAACAACCTACCACAGCGTGTCACAGCCTATCACAGCTTACCACAGTGCATCACAGCCTATCACAGTGTAACACAGTATGACACAGCCTGTCACAGCTCAACACAGCCTACTAAAGTTACACCATCCATAGAATCAGTGACAAGTGGACATATAATAACTTCAGGAAAATGGATGACGGAAGAGGAAACGGAAATTACTTTAAAAATAGACACGTGGAGGTCAGGGCGCGACACACAGCAGACAATGAAGTGCAAGGACAGGTGTCAAAAAGAAAGAAGACAAGAACGGCCGTCAAAAGGGATGAAAGCCAGGCCCATTAATGAGTACGGAAAAAGGAAACGGAACGAACGGCAAGTACAGAAAAGCCGAATTCTTGTCACATGTGTGATCCTAGTGGACTATCCAAGAGGGAAAGTCCACTAAAGAAGATAAAATTTAAAATCCAGTCACAGCATACAGCCAATAGAAAACCAGAGAAAGGATCAAGAAAATGGAGGGAAATTGAGCGCAAGAGGGGCGTCGTTCTGAGTAACGGGCGTCTCGACAGGACAGGCCAAATGCTATAACTTGGAAACTATGGAGGAACTAACAGACTATACGCTCGCAATATTACTTACGCAGTGGCATAGACACGAAAGGACAGAGCAGAGCTTTTCTCTTGAGCAATGCTTGCAAGCCCCGCAGGCTTACAAGAAATTACCCATAGCTTTATGCGGCAACCATACGTTTATGCTTTGTGCACTACAGGCATTCCTGCAGTTGTTACAGCCAAAGCAGTTCTGTGAGTCTAAAATGAAGAGAGTGAGAGGAATGGAGGAAATCAGGGTGAAGAGCACCACAATTCTGCAGAAACAAACGATGGCTACCCCACAGGCGATAAAGATACTGGAGGAGCTGAGATTGGAAGGATTGCAAAGCCTAGATTGGACACTACACCATAGACAGTACATGTTACAATTTTTGCAGAACTTTGAGCCAAGGACAGGAACAACAACGGTGAAGGGAGTTGAATTAATGATTACTCCCCTATACCTCCAGCAATTGTTTCGATTGCCAGCAGGTCAGGTGCATGTGAGGAACACAGGGCAAGACTGCAAATAGGGGACTTATTCCAAGAAGGGAGTTTCTTTAAAACTCAGGGTTATGCTTGTACCAAAGCTGTGTACCCAGGGTTAAAAGAGATAGGCCAGGTATTGAACGTTCTGATTGCCCTGAAACAGAACCAACAATATTTGAGCAGATCATTCACAGAGGAAATACTCAAAGGCCTGAAGGGACAAGAGGTACAATGGGCGGACGTAATGTACAACGCACTAGTAGAGAGAGGAAAAGATTACAAGGTACTACCGCAAAGTCTCCTATCATTGTGTCTGGCCCAATCATTGCTCAAATAATCCTTAATTCTGGCATACTTAATGCACAAGAAAAGAAGGAAATGGGAGTGTTTGAGCCAGAAACAACTGCAATGGAAGAGCAAGGCTCTTCACACAGTGAGGGTGGACTAGCAGCACAACCCGAGACTAAGAGGCAGAGAAGGGGAAAGATTGTAGTGGCGGATCCACTGGCTTCACGGATTCCGCATGATAATGTTTCCCAAGCTCATGGCCAGGAAGGGGCACAGCAGCACAGACAAATGCTATTACTGGAAGCAGGACCTTCAGAGAGGGAGGAGGAAGTTACTTCTGCATCACAACCCATCACAGCCACTTGAACGACTTGTCACAAGGTCACAAGTTATCCATGCAGCTCAACCCGAAATAATTGATTTGGAAAGTGAAGGGATAGATATTCCAACTACAGAACAGATAGTGGCAGAAATAGAGAAAGGGGACCTTCTCTATGAATATTCTGGTCTGGTCAAGGAGACAGAAATCCCAGAGGTGCAACAGTTGCCCAAGGGAAATCCTGAGGTGCATATAATACACACACCTGTGTCGGAGGTACCACAGGCGGAAGGTCATGACACTGTAGCACCGGTGATAGATGAAGTAGTTCAGGAAGAAAATCCGGTGGGACAATGGCCTGAATGGTTAGTGAGACATCATACTGTTGAAGATCAGGAGGAACAGCAGCAACCTCACCATGATGACCCTCAACAGGCAATGCTGATGAGTTCCATAGGCAGGACACTTAATTTGTTGGGGACTTATGTCAAATCCCATGTTCCAATTACCCAATTGACAGCCTTGAAAGAGGAACTCAGGAAGGAGTTTGAGGCTCGACTTGCCACTGAGTGTGCAAACAAGGTCGATGAAGAGGTCACTCTCAAGATGAAGCAGGACTTGGGCAATACAGAAATGGCTTTGCAATTGGCCAAGCAACAATTGATTGAGGCAGGCCTCGCGCAAGACCAGTTGCACGAAGCACATAAGCAACAGCTATACCAAATGCAGGTGCAGCATGAAAGCAAGTTGCAAGAACTGAATGCACTACATACGGAGTTGCAGACAGTGCATAACAGGATGGCGATACAATGTGCTACATTTACAACTATGCTTGACCAATCAACAAAAGAAATAAACAGTCAAGCGGAAAAATGTACGAAGGCAGAAGAAGAGAATGTTGAGCAAATGAAGCTCATTGTCGATATGAAGAATACAATCTGTCGCAATGAAGATACTTTCAAGCAATACAGGCAGATGGAAGCTGATCAAGAGAAACACATCGTGGAGTTGCAACAAACCATCGTGGCCAATAGAAATGAAATCGCGGTCGGTAACAAGGCTTGGAAGGAAGCCAATAATCTACTTGCTGCTTATGCGCAATTGGTTGAGCCACAGGCAAAGCGCATGGAGGCTTTACAACAGCAGTTGGAATTGTACAAGCTAAGAGAGGAGCAAACTCTCAGGGGATCCACAAGCAGCTTGGTGGATAACAGCCTTATGCAGGTCTGGTTAGCACAAGGGCCAGTAGAGGGCAAAGCCCCACGGAAGCTCACCCAAAGCGAGATGAATGAGCTCAGACTGCAGGTGCAGAACATTGCCACAACTACTATAGACAATGTCTATAGTAGGATAGCAGAGTTACAAGAGGATGTAGACGGACTCCAGACTCAAGTGCAAGACCTCACTTCAAACATCGACCAAAGAGTCTATATCCCTCAGGAACAGCTAATGGCTTCTTATTTACAAGCCAGAACTTTGGCTTTTCAGTCTTCACAGGAGGTGCAGGAGATGCCAATGATACAGGAGCCAGTACCACCACCACCACAACAGGTCAGTGTACCAGTAGCTGAACCTGTGGTTACTACAACCACACCACAGCCACCACAGCCGGAGGTATGGGGCAATGCCGCTTTTAACCCACCTAAAACTCCAGCTGCAAGGGAGTACAGCAGGGCTATGCTTATGCCCTTCAACCAAATTCCCATCATGTTGGATTTGGCTTGGAAAGAATTTAGTCCTCCGCAGTCATTCGCACATTACTACCAAATCATGCGTATTTGGCTGCCAGTGGCAACTAGGACTAAAGTTCTTCCAAACAATCAACATATTGAAGATCATCACTTTGCACAATACTGGCACGAGGCAGGTACCATGTTGAGGGAATTGGTTGCTTTCCAGGTTGTACATGGACTCATTTATACCAAGACCAAGGAGATAGCAAGTATTGTCATGGGGTGCGGGCTATACTACGCTGCTTGTTTTCTGGTACGTTACCACATTGAGCAACAAAAGATGCAAACACGCTTTCAAAGTTACTCCAGTGGAGATCATTGGGTATTACCTTCGGTGCCACCTCATATGTACCTATATGACCCAAAAGTTATGATGCAAAAGGATTCTCAAATTCGTTCATGGTTTCAAGCAGCCTGCAACCATTTGTCAACACAGAAATTCAGACTTGATGACATTTTCTATAAGGGACATGTGGCGTGGAAGTACTTGCACGCTGCACCAGTAATTGATACCCCACTCACCTGGACAGACAAGGAGCTCAGTGTCTACACCAATTTTGCAGTTCAGCGGTTACACCAAGTTATAAAATGCAAACTTCCAGACATGGTAGGACAGCATTGTATGCCCCAGATGATTCCACAAAAGGTTCGAAAATTAAAACATCTGAGAGGTGATGAGGATTCTGATACAACTGTTTCTTCACAGAATTCTTTTGACATGGGAGAAGACTATGCAATTCAGATGGCAGAAAGCGACGGGGGTCTCCTATGCCAGAAAGGTTACCTCGATATCAGCCTCCAGAGAGCCTCAACTATCCAGGTAGTGATCAACCATCTCCGTCAACCAGAGACAGACCTCGGGCTCGTACACACAGTCCGCCACGAAACTCTCAACGTCAACAAGGTGCTCACTCACAAAGGTTTGCTACTCGGAAACAGTAAACCGTGAGGACACGGCTTTTTGAGGGGGAAGGGGTAATGTTAGAGGACTGTAGGGGACTTAGACACTTATACGGGATCTGTAGGGTACCCTTAAATTTTGCACAGACTGAGACCAACAGGAGCCTTAGGGGTGACAGCAGCGCACTGTAGAGGGGGGTTACACAGCCGTCACAGTCGTCACAACCAACACAGCCGTCACAGTCCACACAGCCAACACAGCCAACACAGCCCATCACAGTCGTCACAGTCATCACAGTCCACACAGCCAACACAGCCAACACAGCCCGTCACAGTCGTCACAGTCATCACAGTCCACACAGCCAACACAGCCAACACAGCCCGTCACAGTCGTCACAGTCCACACAGCCAACACAGCCAACACAGCCCGTCACAGTCATCACAGTCGTCACAGCCGACACAGCCGACACAGCCGACAAGCCGGGACAGCCACACAGCCAGTCACAGCCCGACACAGCCAAACACAGTCGCACAGCCAGTCACAGCCCGTCACAGTTTCACACAGCCAGTCACAGCTTGACACAGCTGTCACGATCATAGGGAACGAAGAGTAAGACAGGGAACGACTGTGGGGAACAACACCTGCAAAGGGAACATGTTAGTTCACAGACGACGGTTAGTGAGGGAAACGGTTAGAACTGTGGATAGGAAGATAAAGGGAAAACGGGGAATGAAGGAGGGGATTTTTATCATTCTTCAGAGGAGGACTTCTTAGTCAGGCTGGAGCGGAGATCGGAAGCAAAAGATGGAGAGCACGGTGAAGGAGGAAAGAGGATTAGTAGATGCTTGTTATATGCAAAGCTGTAGTGATATTGTAGAGCAGATTAGAGACATAATGGCTTCGGCCTGATACCTGAGAAATCATAATCTGATACTTATACGATACAATCACACTGTGTAGAGAGATCTGAGTGAAGCTGTGGATTGAATGGATGAGTGAAGGAAACCGATAGATTGATGAAGCAAACTGATATTTAATTATCAATGGTAAGGTAGCTAAGATGAATGCGGAAAGGGAAACAAATAGGAAACACCCCCATGATACACTAGCTGTAGGTCATGACTGATTGTTCTGCGCGGGCTGAGTACTTAGAGATTTCCAACTCTTCTATCTTGGAGTTTCCGCCTCGGATAGCGAAGGGATGGGTGAGTAAAAGCCGCGCGACAAGCTCTGCCTAACATCATTGGCTGAGCTCCTCAGGCCAACAAGACCCGCAGTGGCCGGTACCTCTTGCCTGCCGGTCCACTCAAATAGAAAATGTCATCCTAGTTGTCTAACATGACAACTCCAGGTGTCACCGTGGCGCGCTCAATGGCTGGCCAAGCTGGCAGCTCCACAACCTGGCAGCTGCAGCTTGCCATGGTGCCGCCGTGGCAGTCTTGACCCTCAAATCCGAGGATCCCTCCGGCACTACACCTCCCACTATATTCTCCGCAGAAGATGAAGTAAGCTCTCACAGAGTGTAGCTGCTAGCCTGAACACCTCAGCTGGTCTTACCCCCGGCGTCGCAATCATGGTAGCCAAGAACAACGGAGCCTGACACACAGATGTGGCCGCTCCCAGCAGCACACTAGCTGTCGTAGCCTTGGAAACACTAGGTAGTGGTGTTGCCCGTGTAGCTCTCCCCAATGGCATAATAACCTTCGCCTCGGTAACAGTCGGGCGAGAACTAGGTGCCATGGATGGTGTCGACATTGTCTCCGCCAATGTGAATGACTGAGGAAGCCTAGCCTGACGGCTTGCCTCCCCACGCTGTGGATCCAACTCCACCTCTGCACCTCGTGGCTCAGGAACTCGTGCTGCTCCTTGAGTCACGGCTGCAGTAGACTCCACCTGCACTAGTGGTAGTGCTGCTCCGCACATGAATCCCATGCCTCCCATATCTCCTCCCTCAGGAGCAGGAGGTGGACCATCCGGCCTTGGAGCCGGTACCACCTGAGCTGTAGCCATGGCAACGAGCCTTTGCTCTAGCTGCTGAAGCCGGTTGGCCATGCCTTGGTCAACACCCTGACCTCCGCGTCCTTGGCCATGTTGAGCTTGCCCTTGGCCTGCACCCCGTGCCTAGCCACCTCGTCCTCTCTGGGCTGCTCCACCTCGCCCCCGGCCACCATTGTTCCCTTGGAACTGGCCTGGGCGCAACTCAGGATGCAAACCATAACACTGGGCCTCTCCATGCCCGTGCTTGCCACAATGCCCACACTGCAACTGTGCAGGCTATGCATATGCCGGCCCTTTGCCTCCCTCTGGGCAATCCTTCTTGACATGGGGTCCTCCACATGTCCAACACACCACCTCCGCCCATTGTTGGCCTGCAAATGAAGGGAGAGACCCCTGCATCTGAGATCCTCTCTGTCCTTCCCTGGGCTTCACCTGGACCCCCTTGTTGCCTTGAGCACGTTGAGGTAGTGGTTGGCTAGGAGCACCACTACCCCGTGGTGTCTCATTAGCAAATCCCACCATGACCACTCGTTCCTCCACCATGTTGAGCTTTATCCGCTCTGCCAGCAAAAACACATTTGTTAAAGTGGGTTGGGCCGCTTATAGGAGAGTTGCATCCCGCACCCTTCTCCTCAGCTCCTTGTCCAATATCCCATACCAGAATTGGACTGCGTGAGCTTCCATAACCCCTTGGGTTACATTTATCAAGCGCCTCATGCGAGTGAAAGCCTCCCTCAAGCTCTCAGTAGGCTTCCGTTGGAACTCTTGCAAGCTCCGCAACTTCTCTGTCCTCACCCCTTGGTAGTTCCCTCTCAACTCTTCGAAGAACTCCACAATAGGGTTGAAGGCAGGCATGGGTACTAGTGCTGGTGCGGTAGTGGCTTGGGTGGACGTCGGAGCTACTATACCACCAGTCCCACTGCTGCTTGCTAAAGCTGCCAGTGCAGCGACAGGTGTAGCCAATGCCCCCGTGGCTCTAGTGCCCCTAGTGATGGAGACATAGTCGGGTGACCAGTACATCCTCCACTCCTCGATCTCAACCTCATGCCCCCGCCTGAACTCATGGTAATCATCCATAGGCGGCCCCTCAAGGTGCTGAAATAGCCCCTTCTATGCCATGAAAGGCATAAATAGTTGTGGATTGCGCATTTGCTGCAAATCACACCAACTATCAAACTCTTGGATAAAATCATCCAACTCGATGGTGCCCACCGCCCCAGAGTACCTTCGTGGCCCCTTGGTAGCTCCATACATCTCCTCCATTGTGTCCCACAACAATGGCAAGGAAACAATTTGCACCGCCGGTGTGAGTCCTCCTGATTCACAATCCGAATCAGAACCTTCCGTAGAAGACACAGGAGCTGAAGGTGGCCTAAACCGCACACCTCGTCTCGTGTACCCACTAGTATCGCTAGTGCTCGAACCGGCACTGTCCCCAGCAACTAGTGGCACCTCCGTGTTGACAAACTGTCACTCAACCGGTCATGAACAAGTCCCTAACCCCCTCTCCACAAGGTAACCGGGTAGAGAACCTGTTGCGGCTTATGGTTTGGAATACTAGGTTCCTAACATAGCCTACACCTGTACCTGCATCCACCGCAAGCACTCCTATGGTTGGCTGGTCATCACCTCCAACCTCACCATAGGAGAAACAATGATGGTCTGACTGGTCATCATGCCAGCCTCACCATCGATAGTATGCTCTAGGACTGGCCGGTGATGAAATCCGGACCAATCACCTATAAAAACAAGCGCCCACACAAAACTAACATGGCGCACGGTCAAGCATGCAGGTATGGAGGGGATCCAAACACAAGAAATCAGAACGACAACTCCCCCACACCAAAAACAACTCCACGGTGTTGCTCCTGCAAGGACACCCCAGCCCAAACCCGGACTGACTCTTGCCTCCACCTACGGAAAGGTCTCGGCCTAATGAGATGGTGGAAAACTACGAGGAAGAGAAGCTAAAGCAATGCCTAACCCCAGCATGCCCTCATCCCAACACTCTTCCTCTCCTCTCTTCCCTCACTTGCATGACCATGGGAATATCATGAAGATACTCCTCAAACCGCCCTCCACGAGCGTCAAAATTCGGCCTTCAAGACGAGGTTTACTATTTCATGAGCAGAAACCATGAGCCATGAGCCATGAGCCGCATGAGCGGTGAGCCGAAGTCTAAGACACGCGGATTTCATGAGCCTCCTCCAAATTTGGAAATGCGGCAGATTAAACAAGTATTAAAATAATAGTTTTTTATTTGACCTTGCCATTTTTGGAAGTTCCAGATCCTGTAATGCGGCGAAGATATGTCGTCAGTAACAAGTCCGCTCATGGTTTTTTAAATCCGCTCATGGAAATGAGTGATCGTGCAACGAGAAATCCAGTATACCACGCAAAAGGACGTCGCATACTGGCCTGTATAGAGTATTCCGCGGTTTTACATGCCTTAACATTGGAATGAAGCTGACCCTTTTGCCGCGATTGAACCAATAGAGTCTGCACAATTCTGTCATCTTCGGGTATTCGCCGGGAAAGGCTTGCGACTCAACTAGGAAATGCGGTGCCGCATTAGGGTTCGCACGTGCGAAATTTCTAGGCGGTTTGGTGTTGGCGAAGGCCGCATCTACCAGTACCTACGATGTTACTTGGAAATGCGGCACCGCATTTCCTTGCCGGGGGTCGAATGAGGAAAGCAAAGTTTGGGAGAGCAAAAAAACAGGAACCCTCCAACACACAAAAATACATGCACGTGGAAACACGACTGAATGACATAGTATTATCGACGTTCGAGCAAAACAGGTTACTGGTAGGCAAGACATAAGTCGGACCTTTCTGTGGCCAGAGTCAGAGCTACTTGCAGCAGTACAGTTCTACTATCCGAAAAGGATGGGCGTACCATTGTGTTGGGACCGCAAGCCAAGCTCACTGGTCCCCTGGATCCATATTCAGAAGAGTGTGCACCTCTTGGGGGCTCAACCCTGGTGCATGTATGAAGTGATGAGTTGTGGAATTACACCGGAGTCTCTTTAGGTACACGTAGTACAAATGCTTGCAAGGGCAGTATGATGCCCCCTTGTTCGCCATGATCTGGAAGTCGGTGCAATTGCAAGTGGGTAATTCTGAAATGGTGATGGTGTACACCTCATTGCGAACAGCTGAGCCTGCCGTGGCCATCTGATACACACGCCCGAAGCCTGGTGGGGGCACTTCTGTCGAGCTCTGGATTGTACAGTTCATCCGAAGTGCATTCCCCATCCTTGTCTCGTTCACTTTTGAGGGAGGTCGCCGCCTCTTCGGTTTCCCCCAACGGTGTGTAGGATGCTTAGAGTTGTTGGGTCCCATTGTTCTTGCGCTCACAGGGGTCGGTGGTGGAGGCTGTGGAAGCGGAAATGGTTGTCTGGGGACGTCAGTGCGCTGCACCATCCGAAATCTTGCGGCGGTAAGGGCATCGGCCTCAACCTGACTCAGATCGCAGCCTGGTTCCACCGGCCACACCGGGGGAGCCTCTGGCATTGTTTGTATGCCGTACTTGGGCTTTCCATACACGCAAGTCATAATGTCGTGCCTGCAGAACCATAACTGGGTGGTTGTCGCCTCCGCAAACTTTGCATGGACAAATCTTCCTGTAAAAGTAGGAGCAGGGATAGCCCTATCTGGATTCCTCCTTATCATGTCTAAACAACGTTGTCGTGTATCCACTCGAATTGCGGAACACCTGCCTCGAAACGATAGCTTTGTGCGAGCAATTCTCCACTGTGACGCAGACACAGTCCGAATGTTCATGTCGGATCTCCTGGAATCCTCTTCGCACCCGGGTTCCTCTTCAATCCTCCGCCTCACAGGGCGAGTACGGACGTCCCTCTCTAGGTGCTCACCTCTGCAGTGCAGAGGCGTCCCTTTGATCTTCTCTCGCAATCGAATGGCACGTACCCCCATCAGACACCATCCTGTACCGAGCTGTGGGAATGCCCATTCCCTTTCCGAATCAGTCGCTGCCCACACCATCCACAAAGGAGTTCGGAAACCGACAGGCGGCCACTGCCAACAGAGAGGTATGCAACGATAATCATTCCCGACCTGGACCGTCAAGACCCTCCATAGCTTCTCGTGTGGACGTATTCGACATTTCCGACGAGGAAGATGAGTGCATTGAGGTCCCCATGTCCTCCACACAGTCGTTCAAATCCGAGATGGACGTCTCTGCAGGTGCTACGCATGTACCCTCGAGCATAACTCCAACCCGGTCCATTGTGCAGCTCCTACGGCAACATCACCTCGATGGTTTTTGCTCCGAGCTGGCTGCTCTCGACTATGCCAAATTTCCAGTCAGGAAGGTAACGTATCTGCCTCCCGAAGTCGATGGCAATGTCATCTTTGAGTTTCCACCTGTTACTTCGTTAGACAAAGCCTCAGGGATGTTAACAGACATGGATCGAAAGCATGACGGACACCCCTGGTGTGTGACGAAGACCAGTAGCACGAAAATTGCTGATGGTGTTCGTGTACGATATGTCCTCTGTGCGGGGAAGCTGAGGTGCCTCAATCCCGCCTGCTTCCACTTTCTCTCCAAAGGAGGGCGGAGAAACGAGACGGATTGGACTGGCACAACCCATCATCCATTCATTGTCTCCAGCCAAGCTCCTACGGGTACTTTCAAGTGCGCACATTGCAAAGAACCACCGACGTGCATGTCCATGTGCAGAGCCAAGCAATATTACGTAATCCATTTGCTCCCGGACTTGACTAGAGCTTGCATACACGTTGGGGTCCACTCCCACCCCTTGGCGAGAGGCAACATGCGTGAGGCTGTGCAGGAAGCACACGACATCATAAAAGAGGAGGTGAAATTGAGCCCCGGAGCCAGACCAAAGCAGATTCAGCTGAAGGCAGCCCACAAGATTGCTCTTGGCAAAATCATGTCTAAAGATCGTTCAGACCGAGTGCCCTTGAACGAAGAGGAGATGCTTGACCTGTTGGAGTCCGTCTCGCACGTTTGTAGTCCGAATGTGCGGAATCACATCGTATCTTGCAAGCAGGAGTTCGGCCGGGGGTCGGACATGCACTCAATCCTGGAGGTGAAACGAATGACTGGATATGACTACATCCAAGGTAGCAGGTTTCCAGGGCAAGGCAGCGAATCCGATCGTTGTTACATTTTTAAAATGTCGACGTGTGGGCCTGGGAGTGGAGTCGACGTGGTCACTCGTATGGCAACTGGAAACTTGTCGAATGCTTGGGTGATGTTTGATCACATCAAGCAAATTACAAACCATCAGTGGGTGACTATGGGTGCGCATGTTTATGACTATCATTCCAAGAGGCTCATGACGATTGCAATCTGCGAGATGAAAGGGGAGGACACACAGTCAGAGATGCATCTGCTGGGAGGGCATAAACGAGCAGATGGCAAGGGCGGGATTGGCAGAGCCCAATTTCAGGGGATTCATGGCAAACAACGCTCAGGCCAACTGGGCAGCGGTGCGGAGTGTGTACGGTGAGGACCCCAATGTTCCAATGGAGGGGAATGAGAGATCCTATGGATTCCATTGGATGCAGAGTCTATCTCACTACACTACCAAATTTGTTGCTAGCTCATTCCAGACTGAACACCGTGTCCTTTGTACGGCGTGGAAGGATGCACCCACATTTGATGACGCGGAGGTTAAAGTTGATATCATCGAGGCTTGGTGGAACATGTCAGGTGCAGTGGAGACAACCAATCTGGGAGCCTTGCACAGCTGGTTGGGGTGGTGGCATTTCCGGTATCGACAGTTCGGACAGTACATGCGGGAGGTATGATGCTGTCATTTTCGTGCAATTGTCTTTCTATTACGGACCTTTCCATTGGTCCCTCACCATTGTTTGTGTCCTTGTAGGAGCGGTGCTTGGATTCCGACACGGACATGCCGAACACGAATATGGCAGAATCAGTGCACTCCTCCTGGCGAGCGTCTTCTGCCGCACATCTGGTGGACGTAGTGACGGCCACAACGGAGGACATCGACAGAGCAATCATGCAGCAAGCCACGTACTACAAGTTCCTGAGCGGGAAACAATGGGGCTTTGGGCCGGACAGGGAGGAATTGTTGGTACGAACAGCTTTGAGGTCGAAGAATCCACTGAAATGGGTGACCGCAACCTCCGTCGTTACCTAGCACGACAATGGTCTCGTCAACCTGTCCAGGAACATCCTTCCTTTCTTCTTCCAAATAAACTGTGCCCAGTTTGAGCTTGAATTTGGAACAAATGTAAGTTTCAGTCACTCTGCAAAGTCCTCCCTCGTTTGGGATCCAGGCTCTCCCAAGTTGCGGAGGACAGCAAACTATACCGTAGGAATTCGGAGCCATCGAAGACCGCACGAAGTAAGCAAGTGCGAGGTTCAGTATAGCGACAGACCAAGGCTCACAGGCACCATGTAAGTGGATCTGCGGAGTCCATCGACGATTGGAAGTTGCACATTGAAGTGGAAAGTATTGTTTCAAGCTACATGCATGAAGGTGGGAGGTGTGATTCCATATCCAGTAAGTATGACAATGATGGCCGATTCGGCGACGAAATAACATCTCCAAACAGTTTCTCCTAAGGGTGGATCCAGCAGTATTCTCGGTGCAGACATGAACGTTCGCACTGACAAGTGCCAGGACTGTTAGTTAAAACGGTTAGACAACTAAGTTGTGTTCATTAAGACAGGCCCCAATTGTGTTGTTTCGGAACAATGCAACCAATTGAGGTTCCGCATGCGGAAATGAGGTTCAGCATTTCCGTCCGGAGTGATACTTTCGATTGCTGTTGGACGGAAATACGGCGCCGCATTTCCATTTTGCATCTTAGTCATGCACCAGTGCGACGGAAAACCGGCACCGAGTTTCCGTCCGGGGGAAACCTTTATACTCTCCAGAACGGAAATGCGGTGCCGCATTTCCATCCAACAAGTACGGTATGTGACAGTGGAACAAAAATGCGGTACCGCTTTTCCGTTCTGATTGAAAATCATGAATCACTCGAACTGAAATGCGGCACAACATTTCCGTCCGAGTCGCACTTTCCGACATTCCAGAACGGAAATGCGGTGCCGCATTTGCGTTTTGTATTTGAGGCATGGAGCTGAAGGACGGAAATGCGGCGCCTCATTTCCGTTTTGTATGTGAGGCATGGAGCTGTGGGACGGAAATGCGGCACCGTATTCCCGTCCGGGTGAGACCTTCATACTCTCCAGAACGGAAATGCGGCACGACATTTCCGTTCAACAACTAAGGTATGTGAAGGTGGAACGGAAATGCGGTACCGCATTTCCGTTCTAATTGAAATCATGAACCACGGGAATTGAAATGCGGCACCGCATTTCCGTCCAAGTCGCACCTTCCGACATTCCAGAACGGAAATGCGGCACAACATTTCCGTCCGGTTGAGACCTTCATACTCTCCAGAACGGAAATGCGGTACCGTATTTCCGTTGTCGCGCACCTCACTTCGGTAAGCTCTCCCCTCAAGTCATAGTTACTCGCTTGATGCGCGCGCCTAACTCCCAACGTGGCCGCCGGGCCAACTTGGAGCTCCGGCTGCTCACCGGGGCATAACGGTCCCCCCCTTTGATCTCCCAAAGAACCCTCCAACGATTTCGAACCAACGGAATTCCCTTTGGTAGTTGGCAGTCCAGAACAGCTCCCCACTCTTTGGTCGCTTTTCGGCTCGCTCGCTCACTCACTAGTTTTTGGTCACCAATGGGCTTGCACCGTTCTCGGGGTTTCTACTCCCTATATATACTTCTGTAGCTGTCCGCGGGGGTTTCACAAACAACCATGCCATTTTATGGCGAACCACCACGAACACCCTCGACTCCCGGTGATGAGTCGTGGTGAGTCTTGGCCCACCCACCTCGGCCCCTATGGACCGTGATGAGTCCCAAGACTCCCCACGACTACCACCACGAGGTCTCTGCCCCAGGGTGAGTCCTATGCCACCCCCACTAAGTCCCGCTAAGCTACCACCACCCCTTGTGGAGCCACCCCCACCGCAACCCGGTGTGCGGGGCTCCACCTAGTGAGCGCCTCTGCCTCCTTGAGTGCCTTGGGCACTCAAGGGTGCTTCAGCCCCCCATACCTATCGCTGCCACTGCCCCCACCACAGGGGCAGCCCCTTTTGTGTCCCGACCCCCTGCCCTCAAGGCAAAGGGCCGCGACACACACCCCTACCAACAGGGAGTCGATGTCCTCATCGGCTTGTCCATTTTGTGGAAACGAACATCCAAGTTGTGGCGTCCCACATCAAGGAGTTTGTTTCCGTACCATGGCGTCCCATGGCAAAGAACCAAACCCCACACTTGACTCTACTCTCCACTAGCTAGTTCGGCCGACTTCCTCCAAGTCCCGGCCAAGGGTGGAGCCTCTCAAGCTCCTCCTAGTGCACTCTTCTTGGCCTACTTCAAGGCCAAGGAACGATCCTCCCCGAGGATCGAATCGCCTTACTGCAACAATATTGCTTGCGACCGCTCATGATGCCGCTTTTGGCACCACCTTGAGCAAGGGTTCACCTCGAACCCTCTTTGACTAGGAAGATAATCTTGAACCAACCGCGCGCCCCAATCACTACAATTGGGTCCGCCTTGGAATGCTGGCCTGAGGTACGGGAACACGCCGAAGCCGCACTACGACTTCGTCCCGAGGCTACACGATTATAGTACGTGAACGGAAGCACGTAGCTTCCGCGTTAGCCCACACTACAAAGCAACCCCCTCGGTAGCGCAGTTATAGTACGCGCACGCGCCAGGTGCGCACTAGCACTTGAACTCCCAAATAAGGCGCAAGTTTCCTTGCCCCTTGGATGGGAGTCACCCGATTTCGGCACTACGCAAACACACGATTAACCCAATTTACCTCTCCCACTTTTGTAAGCTAGCATGCATTCTACACACTAGCCAACCACACATGCATCACCATTCCAAACAAAATAGGACGCACAACATTTGGAACCCATTTCCTTTATAACAAATTTTTGTACAATACAAGTTTTTGCAATCGGATTCCTAAGCTAGCTAAGCCGGGCTAAGCATGCATTTCCTCCCTCACGCTCCAAGGTTGATGTCCCCATCAACGCTTCTTCCGCTTTTGAGGTCGTCCTTCGAAAACTGCAACCGCCTCGGATGCGTTTCCCATTTCTGAGGCACGCACCCAAGATGCCTCCACATGATGATAGCCCTTCCATTTGACGAGATACTCCGTTTCTCGGTTCTTGAACCTCCTCGACTTAAGTACGCCTCCACCTCGTACTCAGGTTCATTTTCATGATCCAACAGCACAGGTGGCGGACGCAACACTTGATGCCGATTCGGATGCGCTTCATCTTTGAAGTAAGGCTTCAAAAGGGAGACGTGGAATACTGGATGCACCCTGCTGTTTGCCGGCAGCTCCAATTCAGACACATCCTCATTCATAACCTTCCGGATGCGAAAGGGTCCCGCATACGGAGGTACGAACTTTGGACTCACTTCCGGAGGTAGTCGGAAATTCTTGATGTTCAACCAGACCTCCGTGCCTGCCTCAAACTTGACTTCCCTCCGCTTCCGATTTGCCTGCCTTTCATACCGTTTCCTAGCTTTGGCAATGTTGTACTTTGCGAGCTTCAACAAACGCCCGCGTTCTTCCAGTACCGCCGCTACTGCCGGTTCCTCAACGTCCTGGGCGGCCCAACTTGTCGGCACCAGAGGTGCTTTTCCATAGACCAATACGAAAGGGGAAACTCCCGTTGCGGAGTGTTCTGTGTTATTATAACAGAACTTTGCCGCGTCTAAGTGTTCCACCCAGTCTATTTGGTCTGCCGACACGTAATTCCGCAAGATTTGCTTCACTACGGAATTCACTCTTTCCGTTTGGCCGTCGGTCGTAGGTCGGAAGGCGGTGCTCATCTTCAGCCTTGTCCCCATCTTCTTCCAAAGTGCCCTCCAAAATTTACTCGTAAACTTTGGATCGCGGTCCGAGACAATATCCTTTGGGACTCCATGATGCTTTAAGACGTGGGCGAAGTAAAGTCGCCCTGTTTCCTGCGCCGTTGCCGTCTCCTTGGTGGGGATGAAATGGCCCATTTTACTGAACCTATCCACCACTACCATGATTGCATCGAATCCTTTTGACAGCGGCATAGCAGTCATGAAATCCATCGAGACGCTTTCCCAAGTCCCCTCTGGAATCGGCAAGGGTTGTAACAGCCCCGCTTGCTTTTTGTACTCATTCCGGTTTTGTTGGCATGTGGTGCATGTCTTGACATACTCCTCTGCCTCCTCCCTCAGTTTGGGCCAGAAATACTCTTTCTTCAAGAGTGCCGCAGTGCACTTGGCTCCGCCGTGGTCCGCAAGCGGGCTATCATGGCATTCTCTCAAGAGGCTATCTCTGATCCCTCCCTTCGGCACGTAGAGACGCTTTTGCTTATACCGGAGCAGTCCATTTGCAAGTGGAACTACGATTTAACCCCCATCCTCAAGTCTTGCATCACGGACTTCGCCAGCTCATCCTTCCGGCAAGCCTTCCGGATCTTCCTTTGGAGCGCCGTCTCGCCCCTGAACACCAACAGGAGCTGCTGCTTTCTACTTAAAGCATCGGCCACCACGTTGTCCTGTCTTGGTTTGTACTGGATATCCACGTCGAACACCGCCAAAGTATCTTGCCACCTAAGTTGTTTTGGGGACAACTTGGGTTGCGTGGCAAAATACTTCACCGTGACATTGTCCGTGAATACCTTCACTGGGTTGGAACCAACATAGTGGCGCCAGAGCTCAAGACAGTGCACCACCGCCTTCATCTCCTTCTCGTGCGCCGGCCACCGTTGCTCCACTTCATTCAGTTTCTTACTTTCATAAGCCACTGGACGTCCATCTTGCATCAGTACACCCCCAATCGCGAAGTCCGACGCATCTGTATGAATCTAAAACGGACGATCGAACTCTGGGATTTTCAAGACTGGAGCTTCCGCCATCCGCTGCTTCAATTCAGCAAAATCTTGGCCACAAAAGGTGTTCCATGCCCAGACTTTGGATTTACACAGAATGTCTGACAGTGGCCCCGCGATCTTGGCGAAATTTCTCACATACTTCCGGTAATAGGAGGCGAGTCCTAGGAAGGATCGCACTCCCGGGACCGAAGTCGGAGGCTCCCAGTCCAAGATTGCCCTCACCTTCCTGTCATCCATTCTGATCCCATCCTGTGTAATCACATGCCCCAGGAACTCCACTTTTGTGACCCCGAATTCGCACTTTGAAGCTTTGGCATACAGCTTCCCTTCCCGCAATTTCTGGAACACCCTTTTGAGGTGCTCCAGGTGCTCCTCCTTTGTTTTCGAATACACCAAGATGTCGTCGATGTACACGATCACAAAGTCATCCAACCACTCTTGGAAAAGGCTATTCATCAGCGTGCTAAAGGTCGCGAGAGCGTTGGTGAGTCCAAAAGGCATCACCAAGAACTCATATGAACCATACCTTGTCCTGCACGCGGTCTTCTCCTCATCTCCTTCCGCCGCTCGAATTTGATGATAGCCGGAGCGCAGAGCGATCCGGCTGAAATACTTCGCTCCTGCCAACCGATCGAAAAGGTCGTCGATCCTTGGCAAAGGGTACCGGTTTTTGATAGTCACCTTATTCAAAGCCCTGTAATCGACACACATCCGCAGCGTCCCATCCTTCTTGTCTGCGAATAACACCGGGGCTCCGTAAGGTGACTTACTCGGCCGGATGTACCCCTTTGACATTAGATCTTTGAGCTGAGTCTTCAGCTCGACCAACTCTCTGTGGCTCAACCGGTAGGGCGCCTTGGCAGGCGGTTCCGATCTCGGTATCAACTCCTCTTCGCGGTGGCAAGCCGCTTGGTAAACCCTCTGGCATCACATCCTGGTATTTCTCCAAAATCCCCTTGATCCAATCTGGGCTCGGCTCCCCATCGCCTTCTCCCTTCACTTCTCTAATGTAAAGCAAAAACTAGGGCTCGTGTGCCTCCTCCACGGCCCACTCCCTTGCTGACAGAAGGTCTATTCGCCCTCCCACGGGCTTGGGCGTTTCCGACACTCGTAAGACCTCGCCACCATTCCCACATGGCAGCGTGACTACTCTCTTGCGGCCATCTATGACCGCTCCGGATTTGCTCAAAAAGGTCATCCCCAAAATGAGATCCACTCCATCGATCTCGCAGACGGTGAAGTTCTCACGTCCCTCCCAACTTCCCAGTTGAAGAGGAACATCAAACGCCAACCTTGTTGCCAATTGCGGTTCTCCTTTGGCAGAACGCACCTCAATAGAGGCCCCCACGTCACTTGTCGGGAGTCCCAGCTTTTGTGCCGTTGCCGGTGTCATGAAGGAGTGCGACGCTCTTGTGTCCACCAACAACGACACGTTAGTTCCGGATATTATCCCATCCACGAACAATAATTGACTCCCTTTACGTAAGGCGCCAGTTTCCTGATACAACTCACAAGAAAATTTGCCTACCTTGCAAGTTCTGGTGACCACCGCTTCCACCAAGCGACTGATGGTATCTTCCGACAGCTTTGTGGTCGCCCGAGTCATGTTCAATTGCCGGGGCTTCGTGCACTTTTTGGCCATGTGCCCGGGCTCCCCGCAATTGAAACACACTCCATCAAAGGTCGCCTTCTGTCCGTCATATGCGAGGTTTACTATTTCATGAGCAGAAACCATGAGCCATGAGCCATGAGCCGCATGAGCGGTGAGCCGAAGTCTAAGACACGCGGATTTCATGAGCGGACTCCTCCAAATTTGGAAATGCGGCAGATTAAACAAGTATTAAAATAATAGTTTTATATTTGACCTTGCCGTTTTTGGAAGTTACGGATCCTGTAATGCGGCAAAGATATGTCGTCAGTAACAACTCCGCTCATGGTTTTTTAGATCCGCTCATGGAAATGAGTGACCGTGCAACGAGAAATCCCGTATACCACGGCAAAAGGACGTCGCATACTGGCCTGTATAGAGTATTCCACGGTTTTACATGCCTTAACATTGGAATGAAGCTGACCCTTTTGCCGCGACTGAACCAATAGAGTCTGCACAATTCTATCATCTTCCAGTATTCGGCGGGAAAGTTTTGCAAGTGAACTAGGAAATGCGGTGCCGCATTAGGGTTCGCACGTGCGAAATTTCTGGGCGGTTTGGTGTTGCTGACTGCCGCATCTACCAGTACCTACGACGTTACTTGGAAATGCGGCGCCGCATTTCCTTGCCGGGGGTTGAATGAGGAAAGCAAAGTTTGGGAGAGCTGAAAAACAGGAACCCTCCAACACACAAAAATACATGCACGTGGAAACACGACTGAATGACATAGTATTATCGACGTTCGAGCAAAACAGGTTACTGGTAGGCAAGACATAAGTCGGACCTTTTTGTGGCCAGAGTCAGAGCTACTTGCAGCAGTACAGTTCTACTATCCGAAAAGAATGGGCGTACCATTGTGTTGGGACCGCAAGCCAAGGTCACTGGTCCCCTGGATCCATATTCAGAAGAGTGTGCACCTCTTGGGGCTCAACCCTGGTGCATGTATGAAGTGATGAGTTGTGGAATTACACCGGAGTCTCTTTAGGTACACGTAGTACAAATGCTTGCAAGGGCAGTATGATGCCCCCTTGTTCGCCATGATCTGGAAGTCGGTGCAATTGCAGGTGGGTAATTCTGAAATGGTGATGGTGTACACCTCATTGCGAACAGCTGAGCCTGCTGTGGCCATCTGATACACACGCCCGAAGTCTGGTGGGGGCACTTCTGTCGAGCTCTGGATTGTACAGTTCATCCGAAGTGCATTCCCCATCCTCGTCTCGTTCACTTTTGAGGGAGGTCGCCGCCTCTTCGGTTTCCCCCAACGGTGTGTAGGATGCTTAGAGCTGTCGGGTCCCATTGTTCTTGCTCTCACAGGGGTCGGTGGTGGAGGCTGTGGAAGCGGAAATGGTTGTCTGGGGACGTCAGTGCGCTACACCATCCGAAATCCTGCGGCGGTAAGGGCATCGGCCTCAACCTGACTCAGATCGCAGCCTGGTTCGACCGGCCACACCGGGGGAGCCTCTGGCATTGTTTGTATGCCGTACTTGGGCTTTCCATACACGCAAGTCATAATGTCGTGCCTGCAGAACCAGAACTGGGTGGTTGTCGCCTCCGCAAACTTTGCATGGACAAATCTTCCTGTAAAAGTAGGAGCAGGGACAACACCATCTGGATTCCTCCTTATCATCTCTAAACAATGTTGCCGTGTATCCACTCGAATTGCGGAACACCTGCCTCGAAACGACGGTTTTGTGCGAGCAATTCTCCACTGTGACGCAGACACAGTCGTCTCCACAATGGCTTGGCCATACTGCATAACAGGGGGCGGAATCTGGGGCAAGCGAGCGGTGGGAATTTCTCGCACGGAATCCCCGCTTGAAGGCGATGGCGATTTGGAATTTCTTGGGCTTCCACTGTTGGAAGACACATTGTGCGGCAACATGACGGGCCCTTGAGGTGCTGTCCGAATGTTCCTGTCGGATCTCCAGGAATCCTCTTCGCACCCGGGTTCCTCTTCAATCCTCCGCCTCACAGGGCGAGTACGGACGTCCCCCTCTAGGTGTTCACCTCTGCGGTGCAGAGGCGTCCCTTTGATCTTCTCTCGCAATGTTGTCGCCCATTTCAGTGGATTCTTCGACCTCGAAGCTGTTCGCACCAACAATTCCTCCCTGTCCGGCCCAAAGCCCCATTGTTTCCCGCTCAGGAACTTGTAGTACGTGGCTTGCTGCATGATTGCTCTGTCGATGTCCTCCGTTGTGGCCGTCACTACGTCCACCAGATGTGCGGCAGAAGACGCTCGCCAGGAGGAGTGCACTGATTCTGCCATATTCGTGTTTGGCATGTCCGTGTCGGAATCCAAGCACCGCTCCTACAAGGACACAGACAATGGTGAGGAACCAATGGAAAGGTCCGTAATAGAAAGACAATTGCACGAAAATGACAGGATCATACCTCCCGCATGTACTGTCCGAACTGTCGATACCGGAAATGCCACCACCCCAACCAGCTGTGCAAGGCTCCCAGATTGGTTGTCTCCACTGCACCTGACGTGTTCCACCAAGCCTCGATGATAGCAAACTTAACCTCCGCGTCATCAAATGTGGGTGCATCCTTCCACGCCGTACAAAGGACACGGTGTTCAGCCTGGAATGAGCTAGCAACAAATTTGGTAGTGTAGTGGGATAGACTCTGCATCCAATGGAATCCATAGGATCTCTCTTTCCCCTCCATTGGAACATTGGGGTCCTCACCGTACACACGCCGCACCGCTGCCCAGTTGGCCTGAGCGTTGTCTGCCATGAATCCCCTGAAATTGGGCTCTGGCAATCCCGCCCTTGCCATCTGCTCGTTTATGCCCTCCCACAGATGCATCTCCGACTGTGTGTCCTCCCCTTTCATCTCGCAGATTGCAATCGTCATGAGCCTCTTGGAATGATAGTCATAAACATGCACACCCATAGTCACCCACTGATGGTTTGTAATTTGCTTGATGTGATCAGACATCACCCAAGCATTTGATAGGTTTTCAATTGTCATGCGAGTGACCAAGTCAACTCCACTCCCAAGCCCACACGTCAACATTTTAAAAATGTAACAACGATCGGATTCGCTGCCTTGCCCTGGAAACCTGCTACCTTGGATGTAGTCATATCCAGTCATTCGTTTCACCTCCAGGATTGAGTGCATGTCCGACCCCCGGCCGAACTCCTGCTTGCAAGATACGATGTGATTCCGCACATTCGGACTACAAACGTGCGAGACGGACTCCAACAGGTCAAGCATCTCCTTTTCGTTCAAGGGCACTCGGTCTGAACCATCTTCAGACATGATTTTTCCAAGAGCAATCTTGTGGGCTGCCTTCAGCTGAATCTGCTTTGGTCTTGCTCCGGGGCTCAATTTCACCTCCTCTTTTATGATGTCATGTGCTTCCTGCACAGCCTCACGCATGTTGCCTCTTGCCAAGGGGTGGCAGTGGACCCCAACGTGTATGCAAGCTCTAGTCAAGTCCGGGAGCAAATGGATTACGTAATATTGCTTGGCTCTGCACATGGACATGCACGTCGGTGGTTCTTTGCAATGTGCGCACTTGAAAGTACCCGCAGGAGCTTGGCTGGAGACAATGAATAGATGATCGTTGTGCCAGTCCAATCCGTCTCGTTTCTCCGCCCTCCTTTGGAAAGAAAGTGGAAGCAGGCGGGATTCAGGCACCTCAGCTTCCCCGCACAGAGGACGTATCGTACACGAACACCATTAGCAATTTTCGTGCAGCTTCCTTTGCCGACTCTGGCCAAGCAGGGACACGTCTTTCCTTTCTCTTCTCTTCTGCTTTCGCATGCAGATCTTTCTCAGACTCGTCAACAATTCCGTCAGACATGTCCAGGTACCACGGGCATCCAACGAGATGCGCGGCATGCCATTGTTTCTGCATCTCGGGTGTGTAGACACAACTTGGACCCGCCACGGTCCAAGCCATGAAGAACGGGGGCTCTTGAGCCAGGGCCCCTGTCTGAAGAAGCACGTATTTCATATACCTGCAGGGCAGGGCAGTCAGCATGCGTGAGCAAAAGTTGAGAGCAACGTACTCGCAGAGTGCAACCGAAAACATAAAATGCGAATGCGGTGCCGCATTTCCCAGACAAACCTCATAACCAGGCTTCGCATAGAAGGACAGCTGGGCTTCACCTGTAAACAATTTGCATTGCAGCTTTTCCCGCTCCCTCCTAATGTGTAAACTCCACGCTCCTTCTTGCTGTCTGCAGCTCCCTGGCGAAGAGGTTGTCCTTGTACGCACATCTGAAACGTGTCACGTAGTCTTCCAGTGTGTGTGTTCCATCCCATTTGACGTACAAGCCGAATGAATTTGTATGCATTACGACTTGCTCCTTCGCATTCGTCATTACCTGCGATTCCCACATGCATTGTCACGTAGCAGTTCTGGGAATTCATTTCAGAAAAGCAAATCTGGGGAAGTACCTTGAATTACCTGGAACCACCAAGTCATGCGGTTGAGCCACACATCCACTGCAGGGTTGGAAACTTCGAGTGGGAAAGACCACATTGTCCTTATACTCTCCAATGCATTCTAGATCGACAGCCACCGTGTCTGCCATTTCCGATCCAATGTCAGGAGCAGGAAGAAGAGTGGCTATTGCTAGAAAGGAACTTCAGTGCATTGAAACCTCACCTTGTCTTTCGCCTCAACACATGTCGTTGAGAGGTGATGCAGTTTCTCCAACTGCATGGTCGGCTGCATGGCCCGAGAATAGTGTTTTGCAATCTCGGGGATGAAGTCCTTTCCAAGTGCCGGATCTGCAATGGCCACCAGCTTCATAAGCTTTGACTTGTATTTTGTTCTGGACTTGACCCCGACTTCCTTCAAGTGCTCAGTCAATGACTACAATGTTTTGACCTGCCCCTCACTTTCCATGAAGAAGCGTTTGGCATGGGCCAAATCCAGCTTGATGTTTGACTGCCAACAAAAACATGCAGAAGCGTTACATTCGATTCATGTGGAAAGATTACTGAAAATTGGGGAAGGATGAGTAGAGGGAAATGGGAGGATGACTTACTTCGTATATCACCTCCACCATTCCATCCATAGTGAGACGATACCATGTCCGGTCAGTTTTTGCCACGGCTTTCTGAATGAGCTCGGGCTCCAGCATTTCCGCAAACATGTGTGGATCAGTGAGACCAGTTTTCCTCACCCTATACAGCATATGTGCCATGTGGGTATGCACGTACGCATTTTCAGTGACCCTGCAAGGCACACTCTCCAGTTCAGTCCACGGAAGCACGGAAACAAAACAGATTGGAAACCGAAATGCGGCACCGCATTTCGAACGTGCTTGGGAGGGTATGAGTATCTTACGAGTTGAGGTCCGCCATGGCATTCTTGAGCAGGGAGGAGTCTGCCGCCTTCACCTTGAGGATGACACACTCCACCATGTAATGCCAGCCAATGTGCTTGGCATGGTTCTGCTTGATGTACTCCCACCAGGCAAGAAGTCGGTGATTCCTGTCCCACACAAAGAACATTTTACCCGACATATGGCCGAAGTCTGGATCACCCTTCAGCATTGCCTCGAATTCGTCGTTGCGAGTGTGCCAGTGGGTATCCCAGGTTGACAATTCGTCCGCAGTGGGTCCACGAGATTCGCCGTCCTCATTCTCAAGGAAAATGTAGAAGGCTGGCGAACCTAGACGGTACCCTTCTCGAAATGCGAACTTGAGCTTATCCACATCTCCGGGAAGTGCCTGCCTGATGATGGGAAGGGAGACCATGCGACAGAGTGGGATTCGAAGAGTCCGCTGGAATACCCTGCTGCCCAGAACTCTGCCAATGCTACTGTGTGTCTCCTCCAACATTGTATCCGCTGCACTTTGGAATTCCTCCGGAGACATTTCTGCAGGTGGCGGTAGGGGCTGAGCAGCTGGAGCATCCCCAACTAGAGCTGCACTCTGGGGAATCTTTGCGGGCAATTCTGCAATTGCAGAGGCCTCCTCCGGGCCTGCAGTATTCTAAAGATCTTCCTCAATGGTGGTCAGGTCTTGCTGCGAATGTTGAGCGGCAGCACCCTCCTCCGGTACCAGATCGACAAAATCGGTTGATCCCATTGCCTTTGCTGCAGCAGAGACGCCCCCAACATCACCAGGCTGGAAATCAAACAGGAATTGGGCTTCAGCTCGTGGAATCGGTTTTGCGGGAGACTGCTCCGCCCTCCCCCTGATTGCCTTGTGCTTCCGCATTCTTGCAGCTGAAGGTGTCTGCTGCAATTGAATCTGCTTCATTCACGAGGGTGGGGGGGAAACGGCCTGGCCCGGTTCAGAATCAAGTTGAAGGACGGGCTGCTTCTTCTTTGTCTTTGCTGGAGAAGGGCCCGACCCCTACTGGCGATTCTCCATGACCTTCGAACGCGAGTTGCTCTCTGGGGCTTTGAACTGCAAAGACTTGCCCTTCGACGCCGCGTCCTTGAAACGCACAAGGCTAGGCCCGGCGGGATGACCCGTGCTCGTGGATCGGTAAGGTGTGCGTGCTGCAGCTAGCTCCACGGACTCTTCCTGCGGCTCTTCAGATTCCTGCGATCCCTCCAGCACGTCCATCTTTCTGGTTAGGCATGCAAACATCTTCTGCATTCAAGTCTCCTAGCATACAGTCTAAGAATTGCAGAAGAAAAATGAGGGGGGTTTTGGTGCTCGATCAGCTGCGCGAATCCCGATAGCACGGAGCTCTCACTGGTGGCTGGGTTGCCTGCGTGGCCTGCTGCTACGAGATGGCAATCTCCTCCTGTAGACGCATCTGTTTCCTCCCCTTCGGCATTGGCCTACGTCCGAAGTACAATTTTCGGAGCTTGCGACAATGTCTCTTCTCTGGTGCACGCACTCCCTCCCTCTCAGGTTCGAGCATAAGAAGAACAGAGACAGGGAAAAGGGGCGAAGAGTGCAGATGGAAAGGGTGCAAGAGGGGTGACTGAGTAGACACGACAAAAGAAGATGAAACGGCGGTGATGCACCACTTGGGTTCGAAAGGCTTGGACGAAAGTGTCTCCTCGTGGACTATGCATCATTACGAAATTCGAATCGTCAAGGGTACGCCTGCCGTCCGAAAAACAAACATCATTATCCAACGGTCAGGCCGGCCGCCTCCTGCCACTTCAGTCAGATAGAGTGCAGACATGTGCCACAATTCCGTTGGTCCACGTGTTCACATATCATGGCATTTCCGTCCCAGCGTCTGATGAGTTAGAGTGAAAAAGCAAATGCGGCGCCGCATTTCCATTAAGTACCATCCCGAAGCTACACATACCGTAGTTGTTGGACGAAAATGCGGCACCGCATTTCCATTCCACCTTCACATACCTTAGTTGTTGAACGGAAATGCGGTGCCGCATTTCAGTTCCGATGGTTCACGATTTTCAGTGAGAACGGAAATGCGGTATGGCATTTCCGTTCTGGAGAGTATGAAGGTCTCCCCGGGACGGAAATGCGGTGCCGCATTTCCGTTCCGTTCTGGAATGTCGGAAGGTGCGACTCGGACGGAAATGCGGTGCCGCATTTCAGTTCCGATGGTTCACGATTTTCAGTCAGAACGGATGTGGCGGCCCTTTGCCTTGAGGGCAGGGGGTCGGGACACAAAAGGGGCTGCCTCTGTGGTGGGGGCAGTGGCAGCGATAGGTATGGGGGGCTGAAGCACCCTTGAGTGCCCAAGGCACTCAAGGAGGCAGAGGCGCTCACTAGGTGGAGCCCCGCACACCGGGTTGCGGTGGGGGTGGCTCCACAAGGGGTGGTGGTAGCTTAGCGGGACTTAGTGGGGGTGGCATAGGACTCACCCTGGGGCGGAGACCTCGTGGTGGGAGTCGTGGGGAGTCTTGGGACTCATCACGGTCCATAGGGACCGAGGTGGGTGAGCCAAGACTCACTGCGACTCATCACCGGGAGTCGAGGGTGTTCGTGGTGGTTCGCCATAAAATGGCATGGTTGTTTGTGAAACCCCCGCGGACAGCTACAGAAGTATATATAGGGAGTAGTAACCCCGAGAACGGTGCAAGATGGTGACCAAAAACTAGTGAGTAAGCGAGCGAGCCGGAAAGCGACCAAAGAGTGGGGAGCTGTTCTGGACTGCCAACTACCAAAGGGAATTCCGTTGGTTCGAAATCGTTGGAGGGTTCTTTGGGAGATCAAAAGGGGGGACCGTTATGCCCCGGTGAGCAGCCGGAGCTCCAAGTTGGCCCGGCGGCCAGGTTGGGAGTTAGGCGCGCGCATCAAGCGAGTAACTATGACTTGAGGGGAGAGCTTACCGAAGTGAGGTGCGCGACACTTGGTATCAGAGCTTAGAGTTCAGTACGCAATTGTCCTTGGATTGGCCTCATCATGGGGTCGGGCAAGCCAAAGCGAAAGCGGAACGGCCCAAAAGATGATGATCCTGGTGAGCCCGATGGGGGCGACGTGTCACCAAGGCGGCCGTTTGAGGAAGCGATGCATGTTTCCGAAAACGAGGCCGCTCAAGAGCGGGAGGAATCTGAGGAGTCGGAGCCTGAGGAATCCCTGAGAGCTCCGACCGACCAACAGATGCATCCTATGCCGACAGCCTTTTGAGAAGGGTTGTTGGCGCAATTTGGCGGGACGTTGACGTGTTGAAGGCGGCTAATGCCACTTCCACTAAGGCTAAGTTTAAGGTGAAGCCTAAGGAACCCGACACCTTCGAGGGCGTCCGAAATCGGAAGGCACTCAACACCTGGCTCTTGGAGCTAGAGTAGTACTTCCGGGCGGCCAAGTTGAGTGACGAGGATTGGGTGGAAGTGGCTCCCACCTATTTGAGGGGCTTTGCTCAACAATGGTGGCAGAAACGCCTTCACGACCGAGGTCCAAGCCCGGAAACCTTGAACTGGAGTGGGTTCAAGGAATTGATGAAGAGGCAGTTTGTGCCACTCAACGCGTCCTAGCTCGCCCGGGACAAGATGAGGAATTTGAAGCAAATAGATGACATTCGGGGATATGTCCAGGCTTTCAATGTGCTGTTGCTCAAAGTCGCGGACATGGCAGAACCAGAAATGGTCTTCAACTTTGTGGCGGGACTGGCCCCATGGGCCAGGCGGAAGTTGGAGGAGAAGCCACCTAAGACTTTGAACGAGGCAATTGAGAGGGCTGAATGTTTCTCGGATGTCCCTAAGGGTGAAAGACAAGGGCGTACGGAGCTGAACCACAAGAAAACCCGGCGGGAAGGTGACTCCTTCCGACCGGAAAAGAAGTGGGATAGGCCACGTGGCGACAATGGCACGTGGAAATCGAAGGGAGGGCCTTCACAAGTCAAGGCGACACCCGGTGCTTTGAAAGGAAAGGCGGGTGGAGCGGCCTATGGGGGGGCTGCTATTTCATGAGCCATGAGCAGAGTCGTAAGTGTCGAAAAAAACATGAGCAGGACTATTTTCAGGAAATGAGTGTCCGCGGGAATAGGGTTTAGGGTGTCACAGTCATAGGGGGAGAAGGACTGTTCGGCAATGTTTTTTAGAATTACATATTGAAAGGCAATGTTTCGCGAATGGTAGGGTGGTACTGATCTGTACAATGGGGGCCCATTTCAGCCTACCAGCCACTTGCAAAATCCACCCACACTCCCAATCCCAAAGGAAATGAGGAATGACGCATTTTGGGAACGATGGATACAGAATAGAACAAAAAGAGGGCACAATGGGATTTTTATTGATCCACATGAATTGCATTTGAAGCACGTCTACTGTGCTGATTGTGCAAACAAATCTTTAGCCCTGTGCCTTCTGAATACAAGTCACGTTGTCAATGGGACTTCGACTGCTCTCAAAACTAGCTCATGAGTCTTCGGGCTCCTCCAGGTAAACTGGATTGCAGCCGTTGTACCGCCCCTGTTGATGTTCACCACAATGTCCTGCCCTTCAATCATACCACCATCGAATATGGAAAGCTTCACGTTTTCGCCGTCCACACCAATGCGAATGTCCCCATACAATGGAGAAGATGAGCGCACTCCTTCAGGAGTATAAGTCTCTCCGATGGAGTCCACCCACGTCCACTGGCAGCAGTTCCACCGCAACAGCATAGCTGTGCGCATTCTTCTGCATGGGTGCCCGTCGTAGCTGGGAAAATCGGAATCAAGGATGCGCAGGAGCCACGGACTCCTTTGACCCAGATCGTCACCCCGCGCCTGGGAGATACTCAAAAGCGGACAATGTTTCCACATTCGAACCAGTATCTTCTGTGTAATCTGTGTACCAGATAACGATGTCTCCCGATGTGGCCGAATACATTGCATAATCGATGCCTCCATAAGGGCAGTCGTCTCGGTTCCGGAAGCACGGCATCCTTGCAAAGGAGGACCTGAGGACGTGTTTGATGCCGATGAAAATCACCTTGCGGACAGCAACGAAGCCCTTAGATTTTCGAAATGATGAGAAGCGGAAGAGCAGTGCGGGCTCCAATAATGGACCATCTGGGTCACAAGTACCCACCAATCATCGTGTAACGTGTTCAACAAGCCAGCGGTGGATGAACCGATACCTCTTTCTCATCCACGGGGTATAGTTTGAAATCTGCCACCGAAGTCCATCCCCCGGATGGAAATTCGGCGCCGCATTTACATCGAAGGGGGGATGGACTTCGTCGTCTCGAGTGGCTATAGGCCCACCTGGCACTTACTGCCCATAGTTTGCATGGCAGGGAAGGAAACTGAATCGGCTACATCCATGGATGAGCCAATCTTCACCCCTGCAGGTTCCTTTAGGGGGAAATTTAAATGTGCCCTGGAGTATTTGTGACGAATTGCAGCGTTTGCTTGAATTTCTTCCAGCCACCGCGCTGCTACCTCCTCCATCCGGGAGCTGCTGTCATTGAGCGTACTGCGCTACTCTTTTTCAGGGATGCCGTGCCGCCGAAATCCTGCTGACTGCCCTTATCATGGCCACAATTATGCTATGTTCAAACCACAATCAGGAGACATCATTGTCTGGCTTTCACTTTTCACAGACGCATCTGGAATCAAGCGGGAGTCTTTGCGCGCAATGGAGTATCTGGAGGGCTATTACCGCTTTGAGCGAGGTGAGGGCAAGTATTGCGCACCTCACTTCGGTAAACTCCCCTTCAAGTCATAGTTACTCGCTTTGATGCGCGCGCCTGACTCCCAACCTGGCCGCCGGGCCAACTTGGAGCTTCGGCTGCTCACCGGGACATAACGGTCCCCCTTTGCTCCCCCACTAAACCCTCCACCTATTTGGGCCTAGTGGAATTCCCTTTGGTAGATGGCAGTCCGGAACAGCTCCCCACTCTTTGGTCGCTTTCCGGCACGCTCGCTCACTCACTAGTTTTTGGTCACCAACGGGCTTGCACCGTTCTCGGGGTTACTACTCCCTATATATACTTCTGTACAACGCAATGATTGGGCCAGACACTATTATAGGAGACTTTGCGGTAGTACCTTGTAATCTTTTCATCTCCTCTACCAGTGCGTTGTACATTATGTCCGCCCATTGTACCTCTCGTCCCTTCAGGCCTTTGAGTATTTCCTCCGTGAAGGATCTGCTCAAATACTGTTGGTTCTGTTTCATGGCAATCAGAACGTTCAATACCTGGCCTACCTCTTTTAACCCTGGGTACACAGCCTTGGTACAAGCATAACCCTGAGTTTTAAAGAAACTCCCTTCTTGGAATAAGTCCTCTATTTGCAGTCTTGCCCTGTGTTGCTCCACATGCACCTGACCTGCTGGTATTCGAAACAATTGCTGGAGGTATAGGGGAGTAATCATTAATTCAACTCCCTTCACCGTTGTTGTTCCTGTCCTTGGCTCAAAGTTCTGCAAAAATTGTAACATGTACTGTCTATGGTGTAGTGTCCAATCTAGGCTTTGCAATCCTTGCAATCTCAGCTCCTCCAGTATCTGTATCGCCTGTGGGGTAGCAATTGTTTGTTTCTGCAGAATCGTGGTGCTCTTCACCCTGATTTCCTCCATGCCTCTCACTCTCTTCATTTTAGACTCACCGAACTGTTTTGGCTGTAACAACTGTAGGAATGCCTGTAGTGCACAAAGCATGAACGTATGGTTGCCACAGAAAGCTATGGGTAATTTGTTGTAAGCCTGCGGGGCTTGCAAGCATCGCTCAAGAGAAAAGCTCCGCTCTATCCTTTCGTGTCTATGCCACTGCGTAACTAATATTACGAGCGTATAGTCTGTTAGTTCCTCCATAGTTTCTAAGGTATAGCATTGATGGTCTGTCCTGTCGAGACGTCCGTTACTCAGAATGACGCCGCCTCTTGCGCTCAATTTCCCTCCATTTTCTTGATCCTTTCTCTGGTTTTCTATTGGTTGTATCCGCCGTGACTGGATTTTAGATTTTATCTTCTTTAGTGGACTTTCCTTGTTGGATAGTCCACTAGGATCACACATGTGACAAGAATTCGGCTTTTCTGTACTTGCCGTTCGTTCCGTTTCCTTTTTTCCGTACTCATTAATGGGCCCGCCTTTCATCCCTTTTGACGGCCGTTCTTATCCTCTTTCTTTTTGACACCTGTTCTTGCACTTCCTTCTCGGCTGTGTGTCGCGCCCTGACCTCCACGTGTCCATTTTTAAAGTAATTTCCGTTTCCTCTTCCGTCAGCCATTTTCCTGAAGTTATTATGTGTCCACTTGTCACTGATTCTATGGATCGTGTAACTTTAGTAGGCTGTGTTGAGCTGTGACAGGCTGTGTCATACTGTGTTACGCTGTGATAGGCTGTGATGCATTGTGGTAAGCTGTGATAGGCTGTGACACGCTGTGGTAGGTTGTGATAGGCTGTGTTGCGCCGTGCTGGGCTGTGATAGGCTGTGTTGCGCCTTGCTGGGCTGTGATAGGCTGTGTCACGTCGTGATGGGCTGTGATAGGCTGTGTTGCGCCTTGATGGGCTGTGATAGGCTGTGTCACGTCGTGATGGGCTGTGATAGGCTGTGTTGCGCCTTGATGGGCTGTGATAGGATGTGTCACGTTTGTTTTGCCCACCCTGGTCATATATGCTGGGCCTAGCGACAAGTGTTCCATACTCCGTTCGTAACACTGGTGCAGCCCGTGACTGCTCTTGCGGTTCAACATGCAAATCATGCTGCAGGGGTTTGTCATGGATACCACTATACCCCTTCAACTTATTTGCATTGACTCTTCCCAGCATTTCTTTGTTAATGGTTTGTAACATGGCGGTGTTGTTATCATACATCTTTTGTATGACATAAGGTCCTTTCCACGGTGATTTAAGCTTAGAAGCTTGAATCTTTCCTTTCTTCTGCAACCATAGAACCAAATCCCCCGTCTTAAAAGTCTTTAACTTGCCTTCATCAAACTGTTCCTTTCGCTTCATCTGAATTCTGGTCATATTATCAGCTGCATCAGCACGTACTTCTTCCACATGGTATAATTCATGTTTCCTGACCTTGATGGAGTCTTGCAATTCCATTCTTTTTCCCCACTCCGTTCTCATGGTAGGTAACAGGAATTCCACTGGAAGTTAGGCTTCCATGCCATAAACTAATTGGAATGGTGTATACTTAGTGGTGACTTTATATGAGGTCCTGTATGACCACAAAGCTGTCAGCAGCTTTGTATCCCAATCCGTTCTGTTTGCATTGACTATCTTAGCCAAGATAGTACATAGTATTTTGTTGGTAGCCTCTGCTTGCCCATTACCCTGTGGGTAATATGTTGTACTCTTTCTATGCACAATCATAAACTCTTTAGTCAACAACTCAATGGTCTCATTCATGAAGTGACTTCCTTGATCACTGATAAATTCTAAGGGACAGCCAAATCGTGTAAGTATGTTCTCGTACAGGAACCTTGCTGTGGACTTGGCTGTGTTGTCCCTCAAAGCTTTAGCTTCCACCCACTTTGTAGTATAATCAGTGGCTGTAATTATGTACCTGTTTCGTGTATTCTTGGATGGTGGGTTAATTGGTCCAACAAAGTCTAGTCCCCATTTCTGAAATGGTTCCGTAGGCATTGTAGGATGCAAGGCCATCCTTCCAGATCTCTGCAAAGGTCCTAGCCTCTGACATTCATCACACTTCTGACAATACTCATGTACATCTTTGAACAAAGTAGGCCACCAGTATCCTGCGAGTAGTATCTTTCTACTGGTAGTCTCTTCTCCAAAATGACCTCCAGCCACTCCTTTATGAACTTCCGCCAAAACTTTATTTACTTCATGGTGGTACAAGCATCGTTTTAGTACTCCATCAGGTCCTAACTTATACATTCTGCTTCCTACCATAGTATAAGGTAAAGCTTTGATATCGATTCTCTTCCTCTGCTCCTTACCATAACTAGGTGGGCACTGACCATGAGCAAGGTAGTATCTGATTGGCCACTGCCAATCTAACCATTCATCTGCACTTCTTTGCACCTCCATTACAAATAAACTCGCATCAGGTAACTGATCGTCCACTCCAGTGGCGGCCTCTCCTGTTGTTAGTCGTGACAAATGATCTGCCACAAGATGCAAACGGCCAGGCTTGTAAATAACCTCGAACTCAAACTCATGCAAGATTATTAACCATCTTGCTATTCTTCCGCTTATCAGAGGTTTGTTTACCAGGTATATCAGAGCCTGGTGATCCACATAGAACATAAACTTCTTGCCCAACAGGTAATGCCTGAATTTCTTCACTGCATAGATCATTGCCAATGCTTCTCTTTCCGTTGTATTATAGTTCCTCTCAGCACTGTTCATCAACCGGCTAGCATAGTACACAGGTGAATCTATATTCCCTGTAACATTCTGGGCTAACACCGCTCCCAACGCTTCTCCTGATGCATCGCAATGAACATGGAATACTACATGCCAGTGAGGGTTAATCAGTACAGGTGTAGTTGTTACTGACAGTGTAAGTTCCTCAAATGCCTGTTGACATTCCGCTGTCCAGGCAAACACTGCATCTTTCTTCAGTAGTTTGCTCAATGGTGCTGCTATTTGTGCATACCTTTTGACAAATCTCCTGTAATAACTGGTTTGCCCAAGGAATCTTCGTAGACTTTTAACATTCACTGGTGGTGGAGAGGCTTTAATGGACTCTGTCTTTCTGGGATCCACAAGGAGTCCCTTCTTACACACAATGTGTCCCAGAAGCACCCCTGAGTTCACACAGAAAGTACACTTCTCTGGATTCAGGCCCAGACCTCTCATCCTGCATCTGACCAAGCATAACTCCAATTTATGCAAGTGCTCATTCTTAGAGCTGTACACACTGAAATCATCCAAGAACACCTGCATGAAATCATCCAGATACTCATGAAAAGATTCACTTATCACTCTCTGAAAGGTCGCTGGTGCATTACAAAGTCCAAAGGGCATGACTTTGTATGCATAAGCCCCCAGTCTGTGATGAAAGCTGTTTTCCCTTGGTCTTCTTCTGCCACTTGCACTTGATTATAACCACTGAAGCCATCCATGAATGAGTACATTTCATGGCCTGCCACAGTGTCTAATACTGCTTCTGTGAATGGCAAAGGGAAAGGATCTTTCTTCGTACAAGCATTCAGCTTCTTATAGTTCATACATACTCTTAGTTTGCCATTCTTCTTGGGAACTATAACAATGGGTGACAACCAAGTTGTATACTCTATTGGGTATATAAACTTAACCTCAGCCAACTTCTTTATCTCTTCTCCAACCTTCTGTGCGTAGTTGGGATTCATTCTATACCTCGCCTGCTTGATTGGTACTGACCCTGGTTCTAGTTCAATCTTATGCTGACAGACTTCAGGTGGTATCCCTTTTAGATCCTCATAGCTCCAAGCAAATACATCTCTGTATTTGATGAACAAGCTTTTAGCTTCTTCGAAAAATTCCGGCTCCAAATCAGCTCCTACTTTCACCATCCTCGGTTCTTCCTTAGTTCCCACATTTACTTCTCTCACCTGCTCATCAGCTGTGATTGTCCAACCAGTTACCACTTCATCCTGTAAGCTCACAGTGGGGGCTGCTATTTCATGAGCGGCATGAGCATGAGCGGAAAAAAAAAAAGCATGAGCAGACCATTGTAAGTCCACGGAAATAGGGTTAGGAGGCACGGAAATAGGGTCATGTGAAGTTGGAATGTGGCACCAGTGGACTTGAAATGCAACATTTTATTGCATTTACTTGCCGAAAATGGCTAAGTCCCAGATCTGACTAGGCCCGGAACTGGAAAAATGGCGCCGAATTTCCGATTTTGGTGCCAGTCAGATCTGGGACTTAGCCATTTTAGGCCCCGAACTAGAACAATGGCGTTTTTTTTTTTTTTTTTTTTTTTTTTTTTTTTTTTTTTTTTTCGGTGCCATTTTACTTGTTCGGGCCTAAAATGGCTAAGTCCCAGATCTGACTGGGCCCGGAACTGGAAAAATGGCGCCGAATTTCCGATTTTGGTGCCAGCCATTCTAGGGACTTAGCCATTTTCGGCCCTGAAAGTACCCACTGGCTATGCCTCTGCTTTCAAAAAACATGTGGTCAAACAAAAGTTGAGCCAATTGAAGTCGCTCTAGTACTTGAGATGGAGAGTGGGTGAGGTCTGTATGGTGGAGTCTTTTAGCAAAGGTGCCATTGGCTTGACTTATATAACATGATAGAATGGTTTCTCCTCTTTTCACCATTTCCGTATCACTAGAAGAAGATCTGCTTACATCTATAAGTGCAAGGTGTTAGCATAGTTAACACTTGTGTGTGGAAAAGAGCTTGATAGATAGCTCTTAAGTTACAAGCTGTTGCAGGGTTTGCAAGAAGAAAGTCTTGTGGTGTTTATGTACAAGAGGAGGTCTTCAAGAAGAGCATCATTGAAAGTTTGAGAGCTTGTGAAGAAGCTCTTGTTCTGCAAGTGTTGCAGGGTTTGAGGAGTTCAAGAAGAGCTCGGGTGTTAAGGAAGCAAGTGGTGCATGTGTGGAGTATGGTTTCAGCTTGTGGGAGTCTTCAACTTCCATTTTTCCTGTTCGGGGCCGAAAATGGCTAAGTCCCAGATCTGACTGGGCCCAGAACTGGAAAAATGGCGCCGAATTTCCGATTTTGGGTGCCAGTCAGATCTGGGACTTAGCCGTTTTCAGCCCGGAACAACAAAAATATCGTTATTTTTTTATTTTTTTTTTTTTTTTTTTCGGCGCGATTTAACCAGTTCGGGGCCGAAAATGGCTAAGTCCCAGATCTGACTGGGCCCAGAAATGGAAAAATGGCGCCGAATTTCCAATTTTGGGTGCCAGTCAGATCTGGGACTTAGCCGTTTTCGGCCCCGAACTGGAAAAATGGCGTTTTTTTTTTTTTTTTTTTTTTTTTTTTTTTTCGGCGCCATTTTTCCATTTCGTTGCCGAAAATGGCTAAGTCCCAGATTTGACTGGCACCAAAATCGGAAATTCGGCGCCATTTTTCCAGTCATGCAGGTAATTCCAAGAGCGGATGGATGGAAATCCGGCGCCGGATTACCATCCGCCAGCTAGGTCGGCGCGCAAAATTTCCGTCATGCAGGTAATTCGAAGAGCGGATGGATGAAAATCCGGCGCCGGATTTCCATCCATCCGCTCTTCGAATTACCTGCATGACTGGAAAAATGGCGCCGAATTTCCAATTTTGGGTGCCAGTCAGATCTGGGACTTAGCCGTTTTCGGCCCCAAACAAGAAAAATGGCGTTTTTTTTTTTTTTTTTTTTTTTTTTTTTTTTTTTCGGCGACTTTTTTCCATTTCGTTGCCGAAAATGGCTAAGTCCCAGATCTGACTGGCACCAAAATCGGAAATTCGGCGCCATTTTTCCAGTCATGCAGGTAATTCCAAGAGCGGATGGATGGAAATCCGGCGCCGGATTTCCATCCACCAGGTAAGTCGGCGAGCAAAATTTCCGTCATGCAGGTAATTCGAAGAGCGGATGGATGAAAATTCGGCGCCGGATTTCCATCCATCCGCTCTTGGAATTACCTGCATGACTGGAAAAATGGCGCCGAATTTCCGATTTTGGGTGCCAGTCAGATCTGGGACTTAACCGTTTTCGGCCCCGACATGGAAAAATGGCGTTTTTTTTTTTTTTTTTTTTTTTTTTTTTTTTTGGCGCCATTTTTCCATTTCGGGGCCGAAAATGGCTAAGTCCCAGATCTGACTTGCACCAAAATCGGAAATTCGGCGCCATTTTTCCAGTCATGCAGGTAATTCCAAGAGCGGATGGATGGAAATCCGGCGCCGGATTTCCATCCACCAGGTAAGTCGGCGCGCAAAATTTCCGTCGTGCAGGTAATTCGAAGAGCGGATGGATGAAAATCCGGCGCCGGATTTCCATCCATCCGCTCTTGGAATTACCTGCATGACTGGAAAAATGGCGCCGAATTTCCGATTTTGGGTGCCAGTCAGATCTGGGACTTAGCCGTTTTCGCCCCGACATGGAAAAATGGCGTTTTTTTATTTTTTTTATTTTTATTATTATTATTTTTTGGCGCCATTTTTCCATTTCGGGGCCGAAAATGGCTAAGTCCCAGATCTGACTTGCACCAAAATCGGAAATTCGGCGCCATTTTTCCAGTCATGCAGGTAATTCCAAGAGCGGATGGATGGAAATCCGGAGCCGAATTTCCATCCGCCAGCTAGGTCGGCGCGCAAAATTTCCGTCATGCAGGTAATTCGAAGAGCGGATGGATGGAAATTCGGCACCGGATTTCCATCCGCAAGGTTGGTCGGAGAACGGATGGATGGAGATCCGGCACCGGATTTCCATCCTGCAGGTAAGTGGAATCCCGGATGGATGGAAATCCGGCGCCGAATATCCATCCTGCAGGTAATTCGAATCCCAGATGGACGGAAATTCGGCGCCGGATTTCCATCCTGCAGGTAATTCGAAACCCGGATGCATGGAAGTTCGGCGCCAAATTTCCATCCTGCAGGTAAGTGGAATCCCGGATGGATGGAAATTCGGCGCCGGATTTCCATCCAGCAGGTAAGTGGAATCCCGGATGGATGGAAATTCGGCGCCGGATTTCCATCCAGCAGGTAAGTGGAATCCCGGATGATTGGAAATTCGGCGCCGAATTTCCGTCCAGCAGGTAATTCGAATCCCGGATGGATGGAAATTCGGCGCCGCATTTCCATCCAGCAGGTTACTGGAATCCCGGATGAATCGAAATCCGGCGCCGAATTTCCATCCTGCAGGTATTTCATCGCTGAGAATTACCTTCCTGCAGGTAATTCTGATCAATGAATTACCTTCCTGTAGGTAATTCTCAGCGATGAATTACCTTCCTGCAGGTAATTCTGAGCGAGGAATTACCTTCCTACCTTCGTCGATAAGAATTACCTGCAGGAAGGTAATTCATCGATCAGAATTACCTGCAGGAAGGTAATTCTCAGCGATGAAATACCTGCTTAATGGAAATTCGGCGCCGAATATCCATACGCCAGCGATCCGACTTACCAGCTGGATGGAAATTCGGTGCCGGATTTCCATCCATCCGGGATTCACTTACCTGCTGGATGGAAATTCGGCGCCGAATTTCCATCCATCCGGGATTCGAATTACCTGCAGGATGGATATGCGGCGCCGGATTTCGATCGATCCGGGATTTCACTTACCTGCTGGATGGAAATTCGGCGCGGATTTCCATCCATCCGGGATTCAACTTACCTGCTGGATGGAAATTCGGCGCCGAATTTCCATACATCCGGGATTCGAATTACCTGCAGGATGGATATGCGGCGCCGGATTTCGATCGATCCGGGATTTCACTTACCTGCTGGATGGAAATTCGGCGCCGAATTTCCATACATCCGGGATTCGAATTACCTGCAGGATGGATATGCGGCGCCGGATTTCGATCGATCCGGGATTTCACTTACCTGCTGGATGGAAATTCGGCGCCGGATTTCCATCCATCCGGGATTCAACTTACCTGCTGGATGGAAATTCGGCGCCGAATTTCCATACATCCGGGATTCGAATTACCTGCAGGATGGATATGCGGCGCCGGATTTCCATCGATCCGGGATTTCACTTACCTGCTGGATGGAAATTCGCGCCGGATTTCCATCCATCCGGGATTCGAATTACCTGCAGGATGGATATGCGGCGCCGGATTTCGATCGATCCGGGATTTCACTTACCTGCTGGATGGAAATTCGGCGCCGAATTTCCATCCGGGGGCTGGTCTCTGTCGGAGAGGTGCCGGCCTCTCCGCCGCTCTGTTGGATATTCGGTGCCGAATTTCCGTCCGGCGGTTGAAATATGACGGCCAGGTGCCGACCTCTCCCCCCTCCCCAACCGCATTGGAATGGCCCCGGATTGAAATTCGGCGCCGTTTTCCCATCTGGGGAGGTTTTATGTCGGCCAGTTTTCAGTCTGACACCCGACAAGACTTCCTTGGGGGGGCCCGGATGGAAATTCGGCGCCGAATCTCCATCCAAGGGATGCTCTCTGTCGAACACGTGCCGACCTCTACGCCCGAGGCGACTTCATCCGGGCGTCCCCTGTTCGATATTCGGTGCCGAATTTCCGTCCGGGGGTTGAAATGTGACGGCCAAGTACCGGCCTCTCCCCCCTCCCCGACTGCATCCGAACCGCCCCGGATGGAAATTCGGCGCCGTTTTTCCATCTGGGGATGTTTTTATGCCGGCCAGTTTTCGGCCTGACCCCCCGACACGACTTCCTTTACCTGCTGGATGGAAATTCGGCGCCGAATCTCCATCCAGGGGATGTTCTCTGTCGCACACGCGCCGGCCTCTGCGCCCGAGGCGACTTCATCCGGGCTTCCCCTGTTGGATATTGGGTGCCGAATTTCCATTCGGGGGTAGTAATGTGACGGCACGGTGCCGGCTTCTCTCCCTTCAGCCGTCATCATCCGGACGGCCCCACTTTCTGACTGCATACCGTTGGCAGTTATTGCGCAAAGACCAGGGCCGCATTCCGGAGACAAGGTTCATTAACACTCTGACTGTGGATTTTTGAGATAGTTGGCTCCCTGGATTTGGATCAGGCTTCGTCGCTCGGACAAATTGGCATCGCATTCATTCCCATCGCTGCATCCCCCTTCTACCAGGGAGCTTCCCCGCACTCCATCCTGGGAGTCTTGTGTGCACATCTCCCATGGCGGAAAACCCGAGCGCTACAGTGTACTGCCCTCCTCACGAGCATAGAGCTTCATTTCCGTGCAGAGGGGACACCTGCCGGGTGATGGAGAAATATCTGTGCGTTCGATACCACCTGAAACCGGGGTCGGTTTTTTTGGAGGAGGAAAGGAAGGACTCTAACGGCCTTATTGTCAACAGTATTGTTGTGCTCCACGATGATTTCGGCGATGGCAGGGAATGGCGAGTTCCACCATTGGACAGCGTCATATACAGGGCTGTTGGGGACTTCATTTGCCCGCCAAATGCACCTTCTATCCTGGCGCCTTCCACGAAACAATCCGCGAATCAGAGAGTGGCTACCTCAAAGAGAGAAGTCCGCAACGAAGTAAATCCAGAGCCGAACCCATCCATGAAGACGAGCCAGAACCGGGTTGTTCACAACCTGTCCGACTCAGACGAGGTCATGGAAGTTCCGAGGTCGTCCTGGAGATCAGGCAAGTCCTCAATGGACGTCAGTGGAGGAGGGAGTCATATTCCCAGCACGAGCACTGCAGTTCGATCTATTCTTGAAATTCTGCGAGGGCTTCACCTGGAGGGACACCGGTCGGAGCCTGGCCGGGCTGGACTACAGCAAGTTCGCAATTAAATCGGTTACATGCCTTCCCGCCGACGTCGATGGTAATATCTTCTTTGAGTTCCCTCCTCGGGCGGACTACTCGAGGGCGTCCGGAATGTTGACAGATATGGATAGAAAACATGACGGTCATCCTTGGTGCGTTACCAAAACCACCAGCATGAAGATGCTCGATGGTGTGCGGGTGCGCTACGTTGTTTGTGCGGGCGCGTTGCGGTGTTTCTCCCCAACTTGCTTCCACTTTAAATCCAGAGGTCACAGGAACGAGACCGATTGGACAGGCACAGCTCATCAACCATTTCGAGCTCAGGAGAAGGTTCCGAACTCCACATTTAAGTGTGCGCATTGCAAAGAACCACCACACTGCATGTCTGTTTGTAATGCCAAGCAATTCTATGTGTTGCATCGTTTCCCTGACCTCACCCGAGCTTGCATACACGTTGGTTCCCATTGTCACAAATTGGCGAGGGGGAACTCGCGGGAGGCTGCCCACGAAGCAGAGCAGCTCGTTCAGGAGGAGGTTAAGTTGAGATCGGGTGCCAAACCCAAACAGATACAGCTCCAAGCCGCCCATAAGATGGCATTGGCCAGAATTATGTCGGAAGACGGCTCCGATAGAGTTCCTCTCGACGAGAAGGAAATGGAGGCATTGCTGGAGTCGGTGTCCCACGTATGTTCACTGAATGTCCGAAACCACATTGTCTCATGCAACAGAAAATTGGGCGCGGCTCGGATATGCACTCCATTCTGGAGGTGAAGCGACGATGTGGATATGACTACATTCATGGAAGTAGGTTTCCAGGACAATGGACTGAGGCAGATCGTTGTTTCGTATTCAAAATGTCCACGTGTGGACCTGGCAGCGGCGTCGAACTGGTTGACAGGATGACGAGTAGGAACTTGTCAAACAGTTTGGTCATGTTCGACCATATCAAGTGAATTACAAATCACCAGTGGGTGACAATGGGTGCACATGTCTACGACACCCACTGCAGGATGCTAATGACAATTGCTATTTGTGAGATGAAAGGAGAGGACACACAATCGGAGATGCTTCTTTGGCAGGGAATAAACGAACAGATGGCAAGGCGGGATTGCCCCCTCCGAATTTCCGTGGTTTCATGGCAGACAACGCACAAGCAAATTGGGCTGCCATTCGAAGGGTGTACGGGCAAGACCCCAATGTTCCCATGGAAGGCAAGGAGAGATCTTGTGGGTTCCATTTTCTGCAAAGCCTTTCGCAGTACACAACCAGGCTCGTGGCGCCAGATTTCAGAGAGGAGCACCCCGTTCCATGTGCCTTGCGTGGAAGCGCGCTCCTACCTTGGATGATGCAGAGACACAGTTTGCATGCATACGGGCTTGGTGGACATCGTCAGGTGTTGTAAGGAAATCAGACGAGGGAGCAATGGTCAGTTGGCTAGCATGGTGGCATTATCGTTTCCTCCAGTTCGGCGACTATATGCGGGAGGTGAGTTGCACGTCTGAACATGCTAAGTCCGAACTGGCTAAGTCCGAACATGCACTGGAAAAATGGCGCCGAATTACCTGTCATGAGGGGACCTATAGCCGCGGAATTCGTTCCCATTTTTCGCCAGAGAGACCTATTACCGCGAAATACGTCGCCGTTTTTCAGGTTACGGACCCTATTACCGCGAAATTCGGCGCCATATTTGCACATGTCGCTGGGAATTGGCATGAGCGGAAGACGAAATATCATGAGCACAACTGTCAAAAGTGCAATTTTCCCTTCAAGGGGCCGATTAATATATTTGTTTTTCCTGACACATTGCATTAAATTATTGTTTTTTATTGTTTTTTATTTTCGAAATTTGTACTTCTGCTCATGAAAACCGATTGTGTTACTACTCTGCTCATGCCGCTCATGCCGCTCATGCTGCTCATGCTCATGAAATAGCAAACCTCCTCACAGTGGCTGGTTCTTCTAGGATTTCTATTTCTCCTTCTCTTTCTTCATAGAAATGTGATGGGTAAATGCTGGTTTCTTCTTCAGTTGGTGTTGCTGTCACTACACCACAGCAGATACCTCTCAAACAATTTAGGCTTGCATCTCTGCAACCTGCTCCCACTCTGGGTGTGCAGCAAATAGGGTAGCTTCCTGCTCCTCATCCAGTCCTCCTCTCCAGTCATACTCTCTGACTCCTCGAGGTCTTCTTGTAGCAGGTAATCTACTAGATTTCTTTGTGGTAATTTGTATCTCGTGTATCCCATTATGCACGGTTAGTAACTGAGAATTCCAGTCATGGAATACTCTGGCCTGTTTCAGCCACGGACGTCCCAATAATAAGGAGTAAGCCTCCATGACTTCATCCATTTTTAATACAGTTACTGTGATCATAAAGATCATTTTCTGTATCTGTATCTTAACTCCTCTTATTAATCCCAATGGCTGTACATTTCTTTGATCTGCCATTGTTACTGTAAATGGGGCTGGTTTCATGTTACTTAGACCAAGCTTCTTCCTTAATTGGTCTGTCATGATATTTACTCCAGAACCACCATCTATCAGTACATCAGTTAGTTATGTGCTTCCAATTCTCAATTGGATTACTGGCATAGAATCATCAAAGTCCATGACTGGTTCTCGCCCTTCCGGCTTCACATTATAACTGGTCACCTTGCTGTTCAGGTCTGTGTTTCCTGTCTCTTGGGCAATCCGATTGATTGTTTGATACAGCCTGTGCCTACAATAAGGTGCCACAGCTAATAGCTGTCCAATGGTAATTTCTGCTTTGGTCTGACATATTACTTTAGCCAAAGTCTCTTCATTACTTTGCATGTCTGCATCTTCTTTTTTCCTTTCTTCCTCACTCCCTTCTTTTTCTCCATCCGAATCAGAGGAATCTGCCACAGGAATATCAGTACTCTTTTGCATTTCCCTTATAGTATCTGCCACTTCCTTGTGCAGTTCCTTCTCATCTTTCCAAGTCTCTTCATCTTCAGGCATATCATTGCCACTTCCAGTCTCATCTTCTTCCTCTTCTACTGGAGGTATTAGTTTGGCTTTACTTCTTGTTACTATCATTGTACTTACTTCTGGTACAACACATGGCCTAACCATGTGAGCTGCCACCACTGGGTCCTCATTCACAGGAGCTCTCATCTCATTCTGGTGTCTTATCCAGAATGAATAGGCTGCCTTGCGATGTCCTGGCTGATTACAATAGTAACATAGCTCCTCACCATTGGGTCCTCGCCCTTGGTCTGTTCTTGGATTATTTCTATAATCCTGATTCCCGGGCTGGTAATTCCCCTTGGATTACCCTGATAGTTGCCTCTGGAATTTCCTTGGTAATTCCCTCTTGAATTACCTCTCCCTTCCATGCCATTGTTATAACCACCAGACCTACCATAGTGGTCCTGATCATTGTTTCTTCTTGGCTGAGGCTGCACCTGATGCACCCTTACTTGCCTAGGTTCTCTTGCAGCTGTCCTTCTGTTGTAGTAACAATTCTCAGTAGAATGGTTATCCATTTTACAGATAGTATAGTGTTTCTCCTTCATGTGGCATTCTGTGGTGGTATGGCCTTCATTCTGGCACTTTGCACACCATACACCCTTCCTCCAATGTGTTGCAGCCTCTGTGGCATACTTCTTCAAGATTTCTTCCAATCTTTTTTCATAGTTATCCCTCTTCAACTTCTCCTTTCTCTTACTCTTTCTTTTTAGTTCTTGCTCTTCTTCTTCATCTGACTCATCCTTAGAGTCCTCATCTTCTTTTTTCTCTCTCCTGAGCATTCCCAATTGCTCAATTCTGTTCGCAGTTTCAAATGCCTCCTCCACTGTGTTATGGGGTAACATATCCACTTTCTTTTGCAACTCTGGTCTTAGTCCACTCACAACCAAGTCTTCTGTAACCCGGGTGCTGGTACTGCAGCCAGCTTTTTCATCATCAATTCCATCTTCTCCATATACTCTTCAACAGTTTCATGCTTCTTCTGCTTCAGCTGTTGTAAACTTCCATACACTTCATCCTCAGTTTTACTTGTCCTGAACCTATTTCGAAATGTTGTATTCAAGCCATTCCAGGTTACGAAATGATTATCAGGGAATCTTGCATACCATTCACTTGCTTTCTTGATAAGTGAACAAGGAAACAGTCTCATCTTGGCATCATCGCCATTCTCATTGTTCACTATACACATGTGCTCAAATTGGCTAATGCGTACATCGGGATCCCCTTTTCCTGAATATATTGGAAAGGGTGGTTTTGCCCGTGTTGGTTGTAACGCCATCTGTGGCCCTACCTTCTGCCCACTGACAGGTGCTGGCACCCTTGCTGGTGCTGGTCCTTCTGGACCTGTTGTTTTTGTGGTGGATCTTCCACCAAGTGGTGGCCCTTGAGCACTCCTTGCTTCTGGCCCCACGATATTCACAGTATTCCCAGCTTCAGTTGCACTACTTCCCACACTCCCTGTCCCCCCAGAGCCAGATCCAGGCAGCCCGCCTGATCCCCCTGAGCCGACACCTTCGTTGGCCTGTGATCCAAGTGCTCCACTTGATCCAGGTCCAACGGGTTGGGATGTCCTGGTTGTAGTCTCAACCTCAGCTGTTGGGTCTACTTCTTCATATTCTTCCTCTTCTAATTTCTTCTCTCTGTTTTCATCCTCCAAGTTCTGCCCTTGGGTTTCTTCTTCACTCATGTAACTCAACTGTAATGGTGTTGGAGAGTCTGAACTCTCCGTTGGCTCTGCCACATCCTCTTCTCCTTCTTCATCTTCTGCTTCAGAAACTGGAGTTCCTGCTTTTGGTGTTCCATGCCAACTCTTATCAAAGATTTCTGTCAAGTCTTTTATCCAAGGATGTACCTCAGATCTTTCACCTCGTGATTGATCTTCTTCCTATACCAATTCCCTTAATCTTTCTTGCAAAGAAACAGAAGGAGTGGCATCCAACTCTAGTTCTTCCGGTATAGGTGATGCACTCTTTGATCTTGATGGTGTGAGAGGTCCAGATGATTCGCCTATGTCTATTCCTCTCTCCCAAAGATATGGATAATTAGCTTTCAGATAGCTTTCTCTTTTTGCTGAATATCTCTGTCGTCTAGCTTCTCTTTCATCACTCATGTCCCATGTCTTTCATTTCTTTTAATGTGGCAATAACCAAAACTCTCTTCTGTAATATCTCTCGTATATGCCTGGGTTTCTTTCAAGCTTCAATGCACCCTTGGCTATACTTGAAGTCTCCGTTACCATATAACCATATGGCAAACAAGTCTGAAAAGCTGTTCTTGGTGTGAGTTTGATCCACAAAATATCCTTTGGAATCCAATTCTTTACCAGTACCAGCTCTTCATGCATATGAGTATAAACATTCACCTTTCTTTCTTCCCAGCCTTCAAACTCTACTCGTTTAATGGATAGCAATGCTATCACATAAACCAATGTTGGTAACCAACGTGCTCTTCCTCTACAGGCTACCTGATAAATCTTTATCACTCCTTTCTCCAGACCCCATTCTGGATCAGCATCATGCACTCGTTTAAGAATATTTTCTTTACAACCGTCTGGCAATTCCAAGAACCTTTGAAAGAATTGTTTGGACAATCTTTCTTCCTTCGTTCCACAGGGAATTTGATTCACTTCAAATTCTTTAATGGTCCATCCACCATGATCCCACCAGATGCCTGTCACATCTGGTTGTTCATGTCCCAGGTCCCCAGTATGGTCGCCAAATGTCGCGCGGCTTTTACTCACCCATCCCTTCGCTATTCGAGGCGGAAACTCCAAGATAGAAGAGTTGGAAATCTCTAAGTACTCAGCCCGCGCAGAACAATCAGTCATGACCTACAGCTAGTGTATCATGGGGGTGTTTCCTATTTGTTTTCCTTTTGGTATTCATGTTAGCTATCTTACCCTTGATAATTAAGTATCAGTTTGCTTTATCAATCTATTGGATTCCATCAGCTCATCCATTCATTTCACAGCTTCATTCAGATCTCTCTACACAGTGTGATTGTATCGTAAAAGTATCCGATTATGATTTATCAGGTATCAGGCCGAAGCCATTGTGTCTCTAATCTGCTCTACAATATCATTACAGCCTTGCCTATATCAAGCATCTACTCATCATCTCTTTATCTTCACTTCCGTTCTCATCTCTACCCGATCCCCTCTCCTCTATCACCAAGAAGTCCTCATCCGAATGATGTCCCTCAATTCCCCGTTTCTCCCTTTATCTTCCTACCGCGGTTCTAACCGTTTCCCTCACTAACCGTCGTCTGTGAACTAACATGTTCCCTTCGCAGGTGTTGTTCCCCACAGTCGTTCCCTGTCCTACTCTTCGTTCCCTGTCCTACTCTTCGTTCCCTATGATCGTGACAGCTGTGTCAAGCTGTGACTGGCTGTGTGAAACTGTGACGGGCTGTGACTGGCTGTGCGACTGTGTTTGGCTGTGTCGGCTGTGTCGGCTGTGACGACTGTGACGGGCTGTGTTGGCTGTGTTGGCTGTGACGACTGTGACGGGCTGTGTCGGCTGTGATGACTGTGACGGGCTGTGTTGGCTGTGACGACTGTGTTGGGCTGTGTAACCCCCCTCTACAGTGCGCTGCTGTCACCCCTAAGGTTCCTCTTGGTCTCAGTCTGTGCAAAAATTAAGGGTACCCTACAGATCCCGTATAAGTGTCTAAGTCCCCGACAGTCCTCTAACAATTCCCTGATAATCATTTCCTAACCTGGAATGGCTTGAATACAGCATTTCGAAATAGGTTCAGGACAAGTAAAACTGAGGATGAAGTGCATGGAAGTTTACAATAGTTAAAGCAAAAGAAGCATGAAACTGTTGAGGAGTATATGGAAAAGATGGAATTGATGATGAAAAAGTTGGCTGCAGTACCAGCACCCGGTTTAAGGAAGACTTGGTTTGTGAGTGGACTAAGGCCAGAGTTGCAAAAGAAAGTGGATATGTTACCCCATAATACAGTGGAGGAGGCATTTGAAAGTGCAAACAGAATTGAGCAATTGGGAATGCTCAGGAGAGAGAAAAAGGATGATGAAGACTCTGAGGAGGAGTCAGATGAAGAAGAAGAGCAAGAACTAAAAAGGAAGAGTAAGAGAAAGGAGAAGTTGAAGAGGGATAACTATGAAAAAAGATTGGAAGAAATCTTGAAGAAATATGCCACAGAGGCTGCAACACATTGGAGGAAGGGTGTATGGTGTGCAAAGTGCCAAAATGAAGGCCATACCACCACAGAATGCCACATGAAGGAGAAACACTGTACTATCTGTAAAATGGATAACCATTCTACTGAGAATTGTTACTACAACAGAAGGACAGCTGGAAGAGAACCTAGGCAAGTAAGGGTGCATCAGGTGCAGCCCCAGCCAAGAAGAAACAATGATCAAGACCACTATGGTAGGTCTAGTGGTTATAACAATGGCATGGAAGGGAGAGGTAATTCAAGAGGGAATTACCAAGGAAATTCCAGAGGCAACTATCAGGGTAATCCAAGGGGGAATTACTAGCCCGGGAATCAGGATTACAGAAATAATCCAAGAGCAGACCAAGGGCGAGGACCCAATGGTGAAGAACTATGTTACTATTGTAATCAGTCAGGACATCGCAAGGCAGCCTGTTCATTCTGGATAAGACACCAGAATGAGATGAGAGCTCATGTGAATGAGGGCCCAGTGGTGGCAGCTCACATGGTTAGGCCATGTGTTGTACCAGAAGTAAGTACAATGATAGTAACCAGAAGCAAAGCCAAATTAATACCTCCGTAGTTGAGGAAGATGATGATAATGAAGGTGGCAGTGATATACCTGAAGATGATGGGGCTTGGAGAGAGGAGAAGGAACTGCACAAGGAAGTTGCAGATACCATAAGGGAAATGCAGAAGAGTACTGATATTCCTGTGGCAGATTCCTCTGATTCTGATGGAGAAGAAGAAGGGAGTGAAGATGAAAGGAAGAAAGAAGATGCAGACATGCAAAGTAATGAAGAAACTTTGGCTGAAGTAATATGCCAGACCAAAGCAGAAATTACCATTGGACAGCTATTGGCTGTGGCACCTTATTGTAGGCACAGGCTGTATCAAGCAATCAATCGAATTGCCCAGGAGACCGGAAACACAGACCTGAACAGCAAGGTGACCAGTTATACTGTGAAGCCGGAAGGGCAAGAAACAGTCATGGACTTTGATGATTCTCTGCCAGTAATCCAATTGAGAATTGGAAGCACAGAACTAACTGATGTACTGATAGATGGAGGTTCTGGAGTAAATATCATGACAGACCAATTGAGAAAGAAGTTTGGTCTAAGTAACATGAAACCAGCCTCATTTACAGTTACAATGGCAGATCAAAGAAGTGTACAACCATTGGGATTAATAAGAGGAGTTAAGATACAGATACAGAAGACGATCTTTATTATCACAGTAACTGTGTTGAAGATGGATGAAGTCATGGAGGCTTACTCCTTATTATTGGGACGTCCGTGGCTGAAGCAGGCCAGGGTATTCCATGACTGGAATTCTCAGTTATTAACCGTGCATAATGGGATACACGAGATACAAATTACCACAAAGAAATCTAGTAGATTACCTGCTACGAGAAGACCTCGAGGAGTCAGAGAGTATGACTGGAGAGAAGGACTGGATGAGGAGCAGGAAGCTACCATGTTTGCTGCACACCCAGAGTGGGAGCAAGTTGCAGAGATGCGGCTGGAAAGCCTAAGTTGTTTAAGAAGTATCTGCTGTGGTGTAGTGACAGCAACACCAACTGAAGAGGAAACCAGCAGTTACCCATCACATTTCTATGAAGAAAGAGAAGGAGAAATGGAAATCCTAGAGGAACCAGCCACTGTGAGCTTACAGGATGAAGTGGTGACTGGTTGGACAATCACAGCTGATGAGCAGGTGAGGGAAGTGAATGTGGGAACTAAAGAGGAACCGAGGATGGTGAAAGTAGGAGCTGATTTGGAGCCAGAATTCTTTGAAGAAGCTAAAAGCTTGTTCATCAAATACAAAGATGTATTTGCTTGGAGCTATGAGGATCTAAAAGGAATACCACCTGAAGTCTGTCAGCATAAGATTGAACTGGAACCAGGGTCAGTACCAATCAAGCAGGCGAGGTACAGAATGAATCCCAACTACGCACAGAAGGTTGGAGAAGAGATCAAGAAGTTGGCTGAGGCTAAGTTTATATACCCAATAGAGTATACAACTTGGTTGTCACCCATTGTCATAGTTCCTAAGAAGAATGGTAAACTAAGAGTATGTGTGAACTACAAGAAGCTAAATGCTTGTACGAAGAAAGATCCTTTTCCTTTGCCATTCACAGAAGCAGTATTGGACACTGTAGCAGGCCATGAGATGTACTCATTCATGGATGGGTTCAGTGGTTATAATCAAGTACAAGTGGCAGAAGGAGACCAAGGAAAAACAGCTTTCATCACAGACTGGGGTGCTTATGCATACAAAGTCATGCCCTTTGGACTTTGTAATGCACCAGCGACCTTTCAGAAAGTGATAAGTGAATCTTTTCATGAGTATCTAGATGATTTCATGCAGGTGTTCTTGGATGATTTCAGTGTGTACAGCTCTAAGAATGAACACCTGCATAAATTGGAGTTATGCTTGGCCAGATGCAGGATGAGAGCTCTGGGCCGGAATCCAGAGAAGTGTACTTTCTGTGTGAACTCAGGGGTGCTTCTGGGACACATTGTGTGTAAGAGGGGACTTCTTGTGGATCCCAGGAAGACAGATGCCATTAAAGCCTCTCCACCACCAGTGAATGTTAAGAGTCTAAGGAGATTCCTTGGGCAAACCAGTTATTACAGAAGATTTGTCAAAAGGTATGCACAAATAGCAGCACCATTGAGCAAGCTACTGAAGAAAGATGCAGTGTTTGCCTGGACAGCTGAATGTCAACGGGCGTTCAAGGAACTTACATTGTCAGTAACAACTACACCTGTGCTGATTAACCCTCACTGGCATGTACTATTTCACGTTCACTGCGATGCATCAGGAGAAGCGTTGGGAGCGGTGTTAGCCCAGAATGTTACAGGAAATATAGATTCACCTGTGTACTATGCTAGCAGGTTGATGAACAGTGCTGAAAGGAACTATAGCACAACTGAAAGAGAAGCACTGGCAATGATTTATGCAGTCAAGAAATTCAGGCATTACCTATTGGGAAGAAAGTTTATGTTTTATGTGGATCACCAGGCTCTGATATATCTGGTGAACAAACCTTTGATAAGTGGAAGGATAGTGAGGTGGTTGATAATCTTGCATGAGTTTGAGTTCGAAGTTATTTACAAGCCTGGCCGTTTGCATCTTGTGGCAGATCATTTGTCACGACTAACAACAGGAGAGGCTGCCACAGGAGTGGACGATCAGTTACCTGATGCGAGTTTATTTGTAATGGAGGTGCAAGGAAGTGCAGATGAATGGTTAGATTGGCAGTGGCCAATCAGATACTACCTTACTCATGGTCAATGCCCACCTAGTTATGGTAAGGAGCAGAGGAAGAGAATCGCTATCAAAGCTTTACCTTATACTATGGTAGGAAGCAAAATGTATAAGCTAGGACCTGATGGAGTACTAAAACGATGTTTGTACCACCATGAAGTAAATAAAGTTTTGGAGGAAGTTCATAAAGGAGTGGCTGGAGGTCATTTTGGAGAAGAGACTACCAGTAGGAAGCTACTACTCGCAGGTTACTGGTGGCCTACTTTGTTCAAAGATGTACACGAGTATTGTCAGAGTTGTGATGAATGTCAGAGGCTAGGACCTTTGCAGAGATCTGGAAGGATGGCCTTGCATCCTACAATGCCTACGGAACCATTTCAGAAATGGGGACTAGACTTTGTTGGACCAATTAACCCACCAGCCAATAATACACGGAACAGGTACATAATTACAGCCACTGATTATACTACGAAATGGGTGGAAGCTAAAGCTTTGAGGGACAACACAGCCAAGTCCACAGCAAGGTTTCTATATGAGAACATACTTACACGATTTGGCTGTCCCTTAGAATTTATCAGTGATCAGGGAAGTCACTTCATTAATGAGACCATTGAATTATTGACTAAAGAATTCATGATTGTGCATAGGAAGAGTACAACATATTACCCACAGGGTAATGGACAGGCAGAGGCTACCAACAAAATACTATGTACTATCTTGGCTAAGATAGTCAATGCAAACAGAACGGATTGGGATACAAAGCTGTTGACAGCTTTGTGGTCATACATGACTTCATATAAAGTCACCACTAAATATACACCATTCCAATTAGTTTATGGTATGGAAGCCTTACTTCCAGTGGCATTCCTGTTACCTACCATGAGAACGGAGTGGGGAAAGAGAATGGAATTGCAAGATTCCATTAAGGTCAGGAAACATGAATTATACCATGTGGAAGAAGTACGTGCTGATGCAGCTGATAATATGACCAGAATTCAGATAAAGAGGAAGGAACAGTTTGATGAAGGCAAGTTAAAAACTTTTAAGACGGGAGATTTGGTTCTATGGTTGCAGAAAAAAGGAAAGATTAAAGCTTCTAAGCTTAAATCACCATGGAAAGGACCTTATGTCATACAAAAGATGTATGATAACAACACCGCCATGTTACAAACCATTAACAAAGAAATGCTGGGAAGAGTCAATGCCAATAAGTTGAAGGGGTACAGTGGTATCCATGATAAACCATTGCAGCATGATTTGCATGATGAAACGCAAGAGCAGTCACAGGCTGCACCAGTGTTACGAACGGAGTATGGAGCACTTGTCGCTAGGCCGAGCATATATGACCAGGGAGGGCAAAACAAACATGACACAGCCTATCACAGCCCATCAAGGCGAAACACAGCCTATCACAGCCAATCACAATGTGACACAGCCTATCACAGCCCATCACGACGTGACATAGCCTATCACAGCCCAACACGGTGCAACACAGCCTATCACAACCTACCACAGCGTATCACAGCGTATCACAGCTTACCACAGTGCATCACAGCCTATCACAGCGTACCACAGTATGACACAGCCCAACACAGCCTACTAGGGTTACACAATCCATAGAATCAGTGACAGGTGGACGCACATTAACTTCAGGAAAATGGCCGACGGAAGAAAGGACGGAAACCAGTTTAAAAATAGACACGTGGAAGTCAGGGGGCGACACACAGCTGAGAAGGAAGTGCAAGAACAGGTGTCATCAAGAAAGAAGACAAGAATGGCCGTCAAAGTACCTACTTAGCGCGTCAATTAGGATGAATGGCGGGCCCATTACTGAATACAGAAAAAGGGGAACGGAACAAACGGCAAGTACAGAAAAGCGAAATTCTTGTCATATGTGTAATCCTAGTGGACAGTCCAATAGGGAAAGTCCACTAAAGAACATTAAATCAAAAATCCAGTCACAGCGGTTACAGCCAATCAAAAGCCAGAGAAGGGATCAAGAAATTGGAGGGGAATTAGGCGCAAGAGACGGCGTCGTTCTAAGTAACGGGCGTCGCGAAGGGACAAACCATCAATGCGATAGCTTTGAAGCTATGGAGGAACTAACAGACTATACGCTTGCAATACTACTTACGCAGTGGCATAGGGATGAAACAACAGAGCGGATCTTTTCTCTTGAGCGATGCTTGCAAGCCCCACAGGCTTACAAGAAATTACCCATAGCTTTTTGTGGCAACCATACGTTTATGCTTTGTGCACTACAAGCATTTCTTCAGTTGTTACAGCCAAAACATTTCTGTGGGTCTAGAATGAAGAGAGTGAGAGGAATGGAGGAAATCAGGGTGAAGAGCACCACAATCCTGCAGAAACAAACGATTGCTACTCCACAGGCAGTACAGATACTAAAGGAGCTGAGATTGCAAGGATTGCAAAGCATAGATTGGACATTGCACCATAGACAGTACATGTTACAATTCTTGCAGAACTTTGAGCCAAGGACAGGAACAACAACGGTGAAGGGAGTTGAATTAGTAATTACTCCCCTATACCTCCAGCAATTGTTTCGATTGCCAGCAGGTCAGGTGCATGTGGAGGAGCACAGGGCAAGACTGCAAATAGGGGACTTATTCCAAGAAGGGAGTTTCTTTAAAACTCAGGGTTATGCTTGTACCAAGGCCGTGTACCCAGGGCTAAAGGAGGTAGGCCAGGTATTGAACGTTCTGATTGCCATGAAACAGAACCAACAGTATTTGAGCAGATCCTTCACGGAGGAAATACTCAAAGCCCTGAAAGGACAAGAGGTAGAATGGGCGGACATAATGTACAACGCACTGGTAGAGGAGATGAAAAGATTACAAGGTACTATCGCAAAGTCTCCTATCATAGTGTCTGGCCCAATCATTGCTCAAATAATTCTTGATTCTGGCATACTTGATGCGCAAGAAAGAAAGGAGATGGGAGTGTTTGAGCCAGAAACCACTGCAATGGAAGAGCAAGGCTCTTCACACAGTGAGGGTGGACTAGCAGGGCAACCGAGACTAAGAGGCAGAGACGGGGAAAAACTGTAGTCGTGGATCCACTGGCTTCACGGATTCCGCATGATAATGTTTCCAAGCTCATGTGCAGGAAGGGGCACAGCAGCACAGAGAACTGCTATTACTGGAAGCAGGACCTTCAGAAAGGGAGGAGGAAGTTACTTCAGTATCACAACCATCACAGCCAGCTGATCGGCTTGTCACAAGGTTACAAGTTGTCCATGCAGCTCAACCAGAAATAATTGATTTGGAAAAAGAAGGGTTAGATATTCCAACTACAGAACAGATAGTGGCAGAAATTGAGAAGGGGGACCTTCTCTATGAATATTCTGGTCTGGTCAAGGAGACAGAGATTCCAGAGGTGCAACAGTTGCCCAAGGGAAATCCTGAGGTGCATATAATACACACACCTGTGGCGGAGGTACCACAGGTAGAATGTCAAGACACTGCAGCACCGGTGATGGATGATGTGGTTCAGGAAGAAAATCCGGTGGGACAATGGCCTGAATGGTTCGTGAGACATCACACGGTTGAGGATCAGGAGGAACAGCAGCAACCTCACCATGATGACCCTCAACAGGCAATGCTGATGAGTTCCATAGGCAGGACACTTAATTTGTTGGGGACTTATGTCAAATCCCATATTCCAACTACCCAATTGACAGCCTTGAGAGAGGAACTCAGGAAGGAGTTTGAGGCTCGACTAGCCACTGAGTGTGCAAACAAGGTCGATGAGGAGGTCACTCTCAAGATGTAGCAGGACTTGGAAAATACAGAAGCGGCTCTGCAATTGGCCAAGGAACAATTGATTGAGGCATGTCTCGCACAAGACCAGTTGCACGAAGCACATAAGCAACAGCTATACCAAATGCAGGTGAAGCATGAAAGCAAGTTGCAACAAGTAAATGCACTACATACGGAGTTGCAGACAGTGCATGACAGGATGGCCATCCAATGTGCTACACTCACAACTATGCTTGACCAATCTACAATAGAAATAAACAGTCAAGCGGAAAAAAGTATGAAGGCAGAAGCAGAGAATGTTGAGCAAATGAAACTCATTGTCGACATGAAGAATACAATCTGTTGCAATGAGGATACTTTCAAGCAATACAGGCAGGTTGAAGCTGACCAAGAGAGGCACATCCTGGAGTTGCAACAAACGGTCATGGCCAATAGAAATGAACTCTCTGTGGCTAACAAAGCTTGGAAGGAAGCCAATAATCTGGCTGCTGCCTATGCGAATTTGGTTGAACCTCATGCAAAGCGTATGGAGGCTTTACAACAGCAGTTAGATGTGTACAAACAAAGAGAGGAGCACACTCTCAGAGGAACCACAAGCAACTTGGTGGATAACCACCTTATGCAGGTCTGGTTAGCACAAGGGCCAGTGGAGGGCAAAGCACCACGAAAGCTCACCCAAAGCGAGATGAATGAGCTCAGGCTGCAAGTGTAGAACATTGCCACAACCACTATAGACAATGTCTATAGTAGGATAGCAGAGTTACAGGAGGATATAGACGGCCTGCAGACTCAAGTGGAGGACCTCACTTCAAATATCGACAAGAGAGTCTGTGTACCTGATGAACAGCTAATGGCTTCTTATTTAAAAGCGAGAACTTTAGCTTTTCAGTCTTCTTCACAGGAGGTGCAGGAGATGCCAATGGTATAAGAGCCAGTGCCACCAACATCACAACAAGTCACTGTGCCAATAGCTGACCCTGTTGTTACTACAACTACACCATAGCCACCACAGTCTGAGGTATGGGGCAATGCTGCTTTTAGCCCACCTAAAACTCCAGCTGCAAGGGAGTACAGTAGGGCTATGATTCTGCCCTTCAACCAAATTCCATCATGTTGGATTTGGCTTGGAAAGAATTTAGTCCTCCGCAGTCATTCGCACATTACTACCAAATCATGCGTATTTGGCTGCCAGTGGCAACTAGGACTAAAGTTCTTCCGAACAATCGACCAATTGAAGATCATCACTTTGCACAATACTGGCATGAGGCAGGTACAATGTTGAGGGAATTAATTGCCTTCCAAGTTGTACATGGATTCATTTATACCAAGACCAAGGAGGTAGCGAGTATTGTCATGGGATGTGGATTATACTATGCTGCTTGTTTTCTGGTACGTTATCACATTGAGCAGCAAAAGATGCAAGCGCGCTTTCTGAGTTATTCCAGTGGGGATCATTGGGTCTTACCTTCAGTGCCACCTCATATGTACCTATATGAGCCAAAAGTTATGATGCAAAACGATTCTCAAATTCGTTCATGGTTTCAGGCAGCCTGGAACAATTTGTCAACACAGAAATTCGGCATTGATGATATTTTCTCTAAGGCACATGTGGCATGGAAATACTTGAACAAGTCACAAGTCATTAGTACCCCACTCACCTGGACAGACAAGGAGCTCAGTGTCTTCACCAATTTTGCAGTTCAGCGTTTATACCAAGTTTTAAAATATAAACTTCCAGACATGGTAGGACAACATTGTATGCCCCAAAGGATTCCACCAAAAGTTCGACAACCAAAACACCTGAGAGGCGATGAGGATTCTGATACAACTGTTTCTTCGAGGGATTCTTTTGACATGGGAGAAGACTATGCAATTCAGATGGAAGAAAAGAAGCGACGGGGGTCTCCTATGCCTGAAAGATTACCTCGATATCAGCCTCCAGAGGGCCTTACATATCCAGGTAGTGTTCAATCATCTCCGTCAACCAGTGGCAGACCTCGGGCTCGCACACAAAGTCCTTCACAAGACTCTCAACGTCAGAAGGGTGCTCACTCACAAAGGTTTGCTAAACCCAAACAGTAAAACCGTGAGGACACGGCTTTTTGAGAGGGGAAGGGGTAATGTTAGAGGACTGCCAGGGACTAGACATTTTTACGGGATCTGTATGGTACCCTTAATTTTTGCACAGACTGAGATCAACAGGAGCCTTAGGGGTGACAGCAGCACACTGTAAAAGGGGGTTACACAGTCCATCACAGCCAACACAGCCCGTCACAGTCGTCACAGCCGACACAGCCATCACAGCCGTCACAGTCGTCACAGCCGACACAACCATCACAGCCAACACAGCCCGTCACAGCCGACACAGCCACACAGCCAAACACAGTCGCACAGCCAGTCACAGCCAGTCACAGTTTCACACAGCCAGTCACAGCTTGACACAGCTGTCACGACCATAGGGAACGGAGAGCAGGACAGGGAACGACTGTGGGGAAACAACACCTGCAAATGGAACATGTTAGTTCACGGACGACGGTTAGTGAGGAAAACGGTTAGAGCCACGGGTAGGAAGATAAAGGGAGAAGCATGGAGAGCACGGGGGGATGAATCTTGGAAGGATTGGAGGGGGAGAATTTTTGGTCATGGAGGAGAGGGGATCGGGCGGAGAGCAAGAACAAAAGCAAGCATGGAGAGCACAGGGAAGGAGGAGAGATGATTAGTAAATGCTTGTTATATGCAAAGCTGTAGTGATATTGTAGAGGAGATTAGAGACACAATGGCTTCGGCCTGATACCTGATAAATCATAATCTGATACTGATACGATACAATCACACTGTGTAGAGAGATCTGAGTGAAGCTGTGGAATGAATGGATGAGTTGATGAGCAAACTGATACTCAATTATCAATAATAAGGTAGCTAGCTAACATGAATGCGGAAAGGAAAACAAATAGGAAACACCCCCATGATACACTAGCTGTAGGTCATGACTGATTGTTCTGAGCGGGCTGAGTACTTAGAGATTTCCAACTCTTCTATTTTGGAGTTTCCGCCTCGGATAGCGAAGGGATGGGTGAGTAAAAGCCCCGCGACAATTCCTAAGCTAGCTAAGCCGGGCTAAGCATGCATTTCCTCCCCCACGCTCCAAGGTTGATGTCCCCATCAACGCTTCTTCCGCTTTTGAGGTCGCCCTTTGAAAACTGCAACCGCCTCGGATGCGTTTCCCATTTCTGAGGCACGCACCCAAGATGCCTCTACCTGATAATAGCCCTTCCATTTGACGAGATACTCCATTTCTCGGTTCTTGAACCTCCTCGACTTAAGTATTGCCTCCACCTCGTACTCAGGTTCATTTTCATGATCCAACAGCATAGGTGGCGGACGCAACACTTGATGCCGATTCGGACGCACTTCGTCTTTGAAGTAAGGCTTCAAAAGGGAGACATGGAATACTGGGTGCACCTTGCTGTTTGCCGGCAGCTCCAATTCATACACATCCTCATTCATGACCTTCCGAATGCGAAAGGGTCCCGCATATGGAGGTACGAACTTCGGACTCACTTCCGGAGGTAGTCGGAAATTCTTGATGTTCAACCAGACCTCCGTGCCTGCCTCAAACTTCACTTCCCTCCGCTTCCGATTTGCGTGCCTTTCATACCGTTTCCTAGCTTTGGCAATGTTGTACTTTACGAGCTTCAACAAACGCTCGCGTTCTTCTAGTACCTCCGCTACTGCCGGTTCCTCAACGTCCTGGGCGGCCCAACTTGTCGGCACCAGAGGTGCTTTTCCATAGACCAATACGAAAGGGGAAACTCCCGTTGCGGAGTGTTTTGTGTTATTATAACAGAACTCTGCCGCGTCTAAGTGTTCCATCCAGTCTGATTGGTCTGCCAACACGTAATTCCGCAAGAATTGCTTCACTACGGAATTCACTCTTTCCGTTTGGCCGTCCGTCGTAGGTCGGAATGCGGTGCTCATCTTCAGCCTCGTCCTCATCTTCTTCCAAAGTGTCCTCCAAAATTTACTGGTAAACTTTGGATCGCGGTCCGAGACAATATCCTTCGGGACTCCATGATGCTTTAAGACGTGGGCAAAGTAAAGTCGCCCTGTCTCCTGCGCCATTGCCGTCTCCTTGGTGGGGATGAAATGGCCCATTTTACTGAACCTATCCACCACCACCATGATTGCATCGAATCCTTTTGACAGCGGCATAGCAGTCATGAAATCCATCGAGACGCTTTCCCAAGTCCCCTCTGGAATCGGCAAGGGTTGTAACAGCCCCGCTTGCTTTTTGTACTCGCTCCGGTTTTGTTGGCATGTGGTGCATGTCTTGACATACTCCTCTGCCTCCTCCCTCAGTTTGGGCCAGAAATACTCTTTCTTCAAGAGTGCCACAGTGCGCTTGGCTCCGCCGTGGCCCGCAAGCGGGCTATCATGGCATTCTCTCAAGAGACTATCCCTGATCCCTCCCTTCGGCACGTAGAGACGCTTTTGCTTATACCGGAGCAGTCCATTTTGCAAGTGGAACTGCGATTTAACCCCCATCCTCAAGTCATGCATCACGGACTTCGCAAGCTCATCCTTCCGGCAAGCCTTCCGGATCTTCCTTTGGAGCGCCGTCTCGCCCCTGTGCACCAACAAGAGCTGCTGCTTTCTACTTAAAGCATCGGCTACCACGTTGTCTCATCCCGGTTTGTACTGGATATCCACGTCGAACACTGCCAAAGTATCTTGCCACCTAAGTTGTTTTGGGGACAACTTGGGCTGCGTGGCAAAATACTTCACCGTGACATTGTCCGTGAACACCTTCACTGGGTTGGAACCAACATAGTGGCGCCAGAGCTCAAGGCAATGCACCACCGCCTTCATCTCTTTTTCGTGCGTCGGCCACCGTCGCTCCACTTCATTCAGTTTCTTACTTTCGTAAGCCACTGGACGTCCATCTTGCATAAGTACACCCCCAATCGCGAAGTCTGATGCATCTGTATGAATCTCAAACGGACCATCGAACTCGAGGATTTTCAAGACTGCAGCTTCCGCCATCCGCTGCTTCAATTCAGCAAAAGCTTGGCCACAAAAAGTGTTCCATGCCCAGACTTTGGATTTACACAGACGGTCGGACAACGGCCCCGCGATCTTGGCGAAATTTCTTACATACTTCCGGTAATAGGAGGCGAGTCCTAGGAAGGATCGCACTCCCGGGACCAAAGTCGGAGGCTCCCAGTCCAAGATCGCCCTCACCTTTCTGTCATCCATTTTGATCCCATCCTGTGTAATCACATGCCCCAAGAACTCCACTTTCGTGACCCCGAATTCACACTTTGAAGCTTTGGCGTACAGTTTCCCTTCCCGCAACTTTTGGAACACCCTTTTGAGGTGCTCCAGGTGCTCCTCCTTTGTTTTCGAGTACACCAAGATGTCGTCGATGTACACGATCACAAAGTCATCCAACCACTCCTGAAAAAGGCTGTTCATTAGCGTGCTAAAGGTCGCAGGTGCATTGGTGAGCCCAAAAGGCATCACCAAGAACTCATATGAACCATACCTTGTCCTCCTCATCTCCTTCCGCCACCCGAATTTGATGATAGCCGGAGCGCAAGTCGATCCGGCTGAAATACTTCGCTCCTGCCAACCGATCGAAGAGGTCGTCGATCCTTGGCAAAGGGTACCGGTTTTTGATAGTCACCTTATTCAGAGCCCTGTAATCGACACACATCCGCAGCGTCCCATCCTTCTTGTCTGCGAATAGCACCGGGGCTCCGTAAGGTGACTTACTCGGCCGGATGTACCCCTTTGACATTAGATCCTTGAGTTGAGTCTTCAGCTCGACCAACTCTCTGTGGCTCAACCGGTAGGGCGCCTTGGCAGGCGGTTCCGATCCCGGTATCACCTCAATCTTGTGGTCAACTCCTCTTCGCGGTGGCAAGCCGTTTGGCAAATCCTCCGGCATCACATCATGGTATTTCTCCAAAATCCCCTTGATCCAATCTGGGCTCGGCTCTCCATCGCCTTCTCCCTTCACTTCTCTAATGTAGAGCAAAAACTGGGGCTCGTGTGCCTCCTCCACGGCCCACTCCCTTGCTGATAGAAGGTTTATTCGCCCTCCCACGGGTTTGGGCGTTTCCGAAACTCGTAAGACCTCGCCACCATTCCAACATGGCAGCGTGACTACCCTCTTGCGGCCATCTATGACCGCTCCGGATTTGCTCAAAAAGGTCATTCTTTGTTTTCAGTTCTCTTCTCTATCCTCTTTGCTTTGGGTGTCTTCAAGTTTTAAATACACTTGTGAATAGATACAAAACATAGTTTATGAACATTAATCTATGATTCCACTAGGATTGTATAACTACATATATGTGTATTCTTGGATAATGGAATTTAATACACGAGGTAGTTTAGGGTTTATCTCCACTTCATAGTGTCTTGTTTTTTGAAGCATTGAAGTTCTATGTTTTAAGTTCTCTTCTCTATCCTCTTTAAATACACTTGTAAATAGATACAAACCTAGTTTATGAACATTAATCTATGATTCCACTAGGATTGTATATTAAGTCAAATGTGACAAGTATTAGTTTAGGGTTGAGGGTTTAGGGTTCGCATTGGGTATAGTCTTGGATAGTGGAATTCAATACACAAGGTAGTTTAGAGTTTATGTCCACGTCATTGTGTCTTGTTTTTTAAATTTGTCTTTGGTGAAGCTCACACTTCACAAGTTGTTTGATTGTTTTATGTTTCTTCTTTCTTCTTTGGGTTTCTCCTCTTTGTTTACCCTTCATTATAAGTGAATTTAGTATGACCCGAGATTTAATGTACAACTATATATGATTGATAAGATTTGAGTTTAATTTTGTGGTATGTTTGGGGTATGGAGGGGGGTCCCGACATTGGATGCTTCACTTGACCGAGGTTTAGATTCATGGCACCTCGCGCCAAAAAATGGAAACGAAGAACTGAAAATGAGAAGTGGATAAGGAGATAGAAAGCGGCTACAGAAAATGAGGTAAATGCAAGGCGGAATGCTTTGAAGCGCATTGACGAAAAACTTGACATTAAGTTTGAGAGGGAGAGAGAGAGGATTGGGAACCAGGTGACATGAGGGCAGATATACAAGCTTGCCATTTGGTGATGGCTATGCGTGCGGGTTTTGTGAATTGTTTGAAGGGAGTTCGTACCAAACATCATCATATGTTGGTGTCTCCCCTCAATATGCATGACCATTGGTTGACCACATTGATTCGCACGGGCTTCGCCCACTACCAACAGTCTCTTGCAAACGTGGAGGAACAAGAGTCATTGAATGCCACCATCGACATCTTCAGTGGTATGTAAACTATTTTTGAGCTCATCATCAATTCATGTGTTGGTGTTGATTGATCGTTTATTTAGGCTCATCATTTGTTTGTTAGTTATATCTTGACTTTTTTTGTCTACAGAGGACGGTTGGGAGGACGGCTTGGATGATCGAGCAGGCGCGCTTGGGCTTCTCCTCGAAGCCAACGATTACTTGTATGCGAAGCTTTTGTGGGAAAACAAAGAAGAGTGGATGAAAGAAATGAGATGACTAAAAGTAGGAAAATGGACTTTGATGCACCCTCGCAAAGTACGTGAGGCACAGGAGCGGGCTAGAAAGAGAGTGCATGAGGGAGAAAGAATAGAAGAGGTAGAATGGGAGATTGTCCCGGAGGAGAGAAATACAAGAGGAGATAAATGAGGAAATAGAGGAAAGAGAGGAAGGGGAGGAAAGCGAGCAAGGGGAGAAAGTTCAAGAGGAAATGGTTCCAAGAAAGTTTAGATGATGAGACATTTATTTGTGAACAGACGATTGTGCGAATTCGAAACACTTGCATGAATATATGAAATCATGTTGCAATGCTAGTATATTGTATGTCACGTGATACTCAAATCAATTCCACAAATGTTTGAATGTATAATGTAATATATTTAGGTCTTATGTGGTTGTACATAAATATAACTACATATGTATAATAATATGATTACACATTCTGCCATACACATAAGAAAAAATGTATATAACTTAGTTTGGAAGTGTTATATAAGTTAGTTAATATTGTCTAAAGATTCCATGGTTTGGATCATATTTATAAAAGTGTATGGCTCTTCTTCATATTCATTGACACTTACACTTGCTATGTTTACACATCCCACCATACACATAAGAGAAAATGTATATAAATTTGTTTGGAAGTGTTGTATAAGTTAGTCAATATTGTTTCAAACTTCTATGGTTTGGGACATATTCATAAAAGTATATGGTTCATCTTCATGTTCATTGACACTCATACTTGCACTCATCTTTAGATTTATGGATTATGCAACTTGGATATGACACTTTCATAGACCCATACATACATCTTCCATCCATAATGTATCGCATTTTTAGAGATATATGGCCCACATGATCAACTATTGAGCTACAAATATATATATATATTGAATAAGGAGAAAGAAGATGTACAAACAAAAATGTGCAAGGCTAAACGTTAATCATATGTATATGGTCATTTCTTGCGAGTTGTTGATAGTGAATATCAACATACAATGAAGTGCAAAAAATAATGTCACTTCAAATATGTGATCACGTAACATTTGCCAAAACATTAAATGAAAGTGTAGTCATGTTTATCTCACCGGCAAAGTAAGGTCACAATTTCGACATGATACAGTCACATCGCCCTTTTCAACTCGTGCATTTGTGAAACACACGGTACATCTCACTTTGGGAATTTTTGGAAAAATCACACGTTTTTGCTTTGACCGTGATATTATCATATACGATGGTCGTTTAGCTTCCGGACGAGCTTGATCAACTACATCATTTTGAATTGCAGCGCGCTTCTTGGAATTGCCATGGCCCATTCGTGTCCTCCTCACATTTTCTTGTATAGCATGTATAGAGCCTTTGGAAGGGAGCGATATTGTAGAAGGTCGATCGAAAGTGAAAGGTTTGGTAAGGGACGCAGTACACTCTTTTATCACCTCCATTTTACATGTCAATTCTTCATCACAATAATCCTCAATTCGACTTCGTAGGTTGGCAAGCTCCAATTCCAAATCATCAATGAGTTGAAGGACTTTGGGTGCAATATGACACTCACGTTAATACGTTACTTGAACGGCAAGCGTAACCGTTGAAGTTGATACCATTCGAGTCAAATTCTCCATTGCAAAAGCAATCACATTAGGATGCACCGGTAGAAAAAACTTGTCACCCTCAGACCCGTGACGATGTCCACTATGCTTATTATGAACATATATAGTAACTGGTTCTTCAAGATTGGTCTTCTCACTGTCCCTTTCTTCTTGTAAACGAATCACAACTTTAAGAAGAAACTCGCAATTGCATTTTTTTGATATTCTTACCCGTCTATCATGTGATGTATCTTGTGGGGCGTTCTTGTTCCGTTTTTTATTGCGTTTTTTTCCACTTCGATGACATTGAAATACCGTAATGCGTTTCGTCTCACGTGTCTTTGCATACTTCACACGTCTCAACACACCATGTTTCGTGCAAATTTCATCAATGGTCATCTTCAAAGACTCTTGGGAAACATTGTAAACCTCGTCCCAAAACGACTTGTTACACACAGTACATGATGTAATACATTGTTTGACAAATGATGGTGGAATACCACCTTGTCTTCCATCAGTGCTCCAAGTATTCTTTACCGTAGCAAGCGTTTGGTACAACGGTAAGTGATTGTCACCATTTTGAACGTGAGCTTCGGCAATGATGGACACCCAATTTTCCAAGCAAGGTACTTGCCTATTTTTTGCATCAGTTCTCGCAACTAAACTCTTACCTCCTTCAAAATAATGCAACTTGTAGTTGCATTGAAGATTTTTCCATCTTTCGAGGGTAGCTATGGGATCATTTGCATCTATAGGACGTCCATGACTATGAGTAGGTGGTCGGAAATTGGGATCAACTTTACGAATACGTGCAAATGTTGGCAAAACATTTGTCTCTAAACATTCAATCATGAGGCTCCTACTTCCAGATGTAAATTGAATAAATTTTGGAGAACGTTCTATCTCTATATTCCCGAAAGTGCATAGAGAAGGGTCGTCACCCATTGCACATGGTTCCACATCATTGTCAATATGGAAAGTTCCATATGTCTCTTCGTGCTCGTCAAATTTGGATTCGTGTGTTGTCTCCAATCCACCATCAATATCCGACTCAACATCCGAAAGTTGAAAATATGCTTCATAAAAAAGGGGAGGTGAAAGAAGCTCACCACCTATGTGTGTACCTTCAAAAGCCTCCTCCAAACTTGCAACATATTCCAGCTCATCCTCAAAGTCCGAGAGATTAATAAATGCATCATTTGCAAGATCATCGTCATCTTCCATATTGATTTTCTAAACCCCTACATCCTAAACCCTACATTCTCTTACATATTTGTTCAAGGGTATTGTATGATAAAATGATAAAGGCGTGAGATGAAATAGTATATCTATGTATATCAAAGACAAAGAGGAATAGCCATAGCAAAATGAAGCTTGTAACTATGAGACTAAGCTATGAGACTAGAACATGCAAATAAGAATACCCAGATTTTGAAGGAAATGAGAGTTACTCAGAAGACTAAACAAAGAGACAAAAGAACATACAAAACAAAAGTAGGGTCTTAGCTTTGGGATTATGACAACAACCAACATTGAGATGACAAACACTTAGAAGAGAGAAGCAAAACAACACAAAACAACAAGGGAGTTCATATGGAGATTAGGTTACACATGTATGAACTTCATCCAAATCAAATGTATGGATGACAATTTGAAGAAAAAGATTGTAATATCAAATGTTAATTTTTAAAATATTTATAAGTTTTTTCTATTATATTTCTATATATTGTAGTCATCATAGTTGAGTTTGTATTTTTAAAACCAACATAAACACAAAATAAAATTAAACCTAACAAGTTCATACTCTAGATGTATCAAACATAGTTCATGAGGAACATAAGATAGTGTTTTAATATTACTAAATGGGTTTCAATTTTTCATATAGATATTATTATTATTATTATTAGACTTATTAAATTAAATTATTTATTTCTGTGTTTTTATTCAACATGTTGTCTCTATATTACTAAATGGGTTTCAACTTTTTCAAATAGATTATCATTACAATTTTTATTAAATTTGTTAAGCTAAATGATTTATTTCTGTGTTTTTTATTCAACATGTGGAATAGGGCATGTTCCAGTCGCCATACACTGCAATGATTGGTGTATGGCGACCCACTGGATTCCCATACACTGATCATTGCACTGTATGGCGACCTGCTGGTCCTGCCATACACTGCACGGATTACTGTATGGCAGGTGGCAGCGACGTGGCAGCCCGTCAGGGGTGGGGCGACGTGGCAGGGGAGGGGCAACGTGGCAGGGAGCTCGCTTGAAGGCAAGCGGCGATCAGGAGGAGCGGAGGTGGCAGGGAGCGCGGAACAAGGCAGCGCGGGCATGAGGACGGGAGCCCGGGCCCGCGGCAGTATCCTAAAAACGCTTGGGACATAGTGCCGAGGGCGGCCCAGGCTGCCCCTGGACCGCGGCCCCGACCGCCCGCGGTCGCCGCTGGGTCCGCCGCCATCGGGTCCCTGGTGGGTCTGCCCAAGCTCGGTCTGCCCGCTGGTGGCGCATGTCGTCCGGCAGACCACCCCAGACCGGCACAGCAGACCCAGACCTACGTGGCGCGCATCTGCCCGTTCAGATCCGGTTTTATCCAACCGTCCGGATTTAGGGCATGCCATGGCACTCACCGATCTCCTCAGACCCCCTTTGCTCTTTTCTCTTTTCTCTGTTGCCTATCATGTGTCGTTGTTGCTTGTTGCTGTTTGTTGTTTGACTGTTTAGAACCAACAGACTCGCCCGATTGTGAAGAATCCCTTTGCATGACTCCATGGACTCTCGTAGCAACGTCGGAGTCCATCGTTTCAATCCACAACCTCCTTTGTTCATATGCTTCTACTATTTTTGCTATGTTGTTCGCCTATTCGTGGGACTGTTTGAGCGCGGGGAAGACGTCCTTGTTTACATTGAGTTTACATTGCAGACTTGAATGGAAGTATTTAGGTCTTTGCTAACAAGTACGACTCATTTTAGCGGGCAACAATTGAGAATCGGCCTTTCCCTTGTCACACTGTCTTGTTTGAGGCTTGTCCACCATATAGCATGTGTAGAATGGCATTGCAATAATGGCGGAAGCATATGTGCATGGCTGGCTGTATAAAATTCAGATTTCCTCCCGAGTTCCGTCTCTTGGATGTTGTTTGCAGGTGGACCCATCGATGCAGGACTAGATGGGCATGTGTGGCGAAATTTTTTGCGCATCGAACCAGTGGACCTTCCAAATGTTACCATGACAGTGCGGGGATGCACAGACCCAGCCGAGGGGACCATTGAAATGGTCAAACGGGTGGGGACACAATGCAGACAGAGGGCAGACCAGATGGGAAGAGCAGGAGAAGAGAAGAGTGCACCATGCCAGTCCAAACGAGAAGACCGAACCAACAGACCAGCCTGGAGAACTCTGGGCAGACCCCGGCGGCAGACCGAGGGCAGACAATCTTTGCCAGACGAATGCGACAGACCAGTGCTACAGACCTGCACGGTAGACCCTTTTGACAGACCCGTTCGGCATACCATACGGCATACCCCTATGTCTGACCCGGCCGACAGACCCGTTTGACAGACCAGACTGACAGACTCGATTGGCAGGCCTGATTGACAAACCCGATTGGCAGACCCTCGCAACAGACCGACAGCAGACCGGCATGGCGGAAGGACTTAGGGCAGACCATGGAAGACCTTGACGGCGGCCATTATTGTGCCGCCGGGACATTTGATGTTTCGGCGGCAGTCCTGATGAATATTGACCTATTATTTTGAAGGGGAGGTGGTTCCGATCCAACACTATAGGGGCAAATACAACACTACAACAAGATGAATGTGGCTTCATGCGAGTCAATGCGGATAGGATCCTTCCCTGTAGTCGCATCACTGACGAGCCATTTTCATGGCCTTCCAATATGGAGCAAGTCTTCTTTTCCGCGGATAATACTAGATCGGGCAATTGGAAGGTGGTTGTGCATGCTCGGCCAAGAGGAAGGCGCATTTATCATGCGAGGGTTCTAAGTGGGGTATGGAAGATGAAGACCCACGGTATCACCAAGAGGAGGGGGAAGAGGCCGTGCAAGAGGAAGATGAGGCCGAGGATGAGGGTGGAGATGATGATGCATGGGAACAACTGGCCTCCAACACTAACGTTGGAGATCGTGAACTAAACATTGAGGTGGGCATTGAAGAGGAGGATGACGAGGAGGCGTCTGAAGACGAGGATATAATGAAGAACATGAAGAACATGATCCTCATCCTATGGTTCAGCCGGTGCATGAGCCATATCATGGGTATACGGATGATGATTCGCCGTGTGATGAGGCTTCAGATAAGGAGGACATTAATGTTGATGATGATCATGAGTATGCTAGAGAAGATTTGGAGCTTGACAATGAAGATGACCCTCACGATGATATTCCGGAGTAGTAGTGTCCGTGTGTGCTAGTAGGACTAGTATTAGCACCGAACTATTTGCATCCTACGAGTTCTCGCTGGATGCTTGGGACCTCAAGATACAACATGAGTGAGATGTGTATGACAGATGTAAGGTTGTTTTGAGACCGGGATCGCGTAGAGGGGCATAATAGATATTCTCTTGTTGTACTTTGTATACATTAACCGATAAACTGATTGATGGGTATCTTTCTTCTTGTTGCTTATCTTTTGTTGCTCATCTTTAATAAAGCAAAGTTTCAAAGTTTAAGAGCAAACAAAAATCATTTGGATGGGCAACCATCCGTTGGCCCATTGAATGAATTTTGATTGATCTCATATTTGTCCGGGACATGTCGGATGGTATGCAAAACATACCCGCAAGTATTCAAAGCAAAACAAAATCATTTGGATGGTTGACGGTTTGATCGCCCTTTGATTGAATTTCAATTGATGTCATATTTGATCGGGACCTATTAGATGATATACTGAACATACTGGCAAAGTTTGAAAGTAAACAAAAGTCATTTGGATGGTCAACTGTTTGTTTGCCCTTTGAATGGACATATACGTGTTGTGAAGACGGAAAGCTGCGTTTTGCCTTCACATGAAATTTTTTTAACTCCATTTTTCAACCATATGCTTAATGACAGCATATGCAATGTGCGTGCAAAATTTGGGAGTGAACAAAATTCATCTGCACCCAAAACCATATTTTCTGCCCTCGTTTGCACTCCAAAGTTGATTTGCTCTCAACTTTCATGCACTCTTCATAGAGAGTTCTACAATAGTGACCTCTTTATTTATTTATTTTATTTTATTTTATTTTTGTTTGGTCCGAATTTTTGCATAGATGTAGTAGTGTGGGGTTTTGAATTCACAAAACAAAATTGAGCAGAAAACAAAATCATTATGTAGCAAAAAACCGCAATCATGGTAATTGTAAATCCAATTTTGTATTTAAAATTCATTAAAATTCGATTTAATTCAAAATTGGTTGAGGAGTGAGTGCGTCGTTGGGGAGGCAAATGTTTTTTTTTTCTATTGAATCTTTGCACATGTGTTACACATATATTCAAGCATATGGAGGCAAAAGTTGAGCTTGAATCACATCCGTTCATGGGTGCAGTAGCCGTTCACCCATGAGAGGATTTTTTCTTACAATGAACAAAATTGGATGACAGGGTGAAATTGTCCTTGGGGGGCAAATGAGTTTGTTTTGTTTTGAAAAAAAAAACTCCGGTCGAGGCCGGCATAACTAAGAGCCACTTCGCCTTGCGGCCATGGGTGCAATAGCCGTTCACCCATGAGAGGATTTTTTCTTACAATGAACAAAATTGGATGACAGGGTGAACTTGTCCTTTGGAGGCAAATGAGTTTGTTTTGTTTTGAAAAAGAAGACTCCGGTCGAGGCCGGCATAACTAAGAGCCACTTTGCCTTGCGGCTACTGCCCCTTTTCAGGGGTGGGCCCTGTAATAAAGCAAAGTTTCAAAGACAGATTCGTTTTTATTATTTAGGCGCATCACCTAGGTAATTTCCAAACATTAGGCATGTATTACAGTCGACCTTGGATAATACTGAACAGTTATTTTTTACCTCCCTCAAAAACTATTGTTGAGGTAATTTTCTTGTAAAGAAACATAATGGTCTTGAAAATAGATATTACCTCAACAATTGTTTATGACCTCCCTAAAAAACTATTGTTGAGGTAATTTTTCTTGTAAAGGAACATAATGGTATTGAAAATTGATATTATCTCAACAATTGTTTTTTACCTCTCTCGAAAACTATTGTTGAGGTAATTTTCTCTTTAAAAAAACATAATGTTTGATATGTGATTGAGAGCATGAGCCGATGTCTTGCAAACATGCATATCGAGGATGATGATGTTCCTGACCTTCACATTCTCTCAGATTCGGAAGATTCACATGAGATAGGTGATGAGAATTATGAAGATGTAGTTGCATGAATGCAAGACCCTTTCGAAGTTGTGTGGACATGAAATTATAAAGGCATTTTTTCCATTTTTTGGACTTTAAAAAATACAATTTAGACATTTGTTGTTCACATATTTGGATATTTTGGTGTTTTTCACAATTTTCGAGCAATTAGGCACTTCTCAGGAAAATTTTCCAAGTTTTTAGGCACATTTTCCAAAAAATATTATAAATTTAATTAGGCACTTGATTTTGAATTAATTATTGCATAATAAGCTAGGTCAGTACGGTACCGGCCGCTTCATAGTTTTATAAAAAGAGAATAAAGTGACCGCACAATTGACGGTCGTTTTTTTAAAATTTATTTATTTGAAATTTATTTAAATTCGATTTAATTCAAAATTGGTTCAAGGTGAGTGCGTCGTTGAGGAGGCAAATGTTTTTTGGACTTTTAAGCTTTCTTTGGACTTTAAATAATACAATTTAGACATTGTTTGCACATTTTTGGACATTTTGGTGTTTTTCACAATTTTTGAGCAATTAGGCACTTCTCACGAAATTTGTCCAAGTTTTAGGCACATTTTTCAAACATTTTCTAAATTTAATTAGGCACTTGATTTTGAATTAATTATTGCCTAATAAGCTAGGTCAGTACGATAGCGGCCGCTTCATAGTTTTATAAAAAGAAAATAAAGTGACCGCACAATTGACAGTCTTTTTAAAAAAATATTTAAAAATATTAAGCGGTCGTTTGTATTTTTAATTTTATAAATATAAATCCATACTAGCGGTCGCTTGTATTATTAATTTCATAAATATAAAGCCATATTGGCGGTCGATTTTTTTCTCATTTTAAAAAATTTGAAGCGATGGTCATATTGGTGGTCGTTTGATTTATATTTTTAAAAATATGAAGTGAAGATTGGAGGGCTCATTGTCAGAATCAGATAGGGCGATTCAAAACATATCTACCAGTGTTGGGCGGGTATATTGATATATATATATACCCTGGTGTGGCAAGTTTAGGTACCCGGATGTATACCCTTATATCAGGGTATATTTTTATGATATACCCTTATCCTTATATTTACCCTGCATCAAGACCCTCAATATACCCTACTTTCCTGAAGGGTATATGTTAAAATGAAGGGTATATCTAATCAGGGTATATAAGGGCCTTTATGTGCCTTCATAGCCTTTATGTGCTAGGTCTTTTCTCTTTTTGTTGTGTTGTTAGGGAGCCTTGAGCTATAAGAAAGCTCCAATCACAGCTAAAACAAATGTTACATATATATCATTCCTTAAATGTCATATGACCCAAACAACACCTCTTTAGATCTCGCATATATATATATATATATATACATAAAAGGAAACCTGACAGCCCACAATTTAGGTCCTTGAAGGGTTTTTATTTATTTATTTATTTAAGGAAATATGGGAGTGACAGCCCACAATTCAGGCCCTTGAGGAGGGGGAAAGATTAACCCCCTTTAATTTATGGGCCATGAGACCTACGAGACGATCAACGCCCAGACATACCGTCACACGAACAATCCCACACATGGGGCAGGGCAGCGGGTTCGAACCCCGAACCACCTGAGTGACACACACTGTGCACTTACCAGCTGAGCTACCAGCTGATGTGTTTTTTTTTTAATCTCAAACCTCCTCCATCTTGCATTGGAAATTAACACCAAAATATTATGCAATATCTTATCAATTTTCTCTTTTACCATAGATTGTTTTTTTTTGTGTTTTGTACATATTGAAGAACATCATATATTCTTTAGAACCATTAAATTATATATTAATGGAAATAACTATCCATACCCGGAAACTATTCATACCCTCACGGTATATTTTGGCATATATCCATACCCAGGGGCTTTATAGAAATCTGAAAAGTTAATTTATCCATACCCGGAGGGTAAATGATTTGACAAAAATAACTTACTTATACCCTAAGGGTATATTGAATAGAGAGAGAGAGAGAGAGAGAGAGAAGACTCCGGTCGTGGCTGGCGTAACTAAGAGCCACTTCGCCTTGCGGCTACTGCCCTTTTTCAGGGGTGGGCCCTATGTAAAACCGGTGTCCAGGGGACACCAAGTAACCAATATGGGGGGGTGGCATCTGGTAGAGGCAGTACCGCATGGCACCCAAGGGGGGCCCGTGGGGGGCACCCCAAGGGTGCTCATCAGGTAACCAACTATATGTATCTATGAGGCATGAGCCGGGTTTGATTCGAGCTGTCGTTTGTTGGTGATGATAGCAGTGAGAGAGCGGAGGGCTGTGAGGTGTATGGCTTTGAAGCATTTATGGATGGAAATGATGGGGAGTTTAAAGTTATTGTGAAGTTCAGAGATGCTGGCATTGTGGATGCCCCCTCTGGTGCCGGCAGTGATGACAGTGAGGGGGCCTGTGGTCCAACCCCTCCGGCGAATAGCAAGAATAAGTGGTGCATATTTTTGGCGTTTTTTGGTATGGCTGAGAGAGGTAGAGGCCTGTTTATTGGCTTCTTTAGTCAGGGAAGTCAGGAGATTTCGGATGGGTCTGGACTCTGGGAGGCCAGGGATTGGGTGTATTAGCCAGAAAGGGTGAGTATAAGCGATATGTATAGGGTCATCTGAGGGTTCAACTGGAGGTTGGGAGGCACCCAGTTGGGCGAGGAGGTCAGCCTCCTCGTTGCCGTGGATACCTGTGTGTGAACGAACTTTGAGAAAATGAAGAGGTTGATTGATGGAGATGGCTAGGTTGATAATGGCGGTGATAAGGTTTCGGTCGGGGTGGTGGAGGTGGGAGGAGGGACAAGCCAAGTGGTTGCAAAGAATAAAGAGAGAATTTAGGCTATCCGTGAAAAGGTAGTATGGGGGTGGGAGGTTAGTTGTGACAGAGCTTCAAAAATGGCCATAAAGTTCGGCGCGGAGTATGGTCGCAGGGCCTGGGAGGCGATGAGCGGTTCCCTTGTTAGTAGCGGTATGGTAGACGCCATATCCGGCGCGCGAGCCAGATTGGGAGCCGTCTGTAATGGGAATGGAGGGGGGGGGGGGGGGTATTGAAGGGGCCCAAGTTGGGGGCGGGGGTGGGGGGGGGGGGGGGGGGGTGGGGGGGGGGGGGGGCGTTGTGGGAGATAGCTATAAGTGCTGGGGCGGGGGGCGCGAAGGGTCCATGCTTTTAGCTTAGTGGGTTGGTCTGGCGGTAGGGTTGCATGTTGGGAGGTGATAGTGGGTGAGTACATGCTTGGGTATCGGAAAGTAGACTATTGATATGCACGGGGAAATCGGTGGGTACGGGGGGGCATGAGGTAGCTTGGACAAGGAGAATTAGGGTCAGAGTAGTTTCTTTGTGGCGGAGGTATTTGGGAATGGTGGTTGTCTGTGTAGTGAAGATGTGTTTGGTCAATAGCGGCTAATGGTATCACTCTAAGGGAAGTTGTAGAAGGGGTGTTGGGGTCAGTGAGTTTTGTTGTGTAGAATGATAATATGGAGGCGGAGGAAGAGGAGTGGGCGGCGAGCGGCGCGCCCATAGAAGAGCTTCATGAGTGAGGGCCCGGAGGTGGGTGCGCAAGGCCACCTCTTGACCAAGAGTGTCGGGTTAGCGGGGCCGAAGGCCCGAATACACAGTCTCCTCTTGGGTGCGGGCTGGCGTAAGAAGAAAGCTCAGAGGGCATGTAAGTGGGGCTGGAGTAGTAGGAGTGGGTAAGCTGGAATGTAAAGAATGAGGAATTTGAGGATGTCAAGGTATAAGTGCTATGGGTATATGCTTGAGCTATTTTGTCCGGGGTGTGGGGTTTTTTGGTAGGGGTATCGCGCCAATATCGGTCAACAAGCCAGCATACCTCAGTGGCGAAGTCTTGTTTTGGGGGCTGTAGGGAGGTGGCGTCAGTTAAGGAGGCGTCATAGCTGTCCCAGAGCCAGGCAAGCCTGACATTGGAGATGGAGCCGGTGAAGTGACCGTTAAGTGTGTAGATATGGGATGCCCGACGCCTAGGGCAAATAATTGGGGGATTTTGGTCAATATCTTTGTCGGGGTTGCATCAGAGATATATATATGTATATGTGGGGCGTTCAAGGGGGTACGGATGTATCGAGCGTCTATTGGTTTGGATTTGAGATACATGATGTTGGTGGTGTACATTAATAATTGGTGTTAGTTGTTTTGTAGAAGGTGATAAGGCGGCGACGGTTGTGAGCCTAGTGGAAATTCCCTTTGGTTGTTGGCAGTCCGTAACAGCTCCCCACACCTTGGTTGCTTTCCAGCTCGCACGCTTACTCACTATCAACGGCAGCATATGCGGACGACCTCGCTATTCTCGGCACCAAGCCTCAGCACCTCAACCGACAGCGGACAAATTATCCCGCTTTAATCAATGGTCTGGTATGGAACTAAGCCTCAATAAATGTGTGGTCACCACCGCTACCCACGGCAGTAAGCTCACAAAAATCCACGATAGCTTCCCACTGCATGCTCCAATCTGCACTAATCAACAAAAATCTTTCTCTTTTTGGGCCCGGATGAACCCTACACCTATTCTAGGCATACAATTGGTTCCATCACTAACCTGGCATATACAAGAACACCACTCTTTCCAACTAACCAACAAGAGTTTAGCTCTACTCATTGCCCCCATCTCCATCCACCCTAAAATAACTATCATCCAAAGAGTTCTCAACCCTTAAATCCAATACGCCTTTCACGCGGCCCCCTTCTCTATGCCGGATATCAAACTACTCGACACCAATATTATCAACTCACCAAACGCATTTGTGGCCTCCCCACCATCACCCCTAACGTTCTTACCCACTTCCACATGACAGTTTTGGGGATTGGTTCTAGCCCCCTGATCATCTCATATGCCCGCACCCTCGGCTCACAACTTATCGAGGCTCTTACGACCCAGGCCGTCTCGGTCTAATCTTTCGAGTTCCTCCTAACACATAGCGTATAATATAATGGCCTTATATTCCCTCCCTCCCCTCCACCCCACAATCTTGCCTCCATTCCCCCACCGCCCCTACGCTATTTATCCTACGCCAATTGAAAATCAGCATTCAAACCGACCTTCCCGGATACCCCACTCCATATCTCAACTTGAACGGGCATGGCTCAGCAGCCTAGTCTTCACACAATTTGAACCAAACCACCCCCGTGAAAGGAACTTGTCCTTGCCTACTTTAAAGCACGCCATATTACCACTCTCACCCACTCACCACCGCCACGGGGAACCGGCTACTACCCACCCCCACCAATTTACCTTGAAACCTTCTCGTGCTAACCATCAAAACATGCAGATACCTGCTTCATCTCTGATCTTTATTTTGCCACCAGACCGCCTCGTACACCCTCGACTGTGACCTACCATGCCACTCTTCCCCCATCATAAGCAAGACCTCCTCCCAATTTCAGAACAGCCCCAGCCCCAAACCTCCATATTACAACAGCCCATGACCTCCCATAACACTCCGGAATACCCTCCCCCAACTCCCACCCCCCCCCCCCCCCAACCCCGTTGATTGCCTTGAGCAACTTTCCCCCTACCCTCTAAACCCCCCCACCCCCCCCTCCTTCCCCCTGCCTAGCCAACCCCGACCACCCCGAGGCCTTCGTCATTGAAGCTATTCTCGGCATCAAGACTCAAACTCCCCTCCCTCGACGTACATGGCGCCACTTGTGTTGACACATATTACCTATGGCGGGTTCCTGCATCTGAGAACACTTGGCAGATCGAAGACAACCTCTTTGGAACCCATGATGAGCCCCATTATTTGGTCCACATGTGCATAAGTATGTTTAGATCACATATGCAAAGTTGCAACCCACACGAGCAACAAATTTTTTTTTTTACATCAATTGATTAATCGGATGTATACAAAGTACATCATGAGAATATCTACAATGCCCCTCTACACGATCCATGTCTCAAAGGAACCCTATTTCTATCATACACATCCCACTCATGCTATAATCGGAGGTCCCAATCATCCCGGGAGAACTCGTATGATGCAAATAGTTTGGCTGCCACCCTAACAGTCCACTACAGCACATGTCATCATAAACATGTGCATCCCCTCACAGTATACTGACGTATGACCACAAAAGCTCTCATGCCCCTCGCTTCGCTTGTCCCATACTACATTGGTTCTCCTAGGATGACCAAAAGAACTATTGACCAGCCCAGCAACATTGCCGAAGATATCGGGGTCACCATCACAAAATCTGATCTCAATGGGAGACAACCCCAGTCTACGTACATCCTGTCCGTTGACACACAAAATGTAGGGTAGGATGTATGGGGCTTCGAGGCGTAATGTACGGAACTCCGCGGATGTGTAGTATGGACCGTAGTAGAGAAACAAGTCCACCATGCTGTTTCTCCGAGGAGAAACCACAATATCATTGACCGTGAATAAACCCCGACCCATAGCAGGGTCTGTAGCGGCTCTCCCCACAACATACCGTCTCCCCCAATACTCAAACTCCACATTTTCCTTTCTCGGATGGGGATGGAGGGTCGCGATGATTCCCCCAACAACGAGCTGGACGGTCCTCAGTAACATAGTCCTATGCCGCTTCCCATCGGGGCGAGATCCGGCTCAGGCCGCCCCAAGCCGAAGGGGAGGAAACCTAGGGCGAAGCCGACCCCTCCTAGGGGTTCGGGGGGGACATGCACGTGGAGGTGGAGGTGGAGTGGTACTGCTGGCGAAGGAGATGAAGTGGAGGTGGTTGAGGATGTAATGTCGGAGGTGCAGCCGGGGGGTACAACGTCCAAATCAAGTACTACCAGAGGTGGATCAGGCAAAGAAACAGACCGGGGGGTGGGCCTGCTCGTCGCCGAGCCATACGCCTACGACACCTACGATACCCCTCGACCCTACGCATCTCATCTACGTGCTGCTGGGGGAACCAACTGGTCACATCGGGCACATGCTCTGGCACAATTCTGCAAGTAGACCGCGCGAAATGCCTCCTGTGCAATGTGATTGCGAGTTTGGGCATCAAGTCGTGGCTGCAATATGTGTATAACTTGCATCAATACTTATGTCGTATTTGGATTCATGTATGCTTACCAATCATACTATATTATTAGATAAACCTAAATGTACCTTAAAGGAATGTTAATGAGAGGGTGGGAAAAACCTCACCTTGTCCGCATCCGCAATCTTGTTCTTCTTGTAATGTTTTTTCGACAACAACGCGATCGTCGCCTCGGTGGTCTGGTGCCGCCCGGCGGTATCCATTCCCAACACTTAGTGCACCAACACTCAATTCTGTCGGGGGGGTCAAAGGTGGACGGAGTTGGACGGGGTGGCCCACGAGGGGCCACCCCGCAGCGCGCCCGACTCGATCCCGGAGTGTCACACATCCTCCGCATCAACCTGAAATTTGGCCCCGGTCCCTTCTACGATTGTGCCCGGCAGCATGTATTGGATCAGGTGCAATGGGTGGCTCCTCGCCACGAAAAACAATCGCTCTAGGGCCACAATCAATATGTGGTACTACCTCCCCATCCTTGATGAAGACGGGTCGATGTTTCCTCACCATCGCATCCTAATTAACACACACCACCAGCACTTTCATTTCTCAAAAACCGTTGGCGAAAAAACCCTATGCCTCAGCCTCGGGGCTTTCAAAATTGGTAACCAAAGGCGGAGCATCCCTATGGTGCTAGAGAGCCCAAGACAATAAATCCTTCCTCACGTTCTATCTTCAAGATGCCCATGGAAAAATTTGTTGAGACCCACCCTTTGCGCTTATCATATTGAACCACATTTTGGGTATGTGAATCCTAATTACACCGTTTAGCCTTTCCACCCCAAGACCCACAACCAAAATCGCCAATCCAAAACCCAGCACCATAAAGAAAAGCAAACACCCTAACCCAGTACCATATGAGAAAAATAAAAAAAAAAATAAAAACTAAGAACCCCCCAAAAGGCCCTAAACCCTAAACCCAGAAAGGCCGGCCGTTGCCTCTTGCAACACCCTCGACGCGTTTTTTTCAAATTTTTACGTGGGGGTCGCCCCCCGCGATGGAAAGCCGTCGCGGGGGGCGACATGTTTTTTTTATTTAGGGGGCCGGGGATCGCAAGCAGCGACGGCCCCCGTCGCAATATCATTTTTTACATTTCAAAAAAGGGCGAGGCGCGGCATGCGACGGCCGGGCGTCGCACGTAGCGCCGCGCCTTTTTTTTTCCCCTAAGTGCTTGAAGCACCTCTTTCCCCTCCCGTTTTTGTTTGTTCTTTGGGAGAGAGGTAGTTCAGAGAGTGGGGTTTAGGGTGGAGGAGAACGCACCTGCTGCTGAGCCCGAGGTGGTCGCAAGGCCCCAAGGAGTTTTCCCCAACGCCACTCCCAACGCCCAAGGTAAGCACCGCCTCCTCCCTCACTTTCTCTCTTGTTTTCTTGCCCTAAGCACGGTTGATCTCTCTCCTCCCCCCCTGTGTGGTAGGAACGCCGCGCAGAGGCGCGATCTAAACGAGTTGAAGGGAGAGAGCCGTGTTGAGCGGGGGAGAGACAAACCTTGCAGCGGCGGGGACCCGCTCCGTTGGCAGCCGCGACAGCACCGCAACAGCTCGCTTGAAGCACTAGCAGCAACAGCAACAACAGCCGCAACAGCAGAGGTAGGTCAAGGCAATTGCACTCTCCCTTTCCTCCCTGCTTCTGTTTAATGTTCAAAGGTAGTCTTCCTGCCCTGAGTTTAAATTTTGGTCTGGTGCCAAAGTGGGATAGACCCTTGAGCGCATCCATGATGTCCTCCCCCCATGTCACAGACTGGAAACAGGTTCAGGGAAGTTTTCTTCCTAACTTCATTTTCATCGGACAATTTTCTGGTAATAGACATGGCTTTGGACACTACACACTCTAAGTCAGGTTTTATCCAGCAAGGTCAAGACTTGCGGGTCCAGATTCAGATCCTTGGAGAATCTCTTCTACTCTCTTCTCCCAGGGCTTATCCTGTTTGACAGGGCGGTCCTGTTTCCAAGATATAGAGTCGATTAACTTAGGATATCCGGTGTTGGACATATGTTGGACATATGCCATCTCTCCACAAGCCTAACCGTGCAGGGAGGTCTCCGCCAACACCACAACACTGCTACCTTAACCAAAGCAACTTCTTGCCAGCACAAGAAAAAAGAGCTTGGTCTCAAAAGGTAGGGTTTATAAAGGGAGGGAGAGAGAGACTTCCTTGTTCTACCAAGACGCCGCCATTCATCAAAGATCCAGAGGAGGGCTCCTAGGAACTTCATAAGCAGGCAAGTGGTACATCCGCCATCACTGCCGTGGTTCCCTTGTGCAGCAAAAAAACAGACAAATGAGACAGTGTCCCGTATTAGGTCCTGTCAGATGAAGTCCTTTTTTCATCCAGGTTGGATTGAAAAAATAAATACTGACGGGAGTTTTGCAATCAGTATATTCCGGGTTGATGTTGTTTCACTAGGGAAAAAAGAAATGTACTTTGGATGAAAAACATCTAAAATTCCATGCAACCCAATTTTTTCAATTTTTTCAATTTTTTCAAAGATGGAAGTCGGGACAACAATTCCATAAACCCCAGTTTCCAGAGGGAGAGAGAGAGAGAGAGAGGGAGACATCAGGGGGCAACAAGAAAAGAAAAGAAGGTGGGGGGGGGGGGGGAGTGACTGAGCAGCTGCTGCTGCTCAGTCCCCCCCCACATTTCTATTTTTTTCTTTGTTGCCCCCTCTCTTTGGGAAACAAAAGGGACAGATCCTACCTCTGTCAGGGGTTGACGTTGGTAGTAGACTTACCTTCACATATAGAATTAATCTGGGTTTCGCAGATATCCTCTACAAATCCCTTCACACAAGCATCAATCTGTTGTGTGTGAGTTGCCCAAAAACTAGGCCTCCGAAGGGGCTGGGCTTTTGGCTCAGCCTCGACTTTTTCAAGTTAGTAAACAGAGGTACATGCACAATTCCTTGATAGATTTGAAGAGAGCGTCTCTTTAGGTGAGAGAACCCCGGATAGTGTATCAGAAATGAATAATGTCTTCAGGTTGCCACACAACGGGCAATTGCACTCTCCCGATCCTCTCTGCTTTTGTTTGCTTATCAAGGAAGGCTTCTGCCCCGAGTTTAAATTTCAGTCTAGTGCCGGAGTGGGTAGACCTTGAGGTCATCCAAGATCTCCTCCCCCATATAGACTGGAAACATTTTTTCCTACTTCATTTTCAATCAAACAATCTCATCATGGCAACAGACATGGTTGGACACTACAAGCCCTCTATGTCAGATTTATCCAGCAGGGTATAGACTTGCGGTTCCAGTCCAGGTCCTTGAGAATCTCTTCTACTGTCTTCTGCCAGTGCTTAGCCTGTTTGACAGGTCGTGTGGCGTCCTGTTTCCAAGATATAGAGTCAATTAACTTAGATATCTGGTGTTGGACATATGTTTGCAAGCTGAACCCAACCCCACCATCTGACCTTGAATTTATCTCGTCGGGAGCTTAAAAGAGAGCTCACAGAAGAGAGGAAGATACTTTTTGTCATGTCAAGACAAAGACAGGACCCCTAGGGTCGTTGTCATGAAAGAATAATCAGACATATCAGCCACTTAACAGTGGCACCATCCATCAATCATCAAGCTTAGAAATCCAGAATTACATCCATGCACAGTATGTGTTCATGTCAGTATTATTCATACCCAAAGAGTATGCCACTGATGTTGATTGACCATCATTCATGATCATGATACATATTCAGAGGTCTGGGTGGGATGGCGGGTACTTGGCCATATCTTGGCCTTGATGTGGTGCAGGTCAAATGGTCATACAAATTTACTGTCCGCAAGCAGTAATCCAAGCATACTTACTCAAACCCCATGGGTGTCATGGAGGGTTTTTAAGAAAAAACCAAAAAAAACACTTGGATATCACATATTTAAATACCTTGCCCTGCGAGTATTTGTTTAGACTAGTCTGCAGCATAGCTTGCCCCCACAGGGGATGTGGATATGTCTGGTAAGTTTTTCCAGAATACCCCTATACCTTTATTTCTTGCTACAGCTGAAAATCAAAGTTCATCACACAGCAAGGTAAAGATAAAGGACTGCATACATTTCCTGTGACAGTATATGATACTGTCGGTACACCCTATTCACATCATTCCACATTTGACCATGGCATTACACCATGTCTAGGGGGTATTTCCACTTAACCACCCTGGCTGCCTCAAAAACCAGTTACCAATTATATTGCTTCCATATTTCAGTGTCAGCCGAATAGCAACAGGCAGAATCTTCACCATACCTGGGCCTAAGCATCTAGCTAACAAAGCCATCCGGGTTGGAACATAACAGGGGCATTTTACCAACTTGGGTACCCGAGTAGCTGCAGCAAACAGTTCCTTGCAGCCTCTCATTTTGTTTCCAACTACCATAAGGTAAACAAAGCAAACTAGGGCCTCGAAAACAGATGTTTGTCTCTCACACAAGCCATCATAAACCCGGCTGTCACAACAAAGCAGAGGTCTTCCACTGCTGGGGCCGAAAAAGCCCATCGTAGAAAGCATTACATTTGTTCTTCATAAATAAAGAAGGAAAGAGGTAGGATCAAGAAAAACCATAGAGTAGTTTAGTTTTTCAACATTTTAAGAGATGAGTCCATGGCAAGCGATTCCTTCCCCTCTCTGCAATCCCACTTGCATCCGCAGCACTAGAACGTCAGTATATTAAGTGGAAGCCCTCACCTCTGCCCGTCCCAAAAACAACCACAACGCACTATGAGTTAGTGAGGATGCACGAGGTGAGTAGCAGGCTTCCACACTTGCTATCGAGGTCAAATACACTTGAATCTAAGCGCAGAGAATGCCAAAGAAAGCAGAGAAGCAAGACAAACAGAAAAAAAAAAAAAAAAAAACCTTTTTTACTGTTTGGGGGAGGGTCGCCATCTCTCCACAATCCTAACCGTGCAGGGAGGTCTCCGCCAACACCACAACACTGCTACCTTAACCAAAACAAGTCTTGCCAAGCACAGAAAAAAGAGCTTGGTCTCAAAAGGTAGGGTTTATAAGGGAGGGAGAGAGAGACTTCCTTGTTTCTACCAAGACGCTGTCATTCATCAAAGATCCAGAGGAGGGCTCTTAGGGAAACTTCATAGCAGGCAAGTGGTACCTCCGCCATCACTGCGTGGTTCCCTTGTGCAGCAAAAAAAAACGAAAATGAGACAGTGAATCTTCCCTCATCTCTAAGCCACCGCCATCGCCTTAAAGAGCCCGCATAGGCGGCGCTCACAGGAGCCATAAACACTTAGGGATTGGCAGCTCATAGCATCTGCAGCACGAGCACCATCGCTTCCTCCAAGCCGCCATCGCGCGCACTCTCGCCGCGCAAAAAGAAAGACATTAGGGTTGCGCAGGGTTTTCCCCCTGTCTGGCTCGTCATTCCATCCTTCTTAGGATGAAAAACATCCGCCAGCCTGTCGCCCGGGGGATCCGGACTTTGTCCTTTCTATTCGCGGAAGATGAAAAACATCGTGTGTTCATCCTATCTTGAACTCGAAGGATGCAGTCCGTTTTTCATCTAGGTTAGATGAAAAACATCGGGTTTTTTTTGTTTTGTTTTGTTTTTAAATATATATATATATATACCTGTCATGTCCCGTATTTAGGTCCTGTCAGATGAAGTCCTTTTTTCATCCAGGTTGGATTGAAAAAATAAATACTGACGGGAGTTTTGCAATCAGTATATTCCGAAAATGAATAATGAATTATTCAGAAAATGAATAATGTCTTCAGGTTGCCCACACAACGAGCAATTGTACTCTCCCGATCCTCTCTGCTTCTGTTTGCTTATCAAAGGAAGCTTCCTGCCCCGAGTTTAAGTTCAGTCTAGTGCCGAGAGTGGGTAGACCCTTGAGGTCATCCAAGATCTCCTCCCCCATGTCATAGACTGGAAACATTTTGCCTAACTCAATTTTCATAAACAATCTCATGGCAACAGACATGGTTGGACACTACAGCCTCTAAGTCAGATTTATCCAGCAGGGTGAAAGACTTGCGGTTCCAGGTCCAGGTCCTTGAGAATCTCTTCTAACTGTCTTCTGCACAGACTTATTCTGTTTTGACTTGCGGTGGGCGGTGATGTTTCCAAGATATAGAGTCGATTAACTTAGGATATCTGGTGTTGGACATATGCTGCAGCTGACCCCACCATCTGACCTTAAACTCATCTCGTCGGGAGCTTAAAAGAGAGGGAGAGAGAGGGAGTAAGAGGGAGAGATCAGGAAACCAAAAAAAAAAAAAAAAATGTTGGGGGGGGGGGGGGGGAGAGTGACTGAGCAGCTGCTCGGTCCCCCCCCCCCCACATTTTTTTTTTCTTTGTTGCCCCCTCTCTCCCTCTGTCTCCCTCCTCGGAATTGGCCAGTTGCATCAGTGGTCTTTTCATGTTTTTCCATCTATACCAGATGGACTCTAAACAGTGTTTTCACCCGTCCTATAAAATTTTTCTGTCCATACCGGAAGAATTACCTGGGTGGACACTAAAATAGGTCTAAAAAGGGTCTATAATTTTTCATTCCTCTTTTATTGACTTTCATCTATACCAGATGAGTCACCAGAGAATGAGGAATTACCTCTGTAGGGGTTGTGACACTGGCATCCTATCTATAATTTTTCCATCCATGCCGGATGAAAAATACCAGGATATTAATTTGTCTTATTCCTCCTTTATGCTTTTTTTTTCCGTACTGGATGAGGCTTTTCTTAGGGGATGATGAATTTCTTGTTAGGATGAGAAACCGCTGCCTTGGATGATGTGTACTGCTTTTTCATCCTGCTGATGGACCTTCTCCAAATAGATGAACCTATTAACTTTTTTCATCTGAACTAGATGAAAAATGCAGCTTATGATGGCTATGGAGAATTGTTTAATTACCCTTAATTATGGCTAATTAAGGAGTGAAACCCTAACCCCTACCCTATAATCTACTGTTTAAACCTAGCTAACGGATGACATCCGTCGGATTTTCGAGATAAAGGGTGTTGATTATTCATCCTCCGCGGATGAAAAATCGGGCTTTGCCCTAGGGTGTCTCTCCCGCCGTCAGCAGCACTCCTCGTGCTTTTGAGCTTGCAGGTTGAGAGTTATGGCGTCTGAGCTCTGCTGCTACCCTGTCTGCTGCTTCGTGCCCATGCCGGACGAGCTCCTGGGGATGCGCAATGGCGGCGTCTTGTCTCTTCTCACAAGCGGGAGACCCCGCTATGATGGCATCGTCTCTTTCCCTACTCTGGCTTTTATGTTTCGCAGCGGCGCTTGTGTGGGGAAGTATATATCTCTCTCTCCCTTCTTAAACCTAGCATTTGTATGTTTCGCTTCTCCTTAGCTGTGCTGGAGGTGGCTTGCTGGTGGCGATGGCACACAGTTACCTTCCCCAATCGCTCAAGGTGCTTTTGGTGATTAGGGTTCCTTTTACTTCATGTTTTTCTCTCTTGCTTTGGAGGTTCTTAGTTGACATCGATGACAAGTGCAGGGGTCTGTGATTCACTTGGGGTTCCACGATCCTCACTAACCCATTGGTTTTTGTGGGGGCTTGTGATGGGACCAGGTGAGGATCCCTACTTGCTTTGAATTCTCTTGAGCTTGCAGATAAAGATGTGAGCAAAAGGAACATACTGCTGCTGCCTGCAGCCCCGATTCGGCCCGCTTGCTCCCGGTTTGACAAGATGATGCTTGCTTTTGACTTATGTTTTGCTGTCGTGGATGGAGCATTTCGGTCTGGCAGCCCTGTCTGTGAATCTTACCATGTCTTGAATCTTTGATAGCTTTGTCTGTGGATTTTTAGACTAGGTACTTTTTTGGCCTTAAAAGAGGATTGATGGTGTAAGGGTAAAGGCATCAGTGGCTGTTAGGCTCTAAGGAAGAGGAGGTCTGGTTTTTTTTTAAAAAAAACAGCCTGATAAGGCAATGACAGGCCGTTTTCAGACTTGGATTTGATGTGGAATGGAGCATAGTGAGGTTCTATTTGCAAAACATGGCATTAGCCTCCTAGGAAACAGTGATGGTAAGCTCTAAAGGACTCTGGCCAGTGATTAGTTACATTATTTTGCCATATGAACAGCCACATGCATTGTATGATTTATCTTGGCCAAATGGGCTTGATCTTGGGCACTCAAATTGTATGTGTGTCCATATCTGGATGCTATGACAGGGCAGGCCTTTCTTCCATGCCAAAATGTCTTACATGATGCATATCTTGGGGCAACTGTACATGATGTAGAATGAAGTCGCAGTCAGTCTTGTCATGCCCAAAGTGATCACTTGGTTGCATGTTTGGAGTCTGATTTACTTCAGGCTGGTCCAGCAAGAGTCCTATGTACACAGGTCTTGAATCTGTACAATGACAGACTGTTCTTACCTACCCAGAAGGCCATGCACGATGCACACCTTGGGGTACTTACATTTGGCCAAATGTGAAGCTGCAATATGGCTTGCCATGCCCAAGAAGTTTACTTGGTGGCATGCCCGAAGTGTAATTAATTGCACGCTGGTCCTTCCAGTTGCCTGTGTGAACATTCCCTGAATGTGTTGTAGGGCAGGCTGTTCTTACCTACCTTGCATAATGCTTGTCTTGGATCACTTCAAGGTACCTGTGTATACATATCTTGGATCTGTGATGTGGCAAGAAGTTCTTATATGCCCATGATATCTTGCATGGTGCATATCTTATGGATAACTATGGATGATATAATCTGAGGCTGCAATCTGACTTATATTGTGCAAGAGGGTCACTTGGGTACATGACAGGAATCTGATTATGAACATACCCCGCCCCCCCACCCTGTTTTATCAAGACTGAATGGGTGGCGTCACTTGGTATGCTATGACCAGACTGGAAATGTCTCCCTCTCTCCCTCTGTCTCCCTCTCTACTGGGAATTGGCAGTTTGCTATCATCATGGATTTCTTGTTTTTTCATCCTCTATCGGCTTTCTCATCCATACCAGATGAGCCACCAGGATGGACATTGAATTACCTCTAGGATGGTTCTTTTGGCTTTTTCATCCTCCTTTATTGACTCTCATCCATACCGGATGAGTCACCATGGAATGAAAAAATTTACCTCTATGGAGGTTGCCAACAACATCCTGTTTTTCATCCATACCGGTTGAAAAACTACCAGGATAATAATTTTTTTCATTCCTCTGTCATTGACTCTTTTTATCCATATCGGATGGTCTGGTGAGGAATGATAAAATTACCTAGATAGAGGTAAAACGCTGCCACGGATGATATTCCCTACTTTTTCATCCTGACATAAGTGATCTGTTTATGGATGACGTGATTATGGCCTGGAATTGATCTTTACTACTCCTAATTATGATTAATTACAGTGGAAACCCTAACCCCTACCCCAAAACCTATTTTTAACCTTGCTGCGGATAAAATCCGTCAGGGTATAAGGATGTGTTCTACTGTTTTTCATCCATGGATGAAAAATCGGGGGACAAAACCCTATGTTGTCCGTCCCGATGTCAGAAGCACACGATGTGCTTCTGAGCTCGCGGGGAGAGTGTTATGGCGGACGTGCTTCGGTGGCTGCCCCGTTTGTGGTGTCGTACCCATGCTGGACGAGCGCTTGGGGAGGCGCAAAGGCGGCGCCTTGTCTCTCTTGCAGCGGGAAACACCGATGTGAATGCAGTGGCATCTTCCCTCCTCTGGCTTTTTAAGTTTAGCAAGGGCACTTGTGCTGGGAAGTATCTCTCCCTCCTTTCTAGTGCCTTGCGATTGTGCCTGCTTTGCTTCATTGCTTATGTGCTTTGTGGAGGCGGCTTGCTGCGGGTGGTGATGGCGCATAACCCTCTTCCCCAATCGCTTAAGGTGCCTTTGGAGTTTAGGGATTCTCATGTTCTTATCTTCTTCTCTTGCTTTTGAGTTTCTTAGTTGACATCGATAACAAGTGTGAGGGTCTGTGATTCACCTAAGGTTCCACAATCCTCATTAATCTGTTGATTTTGTGGGGGCTTGTGATGGGACCAGATGAGGATCCTCACCTACTTTGAAGTTTCTTGAGCATGCAGATTGGGATATGGGTTGAAGAGATCTGTGGGTTATTGCGCTGTGAGGTGGCTACTGCCTGCAACCCCGATTTCAACCCGACTGCTCCTGGTTTGGCATGCTACAGCCTGTGTTTTGGCCTTGGTCGTTTTGCCGTCGATGCGCAGCTCGGCCTGTCTGGCCTGTTTCCTGAGGCTTGCATACAAACCATACCCTACTTTTTGATCTTTGACAGCAGGGCCTGTGGATTATTGAGCTAGGTTGTAAGTTCTTTTGGCCAAAGAGGATCTGGTTTTAGGTGGTATGTTTTTGGCGGTTTTGGGTCTCTATGGACATGGTGGCCTTGAATGTTATGGCGGCAGCCTGATAAGGCACCGACCTGCTCCTTTTCGGGCCTGTTTCTGATGAGTACTGGATCATAGTGAGGTGTTCTTTGCATGCTTTAGCATGGAACTCTTGAAGGATGAGGATGGTAAGCTGCAATGGGATCCTACCTATAGTTTTGGCTTTGTCATGACATCAGGCCTATGACCTGCAATCTGGTTTTTTTATATGCAAAAGAGGCTGGATCTCGGTTGTTCAAGTTGCTTGTATGTACAAGTCTTGAACCTGCAATTTGACAGGCTGAATTCACATTCCCTTGACACCTTGTATGATCACATGTCTCGGGGTGAATACAAATGATATGGAATTTATTTCATCATGCCCAAGTAGGACTGCTTGGTGGCATATTGTGATTCTGACAAACTGCAGGCTGGTCCTTATGTCTTGGCTGATGCATGACATGCCATAATTAATGGCTGAAAAGGTAAGTTGCTGCAACCCGTGGGTCATGTCCAAGATGTATGTGTGAAAACATGTCTTGAAATGGTAATAGGGCAGGCTGGACCATGGTACCTTGCCCTTTGCATGACCTCAGCACTTTTGTGTTCCTTCAATACATGACCTGCTGGTAAGGTATGTGTGCAGGCTGAACCAAGAGGCCTTGCAGCCTGCACAGGGGCAGCAATATCCTATCTTGTCCCACACAAGAACAAACCCCGCCCTCCCACCCTGTTTTGTCTTGGATGATTGGGTGTTGTCATTTGGGATGATTTGACAAGACTGGAAGTGTGAGATAGTGTCATATCAAGGGCTGTTTATGTCTTTAATTGACAATGATCCCTTATGGGTCTTGTCTATGTCTTGACATGACGTGAATATCTTCCCATTCTCTTCCTTTTCCAGTGTACTTAGTGGTGTTTGTACACACTATCTACCATCTTCTTTTCTTGTTTCTGATTAACCATGGTATCATACTGACATGGTTTTTTGGCTGACCTGGTAGAAAGCCAGCAAGGTTGTGCTTGAATGGAAGGATGAGCTTAAAGCCCTCGGATATCAGCTGCCCCTACCGCCTCCAATTCCAGCAGTGCAAGCTATACTTGCACAGATTAAACCAGGTGACTTCCATGCCACCTTACAAAAGCTGGAATTTGAAGCTTTCGAAGACGCCGGTGATAACCGGCCTGTCTTCTTACTCGAGACCTTAGCTTTGGATGATTGGGTTGCTCTTGGCATTTCAGCGAACAAGAATGGGAAGTGGTTGGAAAAAATCCAGAAATACCATTCTAAGTTGATGGAGATTTTAGATGATGATACTACTGAGGTTAGTGCTTGGGAAAGGGTTCCTCCATTGAAGAGGCCCTTAGGAGGGCTAACAATGAAGATGCCCTACATGTACCTACACAGAGATCTTCGACCACTGTTGAAAAGGATTTTGTACCCTCAGTGAGTAATCACCCAATTTTGGGCTGTATGGATGTACCTGATGAAGAAAAAGAAGCTGTAAAAGACTTTTTTGACCAGGTTGTGCTCTCTCAAGTGGAACAGGACCGGGTTGCCGGGGCTACGCTAGGCAACCAGCAATTCGTTCCTTGGTTACCCCCTAGGGCGGTCGAGCTTGAGGTGGCCAACAATGACCACATGATGTGGCATCCCACGGCTAACATCAATCTGCTGGCCCCTATTTTGATTGACATGTGGGTCAAATGGGGGAACATTACACCAACTGAACGGACCAGATGTGCACAGGATGCCAAAGACAGCTTCCAGAGGTTCAAAAAAGAGCCAATTGCCTTGGCATGGCCTCTACAGACCTTTTACTACAAGCTTTGTGACCAAGGTGAGAACTTGACCTTACGGACCAAGAACGACCTGCCCCCGGTTATCAGCGTCACGTCCGTCCATCAGTGTCAGGTCACGTCAGACCTGATGCTGACGGGACCTCCGTCACGTCGGGTTCGGGGAATATTCTGGTAAAAATAGTAGCAGGTAAAATACTGCCACTTAAGCAGCCACGTCGCCGACACGGTGGCGATGGCAAATACATTTTGAAAATTAACAAAATGAACGCGACTGCCAATTATGGTGGTCGCTTTGTTTTTCAAAATTAAAAAAGAAATAGCGGCCGCCGTATTGACGGTCGCTTCAATTTTTATTTTTTTTAAAGCAAGATTGGCGGTCGCACTGGCGGTCGCTTTATTTTTCGAAATAGAAAAAGAAATAGCGACCGCCATATTGGCGGTCGCTTCAAATTATTTAAAAAAAAAAACAAAGATTGGCGGTCGCTTTATTTTTTGAATTAAAAATAAATAAATAGCGACCGTTATCTTGGCGGTCGCTTCAATTTATTTATTTTTAAAAACAAGATTGGCGGTCGCCTAATTTAAAAAAGAAAACAAGCGACTGTTGTATTGGCGGTCGCACAATTTTGTAAATATGTACAAAACAAGTGACCGCCATATGGCGGTCGGATAATTTCAAAAATATAAAAAAAAACAGCGACCGCCATTGGGCGGTCGCTTAATTTAAAAAATATATAGAAAAACAAACGACCGCCATATAACGGTCGGTAAATTTAAAATTATATAAAAAAAAACAAGCGACATACGAAAATAAAAGCGACCGCCACACCAGTGGTCGCTTGTTTTAAAACAATACAATATTTGCGACCACCAAACCAGCGGTCACGTCAATTTTAAAATATATATTAAGTTTAAGCGACCACCAGCCTGGAGGTCGCTTAAACTTGAAAATATAAAGATTAAAAGCGACCGCCTTACTGGCGGTCGCGTTTTTTAAAAAATATTAAAAATAAAAGCGACCACCATATTGGCGGTCGCTTTATTTTAAATATATTAACAAATGAAGCGACCGCCATACCGGCAGTCACATTATATTTTGAAATAAAAAGCAATAGCGACCGCCATACGGGCGGTCGCTTAAATTTAAAAATATACAAAATAGAAGTGACCGCAATATTACACAAAATGAAAGAAAATAAAAGCGACCGCAGTGTGGCGGTCGCTTGTTTTTCATAAAAAATAAAAATAGCGACCGTAGTATTAGCGGTCGTTTAATTTCAAAATTACAACAAATATGGTTGTACAGCTTTTTTCAGGTGGGCGCCATTGGTTCGTCATTTATTCATTTCACTTTCATCCCTCTTGGATCATATATAAGGGAGGAGGGTCACCAAGCTCATCACTTCTTTTGGCGCAAACACTTGAGGTTGCTTTGGATGTTCTCTTTCATTGAACGAGAGTGTAGCCCAAGAGGAGGGTGCGCACCTTTTGCCGTTGTGGCTTCCACCAAAGCCACTTCAGCAGATTGTGTATAAGCTCAACACTACAACCCACATCGATCCACTTGGGTTGCTGACAGGTGTAGAAGTGTTGGGCTATCGCACTGCACTCTACATTCACAACACGTTCATTTATAGGTGACTGTTTTTTGTTGCTTGCATCGCTAGGTCCCAGGGGAGTGCTCAGTGGATATTGGGTGAAGATGAGGGAGGAATTGAGCCCTTGGTATACGGCAATCTTGAACATTGTCAGTGTCACTGGTAGTGTTGAGTGCAACCTATGTGGATTAAAGCTTTCTTATCGTAAGGATCGGTTGTTCGCTCACCTCGGCTATAAAGGTGTGAAGAGCGCTGGGGTGGGTTTATGCCCCAAAGCATCTATGCGGGTAAGAAGCCACTTTGCCCAGTGTGGAGGCAATATTCCAATGTCTTTGGATCTGGACATGACCTCTAAGCAGAACACTCCATCTTCCCGTTAGGATGCCCCGATTAGTACCCAGGGCAACTCTTGTGAGGCTTCGGGTGTCATTGGACAAGTGGGTTGTGCCGGAGCAACACCTGCTTCAACATCTCTTTGTACCCCTACACTTCAACGGAGTAGAGGATTACGGCGGCAATCCATGCAGGAAGGTCTTAACTTGTCTGCGAAAAGACAGTTGGATAAAAAATGGGCACAGTTTTTCTTCGAGGCCAACATATCATTTAATGTGGCAAGGCTTCCGGCATTTGTTTCTGCCGTTAGAGCAACCTCGGAGTCCAGATCCACGTACGTGCCTCCGACTTATCACAATCTCCGCACAGGATTGCTAGAAGGCGCCATGACCGAGCTTACCCAAAAGGTCAACGATAGGACGGGCAAGTGCATCAGAAAATATGAAAGCATTATGTATGCCGATGGTTGGAGTTCTATTACAAACAGACCGTTGTTCAATGTCATGCTCGTATGTACAGCTGGGGAATAATTCTTGGGATTGGTCGACACTAGCGGCGAGAAGAAAGATGAACGTTATCAATGTCAACTATTGACGGACTTCATCAAATAGGTCGGAAGTGATAGAATCGTGCAAATATGCACAGACAATGCCGCTAACATGAGAAACACTGCAGACATGTTGCTGGCACGTTATCCCCATATATACTATCAAGGTTGTGCTGCTCATATCCTTGACCTCCTTTTGGAAGATTGGGGAAAAGAATAGTGGATGAAACAACTTGTCAAGCGAACGAAGACTGTTGTGTCGTTCAACCGCACACACCACATCCCTTTGGCAATATATAGGATACATGAACCCAAATACAGCCTCCGCAATCCAGGCGAAACTCGTTTTGCCACTAATTTCTTGATGGTGGATCGGTTGGTGATGGTGAAGAGCAGTCTGGAGCACACCATCATCGATCCTCAATGGGATGCGTACACACGGACATCGCGGGACTCCAGAAAAGCCAAGTCATTGGGCAAAAGTCGAAAAGTTCGAAATAACATTCGCAACGATGATTTATGGAAGAAATGTGAAAACTTTGTTTATATGGTAGAGCCGGTGTTAATTGTCTTGCGGGAGTTTGATGGAAAGCAACCAGTAATGGGCAAGGCATGGTTACTAATGCAAAATCTTGAGAAGCACGTCCAATCCTTGAGGCATCATCCCTTCTCCTTGGAACCTGAACTTGCGGACAGTGCTGAGGATGCATTTTACGACCGTCGTTCGATGGTTCGAACAGACTTGCATTATGCGGGGGTTTTGCTCAATCCATTCTTTCTCGACAATACCATGCTCCGAGACGACGTTGATGCCAAGGCCGGCCTCGTGCGAGTGCTCATGCGACTGGCTCCGCCGAACCATGCAGAGAGAGCTATATCCGAGTACCAATGCTTCTCAGATCGCCGCGACCTTTTTGAGGACATGCCCGATCCAGAAGAGCTCAATATGCCAACCTGGACTTCTTCCCCAGTCCGCCAACAATCTGAAGTTGTCATGCTATGCTGAGGCTGCTGCCAGAGAGTTTAGTCTGCAGGCATCTCCATCTCATCTACTTTGCGACCGTAGGGAAAATGTGCACAGCAGGGCTAGGGTTTATATAGATGGTAGCGCTTCAAAGTCAGATGCAAACTTTACTTGCAGTGGATAGTGGGTTTTTTCAAACAGAAAGGGTGAATTCCGTGGTGAAGCAGATCTTGCAGAATTACGTGTCGGTAGACCAATCGGACTGGGTGGAGCACTTGGATGCGGCAAAGTTATATTATAATAACACAAAACACTCCGCAATGGGAGTTTCCCCTTTCGTATTGGTCTATGGAAAAGCACCTCTGGTGCCGACAAGTTGGGCCCCCTAAGACGTTGAGGAACCGGCAGCAGCAGCGGTGCTGGAAGAACGCGAGCGTTTGTTGAAGCTCGCAAAGTACAACATTGCCAAAGCTAGGAAACGGTATGAACGGTAGGCGAATCGGAAGCGGAGGGAAGTTAAGTTTGAGGCAGGCACGGAGGTCTGGTTGAACATCAAGAATTCCAGACTACCTCCGGAAGTGAGTCCGAAGTTCGTACCTCCGTATGCGGGACCCTTTCGCATCCAGAAGGTTATGAATGAAGATGTGTATGAATTGGAGCTGCCGGCAAACAGCAAGGTGCATCCGGTATTCCACGTCTCCCTTTTGAAGCCTTATTTCAGTGGGACTTACTAGTTTTGGCTGCTCACCGGGACATAATGGTCCCCCTTTACTCCTCCACTTGATCCTCTCTCAATTTGGGCCAAGTGGAAATTCCCTTTGGTCGATGGCAGTCCGGAACAGCTCCCCACACCTTGGTCGTTTTCCGGCTCGCACGCTTACTCACTAGTTTTTGGTCACCAACGGGCTTGCACCGTTCTCGGGGTTACTACTCCCTATATATACTTCTGTGACTGTCCGCGGGGGTTTCACAAACAACCATGCCATTTTATGGCGAACCACCACGAAAACCCTCGATTCCCGGTGATGAGTCGCGGTGAGTCTTGGCCCACCCACCACGGCCCCATTGGACCGTGATGAGTCCCAAGACTCCCCATGACTCCCACCACAAGGTCTCCGCCCCCATGGTGAGTCCTATGCCACCCCCACTAAGTCCCACTAAGCTACCACCACCCCTCGTGGAACCACCCCCACCGCAACCCGGTGTGCGGGGCTCCACCTAGTGAGCGCCTCCGCCTCCTTGAGTGCCTGGGGCACTCAGGAATCACCTTGAATCAATGCATATCCCTTCACCAACTTGATGACAGGTAAGGACAAATTTTCCCACCCAAACACTTGAACAGCCTTGACATGGCTTTGGCAACATTATTGTCTTTCACACCAATTTCGAGGATTCTTTCTTTTGCATCGAGATCATGGTTACCAAATCAATTGAAGGGTTTCCAGGGGTAAGTCTTAGTCAGAACTTGTAGAACAAGAACCATGTCTTCCAACATTCTTGCCCTCGTACAAAATCCTAGAGTCATTTTTTGAGTCACAACTTCACTAGAATCATTCCAAGATTGCCACACCTCAAAAGGGTTTTTTTCATGGATTTTTCATTGATCAATCATAGAAATAAGCTATGTGCATGTACATGTACAATCAATCGAAATGATGGGTACAGTTATGTGCGAGAATTGTTATGTAGCTTTGATTACGTGTCTAATCAACTTGAACATCATCATCCAGAGCTTCTTCGTCCTCATCAAGCTACAAGTCTTCTTGGTCATCGGAGTCATCGTCATAAATGGTCTGGTCAGCAAAAGGCACATCTGAATCATTGTCGTGCACCTAAGCATCGTGCCACAACATATATCGCTGTCCAACCACACTTCCTAGCACATAGTCCTAGAAAGCCACGCCACAATAGTGATACGGAAATGGTGAAAAGAGACCCACTCTATCACGTTATATAAGTCAAGCCAATGGCACCTTTGCTAAAAGACTCCACCATACAGACCTCACCCACTCTCCATCTCAAGTACTACAGCTATGGCGGGGAGAGAGGCCTCGCCCTAGTTGCAAATTTGGACGTGACGTGGCGTTGACGCGTCAGCCCGACGTCAGCGACGGACGTGCGTCACATCCTAAACCGACGTTACTGTACATAAATATGTTTATTTTTTTACTTTACTATTGACTATTTACTATGAGAACCGACGTGGCAACCGATGTTGCCTCATTACGTGGACTTCATTAATTATCTGTAAAATTTATATATTATAATTTATATTGTCAATCATGCGACCGTCAGCAAAGGTTGGTCGGACAAATTTTTATTTTTTTAAAATAGGTGCGACCACCAGAAGGGGGTGGTCAAATATTTTTTCTTATTTTTTAAATGGGTGCGACCACCAGCAGGTGGTGGTCGCAGCATTTTCATTTTTTTTTAATAGGTGCACAAGCAGAGGGTGGTCGCACATTTGTTTTTTTTTTTAAATTGGGTGCGACCACCAGCAGGTGTTGGTCGCAATTTAAAAAATAAATAAAAATAGGTGCGACCACCAGCAAGTGGTGGTCGCAACTTTTGGGTGCGACCACCAGCAGGGGATGGTCGCACATTTGTAATTATTTTTTAAATGGGTGCGACCACCAGCCGGTGGTGGTCGCAGACTTTTTTTTTTTTGTTATTAGGTGCGACCGCTCCCTGGACACGTGGCGAGGCGTGAATGGGCAGCAGAGGCGGTCGCACGTCAGGCCTCTCCGGGCAGTATATAAGGGCCTACCCCTCATTCCCAACCCACTTTTTTCCCTCTCTGTGAGTGCGGTTCTGGGGCTTCTTGGAGTTTGAACTTCGGTGGCCAAGACTGAGCGTGGGGGGGGGGGGGGAGAAAGTAGATTTGTGTGGGGGAGGAGTTTTCGCTTTTTTTTCCTGGGACTGCGGGAGAGTTTGCTTTGGGTACTATATCAATAGAGGGTGAGGGTCTGCTAGTATATAAGGTTATCAATAGTCTGGGTTTAGTTTTCCGTTACGAAGCCGCGTCTATTCCGCAGAGTATTTTCATCATGTCCGGAAATGTTGCTTCGAACGCAGTGTCAGGGGGTTCTTCAGAAAGTGGGCGTAAAGGTAGGAAGCGTAAACATGCACATGAACGGGATAATCAGAGTCAAGACTATCCAAGCGCAGAGGCCGTGAAGGTAGTGAAGCAAGTAGTGTTGGATTATTTGAAGGACAATGACATAATGCGTTTGGATTTTTTGTATGTCCGACATGGGAATGAGGGGTTCCTTAGATTCCAGCACAATATGGAGATGAGAATGAGGGAGGCTTTGGCCGGGGATGAATGGGAGGAGGACAGGGCGAAGTTCCAGTTCACGAAATGGATGGAGGACCGGGCCCATGATGCCACATGGAATCTGAGGCAAACCATGGACAAGTTTGTTACGAGAACACATGTAGCTGAAGATCGCATGCCAACTTCGGAGGAGGAGTTGTTTGTGCTTGTGGATTGGTGGTCTAACATGGCAAAGGCCCACGCCAAATGACGTACGAAACCACTCCTGGAAGGCAGGGTCCTCGTCCGCGGATGCGGCATTGAATGTGAGATATATATCCACAAACGCACAGGTACAACAACTCGACGCGCCCAAACAGGGAGGGTATGGTACAATTCGGAGGGTTAGAATTGTTGGGGATTAATTCATTCCTCCATCTTGGGAGCTAACAGGGAAAACGCCCAGGGAAACAAATGCTGAACTTGCCAAAGTCCAACATAACAATGAGGCGTTGGCTATAAAGTTCCATCATTTCGGCATCAAAAAGTATTTTGCGTTGCATCCACGTTGAAATGAAGGTTACACACATTGGTGGAATGGGGGGACCATACGATCATGGTTGAGTATTGACAGGAAATGGGAGAAGGAAAATGGATAACAGGGAGTTAATGGAACGACGGGGGACGGAGCAGGAAATGCAGGAGGTCAACTGACTGGTTCGATTCCGACAGAATCGCACCCAATTGGCATAGGCGCTTTTGCACATCATGCTCAACGTCCATAATCACCACCTCTTGCACAACGACATGTCCCCCGACAACATCTTGTTGCGATGTGTACATCGGGGTATGCGATTGGGGGATGGCCTCCATGACGGATGACCCAAAAACCACGTTGTACATTTTCGAGAGCAGAGACAAGATGATAAAGACTATCGCACATAGATGGTGGATTGCACCTGAAATTGCAATTGTTCATAATGTAGCCAACAACTAGTCAGATGGCACACCTCGTAGGCCCCCTCTAACCGTGCCATCAGAGACCTTTGCAATTGGGAAGATAGCCCAGGCAATAAATGGGGGTAACACGTTCGATGCAAGCATGTTCAACGATATGTCTACTGGAACCTGTTTTGTTTCCGCTCTGGAAAACTTGTGTGTAGACACAGTAGAGTTGCGGTACAAACTAGAAAATGTTGTGAAGCATTTCATGACGGGGCTATTCAATTGACCTGAGCCCAAAAATTGCTGGAGGATGGATAGAAACTTGTAGACCTCTGACTGTACATCATGTGTGAATAAATGTTGTTTTCAATTGTGTTTGTCTCGTACCATAATGTTTTAATGGTTTGTTACTTGGCCATGGCACTTGGGTCCATCATATGGGATAATCAAGCACCACACCCACTAATCTTGAAGAGTGACAGTGTACACCGGGTCAATGGGTGAACCAATCGTTCCCCTGCCAAATGATTTTAGATTGATTTGAAACTTTGGGAGTGTCTTGTACATGCCCTCTTTAAGTTACCGGACAAGTATGAGGTCAATCTAAAATGGTTCTAAGGGTGAACCAATAGTTCCCCTATTAAATGATTCATGATTGAAAATTGGTTGAAAGGTTTAACGAGTCGTTCGGGGGGCAAATGATTATTTCTTCGCTTGCAACTTTGTGTACGTGATTTGTACGTACTTAAGCACATTTGGACCAAAGTTGAACTTCAACAAAGTTGTTTGAATGGGTTATTCAAATTCATAAGGATAAACAATATTTCGCCTGCACATGAATTGTTTTTAATTCCATTCTGAAGCCATATGCTTGATAACAACATGAAGAGTTGCATGCAAAATATCACCATGAACAGACATCGTCTGCATCCAAAACACATTTTATTCCCTCATTTGCACTCCAAGGTGAAGTTATCTTCAACTTCATGCACTCTTCATAGAGATTTCTGCAATAGTGAGCATAGAGCAAAGCATAAACGTTTTTTTCCAAACATTTTTCTTTGGTACATTTTTTGGCAAGGATGTGGTGGTGTGAGGGTTCAACTCACAAAACAAAATCAAGCCAAAAACAAAATCATTGCGCCCCACAATCCTATGCCCTCTAAATCATTTTATTTAGTAAAAATCCAGTTCAATTCAAAATTGGATGAAAGGGTGAACGGAAACTTCCCCGATGAAATGATATTTTATTGCTCCGAAATTTTGCAAGTGACTTCTACATGCCCTCTTACACGTCTTTGAGAAGTATGACATCAATCTAAAATGGTTTAAAGGATGAACCAATCATCCCCCTACCAAATGATTTTAAATTGATTGAAAACTTTGCAAGTGTCTTGTACATGCCCTCTTACAGGTCTTTCACAAGTTTCAAGTCAATCTAAAATGGTTGAAAGGGTGAATCAATCATGAGCATATCAAATGATTTTGGAGTGCTTTAAAGCTTTGCAAGTGTCTTTCACATGCCATTTTAAAGGTACCGGACAAGTATGAGGTCAGTAAAATATGGTTGAAACGGTGAACCAATTGTTCCCCTATCAAATGATTTTACATTGCTTTGAAGCTTTGCAAGTGTCAGCCACATGCCCTCCTACAAGTACCGGACAAGTATGACGTGAATAAAAAATGGTTGAAAGGGTGAACCAATCATTCCGCTATCAAATGATTTTATATTGCTTTGGATGTCATTGCTTTGATAATTCTAGCCCCCCAATGGCCCATTGTAACCCTTGAATTACAATTCAAAATGCAATTCAAGCCCTTAAAATTGGTAATGCCAGTCCCTAAAATGACCAACCCCGGCCGCCCCTCAAATTGTAATTTGAGCCCTTGAAATTGTCAATTCCAACCCCTCAAATTGCACTTCTAGCCCTTGAAATGGCAGTTGCCAGTGCAGCCCCTGAAATTGGCAATTGAAGCCCCTGGAATGGCAGCTTCAGCCCCTCAAATGGCAAGTCCAGCCCCTGAAATTGGCAAATCAAGCCCCATAAATGGCAATTTCAGCCCCGGAAATTGGCTATGGGTGAACCAATCATTCCCCTGCCAAATGATTTTGGATTCATTTGAAACTTTACGAGTGTCTTGTACATGCTCACTTAAAGTTACCGGACAAGTATGATGTCAATGTTAAATGGTTCAAAGGATAAACCAACAGTTCCCCTGTTGGATGATTCATGATTAATCGTTAACGATTGATCTCATATTACACTCGGACCTATCAGAGGGTACATTGAATGTCGCGCACCTCCCTTCGGTAAGCTCCCCCTCAAGTCATAGTTACTCGCTTTGATGCGCGCGCCTGACTCCCAACCTGGCCGCCGGGCCAACTTGGAGCTTCGGCTGCTCACCGGGGCATAACGGTCCCCCTTTGTTCTCCCAAAGAACCCTCCACCGATTTGGAACCAGCGGGAATTCCCTTTGGTAGTTGGCAGTCCGGAACAGCTCCCCACTCTTTGGTCGTTTTCCGGCTCGCTCGCTTACTCACTAGTTTTTTGTCACCAACGGGCTTGCACCGTTCTTGGGGTTACTACTCCCTATATATACTTCTGTAGCTGTCCGCGGGGGTTTCACAACCAGCCATGCCATTTTATGGCGAACCACCACGAAGACCCTCGATTCCCGGTGGTGAGTCGCGGTGAGTCTTGGCCCACTCACCGCGGCCCCAATGGACCGTGATGAGTCCCAAGACTCCCCACGACTCCCACCTCGAGGTCTCCACCCCATGGCGAGTCCTATGCCACCCCCACTAAGTCCCGCTAAGCTACCACCACCCCTTGTGGAGCCACCCCCACCGCAACCCGGTGTGCGGGGCTCCACCTAGTGAGCGCCTCTGCCTCCTTGAGTGCCTTGGGCACTCAAGGGTGCTTCAGCCCCCGTACCTATCGCTGCTACTGCCCCCACCACAGGGGCAGCCCCTCTTGTGTCCCGACCCCCTGCCCTCAAGGCAAAGGGCCGCGACACACACCCCTACCAACAGGGAGTCGATGTCCTCATCGACTTGTCTATTTTGTAGAAACGAACATCCAAGTTGTGGCGTCCCACATCAAGGAGTTTGTTTCCGTACCATGGCGTCCCATGGCAAAGAACCAAACCCCACACTTGACTCTACTCTCCACTAGCTAGTTCGGCCGACTTCCTCCAAGTCCCGGCCAAGGGTGGAGCCTCTCAAGCTCCTCCCAGTGCACTCTTCTTGGCCTACTTCAAGGCCAAGGAACGATCCTCCCCGAGGATCGAATCGCCTTACTGCAACAACATTGCTTGCGACCGCTCATGATGCCGCTTTTGGCATCACCTTGAGCAAGGGTTCCCTGGAACCCTCTTTGACTAGGAAGATAACCTTGAACCAACCGTGCGCCCCAATCACTACAATTGGGTCCGCCTTGGAATGCTGGCCTGAGGTACGGGAACACGCCAAAGCCGCACTACGACTTCGTCCCGAGGCTACACGATTATAGTACGTGAACGGAAGCACGTAGCTTCCGCGTTAGCCCGCACTACAAGGCAACCCCCTCGGTAGCGCAGTTATAGTACGCGCACGCGCCAGGTGCGCACTAGCACGTGAACTCCCAAAGAATGCGCAAGTTTCCTTGCCCCTTGGATGGGGGTCACTCGATTTCGGCACTACGCAAACACACGATTAACCCAATTTACCTCTCCCACTTTATAAGCTAGAATGCATTCTACACACTAGCCAACCATACCATGCATCACCATTCCAAACAAAATAGGACACACAACATTTGGAATCCATTTCATTTATAGCACATTTTGAACAATACAAGTTTTTGCAATCGGATTCCTAAACTAGCTAAACTGGGCTAAGCATGCATTTCCTCCCCCACGCTCCAAGGTTGATGTCCCCATCAACGCTTCTTCCGTTTTTGAGGTCGCCCTTCGAAAGCTACAACCGCCTCGGACGCGTTTCCCATTTCTGAGGCACGTACCCAAGATGCCTCCACATGATGATAGCCCTTCCATTTGACGAGATACTCCGTTTCTCGGTTCTTGAACCTCCTCGACTTAAGTATTGCCTCCACCTCGTACTCAGGTTCATTTTCATGATCCAACAGCATAGGTGGCGGACGCAACACTTGATGCCGATTCGGACGTGCTTCATCTTTGAAGTAAGGCTTCAAAAGGGAGACATGGAATACTGGGTGCACCTTGCTGTTTGCCGGTAGCTCCAATTCATACACATCCTCATTCATAACCTTCCGAATGCGAAAAGGTCCCGCATACGGAGGTACAAACTTCGAACTCACTTCCGGAGGTAGTCGGAAATTCTTGATGTTCAACCAGACCTCCGTGCCTGCCTCAAACTTCACTTCCCTCCGCTTCCGATTCGCCTGCCTTTCATACCGTTTCCTAGCTTTGGCAATGTTGTACTTTGCGAGCTTCAACAAACGCTCGCGTTCTTCCAGTACCGCCGCTACTGCCGGTTCCTCAACGTCCTGGGCGGCCCAACTTGTCGGCACCAGAGGTGCTTTTCCATAGACCAATACGAAAGGGGAAAACTCCCGTTGCGGAGTGTTCTGTGTTATTATAATAGAACTCTGCCGCGTCTAAGTGTTCCACCCAGTCTGTTTGGTCTGCCGACACGTAATTCCACAAGATCTGCTTTACTACGGAATTCACTCTTTCTGTTTGGCCGTCGGTCGTAGGTCGGAAGGCGGTGCTCATCTTCAGCATCGTCCCCATCTTCTTCCAAAGTGCTCTCCAGAATTTACTCGTAAACTTTGGATCGCGGTCCGAGACAATATCCTTCGGGACTCCATGATATTTTAAGACGTGGGCGAAGTAAAGTCGCCCTGTCTCCTGCGCCGTTGCCGTCTCCTTGGTGGGGATGAAATGGCCCATTTTACTGAACCTATCCACCACCACCATGATTGCATTGAATCCTTTTGACAGCGGCATAGCAGTCATGAAATCCATCGAGATGCTTTCCCAAGTCCCCTCTGGAATCGGCAAGGGTTGTAACAGCCCCGCTTGCTTTTTGTACTCGCTCCGGTTTTGTTGGCATGTGGTGCATGTCTTGACATACTCCTCTGCCTCCTCCCTCAGTTTGGGCCAGAAATACTCATTCTTCAGGAGTGCCGCAGTGCGCTTGGCTCCGCCGTGGCCCGCAAGCGGGCTATCATGGCATTCTCTCAAGAGGCTATCTCTGATCCTCCCTTCGGCACGTAGAGACGCTTTTGCTTATACCGGAGCAACCCATTTTGCAAGTGGAACTGCGATTTAACCCCCATTCTCAAGTCTTGCATCACGGACTTTGCCAGCTCATCCTTCCGGCAAGCCTTCCGGATCTTCCTTTGGAGCGTCGTCTCGCCCTTGTACACCAACAAGAGCTGCTGCTTTCTACTTAAAGCATCGGCCACCACGTTGTCTCGTCCCGGTTTGTACTGGATATCCACGTCGAACACCGCCAAAGTATCTTGCCACCTAAGTTGTTTTGGGGACAACTTGTCGCGGCCCTTTGCCTTGAGGGCAGGGAGGTCGGGACACAAGAGGGGCTGCCCCTGTGGTGGGGGCAGTAGCAGCGATAGGTACGGGGGCTGAAGCACCCTTGAGTGCCCAAGGCACTCAAGGAGGCGGAGGCGCTCACTAGGTGGAGCCCCGCACACCGGGTTGCGGTGGGGGTGGCTCCACAAGCGGTGGTGGTAGCTTAGCGGGACTTAGTGGGGGTGGCATAGGACTCACCATGGGGTGGAGACCTCGAGGTGGGAGTCGTGGGGAGTCTTGGGACTCATCACGGTCCATTGGGGCCGCGGTGAGTGGGCCAAGACTCACCGCGACTCACCACCGGGAATCGAGGGTCTTCGTGGTGGTTCGCCATAAAATGGCATGGCTGGTTGTGAAACCCCCGCGGACAGCTACAGAAGTATATATAGGGAGTAGTAACCCCGAGAATGGTGCAAGCCCGTTGGTGACCAAAAACTAGTGAGTAAGCGAGCGAGCCGGAAAGCGACCAAAGAGTGGGGAGCTGTTCCGGACTGCCATCTACCAAAGGGAATTCTCCTAGTCCCAATAGGTGGAGGGCTTTAGAGGGAAGCGAAGGGGGACCATTATGTCCCGGTGAGCAGCCGAAGCTCCAAGTTGGCCCGGGCGGCCAGGTTGGGAGTCAGGCGCGCGCATCAAAGCGAGTAACTATGACTTGAAGGGGAGCTTACCGGAGTGAGGTGCGCGACACAACTTGGGCTGCGTGGCAAAATACTTCACTATGACATTGTCCGTGAACACCTTCACTGGGTTGGAACCAACATAGTGGCGCCAGAGCTCAAGACAGTGCACCACCGCCTTCATCTCTTTCTCGTGCGTCGGCCACGGTCGCTCCACTTCATTTAGTTTCTTACTTTCGTAAGCCACTGGACGTCCATCTTGCATCAGTACACCCCCAATCGCGAAGTCCGACGCATCTGTATGTATCTCGAACGGACGATCGAACTCCGGGATTTTCAAGACTGGAGCTTCCGCCATCCGCTGCTTCAATTCAGCAAAAGCTTGGCCACAAAAGGTATTCCATGCCCAGACTTTAGATTTACACAGAAGGTCCGACAGCGGCCCCGTGATCTTGGCGAAATTTCTCACATACTTCCGGTAATAGGAGGCGAGTCCTAGGAAGGAACGCACTCCCGGGACCGAAGTCGGAGGCTCCCAGTCCAAGATCGCCCTCACATTTCTGTCATCCATTTTGATCCCATCCTGTGTAATCACATGCCCCAAGAACTCCACTTTCGTGACCCCGAATTCGCACTTTGACGCTTTGGCATACAGCTTCCCTTCTTGCAATTTTTGGAACACCCTTTTGAGGTGCTCCAGGTGCTCCTCCTTTGTTTTCGAGTACACCAAGATGTCGTCGATGTACACGATCACAAAGTCATCCAACCACTCCTGAAAAAGGCTGTTCATCAGCTTGCTAAATGTCGCTGGTGCATTGGTGAGCCCAAAAGGCATCACCAAGAACTCATATGAACCATACCTTGTCCTGCACGCGGACTTCTCCTCATCTCCTTCCGCCACCCGAATTTGATGATAGCCGGAGCGCAAGTCGATCCGGCTGAAATACTTTCGCTCCTGCCAACCGATCGAAGAGGTCGTCGATCCTTGGCAAAGGGTACCGGTTTTTTATAGTCACCTTATTCAGAGCCCTGTAATCGACACACATCCGCAACGTCCCATCCTTCTTGTCTGCGAATAGCACCGGGGCTCCGTAAGGTGACTTACTCGGCCGGATGTACCCCTTTGACATTAGATCCTTGAGCTGAGTCTTCAGCTCGACCAACTCCCTGTGGCTCAACCGGTAGGGTGCCTTGGTAGGCGGTTCCGTTCCCGGTATCACCTCAATCTTGTGGTCAACTCCTCTTCGCGGTGGCAAGCCGCTTGGTAAATCCTCCGGCATCACATCCTGGTATTTCTCCAAAATCCCCTTGATCCAATCTGGGCTCGGCTCCCCATCGCCTTCTCCCTTCACTTCTCTAATGTAAAGCAAGAACCAGCGGGAATTCCCTTTGGTAGTTGGCAGTCCGGAACAGCTCCCCACTCTTTGGTCGCTTTCCGGCTCGCTCGCTTACTCACTAGTTTTTGGTCACCAACGGGCTTGCACCGTTCTCGGGGTTACTACTCCCTATATATACTTCTGTAGCTGTCCACAGGGGTTTCACAACCAGCCATGCCATTTTATGGCGAACCACCACGAAGACCCTCGATTCCCGGTGGTGAGTCGCGGTGAGTCTTGGCCCACTCACCGCGGCCCCAATGGACCGTGATGAATCCCAAGACTCCCCATGACTCCCACCTCGAGGTCTCCACCCCATGGTGAGTCCTATGCCACCCCCACTAAGTCCCGCTAAGCTACCACCACCCCTTGTGGAGCCACCCCCACCGCAACCCGGTGTGCGGGGCTCCACCTAGTGAGCGCCTCCGCCTCCTTGAGTGCCTTGGGCACTCAAAGGTGCTTCAGCCCCCGTACCTATTGCTGCTACTGCCCCCACCATAGGGGCAACCCCTCTTGTGTCCCGACCCCCCTGCCCTCAAGGCAAAGGGCCGCGACATTGAACACACTGGCCAAGTTTCAAAGCGAACGAAAATCATTTGGATGGGCAACCATCCGTGGGCCCATTGAACGAATTTCGATTGATCTCATATTACTCTGGGGCCTCTTATATGGCACATTGAACATAGTGGCCAAGTCTCAAAGCAAACGAAAATCATTTCGATGGCCAACCATCTGTTGAGCCATCGAATGAATTTCGATTGATCTCATATTAGTCCGGGACCAGTGAGAGAGTGTCTCAAACGTACTGGCAAAGTTTGGAAGCAAACAAAAATGATTTGGATGGGCAACCATCCGTTCACCCGTTGAATGTATTCCGCTGGATCTCCTATTGCTTTGGGACCTGTTGGACTGGGTTTCGCGTGCTCACGATTTTTTTTTTTTGAATGGGGCGTGTAATGTAGCCATATGCAACGTGCGTGCCAAATTTGCGAGCGAACATAATTCATTTGGACCCAAAACCACAGTTTCTTCCCTGTTTTGCACTCCAAATTTGATTTGTGTTCAACTTTATGCACTCTTCATATAGAGTTCTGCAATACCGAGCGAAGAGAACACTTTTTTTTTTTGGGGCATTTTTTATTGGTCCAAATTTTGGCGGGGGAGTAGTGGCGGGATGCTTGAAGCCGCAGAACAAAATCGAGCCAAAAACAAAATCGATACGTGCCAGAAACCCCCAATGAAAGGCAGTGCAAACCTATTTATTGGCTTAAAAATGAATTTCAATTCAATTCAATTCAATTGTGGAATAGCTTGAGGGGTGAATGCGTCGATGGGGAGGCAAATGATTTATTCGTCTAATGTGTCTCCACACATATGTTCCAGCACATGGGGGCAAAAGGCTTCAACCACATCCGTTCAAATGGGTGCAATAGTTGTGCACGCATTGCAGGATTTCTTTTTTCGCATTGAACAAAAACCAGATGACAAATGAACGCCTCATTGGACAATCGAACGAATTTCGATTGATCTCGTATTACACCGGGACGCATCAGAGGGTACATTGAACACACTGGCCAAGTTTCAAAGCGAACGAAAATCATTTGGATGGGCAACCATCAGTTGGCCCATTGAACGAATTTCGATTGATCTCATATTACTATGAGGCCTCTTACATGGCACATTGAACATAGTGGCCAAGTCTCAAAGCGAACCAAAATCATTTCGGTGGCCAACCATCCGTTGAGCCATCAAATGAATTTCGATTGATCTCATATTAGTCCGAGACCTGTGAGAGGGTGTCTCGAACGTACTGGCAAAGTTTGGAAGCAAACAAAAATGATTTGGATGGGCAACCATCCGTTCACCCGTTGAATGTATTCCGCTGGATCTCCTATTGCTTTGGGACATGTTGGACTAGGTTTCGCGTGCTCACGATTTATTTTTTTTCATTCCGTTTTTAAATGGGGCGTGTAATGTAGCCATATGCAACGTGCGTGCCAAATTTGGGAGCGAACATAATTCATTTGGACCCAAAACCACAGTTTCTTCCCCGTTTTGCACTCCAAACTGGATTTGTGTTCAACTTCATGCACTCTTCATATAGAGTTCTGCAATACCGAACAAAGTGAACACTTTTTTTTCGGGGCATTTTTTATTGGTCCAAATTTTGGCGGGGGAGTAGTGGCGGGATGCTTGAAGCCGCAGAACCAAAAACAAAATCGATACGTGCCAGAAACCCCCAATGAAAGGCAGTGCAAACCTATTTATTGGCTTAAAATAAATTTCAATTAAATTCAATTGTGGAATAGCTTGAGGGGTGAACGCGTCGATGGGGAGGCAAATGATTTATTCGTCTAATGTGTCTCCACACATATGTTCAGCACATGGGGGCAAAAGAGGGGCTTCAACCACATCCGTTCAATGGGTGCAATAGTTGTGCACGCATTGCAGGTTTTCTTTTTTCGCATTGAACAAAAACCAGATGACAAATGAACGCCTCATTGGACAATTGAACGAATTTCGATTGATCTCGTATTACACCGGGACGCATCAAAGGGTACATTGCACACACTGGCCAAGTTTCAAAGCGAACGAAAATCATTTGGATGGGCAACCATCCGTTGGCCCATTGAACGAATTTCGATTGATCTCATATTACTCTGGGGCCTCTTACATGGCACATTGAACATAGTGGCCAAGTCTCAAAGCGAACCAAAATCATTTCGGTGGCCAACCATCCGTTGAGCCATCGAATGACTTTCGATTGATCTCATATTAGTCCGGGACCTGTGAGAGGGTGTCTCAAACGTACTGGCAAAGTTTGGAAGCAAACAAAAATGATTTGGATGGGCAACCATCCGTTCACCCGTTGAATGTATTCCGCTAGATCTCCTAATGCTTTGGGACCTGTTGGACTGGATTTCGCGTGCTCACGATTTTTTTTTTTTTCATTCCGTTTTTGAATGGGGCGTGTAATGTAGCCATATGCAACGTGCGTGCCAAATTTGGGAGCGAACATAATTCATTTGGACCCAAAACCACAGTTTCTTCCCTGTTTTGCACTCCAAACTGGATTTGTGTTCAATTTCATGCACTCTTCATAGAGAATTCTGCAATACCGAGCGAAGAGAACCCTTTTTTTTCGGGGCATTTTTTATTGGTCCAAATTTTGGCGGGGGAGTAGTGGCGGGATGCTTGAAGCCGCAGAACCAAAAACAAAATCGATACGTGCCAGAAACCCCCAATGAAAGGCAGTGCAAACCTATTTATTGGCTTAAAATTAATTTATTCAATTACATTATGGAATGGCTTGGTGTCGATGGGGAGGCAAATGATTTATTCGTCTGTTGTGTCTCCACACATGTGTCGCACACATGTTCAAGCACATGGCAAAAGAGGGGCTTCAACCACATCCGTTCAATGGGTGCAATAGCTGTGCACGCATTGCAGGATTTCTTTTTCGCAATGAACAAAAACCAAATGACAACCGAACGCCTCATTGGCCCATCGAACAAATTTCGATTGATCTCATATTACTCTGGGGCCTCTTACATGGTATATTGAATATACTGGCCAAGTCTCAAAGCGAACCAAAATCATTTGGAGGCAAATGATTTATTCGTCTGCTCATTTATTTGTGATTAATCGTTAATGGTGAAAATGATAAACCAAAGGTTCCTTGATCAAAAAAAATTTGAATGATTTGAAATTTTGCCAGTATGTTCTACATGCCTCTTACATGGACCAGACAAGTATGAGATCAATAAAAAATGGTTCACAGGAGGAACCAATGGTTACTTGATGTGCCGATTTTTGAATGCTTTCAAACTTTGTCATTGCATTGTACATGCCCTCTTAAAGGTACCGGACAAGTATGAGTTCGATTTAAAATATTGCAATGGGTGAACCAATGGTATCTTCATTCAGCAATTTTTGATTGTTTTGAAACTTTGCCAGTATATTGTACATGCCGTCAAACAGGTACCGAACAAGTATGAGGTCATTCAAAAATGGTTCAAAGGATGAACCTCGTATTTCCAAAAATTACGTAGACTATACAGTGGGTTGCACATTTAAGTTTTCGCAACCTGAGACCTTTGGCCTACTCCCTACGTTTCTAGCCTTTCTAGTCATCTTCATCTAGATTTATTACTTCGTTGTCGTCATCTCCAGATGTTGATGAAGATGCTCCGGGTGTAGAGGACGTGCCTCCACCAGTACGGTGAGCTCGAGCCTGGGCTTGAGTGGTCAAAGAGGGACCCAGTGTTGTGTGGTCCACCCTTGCCATCATGCGTAGCGTTCTAGGCGAGTGCTGACTCTCTTCCACATTTGCCAGAGCCGGGTGTGTTGCTCTTGCTACGGCTTCATGCAATTTTTCAATTAAATCCGATATGTTTGGAAGTGGCAAGAACACCCCTGGAATAGGGGCAACTTGGTCACGCCATGTGTTCTGCCAATACTTTACAACACTCGTGGTGACAGCCTTGAAATTGTCCAACACCTCCTCCTATTGGGGGTCTCTGCGCAACTCTGGAAGAAATGGCCATTCATCCCGACGAGGCACCCAGTACGTCTCATTCATATCCTCCCAACGGATGCTAGCGGCCTCCAACTCCCTCAGAAATAGGTCTCTCCCAATCGGTTCGCGATTGTATGGGTCGTTTTTTCCGCTGGCACCCACGGATCCTCAGGCAGTCGGAAGAATCTTTGTCTGGTACAGCTCCAATGCCCTCCCAAGTTCCGGAAAAAAAACTCTCTTTGGACTGGGTCCCGTATGCCTCTAGTACGCACGGTTATTTCCCAGTTGGATGTCACCCAAAATGTCACCGGATCTTTAATCCTAATTAACGTCTTTGCATCCAAGGCGTGCATCTCTCTTGGAGCATCCCATGTCATTGTCTCCCCCCCAGTGCTGCTAATTTAAAAAAACGAAAGGCGATACATCCAATGGCATGTTGTACCGGTTGTACTCGCATCCCCTGGGCATATTGTCTTGCAACCCAAACAACTCGTAGAAACGTCGATGGATTGGTCCACGGCAGTCAAGGCATTGGCTGGCTCGCATGGCTGCCGATATGAGACATGCGGGATACCATATGTTACCCATGACGCTGGATTGCTCCATGGTATTCACGTCCATTTATCCTCATGAATGTAGGATGACATCCTCGGCCTGCTGTCCCACTTCACTTCTACTTCCAAATCCCAGTTTATGCTCTTATTGGTATCGAAAATTGTATGCACACAGTGCTCAAACATGGCATCTACATCACCCCATGTGGTGAATCCAGTGTACTTCGACATGAATACATCACGCACAGTGTCGTGCCTTTGCAAATTAGCATAGATGCTATCTACGCTTCGATTCGACAAACGTGCTGCACGTTGGAGGGAGGACAACCCTTCTTCTATCCGTGTTTCCCGCGATGCTAGATGGCCCGCCCATGTCACCCAATTCCGCCAATTCCCCTTCAACCATGGCCACGATCGGATTTGCATGGCATTTGAGTACCGATATGCAACAGCCCTAGCTTGCTCGCATTCCCCCACAAGCTGCTCTAATTCCTGTTCTTGGGCCGATGTAATTTGCACGGCTGAACATTCCCCAGTTTCCACTATGGGGTCATTCCCTTTTCTTGCCCTCTCCGCCGCAAGTCTTTCTTCCTCATCCCTCGCCGGGTCCAGTTCAGGCGTTTGCACTTCATTCCCATGCCCGATTGAGTCATCCCCGTCGATGACGCGGTCAATGTCCATTGGTGGCATATTCAAACACGCCAATATGTCTTGCTTGTTGGTGATTGGCCTCGGGTCCGGAAGCACACCGCGTACGCTGTCAAGAGTCCCCAATCCCATTCTTTCCAGCAACTTCGCTATTTGCCACCGTTGCAAATGAACAATGTCTTGCAGGTCCTTCATGTGCTATTCATGTGCGGCCAACTGTTCCTCCAACGGAGAGCGTACCTCGCCCCCCTCCATCTCAGACGTTGAAGGCCCGGCTGCGGAGACCTGTTGCGGCGTATAATCTGGAGGTTGGTTTGCCTGTGGTATGGTTCGTGTGTGGTGCCCCATTCCTACGCCTCTTGGCGCATAAATGAAAGAGATTATTTTCTCTTCTCACTACTAAGGGGCCTGATTTGTGAGCTGTCGCTCCCAGGTGTTTCCCAAAAATAAAATAAAAAATAAAAATAAAAATCTGCGACCACCAGCAGAGGTGTGGTCGCACCATTTTTTTTAGGGGCGACCACCAGCAAGGGGGTGGTCGCAGAATTTTCTATTTTTAAATAGCTGCGACCACCAGCAGGGGGGTGGTCGGACCATTTTTCTTTTTGTTAAATAGGTGCGAATAATATGTAGAGCAGTTTCATTCGGGCCCTGATTCTAGAGTGGTCCAGGAATTAGAGTGGGGCGCCTATGAAGGAAGGCCACGTGTATTAAGGAATGAGATGAGGGGGTCCAAAAAAAGAATGGAGGAATTGGCTAAATTTAGAATAGGGAGTCATGCAGGATTGACATGTGTTCAGGGCCTTCTAGAAGGCTCCCAGGGTCGGCAGGCTATCAGTAAATAGATGCGACTACCAGCAGGGGGTTGGTCGCAACATTTTTTTTTAATTTTAACAGTTGCGACGACCGCTACTGGTGGTCGCACAATTGTTTTTTATAAAATAGGTGCGACCACCAGGAGGTTGGTCCCCTTGCACCTGTATGTATGTTTGGAGAGGCAGATGAAAAGCACATGTATCGACTCCCCATAGATTTGTGAAGGGGAAGATGAATGTTGGGAGTTGCACCTGGCTTTTGTGGCTTTTGAAACCATAATAGGAAATCAACAATGTAAAGATAATGTCAAAACACAAACATACGCACAACCACCAAACCCTTTCTTGGGTACACATATTCCACCATTTTTATTTCCGTACACGTACGCATGTACCCAAACTGAAACATGGATATCCATGGAAACATACTACACATCGTGTGACATAAGTTATAGCTGTACCTAGTTCCGTTTGGCACGACGACGATGGTATGATCTCACGCCTAGTACAAAATCTTTGTCCCTACTCACTTCACCCCCGTTCCCATGATCAGTGCTAGAATCATGATCTTCATCTGTTCTTTCGTTTCCAGAGGCAACTAGCCATTGGACCTGTAGTCGTCCTCGGAGTACGTTCAGTTGTTTCTCTGATCGATTTCCACTCCTATCATGAATACCATCTAGGGTATCAGGCCTGTTCACAGGTTGGTCACCAACAAAAGGTTGCACAATTCTCTGCCGTTTTTGGGCTTGTCCCGGATTTCGTGGTGGCCTTGGAGCAGGTCTCGTATGAGGAAGGCTACTTGCCCGTACATCAGAGGGGCCGACATGAGAGGAAGGGGCATGAGATGGACCAGCGAGGGTCGAGGGAGCACAGTTCACATGCGAACGCCGTCGGGCCAGATGAAACGACAATGGCTGGTCGTCGTCATTCGATGGTTCGACTTGCAGAAGTCCCGGAGCAGAAGAAGCATCTCCCAGGATCGGAGTAGCGATGGAAGGAATTACATGAGGGGGAGAGAGACTAGATGGACCAGCATGGGATGGACCGGCTTGAGAAAGAGAAACATGAGATGGAGCGGCGTGAGATGAAGCACGGTTCACAGGGGCACGATGTCGGTGAAGGAATGACAACGGCCGGTTGTCATCATCCGACAATTCAACCTGCACATCTCCCGCAGTCCGTGGAACTCGTGGTAGGGGAGAGTTGACCTCAACTTCATTGTTGAGAGTGTGCTCCATTGGGGGAAGGGGGTCCGCAATTGGGATGACACCATGTCGCAGTTCATCAACAACAAGGTCATCGAAGGATGGATGCATTGCAGCATCATTGTCATTAAATTCATATGGGTCATGTGGAGGATTGCCCACATCATCGGACCCATCCCAACCGTCGGAGTCGGAGTCCCTCGCGGCGTCGGTGTCATCATTGTTGCTAGATTGGACCTCTGAGGCAGATTCTTCAGACAACAAATTCTTCTCGTACCATGCAGATGCGTCACTTGTTGTCCTCTCTCGCAGTAGCTTACAATTCGTGTAGACATAAACCAATTTGTCAGCCCTAGCAGGATTCAACCTGTTGCGAATCTTGTTGTGAACAAACGAGTAACTGCTCCAGTTCCGCTCACAGGACGAGGCAGAGCACACTTGAGCAAGAATACGCTTTGCAATGGGAGCTAACGTTCTTGCTCCAGCTCCAATCAGATCCCACCATTCATGTGGCAACATGTTCATTGCTTTTGGATCCGACATGTCATGGGAAGGATTCTGGCGATCCGAGAAGCACTGGTACTCGGACAAAGCTCGCTCTGCCATGTTCAAGGGCGCAAGTTGCATGATAACCCGTACAAGCCCGGCTTTGGCATCCACATCGTCTCTCAAATCCGTATTGTCCAACAAGAATGGATTCAGCAAGGCCCCCGCATAATGCCAGTCCGTGCGAACCATCCGTTTGCGGTCGTAAAATGCATCCTCGGTCCTTGCCGCCAAATCATCGTCCATAGAAAATGGAGGACGCCCTCAAGGATTGCACGTGCTTCTCAAGGTTTTCGAATATCAACCATGTTTTACCCATTATTGGTTGTTTTCCATCAAACTCCCGCAAAGCAATCAACACCGGCTCCACCATATACACAAAATTTGCACATTTCGCCCAGAAATCGTCGGAGCGAATGATTGCGCGGACCCTCCGACTTTTGCTCAAAAACTTGGACTTAGGAGAGTCGCGTAAGGTGCCCACATACGTATCCCATTGAGGGTCAATGATCACCTGCTCCAGAGCCGCCCTCACAGTCACCAGTCGATCCACCATCAAAAAGTTTGTGGCAAAGCGGGTTTCACCCGGGTTCCTAAGGCTGTATTTGGGTTCATGCTTTCTAAACAATGCCAGAGGGATGTAATGTGTACGAATGAACAACCGACTTTGCCCTTTTTACTAGTTGTTTCATCCATGATTCTTTTCCCCAATCCTCCAAAAAGAGATCAAAGATATGAGCAGCACACCCTTGGTAATATAGATGGGGATATCGTACCATCAAAATATCGGCCATATTAACCATGTTAGATGCATTGTCCGTGCACACTTGGACAATTTTATCAGCTCCAATTTTATCGATGAAACTCGTCAACAACCCTGCTTGACGTGCATCTTTTCTCTCCCCGCTTGTGTCAACGGATCCCAAAAATTGTTCCCCCGCAGGACAGACCAGCATGACATTGAACAGTGGTCGATTAGTAACAGAACTCCAACCGTCCGTACATATAGTGCTTCCATATTTCCGGAGAGAATCACCTGTCTTTTCATTCACCTTTTGGGTGAGATCAGTCATAGCCTCTTCTAGCAATCTTGTGCGGAGATCGCGATAACTCGGAGGTGTGTATGTGGACTTGGAATCGGACATGGCTTTGACAGCAGCCACAAATGCAGGAAGCCTCGAGACATTGAACGGAATATTGGCCTCGTAGAAAAATTGGGCCCACTTCTTATCCAAAGTCCTCATGTGCGACAAATTTAAGCCTTCTTGCATTGATTGTTGCCTCAATGGTCTGGTCCGTACAAGTGCTGGCGTACAATCGGGTGTTGCTCCTGACCCACCGGCTTCTCCACGAATAGCAGACACCTCGCAAGAATCCCCCGGGTACAACTCTGAGGGACATTTTGATTCGAACATGGAGTGTTTGGCTCAGAAGCCGCGGCCACATCAAGAGACGGTGGGATATTGCCTCCACATTGGGCAAAGTGGGCTTTCACTTGCATGGAGGCTTTTGGGCACAAACTAACCCCTGCATTCTTCCCATCTCTATAGCCGAGGTGATATAACATGCGATCTTTGCGACCCGCCAGCTTCAATGCACATAGATTGCATTGAACATCGTCGTTTTTGTGTGGGTCTACGGTGAACCAAGGGATCCACTCCTCCCTCATCCTCACACCCAAAACCCTAACCATAGACTTAAGGTTGAACGAAGAACACTAGTGTACTTGGTAGATTTGTCAAGAGCAATAGAAGTTAGAACATAATGCGATGGCCCAACACTACGACATCAATCCAAGTGGATCAATGCACCATGTAGTATTGTGCTTTTCGACAATTTGCTGCAGTAGCTCTGATGGAAGCCACAACAGCAAACGGTCCGCACCCTCCTCTTGGGCTTACACTCTTGCTCAAGGAATAGAGAACATTCACTCGCCACAAAAGTGTTTGCCATAAAAGAAGTGAGGGGCATTGGGACCACCTTATATACCCTCCAGCCTCCAAGCCTCATACGCTCGACGAATCAGAATCCAATGCTGCGACCGCTCCAGGTCGCACGAGGAAGTCGCATGTTATTTTTAAAAAAAAACTGCTGCAACCACCCTCATGCTGGTGGTCGCAGATATTAAAAAACAGAAAATTGCTGCGACCACCCCCCTGTGGGTGGTCGCACCTATTAAAAAAAAGAAAAATGCTGCGATCACCTCCATGCTCGTGGTCACAGAGATTATTTTTTATTAAAAAATAAATAATTGTTGCGACCACCCCTGCTGGTGGTCGCACCTATTAAAAAAACAAAAAAATGCTGCAACCACCCCCATACTGGTGGCCGCAGATATTAAAAAATAGAAAAATGTTGCGACCACCCCCCTGATGGTGGTCGCACCTACTATAAATAAAATAAAAATTGTGCGACCACCAGTAGCGGTGGTCGCAACTGTTTAAGAAAAGAAAAAAATGCGACCACCCCTGCTGGTGGTCGCATCTATTTTAAAAAACAAAAAATGCTCCGACAACCCCTCTGCTGGTGGTCGCAACTATTAAAAAATAAGATAAATTCTGCGACCACCACCATTTGGAGGTCGCACCAATTTAACAATAATGATTTAAAAATGACCTCAAATATTGGCGGATGGAGTAATTTATAAAACAATTCATTCACTTGCCAAGGTGTCGCTTGGAATACAACGTGTCCACCTACGTGGCATATTTTTCACCTAACTCATGTTTTACTGATTTTTCGGCGAAACTGACGTGACGTTGGTCGTGTCAGCGTCAGGTCCAATGTGACGTGACGTCACTGACGTGTGCAACCCTGATGCGGGGGAGGGTAGTGGGGTAACAAAAGAGCAGGGGAAGGAGACTACAAAGAAGGGAGAGGGTGGGAAGAAGAACATGCCCTTGGCGATACATGACGTGGAGTTGGCAAAGATTGTGGTGCCACCGGTGGAGGTGAATCGCCATGGTGACCCCTGCGGTGCGTTCTGGGAGGCTATGAAGAAGCCAGCCTTCGAACTCGCAATGAGGTGGTTCCCTTTGCACATCGAGTGGGCTGATCAGCACTTTGGCGCGAAGCGGGCGTATGCCCGTGAGTTAGACCGCCGGTTTCCAGGCGATAGATCATTCGGAGGGCAATAGAAAAGGGGGCCATACCCAACCACCTTATGGAATTACACAGGTTGGCAAATCCTAAATCATTTCATCTTCCATTTGTCGCATGTGCATTAATGAGGTGGATTCGATGCAACGTATGTGTGTAATTCACTAATTGTTGGGGGGGGGGGGGGGGGCATAGGTATCGTGGGATGCACTCGTTGCGGGAGAGAATGATGTGGCAAACAAGGCCAAATTTGACCGGGCACGCGAAGCAACAACAGTCCGCCTTGACAAGCACGAATCCACACACAAGTGGGGCACCGGCGGATCCAAGGGTTTTATCTTGCGATTTGTAAGTCGTACGTCCCTATTGTTATGTGTTCTTTCTGGCTCCATCATCGCAAAGAACTGACTTTAATTTGTGGCATGTGTAGCAACGCGCCTTTGAGAGGAAGCCATCTCCGGTAGAATACAACTACGCCAAGGAGCATGGTTGGCAATCCCTCATGAAGAACATGGCCAACACGGAGGGGATGAGTGCACTACAGGGCACTAGTATGGATGAGGTCGGGGGTCATGGCCAGGGATTGGATGAGAGCTCTGTGGGACTTAGGGGAATGCCGCCTCATTTAGGTGCTCTGGCAAAGGGCGCGGAGTCAACAGGCTCATCGGATAGCTCTAAGTCCTCCGTTGAGGATGAGGATGAGGATGACTAGTCCTAGTCCATGTAGGTCCCAGGGTCAGCCTACTGAACCCTTGTGAGCTTTTCAGCTCATTTCCTGTAAATATATTTCCATCTTTCCATCTTCCATCTTATTCATGTGTCGCGCCGTCCTCACCCTCGATTCATGCTTGCTCAATTGTGTACCTGCTAAATCAGAGAAATGGAAGCTGTAAGGTCTCCTATCCCCAAAAACAAAACCAGGCAAAAAACAAAAACCACCCCTAATTCACCCCCATCCCCCCCCCCCCACCACCACGCTGCCCTCGCGACTGCAGGACGTCGCCATTGGCGACGTGCTTTTTGGGTGGGGGTCGCAAGCCGCGACGTTCAAGCGTCGCCAATCCCATTTGCGGGTGGGCAACGCCTGACACCCCCTCCGACGTGTTTTTTTGGTCCGGGGGTCGCAAGCCGCGACGCCAGGAGCCCGCCACCCTGTCTGCGCCACGGTTTTTTTTTTTTTTTTTGGATTAAATATAAAAAACAGCGACACCAGAGCGTCGCGAAAATCCACGCCCGGGCATGGCGGAGCCCGACTCCTGCTCCTGCTGTTTTTTTTTTTTGCCACGCCCAATAGTCGCTTGCAGCGACGCACGGGCATCGCTTGGCGTACCACGTGTTTTTGGGTTTTAGAATGGGACTCCCGGGCAGGTTACGCCCTCACCACTGCCGTCGGTTGGAGGGCAGCGATGGCGAGTCGTCGCTCGCAGGAGGCCCCTACCATCGGCGTGGATGGCCCGAAAAGCGACGTTCGGCAGTTTTTCCAGCATGGCCCTAGTGTAGACAGGCATGGGCAGGACCAATACAGCTTACCTCCGATCTGCTGGAGCTTGAAGGAACTCCTCCCAGTTCGCCACACAGTGGCAACTGATGTACTTGTGTTTAGGCAAAAGGTAGACCGCCTCACCCAACTAATCCCAGACTTCCCGGTCTGACTTGAGCCAAAATGAGACTTTGGCGATGGAGCGGATGATGCGTTCCATGACAATCAGGATATAGGGAGGGTATTCGGTGGCTTCCTCCACCTGACTGAGCCCCACGCGTTCATATTTGAAGCTTTTGCCAAGAAAGATCACTACGTCCGTGGCACAATGAGAAAAGCGCTGCTCAAGCACCCCGATGACTACCTCCTCCCAAGTCGGATCAGTAGCAGCCGTAGCAACCTTGGCCTCACAAAGATTGGCAAACACAATAGCCATGCCACCCTTGACAAATTCCCAGAGCCTCAAAGGACCAGGCCTGTTGGGATGCAAGAAGCTCTCCAAATCACGGCCAAGCTCACGAGAAACTGTAAACTTAGCAACACCTATTTCCGCCCAGCTGAATCGTTCACCAGCACTCATCCGACGTTTGAGCACTGAAAATGGGATGTGCTGAGCAATCTCCTCCGCGTGCAGTTCCTGCAACAATTTCCCATCCCAAGCCCCCTGCAGTGCTTCGTCCACTTTGCGCTTTTGCTCACGTTTTTGAGCGGCAGTGGTTGTAATTTTGGCAGCCTCCCCATAACGATTTCTTCACGTGTCCATGCTTCCTTGTTATCAACAGGAGCGTATTTGCAGATATCTTCGCTTAGACGGACTCGTAATTCATGCAAAAAGGTAAGCTCAAAGTTGAGTTCAGGAGTAATCTCAGGAAACAGCGGCTCAGAGTGGGAAGGAGACGCCATCGTGCACAGCAGACAGAATCAAGACAAGTTTGCACAAACCAAAAACAAAAACGACGAAGCAAGGAGTGTAAGCCGCCGCCATTGTGCTTGCTAACGGCTGTACCTTATGCTCCTGCACAACACCAACACCTGAAAATCATCAGTTCATACATCCATAGCAACAGATACAGTGCCCCCCATCTCCACCAAGATTCCGGGGCCGGGGATATATTCCCCTTTTTGTCCGGTATTACCAGTATGAGGGTTGTAGCACAGTAGGGCAGTGACTCGCTTGATAGGACGGAACCTTGTACAACGATTAACCTTACTTTCACACTTTCATCCAAACACCACAAAGGTGCACCGTACAAGATCTGTAACCAAAATCCACCACCCCGATTTCTTGAGGGCTTTGATTTATATAGTACTTAGGCATATAATCCTATCCAGCCAAACGGCCATCATTCATTGGCTGGCCAGATGCCATCCCAGCTAGGCCACACAATCAGGCCACCTCATCTAATCTAATCCTAATCTAACTGTTAACTAAAGACAATATCAACTTAATATAGCCAGTTGTACCGGCTCCTAATGCGTAACGGCTACTCTACCACCATCCATCCAGGATTAACTGTGAGTTTCATCCATCGCGTCATTCGTTACTCTGAATGAGCATCACCATCCTGCTCCATGGACGCTATTCCTGAGCATTTTTCCTTGCTCAATTCTGTTGGCTGTTTCAAATGTCTCTTCTACTGTATTATGTGGTAACATATCCACCTTTCTTTGTAACTCAGGTCTCAGACCATTTACAAACCAGGTCTTTTGTAAACCTGCAGGTGGCACATTAGCCAGTTTCCTGATAATTAATTCCATCTTTTTCAGATACTCCTCAATAGTTTCATGCTTCCTCTGTCTCAACTGTCGTACACATGTGCTCAAATTGATTGACGTGTACATCAGGATCCCCTTTCCCTGAGTAGACCGGAAAAAGGTGGTCTCATATTTGTTGGAGCTACTGCTGCCATTTGTGGCCCTACTCCCGGTCCTGTGGCTGATGCTAGACCTCCTGTAGGTGTTGGTCCTTGAGGACCCCCTGTGATAGTAGTTGAACACCACCAGGTGTTGATCCTTAAGCACTTACTGTTACAGGTCCTCCTGTATTTGCAATACCCCCAGTTCCAGTTGCGCTACTTCCCACACTCCTTGTCCCTCCAGAGACGGATCCAAGTTGTCTGCCTGATTCCCCTGAACTGACACCTTTGTTGGCCAGTGATTCAAGTGTGTCACTTGATCCTGGTCCAATAGGTTGGGATGTCCTGGTTGCAGTACCAACATCAACTGTTGGGTCTATGTCTTCATAATCTTCGTCTTCCAAGTTTTTATCTCGGTTTTCATCCTCCAAGTTCTTATCTTGGTTAACTCAATTGAATTGGTGTTGGAGAGTCTGAACTCTCTGCAGGCTCTTCCTCATCCTCCTCTCCTTTGTTGGCTGGTGTATCAGAAACTGGAGTTCCTGCTCTTGGTGTACCGTGCCAACTCTGATAAAAGATTTCTATCAAATTCCAGGGATGCACCTCCGATCTTTCCCCTCGAGGTTGACCCTCTTCCTGCACCAACTCTCTTAATCTTTATTGTAAAGAATAAGAGGGAGTGGCATCTAAATTAGGATCTTCAAGTATTGGTGATGTACCCTCTGGTTTTGGTGGAGTGAGAGGTCCAGATGATTCTCCTATGTCCAATCCTCTCTCCTAGAGATATGGATAGTTAGCTTTTAAATAGCGTTATCTTTTTGATGTATATCTCTCTCTTCTTGCTTCCCTTTCATCACTCATGACCCATGTCTTTGATGTCCTTCATGAGGCAATACCCACAACTCTCTCCTGTAGTACCTCTCGTATATGCCTGGATTTCTTTCAAGCTTTAATGCATCCTTGACTAGACTAGAAGACTCAGTTACCATATAACCATATGGAAGGCAGGTCTGAAAGGTTGTTCTTGGTGTAAGCTTGATCCACAAGATATCCTTGGGAGTCCAATTCTTTACCAATTCAAGCATATGAGTGTAAACGTTCACTCTTGATTCTTTCAAACTCTACTCATTTAATAGATAGCAATGCTATCACATAAACTAGTGTTGGTAACCATCTATCTCTCCCTTTACAGGCCACTTGATAAAGAGAAGAGACAAAACGCCGCCATTGCGCATCCCTAGGAGATCGTCCAGCATGGGTATGATGCAGCAAACAGGGTATCAGCAAAATGCAGACGCCATAACTCTCATCCCGCGAGCTCAGAAGCACGAGCAGTGCTTCTGACGGCGGGAGAGACACCCTAGGGCTCATGCCCGATTTTTCATCCGTGCAGGATGATTAATCAACACCACATTTTACGAAACCCAACGGATGTCATCCGTTAGCTAGGTTTAAACAGTAGGTTATAGGGTAGGGGTTAGGGTTTTACTCCTTAATTAACCATAATTAAGGGTAATTAATCATCAGTCCAGGGCCATCATAAGCTACATATTTCATCCGGTTCAGATGAAAAAGTCAATAAGTTCATCCGTTGAAAGTTCGTCAGTAGGATGGAAAAATAGTAAATAACATCCAAAGCATCGGTTTTACATCCTAACATGTAATTCAACATCCCAAAAAAAAAATGCCTTATCCAGTACGGAAAAAAGCCATAAAAGAGGAATGAACGAATTAATATCCTGGTATTTTTCATCCGATATGGATGGAAAAAATAAATATAGGATGCCAGTGTCAACCCCTACAGAGGTAATTCCTCATTCTCTGGTGACTCATCTTGTATGGATGAAAGTCAATAAAAGAAGAATGAAAAAATCATAGACTCAGCTTAGAGGTAATTTAGTGTCCACCCTGGTAGTTCATCCAGTATGGATGAAAAGTTGTTATAGGGTGGGTGAAAAAACTGTCACAATCCATCCGGTATAGATGGAAAAATAGGAAATTAACACTGATAAAACCGGCCAATTCCAAGGAGGAATGGGGACGATCGTCTGGCACCCTCACAGACGACCTCCGTCATTTAAAACTTTTTTCTCTTTAATCTGTTCAATCAAAGCTGGTAAATCTGACTGAAACGGACACCATGTTCACATACCTCTGACCTGCTTGAGGCTTGCCACGAGAACCAGTAGGCTTGTTACCTTGAATATGTGGGCATCAGAATTCGAGGGGCGTCTGGTTACTTCATTTTTCATGGCCAAAATTGGTCATGTACCTCACTACAAAATTGGTGCAGCTCCTGTACAATGGCAGGAAGTAGCTCATCTGTGCAAAGCTCCCCCCCACTACAGCAAATGGGGGGGGTTTGCGACGCCAGCCGTGCCCCCACGCCCCGCGCGGCACGCCCGAGTGTGTGACGCCAACCCCGCGGCGTTTTTTTGCGAAGCCCGTCCGTCGCAAACAGACACCGCGGGTCGCCACCTGGCGCCGAGGCCATGCGGTGACGCCCGGCCATCGCACGGGCGGATGAAGGGCAGGAGGCAGCCCTTCCGTGCGACGCCCACGCGTCGCCCCCCAACGAAGGGTAGAAGGCAGCCCTTTCTGGCGATGGCCGGCCGTCGCCAGCGCAAAAAGGCAGCCCTTTCTTGCCCTTTCTTTCATCACAGCCCTTGTTGGCGACGCCAGGCCGTCACATGGTGGCATGAATGGCAAAATGCATTGGCAACGGCCGGGCGTCGCAAACAAAGGCTGCCCAATTCTTTAAAAAAAAAAAACATGACGCATCCTGTGACAGCGTGCCGTCGTTGTTTGCGACCCCCGGCGGATATATCCTAAAAACGCGTTGTAGGCAACGACTGCAAGGCTTTCTAGGTTTAGGTTTAGGGCTTTTGGGGGTTCTTAGTTTTTTTTTTTTTTTTTTTTTTTTTCCCATATGGTACTGGGGTAAGGCGTTTGTTTTTCTTTATGGTTTAGCTTGTTGTTGTGGACCTTCTTGTAGATTGTGACATTCATTTTGATAATTCTCTTGATACCACATCTGTATGTGTTGCTCCAACATATTCAATGCCTCTACCTTCTTTCTTAAAGACTACCAGCCATAGCCATATTTGATCAATCATAGAAATAAGCTACAATATGCATGTACATGTACAATCAATCGAAGGGATGGGTACAGTTCGTTGCGAGAATTGTTATGTAGTTTTGATTTCATGTCTAATCAACTTGAACATCATCATCCGGAGCTTCTTCATCCTCATCAAGCTGCAAGTCTTCTTGGTCATCGGAGTCATCGTCATAAATGGTCCGGCCCTCAAAAGGCACCTCCGAATCATCCTCCACCTCGTTGTCAATGGCCGTGTCTTCGTCTCCTTCTCCAATATCCGTATCTTCTGGAGCTTCATCATAAAGGGTCCGGGTTGCATTCTCCGGGGCGTCATCATCATCTTCTACCCCCTCTACCCAACCTCCATCATCAACATCATTATGACCAGTCTCTCCGTCCACCGCAATTGCCTCACCCCATGGAGATCCGAGACCATGATAGATACGTCTTCCTCTGGCTGAGCATGCACAACCACCTTCCAATTCCCCCCTCTTGAGCCTATCTGTATTGACGCGCATAAAACCACAATCATCTTGCACTAGTGTTGCGGAGGGCCCCACAAGATGTGGCTGGAACTACCTTCCCTTGAAGAGAAGAGGCCGGTATACTGAAGTTGGAGTATGCTCTCAAGCTCTCCAATCTACTCAAGTTTGCTCATAGCAAGTCGTGTATCTCCCTTGCCCTACACAGAGTCTTGCCAATATGTGGCACACAAGCCAGAATCAAACGTTGTTTTGCGCTTCATGTCAAGAGCACGAATGCGGAAATGACGACCGTGAACCCAAACCGCCGTGTATGAGGTCGCGAATTGAGAGAGGCCCCTTGCAATGTCTTGCACCAAATCTAAAACCACCTCTGCTTGAGCAACGGTGTCATAAACTGAAGTCCGAAGCCACTGTTGGAATGAACTTAGAGGTTGCAATTCCATGGGCAAATTTTGTGAAGGAACATTCTGGCGGCCCGCTCCTCGTCGAGGGCGTCTAGTAACCGGCCTTGGATGGTTCCACCTCCATGCAAGCGTCTCCTCCTCTTGTTGTTGAACAAGGTTATTGTATCTTGCCTCCCATTCAATTATGGATGGGGTGTTCTTCAGTATGAAGTCATGCGCTTGCTCAATCACCAAGGTCGGCAATTTTACCTTCTTCGATTTTTTGGGCAAAACGATGTCATTGGTTCGTGCATCCTCCTCTTCCTTCCACATCCGAGGGGCTTCCTCATCCACCCTTGCCATGTACTCCGTGCAATAGAACATAGCTTCTCGCAACGAATACCCCTCCGCCATGTTACCCTCCGGGTGCGCCATTTGTCTTACAAATCCTTTCAAAGTCTTCATATAACGCTCAAGGAAGTACATCCACCGAGAATGAACGGGGCCGGCAATCGAAGCCTCTCCCACTAAGTGCACTACCAAGTGCACTTGGATGTCAAAGAAGGAGGGAGGAAGGTGCATCTCCAACATACACATTACCTCCGCCGTCTCCTTCTTCATGCGTGGAAAATCCGCTTCCTCCAACTCTTTGGAGCAAATCCACCGGAACAAGCCTCCCAATCTATAAATTGTCTCACGAACCTCGGGAGTCAATGTCCCACGTACTGCAATGGGCAAGATGTCTTGCAATAGATTGTGGTAGTCATGAGACTTCAAACCATGGACCCCGTCTTCTTTGCTGAACTTCGTACGGAGGAATGACCCATAACCAGTTGGTGTTCGGACAACACTTATGGTGGCTATCACTTTCTTGTATTCCTGCTTTGTCCATTGCCAAGGTGCGCGCCTATACTTCCACCGTACAACACCCTTTGGGTCCACACCATTTTGTTCGGCCCATAGATGGCACATGCGACCCTGCTCCTCAAGCTCCTTTCTAACACCGAGAGAATCTCCTTTTGCAACCACTCCCTTCTTTGTCGGCGTGCCATGAAGAACCCGAAAAAAGGACGAGCATACATTCTTCTTAATATGCATCGGATCTAGAAGATGGCGAATCTTCAGGTCCTACATATATCCCCACCCACAAATACTTACACAAATTTTTGATGTGAAAGTGACAATGCAACGCATACCAAATGTGCATCATCACATGCATGCATAGGGATATTGACGGTGTTTTTGTGGAATATGTACCGCCCAATATGGCAACTCGTAGAAGATTGAAAGTCGCTTCATGCCGGGCACGTCCAATTCACCGTCTGTGCCCGCATGGGCCTCCTTCCATCGGTCCTCCCAAAACTGCCCGGATGGTGTCATAGGGGGGGACGTACTTCATCTTTGCCATCAAACAAGTGTTTCTCTCTTTTTCTCCATCGATGGCTCATAGGAAAAAACTTGCGGTAGTTGGGATACACCATCTTGTGAAGATGGCGGGAGCTATGTGCATCAAGATCATTGCCATAATACATGCATGCATGGTACCCTTTGGTGCTTAGCCCCGAGCAAATAGTTAGTCATGTACTACACATCCCGCCACATTAGCAAAGACAAAAAGTTGTCATGTGCATGGCCCATAATGTCATCTACCCCACTACGGTGCACAAGACTGTCGCCGTTACTTCAATCAATCCCAATCCTCATCGATATTATCCGGCATTGACAAGTGAATGTACACGGGTTGTTCATGGGGAACATAATATACCTGGATAATCATGCATTGTCCAAAGCAAGATGCCTCTCATCTGAAAAGATTGTTTGGCCATAGGGTCAAGTGAAGCATCCAATGCCGGGACCCCCCTCCATACCTCCTTAAGTTCATCAACAAGAGGTCGCAAGTACGTGTCTATGTTTGCCACTTGTTTTTTCCCTATGAGACATTCACATCATTGTTTCAATGCTCCACCAATATGCTACAAAATGAATTACACGTCTTACTCCATGATTATGTCACTCATCAATCTTGCATCCGAATTGCGTCAGAGATCAGAAGTTTAATGTAAAGTCCAAGGCAATAATAAACATGAAATGAGAACACTCATGGAATGACTACATGACTGGACAGAGAATGGGTTGACCCCATCCGAGGAGAAGCCGAGGTGGACATGTCGTGGGTCCTCCAAGAGAAAAGGCCACATCTCTTCAATATGCCTCCATGCTTGTGAATCTTGTGGCCCGCACACCTTTCCCGGGGGCTCCGATGAGAGGCGTGCCATCTCATGAGTCTGGCCAATTTTGGGCTTCGGTATTGTGCCCTCAATCACGGGATGATCGGAAAGTAATGCATTTTCTAGGATGACCCCCACATGTAATCATCCCATTAGCACACATAATACAACACCCTTATGCCTTTCCCTTTATGTAGCATCTCCCTCATTTGGGCATGAATGGTCAAAACCGAACGTCGCTGCTTCCACTCCTCACTCACTCCTTCCAAAACCACAATCAGATCTTGCATGAGTACTACTATCTAAACCCTAAACTTTGTGGAATACACTTTACATGCATTGAGAAGATTAAATAAAGTAATTTCCATGCGAGGGGGAATGGCGCTTATACCTTGCGTGGTATTTTTTTCCCTTGGACATCATCCCGATATCGGTCTTTCTTGCACTTTGGGCACTTGGTGAGATGCGAATCCTCTCCGTAATATGGGGTTTTATCACATGGACATGCATGAAAAATCTTATAGCCCATCCCCACAGAGTCTAAGACTTCGTGCGCCTCTTTTCGCGACCGTGGCATCTTGGGTTTCAAGTGTGGAGCAAGGATATAGTCTGCAATAGTTCGCATTATGGCAGACATCCCAACATTGCTTATGCCAAATCGAATTTGAAGATTGAGCAAAAGTAAGATTGTTGAAAGTCGACTCACTTTCGTCCCTTCGTACAAGGGAATTCTCGCCTTCCTCTCCATATCATTTGAGGGGGCCATTTCAGGATCATCGATTGGTCGGTTCCCTCTCCATGGGATGCATCAGCGCCCACATGATGCATTAAGAGATCCTCCATGGCTTGCACATCCTCCTGGTTAATTCCATGCTCATTGTTGTTGTCGTTGTCGCTGTCACTGTCATCGTCATCATCGTCCGGTACCGTGGGGGCGGCGTCTCGCCCACTGCTCCCGTCTGATGTACTTGGGTTGTTTTTGGATGGGGTGCCAAGAGAAAGGACCGGGAAGAGATGGACAAAGTCCTGATACGAACAAATGAACATAGGACATATATTATAATGTGTCATTGCTACCATACAACTTATTACAAGCGAAATGCAAACAACAACATTCAATGTGTGCGTGCATCAAATATGTCATTCAATAATTACATGTATGTGCGCAACGTCACGCATGCAAAGTTTCAAACCCAAACAAAATCATTTGCCCCCCCCAAGGATGCGTTCACCCTATCAACCAATTTTTGTTTATTAATATGAAAGAAAATCCTCTCATGCCATTGCACCCATCAAAACGGATGTGGCTCAAGCTTCACTTTTTCCTACATGTGCTTAAATATGTGTGCAACACCTGTACAAAGATCCAGCAGAAAAAAAAACATTTGCCTCCCCAACGACGCACTCACCCTTGCACCAATTTTGAATTAAATCGAATTAAAATGAATATAAAATGAATATATACATTTAGAAAATATATGATTGCGGTTTTGAGGGGCGTAATGATTTTATTTTTGGCTCTATTTTGTTCTGTGACATTGGGCTTTGCACCACTACATCCATGCAAAAAGTTGGACATAAAAAAAAAATGGAATATATATATATATATATATTCTAGGGTTACTTTTGCAGAACTCTCTATGAAGAGTGCATGAAGTTAAAGATAACTCAACTTTGGAGTGCAAATGAGAGAACAAAATATGGTTCTGGGTCCAAATGACTTTTGTTTACTCCCAAATTTTGCACACACATTGCATATGCTATCATTAAGCATATGGCTTGAAAATGGAATTAAAAAAAAAATCATGTGTAAGCGAAACGCAATTTTCCGTCTCTACGACACGTAGCTGCGTTCAACACTAGAATGACCCATTGAATCAACTTGGTTCAAGCTCATATTTGGTCCACATGTGCATAAATATGTTTAGATCACATATGCAAAGTTGCAACCCACACGAGCAACAAGAAAAATATTTACATCAATCGATTAATCGGATGTATACAAAGTACATCATGAGAATATCTACAATGCCCCTCTACGCGATCCCTGTCTCAAAGGAACCCTAATTCTATCATACACATCTCACTCATGCTGTAATCGGAGGTCCCAATCATCCCGGGAGAACTCGTATGATACAAATAGTTCGTTGCCAGCCCTAATAGTCCTACTAGCACATGTCATCACAAACATGTGCACTTTATTTTTATTTTGTTTTTTTTCATATGGTACTGGGTTAGGGTGTTTGTTTTTCTTTATGGTGCTGGGTTTTGGATTGGCGGTTTTGGTTGTGGGTCTTGGGGTTGAAAGGATAAACGGTGTAATTAGGATTCACATACCCAAAATGTGGTTCAATCTGATAAGCGCAAAGCGCTGGGTCTCAATAAATTTTTCCATGGTGTGGGCATCCTGAAGATAGAACGTGAGGAAGGATTTATTGTCTTGGGCTCTCTAGCACCATAGGGATGCTCCACCTTTGGTTACCAATTTTGAAAGCCCCGAGGCTGAGGCATAGGGTTTTTTCGCCAACGGTTTTTGAGAAATGAAAGTGCTAGTGGTGTGTGCTAATTATGATGCGATGGTGAGGAAACATCAACCCGTCTCCCTCGAGGATGGGGAGGTAGTACCACATATCGATTGTGGCCCTAGAGCGATCATTTTTTGTGGCGAGGAGCCACCCATTGCATCTGATCCAATACAAGCTGCCGGACACAATCGTAGAAGGGACCGGGGCCAAATTTCAAGTGATGCGGAGGATGTTGATACTCCGGGATCGAGTCGGGCGCGCCGTGGGTTGCCCCCTCGCGGGCCACCCTGTCCACCCACGTCCACCTTTGACCCCCCCCGACAGGATTGAGTGTTGGTGCAGTAAGTATTGGGAATGGATACCGCCGGGCGGCACCAGACCACCGAGGCGGTGACCGCATGTTGTCGAAAAACATTACCAGAAGAACAGGATTGCGGATGCGGCAAAGGTGAGTGTTTTTCCCACTCCTCTCATTAACATTCATTTAAGGTACATTTAGGTTTATCTAATAATATAGTATGATTGGTAAGCATACATGAATCTAATTACGACATAAGTATTGATGCGTCGTTCACTACGCATATTGCAGCCATGACTTGATGCCCAAGCTCGCAATCACATTGCACAGGAGGCATTTCACGCCGGTCTACTTGCATAATTTGTGCCAGAGCATGTGCCCGATGTGACCAGTTGGTTCCCCCAGCAGCATGTAGATGAGATGCGTAGGGTCGAGGGGTATCGTAGGTGTCATAGGCGTTATGGCCGGCGACAAGCAGCCCCCCCCCCCCCCACCCCCCCCCTCCAGTTTCCTGAGGCGGTCCCCCTAATCCAGTATCCTCATCTGATGATTCTCCGCATCGTACATGCAGTAGCAGCTTGTAGGCCGATTGTGGCTCCCCCCCCCCCCCCCCCCCCCCCCTCCCCCCGTCTGTTTCTTTGCCTGATCCACCTCCGGTAGTACCTGATCCGGACGTTGTACCCCCGGCTGCACCTCCGGCATTACATCCTCAACCACCTCCACTTTCATCTCCTCCGCCAGCAGTACCACCTCCACCTCCACGTGCATGTGCATGTGCCCCCCGAACCCCTAGGAGAGGTCGGCTTCGCCCTGGGTTTCCTCCTCTTCGGCTTGGGCATATGACCACAAAAGCTCTCATGCACATCGCTTCGCTCGTCCCATACTACATTGGTTCTCCTAGGATGTAAAGGCCCTAAACCCTAAACCCAAAAAGGTCGGCCGTCGTCTCCTGCGACACCCTCGTGTCGCATTTGGCGACGTGTTTTTTTAATTATTTTAGCTGGGGGTCGCACCCTGCAACGGAAAGCCGTCGCGGGAGGTGACGTATTATTTATTTATTTATAGGGCCGAGGGTCGCAAGCAGCAACGGCCTGCCGTCGCGAATACCATTTGTACATTTCAAAAAAAAAATGGGGCGCAGACGTGCGACGGCCGGGTGTCGCACGTAGGCGCCGCGTTTTTCCTAAGTGCTTGAAGCACCTCCTTCCCCTCCCATTTTTGTTTGTTCTTTGGGAGAGAGGTAGTTCAGAGAGTGGGGTTTAGGGTGGAGGAGAAACGCACCTGCTGCTGAGCCCGAGGTGGTCGCAAGGCCCCAAGGTGTTAGCCCCAACGCCCAAGGTAAGCACCGCCTTCTCCTTCAATTTCTCTCTTGCTTTCTTGCCCTAAGCACGGGCTGATCTCTCCCTCCCCTGTGTGGTAGAAACGCCGCGCAGAGGCGAGATGTAAACGAGCTGAAAAGAGAGAGAGCCGTGGTGAGTGGGGGAGAGATGCCCTGCAGCGGCGGGGACCCGCGCCGTTGACAAACGCGACAGCACCGCAGCAGCTCGCTTGAAGCACCAACAGCTGCAGCAGCCATAGCAGCAGAGGTAGGTCAGGGTGGGGCCGATGAAAAAGAAGTTAGGAAGAAAACTTCCCTGAACTTGTTTCCAGTCTGTGACATGGGGGAGGACATCATGGATGCACTCAAGGGTCTATCCCACTCTTGGCACCTGACTGAAATTTAAACTCAGGGCAGGAAGCCTACCTTTGAGCAGTAAACAGAAGCAGAGAGGAAAGGGAGAGTGCAATGGTGACTGGCATTGCTTGTAGAAAACCATTTCAGTTCCAACATTAATGGAGTCCTGCCCTCAAAGTTTGAGAGAAGATGCAAAATGAATGAAAGCGCACATCTTGCAAGACCTTATGCAAATACATTAAATGGCTTACATTACTTATGTGTATCATCAATCCAGAAGGTCCAAATTTTTTGAGGCATGTGCTCCATCCATATTATTCTCTGACAGAAACAACTAAATGGACTATCCCCTATTTTTAAGATGACAGCGCCGTTGTTGAGATCTTAGAATCCAATGTACTGCCTTCTTCTTATGAGCATATGAAACATAAATGCTCTGCATGTTTCCATTTATTTTACAACCAATCGTTGATTAATCGTCCAACTATGAACTGACACACTAGACGGCACAATTTATTTACAATCAAATCCCATGACATGTATGTTGATTTGTTCTTTAATTACTCATGTATGAGTAATGAGTACAAGTATTTGTGGCGACAATTGACTCTAAAACCAATAAATTGATTAAGACACCCATAACAAAATATTTAGTTACTTTATCACTTACTTTATATTGTATTATGAAGGCGCCACCACAAAGTAACATGTCAATCGTACAACCATCTTCTGAGGATCCACGTGTAACCCATGTAGTCCAAAAAGCACTAACGCCAGAGTGTATAAAAAAGGTTCACATTTCAGATTTGGCCAATTTGGCCTTTGCCCTCGCCCCCCTTTCCCTCCGCTCTCCTTGGCGGGGGCAGGTTTGAACCCGCAACCTTGTGGAAAATACACCACAACCTTACCAACAAGCCATGCTCTATTCAATGAAACAACCTCTACTTTTTTGTTAATAAACTGTTCAGTTAAACTTGTTTCCATTACTACATGACTAACCCGGTATCATTACTACACTTAAGTAGTCTAGTATACTTGCACATTATCCCTTGCCACTCCCCCAAACAAACACACACAAACTACACAAGCACTTAACACGTCTCTAGTCTCTACACCCTGGAGACTCCCGTTGCGAAGAAGAGACGGAGGCGCCGCATCTCGGCCTTATACTATACCACCCCGAGGCAACGAGTTGTTGCGGTGATGGGGAGGAAGAAGGACACTCGAGGGGGAGGCGTTGCTGGTGGTGGTGGTGGTAGAGGCAAGCTGCGGACGAAGAAGGTAAGCTGTAGTTTTGTTTTTTTTCATGACCTGCACTTAGGCATATGCGCCATCGCATAAGCCCCACCAAGCTGCTCCTAATCTAGCACCTCCGCCGGCGCAGATGCCTAAGTCACTTCAACTCTCACAAGTTTGCGAATCTCCACACATACACACAACCGTCTCCGCCGGCGGAGACAACTCATTCCCCTTGGTTTTTTCTGATGCTTGGAAGGGCTGGGCTGCCACCTCCGCCGGCGCATACCATTGGAGCTGGGATGCTCACATGTTTCAGGAAGTGCTCCTCTACTCCCATCCCGTTTATTTTTTTGCATGCTCATACGTTGCTGATGCTCCGAGCGGGTTGGGCTGGCGTATCCGCCGGCGCATACCTGTGCAGCAGGGCTGCTCAAATGTTTCAGGAAGTTCTCCCCTTTTCTATCTCCTTTGTTTTTCCGCATGCTCAAAAGTTGCTGATGCTCCGAGTGGGCTGCGCTGGCATATCCGCCGGCGCATACCCATTGAGTACATTCTTTTTTGCTCAGCTCATAGGTTTTAGGAACCTCCTGCAAGCGTCTCCGCCGGCGGAGACACTTGGAGCTTGGTTTTTTTTGCATATTCCTTGTGTTACGGAAGCTCCAAAGCGCCAAGGTTGCCACCTCTGTCAACACAGACCCGTGCAGCAGGGCTGCTCACATATTTCAAGAAGTTCTCCCCCCCTTCCATCTCTTTTGTTTCTCCACATTCTCATAAGTTGTTGAGGCTCCGAGCGGGCTGGGCTGCCATATCCGCCGGCGCATACCCATTGAGCACAATCTTTTTTTGCTTAGCTCCTAGGTTTCAGGAACCTCATGCAAGCATCTCCGCCGGCGGAGATGCTTGGAGCTTGGTTTTTTGTTGTATATTCCTTGTGTTACGTAAGCTCCAAAGTGTCGAGGCTGCCACCTCCGTTGGCGCAGACGCTTGGGGAACCTTCCCTATTTTGGTTGATCACAGTATTCAAGTATCTCAAAGCTTCTACGTTGCCACCTCCACAACTCCACATGCTTCCATAGGCCTAGTTTGATCTTTCAAGGTGCTCCTGTATGTTTGGCTACAACCTCCCTTCCATGGTATGCGCCGGCGCATATGCTTGGAGCTCCTTGAGCAAAAATTTCTTCAAGGGCCTCAAATCTTGTCAAATTTTGAGTTGGTTGCACATATGTGTCATATGCGCCGGTGTAGGTGGTCAGAGGTCCTCTGTCGGGATGCTCAGGCCTGTATTCTACTCCAAGTTGTAAGCTTTGAAAGACAAGGATATTCATGGAATTAGTTGACTATCCAAATTCATTTGTTTTCTTCATGCAACCATGACACTGAACTGCTCTTTTTACATATTATACATTCACACATGTGCTCTTCTCATACACTGACATCTTGAACTGTTTTGGTCTATGGAATTAGGAAATTACTACTACAACTGAAGCTGTGGAGGCCGGGACGCTTGCAACCATTATTGACGACATTGATGCAGGGAATTGGGGGGAGATGAGTATGAAGAGGATACAACATCTAGTGATCCTCTTTCTCTAGATGCCAAACAAGCAATTATTCTGGAAAAGAAACAAGATCTGAATGTAACTTTCAGGTCCCTCCTCATTGAGGATGGAGTTATGGACATTCCATTGTGTCGCATGATTTCTATGCAGGTTGTTAGGCCTGCCCTTGCCAACGACATCCTAAAGCTTAGAGGAGACTTCTATTCTGGATACCATCCAGGAGCAGCCGTGTTCTATGTTTCTGTTGAGGGGATTGATGGATCTACTATAGATGTAGGTCCTGATATCATCTCTTCATGGGATAGTCATTGGAAAACAGTCAATGATGAGTTTGAGAAGTATCTTGAGTCCAAGCCAAAGTTGCATCATCTTCGGGGAAGATGTTTCATGTCTGGGATGGGAATCATAGGCTTCAAGCATGGTATCCCTATATCAATGAAGTTCATGGGGCCAACTTGTCAAGACATGTCTGTGTGACAAGTTGGGTGCTCAATGCGGACATTGAAAATCGTGGTTCCCTCACGTCCATCATGGATGGAGTGAATGTGTGAGTTTCCTTTCTATTCTTCATTTACTTTCATGTTCAATGTTGTCATGTTCTTGCTCAATGGATGTACATATACACATCTTCTTTCTAATGATCATATTTTATATGTGCAGGGCAACAGAGAGGGCACATGGTACATCCAAATTTGTGCACTTGGTTTGCAAGGTCAATATGATTGGCCTTACACCTGTCTCTGAATGGAAGAATGTATTGAGGAAAGAGCAATACGACGAATGCATCAAGAAAGCAGGAAAGACTTGGTATAACCTGACAGTCCATGCAATGACAGAGATTTTGTACAAGGTAACATCATGTCTTAACCAAGTTTCATTCTTTGCATCCATAGACAAGATTCACCTCTGGTTCATGTTATGAACTGTTTTGGTTCTTTTGGCAGCATGATATTGTTGAGGCCCAACGCATGGCGGGGGAAGCTTACAAACTTGCTGAGGGGCCAAAGAGTCAAGAGGGCCTTGAAGATACAATGAGACAGGCTGGATTGAAAGCAAGGGAGCAACACAAGAGTCAGCTTGTGAAGTTGCTTCCTATTGCTGATCCAACCCTTGGAGAGGGGTTTCTCCAAGAACTTAAACTGCATTGGTCATGTGTAAAGGCAGGATAAGAGGAAATGACCCAAGAGAAAATGGTGAACATTGCTACCGCCCGGGTGGATCCTGAAGAAAAGGTGGAATGACTACATATATGGAATGGAGACCAAACACTTCACGACCGTAATTTTTTTCCACCCGGGCCTATCAGTGGGCCAACACTTGATCCTTGGCTGAATAGAAGGACTTTTGGTGGCAGGTACATATACAATCACTATCTTCTCAATGCAATTAATTCATTTTGTTGATGACACATTAACATAGTTATTTAACTGACTGTATTTTTTGGCAGCTTCGCAAGGTTGCCTTGGCTCAGTTTGCCTTGTACACCACTCAGCTTGGCCAATTTCATGTTGCCTTGGAGGAAGGAGAGAGTGAGAGTCTGGGAGACTACATGGAAGATGACTCATTTCAATGAGTTGTTTCATAGAGAGTTCTCATTGCCAAAGGGGCCATTCAGAGGCAATGATTGGGAACAACAAACAGGTGGGGAGAAGGTGGTGAGACGAATTTTATTCAGGTACCATCTTTCCATTGCATTGTACATGGATAGTGTATACACCTTGTAAGTAAAAAATGTCTATGCTTCAAGTATTTTTCTAGTACATTGGGATATACATGTTTCTTAATGTGCTTGTTCAATTGTTGAACAGGTTGCATAAATATTTGTCTCCACAATAACTTTGAGTGTGTTTGTATTTTAGGTACATGAGATTTGTGCTTGTACCGAGTGATCGACTTAAGGCTGAGCCCAAGTTTCTGATGGCCTGGAAGTTTGGTGCTCAACAAGCTTCCATGTACACACCTGCAATTGAGGAAGATTGGGGTGTGGAACACCGGGAAGGGGGGGGGGTTGGTATTTGGATATACCCAAGGGTACTATCCCCTATGCATAAATGGGACTTCATAAGGAATGTGTTCGCAGGCAGTCAGTGAGTGATGAAGGGGGTATCTCCACTGAAGTCCCTGTTCTTGATCTGGAGCATGCAGAACAGATTGCTACACAGGCCGCTGACGCTGTAGCCCAAGTGGTCCTTGCCGTTGTGGGTGTACCAAAACGCAAATCACGAAAAAGAAAAGGTGCGGATGTCAATGCAGGTGTGGCCCCCAATGCAGGTGTGGCTTCTATTGCTGGTCCTATTGGTAGTTCTTCACATCCTTCAAATCAGTTGGTTGTAGTGCCTGCATCTACTACTCGAGGAAACAAGCCAAAGGCAGACGAACATCCTTACAGTGCAGTGTCATTTTCTGGTGGTGCACCTAGCATGTATCACATGATGATATGGTGGAGGCCTCAAGTACATCTCCTGATGCGACCTTGAAAGAGCTCATGGAGTTCTTAAAAAATGTGAGTTTCCCCCAACAAACAAACTTGAATGTAAGGAATTCTTCGATGTTTTTATATCCTCATCATCCGGCTATTGACTCCTACATTTTCTGTATGTTGTTTGCAGTTGCCAGGAACTTGGTCTAGTGTTGTGGATGGAAAAAGCGTGCATGTGGCTGTGGACATGATCATCGTGGACTGCCCAACAGGAATGCATGTACAGGGCTGTTTGGATGGTGTACAGGTTCCTCCCTGGAATGCTTTTGATAAACGGTATTGGGAGTATGCATTCTCCATTGCTAATGACCTGTTGGATGACAATGGATGCTTGGTGTTCTTGCAGGGCTCCGATGATTCCTTTGCATTGGAGCTCTTTTCTTACTCCAGGGGCAGCTCTATTTCCGTATTATCAAGGAAATATACTTGCATCAATACCACCCCTCTACACACTCAGACAGGAAAGATAAAAATCATATCTCTTCAATATCTCATTGTTTGATGTTTCATCTTCCTACTCTCATACATATTATTAAACCATCCGGGTGCACTGTTTTTGTGGAAATGGCACGTCTAACAGACGTTCTTCCACGCCCATGTCCTCACCAAGCAAGGAGGACTATTCAAATTGCGTGAGTCTGGCAAAGTTGTGGACCCCCTTGCAGACCCTGTTGAGTTGGATGCCATCTACAACCACATTCCAGATGTTGCACTACCCATGCAAACTCCTCAACAAGCCTGGAGGGGTGCGCGAGACCGTAGTCCCGCCTTCATGCAAGTGTTGTTGGAGACATGCTCACCTCCTGACTCCCGCATTTTGGATATCACAGCTGGCACAAGTTTGCATTGGTCTCCATTTTGTAATTAAAATCTTCTGAGCTGATTCATGATCATTAACTGTTATCCGATATAATATCATCATTGCATGTTTTTTTCCTGCAGGTTCTACATTTATTGCTGCCCGCGAGTCTGGACGTCACGTATTTGGTCTTGAGGGGGACCAGACGTTGTATGCAGCACGTCTCTCTGTACTTCAAAATACTCAACCCGTTTTGGTTTCATCTGTGGTAACTCCAACCATTCAACGTCCTGTGAGTTTGTTGGAACCCCCGCTCCTAAGGTGGCGCGCAAGCTTGGTCTTCATCTCGGCAGTACTTCCTAGTGAGTATGTCTCACCTCCATTCCCTTTGTTGCAATCTCAAAGCAAACCATTCCCATTTGATTTGTTAACATAAGTATACATGTATGTGTGATGCAGTGATGGGATTGTGCAGACCATCTACGATAGTCTACCCCAAAGTCCTCTTTCATCGTTTTATCTACCTTCGTATGCCGAGTCCCAAGCTTTGCATTCAATACATCAACAACGTGATGTAGGTCTTTCCAATGATCTGTTGTTTGACCGAAGAGCAGCTATTGTTGGACAATCCGTGGATAGGTTGCGTAGAGTTGAGGCTTTCATGGATGTGTATGCCTCTGAATCACAGGCTTATGACACGGATGATGAAGTATCAGCTGATGAGGTTATGTAGGTAATTAGAAATTACATATACAATACATTGTCCTCATTGTCAGTCCGAATTTTTTGTTATTTTTTATGATACATGTATTTCTCTCTAGTGTAAGGTAAAACAAATGGGGCAAATGACATGGTGTTGAAATCAGATTTCATGTTATCTTCCTGTCATTTGATTTATCTATGTAATAGTTTGTACATAGATCTCTACTGCATTTCATAGATCCCTTTACCTTAATGCAAGTTCGACATGCACTTCAGCACTATCAAATTTCATCATTAGTAAGATCAACCCTTATGAGGATTGTGGCATGTTATGTACACACAGGGTGACTATCTTTATCTCATTAGTGTTTCATTTCATTAGTGTTTCAAGTCTGAATGGGTAGTGTAGTGGTATGAACTAGGCTTGATACCCGATAGGTTGTGGGTTCTATCTCTGATGGACATTATGTTTTTGTAAAATAAAAATGTTTCAGAAGATAGATATATAGATACTGCAAAACCTATGTAACAAGCTCCCTAGCATTGTCAAGCTCCCTAGCATTTCCTTAGCATTGCTCCATTCTGAACTTCAAACTAGACTCCCACCATTGGAAGAGCCCGTACCTTCACCATTTGTATCTAACAAGGAGCCGTGCCTCGTCATTTTTTAATTTTTCGACCTTTTTTCTCATGTTGGAAAGCCATAAAAGCAACATATTCCTCTCCCATTCCTATACTCACCCATGTGGAATAATAATACAATGAATATGGAATATTCTATATAGAATATTCTTATTCCATCCTTTGATATTTTGACTATGGACCCTAAGATTAGATGAATCACAATTATTTATTTATTTTTGGGTACCCTTATTTAAGTGTTGTGCATATAAAATTGTTCCTATGCATATCTAAAATTTATATGCACGCATACATTCCTCCATATGCATGCATTTGTGTGCGCATATAGTATAGGCTACCTCGGAAATCTGAAGGCACAGCTGAAATGCACAAAAAACAAACTGGTCAGCAGACGAGTCGATTGGCTCATTCATGAACTCACAGATGATTTGCTCACTCATTACTGGTATATGTCCTATGTCAAAACATATGGCTTCATCCATAACAAACGACTCGAAAGCTTTGTCTGTAGCTCTATTTTGTTTGCCAAACAGATTCCCGATTGCAATGTGAACCTTCCGCAGATAGAAGGGGGCACCGCAGCTTGTTCATCTCCCTTCTCCAACAAACTGCCCGGACTTGTGACCAACATTTTGCAGTATTCATCGATTTGAACTGTGAAATGTATTTGGGATGAGGGGACTACGTATACGGTTCACAATCCACAGTCCAACTGGAGGTGTTGCGATTGTCGTCATGCCAGCAAAGGAAATATGTGTGCGCATCAGGTGAAGGTCTTGCAAATGATGCACCCCAACTTGGAAGATGGCACCATAGCAAAATACTGTGGAAGCCTTATTGGTAGCAGGAGAGGAGGCCTTCATAGCTTGTTTGCACCACCTGAATCACCCACAACAATGCGCTCCAAAGCGCCTCCCCTTCCTACCACACAGAACTCATCACCATATTCGTCTCAGAAAAGTCCAGGACTGCCATTGCTGGGATTGATATCCACTGAGTTCGAGCGCGTTCTCAACATGACAAGACAGAGCACGGTTTTGCAAGAACACCTTCTTGCTATGGTTACAGCAGCCAAAGGGAAAATTTACGATTGACATCCATGGCTCCAAATCGATTGCCTTTGATCTTGCTGTGATGATGAATGCAATTGGGATTCCATTCAACCACTGGTCGAGTACCATCATGGTGTATAGCGGGTACTACATAAACAACAGTCAATGTACAACAATTCAGGCAAATTTGAATGGAGAAAGTTGTGAGGACGACCTTTGTACGATGTGGGGATGCAGTATGGCAAGTACACCCTAAATCTGGCTTCAACGATTGTAATGAATTAAAAAGAGAGATCACACCTTCTTCTCATTGGTTCCGAAGGTGGCGTCGCAAGCAACAATTCTATAATGGCCAAATTTCAACATTTGATCTCGCTGCCACGCTGTTTGTATGCCAAGAACGAATGGAAGATCAAGCTTGATGTCACTGGATGTCCAAGCCTCGTGGTTCTTTTCTTCTTGGTAGTAGAAAACACTTGCCATATTTTCATGCACCCACATGCCGACACTCTGTGCATCATTTGGGTATTTTTTGAATGTCTCTTCATCGCATAGCTTCGCAATATTCCGTAGTCTTGGGAGAGGAGAAAAGTGTCACGGCTGACGTCCAACCCTTGCTCCATCAACTCCTTCACTCGCATGGGAGCCATTGCACTTCGGTTCAACTGATATGAAGGTCCATGGCATATCTCACCTCTTCCATTTACATGTTGTTTCTCATAATAAACTATCTCCGCCATAGCAGGGTCTAGGTAGCATTGTTTGACAACAAATCGGCACATGCATCCTCTTTTCATGCCTTCTCCTGTTTTGTTGTTTGTAGTCCTTACTTGTTACGATTTTTGTCCTATGGATTCCGGCCCCACTCTAGGCTTCATCCCCCTTTTCTTGGCTGGATTTGCACGCCATTTCTTGGCACGCATAGCATAGATGTTACCTCCACAGTGTTTTGGGTATTGTCTTGTGGGCCATCGGCGTAGTGATACCTACGCCAAAAACATGAGTGGCATTTTAGAATAGCTCTTATTATAAGCATCAGTGCATGGCTAGTGGGATTGGACACAACCTGTACAGTCTAAAGCATTCATTTCGTTTTCATGAATCCTGGCATGCTCAGCAGGAATTCATACCTTGTAATGTTCATGGCACTATTGATGCGTGGTGCCTGAAGACTCCCAGCAGGCGTGCCTTTTTGTCGATGACTTTGGAAGGTGCATGGGGCCTCCTTCAAGGAGGACTCACCAGCAATGACGTCAACCACCCGATTCCAAGGGATATATGCAATTTCAGCTGTTATCTGATGAGGTATCTGTCCATGCCATTGGGACCTCCATTATGGTGTGTGAAAGTACCTGTCTTTGGTGTTTGTAGCAGACTTTGCAATTTACAAAGAAGGTGGGGCAAAATTTTGCCATCTTCAACCACCTCAGCCATGCTTACACAAACAAGATCCTTCTGAGTTTGCTGGTGTCTTCTTTCGCTGCCCTATCCTGCCACAAACGTCGCACTCTTTTATTCTGCTGGCAGATTCTGGCATGTATAGCTAGTATATTTATGCATCAGACAACAAATTGTACCCTATGCAAGCACCAACTTCTTTATGTGGGCCAAACATGCACACAATTGCAATTTACAATGGAATGCTTCATGAACAACTGGTGCAAGATACAACAACAATTCGATTTAGAATGTGAATGCAGAGTGCCAAGGTAGGGACGCGTTTCGAAAGCATGGAGAGAACGGAAATGCACGATGAGGGTAGCAAAACCCTCGATTGGGGTGGCAGTGTATGTGACGACATGGCATATATCTGAACGTCCATTCATTTCCTCAGATTTGCCATTTGAAATTTGAATACATGTCAGAATGATTTTTGAAAGAGGGCATGATGTGCTTGGGATAACCATGTATGCTTGGGATACCATGTACTATGGGAGATGGAGGACGATGCCATGCCCAGGATAGGAGGCGGGATGGGGATGCGGGTGAGGACATGTGTCATGTCCTGGCAGCGGGCACATGAGGCGCGGGGGTGTGCCGCGCGGTGTGCGGGCGACGGAGGCGGGGGTGGGCGGGGGGTCCTCACCGGCATGAACCCGCTCCCTCGCATTCAACTCCAGGCCCCATCTATTGCTTGGCGTACTTGTGTGGCTGGCTGTTACGCTGTATAATACGCAGATACAAACAAAGAGAAATCAGCCCTAGTTCTTTACGTTTGTGGTAGGGAAGGTACCAGGTGTCTGCAGCTCTGGTGTTAACCATTTTTATCACCGCAACACTAACACTAAGTGTGCACGGCCCTTAAGTGAAGTAAATAGCCGCATAGTAATAGTGCCTGTCCTGCGGTAACTAACATGCCACGAGGTCTACGATCGGGAGTCTGGGTGTGGACTGCCTCAACACGAAGTAGGGTAGAAGCACTCTTCATGGCGCAGGAAAATGGGTAAATGTAATAACTTTTTGTGCTTTAAACCTATGAGATCAAGTAATACCTTAACAGAAAGCTCTTAAGATAACACAACTTTTCTTAATTGAAAGTTAAACGAGATTCTGACTTTATCTGCTATTAAAAGTGGATAGAAGTAGAGGATGTCAATGTCAGCCTATGGCGCACCTTGTTCCTATCATGACTCATTCATATCTCATTAATATCTTTTCTACCTGAGATGATAACCAAAAAAGAAAACCACCATTGGAAAGCGCTTATTGTGGCCCATCTTTTTGTAGTTGGAGCAATTTTCATTAGAGGACATCTACCTATAGCAATTTAAGGGTAAAACAAGTGGGCCCATCATGGCGCACAAGATATATTGCTTGTTTGGTACCTTGGACTTTAACCATTTTAACCATTTTAGGAAATTAAGATACCATTGGAAAGCTCTTGATGAGCCCCAGCATTTTGTAGTTGGAACAATTTTCAGTAAAGTTCATCTACCTAGGATAATTTGAGTGTAAAGTGATTTCATGAATGGCGTATTGTAGTTCATTCCTCTTTGGGTAAGCTTGCTGGCCTATCATGGCGCACCCCACCCTGACACGTTCCAAAACTGGGCATATTTTCTTGCACCATGGGCGCACTTTGAGCGCCACTATGGGGCACATGCGCCAGGATCAGTGCTTCTACCCTACCTCGTGAAAGTAATCTGCCAAACATTGCACTGGTGCTGAGAGAGAGAATGTGGCTCGTATGACATTAAATTGATGACTATGAGAATACGTGGCTACATGGCAAACTCATTTGGATTGCATACGCATAAAGCAGTGTGTTAAGTGAGCTAAACGAGTCCCTCGTGCAGGCAGCTTCAAATGTACCTTTCTCTGTTTGAAACGTTCCGGTTAAGATCTAAGTTGGGCCACTCAATGTAATTTGTATAGATCCCTTCTTGCAAACATCAGATATGGTATTACTGTAGCCGGGTATTTCTAGAAGTTAATCAGTACATATTGGAACATTGCATTTGGACCTCAAGGCTAGCTGGAACAAACTTGGGATCCTATGCTCAGGACTGATCACCTGATCCAGGCGTGATTCTTAGAGTTAAAACTAGTTCTGATTTATTCAACTTTAATCCCAGCGGTTTTTAGACTTTTAATCCAAGTGATTTCAATTTGGTAGCAGAGCGGTACACTAAACCAAGACACTTCAATATTCTGTAGCAGTTGTCAAAGAAGACCCTTCTCTTTGAATGAGGCGATGCAGTCGTCAAACATCACCTCAAGGGGCTTGAATTTGAAGTCAAGATGCTCCAGCTTGGCGGTGTTGAGGGTGTAGTATGGCATTGATGGTATGTTTTCCAACCTGTAGAATGCACAGAAATGAAGCCTTCCGAGGATGTAAAATTCATGGGAGCCCTACAGGTTACTGAGTCGGAACCTTCTAAACAGGGATCAGGGCCAGGCAGCTTTTGACTGCATAGGGGCCCAGTGATTCTAAACTGTTTTAGCTCATCCGTATTATCACATGATATGAAAAGATAAGAAAGCTCCTTTCACTTTTTGGCTGCATTTCCCATGATGATCACATGTGCAACCCAGAATGCAAAAACATACGGAACGTAAATTCAACTTAGTAGACACAAGTAGATGTTTATCTACAGGCTTGTATTTGGTTAGTTAAGATACATGTACGTACGAGACTTAACCTAAAGTGGTCCACGTTGCATGAAGATGGTTTGGGCTAACTGGGCAGAAATGTACTTGGTTGGAATGGGGAAGGAGGGATAGCGAGAGGCCAGAAGATTGCACAGCTCTTTTGGTCCCATCTCCGTTGCAGAACAGATGTAGCGCCCACTGGCAGATTGATCTTCAAATACCAAAATGTGAGCGCGCGCCACGTCGTCGACATGCACGTACCCCATTCGCCCATGCAGCGCGAAATTGGCGTCCCCTGCTCTTTCCAACTTCTATGTCAATGTGAGCTGGAATATGTTTCGAGCAAGGGGCCGGGCCATTACTCTCAACACCTGGTTACTCGACGTAATTTTAACATTGTGATCTATTGACGAACTGCGTTCTCATACATCAGAACTGTCATAATAAATCTACCAGGGGTTTCCTTGGCAGAATGTCAATTTAACTCAAAACATAAACATGCAGGCTCCCAAGCTGGAATAATTCCCTTGAGTTCTTGAGATAATTTGAAGGGCGGTCTGGAAGATATCTGCATGCATATAAGATCTTCTATTGCATCGTCCAATCCCAGGTGGCAGTCGTGTGCGCTTAAGTCACACAGTCCATGCAACGTACTCAGAATGGGTCATAGACCTTACCTCTCAGAAGATTAAGGATGTCCATAGCAGTCTTAGAGATGTCAGACGGAAGCACAGGGCCGACGACGAAGCTGGGGAGCACCACCACTAAATCGAGTTGATGCCGTGCTGCGAATTTCCAAGCTTCTTTCTCCGCCAGTGTCTTGGCAACGGAATACCACATCTGTTGTGCCATTTGTTCCAATCAAATTATCTAGTCATTCCTTGATGTTTCGTAGAAACTTAGCCTATGGGCCCCATGGCGACTACCGGTGCCCACAATCCCAAGCTACTCATCTCTATTTATATAACGTGATCATTTGCTCTCAGAAAGACAGGAGATAACATGTCATTTTATGACTTAACTTATACTGGGTACAGAAGTGCACACTGCTCCAAGCGAACTCGTCCAATGGGATGTCAGAGCTGTACTCTCTATTGAAGCGAACAGCTGCAGATGAAGATGTCATTACAACACGCTTGATGCAGGACGTCTTGGAGCATGATTTCAGCACGTTGAGAGTTCCGAGAACGGCTGGGTCGATCATTTCAGCCTGATCAATTGCAGACACAGACTAATGTTAAGCATGGCTAGGGCATGAACGGATTAGTACAACCATCAAGTAATGGGAAATCGGTAATAAGTGGTGCAGCGTCGAAAGCGTTATTTTTTTTTTTTCCCACACTACAAGGAGAAGGGAGAGATTTATTCACCGGAATTAACCCTCCGAAAGAAAGTAATGGGCTAGGAAATGCCATTACAGATTGTTCGAGGCCGAACCGTCAACCTTTTGTTACTGGACACCTACTCCTATTGGCAGCATGATCCATCAAGTGAGCCTGATTAGCACTAGTAGCGCTCGTTCTTCTCAAGTTCTCCACGAATCAAATCTGAAAGCCACCAAAATTATACCTTAGGATCAGATTTTACTAAGACTATAGGTGTTGCAGTGTGGAAAACACCCTGACAGCCACTGACGGCGGCATCAAAGCTGCCCTCAGTGAGCAAGTCGGCTTTCACGAGCTCCAGGCGCTCCATGGCTCCAGGCAGTGCCCACAAGTGGGCTGTCTTTTGCACATTGCCTGCATGGCTCCTCCATGGCCCACGACATCAGAAACATAATTTGAATATAGTCTGGTATAATTTGCAAGCTTTAATAAGCCTCTATCTGGTCTGGAGCAAAATTCTGTTTCTAAAACTAAGCCTTTGAAAAAATGGATCCATAGTGACCGAAATCTAGCACTCAGGACCAGTATCCCGGGTGCAAGATGCGACGTAAAAATGTCTTCGTTTGCAACATATCGAGATCATATCTAGTACATAAGTGCACAATCTTGATGTACTAAGTCACGGTATGCCCGCTTGAACCCGATACAGCAATGAAGAAATCCCTAAATTATTATTATTAATTTTCAAGTCTCTCGTAATGGTTCTCGGTGCACCAAATTTACTACATGGATTCCTGAAACGCAAATGTACTGGAGCCCAAAAGCATCTTCAAAAGAGGCTGCTGGCTCTCATCTCTGTGTATACATGTTATATATCTAAAGGTCATTGGAAGCATTATATTGCAACTCGTTCAAAACCACTGTGACCGGATCAAAGCCAGAAATTTATAGTTAGAGGCTCATGCCCCTTGCGAGTACTGGCCCTTTGGAGGATACACATATATTGATCATAATATAAGCTCGAGAAACCAATGTAGAGAAGAGCCTAAGTTCCCCGCATACTGGCTATCCATAGTGTTTATATCTTACGTTGAGAAAAGAGAAAATGGAGAAAACAACAGTGAGAAACAAGTGTACCGGGATCGCGTACAGTCCCACGGACACGGTAGCCTTCAGCGAGTAAGCACTTCACCAGCCAGGACGCCACGAATCCGGTAGCCCCCGTCACACACACAGTTCCTTTACACTTCGCAGGAGTGTCACCCAAGGACCCCATGTCTCAGAAATGTTCCGATCTACAGCAGTTTCAAAGAGAATTTAGAGGGATCATCACCTATAGATCTGGACAGGAATATTGTTGTGAGCTCACACTCAGGTCTGCCTTCCTCTTCTTCTCTTCTTGAGTAACCGCAAAATATAGAGATGAGAACTCAGAATCGGGAGCTATGAAATGATGTAAGGTTGAAAGAACAAGATGGAACGAAAGGGACAAGATGGAGGGTAGCTCAGTGAACTCCAATTTGATACTGATGCAGCTCCTTCTTCTCCTCCTCTTAGAGTGGCAGATTGATGATCACAGGTGCGAGAGAGGTGCAGTGCGAGGAGAGTGTGTGAGGGGGGCTCGGCGGCGGCTGCTTTTACCTGCCATAGGCGGTTGGCCATGCGGAACGGCTCGGCGGTACCTGCGCGTCGCGGTGACCTACTCCTTTGTGACCGGCCACCGGAACCAGCAGGTCGTCTCCTTCCTTCCTTCATAATTACTAGGGTAGCCTGTGCCGTTGGCCCAAGCGTCAAGTGTCATCTTAAGCCCAAGTGCAATCTCCTTTGTATCCGAGCTTCTCTTATGTCGAGGCCCACCCCTAGGGTAGTTTGTGTGGTTAGCCCATGAATTGAAATCTAAGACCAAGTGTAATTTCCTATGTATCCTAGTGCGTCTCCTATGTCGAGGCCCATCTAAGCCCAAGTGCAATCTTCTATGTATCCAAGTGCATCTTCCATGTAGAGGCCCAAGTGTCCACTGTCATCTAAGCCCAAGTGCAATCTCTTATGTATCCAAGTGTGTCTCCTATGTATCCAAAAGCATCTCCTATGTGCGTCTCCCATGTCGAGGCCCATCTAAGCCCAACCCATCTAAGCCTAGCGTGCAATCTCCTATGTAAGCAAGTACGTCTCCCATGTCAAGGCCCGATTAATTTTTTTTCATGAATTTATTGAGTAGTAATATATCCAAGTTGGCCCAAGTGTCCAACGTCATCTAATTCCAAATGCATTTTTTTTCCACAGAGCCTACGACCAGATTTGAACCGGAGACCTTTCTTTTCATATCTCTTCTTTTGAGGCTCCAACCATTGTCCATGAATGCCCATTTCGTATTTTTTTGTGAATTTCCAGCGACCAAAAGTACTTGGAATTCCACATCTCCCACATTGTAGGTCCAAAAATTATGAGACCAAGCCCGTGCACCCCTCCTCGTCGAGGGCGTTCCAACGACACCAAGCACCAGGGCTGGCCCCGCGGTTTGGGAGATCTCAAAACAAAACAAAACAAACATCTTGCTTCATATATTGATTAGCGCCCTCAGATCCTATAGGAAGACAATTCTAGCGATGACCGAAGGTCGAGAGCTAGTTTAGCATGGAGCGTGAATAGGGTGCCATAGTTCCATGTCATCGTCGCCACGTCGGCGTCGACAGCCACGTCATCGTCATTTTTGTGTGTCGGTTGTAACGGAAGTTCGTAGAGACGGCGAGTTTCAAAGACTCGAGTGAAATTCTTATACTGGTTGAGCTCCTTGTCTTTGCTTTGTAGATGCGAATGGACTGAATCATGATACCACGGATGTGAGAGAGGGGTGAGTGTATGTGACAAAACAAAAGGGAACAAAAATTACTACAAAAAGCCTTCACACAAGAAAGGCTATCTAAGAGGGCCGGATTTCAAGCTCAAGATTACCTATGATTCCCTGTGGATCCATAACTGCAAGAAACCTGCATGGGTAGATGGTCAACTGGAAGCGCAGCAGTAGCACAATTGATAAAATCAGGCACTGCTAATGAAGGTACCTTCTTCAACACATTTCATCATTTTTCCCCCTCTTATCAGAATCGGCCCTAAAATTCCATGTTGAATTCTGCAAATTAGCTGGTTGAATGAATCTTTGATAGTTTGGAGTGACTTTGACATGATACTGCCAACATGACAACAGGAAAGTATCCAAAAACACGTAATAGAGATGAGGAGTAGCTGTGGAATGAATACTTTTCTTACCCCAGTCAATGGTGGGACAACCAAGGCAAAAAGGTTAATGCCTGTTAGATTATAGAGAATAGCAGACGCAATTCAGCATAAGAACTAGTGTGATAAGCTAAATTGGGTGTTTCCTAGAACAAATATAGGCTGTGATTATCAGCTGCAAGGCAAGGAAGTATGCATGATTTGTGCAGAAGCAGTGATAGCTGAAGGAGCAGGGATAGAGTGTGGGTCCAGATTCATCCAAGAGGGCCAGATTTCAAGCACAAGATTACCTATGATTCCCTGTGGATCTATAGTTACAAGAAACCTGCATGGGTAGATGGTCAATTAAAAGCAGCTGCTGCAGCGGCACAGTTGATAAAATCAGGCACCTCAACCATGACCACAACTTCTGAAACAGGATGAAGAGAGGGGTCCACAATGCCTCTTCTGGCACTTCTGGGCATGTGAAGATGCTTTGTGAGGCAGGCAGACTAAAAGAGGCTCTACAGACTTTAAACCAATGAGGCATTTCAGCAGATTCAGATACGTTTGTCTGTCTCTTGATTAAGTGCATCAAGATGAAAGGTCTGGAAGCTGGAAAGCAGGTGCACACTCACATTATCCAAAGTGGATTCACGCCAAGTGTTTTTTTCCTCAACACCCTTGTCAACAAATATGTGTTAAGTGCGGGAGCATCATGGATGCTCACCAAGTGCTCAACCGAATGCCTCAACGATCGATCTTTGATCACGTGGAATATAATGTTGGCAGGATTTACCAAGCATGGGTGTGGTAGGAATGCTTTGGAGACCTATGTGCAAATGCTGCATAAAGGGGTGAAGCCCAACCACATCACATTTGTTTGTGTTTGCAATGCGTGTGCAAGCCTGGGAGCTCTGGAAAACTAGGGGAAAGAGGCCCATGGTGACATCGTCAAAGCTGGAATTGTACCAGATGTCATTATGAACACTGCGCCCTGGTGGACATGTATGCCAAATGTGGGTGCATTGAGGATGCGAAGGGAGTTTTCAACACTATGGCTGAACGAGATGTGGTGTCGTGGCAAGGTATGCATAGCAGGGACGTGGGATGGTGGCTTTGGAGACCTATGATCAAATGATGGGGGAATGGGTGAAGCCCAACCCCATCACGTTTGTGTGCATTTGCAATGCATATGCAAGCCTGGCAGCCCTGGAAAAGGGCTAAGAGGTGCATGGTTACATCGCGAAAGCTGGAATTATTGTTCCAGATGTGATTCTGAACAATACCCTCGTGGACATGTATGCCAAATGTAGGAGGTATTTCAGCAGATTCAGATAGGTTTGTCTGTCTCTTACTTAAGTGCATCAAGATGAAAGGTCTGTAAGGTGCAATTGGGGTGTTTGCTAGATAAATTATGGTTTGTCATCGTAGCTCTTAGCTGCAAGGTGGAGATTTTGTTTTTGCCAAGGTAGGGATAACTGGAGGTGGTGATGGAGTTGTGGGTCCAGGTCCATCCGAGAGGGCCAGATCTCAAGCACAAGAGTACCAATGAGCTGCCGTGGATTGATAGCTGCAAGAAATCTGCTTCACCATGACAACCACTTCCAAAAGGGGACCAAGAGAGGGAGTCTAGAAGATGTCTTCTTGTGCTTCTGGGCAAAGGACACCAGGTGAGGCAGGACAACTGAAAGAGGCTCTGCAAACTTTGAACCAAGGAGGTATTTCAGCACATTCAGATACTTCTGTCTGTCTCCTGCATAAGTGCATCAAGATGAAAGACCTAACAGTTGCAATGTCTTGCTGCAAGGGAATGCACGAGAGTTGCATCAACCCAAGGTCAAGGGAAACAAACAGAAACAAACATGTAGAAGCAGGAATATGGAAATTCCAGATGAAGGAAGATGTATCTCACCGTGTACATGTACTCCATGAAAGCCTCACGGGTCAACGAGTACCACGTTTCCGATGTCTTGGAGCTTTCGCACTTCTTGTACGTCTCTGCTGAAAGGATGGTCTTGAAGTTCGTCAAGGGCATCTGCCCGATCCTTTGTATCCTATATAGTGTGTGAACCAGACTCGTTTTGACATGCGATGTCTCCGTCCCTCTGCAGAATGATATCTGAAAGTCAGAATGAAATTCAACGACTTGAATCAAAGAACCACGGAACCATAAGTGGAACATGTAGAATGAGAAACCAACCTGTTCACATCATTCATTGCCGTCAGAAGACCCATCATGTTCCCGTCACAATCCAGCACCATCGATCGAACAGAGTAATGTCACTCTTCCTCCTGTGAGTGCAGCCTCCCAATGACAGCCATCCATGCAAGCAACCGGTGGTTGCCATCCCAAACATGAAACATCTTCCCTGAGAATGCCCGGGTGGAAGGTTTCCTGGAGAGAAGAAGTTCGAAGGATTCGTTCACGTGTCTGGGATCCCAGGAGTCCACGATTGACTCATCCACAAGGAGCTCATTGCCTCTGGAATCCTTTGTAGAAACGTAAAAGACTGCGGATCCATCCAAATACCCATGAACAAACTCGGCCTCCAGTTTGAGAATGTCCTTGATGAGGGGTGGACGAACGACGGGCATGGAAACCAACCTACACAGGGGAATCTTCAACCTCCCACCCGGGGCAAACATACAGCGGCTTTGCTTTCATAGAACTCATCGTCAACATCAACAATGATCTCCTTCCCTTGCCCCGAAGGGATCTCCTCCGCCACACTTTGCATCTTCTCCTGCAGGGTTGTTCATTCAAATTGATATAAGAGAGAGGCATGAAACGATGGTGTTTGAGCATGGCAGACAGGCCCTGTGTGGCCAAATTTCTCACCAGAAAACAAGCATTGTGGGGGCCGAAAACACTGTGCGTTGCCGCACAATGTTTCAGCTTCCAAATTCAAGTATTTTGAACATGATATTTGGCACTATTCAGATGAAAAAAGCAATGACAAGGTGGGCTCAAACAGTGTGCGTTGACGCACACTGTTTGAGCTGCCTGGTAAGTGTGCATTGAACCTCAAAGACATGCCCCATGATGCCGAATTTCACAAGAAAAAAACAATGACAAGGTGGGCTCAAACAGTGTGCGTTGACGCACACTGTTTGAGTTGCCAGGTAAGTGTTCATTGAGCCTCAAAGACATGCCCTTAGTGGCCGATTTTCAGATGAAAAAAACAAAGAAAATGTGAGCTCAAACAGTGTGCGATGACGCACACTGTTTGAGCTGCCAGGTAAGTGTTCCTTGATCCTCACAGACGTACCTTGTGTTGCCGAATATCACAGGAAAAAAACAATGACAAGGTGGGCTCAAACAGTGTGCGTTGACGCACACTGTTTGAGCTGCCAGGTAAGTGTTCATTGATCATCAAATACATACCTTTTGTGGCCGATTTTTAGATGAGAAGGGCATTGACAAGGTGAGCTCAAACAGTGTGCGTTGACGCACACTGTTTGAGCTGCCAGATAAGTGTTCATTGATCCTCAGAGACATGCCCTATGTGGCCGATTTTCAGACAAAAAAAACAATGACAAGGTGAGCTCAAACAGTGTGCATTGACGCACACTGTTTGAGCTGCCAGGTAAGTGATGATTGATCCTCAAATACATGCCTTATGTGGCCGATTTCAGATGAAAAAGACAATGACAAGGTGAGCTCATACAGTGTGCGTTGACACACACGGTTTGAGCTGCCAGGTATGTGATGATTGATCCTCAAATACATGCTGTTTGTGGCATTTTTCAGATGAAAAAAAATAATGAGAAGATGGGCTCAAATAGTGTGTGCCAACGCACACTGTTTGAGCTGCTAGGTAAGTGTTCATTGATCCTCAGTTACATGCCCTGTGTGGCCGATTTTCAAACGAAAAAACAATGAGAAGGTGGGCTCAAACAGTGTGCGTTGACGCACACTGTTTGAGCTGCCAGGTAAGTGTTCATTGATCCTCAAATACATGCCCTTTGTGGCCAAATTTAAGATGAAAAAAACAAAGTAAAGGTGAGCTCAAACAGTGTGCGTTGGCGCACACTGTTTGAGCTGCCAGGTAAATGTTCATTGATCCTCACAGACATGCCCTGTATTGCCGAATTTCACAGGAAAAAAACAGTTACAAGTGTGCGTTGACGCACACTGTTGAGCTGCTAGGTAAGTGTTCATTGATCATCAAATACATGCCCTTTGTGGCCAATTTCCAGATGAAAAGAACAATGAGAAGGTGGGCTCAAACAGTGTGCGCCAACGCACACTGTTTGAGCTGCCAGGTAAGTGTTCATTGATCCTCAGAAACATGCCCTATGTGGCCGATTTTCAAACGAAAAAAACAATGACAAGGTGAGCTCAAATAGTGTGCGTTGACGCACTCTGTTTGAGCTGCCAGGTAAGTGATGATTGATCCTCAAATACATGCCGTTTGTGGCCGTTTTTCAGATGAAAATCAATGAGAAGGTGGGCTCAAACAGTGTGCGCCAACGCACACTGTTTGAGCTACCAGGTAAGTGTTCATTGATCCTCAGAGACACGCCCTGTGTGGCCGATTTTGAAACGAAAAAAACAATGACAAGGTGAGTTCAAACAGTGTGCGTTGACGCACACTGCTGGAGCTACTAGGAAATTGATGATTGAACCTCAAAGAGATACCCTGGCTGGGTAATTTTTTTGTGAGAAGAACAATGATAAGGGGGGCTCAAACAGTGTGCGTCAAGGCACACTGTTTGAGCTTCCAAATAGTGGAGGATTGAACCGGGCATAGTGGCCCTATCTGGCCGTTTTGCACACCAACAACCAAGTAAAATGGGGGGCTCAAACAGTGTGCGTCAACGCACACTGTTTGAGCTTCTTGTTCGCGGTTGATGCAACCTGGCAGAGATGCCGTGTGTAGACTATGTTCATATCAAAATACAATCTCAACTGGGGTTCACATCAGCATTGAAGCACAAAGGTGGGTTTCAAAGATTGTACCTTTTTTTTTGCTGCTCCTGAAGACTCCCCAATCGCCGGGGACCCTTTGCGCTTCGGACTGCTCTCCACGCATCGCATGTTCTGGAGCATCTTCCCCATCCTCTCTTCCACTATGAGGTTCTTCGTGAGGCCAGCATCAACATCATCTTCGGCGTCTGTCTCTCCCTCGGATGCAGTGTCATCCTCACCTGTTCTTGGAACTATGGCAGGCTGCTATTCTTCTCCGGATTCTTGCTCTTCCATCGCCATACTTTCCTCTTTGCCCTCTTCTTCCGCCTTTTCCTCTTCGTCCACTCTTTCCATCCTCATTCTATATCTGGCTCTATTCCTGTTTCTAGAGCTCGTGAAGTATAATGACTTCCTTCTCTTCCTCCTCCGCTGGAAACAAGGGCTCCCCACGATGCCTCTAGAGCTCTCCAGTTTGACGTTTGCAACAAGGGTTGCTATGGCATGTAAGCATCAACAAAATCGTACCGGGGCCCTTGCCTCCACCCCGTCCCATCAGAAAATTGCGGTACCTGGTTTGTTGTGTAAGTGCCCGCACCATGTCATCAGCAGTGGCCACATACAAGTCACGACCTGCTTTGGTAGATTGTTGCATCCAAGCGTTGTGAACAGTCTCCGCCAAATTACAGGATGGCATGTCGGCCAAGTCCTCCAAGGACATGTCCTGTAGGAGGCATTGCATGGAAATGTGAGGAACGAAAGGAAATGGAAGAGGTTCTGCAAGCAACAATCCAAGAACCCCAAATGAACAGGCACGATGCAAAATTTGTGTTTTTGGGATTGAAGAGGATTACCGTCGTCATGAAAGCTCCCCACTGTCTGTACCTCAAGTGCCAGAAAACCAACCAGTCCTCCAACTCCTTCAGATGGATACCAGCAGCAGCACCAGAGGAGAACCACCAAGCTTGGATTGCCTGGTAAGTGCTCTCAGCTTCTCCCATTGAGGTGACATTTTTGTACTTGAGACAGAGCCTTCTGTGCTCCAACTGAAGGTCAGGGTGAATGCAGCGCTTTGTATGACGTGCCAGAGATTGACTCCAATGGAAGAGGCATGTGCGCTCCTTATTTTCCATTGAGACCTTAGGATCCCCCGAACCAAACACGCGCCGCACTGCATTGAAATTTGCCTGTGCACTATCAGCCATGAAGCCCGCAAAATTTGTGTTCTGTATTCCATTGCACTGCATGACGGCCAGGAGCGAATTTCACATGAGCATCTGGGATTCAGTGTCCTCCGACTACATATCACAACTATTGAGAGCACACGCTGGTACGCTGGATCATACACATGGCACGCCATGGTTGTCCAACCCTTTACCCGTTTACAGTGATCAAACATCAACCAACATTTAGCCAAATCTCCTCCAGGTTGCATTCGGCGGACAATGCTCACACCACTGCCTTCGCCCATTGCGGACATCTTGAACAAATACACCTTGGACGAGCCCTGGCCAGGGAAGATACTGTTTTGAATGAATTCATAGCGACTTCTCCGTTTGAGGTCCATAATGTTGTCCATGAATCCAGCAGTGCCTGTGCCGACTCTGAGTGCATTCACCTGGTTTCGAATATTGGGAGAGCTCAACATGGAGAAATGGTCCATCACTGCATCAAGCAAATCTGCATCCAGCATTGGTTGTGTCGAATCCCCTTCACCCAGTATGTGTTTTTCCAGGAAAGCCTTGCTAGCTGCAAGCGCTATAGCAGAAGGTGTTACACAAGGGGCATTGTGGAACTCCTGCTTCAGCAGATTTCTAGCGATGTCCACGCTATCCCTGCAACTTCCTTTGGACACAGGATACTCGTGTGCACCCATATGAATGCAGGCACGAGTCATTGTCTTGCATCGGTGTGCCACCTGGTACATACGAGCGTGGCACATAGAAACACAGGACGGGGAAAGTTTGCAGAACCTGCACACAAAAGTATTGGTCTTGGGAGGGGCAAGTCCTGGGATGAAAGGATTCAGGGGCACACCTTCCCACTCACTTTCGTTTGGTCGAGCGCTGTTTCTCATCCGAGGGCAAGAAATATTCAGGCACTTGCAATGCCCAACGCAAACCGACCTTCGAAATTTCAATCCAATGTCGTTGTGGATGTTCGACGTTTTTGTCCTGCACCAAAGGTGTCCGTCATGTTTCTTGTCCATGCCCTGCAGAAGCCCAGCCAGTCCATTGGAAGACGTGGGAGGGTTGAGCTCAAACAAGATGTCCCCATCAAACTGTGCTGGCACGTATTAAACCCGCTGCACACGAAGGGACTCCCAATCAACAAAACGCAGCTCGCTCTTGCACCCAGGCATCCCTGCGAGGGCTTTCAATTTTGGAATGACACTCGTTATCTCTTGCAATTCGTCATCATCCAAGAATGGAGTCTGCACTGGCGGAGGCATCTCATAAACATCCTCCGAGGACGAGTCTGAAAGAGTCACGAATGTAGTGGATGTGCTCACCTCTTGTTTCACATGAACTGTGCCCTTTTGCTACACAACCGATGCTGCATTTCCAGGGGTAATGACTGATCCTGCTGATTGTCTTCTCTCTTTTCCAAGGACACGGTATGTGCCTAGAAGGACTCTCCACTTCCTTCCACACTCACCAACCAATGGTTTCTCCAAGTGTCCAGAATCCAAATTCCCATCCTCGTCATACACCTCTTTTTGAACAAGCAGAGAACCCAATTCCAGTGGGAACACTGTAACCAGCTCATCCTCATGAACAACTGCAAACCCATTGTTGTCTGCAGTAGCAGTCAGTGGAAGACTACCTGCATTGAAATGAAATCGGGCGAGTCTATCTCGCTACCTCGACATGTTTTCCTACGCTGACCGAAAGTTGCGATTCACAACGGAATCCCCGAACTGATAGCCCGTAATTCTCGAAAGGGGATCCACCACAAACAAATTGAGGTCAACAAGGGTAGCACTAACCCAAAAGGCTGCGGGCGATGCATCAAAAGGATGTAGGAATGACATGCACTGAACTTCGCAGACAACCACGCTGAGAGACACCAACCAGAAAAACTGTTTTCAAAGACAAGAAGCCACAAGAAGCCGTGCTGTTTTTGGATGAAAAACAAACCCTGAACATGACATGAAACCATCCATTATGGAAAGACGGCAACAACCCTGGAGAGCAGTAAACAGGAAGACCCCGAATATAATGAGGTTGTGCTGTGTCAGAAGAGCACAGCACAAACACTGACACTCCAAGAGTCACCTCGCACGGATGTGTGCAACACAAGATCATTTCCGACACAACCCTTTATACCGAATGACCCCATGGCGACGATGACGGCAAAATGCAAACCACAGGGTAGGCAGTACGACACACGTGGATGCATATGTGAAGCATAACATTTATGGCGAATCTGCAAGAACTGCTCGAAATTGAACTAGCATTAGATTTCTACGGCACTTCCGAATTTGAAAGAATGCAAGAAGGCCGCCATGTATTGGCAGGCGGCGAAGTACATCTGACATATATCACAAGTACATGCAACGGATGTACATATTTTCTAGTACTTTATTTCTTGGATAATACAAAGACGCCGAAATGGATGAATTCCGTTCGCACACAATAAACACACCCGCATCCAAATACGGTTGACAATGTCCAATTTTGATTTTGGCTAAGGGCTGCGAGTAGGTCCGGAGACCCATCGAAGATGGCCAGAGCTCTGAACAGGTGCACTGAAGGCTCCCCTTTGCAATCCAGGCTCCCTCATTTGGAAGGCGAGGAAAGATTTGGATCATGCAAAAGGAAATTGAACACTCTTCCAGGGTCAGATGGAGATTCCCATCGCCCAGATAGGGTCAATTTCTCTGTGCCAAAGGTGTCTCCAGTGCAGAGTAAGTCGTGTGCCAGCCCCTTCCCAGGTGGGTCCTCCTCCAGTGGAGCAGGTGCAGAACATGCAAGCACAGTAGCAGGAATCCCATTGGAGGAGGTGGTGGCCATGGTGCAGGAATCTGATTGCATTGATAGTGAGTGGCATATAGAACGCACCCCACCAGGATGTAGAGTTGCTTGCATGGCAATTCGGACCCCTCTTTCAAGAAATACAAATAAAAAATATGCAAAGGCTCCAGGGGGACTCCAGCTCCAACATTCACAGGGTTGTTCCGACCTTATCATAGTGGGGAGTCAAAGGACCACAAGTTCTGGTTTTGCCCAGACGATATGGTACGATGCGTCAAGGGAACAGTTCGTCCTTCGGTGATAATGAAACCCCCTCCCCCCGCAATTCGGCCTGTGAAACTTGGGACGTCGCTGTCAACAACCGAGATAAGCATGCTGGAGGAGGGAGGGTTTTGTCTTGCACGGTCCCGGGTAGTGCCCTTGTGCACTGTCGGCACAGATGTGCACATGCTCCGGCAATGCCTCCACCCGGTGCCGACTCCCACCCAACAAAAAGAGATGGAAAAACAGTGCGTCGTGTCGCTTCGGTGCAGATCACGAATGCAAGATGAAATTGGCTAGAATTTTGCAGGCTCGGGTGGCTCGTATCACCGAAGTCCCTGCCCCGGGGTATGGACGGATTTACACAGTGTTGTCTATTGGCTCAGTTCTTCATGGAAAAGAATATCAGGTTACCGTGGGGAATTTCCCTACTTGCACTTGTCCGGATTTTGTAACGATGCGTGAGGGCGCTCTCGGCATGAGAGGGAAGTGGGTCCCCTGCAAGCATCAATATTACATATACCTTGTAATTATGTGTTGCGACGGTAAGAGAGACCAATTCATTCACCAAGCCACACTAGGCTACGGAGAAGTCATCACCCTTCTACAGCGGGACACCTCACGTAGGGCTCCGCCAAATTCTCTTTGAACACATACGAGCCATGCCCGCTTCCCACGCTGGTTTCCAGGTTACCGTATGAAAACTTTACATTTAGGACAAACACATACATTTCGTTCACGGAACCAGGGCAAATGCACATGCCATTCTTTGTAAGCGTCTATCTGTGAATTAAAATAAAGTGTGTCAATCATTCTGAGCTCAATTCTGCCATATTTTCATATTCCTCTTTTTGTGCAGGCATTGCAGACATGGTGCATGGTGGCCCCCTTTGTTTTGTCCACGGTAATAGGCCCTCTTCTTGCAATCCTCGCCTATAGGACCTGCTTCTCCAGCAGATTTGTGCCGCTCACGCTTCCTTGAAGCGTGAGCTCAGCTCACGCTTTGCAGCTACAACGTGAGCTCAGTTCCCAGGCTCACGGGGCTGGGCTCACGCCGTAGCTACGCTGAGAACGCACCATTGCTCGGTCTCGAGTGAAGTGCACGGCAATCAGAGCAAACAATCGTGAGAAATGCAAGTCCTCCATATCCAGAGGCAAGGTCCGCACTCCGGCTCCAACCTTCACTGGTTTGTTCACGCCTTACGGGCAAGCCGAGGTGAAGAACCACAAATTCTGGTTCTGCCCTGACGACTATGGTAGGTGCGTGCGTGGGACTGTGCGACCATTGGTTGTCATGAAGCCTCCTCCACCAAGCGTTTGGCCTGTGAAGGTGGGGACACATCTCCCCATTCTGCCCACTCTGTTCACGCACCCACCAAGAACGTGACACCTCGCCTCACCTATTTAGCCAATGCACGCATCTCATTATACACGGTCTTCATATCACTCGTCATAACCAAGCTGATATTTGTATTATTATTATTGGGTGAGAGGACCGGGGGGGGGGGGCGCTTAGCGAGCCCGGGGGGGCTGTACTAAGGGTGTATTGTTTGATTGGGGTAAGGTATGTGGGGGATCCATTTTCGCTGATGTGCGCTTATGGGGGGGGAGTATTGGTAAGGTAGGCTGTAGGGTTATAGAAATTAGCGTGGTTATGGTGAAGGGTTTTAGGGGAGTGGGGGGGCGGCCAGGATGAATGTCATCCGCCGGTGGGCTGGATGAAAAGATCCATGAATGAACGAGATGATGGTTTTCGGTGTCGGGAGTATGATTATAGTGGGATATGATTTTATTCGTGGTGGGTGCGTGGCATGTGTTATAGTGTGCCACGGGGGGAGTACTTAGTGGGTAATTCAAGAGGGTCATGGGTGGTGGGAGTCTGAGTGAGGGGGGGGTGTATACGTTGGGAGAGTGACGGGGTTGTGGGGGGATGCCTCCGCGTGAGCCTGGCCGCGTGAGCGTGTGAGCACGTGAGCACAGTCAGGCTCACACCACGTCAGCAGTTCTCACCACGTTGGTTCACGGATGTCACGGCACGTCAGCAGTCCTCGCTAGCGTGGTTGACGCCACGTCACGTCATGCCACGTCATTTCCATAGGCACGGACCTATAACCGCGGACAGAACAGGCGGAAGGGGGGAATGCTAGATCGTGAGTCCAGAGGTGCCTATTTCCGCGGAATGATTTACCCTTTCCAGTCATTGCAGACTACATCTTTAACATCCATCCCATCGCCAGCCCTCATGTCATAAACTGCAATTTGATAAGTGTGCGATTGCCGAAGTGAGACCTTTATCCCTCCCATAGCACCGATCATCACTTCTGTTTTTTTTTTTTTTTTTTTTTTTCCGTATATTTTCTCAAAATTAAAAACACACACACACACATAGCAGAAGTGACGATCGGTGCTGATCATCACTTCTGTTTTTTTCTTTTTTCTTTTTTCTTTTTTTTCCGTATTTTTCCAAAAAAAAAACAGGAAGAAGTGATAATCGTCGACGATCATCACTTCTTCCCTGTTTTGGCATTTGGGTAGTTGTGATGATCGTTGACGATCATCACTTCTGCTAGATGGAGTTTAGGGTTTATGATTTAGGGTCAGGGTTTGCGGTTTAGGGCTTAGGATTTAGGGTTTAGGATTTTCTTCATCCCTTTAATTGAAAAACAAGTCCCACGGTTATAGGACCCTCGGTTATAGGCGCCACATGTTTCTGATGATGTGGCGATGTCAGTCGCAGTGCCACGTCAGCATACCCGCTCACGCGTGGGGCTCACGCCGTTGACGAGGTGTGCTGAGCTTGGGTGTGCCAGTGAGGGAGCTGGTCGATCGCGCATAATAATACATGTTGTGTGCGTATGGGGAGAGACAACGTGTGATGTGGCGTGAGGGAGGGTGAGGGCGGGTAGCCGAGTTACTTTGAACATGCCAAGAGTGGCGAGTTAGAACGAAGGTAGATAATTGAGATTGCAGCTTGGTAGCAGAGAGTACAAAATCGCTGCATTGAGCAGCATGAGAGAGAGAGATGGTGAGTAAAAAGAGAGCTAGGTAGAGCTTTCTATGCTTGTAAGCTGTTCGGGCTGTGACTCTGGTGCGTGTTGTCTCTGCAGATTTATGCAATGGCCATGTTGGCATTTGCAAGGTGGGTTTCCGCTGTCTGGGCACTAGCGGCCTGTGGAAGATGTGTGGTGGCACCAGCGGCTGGATTGGTGCTTGGGCCCCCAGTGAGCCCGTAGCGTTGAGGCGAGGGGGGGCAATGTGTGGTAATTCCAGTAAAGCCAGCGGCTGGCGTGCTCGTGTGTGTGCATCCTCTGCAATGTTGCTAGTGCTTTGTCCTGTGACTTGGTTGAGCCTGCTTGGGGGGGGTGGGTAACTTCTCGAGCACCCTATTCGCATGTTCGTAGAAGAGTGCTAAATTGGCGCCAACGTTTTTGGTGATGGTATCCTGTAGCAATAGGAGGTAAGTGTGGTGTTCTTCCTATAATTGGGCGGCCATGCTAATGGATACCCTATTTTCCATAGCCGCTAGATCATCCTTGATGTCCGTCTTGATGGAAATGGCACGGGCGGCAAGTCGTTTGTCAATATCTGCCATCAAGGTGTCATGCCCCTGCTTTTGGTTGGAGGATGTCTTGAAGCTGAGAGATTGAACCGTGTCGGCAAGTGCCTGGTTGATGTCTGCGACTCTTAGTCACTCGAGTATTTCCGCAGCTGGGGGGGGGGGGGGGGGGGGGGGTGGTGGCTCCATTTAAACTCATGTTGATATGCGGTTCGAACTTGATGAACTTGTCGATTACCCGGACGTGTGGCCGATTACCCCATTGTGTGTAAACACTGGGATTCTTGCATGTAATGAGGGCCAAGCCTGTGTGCTTGATTTTCTCAGACCTGGCAATCTTACCGAAGTTGATGTGGCGACATTGTCTTTGCCAAAGATGCCACGAAGAGCAGATTATGGTGGCTCCTGAGAGGTCCATGGTGACATTGTCAAAGCTGGAACTGTACACCAAATCTGATTTTGAACATTGCCTTGGTGGTGGCTAGGTTAATGAAACAAAACTTCGTCTCCGGGCCTGCTTTGTAGACATGTAGTATCTCAGACACGTCTCCATGCTGGTAAGTTTATGTGATAAGGAGGGGGTCAGCTTGCTGCTAATTGTGCCCAGTAAGGACTCACTTGCCATATGTAGAGACAGGTGATCCGCCTTTCTTGAATTTTGTGATGGATATCAAGGTTGCATTTGGCTTCAACATAGGTATGGTATGTGAATTCATCACAGCGGGTAGACTTCAGTCTGGCTTGACAAAAATCAGGCATTTGTGTAAGGGCTTTTACCTTCATTTTCCTGATAATAGAGAGGGCTAAACTCATTTTCTGGCTCTCCACATTGACAGCTTTGAGTTTAGCTAGAAACCGCTCAGCCCCTGCCGCGACGCTGAGATTCGGGAAACTGTACTGAAAGAGAGATCGGGGCATGGTCAAATCCAAGAGGGATGGGCTCCTGGGGGAGCTTTCTAGAGAGTTGAACCAAATCCAGTGAAACATAAGCTCTGTCTAGGCGTGCCATGCAGAGGTCCACAAATGTTCTATTATTGGTTCAAGTGAATGAAAGGTTTGATGATTGGCCAAAGATTGGCACAGCCTCAGTCAGATTGTGGTTTTGCATACATGAGAACCGATGATCCATCTCCTCAGGACTGGGGCTGTAAGAATCCTCTGGGGCTTCCACCATATTGAGGTCTCCAGAAATGATCCAGCTGTCAATAGAGGGTTGAGCTGTCAGTCCAGCATTAAGGGTGCTCCAGAATTCTGCACGTTCAGCTGGTGTATTTGGCGCGTAAATGTTCACTAAGCCTATTGTGCCGGAATTGTTAGGGAGGGTGATTGAGCAAAATTGGATTATGCCTGGGAGCCAGATAGAATCAGCAAATAGGTAGGTCTGAAGGGAGGGAGAAAGTAGAATAGCCGTTCCTCCCATTGTGCCCTCCAAAGTTGGTTTCCATAATGCATTGGCTAGAGGCCACATGTGGTCTGTGAGGCTGTCTATTTTAATCTAGTCCAGTTTATACTCTTGCAGGAAGACAATGGCATCAATTTGGAGGAAGGCTGCCAGCCAGTTTTTAATGTTAACCCTTTTTAGGGAAGCAGCATTCGCCCCCAAGCCTCTAAGATTCCAGGAATGAAGATTAAGTATCATCCGGAGGCATAGGTAGGCTTGGACTTGGTATCAAATTTGATGGCCTTACTTGTCGGAAGGAGAATTGAACCCTGCGGTCTCGAGGTGTGAAGGCTGTTACCCAGGCAAAGGAGAGTGGTGGTTTTTGGTTTTTTTTTAACGATTTGTATGAAGATGCCTCTAGTGGTGACAGAGTGGGGGTTGGGAGGCACAGCCTGAAACTGGTCTGAAGGCACCCGGGAAATTGATAGGGACTGAATCTCCACTCCTTTGGGGAAAAACCCCGAAGAAAAAAGTGGCTTAATCTGTGGGGACAATGATCAACTGGCAGCAACAGTCACCACCATGCACATCTCCCCTCCTCCCATAAACAATACAAGCCCCGTCTCCCCACCATCAATCGTGGACGCCAGTCAGCCACATGACAACATTGATCCTCCACCTGCAGTCCGTCAGCCCAGCCCAACATCCGACCCCCCCCCCCCCCCAGGTTCTCTTCTCTCCCTCTCCATGTTTTTTCTTCAAGTGCTCTCAAAGACCCTGGCAGGTGCTGGATGCTTTGTGGAAAAGAAAAGTACTTCTCGGGGAAACCAAAGAGGCATTTGTTACAAACCTTTGACCCCGCAGATTGCATCCCCTCTGGTACACTCCCCTCCGACGGTTCCTTGACTGACAAATAGCACTGAAGTCATCTGGGGAGGAAACCGCATTGGCCCTTGAGGAGGCTGAAGAAGCCGTGTTCGTGTCTACCACCATGACCTCGTTGACATAGTCCCTTGTCCTTTGCACCTCCATCCTGTGGTTTTCTTCGTCTATTTCCAGCTCCAGGAATGCCAATAACAGTTGGAAGCCATTAACCAAGGTGACTTGGTTCCTGATCTGAAGTGGGTGGCATCCCTGGGTTGCTGAGAGCCATTGATTGTAAGTCCATATTGCCTCTAGAGGAGGAGGCGTATTGTATATCTCTGCACCTTCCATTAAGGCCAGCACCTGGGTAGATGGCCTGCAGCTTAATCCAGGATGATCTTCCAGGTAAGCCCCCCAAGAAATTCTGGTTGAAGGGGTCAAGAAATAGTGGGGCAGGAAGGCCTCAAAAAATTCTTGAATCTTGTATTTGAACAAGATTTCCGGGCTGCTATTGGGCGGGTTTGCCCTCATGAATTGTTTGACATCTGTGGTCTTGACCCATAGAGATTCAACACATTCCATATCATCGGATGTGATGAGGATTGCAGGGGGGTTCCCTTTTATGAAAATCAGTGGTGTGATGCACGAAGCCTTGGGAGCTGCAAATGTCTCCAAGGCAGAGCATCCGAGCAGATCCAGATTTGGAAATGAGCATGTGTTGAGGCAGATATTAGCAAAGGAAGAATTGCATGAGATACCTGTAGTGATTTGCGGACCTCGTTTGGTAGTGGGGCCTCAGTGGGGCTCGTCAGCTGGATTGCAGGTGTTGTTGAATCTTCTCCCATCTTTTCTTTGCCTTTGCTGCTAGATGATTTTCTTTGCTGATGAACTTTGACCTCCTCTTGCATTGGGTCTCGGCTAGAGTCCAAGTTGGAGGGGGAATGTGGTCTGGGTCTGAATTGTAGGGAGTCCAAGAGATTCAGTGGCTCAACTGTTTGACCTCCAGATATCGCTGTTGGCTGTGGATGAATGGCTTGAATCCCATGAGCGAGGGTGGAGGTTGATGCTTGTGGCAGTCCATGACCCTGATTGTGCGTTGTGGCAAGGGGTGCCTGAGGAGATCTCTTCCGCTTTGCTAATGGGCAATCAAGCTTGATGTGGCCTAGTTGGCGGCAATTGAAGCAGGCAGAATAGGTAGTGTCTTCAATGAGCTGAATGGTGAAGTAGTTGCCTTCCTCATCTATTGGAAGCCTCACATATTGTGGCAAGGCTTCCTCATTGGGCATCATAAGCACAAACTTAGCAAATCCAGTCTCGTTGAGGCGGGATGCAATCGTTACAGAGCTCCAAGAGGGGTCCTGTCTTAGGTTCAACGTGCACATTTGGGATCAAACACGGCCAGGCAGCCAAGGTATGAGCCAAAGTGATTGGCTATGTCCGGTAAGTTCTGTAAATACTGATCTGGAATGTATGGAACCGAAATGATTCTGGGGCCCTAGAGCTTCCCATTTCTATGGCACATTTAAGATGACCACGGAAAGATATTTACGTTGAATCCCTTTGTGTGTGGGTTGAATGAAAGAGCTTGGTTGGCAGCTTCCTTGGATTCGAAGACGATTGAGTAAAATTGTCGGCCTTTGGCATGGCAGAATCTTTGTTTGATTTTGCCCGGGCCCCCAAGGTGTCTGATAGCCCAGTCACGGACATGGGCCCTGTTGACCTTTTTCCCTGGAAAATGAATCAAAATACCATGCTCCTCCAAGTCGGCCAGCCTATTCTGGAGGTCCGGAACATTCAACAGAATCAAGGGGTAATCTTTGTCCAACTCTTCCTGATGTACCTTTGTGCCGTTAGACCAATCCCCATCAGTCGGTTGTGGGTGAGGAATTTCCTCCGGATTGGAAGCGAGTCTCAGGATTTTGAAGAATGGCTGAATGGGGGAGATGGGACTTGAAGTGAAAGGGGGGAGTGGGTGCTCTTACTGGAACATTGGTCGAATACTGCCTGGAACGCGTCTGGTGGGCCTGGAAGAACCCAGTCCCCGTGGAGGGCTGGGGTCTCCTTTGCTGTACACTTCCGTTGGGGAATCGTGACTCCCTTGCCTCCTTGTGCTGAGCATTGAAGAAACCCGGGGCCACAATGAGAGTGAAAAAATGACTGATGGTAGGTATGCATGCACGCTGGCAGTTGTATAATAGACTGCTGGTCTTCAATGACCTCCAAACAAACTGTGCATTCCGGCTGATCCGACCCGCACGTAGAAGCTTGACTAAGAATAAGCCAGAGGCGAGCTAAGTTGGCGACAGTGGTAGTTAGAGAAGGAGTAGACAATTTGGACACCCAGATGAACTTAGATTAGTGCTTAAACATGAGGGTGGATTAGGGGTAAGTGAGGGAGGCGAGCCGAGGAACGGGGAAGAGTGGGAAGCGCTGAAGAGAGAGGGTCTAATAAATAGAGACGGCTCCAGTACATCCAGCGGAGGGTACTGAATGATTAAAGGAGATGAAAGAGGGAGACAGCCTAAGGGGATGAACTATGGAGAAAAAAACATAGATTGGATTTTAGAAAAACTCCTCCGTTGATGAACATAAGGAAATGTAGCTTGATTGATGGGGAAGTCTGAAGAAAGGCGGTGCCATCGATCAGGAACCACGCTGATAGTAGAACAATAGGATGAACTGCCATAACAAAGAGATGGAGAGAAAAAAAAACATATAAAAGAAAACATGATATGCCTATCTAACGAAAGTTGAGTTTGGGGGAAAGAGTATGCAGGTGTCTGTGAGGGTAGTGAGAGCCCCGTAGGTATTGAAAGAGATGGGGGAAGTGCCCAGATGACCGTTGGGGGTCGTCTCGCAGCTCCGCCATCGCCATCGCCTTCCGCTGTCTATCATCTTTTCTCATAGTTATATTTCTTTAACTTTTCCTTTTTTTGGACTTTTTCTGTCCTCTTGTTCCTCTTCCTCCTTTGAATCATCTTCAAAGTCGTCATCATCCCTTTTATCCTTCTTGATCATTTTCCTTGCTCAATTCTGTTGGCTGTTTCAAATGCCTCTTCCACTGTATTATGTGGTAACATATCCACTTTCTTTTGTAAATCAGGTCTCAAACCATTTACGAACCAGGCCTTTTGTAAACTTGCAGGTGGCACATCAGCCAGTTTCCTGACCATTAATTCCATCTTTTCTAGATATTCCTCAACAATTTCATGCTTCTTCTGTCTCAACTATTGTAGGCTACTGTACACTTCCTCCGTGGTTTTTCTTGTCTTGAATCTGTTCCAGAATGTTGTTCTAAGAGCATTCCAAGTTTGAAAATGGTTATCAACAAATCGTGCATACCACTCAATCGCTTTCTTGATAAGTGAACAAGGAAATAATCTCAATTTTACATCATCATCATTCTCGTTGTTCACTACACACATGTGCCCAAATTGATTGATATGTATATCAAGATCCCCTTTTCCTGAGTAAATCAGAAAAGGTGGTCTCATACGTGTTGGAACTATTGTTGCCATCTGTGGCCCTACTACTGGCCCTGTGGCTCGTGCTGGACCTCCTGTGGGTGCTGGTCCATGAGGACCCCCTGTGGTAGTGGTTGAACCCCCACCAAGTGTTGATCCTTGAGCACTTACTATTATAGGTCCCCCCTGCAGTACCCCCAATTCCAGTTGCACTACTTCCCACACTCCCTGTCCCTCCAGAGACGGATCCAAGCTGCTTGCTTGATCCCCCTGGACCGACACCTTTGTTGGTCAGTGATCCAAGTGTGTGTCACTTGATCCTGGTCCAACAGGTTGGGATGTCTTGGTTGCAGTACCAACATCAACTGTTGGGTCTACGTCTTCATACTCTTCGTCTTCCAAGTTTTTATATCGGTTCTCATCCTCCAAGTTCTTATCTTGGTCTTTTTCTTTGCTCATATAACTCAATTGAATTGGTGTTGGAGAGTCTGAACTCTCTACAGGCTCTTCCTCATCCTCCTCTCCTTCATTGGCTGGTGTATCAGAAACTGGAGTTCCTGCTCTTTGTGTACCGTGCCAACTCTGATCAAAGACTTCTGTTAAATCTTTTATCCAGGGATTCACTTCCGACCTTTCCCCTTGAGGCTGACCCTCTTCCGGTACCAAATCTCTTAATCTTTCTTGTAAAGAATAAGAAGGAGTGGCATCTAAATTAGGATCTTCAGGTATTGGTGATGTACCCTCTGGCTTTGGTGGAGTGAGAGGTCCAGATGGATCCTTGCAACTGTATATACAATGAGGAAAACATACCTCACTGTCGATTCTCCTCGAGGGAGGCCTGGGAGATTGGTATTTGTCGTTCTTGTTTTGCACCAAGGGTACCCATCATGCTTTGTGTCCATACCTTCCATGCGACCAGTAGCACCAAGCTTTCCTAATGGGGCAGGTGGGAGCTCAAATAGAATGTCACCATCCACCTTCTCAGGAAGAAAGCTGATATTTTGACATTCCATATTGCGGAAATCAATCTTTGAGAGGTCGGATTTTTGAATGTCTTCACGGGAGGAAGATTTCTCAAATGGCTTCACAAACACATTGTCTAAACGAGAGTGCGAATTCTGAAACTTCTTCAGTACCTCAACAATAGAACTGAGAGAGTCCACAGGAGGAGATGGTTGAGAGGATTTGGGCTGAGACACGAGGGAGCACTGAACCAACCATATAGTGACTGTCCTGCATGCAAACTGCAATGCAAGGTGAAAATGTCACCTGCTGATGTCAGTGTATCCTGACTGCCACAATCTAGGGTGGTTTGTGGGGGAGAAGATAGGGTAACAAAACCGTTAAAAGCATTAGCTCCACAGTACCGTTCGTAATAATGAATTCGGCATTCTGCCCATTGAAAAACACCGAATTCGGGACCCCATCAAGCTCATGGAGAAGGTTCCATGGAGTGTTCAAGGGGGTGGAGAAGAATGCACAAACGGTCTGCGGCGTTGCACACCGTTTAAGCTCCCTCTGAATGTGTGCTTTGACTGGAAGGGTAAGAATGGAGGCTGTTGTTTGGGGTTCACAACAATGTAGGAAAGTGGTGTGCGGCACCACACACCATCTCTGCAGTACTGACCCGTCTGTCGAAACATTGCAGGGGAATATGCAGAGAGTGGTTGTCGAGAACCCACCTGTAGAGACAGTGGAGGTCCAGACAGAGGACATGGAGGAAGATGTGGAGGATGCATACTACGAAAGCAAGGCCGCGCAGGTGATGGGGAACCAGAAAGTGAACTCGCAACTTGTAATCAACCACATGATTGTAGCAGGTGGGAGGTTGAGGATTTCGCTTTGCAGAATCTATGCCAATTGTTCGACCATTGCTCAGTAGCGTTCTTGCAGGGTAACTTAAGCACCATGCCCAAGCATGCAATCACGCTCCATCTCCCCAAACTTGACCCCCCCAAGACTGTTGCGATCATTCATGGGTTGTCGGAGGAGGAGATTCACCGGCCCACCATAGCCACGGTAATTGATTTTATCATCGACCATGTGAGGTAGTCATTGATAAAATGTCGGACCGACCGACAACTGGCATGCCTTCGGGGAAATCCCACCAGCGGTTATAGGTTCCATCCGCGGAAATAGGTACCGTACCTTTTGTAAAAAACCCTGAGGCAGCCTCCGCTCACGTGAGTACCGGCTCACGATCTAGCATTCCCCCTCAACATGTAGGTCAATATGGGAGCGGATGCACACTGGAGTGTTGGCAAATTGCTTGAGTGAGATATTTTTTTGTGGACTAAAATGATTGCACGTTGTGCCAAGTATGGGTGTGTAATAAAGCCTTGGAGACATGATCAGATGATGTTGGAAGGGGCAATGCCCAATGTGCGTGTGAGCCTGGCAGCCCTTGAAAAGGGCAAAGAATTGATGGTGACATCATGATAGTTGGAACTGTACCAGATATGATTATGAATACAACCTCTTAGATATGTATGCCAAATGTGGTAACATCAAGGATTCAAAGGTAGTGTTCAGGAATATGGCTGACCTTGATGTGGTTTGATGGCAACGTTTTTCCAACGTTCGAATGAAGACGGATGAAGACGATGTTCATCCCGTGTGATTTTTCTCATCCACAAAGAAGGCGATGAATGTGCAATTTTTGGCGATGAATTACCCCGATCCAGGTCCATCCGTGCCCACCAATTATTATCTAGAGTCACGGTTCATTGCCAAACATTCCTCCATCACCCGCACGTGCTGGATGATGACGACATTCGTTGTGGTTCACCCTTTATCATCCATCGGCATGAGACATCGCCGAACATTCATCGAAGTGCAATATTGACTTTCACATAATGGTAACTGAACCCCAAAATCTGGAAGTTTCGATTAAACCCCTCGCTTGAAAAGAATACCACCGATGACCAATTGATTTGCATGTTACTCTTTTCCATATGAATTCATCATGTGGAGAAGCAATGCGGGGGATGTTCAGTGCCGAACAACCACACAAGATTAGGCATATTTTCACGTTGGGACCATATCAGTGTGGAATATTACCAATCCTTTTATTTAGGACTCTGAAAACCAATGAGTGGTCGGCAACGAACACCCAGATGGTTCAATCAAACCATCTTATTTTGGTCCCCTCTTTGAAATATTGTGGCTACATCACGACGCAGGTGGGGTGTAACACAGTCTCAGAGTGGGTTATTTTTTAACATGCATCAGAGAAAAATGACGAAACCGTATTGCAAACATGGTGAACAAAGGACATGCATGATTGAAAACATATATTCCAAACTGCATCTTTTTGCAAGATTGATAATACAACATCGCTATTCGTTGCCGAACAGAACACATCATGCAGCAAGTGAACATCATAACTATTGAGGTGACAGCAGATTGCGCCAAACATATGCAGGATATCCCAGTCAAAATTTCAATTTGGTTCTGAGGTGACAAAAGATTGGGCCAAACACATGCAGGATATTCCAGTCAAAATTCAAATTTGCCACGAACAGCCTCGTTGTTCGGTGTCGAACATTAAGAGAGGCCTGGAGAATGCACATCACAAACAGCTCTCCTCCTACCTAAACTTGCAAAATAATCAATCAAAGGAGTATGCAGGCTCGATAATAGTGGCTCCCTCTTCTCCAATAAGGTTGATAATTTATAGTGGTTGTCATCTCCAGCGTGGAACATTGCTGAACGACCTCTTCTGAATGTTCAATGTGCGGACACCTTCAGTCACATGCGTGAAAAGATGCAGATATTCACGTAGGCCAGATGAAAGTGTCTCCGTCGTTCCGTCAAACTCCCGCACTTCAATGTCGTACCCAATTTCGAGGTTCAGCAATGTCACAAGAATGTTCCCGGGACCAAATGCCGGTAGCTGGAGCCCCTCTCCAGCCCTCTACCTTATTCAAAGATGTACATAATTACTGTAAGAGTTGTGATGAATGTCAAAGGCTGGGACCTTTGCAGAGATCTGGAAAGATGACACTACATCCTACAATGCCTATTGAACCATTTCAGAAATGGGGATTAGACTTTGTTGGACCAATTAATCACCAGCCAGGACCACCCAAAACAAGTATTATATCCACAGCCTTGGAATTTACGGATTATCTACTAAGTGGATATAGAAAGTCTGAAAACAGCATGAAGGACTGAACTTGTAAGTATCACACAGCGAACTCTACACGCGAGATTTTTATGAGAACATAATCACGAGATTTGGCTGTCCCTTGGAATTTATCAGTAAAAGGATTTATCTTGTAGACTGAAAGTGGAAGCATTGTAAATTAGGAGTCATGTTTTCTTTTCAGCGATGAGTGCTGCTCAAGAATGAAAGTGGTATGTAGTCTGAAAACGAGTGCATGAAGGAGTCCTCTTTGTCGTGAACTTGTAAGAATTTCATACGTCAGCACCAAGTATAATGCAGTCCAACCTGTTGGGGCATATTGACAGTGCAGCCATGAGAACTAGGGTGTAACGATCAGATCAGGAAGGTGGAACATGCGAATGTACGGATCAGATGAACCATCGAGTGCTGACTTCTTTTGCTTTGGATGAATTAAAAGAAAACAAATAAACAGCAAAAAGAGTGATTGTGAAAGCGTAGAGAGAAGGGAAAGAGAAATAGCTAGGGGACTGGATGTTGTTTTCCTCTTCCGCTGCAGCAGCATCTATTCCTTGAGCACTAATGAAGTAGGACATGTGACAGCAAGAAGTACAGGGAGCCCCTCTTTTGCTCTACAAATGAGACTATTGAACTGTTGACTAAGGAGTTCATGATTGTGACAGGAAGAGTACAACCTATTACCCACAGGGCAATGGGCAGGCAGAGGCCACCAACAAGATTCTATGCACTATCCTTGCTAAGATAGTCAATGCCAACAGAACTGATTGGGATATAAAGTTGTTGACAACTTTGTGGTCATACAAGACTTCATACAAGGTCACCCCCAAGTATACACCATTCCAATTAGTCTATGGCATGGAAGCTCTACTTCCAGTGGAATTCTTATTACCTACCATGAGAACTGAATGGGGAAGGAGAATGGAATTGGAGGATTCAATTAAAGTAAGGAAACATGAACTATATCATGTGGAAGAAGTACGTGCTGATGTAGCAGATAACATGGCCAGAATTCAGATGAAAAGAAAGGATTGGTTTGATGAAGACAAACTAAAAAATTTTAAGACAAGAGATTTGGTACTGTGGTTGCAGAAGAAGAGAAATATTAAAACCTCTAAGCTTAAATCACCATGGAAGGGACCTTATGTCATACATAAGATGTATGATAACAACATAGCTATGTTACAAACCATTAACAAAGAGATGCTTGGTAGAGTCAATGCCAACAAATTGAAGGGATACAGTGGTATCCATGATAGACCATTGCAACATGATTTGCATCTTGAAACACAGATGCAATCACAGGCTACACCAGTAGCACCAGCGGAGCATAAATCACTTGTCATAATGCCAAATGTGTATGGCCATAGCAGAAAACACATGTGTTCACACAGCCAACACAGCCTACCACAGTCTGTCACAGCCCATCACATGCAACACAACCCACACAGGTTGCACAGTCCATTGGAGCAGTGACATGTGGATACGAGTTAACAACAATAAAGTGGCCGGTAAATATAAAGACAGTTTGGGAGTCAAACTCGGAGTATGTGCCACGGGGACAGAAGAAGACGGGAGAATGTTTGAATTCAAACACGTGGCCTAAGAGGCGTAGCACTCCGCATTGCATGTACTGCAATAATGAGCGCCATCACACAAGACGACAAACAGGGCCGTCAAAGTATCTACCCGGTACATCAGCCAAAACTTATCATGAGCCCATTAATGCACCAAGAGGACATGTGACGGAACATTTAACGCGTCCGGCAAAGGGTAACCTTTGCCACATATGCAGTCCTAGTGGTCATTCCAAGATAGAATGTGAACATGATAGGGTGGAAATGAAAAATTACCTAATGAGGCAACGGCCAATCAGCAACGTGAATTTTGTGCAAGAAACTCCATTCAAGAAACAAGAACAAGAAACTAAGAAGATTGTGAGCGGAAGAATCGATGTTATCCCGGATAACCAGTGTCTCGACAGGAGGGGCAATCAAAGCTATAGCTTTGTAGCTATGGCGGATATCACGAACTATACACTAGCTCTACTTCTTACGCAGTGGCGCAAGGAAGGACAGGATGAAAGTATTTTCTCTCTCACTCGCTGTTTGCAAGCCCCGCAGGCTTACACACACCTACCTGTTCCATTCTGCGCTAATCACACTTTCATGCTATATGCATTGCAAGCTTTCTTGCAGTTATTCCAAACAAGGCCTTCTTGTTTGTCCGGGATGAAGCGAATCAGAGAGATGGAGGATCTACGAGTGAAGAGCACGACGATTTTACAAAGGCAAACAATCGCCACACCACAGGCAGTGCAGCTGTTAAAGGAGTTGCGGTTGGAGGGACTGTTGCGCAAAGAGTGGTCTTTGCATCATCGAGATTTGATGATCCAATTCATCAAGAACTTTGAGCCAAGAACAGGAGTTACGCAGGTGAAGGGCGTGGATATACAAGTTATTCCACAGTACTTGCAGCAGCTTTTTGATTTACCATCTGGTAACGTGAGCGTGGATGAGCACAGGGCAAGATTGCAAATAGTGGATCTTTTCCAAGAAAAGAGATTTTTCAGGAACCAGGGATTTACTTGCATCAAAGCCGAGTACCCATGTTTGAGGGAAATAGACCAGATACTAAACATTCTATTTGCCATGAAACAGAACCAACAGTGTCTTAGAAACCATAGTGGCACCTCCACTTGCAACAAGAACCCCTCACGATGATGTTTCTATAGCTCCTGCACAAGATGGGGTACAGCAGCACAATGAGCTGTTATTACTGGAAGCACGGCCATTAGAGAGGGAGGATGAAGTCACTTCAGTACCACGGCTAGCACAGCAAGCTGACCAAGTTGCCCCAGCAGTAACTCAGACTGGTCTTGATGTTACACCGGGGCCTCTTATTGTGGAGAGAGAGAGATTGGACATCCCCACTACGGAGCAAGTAGTGGCAGAAATTGAGAAGGGCGATCTTCTCTATGAAAACTCTGGTATGGTTAGAGACCCCATGGTACCAAAGATACAGAGTCAGCCCAAGAAAATCCCCGATGTGCAGGTTATGCCCAAACCTGTGTTGGAGGTTGAAGTGGTAAAGGGTAAGGGTACTGCAGCACTTATGGAAGATGAGATTGCTCAAGTACAAGATCATGTGGGATCATGGCCTGATTGGTTTGTGAAACACCAAACTATTGAGAATCAGGAAGAACTACAGCAGGTTTTCCATGAAGATCCACAGCAGACCATGGTTATGGGTTCCATAAGCAGGACTCTCAACCTGTTGGGCACCTATTTCAAGACTCACGTTTCTTCCACTCAGTTGGCAGCATTGCGGGAGGAGCTCAAACAAGAGTTTGAGGCAAGAATTGTCACTGAGTGTGCAAACAAGGTGGATGTGGAGGCCAACCTCAAGTTGCAGCAAGAATTGGAGGACACTAAAGCTGCCCTACAGCTTGAGAATGAGAACTTAATTGGGGCAGGTCTTGAGCAGGAGAAGTTACATGAGGTGCATAAGCAGCAGTTATACCAGATGCAAGTTCAGCATGAGGGGAATTTGCAAGAAGTGAAGTTGCTTCATATGGGATTGGAAGCAGCCAATCAGAAACTGGTCATACAGTGTGCCACACTAACGACTAATTTGGAGATGGCTGCGATGGAGGTCAAGAAGCAAGCTGTGAGATGTATATGGGCGGAGACAGAGGCAATGGAGCAAGGGAAACTCATTGCTGACATGAAGGATACTCTCTGTCGCAATGAAAATACAATTCAACAGTTGAACCAGGTCAATGCCCAGAAGGACAGGCAACTTTTAGCAAACGATCACAGTTTAGCACTTGAATACAATCGAGCTATGATTCTGCCCTTCAACCAAATTCCCATTGTTATGGATGTGGCTTGGAAAGAATTCAGTCCTTCGGAGTCTTTGGCACATTATTACCAGATCATGCGCATTTGGTTGCCAGTGGCAACTCGGACTAAGGTTCTTCCAACTGACAGACCCATTGAAGATCACCATTTTGCACAGTACTGGTCTGAGGCAGCAACCATGCTGAAGGAATTAATTGCCTTCCACATCGTTCATGGATTCATTTACACCAAGACCAAGGAGGTACCTAGTCTGGTCATGGGCTGTGGGATGTACTATGCTGCTTGCTTTGTTTTACGCTACCACACTGAGCAGCAAAAGATGTAGATGAGGTTTCAGACTTATTCCATTGGGGAGCATTGGACGTTACCTCCAGTTCCAGACCACAAATATCTGTATGATGTGAGACTCATGCTTCGGTGAGATAAGCAACTTAATGATTGGTTCTCTTCTGCTTTGGAGCAATTACAAAAGGAGAACTTGGGCCTTGACACATTTTGCCCAAAGGGCATGAGGCCAGAAAGTGGCTGCACTTTTCAAAGGTCATAGGCACACCACTCAGCGCCTATACCGATGAAGAGCTGCAGGCATATACTAATCTTGCCCAAAATAAATTGACACAAGTCTTACTACATACTGTTCCAGACATGGTGGGCATACATTGTATGCCAGTCAAGCTTCCTGAGAAGCCACAGAAGGTCAGGAAACAGCACGGCCAACGGTGGGAAGATGATTCGAATACCACTGGTTCTTTGGAGGGCAATTTTGACATGACTGAGGATTATGAGAGACAAATGGAGGAGAAGAAACGACGGGGATCTCCTATGCCTGAGAAATTGCCACCATATCAACCCAAGATAGGACAGTCAGCTCCATCTAGTCGACAGTCATCCCCACCAGCCAAAGACACGGCTCGGGCTCATACACAGGGCCCTCAGAGGGACTCTCACCAGCAAAAGGGTGCTCGTTCGCAGAGGTTTGCTGATCCTAAGCAGTAAACCATGAGGGCACGGCTTTTTGAGATGGGGAGGAATAATATTAGAGGGCTGTCTGGGACTTAGACAGTTTTACAGGTTCTGTGGGGTACCCTTAATTTTGTGCAGACTTAAGGGTGGTAGACTCAAACCAACACAGGCCTTAGGGGTGCAGACACAGGCCTTAGGGGTGGTAACAGGCTCACACAGTCAGCAGTCATAGGCTTACACAGCCTATCACAGTTAGCCACAGTCAGGTACAGTCACAGTCAGTCACAGCCCGACATAGCCCGACACAACACACAGTCGACACGGTCTGTCATAGTACTACACGTCACAGTCTGACACAGCCACAGTTAGACACAGCCAGTCACAGCCTAACACAGTCACAGCCCGACACAGCCAATCACAGCCCAACACAGTCACAGCCCGACACAGCTTGGCACAACCCATCACAGCGTCACACAGGTCATAATTTAACACAGGGAGCGGTTATCACTGGCAGGGAATGAGTGTGCGGGAACGTCCACAGCAAGGGGAACGACAGTACTTACCACTGTCTTGGCTGGCAGTTAGTTAGTTAGGCGGTTAGAACAGCTTGCAGAGACATTATGCAGAGTAACTACATGGAGTATCACTTCTTGGGGGACGGCGGACATCACTTCTTGGGATCACTTCTGGAGCACTTATGGCATCAGGGAGAGAAGCACGATCTTGAGCATAGGAATGGAGAGCACAGTGGAGGAGGAGAGACGATCTGATGATGCTTGATACATGCAACCTATAGAGATGTATTGTAAGGCAGAATAGAGACACCATGGCTTTGGCCTGATACTTGATAGATATTAATATGATTCCTATTTCATATTCACACTGTGTAGAGAGACCTAAGTGAAGCTGTGGAATGAATGTTTAAGTAGATGGAACCTGGTAGATTGTAGAAGCAATCTGATACTTGATCATTGGCAGTAGGGTAACATATTAAACATGAATGCAAGAAGGAACCGATATTGGGAGGCACCCCCATGATACACTAGCTGTAGGTCATGACTGATTGTTCTGAGCAGGATGAGTACTTAGAGATATCCAACTCTTCTATCTTGGAGTTTCCACCTCGGATAGCAAAGGGATGGGTGAGTAAAAGCCGCTCAACAATTATTTACGCAAGCTGTCCACTACATGCAGACACGTCAAGCGGATTTGCTTTCCAAGACTCCACAAAGATCCTACCAGCATGGTGACGACACCACCTGCCACCACTGCCTACTTGCGGAGAACAGGATGCCTCCCAAATGGTTCCGTTGAACGATCTCTTACACTCTATGTGTTCTTTTTATTTGTTGAGTTCTTACAGGGATAATACGTATAAGCCAAAGCCCCCGGCCGGTGGGGCACTCTCTTCATATTTCTGCAAAACATGAGCTGTATAACCCCACTGTCGTTCATCATTGTCCTACCCCAAGAGATACGGACGGGGTTCGCAAGATCCCCCTTCACATAGGTCTCTTTTCAACCGGGATACACCAGATAGCGCCCCAATACAGCTGCTCCCCCTAGTCGTCATCACCAGGGAACCCGGATCTGCAACAAGCACTGCCCTTAGTGTTTACAGTGCTATGAAGCTCAAAGCACCATGTAACCCGAAAGTCAACCCTAAACCATAAACCCTGAACCTCTAATTACATGAAAAAAGTCCATAACTTTCTTGGTGGTCCTTTGTAATAGGCAAATATATATTTTCAACGAAGGGAGTTTCTTTAATTCATTCATTTTCCTCCTATAGAACAATTTGAAAATTCACTGTTTTTTAGGGTACTTAAAAATACATGAAATTTACATAATTAAATATTAATCTATTAGATTTGTCATTTTAGTTTCTTTAAGAAAAGTGTCTCTTTATAGTGATTCCTTTTTTCCATTTTGGTATGTGCCATGAAAGAAAAAAGTCCATAACGATAACATTTGTGTACTATTGCATTTGGCCATGACTTTTTCAGGTAGTCGGCTGCGTGTATACCCCGCCCGGATCATTCTTGGACCAGACACCAGTGGGCGTGTTGGCCCTGTCAACAAATGCTGCAGAGGTGTGATCTTGAAGGCCACACGACATATGTTTGCTCAAAGACCCGATTGGATTACATCTGCAACCACTACATGGAGATCCGCAGACTCTGTCAAACGCGGCGTTGCCCTGCGAGCGTACAACTTTTTGGGTGAAATTCCATGGCACTCACTTGCCACCAGTAATCCTGACTATATCTACACCAAAGCACTCTCCCTCAGTCAGGTGCTCTTTCCTCATACTTGCGACAGATATGCTCAGATGCCTCAACCCCTTCTGCTCACTGGTCTTGTTCCAATACGCATGTTCTGTGTTCTCCAACTCTCACCTACCACCCTCACGGCGGATCACTCCTCTCATCTTAGCCCTGAGACATTCCTGATATACTTTTTGACCTACCTTGCTTTACCATTAACACCTCTCCCCTTGTCTACCCCCAACATTGTTGCTTTTGACCTTCTCTCTTACATTAAGATACATACAGGTTGGCCACATTCCTTTAACAGTACCATTTCTTGATTTACTTGATGGGTTTAGTACTACAGCTTCTAGGCTGGAACACAGGTTGCCGGCATGGTGGTTTATCTCTGAACCTGAGAACATATCAGCAAAATCAACACACGCTCGTCAGCTTGTCACCGGTTCACCACTACCTCAACTTCGCACTGCACCAGCGGTCCGCTGCAGACTCTCACAGCGTGGATGCACACTCCATGCAAGCCACTTCAATAGTCTAGCTACTCCACTGACCGGAATGATTACTCCCACTCCTCCACGACCGTGCTTATCACCAACACTACTGGCTAGCCCCAAACTACCCAACAGTATTGCAGCGACAGGTCTCAACTACTGCAGTAAGCCACTCTCCTCCTGACTCTAGCAACGGCTACCCCTAATTTTTCCTTCTCCCATGAGCCCTATGTTGTACTGCCATCGTTCTTTGCTCACGCTAACAACTGGGACTGGTGGGCTATCTTGTATGTTGGCTGCAATAAGGCTACTTATTTGTACTCCAGGTTCATCAAACGGATGCCGAAGCTGAAATATATATGTGGAGCATATGGCCAGCCACCAACCAACACCTACAACAAACAGCTAACTCCCACCAACTATACTGGCTTTACTCTAAAGGAAGCCTCATACCCCCCTGCTAATTGTGATGTCCCTGCTGCTTTCCATTACTCTTATCCGCTCTGGAGGTATACCACTGCCTTAAGCAAGCCAATGGTATGCCTCGCACTCCCCTCATCTGACTACCCTTTTTACTTAACCAAAACTACTCAGTTTAGCACAACCACAACGGTGGGGGGGGGGGGCTCCCATGTGAGCAGCTCACTTGAGCAGAATTCTGCTCACGGTCCTCGGATTCGAAGCCGACCGTGGGGCCTATAACCGCGGCCCAGAAACTCGCAGAAAACCTATTACCGCGGGGTTTAAAAAGCCAGAATATTGGGAATTTCTATTTGTATAGTTTCAAATAGCGAATAAGGTGTGCAAGTGGATGAGTACTGAATGAATGTTGGATGAAAATAGATGGATGAATGAAGGATGGATGAATGAAAACAATGCCATCTGTACAACAATATTTATGTCAATGAAGGGTTGTTGGGTGGATGAAGGGTTATCAATGAAGGGTTGTTGAAGATTTCTCCCAGCAAGCAATTCCAAAGTTGGTTGGAATTTTTTGCCCGTCAATCATCAATTGGGCCATGTTAGGAAGCACCTAGAATGAAGTTGTGTGCATTGACGGATGAGGATGAATCTGCATTGACCAGTGCTACCTATACCAGGATTATCCTTGAATGTCTGTTGTTTACTTAAGGATTGACGTCCCGTTGTCACTGTGGACATATAAAGAAAGCGAAGAACTCAAAAATAATTTATGAGGATGAAACGAGTACATTGTTTGTTCCATGCTTAGTCTAACTCTGAGCCATCATAACATGTCCACACATATTATTCATCTAAGTCTAAGTACTTAAGAACTCCGGATCTGGGATGTTTACACCCGCGCCTAGACATACTGGGGTCAGGGTATGAAGCCTCGGACATTCGAACTGCCATTGCTTCCGCCTTTTCCGTCTGTGTGTTGGACGTTGAGCTGGACTGAAGGGGGAGACGAACACTGTTGAAAAGGTCCGAGTCCCCCTCCATGCCAAAAAGGCTTCTCCCCGCCTTGCAAGCATGGTACGTGCACTTGCCTCAAACACAAATCCATAAACATTTTGAGGGGATGCCAAATGCTTGATGACATCAGAGTCCTAAAATGAAAAGGCAAGGGCGAGAACAAACCTGCGGAGAGAGAGAAGTCCACTACCCATGCCGAATGGTGGCTGCATGACTCCATGAGAGTTTGCATAAACGTTGGGGTTCTCTCCCTTGCACCTCTCCAAGGAGTGCCGTCTGGCCTTTTCAGAGTCTGGCTCGACTCCATGTAGTTGTAGAGCATGTCATCGACATGCGGCTCATAAGGGGGGTTGATTGAAACACCCTTTGTCGAAAATCACAAAGCTGCGGACGGAGGACGGAGTCTTGGAGTTGCGAACCCTCCTAAGGCAGATAGCCTCAAACATCCTAGTCTGAAAAAGGCAAGGGTCACTTGTCATTGAAAATGCTTTGAAGTAGGCAGAAGTGACACACAACCCACAACGCACAACTCCTACGAAACCAGCATGTCTTTGTGATGATCGTGGACGATCATCACAAAGTCTCCAACAGCAAGGCGCTTTGAAGATGGAAAGGCTGTACAAAAAGACAGGAGACATATACAACCCGCCCTGCATACCCAACCAAAAGCCTGCACGAAATTGCGATGATCGTCGACGATCATCGATCATCACGACACAATCCAAGACCCTTTCCCAAACACAAACACCGGAAAACGCACAGTTAGAAATCGTACCAGCTATCCGTACATTGCGTACTATGTCATCCTCCACAGGGTTGAAGTCATGATCAAGTAACTTACCGCGCTCATTGAAGCCAGCCGACTTTGTCTTCGATTTCTGAAGGCAAAAAGCATAAAAGATGCGAGTCTGCAAACAAGCAGCAAATGTAAGTCGGCACCGATTTCCAACGTTCACAAGTGACTGTTGAGCACAATTCGGCGCCGATTTATGGGAATGCCATAAGCGGTCCACATTACAATCCCGGAACAGCATAGACTGCAGCTACAAATGCCTGAAAAGAACATGAGAAGTTACGGGAACGGTACCGTGGTTTGAGACTCTAGCCCAGTGTGAAGAGGAATGGAATTCATGCAAGTCCACTTTTTTTTCATATATGTGAATGGGCTCCCTTCGAAGCCTATTTTGCGCATCACCTCCATTTCTGTTTGAGGGTCCCCTTTGCAGAAATCAACAAGGCAACCCGCATCGTCGAGTAAATGCCTGGACAAGGCCAGAGCGTAGTTCAGAATCTGCTCCCGCTTCTCATTCCATGGAGGAATCCCAGCAAACTTCCAAGGAACAGGGAGAGGCGCAGGAGGCGGGCAAATGATGATTGTCACGGATGCATACGAGGCGCGGCCGTTGCAAGAGATGGTTCCTGCTACAGAGGTAATCTGCATGCCCTGTGATTTTTACAAGCTTGTTGTCCAGCGTCTGCAAACAAGAGGAGGGAATGCACCGTGGCCGAAAGAAGCTGAGACGGTCTCTGATTTTTTGAAAAAACACCCTAGTCCCTCGAGACAGTCCGTGCGGCGTTCCCTTGCAGTGGAGTCCAGTAAGACAGGAGCAGATCTTGTTCTGGTAGATATTCCAGATGGTCAAAAAGTTCCCCTTGTTTTGGCCGCGCCTCCCCCGTGTCAGTGCTCCTGGAGAAGTGTCGATCCCCGTACGCGCCACCTTCTTTTGCTTCTGTTTTCTGGTCCTCTTCTTCTGCTGCGCTGCAGCTGTCTGTAAAGTCTCTTCCGCATGCTCCAAATTCTGCGCTGCCGCATTTATCAACTCTCCTCGTCGACTCTCGGAGACAAGCGGAAGTGGAATGGCAACCAGTGTCCCAGTACGAATGTACTGCCCATGTATTCTGGACTCCTCTTTCGGAATAAAATTTGGTGGACAATCCAGCCACCAGTAGCATTGCTCGGTAAAAATTTGAGTATACTCCACAAGCTGTTTGTCGTTGTACATGGAGCACTCTGACCTCAACCCCGCCCGTGCTATCATTATTGCAGGCATCTCGACGATATACCCATGTGGCTACAAATCGAAATTACAGTACATGTTCCAAATGCCACCTTATTAGAGAACAAGTCCAAAGAAGACATTGCCACAGAAAATCGGCGCCGATTTCCCATGGAACACAATTACAGAGAATTGCACTTGGTACAAAGGATATTTGGCACCGATTGCAGTTGGAAGGGAAAACAACAACCTCCTATATTTGGGGCATATTATATTGAAGACATCATGAAACTAAATGCAGGCAAAGGATAATCGGCGCGATTCCTCACGCCCAGCGAACTAAATCGCGAAAGCAAATGGGGAATCGGTGCCGAGTTCCCATGCAAGTCACTAAGTTATTACAATTACATTGGTAGGCTCGGGTGATGTGTAGTCGGCGCCGATTACCCTGCCAGTGCATCTGACCCCTCCATTGTTCTTTACCTCACTGTGCCAGAAAAAGTGACAGGAAAAAAGGGGAGAGAAATACCTGTACACGAGTCTCATGGCTGGCAACAGTTTGCCTGGCTGCTCCAGAATAAGAACGCGACCATCAGCCGTCTTGCAGTAGAATAGCTCCTTCCAATACGTGTCGCGGAATTTGAAAACCCACAGCTGCACCGATTCTAGTTCTGGGGCCTCCTCTCGCGTAGGGCAGCCGCAGATGACCACCCTCAACCAAAATGGACAGCTGTCGCTCGGCCTCCTGCATTTGCTGCACCCACACAGAAACCCAATCAGTAACATTGCGGCCCATTTTTCCTTCAGAGGACATCACCCAAACCAACCTTACACCCCCAACAGACGAAAACAACTCTATTAATAAGCATTTTTACCTGCCACCGCCACGTGGCCTTATCCAGCCAGTCGCCAAGTGCCGTCTCCGGACATCTATTGGCCGTGGGAAATGTCAGTTTGGTCCGGGTCGCAAAGTAGGAGTTCCACAACTTCAACCAGGCATTCTTGCACTTCGGTGAAACACAGGACGATGCAACCATCTGTAACTTGTCAAGTGTCATCTCAAACAGGAATTCTGTATCCAGGGCAGGATCACAGATGGCGCTGTACATTCCTATCTTGCTGTGCATTTTTGTTCGATATGCAGCCAGGTTCTTCTGCAGCGCCTTGTCGATGAGCTTTTCGTTCTCTGGTATTTCGGGAAGATGAGCGTAAGCTGCCAATGTGGCGTTGGTCGTTTTTTGCAGGCCGTCTGCGCCTATGTACTCAACCAGTGCTTCACGAGTGAGAGTCATCCAGCTGTCCCGCTTGTTCTTGCATTTCTCGAAGACTTCCGCAGAGAATACTCCCTCGTACTGTTCCAGAGGTGTCATTGCGCAAATCTGGAAGTAGAAAAGTTTGTGGGAAAGGTCCGTTTTCACATTTCCCTCTGATGTTACGCTGATTAAAGATCACGTTCACAACACCACGGTCAGAAATATGGAAGGCCCCCGAGGTGAGGAAGCAGCTAATCGGCGCCAACTTATTCAACTTCAAAAGTCCTACAGTGAATGTGGCATTGACTATGGCAGTGAAAATACAGATCGCAGACAAAAAATCGAAACAGTCAGGGAGCAGTACAGTAGTATTTCATTACAACGAAATAAAAACACACTGCATTCGCAAATCGGCGCCGAATTGTGTAAGCAGGCATATCAAAACTTCCAAATTCAAAGCAAGTTTCGCAATACAAACGTAATTCGGCGCCGATTAGTATTCTGGTTTTGGCAATCGAATTCCCCATAGGACGCTCACATGAGCACAAATCTCGTCGGCTTTAATGGCCTTTACAATCCTTCGAATGCTCACATGAGCACACACAGTGGGAAACAAAATAAGTAAAAAATACTTACTGGTTCATGCGTCTCACTGCCGCACGGACAATAGGCAAGTCCTCGTTCCTCACATCCATGATCTTTGACACGAACGTGCCACTCGAAATCATGGGGGTGTTGCTCATGGATAACCTCCATCCACGCCAGCCATCTATGGTTGCCATCGAATATGTACAACCATTTGTTTGACAGGAACTCCCATTCCGTTCCAGCAATTCGCTCTTGAGAGAGAGAGAAGACTCCGGCCGGAGCCGGCGTAACTAAGAGCCACTTTGCCTTGCGGCTACTACCCCTGTCGAGGGTGGGCCCTATGATAAAACTGGTGCCCGATAGGGCACCAGTTAACCAGAGGTGGGTATGCACGGGTGGGTTAGTGGTGGCAGGGAGGGGTTTACCCCTCCCCTGGGGGGGTACCCCGGGGAGGGCCCCGGGTGCTTGGGGTAATGCAGTGGTCTAGTTTTTTTTTATTGGTGATAATGGCAGTGAGAGAGCGAAGAGCTGTGAGGTGAATAGCTTGGAAGCATTTGTGGATTGGGGAGATTGGGATGTGAAAAATTTTGTGCAGGTCTTTAATGCTGGCATTGTGGATGCCGCCTCTGGTGCCTGCTGTGATGACGGTGAGGGGACCAGTGCGTCATCCTTGGCGGCGGATAGCTAGGATGAGGGGGGCATTTTTTTGTCTTTTCTCTAAGATAACGTCTTGTGGATAGCGGTCATGGCAGAATGTGAATTCGATGAAGTGTATAGTGAGTGATATGGTGGGTGTGATGGGGGGTGAGGCTTTTGTGGACAAGCCTTGCACCAATAGGATGTCTAGACATAGTCTGGCAAGGCAGGTGCATGTTTGAGAGGTACATATGCAGGGGAGTAGCCAGGGTGGGACCGTGTGATCAGGTGGTCGGCCTTGGTATGTGCTGGCATTGAGGAATGTGTACCATCTGGTTTCGGCACGACTAAGGAGTAATTTGTGGATGTGCCAAACTGCTTGGTTATGGCGGGTGATGTGTAGGCCGTGTATAATGGGGTGTGTGCATTGGCTAAGTAGGTGTGGCCAGGTGTCTCATTCCTGGTGGGTGTTGGAGCATACGGTGGATGTGGTGTGTGGGGGGTGTGTGGGGGCCTGTAGCCGTGCCTTGTTGGGTTTGCTATTACGAAAAAGGGGCGGGGTGTTATCCTATGTTGGGATGGTCTGTTTGTGAGGAAGTGTGATGCCCGTTTTTAGTTTGTGTACTTGTATAAGTAGTTTGTGAAGATCATGGAAGAAAGGAGGGGAAATGTAGGCCGAGATGGGGTTTTGTATTAATAAGATGAGAGTTAGGGATGGTTCCTTTTGCTGGAGGTATTTGGGGAGAGGGGGGGTATGTGTGTATTTAAGTTGATTTGGCTCAATGGTTGCTATTAGATGAGTGCCTGCGGGAAGACATAGGAGGGGATGGGAGTCATCAGGCGAGTTTTGTTGGGTGAGAATAAGTATGGTGAGGTTGGTAGGGGAAGCCTTAGCAGCCAGGGGCGCCCATTGGAGAGCTTTGTGTGTCGCAAGCCCTGGTGGGGGGTGGGCAAGGCCATTGCCGGACCATGTGTGTTGGGTAGCAGTACTAGTGGCTCCAAAAAGGTAGTCTCTATGGTGTGGGCTGGCATATGTGATTATTTCCATGGGGCAGGTAAGGGGGGCTGGAAAATATGAGTGTGTGAGTTGGAATGAGTTGATGAGTAGTGTGAGGATGTCTTGGGGGGAAGGTACTCTGAGTGCATGCCTGTGCTAGCCGGTTTGGGGAGCGTGGCTGTTTTGGGGGGGTGTCTTTGAGATATCTTTGAACTAGCCAGTCTATTTCGGTGGCAAAGTCCTGTTTGGGGGGTTGGAGAGATGGTATATGGCTTGGGGCATTGGAGTATTTCTCCCATAACCATTTGAGACGGCTATTCGGGATTAAGCTTATGAATCTTCCGTATTTATCGTAGATATTAGAGAAGCGCGGGCCCATGTATATCATGGGGGAGTCGTGGTTAATGTCATTGTCAGGGTTGCATTCCATGGTATGGATATGGAGGTTGGGGGCTTGGATTGGGTTTTGTACATATCTTTGATCTTTGGGTTGGGTGGGGGAGGTATGTTGTTGATGAATGTGCGTGAGGAAGTTGGTGTTGGTAAGTTTGTGGAAGTTAGTCAGGAGGGTGAGGTTATGGGCGGGGTCACAGTCATCATGGGAGCCGAAAAGATCCAGGTGTTATCTTCGGAGGAGTACCCGGCCCTGACACCATAATTTATGCTTGCTTTGGCAGGAGTCAACCTTAATCTGCATAATACTGAGCAGTTTAGTGAATGAAGTTGACAAAAGTTTAAGTGGACACTTCCTAAAGTGGACAGAAGCTGAAGTTTACATTGAGGTAACTGCAGTTAAAGCGTATTCTTATTTCAATGCCATATGTGATATTCTTCCATCATCTTGGTATTGTCTATTTAGCCTTCTTTGGCATGTGTGGATTACTGACAAAAGTGCTAATTTGGGTTCAGGTACAGGTTGTTGGATTGCAGGAGAGTGAAAACACACTGGAGAGCAAACTAAAGGTTGCAGAAGCATAAACATTAAAGTACAAGAAGGAGAATAAGGATTTGCGCAAGTCCCACGCTGACAATGATAAGGGGACTTGTGAACTGGTACAAATGAAGTAGAAAGGTGCTGATGAAACTAATGTGTGGCTAGTGTGTAAGCATGCTACATCTTCAATCACAGTGGTATCTGTGATCTAACAGTTGGCATTCTTTAGTTGTATTAATTTGACTTGCAAGGAGGCAGCTTAGCTGCATTCAGGATTAAGTTTGTTGCTGGGTTTGGTTCTCTGCAGAGGGCTTTGGTCCAGACCTTGGAAGATTCCCAAGGCAGTGTGAATGCAGCCTTAGGCAGCTGGAAGTATGGTCAAAAGCTCAGCACAGAGACAGTCTGAGCAACCACGAAAGAGGTAGGGGAAGGTTGATAAGGCCTCATAGGAAGAGGTAGCTGTCGTGAATCAACCGGGAGGAAAACCCCTACATTCCCATACTGGTACTAGTTGCGGCCTAGTGGCTATATTCCTCATTGTTGTTTCTATTGCATCATTCTTACTGGTTTTTCCCTACCAAAGAGAACTCATGCCGAGGTCTTGAGAAGTTCTAAAATCAAATAGATGGCCGCTAGTTTGCCCCCCTTCTTAGCAAGTAGCATCTATTTATCCTATCTCATAGCCTATCGGACGGCTCTTCCCATGTGTTGTCTGCTAGGATAGAATATGGGTGTTGTGAGCTGTGGTACAACATACAACCTAGCAATATACAGTGTACTACACAAAGAAGATCATGTGGGCAAAATTGAAGGGGCAGCAAGGAGAGACATACAAATGAGCACATGGAGCGATGGTAACGGCTTGTTTTGTGGGGCGCAAGAGCATATATCATGCACTGGTATTTGACTAGGGACGACACATCAAAGAAATCCTTGCCTGCAGCAAAACCATTGGAATCTGCCCAATTCCCAGTAAATCATTCCTCCTCGGAAGACATTGTCTGATGTGCCATCCTAAGTTAGCCACCACACCTAGTCTTTGAGCAGACTTCTGTTTATTCTGGGCAATCCCTGGACTTCAGGAGTGACCAAATTAGGTCAACATGCATATCTTTTTAACAATTGTGGGAAGCACTACACAGTCAGCAGTGAACATAATGAACATGCACAGGATTACACATTTAAAGGGGACACATAGCATTGAGAAGAATGTGGACAAGCATTAGATCCACAAAATACTGGTGTCCTATTTGACTACCCATCCAGGGTGACTTCGAGGGTTTCTTGCCATAGTGTACACCATCAGTATGATTCAAGTCATAGTGCCAGGGGAATGTGAGGTCAAATGCATCAACTAACTTGAAGCTGGGAAGGTTAAGCCTTTGCAATCTTTCTACAAACACACGATTATACACTTCCATTTTGTGGGGATTGGGTACCCCATCCCTTGCATGACCGAACTTCTCACGGGCATAACCTGCTCCAGCCACTGTGGTTCTGTAGATAATGGCAGGTCTTGGTGCGGTTTGGTTTGCATCTCCCCAAAGGGCCTCCCAAAATCTGGTGGCATATTCTACGCCTTCCTCTAGAAACTGCTTCAGGCCACTATAGTAGTGTGCATCGTGCAGCCCAGAATTCATGACAACTGTGTCCGGGGCAACGCTCCCATTGAAAAAAGACTCTAACATTTCACGATATGCCTTGTCTTGGAGACAGAAGAGGCCGTGAAGGTTCCCTAACTCTTTGGCATGACCATTGAAAATCTTGGTTATTCTTACGTTGTATGTTTTGTCTTTAGGGTAGGTGAATGTTCCATCAAACCATCTGCGTAAATCGGTCACCTCACTGAGTTGGAAGCCCAGGACAAAGTTGAGCAGGTTGCGGACAGTGTCCTCATTATTTGAGTCACCCCAGAAAAATAGCCAACGACCGTTCAGGCACTTCCACGCTTCAGCCTCTTCAAAAATCTTGAACCTGCAGTGTGCTGAATAAACCCATCCATTGCTTTCCAGCAACCCCAAAGGGCCCTCGCACCAAGGATTCTGACACTGTTCGCTTGGGTCCAAACAAACAAATCTGCCTTCCTCGTTTATTGTACAAGAATTGTTCCAACGATGCCGTGTCCATCTTCCACTCCAGGCTTTGAAGCTGAAATCTTCTCTTGTGCATTTTCTGAGGTCCGGCAATAATTTCGATGCAGTGATAGTGGAATTATAAGAAAGTGGAAGGGGAAAGACAAACTCAATCTCTATCGTAGTAACTTCTAGAAAGCGAGCCCATGGAGTACAATTGAGGTGAAGTGCGTGAAAATTCCCAAAAAGAAGTACAACTTCGAAAACATAAAGGCCTGCAAATCGGGAATCTACCAGCAATTTAACTGTGTAGGTACCATTTTGAAGATCAAGGACGGGTGGGCGGGACTTCCAGTGGGGCCCTGTGAGATCAGTCTCGAAGTAATCTCCTCCTGCACACCTTCTCTTCCCATTCTCCTCAAAAGCTACAATCAACAGATCATATACTTTTCCAGTGCGAAGTTGTATAGGTTGGCCGTTGGAAGGCTTCGGGAGGCCGAATACGTGGGCTTTGCTGGTGCTCTTCTTATAGCATGGCACTGTTTCATTTTCGCTTAATTGATGAAGAAACACCTCCGTCTCATTTGCGTAGGTCGGGAATAACAACCAGTGTCCCCCAACGGCTCGTGGCTGTGCACCAGCAGCTTCGTAATCAACTGCCTGAACAGAACTTTCTATAGAGATTTAATGGTCATGTTACTCCTGGACGTCAAAAACATAAATTTTACGTATACAGTCAAACCTGGATAATTGTTATGTTCCAAGAGTATCGACTCTATAACAAGTAGGCAGTTATATCAAATAACAGTAAAACAGGTTGAAATTTCATAACGTACCAATTAAAAATTTAACATTAAGATAGGTCCTTCAGATGCAAGATAACATTTAGAGAGAGGGCAGAAAATATTCAAATGGGTCATTTGGACTATTCAATTGGCCATTTCAATATTGGAATGGGTCATTTGGGCTATTCAAATGCCATTTCAATATTGAATTTGAATTTCAATACTAGTCCCATTTTTATTTTATTACTATTATTTTCCGAGTTCATATTTCCAGTGTTATTGGCATTCAGATACATTGCTCATATCCGGACTGATTTTATTTTTTAAACCACCTATGCATACCAGACTCGTACTTGAAATTCAGGGGCTGCATTATTGGAAAACCTACTTGCCTTAAAAAAAAAAAAGCACTGCATACGATTACCCTTCTGCTATTTTCAATTCAAGATACCAGACCAACACTGGTGTTAACCTTACTTAACTGAGTGTTAAGTGAGTGTCACCAACTTTAGGGGCAGTTATTCATGGAGGTCATTTATTCAAGGTTGACTGTAGGGGAAGGCCCCAGTGGAGGGCATTCCTCGATATAAGGGCACTGGCTCCGGGGCCAGTGCCCTTATATCGAGGAATGCCCGACACAAGGGGCCTTCCCGTGCATACCACAGGTGCAACAGAAAAAAGTCTGGCAGTGCTGGAATGCACAGCCCGTTCCACCGGCCTGCCTAAGCGCGCCAATATGCTCTAGAAGGAGCAGATAATAACAAAGAGAAAAATCTCAAAGTGCTTTATGCGTTTCTTTAGCTGGGCGCGCGGTCGATATGGCATGCCGGGATTAAATGTCATTGTCACGAGAAAGATCAATTGTCTAGTACATTCAATAGTACAAATTCATATTCTAGTACGAGCACTATGTCAAGGTGATGCGCGTAACTGAAGGTCGCAAGTGCTAGAGCTACATAATTATACAGCATACACCAGAGAGAGACCAGAGAATGGATGGGTCAATGAGCATGGCCAAGTAGTTCAATTTGCACTCGGGACTCCGGGACTCCGATTTTTATCACTGGCGCACAGCTACTGGCATGAAAGGAAAATGAGATCGGTCTATTGTGCACAACTAACTTCACGATCGCGTAGAAGGTTGGATGTAGGTGCTAAAACCAATTATACCCACAATGAGCGAAGTCTAATTTCCCATTCTAGATATGTGATATAAAGGCGATTTCAACATGCACACGTACGTTCTACTGTCAAGGTGTATATCGTGCAACTTTGAATGTCTACAACCACGATTTTAGCAAGCCCAGTCATTATCTAGCTACAGTTAATATAACTTGCGAGTTTCTGTCCCACTGTCTCCTTCCCAAATATTCTGGACGCGAGGCAGTACGCGTCCAAGATGCATCGCTATAATTCCTCTCCTGATCGGTATCTCTCTAGCTAGCTGCGCTTTTTAAGACCCGGTTCCTCCTGAGATGGTTCTGCCCATACGTAGCTCACCACTATTACTTAATCTAAAAAGCGATAGTATGAACGTGGTCCCTCATACATTGCATACCCATTTCCTAGCTCGATGCTAAAGTTAGTTAAGTAAATCGTGGGTATCAAGTGGAGGTGGACGGATATGACTCACTTGCCAAATTTTATCAGATGATTTCTGATCGGCCATTTGAGTTCCTGAATCCACTTCGCTTGATTTATGAAAACTTGTCATGTTGTCTCGTAAATACGTTTTATTGAATGATATCACGACCAATGCACATCCGCTAATAAGCAGAACCATGACTACAAAAATCGATAAGCGGCCATCTCCGACTTTAATCAACGGTGCTCCCTCCATAGGTTTTGGAGTTTTCATGTTCGTGTTTATGTCGTCTTCATGGACCTGCGTTGAACAGAGATAATATCAACGTGTCAAATCCTCTGTACTCATCTGGATTCAAACGTAAAAAAAACACGCATGATTTGCAGCTTCTTTGTGTAGATGTACACAAGTATGGCTACTATAGCAGTGGCAATCAATTGTGTCATTTGGGTCAAGATCGACCATGAACTTCCTGCCCTAAGGTGGATAATTCTCCGTCTCCTTGTGCATGACGTGGGAACTGTTTATGGTACGCAGTACACTCTCTGGGAGTTCTATCTGCCTACTAATTCCATCCGACAGTAAGCCATGGTGCTCGACTAGACTCTGAGAGAACTTCAAAAACCATGTAAACCTTATACTCGACCTTGCCACCCTTTATCCTTCTTCTCTGCAACTCCTCTGCAAACTCCGTGGACATCTTCTGGTACGTTCTTTCTGTTCGAAGAGGCGAAGGGTGGAGCGACAAACTGCGAAGCTTGGCATTCCAGACTGCCGGCTGACAGATGCCGGAGATCCAATCTACTAAGCTGAATGAAAGCTCTTAACTCCAGAGGACTGGATGATTTGTGGGCCCGGCGCTCCCGAACAGAGACAAGTGACTATACAGTCTAAGAAAAACGAGCAGCACACATCTCTTCTGTCGGGGAAGTCCTCATGAACAGGTCAACCGAGATCGGATTCATGAATTGCGCACCAGTTACATGACCATGCTTCCAGCGTTGCACAGCGGCCGCCAAGGAGTCTAGATCACTATCCCGTGCATACCGCAGACGCTTACGTGTATGTGGGTGGTTACGTCGCGTTCATCCATGCAATCCATTCATTAGCCGCCAGTGAATGACAATGTTTGGTCAGCTAGGGTTTAAGGAATCAGGGTTCACATATGTAGCAGTTCCCTCACTGATAAATCGAGTGAAGGGGAGAGAACGACAATGGATCAGTGTGGATCTTTTGGCCTCGGCGACGGAGAAAGAAAACTCTAGAGGAACGCAGGTCTGCACAAAATCGAATTTTGATGTCCTCTGTGTAATATATATGCAGAAAGGTGCAATGGGTTTAAGCATTCACAGCAGTTGCAAGGAATGCCAGTTCAGAATTGCCGCAGAACTAGTTCTTCTATAGAACCGGTTGGTTGGAGGCGCTGAAGATGGCTTGCAGTCCAGCTGCGGCACGGCTATGCAATGCCAGCCTAGCTGCTGCCGTGGCTTCAGCATCGTACCTTCTCTCTCGCTCTCCCGTGTCTGCAGACAAAGCCAGAGAATCCTGTTCTTTTTTTTCATCCTCCTCTGCTGCTTCGTCGTCTTCCTCGGCCATTTCTCTGAAGGAGGAGCCCAAGAATGATCCGCCACGAACATCTGACGCTGGATTTGACCCGGAGGCATTGGAGAGGGGAGCGAAGGCCTTAAGAGAGATCAACTCTTCTGCTCATGCTAAAAGGGTGTGTGATCTACTTCATTGCACCTCCATAGAATTGGAAATCGTTCAATTAACCTGATTTAGGTGGCTAGCGCTCCGCAACTTTGCTTGTAAATATTTGTGTAAGGATATGACATTTGAGTCCTGCCTGTACGAGGATACAGGTAAACATAAACCAGATCACCTCCAATTTTCTCTCTGGCTCTTGGCCTTCGCTATTCCTCGTAAGACCTGTCAAAACGTGCATTATGGTAAATGCGATAGAGATATAAAGATGGAGATGCTCTTTCGGTGCGTTCAGGTTGGTCGTGCTACGCATGGATACAGGGCCGAAGCAGGAGCTACTTGAAAAGTCTTATGCCCAGCGCTGTTCTGTTTTCTGTTTGCATGGATTGTTTGCACGAGATTTATTGTGTGATTTTCAGGTCTTTGAATTGATGAGAAAGCAAGAAGAGACAAGGCAAGCTGAGGAGAGTGCACGCAAGGCTCAATACCATGCCTTACAAACTCAGCAGGAGACGGTATTAAATCCTTAGCACAAGGCTGACCCCTTTCCATCAAAATTCTCTCTCCCTGCCCCCTTGTGCAGGTTAGCGTCCCATACGACAATTGCTCGGCCAACGATCTTTGAAATGAACTTGGTGGCAGTGTGCAGTCACCACACATTCATGTGCCGATCTTTGCCATGTCTCCATCTGTCTTGAGTGAAACCCTACACTTCTCACAAGTCTTAGGTTAACCCCATGTCTTCACATGCCACTCTTTAATGACCTATCTCATCTCTGTCCCTCGTCCGCCCCCTTTCACCTCCTAATTTAAATCTGGCTACCTATTTATTAGTTACACTTCAGGTGTTTACCAGTTTGTGTCTGCCCTTCCTACTAACAAGGGTCAATGTATTGGGTGCAACCAGGAGAGGCAAAGAGTGATGTACGAGGAGCAGAGGAAGTTGGTGCAGCAACAGGCTCAGACCAAGGCTCAGTTGGCTCGGTATGAGGATGAACTCAGCCGCAAGCGCATGCAGGTGTGTTTTTACAAGTGCCTTCCCTCACTGTCTACTGAGCAGCAGAGCGTATGCTCTTACAGCGGATGTAGTTGGAATTGACTCGCAGTCAAATCTGGTTTGTTTACTTATTTCAAAGGCAGTAAACAGAAGCTTATCATTGCTTGTCAAACCCTGTTGGCGAAAACTTCTGCTTTCTTTGGACATCCTCAATTCTGGCTTCTACCCTCTTTCCATCTGTCATTAACACTTGTTCTGAACAGGCACACCATGAGGCACAAAAACAACACAATGCAGAGTTGGTGAAGATGCAGGAAGATGCAGCAGTCCGGCAAGAGCAGATTAGAAGGAACACAGAGGAACAGATTCAAGCTCAGCGCCGACAGACAGAAAAGGAGAGGGCAGACATTGAGAGGGAGACCATTCAAGTGAAGGCGATGGCAGAGGCTGAGGGGAGGGCCCATGAGGCCAAGATGTCTGAGGAGGTGAACCGGCGAATGCTGGCAGATCGTGCCAACATGGAGAAGGAAAAGTGGCTTGCAGCCATCAACACTACATTTGGCCATATTGGAGGTATTGTACACTGTCTTTTTGTCTTTCTATGCATGTCAGCTTGAACCAGTTGGGCCCAACTGCATGCATGGGACTCATTAGTCTCAGCTGTGCCATCGTACTCTTTAAGTGAACTTCCTGGGAGAGACAGAATCTGTTAGGCACCCTTTCATTGTCTTGTACTCCACATCGTACTGAGAGGGAGAAATAGTAAAGCAGGGGGGTTGGGGGTAGGGAAGAAAAGGTGAGTAGGACACAAGGGAAGGAATGGAGAGGGAAAAGGGAGAGAGAGTAAGATCAGGTGGATTGTATGTGCAAGGAAGGTGGGCTGAAGACTCTACTTTCGGACCGGGACAAACTTCTGGTCGCAATTCTTGGAGTTACTGCCCTTGCAGGTGGAGTGTACACCACCAGGTTGGTTGTCTTCTATCTGTTTTGCTCTGTAGCCCCCTTGGTTCCTCTCTTCTTTTAAGGGCCGCTTTCCATGTAAACGGGTCAGCCCGTTTTCTGACCTTTTGTAGGGGCAAAGCGGGTCCTGGGGTCTTGCAAACCTGCTTGCCATGTGCCTGTGAACACCCGTGACCTGTTCACGGGTCATTCCACACAAACCTCTGCAGAATACGGCAAGTTGGCTGCTCATGGGTCAGTGTCACCGGCTGAACCGGCATGTGCCAGTACTTGCACTTGTGTACCGTCTGCGCCTCTTTACTAGTGACTGACATGCTTGGCCTGCCGGTACAGCTTGTCAAGCTATCCCGACTGGGTGAGAGACTTGCTACATGGAAAGCTGAGCACGCCTTCGACATCAGGCACGGGTTCTGGGTCTTACATGGGAGGCTGCCCTAACTTCTTTTAGTAGCACAGCCCTCAGTTTCTTTTATTCCACCAATGTGGAGGGGAGTTTATTGCTACCATACAGTATTTCCTTGCCTTTTCTTCACAGGTCACTTCTGCCAATGATGTCAGTAATTTGTTCACAACATACGTGAGGGATGACACTTGTCGTAAGTCAGTCTTGCTGTTCTTACCCTGATCTGGTAGTCTCTTTCAGAGCAAGTTTACAAAAATAAACACCACATGTCAGAGACGGTTAGTAGCAGTTTCCATGTGAGGAAGTACAAGAATGTAAACTCGTAATCTTCTCAGGGGACAAAGAGATGAAATGTACTCTTGCTCAGAGTAAGTGATATTCTTAATGTTCTGCTTTATTGTCTAGTAGTTCCCCATTTTTCACATTAGGAAGTCTATTAAATGCTTGTGTGTTGTCTGGGGTTGTAACATTAATGAAGAAAAAGCTGAGCTCTAGAATTTTCGTTTCAGTGATGTTTGTGTTTGGAGCACATTAGGTCGGTTTTGCTTCCATGATTGCCCTTTTTTTTTAGTGCATTGTGTTGTAGTTGCTTCTTGATGATGACATAATGAAGTAAAATCCTTAGATGGGAGGCAGCTGTGAAGGAGTTGGTTTCTCTGCTGACATACTTGCCTTGTTTTCTGTCCCCCTCTGCCAGAGAAGGTGCCCGCCTGCTGTGGGGGTATGTTGATCGGATACTAGGGCAACCCACCCTCATACGCGAATCATCAAGAGGAAAATATCCATGGTCAAGATTCACCAACCGCCAGGGCGGAGCTGGGGAGGCATCAGAACGTACAAAAATGATGAAGAGTGCGAAGGGGTTTGGGGATGTTATCCTGCATCCATCGCTTCATAGTAGAATCTGTCAGCTTGCATCAGCAACAGCCAATACCAAACAGCACTCGGCACCTTACCGGAATATGCTCTTTTATGGGCCTCCAGGGACTGGCAAGACTATGGCAGCCAAGGAGCTTGCCCTTCAATCGGTAGGTTTACTTCTTCCCTAGGATTAAGGGAAAGTGGAGGTAGATAGCTGATTCCTCCATGTTAGTGGTACTTGACTGCAGTACCAACTGTAGATTTATGCATTTGTTTGTTAGAATGGTCCACAGCATGGGGAACTCTAGCTTGAATCAAGTTGGGCACATGTTTATATCTAGGGTTACCTCTCAAATGTGATCTCAAAGTTCATTAAGTTCTCACATAGATACAAACTCAAATAGTGCAGAGTCTCCAGGCGTACCCCCTCTGCCTTTTCTATTAACTGAATGAGCATGTTTGGGCAGGGCTTGGACTATGCATTGATGACAGGTGGTGATGTGGTGCCACTAGGGCCTACAGCAGTAACCAAGGTCCATGAACTTTTTGATTGGGCTGGCAAGAGCCGCAAAGGGCTTGTTCTCTTCATTGACGAGGCTGATGCATTTCTGTGCGAGTGAGTTTACTTTATCAGTTCTCTGTAAGCACTTTATGTATCCTCTACACAAATTTTATACACTTCATGGTCTTGCAGGCAAGTAGTGGGTGGGACCAATGTGGTTTTTGCTTGTGAGGATCATTGCCTTCAAGAAGAAGGTGGACTCCTGCTGGAGCAAGCGTAAATTATGGTGTTGCTTCTTCCCTGAAGGGCTACTCCCTTCTGTTTGGTGCTGTAAGTATAATATAAATGCAAACGTGCGCATTCCAGGCGGAACAAAGCGAACATGAGTGAAGCGCATCGTAGTGCATTAAATGCATTGCTCTATCGTACTGGAGATCAATCACGAGACATTGTTCTAGTGCTTGCCACCAACCGGCCCAGTGATCTGGATGCAGCAGTGACCGATCGTGTTGACGAAGTCCTGGAGTTCCCTCTGCCTGGAGAGGAAGAACGAATACAGCTTTTGAAGCTCTATCTGGAGAAGTACATTTCCCAGGCAGGGAAGCAATCCCAGGGATGGAAAGCCTGGCTAGGGGGCGAGCAAGACAAGATTGAGATTGAAGGCATTAGTGATGAGGTCCTCAAAGAAGCGGCTGAGAAGACTAGGGGATTTTCGGGCCGAGAGATCACCAAAATGATGGCCAGTGTTCAGGTGGATTTCTTCTACATTCAGTATGTTTCTCATGATCTGTATGCAGTAGATGTGCCTATGGCCTCTGGTATGAGTCGTAAATGCTAGATACTTGCCCACTGTGCACTTTTGCACTGTGCACGGTTGATTTAATCTCTTTTGAATACATCATCAAGCATAATGAAAGAGTCAGGGTCTGATGTTGATAACAGTAGTATTGGACTCCTGTTGCTTGTGTTTACCCGACAATGGATCCAAAGATGCAATCACTCGATACTCTTCATTGGTTGCAGGGAGCCATTTATGGAGGTCAGAAAAGTGTGTTGGATGCTGATTTGTTCAGGGAGGTGGTGGACTACAAGGTGGCTGAGCACTCACAGTGCCAGTGGCTGGCTAATGAAGGGATTTCAGAGTGACCTACATTTATTGTTCACAACTGAGGATCAAATTGGAAACCTTGCTCTCAAACGCACTGCATAAAATATTGGTTCACACATGACTTGGGAGACAGGCAACAACACTGCGTTTGAGAGCACAGTCAGGCTATCCGGAGCTAGGAGTTGGGGGGGAGACTAGAGTGGATGTATCAAAGCCCACACAGGTCATGGCCCCGAAGATGCTCACATAATAGACGCTCATTGAAGGTCTCTCCAGTCAATGCAATTAAGGTGGATTGGTGGGAACACGAGCTATGAGATTTTGATCTCTAATTTGTCAGATGGTCCCCATGAAGCCAAGAAGGTGCACATGTTTGTGTTTCCACCAGAAAAGAAGGGTGGAAAGAGGTTGATTAGTACCAACCACTTTAGACTTCAAAGGGTGCACATGTTTGACAAGAGCACCCTTCTTTTCTGCCATCATCTCAAAAACTTTAAACGAGTTCCGTGGCAATGTCGTACTTTTCATGATTGTGGATGACTCTACTTGAAATGCAAGCACTGGCTACCTGTGTAATCAGAATATTGTTAGTCTATGTTGGTCAGTAAGGTTCCAGGAGGGAGTTGTGTGACCTCCCCAAGACGATTAGTATAGGCTGTTTTTCCCGGAGTGCTTCTGGATTATAGCAGGGCATTTTCATAATCCGTCCAGGGGCAGTTGGAGCAGTGCAAACTTTCCTGGATTTTCAATGAATAAAGTATTGTGTCAGTGGGACAAAAGACAGGATGTTGCAACAGTTCTGACGGCCTGTGAGTACGCAGCCGATGACCAAATATTTCTGAAATAAAGTTTCTGGATTTGAAAATCGTGCCCTGAGGGGGACTTCAAAATCCAGGAAATGGGTTTGAACTTCATCTCTTACGTATTTCATCATAGACACCAGACATCACAGGTTGTTAGGACTGTTGCAACACTCTGTCTTTTCCCTTTGACACAACACTTTATGGAGGTCCATTCTCTCCTAGCCTAGAAATCTCCTTATTCATCCAAAGCGGCGATACTCATTCATCGCATAATTTTGCGGCTTAAAGTACCGTTAAACCGTTACAATGATAGTTCAGCTAGGGTTAGTTTAGGATGGTGGCCGCATCCTGCCCCTTCATTAAATCTAAGGCTGTGAAAAGGCGCCGCAGGCTTGGCCTGTCACGCCTCGCCACGCGGCATGCAACAGAAGCTAGGGCTTTTTGTATAAAGACGGCGCCCTGACATAGGTCAGGGGCGGTGTACTCGGGTGTTAGTATATATGTGAAACTGGTGAACAGGCAGTGGATGAGAGTTCATTTGTGTCAGATTCTTGTGTTGATCCTCCTCTCGTGCATCGCTCGCTCTTCTTGCTTACCCCTTCATTGTAAAAAGTTAGGAAATGAGTATATGCTTCACGCTCGTTTTGTGGTGGAGAGAAGCCGGGTAGCGTATAGACGTTTGGCATAGCATTGTTAGGTTGTTCGACAGATTCGCGCACTAATCTTTCTTGCATAGTTGCTCTCTAATCAATCTTGTCTGATGGCGGCTAGCCACCTTGCAACGTTTTCTCCTGCTGCTGCGTTTTTGCTTTCTTACCCTGCTCATTGTGTTGTGTTGCAGGTAGATAGCCTCAGTGCGTAGTACTAGTTGTGTAGCACGTAGAGAGGGAGAGAGTCTTTCGGTGCAGGTTGATTTGGTGTTTGCGATTGAGACTAACCCTGCCTTGACGGTGTCGACTGATCCTACTACTGCTAACCCTACTAATCGTGCGCTGCTTGGCATTGTTGCCTCGCCAGTGTCACCTCTGCGTGAGCCTAGCACTAATGGTCCCAGTCTTGTCGTGCATTTGAATTCATCTAGCCCTAGATATGATGCTGATATGAATGAGGCAGAGACCTGGTCACCGAGAGACGAGAGGTTGCCCAGCTCTTTAGATAGTTGCAATCCAGAGTATTATAATTTTGACAATTTTTACGATCCAGGTCCTGATTACGTTTGCCCGAGAGAACGACAGAGGGAGTTTGAGAGGGACATTGAACGTTCTCGAGAGTATGATGAATCGTTAGGTGAGTTGCTTCCAGAAGATGTTAACTGCCTTGAGAGGTTTGAGGAGTCTGTTCGAGAGGATGCTCGTCGTTTGAACAGTCATCACGAGGCGATCTTTGCCCAACCAGGAGCAAGCTCTGATTTTGGCAGACAAAGTGCGTTGTGCCAGACCCGAGCTATTGTGGCTGTCAGGAACTCCCTACGCTTGCGGCCAGAAGTTTTCAAAGCTTACCTTCTTCACCATCGGCAGTTAGCCTGGGAAGCTCTGGGCCTACACCTACCTCTGTCCATCCGTCGTGAGTCGGGCCTGTGGCAGACCTCTGAACAAGCGGAAGGTTCTTGGCTGTCGCTGTTGCTGAAGGCTCTGGTGCCTTGCTTCTACGGGCTCTTCGATTTCATTCTAGAGTTTGTCGGTGCAAACCCACGACCGTCGATCTGGTGGATGGTCTCGTAGGAAGCAGTTTGAGTGTGCACCCCGATCGAGCCTATCAAGATTCAGATGACAAGGTGATGCCCGGGTGGGAGGTGTTGTTATGGATCGAGATTCAGTCTGAATTCGATGAAGACCGGAAACAATATCCAGAAAGTACAGCATGGAGAAGAGAAAAGAGCTTACACCAGAAGGTAAGCAAGGCCATAGCCCAAGTACAAAAAGGAACACAAATACCTTCTGGAGATCCAACTCCAGATAATCAAATCAGACCAACCACAAAGAACCCAAATGAGACCACGGAGACAGCATTGGCTGAAGTAATATACCAGACCAAGACACAAATCACAATTGGATAATTATTGAAAATTGCCCCACACTGCAATAAAACATTATTTCAGGCAATTGAAGCATTGACCGTTATTACTCGGGAGACCGTGGTTAACACAGGCCCAATCTCACCACGATTGGGGAAGTCAGACTCTCACGATCAAGAAAGGAGCAGAACAAATCATTATCACCACGAAACAACGAGGTACAATTCCACAAGAGAAACGACCTTGCATAGTGGAAGAGTATGACTGGTCTAGTGGACTGTCGGATGAAGAAGAAGCTACAGTGTATGCAGCGCATCCACAGTTAGAACCCATTGGACAACTAGTGGTCAAGCATACCACGACAATACGGTGCCACATGGTGAACACCCAAGGAGAAACAAGCACACCAATAACAGAAGATCCTGAGGAAGAAGCTATGGACACACCTCAGCACCCCGCACAGTTCTATCAAGAAAAAAAAAAAAAAAAAAAACATTAGCATCAGTGAAGTACCTGCCACGATTGCTACCATCGGACAGGAGATTGCCGGATGGACAGTGACGGAAGAAACTCAATTGATTCAAGTGAATCTGGGAACAGTGGAAGAACCACATATAATACGAATAATTGTTGGCCTTGAAGAATCATTTTACAAGAAGCCACTGCACTATTCATTGAATACAAAGATGTATTCGCTTGGAACTACAAAGATTTGAAGGGCATACCTCCCAAAATTTGTCAACACCGGATTGAGTTGGAAGTTGACACCAAACCAGTTCGTCAAAACCGATACAGAATGAACCCCAACTATGCAGCTAAGGTTTGGGAAGAAATCAAGAAATTACTAGATGGAGGATTCATATACCCAGTAGAGACCTTGGGGGGTGCACTCTTTATAAAATGTCTGTATCACGTGCGTTCGCCGCCTAATAAAAAAACCTCCTGTATACAGGTCCTTGGATCATTTATACCCCCTCTGTACATACATTTTGAAGATTATAAAACCCCCTCCTGTAAACATATAGAAATTTGTAATTTTTTTTTAAATTACCGCCTTCTGTATGTATATTTTCCTTTTCAATAATTAAAAAATACCTCAAATATGTATATGTATGTTTTTATATTATATCAAGTTTATTCATTTAAAAATAGAATAAAATCTAATTAATTAATTAAAAAAATCTGTTTGCCCTCGATAAAACTTGTTGTGGAATCTCACTTTGAACAATAATCAGATGCAGAGAGGAAAGGGACATTGTCAATGCCCGATGTGCAAGAGGCCTGAAGAAAGTTTCCATTTTCTGATATACAGTCCTGGGTATTTCCATCAGAGAGTGACCCTCTTGAAGACCATCAAGACCTAGTCACTGCACCTCTGTTCATCAACTAGGACAGTTTCTGAACTTGTTCTACAGTTTCACCTTCGCAAGGTCCAATTATGTTCAAAACCTACTGTTGAGAATTCCTCTCCAAAAAGAGATTTCGTGCGCCTTTGTTGCCACTGTTGGAGTCCAACCTGACTCGCAGCTGACAGAGTTCAATACATTCAATTAGGTGACAAGCATTTCATTTCACCAATACTCCCCACATGAACAAACACCATTTTGGAAGTGGTGAAAGCGGTTTGCATCCCGTACAACAATCTCTTGCTTAGCTATCTTTGAGATGAATTTGGTGGTTGTGTGGCAATCACCACACATCCGAAGATTCCTGATGATCCCCAAAGACATCCCAGAGGGTGTGTTGATAAGCCCAAAAACAATGGCCAGCTTCTCATTGTGGTGGCAAAGAGACGATTCTTTAAGCTCTTCCTCAACATCATGCAATGCAAAGCGGGCTTCACCCCTTCGCACATCATTTGCTCATAGGTCTCCAAAGCCTCCATCCCGCGCCCTTGCTGTGCATATCCTGCAATCATCGCACTCCACGACAGCACATCTCGTTCAGCCATACCGTCGAACACTCCCTTCATACATGTCCACGAGGGTATTGTTCATAATGACATTTGATACAATTGCAAATCTGACAATGTCGCCATGGACCTCTTTGCCCTTTTCCAGAGCTGACAGGCTTGCACACGCATTGCAAATGTACACAAACGTGATGTGGTCGGGCTTCACCCCTTCCCCCATCATTTGATCATAGGTCTCCAAAGCCTCCATACCACATCCCTGCTGTGCATACCCTGCAAGCACCGCACTCCACGACACCACACCTCGTTCAGCCATGGAAACTCCCTTCGCATCCTTAATGCACCCACATTTGGCATACATGTCCACCAGGGGAGTGTTCAGAATAGTTTTAGCTCAGAACGTGACAGACACAATAGATTCACCAATCTATTATGCAAGCAGATTGCTGACATTCGTTGAAAAGAACTATAGCACCACAGAAAAGGAGGCATTGGCAATGATTTATTCTGTTCAGAATTTTTGGCATTATTTACTTGGCAATCGCTTTAAGTTTATTGTTGATCATCAGGCTTTGGTTCATTTGGCAAATCGACCACTAGCTAGTGGCAGGGTTGCTCGATGGTTATTACTTCTTCATGAATATGATTTCGAGGTTGTTCATAAGCCTGGAAGATTACATGTTACAGCAGATCATCTGTCAAGACTTACTACTGGAGAACCAGCAACAGGAATAGAGGATCAACTTCCCGATGCATTTTTGTTTGCTGTTCAACCAGAACCACAAAAAGAAAGATAGACCCTCTAGACGCTCTGGGAGTATTCCAAGGAGACTATGACCTTCCAGACTCGCTTAAGTTGATGGATGACATAGATGAAGAAGAAGACTCATCAGATAAAGACGAACCCCTTGTAGAAGGACCAATTATTGAGGAAGAGTCAGATCCAGAAGAAGAAGATGACAAGGAAAACAAGGAGCCAAATGATCAAGAATTGGCCAATATTAGCATTGGAACTTATGCAGTCACCAAGGAGGAACCAGAAGACATTCGAAATCAAGATCAAGATCCAGATGATTGACAATGGCCAATCAAATACTATCTGAACACAAGAAAATGTCCTGAAGACTACACCAAAGATGACAGGAGAAAGCTTTTAATGAAAAGCAAGCCATACACAATTATCAGAGGTATTCTGTACAAAAAAGGAATTGATTCTATAATGAGAAGATGTGTGAACAAAGTGTCCAATGTTTTATGTCAGAATAATCATTTTGGAACACCCCAAAAATACAATGATAAATTAAAAATGGTCCAGAAAGAAATGACACAGTTGTAACTACAAGCCAAAACAGTGATCCAAGAATTACATGAAGGAATGGCAGGAGGACACTTCAGTTCAGACCTGACAACAAAGAAGATATTACTAGCTCAGGTTACTGGTGGCCTACTATTTTCGGAGACACTTATGAACACTGTGGCCAACAGTGTGATGTTTGGCAGAGAATGGGACCAGTAGAAAGAACTGGAAAATGAGCGATGCACCCAATATTACCAACAGAGCCATTTCAGCGTTGGGGGCTAGACTTCATGGGACCCATTAAACCTCCAGCAAGATATACACAGAACCAATACATTTTCATAGCCACTCATTACACTACCAAGTGGGTAGAGGCCAAGGCATTAAGAGACAACACTGCCAAGTCAACAACCAGTTTCTAAAATGAGAACATCATCACACGATTCGGTTGTCCACTAGAGTTTGTCAGTGATCAAGGATCACATTTTATGAATGATGCCATAAAAAGCCTGACAGAGGAGTTCATGATTGTGCACCACAAAGAGTACCGCTTATTACCCTCAGGGTAATGGCCAAGCAGAATCTACCAACAAGATTTTGTGCACTATCTTGACTAAGATAGTGAATGCCAATCGCACAGATTGGGACACCCAAATGAACACGGCACTATGGGCATTCATGACATCATACAAGGTGACCACGAAACATGGTGTATGGAGCAGAAGCACTGATACCAATTGAATGTATGGTACCCACACTACGAACCTCGACTCATGAACGATGGGGTCTGGAGGAATCACTGCAAGTCAGGGAACATGAATTATTCCACTTGGAAGAAGTTCGAACAGACGCTGCAGATAACATGGCACAAATTCAAGAGCAGCGGAAAAAGAGAGTATCAGAAGGGAAAGTAAAATCTTTCCAAGATGGAGAAATAGTTTTATGGCTACCAAAGATCAAGAAGATTAAACTGGGGGGGAAGTTGAAAATGCCATGGATGGGGCCTTTTCAAATAAAAAAGGTACATGATAATGGATCTGTTGATTTACAGATCCTGGAACAAGAATTCGTGGGACGAATAAACATCAACAAGTTAAAGGGCTATAAGGGGATACACGACCGAGCCCTCATCCATGATTTATATGCCAACGAAGAAGATCAAATGATAGATGAAGAACGAGAAAGCTCCAGCGCTTTCTACATCCATCACGACACCACGGTGAATCAGCAAGTATTGAAAAAGGTGGCAATACGAATTCAGGGCACAGCCGCTTTACGACCACCACGAATTTGGAGCATGGCATTACCGCCGCTTATACCGTACGGAGAACTGTGGCCATCACGCATGCCCTACAGAAAACACCAACGAAAGAGAATCAAGCACATCCAGAAAAAGGATGAGATCCATCCAAAACCGTTACCAGAAGCCAAGTGCTTCTTGGTAAGTGTGGGCCTGGCAATTAAAGCTAACTGCGCTTTAAAACCAGGTGGACAGCTCATCAAAATTACCTCCACAGGAACTTCTCGGGAAAAGCAAACGAAAGCCCAAAAGGCAAAACCCCTACTTAAACCCCGAAAGGCGTTCTACATTTCCTCTTCCGCGAACTGGAAATTGCTGTATACACAAGTTCCAGTGCGCTTTATACTGCTGTTGATACAGGAATTGATGATTCAATTCCTTACAACAAGAGCAAGACTAAGGGAAATGGCAGGCATTAAGCGGAAGACACCAGGCCCTTATGCGCACGTGGGATTCAAGATCAGTCCAGCCTTGAGGAGGATTGAGCAAGATGCAGAAACGCAGGAAATACTCGACAGTCTTGGCCTGCGGTATTTCATCAATACCCTGGATTGGAATCTCAAACACGACAAGCTATGCAGGGAGTTCTTGGAGAATTACAACACCAATACTCGGGCCACCAACATTCGCAACACACAGATATTACTGATGGAGCAGTACCTAGCAGAGGTGTTTCATCTTCCCAATCAAGACGTCCCAGCGCACAGCAGCAAACTACCTAGGTTTACCATCACATATCTGTTTAAAGATCTCACGCAAGCGGATCAGGGCTACACATGTAGTCAAAGCAAAAATCCAGGCTTTCAGAAGAGAAGTCCAGTGCTTAGCACGTTGCTTTGCCTTAGGCAAAACCATAGCTATTGCACTAATGAACTGCTCAACTAGGTGTTGATTTGCCTCAACGGGCAAATCGTGAATTGGGCAGGGTTCTTACTGAAGAAGCTGATCTAAGAATTAACCCAACTGACAAAGAAGAAAAACCAGTCGACAACAACCATGGTAACTCCCCTACTTCTGCAAATGATCCGACACACCGTGCATTTGACACCAGAAGAGCAAGCAACATTAGGAGTCATGCAGCGGGCACACACGGTGGAGGAGGAAGGAAGCGAGATGGCATCAGGGCAAGATGAGGAAGAACAACCATTGGAGGGAGAGGGCGAACTTGCAAAGAGGGCCCGAATCGACGAAGTGACAATGAGCGCAATGGTAGAAGACCTCTTCAACTCGACGGCTGATTATACACTGCAGAGAGAAAGAGAGAATCAACAGCCAGAAGGAGGGGACAAGCAGCAAGCCAATGAAGTGACACCTATGGAAATTGCCACTGCCAACACAGAAATCCAGCAGACAACACTTGCAGAGGTCGCACAACCAGCCATAGTTGTGCAGCAACAGCAGGTGGTACAAGCAACACAAGGTCAGCAGCAGCAAGACAATAATTCTAATTTGGAATTATTACTCTCACAACAGCAGGTCCTAGACACAACAGCATGGGACACAGGATTGGAGGAAACCCCAACAAACGCAATTCTCCAGGCAATACACACCTTAAGCCAGACAACATTCAAGATGAACAAGGCCAAAGATTACATAAGCCCGGAGAACCTTCCAATGATTATGGATCACCTCAAAGAAAAGCACCAGAGGGAACTTGCAGCAACACGTACTATTTGTAACCATGAGGTTACAATTGCAGCTTTGGAGGCAAACGCAGAAACTGGAGACACAACATGTACAGGCAGATCTCGATGCAGAGAGAGAGAGAGAGAGAGATCCAGAGCCATGGAGGAGGAAGTAGTAACCCTCAAAAAGCAGCTTCACGAGACTAAGTCACAAGCAAACAAAATTATGGAAAACAATACTATACTACTGAGAGAGAGAAAAAAGACAGAGAATAGGCTATTCACAGCCACTACAGAGAGGGACATTGCCCTAGGCAATGAACAAGAATGGAAGCAGCAGCTGGAGAAGCTGACACTTCAAGCAGGACTGGACGCAGCAGATGCAGCCTTAGCACGGGCATGGCTAAATGAAGAAACTCAACACGACAATGTTGCAGCAGATGAAGGGCCAATTGGCAAAATTGGTGACAGATATTCATGAGGAATACCTGCCACCAATTCCAGAGCAAGAAGAATTAGTGGATGAGGATGAGCAGGAGGAACAAGACCACGAACAAGGACATGAAGCACAAATTCAATCAACAACAACAACACCAGCACAAACCCCACCAGCAATACAACCACCACAGCTTCAACAGACACCGGTACAAGCCACAGCAGGGCCATCCACACAAGAGATAAACCCCCTCCCATTGCCAAGCATTCTTGTGGCATCGACTTCAATAGCAGTGGATGATTTTCAAATGATGCCATGCAAACAGGATGGGGAGTGGCTAAAGTATTCAGAGGAATACTTTAAGACGATGATAGTCCCAGCCCACCAAATTCCAGAAATGGTGGAGAAGGTATTCAAGGCCTTAACCCCCTGCAAGTAATTGGGCCAATTGCATTTGCTCAATCAAATGCTCATACCTTCGAGATATAAGATGAGGCCACTGGGCAAGGAGGAAACATGGTCAGGGCAAAATTGGTAGAATTCTGGCGCCAAGCTCCCCTGGAATATAAGGAACTGGTAGCTTACATGTGGGCAGTGGGACAGTTGAAGATCAACCCAACCCCAGCAGTGGATGTAGTAATGGGCTGCCCAAACTTTTCTATTGGCAGCTACTTGTACAGGATATTCGTCACACTGAGGGGAAGCTGGCAGCGGTATGAGAGTATTGACAAGGATACTCACTGGGAATTACCCAAATTCCATCCACCAGAGAGAGTCTCGGGCACTTCAGCATATATAAACAGACCACTGTATGCTGAAGCATGGCGCCAGGCAAAGGATCATTTCACACTGTTGGTACTGGATAAAGGCCGCCCCTTCAAGGAGACAAGGACACAGGCAGTTAACTGGTTAATGTGCAGCAGGGCGACCAAAGACATCATCCTTCAAATTTATGCTTAGATGCTTTCAGCTTTGATTTGTCGGGCATTTGGTACACGAAGGAATACCGTATGACCACGTCCCTCGACAAATCAACTTAGTTGTTCACACCACTTGTTGACAACATGGGCGTCAATAGCGTAGGTGGCGCATGCTCAAAAGAGCCATTTACAGCCTGCGGTCATTAATGACCGTAGCCTAACTGCCTATGCAACCTAAAAGGTTTGCCAAAAAAGTGGCCCGTGGCCCGTGCTCGTGCTCGTGACTTGTGGTCGTGTGCCTATCGTGGTACACGGCTCACGGCCCCTTACTAATCCTCCTACTAGTAAAGCCTATGCTACCGTGGCCGTGTGATATCGTGGTTCACGGCCCACGGCTGCTACACTACCCACTACTGCTCCCGTGGATATCCCCCCCCCCCCCCCCTCTCTTTTGAAATTGTGTCCGCACAATTTCGTCAATTTCTGTATTTGTTCTGTCGTTACGGGGGAATGTAGGCTGGTGGCATGCCCGTCTGTTGGTTGAGAAGTGCCCTCCATGTTGATGATGGTCTTGGTGGCAGCTTCTAGTTCATGTTGTCATTACTGTCTGGCGCATCATGTGGCTCGTGTATGGGCCAGCTTTCGTCATCCGGGGTCCAGGTGATACCCCGTCCCTGCGTACCATGTCAATCTTGGTGGACAGAGTTTCTCGGTAAGTAAGCAGCTCCTCCTTGGTCAGTCTAAGGACTTAAGCAGCAGCATGGATGTTGATTTGTGGAACGGTAGTGTTCCCACTGCCACTAACGATTACTATGTAATCTTTCTATAGACATACCGTCGGACAGCCTCTGTTGAGTGCCTTGGGAAAATGGGCTGCACTGTTGAAAACCCATTTTTCCGCCACAACACCTGCAACAAGCAAATCACACACCTAGCACCCTCCCCTTGACTGATGCATAAGTCTATAGTCCAAGCTAGCAGCTCCCTTGGCTCTTCGAAGCCTTAGCTCCGCAGCTTCTCTCACTATGTGACCCCTTTACTCTATATATAGGTTCTATCCCACACCAATTGTGTACTCTCTTTACCCTCTAAGCAATGCAGCGACTCTTTTACTGATATCATGTCACTTTATATTCATCTCTCCTCCAACGTAACACTACCTCACAATGATCACTTCCGACTCCTTACAAACACTTACCACGCCCACGACGGTTATCTTGTTCATCTCACCAGCAGATCGCGATGCCACTGCCAAGACACACACAAGCCTACCCTGCCCGACTCCCCCTCACACACTCTCCACTCTCGACACCCCCACCCGCTTGTACCCCGATTGACCCACCCACTCCGTCCCCCCTACACCCTCCACATGGTTGCATTACAACCCAGCCACGTCCCCCACCCAAATCAAATTAAATCTCCCCGTCGTCCACAACCGACACTTCAATATCCTTACACCAAAATCCACACGGATACATCATTACCCTACTTAGAGAATTTCATCCATCCTGTTCCACTAAGTACAATACTCATCTCATGACTTATACGTTCATACCCCCGCAACACTACACTCAACCCAAACATTCATCTCCCCTTCTCATCCTCAATCCACCAATACACCACATACAACGCATATACGCTATACTTTCAGGACAATACGGTCTCACTCAAACCAGCATATCAACATCTATCTGACCACTTCATGCCATTTCTCACCAACTCACCTATCACCCAACCCGCAACCACATACCCAATATCCACTTTTGGCCTCCCTACTTGTGACTTCCCTGCCCTTGCCCAAGCTACCTCCGAACTCACCCAATACCAGCCGTTGCCAATGTCTGTGCCAGCCTCGCAGCCTGGGAGATGGGCAAGGAGGTCCATGCTGACATTCAAAAGGCTGGAATTGTGCCAGATACCATACTAGAAACTGCCTTGCTTGACATGTATACCAAATGCGGGAACATTGAGGAGGCCCGTCAAGTGTTTGACAAGATAGCCCAACGCAGTGTGGTCTCATGGAACGCAATAATTTCAGGATATGCCCAGCATTGGTGTGGTAGGGAGGCTTTGGAGATCTACGAGCAAATATACAAGAAAGGGTGACACCCAATCAAGTCATGTTTGTTTGTGAGTGGCAGTATGGCTGCATCATCGGAGTTCCCTCGCCGGGAGCATTCCTTTGAGTATCGGGTGATCGGACTCTATCACATCATTTCCAGCACCAGGACTGGTGACGTACGTGGCCCCGAGGCCACAATGATTTGCAGATTGATGCGACGGCGCATCTTGACCATTGTAGAGGAGGAGGCAGTGTTTCACGTGAGCATGAGCAGAAAATTTTGTGAGCACAAGAGGTATAATACTTAATTTTGGAGAATATTCCCCTTAATTCTGAGCCCGAACCTAACCCGAACCTAACCCAAAGCAAAAACCCTGCCTCCCTGCCATAGACCCCGACGTCGGTCGTAGTTCCGCGCAGAACTGCAGATTCAAGCAGGAAGGATGAATCCGCGGAATACACGCGTCTTCCGCGGTAATACAAGACCATACATTCTGGGTGGGGAGGAGGACAGGAAAATGGAGGACGATGGAATTGGATGAGAGTGATTTGGAATATCCAACGTAGAGCATGCCCCCATGCACTGCGGCGGGTATTCCATCTCACCGCCTTCCAATGTACCACCACCTGGAAGTGAATATCACCTATGATATATATACATGGGATTGAAGTATCTGCAAACGATATGGGATAATGCAAGCGGCCGGACCAGGAAAAGAGATGACAAACCATATGGAAATCCCAGCCGAACTGCGCTTGAAATTAATGATTTGGTTTGGAGGAACGTTGGAGTTAATTTGACAAGAAAGGATGGTAACGTTTGGGAATATGTTACCCGCACGCCCGCAGTTCCGCATGGAACTGTGTGCCAAAGCGACACAGGAAAATGTTGGGCCTCAGTTACTCGCACGCCCGCAGTTCCGTGCGGAATTGCGTACGGTCAACGCGGTACATGAGAATGTGGGGTCTGTTGGGACATTGAATACTGGAATATGTGTAGTTCCGTGCGGAACTGACATGTATTAATAGACCCGCCTGTTGACCTTGCACTTTCCACCTCCCGCAATTCCGCATGGGATGGCGAACTGGAAGAGACGGCAACACTAGTTGACCAAGAGAATGACCCTGTTCGAGCCGACATCTTGTTCAACAACACTGAGCATGCGAATTTGTCCATGAACGGTGGCGTTCCGGTCAGGGGGGCAATGGAGAAGTCCCCTGCCTTCTTCCAAACACTAACCTCACTGTCGGCACAGGTAATTCTATGATCGCAGCCACTTTCTGCAGCCGGCATTTGTTGGCCTTCTCCAACGATAAGGAACTGCTGGAGAGCAAGCTAAACGGACTACATGTCGAAGTGCACTTGGACTTGAGTGGGAAGGCTACATGACTCTTCTCCAAAGCTCTGGACTTTCGACTATGCTCTGTATGCACTACTTACGTTGTTTATCACCTACCCGCACACACCTTATGTTAGACACCCCTACGTACTCTGCACCTTCCCGCCTGTCCACCAAATAATACCTATGGGCACTGCCCAGCTCCATCTCCCCGACCCCTGCTATGCTTCCGTCAAGATACTCATAATATAAGTATGCCCAATCTGTCTACCCCCTATATAGTGCATATCTATGTCTCATTATTCCATATACCGCCAACTACACCCAACCCTGCACCACACTGGCCTCACTATTTCCATACGAGTCACCGTTTGTTCTCTCTATATGCTGCAGTTCCAGAATCAACAAGATACGCTTACCACATGTCATGCTGCTCAGCACAAGCTCATGGTTTCTGCTACACTCAACGACTACTCAAGTCAAACGGTCTTTACTGGAAAGACTGTCACATGAGATATTTGAATTTCCTTGTGCAAATAAATTACGCATACCAGCTCCTTGAGCTGCTTACATTCTTCCACATCTCCTATCAGCTCCTTGAGCTACATACAAATTTACACAGATACTCTCACTCCCTGAGCTGCTTACATTCTTCCACATTTTCTATCAGCTCCCTGAGCTGCACACAATCTCACACACCTACTTACAACTCCCTGACCTGCTTACATTCTCTCACAATCCCTACCAGCTCCTGGAGCTGCACACAAACTCACACATATACTATCAGCTCCCTGAGCTACAGACTACTACAAACAAGAAGACCCAGCTCCCCGAACTACCTCTATCTCTACATACCTACAAACGGATACACTCATGTCAGGTTTACGTGCCCAGATACGCATTACATGTACATGACCAGACATCCAGTACCCATATCATTGACACCCAATAGCAACCGCGTATACTTCCCTATAATCAACCCTCTCCTTACATCATCTGCTATGAGACCCAACAACGGGTATTCCCCTATAATCAACCGTCTGTCTACATCACCTACGGTGTGCCCACATTCTGCACCCACACTGCTACACCTGATCTATACGCTACTCTACAAAACAATACCCCACCCCCCATACCGTATACTACCCCGTACAAAAATACCCAGATCCCCCAAACACATACTACACTTGTTAGAGGACTGTCTGGGACATAGGCACTTTTACGGGATCTGTGGGGTACCCTTAATTTTTGCACAGACTGAGACCAACAGGAGCCTTAGGGGTGACAACAGCACACTTTAGGGGGGGGTTACACAGCCCGTCACAGCCAACACAGCCCGTCACAGCCAACACAGCTCGTCACAGTCCGACACAGCTGACACAGCCCAACACAGTCGCACAGCCAGTCACAGCTTGACACAGCTGTCACGACCATAGGGAACGGATAGCAGGACAATGAACGACTGTGGGGAACAACATCTGCGAATGGAACATGTTAGTTCACGGATGACGGTTAGTGAGGGAAACGGTTAGAACAACGGGTAGGAAGATAAAGCCATGAACAAGGACTGGAAAATGATCACTTCTTGGGGGGACTTCGGACATCACTGGGGGGAAATGAGGCAGAGAGCGCATCTCTGAGCAGAAAGAGGGAGAGCACGGAGTAGGAGGAGGACGATCTGTTGATGCTTGATGAATGCAAGCAGTAGAGTTGTAATGTAGAGCAGATTAGAGACTCCATGGCTTCAGCCTGATACTTGATAGATATTAATCTGATACATACTTCATACTCACACTGTGTAGAGAGATCTGAGTGAAGCTGTGGAATGAATGGATGAGTTGATGGAATCCGATAGATTGCTGAAGCAAACTGATACTTAATTACCAACAGTAAAGTAACTAGCTAACATGAATGCGGGAAGGAAAACAAATAGGAAACACCCCCATTATACACTAGTTGTAGGTCATGACTGATTGTTCTGAGCGGGTTGAGTGCTTAGAGATTTCCAACTCTTCTATCTTGGAGTTTCCGCCTCGGATAGCGAAGGGATGGGTGAGTAAAAGCCGCGCGACATTTGGCGACCATACTGGGGAACTGGGTCATGAACAACCAGATGTGATAGGCATCTGGTGGGATCATGGTGGTTGGAGAATTAAAGAATTTGATGTGAATCAAATTCCTTGTGAAACTGAGAATGAAAGATTGTCCAAACGATTCTTTCAGAGGTTCTTGGAATTGCCAGACGGTTGTAAAGAAAACATTCTTAAGAGAGTGCATGATGTTGATCCTGAATGGGGTCTGGAGAAAGGAGTGATAAAGATTTATTAGGTGGCCTGTAGAGGAAGAGCACATTGGTTACCAACACTGGTTTATGAGATAGCATTGCTATCCATTAAGCGAGTAGAGTTTGAAGGCTGGGAGGAAAGAAAGGTGAATGTTTTTACTCATATGCATAAAGAGCTTGTACTGGTAAAGAATTGGATTCCCAAAGGATATTTTGTGGATCAAACTCACACCAAGAACAGCTTTCCAGACTTGTTTGCCATATGGTTATATGGTAACGGAGACTTCTAGTATAGCCAAGGGTGCATTGAAGCTTGAAAGAAACCCAGGCATATATGAGAGATATTACAGAAGAGAGTTTTGGTTATTGCCACATTAAAAGAAATGAAAGACATGGGACATGAGTGATGAAAGAGAAGCTAGACGCCAGAGATATTCAGCAAAAAGAGAAAGCTATCTGAAAGCTAATTATCCATATCTTTGGGAGAGAGGAATAGACATAGGGGAATCATCTGGACCTCTCACACCATTAAGATCATAGAGTACATCACCCATACCGGAAGAACTAGAGTTGGATGCCACTCCTTCTTTTTCTTTGCAAGAAAGATTAAGGGAATTGGTACGGGAAGAAGATCAATCACGAGGTGAAAGATCTGAGGTACATCCCTGGATAAAAGATTTGACAGAAATCTTTGATAAGAGTTGGCATGGAACACCAAAAGCAGGAACTCCAGTTTCTGAAGCGGAAGGTGAAGAAGGAGGAGAGGATGTGGCAGAGCCAACGGAGAGTTCAGACTCTCCAACACCATTGCAGTTGAGTTACATGAGTGAAGAAGAAACCCAAGGGCAGAACTTGGAGGATGAAAATAGAGAGAAGAAATTGGAAGAAGGAAGGAGTATGAAGAAGTAGACCCAACAGCTGAGGTTGAGACTACAACCAGGACATCCCAACCCGTTGGACCTGGATCAAGTGGAGCACTTGGATCACAGGCCAACGAAGGTGTCGGCTCAGGGGGATCAGGCGGGCTGCCTGGATCTGGCTCTGGGGGGACAGGGAGTGTGGGAAGTAGTGCAACTGGAGCTGGGAATACTGTGAATATCGTGGGGCCAGTAGCAGGGAGTGCTCGAGGGCCACCACTTGGTGGAAGATCCACCACAACAACAACAGGTCCTGAAGGACTAGCACCAGCAAGGGTGCAAGCACCTATCAGTGGGCAGAAGGTAGGGCCACAGATGGCGTTACAACCAACACGGGCAAAACCACCTTTTCCAATATATTCAGGAAAAGGGGATCCCGATGTACACATTAGCCAATTTGAGCACATGTGTATAGTGAACAATGAGAATGGCGATGATGCCAAGATGAGATTGTTTCCTTCTTCACTTATCAAGAAAACAAGTGAATGGTATGCAAGATTCCTTGATAATCATTTCCTAACTTGGAATGGCTTGAATACAACATTCCGAAATAGGTTCAGGACAAGTAAAACTGAGGATGAAGTGTATGGAAGTTTACAACAGTTAAAGCAAAAGAAGCATGAAACTGTTGAGGAGTATATGGAAAAGATGGAATTGATGATGAAAAAGCTGGCTGCTGTACCAGCACCAGGTTTACAGAAGACTTGGTTTGTGAGTGGACTAAGACCAGAGTTGCAGAAGAAAGTGGATATGTTACCCCATAATACAGTGGAGGCGGCATTTGAAACTGCAAACAGAATTGAGCAATTGGGAATGCTCAGGAGAGAGAAAAGGGATGATGAGGACTCTGAGGATGTGTCAGATGAAGAAGAAGAGCAAGAACTGAAAAAGAAGAGTAAGAGAAATGAGAAGTTGAAGAGGGATAACTACGAGAAAAGATTAGAAGAAATCTTGAAGAAGTATGCCACAGAGGCTGCAACACATTGGAGGAAGGGTGTTTGGTGTGCAAAGTGCCAGAATGAAGGCCATACCACCACTGAATGCCACATGAAGGAGAAACACTGTACTATCTGTAAAATGGATAACCATTCTACTGATTATTGTTACTACAACAGAAGGACAGCAGCTAGAGAACCTAGGCAAGTAAGGGTGCATCAAGTGCAGCCCCAGCCAAGAAGAAACATTGATCAGCTATGGTATGCATAGTGGTTATAACAATGGCATGGAAGGGAGAGGTAATTCAAGAGGGAATTACCAAGGAAATTCCAGAGGCAACTATCAGGGTAATCCAAGGGGGAATTACCAGCCCGGGAATCAGGATTACAGAAATAATCCAAGAGCAGACCAGGGCGAGGACCCAATGGTGAAGAACTATGTTACTATTGTAATCAGCCAGGACATCGCAAGGCAGCCTGTTCATTCTGGATTAGACACCAGAATGAGATGAGAGCTCCTGTGAATGAGGGCCCAGTGGTGGCAGCTCACATGGTTAGGCCATGTGTTGTACCAGAAGTAAGTACAATGATAGTAACAAGAAGCAAAGCCAAACTAATACCTCTAGTAGTTGAGGAAGATGATGATAATGAAGGTGGCAGTGATATGCCTGAAGATGATGAGGCTTGGAGAGATGAGAAGGAACTGCACAAGGAAGTGGCAGATACCATAAGGGAAATGCAGAAGAGTACTGATATTCCTGTGGCAGATTCCTCTGATTCTGATGGAGAAGAAGAATGAGTGAGGATGAAAGGAAGAAAGAAGATGCAGACATGCAAAGTAATGAAGGGACTTTGGCTGACGTAATATGCCAGACCAAAGAGAGATTACCATTGGACAGCTATTGGCTGTGGCACCTTATTGTAGACACAGGCTGTATCAAGCAATCAATCGAATTGCCCAGGAGACAGGAAACACAGACCTGAACAGCAAGGTGACCAGTTATAATGTGAAGCCGGAAGGGCGAGAAACAGTCATGGACTTTGATGATTCTATGCCAGTAATCCAATTGAGAATTGGAAGCACAGAACTAACTGATGTACTGATAGATAGAGGCTCTGGAGTAAATATCATGACAGACCAATTAAGAAAGAAGCTTGGTCTAAGTAACATGAAACCAACCCCCATTTACAGTAACAATGGCAGATCAAAGGAGTGTACAGCCATTGGGATTAATAAGAGGAGTTAAGATACAGATACAGAAGATGATCTTTATGATCACAGTAACTGTGTTGAAGATGGATGAAGTCATGGAGGCTTACTCCTTATTATTGGGACGTCCGTGGCTGAAACAGGCCAGGGTATTCCATGACTGGAATTCTTAGTTACTAACCGTGCATAATGGGATGCACGAGATACAAATTACCACAAGAAATCTAGTAGATTACCTGCTACGAGAAGACCTCGAGGGGTCAGAGAGTATGACTGGAGAGGAGGACTGGATGAGGAGCAGGAAGCTACCCTGTTTGCTGCACACCAGAGTGGGAGCAGTTGCAGAGATGCGGCTGGAAGGCCTAAGTTGTTTAAGAGGTATCTGCTGTGGTGTAGTGTCAGTAACACCAATTGAAGAAGAAACCAGCAGTTACCCATCACATTTCTATGACGAAAGAGAAGGAGAAATGGAAATCCTAGAGGAACCAGCCACTGTGAGTTTACAGGATGAAGTGGTGACTGGTTGGACAATCACAGCTGATGAGCAGGTGAGGGAAGTGAATGTGGGAACTAAAGAGGAACCAAGGATGGTGAAGGTAGGAGCTGATTTGGAGCCAGAATTCTTTGAAGAAGCTGAGAGTTTGTTCATCAAATACAGAGATGTATTTTCTTGGAGCTATGAGGATCTAAAAGGGATACCATCTAAAATCTGTCAGCATAAGATTGAACTGGAACCAGGGTCAGTACCAATCAGCAGGCAAGGTACAGAATGAATCCCAACTACGCATAGAAGGTTGGAGAAGAGATCAAGAAGTTGGCTGAGGCTAAGTTTATATACCCAATGGAGTATACAACTTGGTTGTCACCCATTGTGATAGTTCCCAAGAAGAATGGTAAACTAAGAGTTTGTGTGAACTACAAGAAGCTGAATGCTTGTACGAAGAAAGATCCTTTCCTTTGCCATTCACAGAAGCAGTATTGGACACTGTGGCAGGCCATGAGATGTACTCATTCATGGATGGCTTCAGTGGTTATAATCATTTGCAAGTGGCAAAAGAAGACCAAGGAAAGATAGCTTTCATCACAGACTGGGGTGCTTATGCATACAACAAATCATGCCCTTTGGACTTTGTAATGCACCAGCAACCTTTCACAGAGTGATAAGTGAATCTTTTCATGAGTATCTGGATGATTTCATGCAGGTGTTCTTGGATGATTTCAGTGTGTACAGCTCTAAGAATGAGCACTTGCATAAATTGGAGTTATGTCTGGCCAGATGCAGATAAGAGGTCTGGGCCTGAATCCAGAGAAGTGTACTTTCTGTGTGAACTCAGGGGGTGCTTCTGGGACACATTGTGTGTAAGAGGGACTTCTTGTGGATCCCAGGAAGACAGAGGCCATTAAAGCCTCTCCACCCAACAAATGTTAAGAGTCTAAGGAGATTCCTTGGGCAAACCAGTTATTACAGAAGATTTGTCAAAAGGTATGCACAAATAGCAGCACCATTGAGCAAGCTTCTGAAGAAAGATGCAGTGTTTGCATGGACAGCTGAATGTCAACGGGCTTTTGAGGAACTTACATTGTCAGTAACAACTACACCTGTGCTGATTACCCTCACTGGCATGTATATGTTCATGGATGCCAAGAGTTGGGAGCGGTGTTAGCCCAGAATGTTACAGGAAATATAGATTCACCTGTGTACTATGCTAGCAGGTTGATGAACAGTGCTGAAAGGAACTATAGCACAACTGAAAGAGAAGCACTGGCAATGATTTATGCAGTCAAGAAATTCAGGCATTACCTATTGGGAAGAAGTTTATGTTTTATGTGGATCACCAGGCTCTGATATATCTGGTGAACAAACCTTTGATAAGTGGAAGGATAGCAAGTGGTTAATAATCTTGCACGAGTTTGAGTTCGAGTTGTTTACAAGCCTGGCCGTTTGCATCTTGTGGCAGATCATTTGTCACGACTAACAACAGGAGAGGCCGCCACAGGAGTAGACGATCAATTACCTGATGCGAGTTTATTTGTAATGGAGGTGCAGGAAGTGCAGATGAATGGTTAGATTGGCAGTGGCCAATCAGATACTACCTTACTCATGGTCAGTGCCCACCTAGTTATGGTAAGGAGCAGAGGAAGAGAATCGCTATCAAGGCTTTTACCTTATACTATGGTAGGAAGCAGAATGTATAAGCTAGGACCTGATGGAGTACTAAACGATGCTTGTACCACCATGAAGTAAAAAGTTTTGGAGGAAGTTCATAAAGGAGTGGCTGGAGGTCATTTTGGAGAAGAGACTACCAGTAGGAAAATACTACTCGCAGGTTACTGGTGGCCTACTTTGTTCAAAGATGTACACAAGTATTGTCAGAGTTGTGATGAATGTCAGAGGCTAGGACCTTTGCAGAGATCTGGAAGATGGCCTTGCATCCTACAATGCCTACGGAACCATTTCAGAAATGGGGACTAGACTTTGTTGGACCAATTAACCACCAGCCAAGAATACACAGAACAGGTACATAATTACAGCCACTGATTATACTACGAAGTGGGTGGAAGCTAAAGCTTTGAGGGACAACACAGCCAAGTCCACAGCAAGGTTCCTGTATGAGAACATACTTACACGATTTGGCTGTCCCTTGGAATTTATCAGTGATCAGGGAAGTCACTTCATTAATGAGACCATTGAATTATTGACTAAAGAGTTCATGATTGTGCATAGGAAAGTACAACATATTACCCACAGGGTAATGGGCAGGCAGAGGCTACCAACAAAATACTATGTACTATCTTGGCTAAGATAGTCAATGCAAACAGAACGGATTGGGATACAAAGCTGCTGACAGCTTTGTGGTCATACAGGACTTCATATAAAGTCACCACTAAGTATACACCATTCCAATTAGTTTATGGTATGGAAGCTTTACTTCCAGTGGAATTCCTGTTACCTACCATGAGAACGGAATGGGGAAAGAGAATGGAATTGCAAGATTCAATTAAGGTCAGGAAACATGAATTATACCATGTGGAAGAAGTACGTGCTGATGCAGCTGATAACATGACCAGAATTCAGATGAAGAGAAAGGAACAGTTTGATGAAGGCAGTAAAGACTTTTAAGACGGGAGATTTGGTTCTCTGGTTGCAGAAGAAGGGAAAGATTAAAGCTTCTAAGCTTAAATCACCATGGAAAGACCTTATGTCATACAGAAATGTATGATAACAACACCGCCATGTTACAAACCATTAACAAAGAGATGCTGGGAAGAGTCAATGCCAATAAGTTGAAGGGGTACAGTGGTATCCATGACAAACCATTGCAGCATGATTTGCATGTTGAAACGCAAAGCAGTCACGGGCTGCGCCAGTGATACCAACGGAGTATGGAGCACTTGTCGCTAGCCGAGCATATATGACCAGGGCGGGCAGAACAAGGCGACACAGCCTATCACAGCCCAGCACGGCGCGACACAGCCTATCACAGCCCAACACAGGTATCATAGCCTATCACAACCTACCACAGCGTGTCCAGCCTATCACAGCTTACCACAGTGCAACACAGCCTATGTAACCACAGTATGACACACCCTGTCACATCTCAACACACACATCCTACTAGGTTTACACAATCCATAGAATCAGTGACATGTGGACGCAGGATAACTTCAGGGAAATGCCGCGGAAGAAAGGACGGAAGCCAGTTTAGAAAGGACACGTGGAAGTCAGGGCGCAACACACAGCTGAGAAGGAAGTGCAAGAACAGGTCATCAGAAAGAGGACAAGAATGGCCGTCAAAATACCTACTTAGCACGTCAATTCGGATGAATGGCGGGCCCATTAATGAATACGGAAAAAGGGCAACAGAACAAACGGCAAGTACAGAAAAGCGAAATTCTTGTCAAATGTTTTATCCTAGTGGACATCCCAGCAGGGAAAGTCCACTAAAGAAAATTAAATCTAAAATCCAGTCACAGCGGTTACAGCCAATCGAAAGCCAGAAAAGGATCAAGAAATTGGAGGGAATTAAGCGCAAGAGTCGGCGTCGTTCTAAGTAACGGGCGTCGACGGGACAAACCATCAATGCTATAGCTTTGAAGCTATGGAGGAACTAACAACTATACGCTCGCATATACTTACGCAGTGGCATAGGGACGAAGAACAGAGCGGATCTTTTCTAATCGATGCTTGCAAGCCCGCAGGCTTACAAGAAATTACCATAGCTTTTTGTGGCAACCATACGTTTATGCTTTGTGCCCTGCAGGCATTTCTTCAATTGTTACAGCCAAAACCTTTCTGTGGGTCTAGAATGAAGAGAGTGAGAGGAATGGAAGAAATCAGGGTGAAGAGCACCACATCCTGCAGAAACAAACGATTGCTACTCCACAGGCGGTACAGTTACTGAAGGAGCTGCGATTGGAAGGATTGCAAAGCAAAGATTGGACATTGCACCATAGACAGTACATGTTACAATTCTTGCAGAACTTTGAGCCTAGGACAGGAGCAAACAACGGTGAAGGGAGTTGAATTAGAAATTACTCCCCTATACCTACAGCAATTGTTTGAATTGCCATCAGGTCAGGTGCATGTGGAGGAGCACAGGGCAAGACTGCAAATAGGGGACTTATTCCAAGAAGGGAGTTTCTTTAAAACTCAGGGTTTATGCTTGTACCAAGGCCGTGTACCCAGGGCTAAGGGAGGTAGGCCAGGTATTGAACGTTCTGTTTGCCATGAAACAGAACCAACAGTATTGAGCAGATCCTTCACAGAGGAAATACTTCAAAGCCCTGAGGAGAAGAGGTATGGGCGGACATAATGTACAACGCGCACTGGTAGAGGAGATGAAAAGATTACAGGGCACTGCCGCAAAGTCTCCTATCATAGTGTCTGGCCCAATCATTGCTCAAATATTCTTGATTCTTGCATACTTGATGCTCGAGAAAGAAAGGAGATGAGAGTGTTTGAGACTGAAACCACTGCAATGGAAGAGCAAGGCTCTTCACACAGTGAGGGTGGACTGGCAGGGCAACCCCAGACTAAGAGATAGAGGCGGGGAAAGACTGTAGTGGCAGATCCACTGGCTTCACGAAACCGCATGATAATTTTCCCAGCTCTTGTGCAGGAAGGGGCACAGCAGCACAGAGAACTGCTATTATTGGAAGCAGGACCTTCAGAGAGGGAAGAGGAAGTTACTTCAGTATCACAGCCATCACAGCCAGATGATTGGCTTGTCACAGAGTTACCACAAGTTGTCCATGCAGTTCCACAGAAATAATTGATTTGGAGAAAGAAGGGTTAGATATTCCCACTACAGAACAGTGGTGGCAGAAATTGAGAAGGGGACCTTCTCTATGAATATTCTGGTCTGGTCAAGGAACAGTGATTCCGGAGGTGCAACGGTTGTCCAGGGGAAACCCTGCGGTGCATATAATACACACACCTGTGACGGAGGTACCACAGGTAGAATGTCAAGACACTGCAGTGGTTCAGGAAGAAAATTTGGTGGGGCAATGGCCTGAGTGGTTCGTGAGGCATCACACTGTTGAGGATCAGGGAGAACAGCAGCAAGCTCACCATGATGACCCTCAACAGGCCATGCTTATGAGTTCCATAAGCAGGACACTTAATTTGTTGGGCACTTATGTCAAATCCCATGTTCCAACTACCCAATTGGCAGCTTTGAGGGAGGAACTCAGGAAGGAGTTTGAGGCTTGACTTGCCACTGAGTGTGCAAACAAGGTCGATGAAGAGGTCACTCTCAAGATGCAGCAAGACTTAGAGAGTACAGAAGTGGCTTTGCAATTGGCCAAGGAACAATTGATTGAGGCAGGCCTCGCGCAAGACCAGTTGCACGAAGCACATAAGCAACCTACCAAATACAGGTGAAGCATAAAGCAAGTTGCAAGAAGTGAATGCACTACATACGGAGTTGCAGACAGTGCATGACAGATGGCCATACAATGCGCTACACTCACAACTATGCTTGACCAAGCTACAATAGAAATAAACAGTCAAGCGGAAAGATGTACGAAGGCAGAGACAGAGAATGTTGAGCAATTGAAACTCATTGTCGATATGAAGAATACAATCTGTCGCAATGAATACTTTCAAACAATACAGGCAGGTTGAAGCTGACCAAGAGAGGTACATCCTGGAGTTGCAACAAACGCTCATGGTAAATAGAAATGAACTCTCTGTGACTAACAAAGCTTGGAAGGAAGCCAATAATCTGGCTGCTGCCTATACGAGTTATGGTTGAACCTCATGCGAAGCGCATAGAGGCTTTACAGGCAGCAGATAGATGTGTACAGGCTCACAGAGGAGCAGACTCTAAAGGGGTGCCACAAGCAACTTGGTGGATAACCACCTTATGCAGGTCTGGTTAGCACAAGGGCCGGTGGAGAGCAAAGCACCAGGAAAGCTCACCCAAAGCGAGATGAATGAGCTCAGACTGCAAGTGCAGAACATTGCCACAACTACTATAGACAATGTCTATAGTAGGATACGGAGTTACAGGAGGATGTAGACGGCCTGCAGACTCAAGTGGAGGACCTCACTTCAAATATCGACAAGAGAGTCTGTGTACCTGAGGAACAGCTAATGGCTTCTTATTTACAAGCGAGAACTTTTGGCTTTTCAGTCTTCTTCAGGGGGTGCAGGAGATGCCAATACAAGAGCCAGTGCCACCAACACCACAACAAGTCACTGTGCCAGTAGCTGACCCTGTTGTTACTACACAGCCACACCACAGCCACCACAGCCTGAGGTATGGGGGAATGCTGCTTTTTAACCCACCTAAAACTCCAGCTGCACGGGAGTACAGTCGGGCTATGATTATGCCCTTCAACCAAATTCCCATTGTGTTGGATTTGGCTTGGAAGAATTTAGTCCTCCGCAGTAATTGCACATTACTATCAAATCATGCGCATTGGCTGCCAGTGGCCACTAGGACAAAGTTCTTCCGAACAATCGACCAATTGAGGATCATCACTTTGGCGCAGTACTGGCATGAGGCAAGTACCATGTTGAAGGAATTAATTGCCTTCCAAGTTGTACATGGATTCATTATACCAAGACCAAAGAGGTAGCAAGTATTGTCATGGGCTGCGGGTTTATACTACGCTGCTTGTTTTCTGGTACGTTATCACATTGAGCAACAGAAGATGCAAACGCGCTTTCTGAGTTATTCCAGTGGGATCATTGGGTCTTACCTTCAGTGCCACCTCATATGTACCTATATGAGGCAAAAGTTATGATGCAAAAGGATTCTCAGATTCGTTCATGGTTTCATGCGGCCTGGAACAATTTTGTCAACACAGAAATTTGGGCCTGACGATATTTTCTTTAAGGGACATGAGGCATGGAAATATTTGCACAATTCACAAGTCATTGGTACACCACTCACCTGGACAGACAAGGAGCTCAGGTCTTCACCACCAATTTTGCAATTCAACGCTTACAATAAGTTTTACAGTTTAAACTTCCAGACATGGTGGGACAACATTGTATGCCCCAGAGAATTACAGTTAAAGTTCGACAGTTAAAAACACCTCAGGGGGACGAGGATTCTGATACAACTGTTTCTTCAGCGGACTCTTTTGACATGGCAGAGGACTATGCAATTCAGATGGCAGAGAAGAAGCGACGGGGTCTCCTATGCCTGAAAGATTACCTCGATATCAGCCCTCCAGAGGGACTGACATATCCAAGTAGTGTTCAATCACCTCCCTCAACCAGTGACAGAACACGGGCTCGCACACGGAGTCCTTCACGAGACTCTAACCGTCAGAAGGGTGCTCGCTCACAAAGGGTTACAAATCCCAAACAGTAAACCGTGAGGACACGGCTTTTTTGAAGGGGAAGGGGTAATGTTAGAGGACTGTCTGGGACTTAGGCACTTTTACGGGATCTGTGGGGTACCCTTAATTTTTGCACAGACTGATCAACAGGAGCCTTAGGGTGACAGCAGCGCACTTTAGGGGGGGTTACACAGCCCGTCACAGCCAACACAGCTCGTCAGTCCGACACAGCCCGTCACAGCCGCCGACACAGTCCGTCACAGCCAACACAGTGTCACAGTCCGACACAGTCCACACAGCCGTTGGCTTGACACAGCTGTCACGACCATAGGGAATGGATAGCAGGACAGGGAACGACTGTGGGGAACAACATCTGCGAATGGAACATGTTGGTTCACGGATGACGGTTAGTGAGGGAAACGGTTAGAACAACGGGTAGGAAGATAAAGCCAGGAGCAAGGACTGGAAAAGGATCACTTCTTGGGGACTTCGGACATCACTGGGGGGAAATGAGGCAGAGCGCATCTCTGAGCAGAAAGAGGGAGAGCACGGAGTAGGAGGAGGACGATCTGTTGATGCTTGATGAATGCAAGCAGTAGAGTTGTAATGTAGAGCAGATTAGAGACTCCATGGCTTCAGCCTGATACTTGATAGATATTAATCTGATACATACTTCATACTCACACTGTGTAGAGAGATCTGAGTGAAGCTGTGGAATGAATGGATGAGTTGATGGAATCCGATAGATTGCTGAAGCAAACTGATACTTAATTACCAACAGTAAAGTAACTAGCTAACATGAATGTGGGAAGGAAAACAAATAGGAAACACCCCCATGATACACTAGCTGTAGGTCATGACTGATTGTTCTGAGCGGGCTGAGTGCTTAGAGATTTCCAACTCTTCTATCTTGGAGTTCCCGCCTCGGATAGCGAAGGGATGGGTGAGTAAAAGCCGCGCGACAACACTACACAGAAATATTCAACTTCCTAAGCTATATCTAACCGTACCTACCCAATACCAGCCCCATATAAGGCACACAATCTCACGCTATAACATAACCCTTACACACAACAAAAATTGGAATTACATCGCACTGTCATTGGTACATTTCAACTGGTTATATCCACAGAAGTATATAGCTCCCCACACACTACACATATATGAACAGGCAACCCGCGCCCATCTCACCAATACGCAACATATACAAAGTCTCTCTACATATACAAAATCGTCTGCTGCCCCCAAGCCAGACGGGGCCATAAATTGTCTACACACTGTTCTCAATTTATTCCCCCCTTGCACCTCCAACAGCACCAAATACTCCCAGCGCCACCCGCCCCCACAACCTGCATCCCCCCCAACACCAATTATAACTCAACCAATGCACAACCATACTACGACCACCCCTACTTACTGTCCATTCCCCCAACAATACCCAGATCACCGCACATCCATCCCCCGCGCCACCACGAACTTACCATACAAGTTCATACAAGAGGCAATGGACATCCCAATGTAGCTCTGACAGTAGCAGCCACAAATGCCCACACCATAAAACATACATACCTTCCTGTAGAATAATAGAAATTTTTGGTTGAGATTTACTTCTAAGACTATTTAGTGTATTTTATGCTCAATATACTCCGTGACGCTATCGATACCGGTTCGATATAGTGACATTACTCGATATTTTGTGATGGTCGATAGTCTGACTTTAATCAATAACGAAGAAGATGGATGAATGACTATTGTGAATGGATAGAAGAAGTTAGGCGGTTATGGAAGTTGTTGAGGCAGCTTGCTATAATTGAGCTGCGAGACAATAGATCATTGTCAGTTGAGCCAGAGAGCCGTGACCTGAGTGGAGTGAGTAGGAGTTAGAAAATAGAATTATTCCTCAATGGTAGATTAGTAATGCGTTATTGTGATGTAATGTTTGTGAATGAATAGAAGAGAAGAAGGAGAAAAATGAAGTTCAATTCACTTTGTTTTGTGTGAAGAATGGAATGATGGAATGTGAGACCAATTCTAAATGCAATGGTTGAAGAATTATGATTGCGTGAGATAGTGAGAATGTGCACAAATGGAGAGGATAAAGATTCTGAATGAGAATTAATTCCTGTGTTGTCCAGAGATGTATCGATCTTGATATTTAAGAGTTTATTCTGTAATGATGCAGAATTAGTACGAATAGAGAGTGTGAGTAAAGCCTGGAAAAAGGAATTATTAGACTATATAAACATCGTCAATTGGGGCATAAGTGGATCAATATGTGGTGTTGTCCTTTAGATGGATATCCAGAATATATGAAGGAACAGATTAAAGACCTTACTTTGATTGCAGCCTACAGTGTCCATTTTTTGTTGTCACAGCACTGTTTTTTCCAGACATAGAATAGTGGTAAATTACCATACTCCTACATGACAATGCCATCAATAAAAAGGGACTAATATATAGAGGCTCATCTACATATACTTTCACACTTTTAAATCTCATTATCAAAAACCAGAATCTCTAGATGCTATGGACTTTTAAAAAGTCCATAATGTCACAGTCCATAAAAGACGTTATGGACTTTTTTAATATAGGAGTTAGAACAAAGTCAAGAAAAAGGACTCTCTCAACCTTGCTTTGGAGAATGAGGAATCTGGAATGAAAACTATCATTCAAAAATATGAAGTTAAAAAAAAATTATATTGAGCCTAAAAAATAGCTATTTTATAAAAGTCCTTTATGACTAAATTCTTTTGAAATAACAAAACTTTTTTCATTAGACGCATTCATTCACCATAAATGCAGAGTTGATTATGATCAAATTTCAAAAAAAAAATTGTGAATTGATATTATCGTAATTTGAAAATCTTGGTTTTAACAGTCAATAATAGACGGTCAAGATTGTCAGTTGAAGCAAATCCGATGGTTGTGGATTTGCCACATCCTCCTTTATGTACTCTTTATGTACTCATGATCTGCCGTTTTTGGTCCACTCTAGTTTGCAATCACCCCTTAAGATAGAAAGTCTTCAATTGAATTAATTGGGAGAGAATAACAATGAAGTAAAACCATTTGCATGGCAGAGACAAATGATGAAAGGATAAAAGTATTATCGCAGTTGATTACTGATTTACCAGACCATCTATCGATAAGAATCTTTCAGAAGTTTTGTTGTAATGATAAAGAGGTACTCTTGTTACAGCTAGTGAATAGAGGATGGTACCGAGAGTTATCGACTCTATAGTTGGTTGCAGATATGGTATCGACATTTTGAAGGCTATCCTGAACTAATGGGAGAATGGAATAAGACCTTTGGTGAGGGAAAATCCCTGGAGGAAGTGAATAAGCAAGATTAGTGGTGAAGAACAATCGATAGTGATGTGTGGAGAAGAGAGAATGGAAGATCCTCTAGAGTTAATTACTGGATTACCTGATAGTTTGTCGTTAGATATCTTTAAAAGGTTGCGTTGTAGTGATATAGAGATAATTAATCTACAGCTTATGAGTAAAGGATGGTGTAAGGAACTACTGACTCTCTATCGGTACCTTGTTGTTACGAATGACCTCCCCCATCATCTTGTCTGCTTTCAACAATCGCAACAATTATAAAATTATTAAAAAAAAAAAAAAAAACTGTATTAAAGCATCATTATCTCAAACCGCATTGTCTTTCCCCGGTAGCGGCGCCAAAAAGTGTAGAATAAAAACTATAATCGACCCTAAAAGAAAGACCAATCAGTTTCAAGATTCGTTCGTAGGGAAAGCCCTATACGATTGCAAAATAATGATGCTCGACTAATCTATTTCTCTCTAATCCTTCAATAGATCAATTTCTACCACCAGACATCCTCGATCTAACGCGATTAATATCCTTCCAGTCTTGATAATATTCCCATCCTCCTCTATTAACTCAACACCATCGGCTAATATTAAATACCATTGTTCATCTAATTCCCTCCATCACCTGGGTTAAAGTTATGTCCTTTTTGCCATCCACGGAATCAGCACAAAAAGGCAGAAGTTCCGGAATGTTTTTGGAGTCAGAGGAAGAAGGTTAAAACAATTGAACCCTCGGGATCTGAATCGAAGGAGTCGGAGATGCTAGCACTGGCGATACCCAAGGAGGAGCACTTACAGCTATCACCTAAACAGGGGGAGCAGGCGACGACATTAGAATTGTCTATTGCAAGAAATTGCGGAGATCGTCTTGTGTTCTCGATAAAGAAGAAAGGGGTATGGGGAATGAGGGAGTTGCTTGTGAGAAGGGAGCATCAGGCTAAGGCAAGGGCTGATCGATTGGCAGTGCGGTTAGCAAGACGTGCATTATTATCCACACAGCTAGCTGCATCGACACCGCCTAATTTACTTCCTATTGCGCTTCCTATCGTATCTATTGTACCGTCTATTGTACCAACACCAATGGTTGCCGTACCGATTGGAGTTAACTTACAGTCAATCCCAGTGGTGGTGAATTTGGGAGGACCCGATGATAGAACCGTTAATGTATCCCCCATGCCACAGTTTACGGGACTTCAAGGGTCAGACCCCGACCGCCGTTTGGCTCAATTTATGACAACCTGTATTGCTAATAATGCCAGGACGGAATTCTATTGGCTGACGATGTTTCCCGCCACTTTGAGTGAGTTAGCATTTCAATGGTATGATCGGCAGCAGCATGGAGCATTTCCCGATTGGAATTCTTTAAAGACGGCTTTCCTAACACAGTTTTGACCCTTGGGTTTCACTGATCACCTACGTGAGCAACTGACAAAACTCCATATGGTGACAGGCGAGTCGGTAGATTCTTTTACAGGTCGCCAAGAGGATATTCTTCGGCGATGGAACAATCATAACATTCCCAACCATATGCAGATGGGTCTATTTGTGGAAGGGCTGTTCCCACCAGAGCTGAAACATTTTGTTAAGGAAGGCATTCCTGCATATTTACAGGCGGCTATTAATCAGGCGAAGCTATGGGAAACCATTAATGTCACCACTTATTCAGTTGGGCCCACGACAATGTTTGACACTAATTCTTGGGCCCCACAAGTATCGGCAGTCCCATTGACTATGTCCCCTTCCCCAGTTCAGCCTACTATGGGAATGCCCCTGTATCCTTACAGAACCAATTACGAGCTGGTGTGACAATTGACCCCCAGGAAGGGCAGATTGCGTTAACTAAACGGATGGAGGAATTCTCCGTGCAATTGGCTTCTAAGAGAGAAGGGAGACCAAAGCTAAATAATCAGCGGGCCAATATGTGGTGTTCTACCTGTCAGGTTTATGGTCATTAGCCCATGAATGCCCATTGACACCAGTATCGTAAATCAGGTCATGTTATTTTGCAGTGTTGGCATCTCCAAACGGCTATGGGGTTAACCCCGGCCAAGACCAATCAGAAGACAGGATGGGACGTCAATCAGGTTGGGTCTTTAATACCGCCTGCGATGCAGGCAATGCCTGCACAATGGTCAGAGTCATCTCCCCAAAGTCAGCAGCCTTGGAGACCTGCCCGAGGGCCACAAAGCTAGTATCAGCCAGCTAATCAGCCAAATCGCCAGCAATGGAGAGGAATACCACCCCAGGGCGCTTATGGGCAATCCTTTGGAGGTCGTCAACAGCAAGGGTATTTTCAACAACCTAATTCTTCCTATCGGCCTAATACATGGCGATTGAGAAATGGGCAATACCCTGTCTGCTTTCATTGTCATGAACTGGGATATATTGCCAGCGAGTGCCCTAATCCAATCCCCCCGTCGATTATATACCGCTGTGTGGACGTTGTGGTGGTCAAGGCCATATTGCTGAACAATGCGATTGTCCATACCCACAAAATCCTATCCATCAGCAATCTTCATCAACTCCCATGCCTCCAGTTTTGGGTACAGCTCCATCAGCTGCAGGGCCATCACATTCTTTTGGAAATACCAATACCAATCGAGTTGTGAATCGAGTAACAGTACAGGATTGTGTGGAGGATAGAACTGGCGATGTGAATATGTTGTTGGCTGATAAAAGAACCACTCTGAAAGGCAAAAGCAAGATGGAAGTAGCTGATACCCCCTTGCAATCATACTATTCCCTTGCTGAGCCCGATGTTCCCATGGTCAAAGCAGTGACTACTAGAGGTCGTAAGCTACTGCCGATGGACCCTACTGTAGAGGAATCTGCCCTAAAAAATCCCGATAGTGTGAACCCTAGACAAGCCGATGAGGTGCAACACTTGGTATATGCAATACCTCCGATGATATCGCCTAGTTTGATAGTACATCCACCTTCCACTATCCTTGATCCTATTGACCCTGACCTTGTAATATCGGTTGCTATACCCCAATCTAGAATGGAGCCAGTCCAGCGGAGAAATCGAGGGAAGTATACTGGTCCGAAAATGGGTAATGGCAGGTTAGGACATGTCAAGAGATCGCGTCGGAAGCGGGTTATGGCAATGACTAAAGGCTTGGTTCTGTTAACCGCTGGTTTATGACTTAGACAAAACATGCTATCAACACTATTGCCCATTTCCTAATACATGCAACAGAGGTTGTCCGACGAAAGCACCCCCTTGCTAGAGGCAGAATGCAGCTTCGGTGCCAGGCAGAGGAGTGTGTTATGTGGTTTTCGTGGAAGTATGGTCTTTATCGGGGTTGCATTCTTGTATGCAGATATGGAGGTTAGGGGCCTGTATTGGGGTGTGGATGTATCTCTTGTCTATGGGTTGGGTGGGAGACGCATGTTGTGGATGTATATGGGTGAGAAAGTTGGTATTGGTGAGTTTGTGAAAGGTGGTGAGGAGAGCAATGTTATGTAGGGGTGTAAGTAAAAAGATGGGACCTACCCAGACATCAACTTGATCAACCGTTCATCCCTTTGGAGTTCATATGTGGTCTCGTTCCTGCACTTCAATATCATGGCATTCCATTTGTTGAAGAACGTTCAATGAGTGCCACTTAGTTAGTCTTGACCTGAAGAGATCAAGTTATCATCTACTGATGTTTTGGTCAGGACTAATATATTTCTCAATACATGACAGGCAAGGGAGTTATCTCTGGAAAGCTTCAGCTCTACTAATTGTATGAGGTAAGTAAACTACTTGTAATCTTACTTGCTTCTTGGATCATACTTTCCTCCACTAGGCATTGGTATAATATATAATCTACTGGTCTTAATATCAGTAACGCGTTAGTCCATCAATCAGGGATCAAATCGGATTACTCTATGTGATCTCTATGCCTCTATAGTAAATCAGTTGATATAATACTAGTCTAGCTAATTGTTAAATCCATTTATCTATGTTGGAAACCACTTGCATATGATCTGATGGTGTTACATATTCTAAGTACAAACAGCCCGCATCCTTAGTGTTAGAGAAGAAATAGATCCTAATTCTATGATCATTCTAGTACATGGTGAAGGAAATAAGTAACAAAACTTTCTCCCGTGATCATGAGACTCAAATGCATAAATCAAAATTAGCACTATATATTTCAGCCAGAGAGGCCTGATACACCAGCCTACTCGCTGGTTATGAAAACAACAAGGCACACTACATGCTTATACTTTCCTCCGTTCTCAATCCACTCCAAGTATCATATGTAAAACTGGTGCTATCTTCTTCCTAGAGCTCTCATTTATACGTGCTCACTCTCCTTCTTCACCACACAATTTCACTGACTGCCCACATGGGCTCATAATATACTACAAACAGAGAATTTAAATCAGATTCTTCATCGTGGAATGTCACGACAAGGCCGGGTATTATCCCCCTTTGCCTTATCCCCACCTAAACATTCGCCATTTTTAGGATTCAAATAGTCAACATGCCAATTAAATTCCTTTGTCAAATTTTCATCCATGATTTCATTTTTCATCCCTTACTTCCATCCGTTGACAAACAGATGAATGTATTTCAAGATTTTGTTTTCATCCTTTTCTCCATCCGTTGCAGTGATGTATGAATTTTCACTTGTTTCTCCATCTGTTCTCTAATTTCATCCATCACTGACAATTGGAATGAAAAACACTGATCATCCTGCATCCATCCCTTTACCCTAAATTCTTGTTGCATCATCTTTATACATAGCCAATTTCGCTTTCCAGGTCCATGCCATCGTTCATTGCTTGTTGCTTTGCTCCCGCCATTGTTTTCTATCACCTGCTTTCGCCCTACAGCTGTAAGTACTCCCAAATTGGATTGGCAAGTCCTCGGCCAAACGCGTCAGCTACTTGGCATTAATTGATTTGAGGTCTCTTCGTGATCTGTTCCAACTTTTTCCTGCTCCATCCACCAGCTTGCAGATTCGGTCTCCTTCTCCCATATTCGCTTCATCGTGATGCTTGTCGACATACCCCACAAAGTGTAAGGGCCTTCCCATGAGGATTCCAGGTTTCGCTTCTTACCAGGTTTGATCATCATCACAAGTGTCCCCTCAGCCAGCTCAGGTAATGACTTCCCTCTTGATTTATGTTGAGCATAAGCCTTCCTTTGTGCCCTTTGCGCAACTTGTACGTTGGCTCTCAATTTTGCCTCTAGCTCGCGAATGATTCGCACCTTCTCTGCGATCATGTTCTGCATAGCTCCAATGTCATCACTTAGTTCAACTAGCTCAGTAATGCAAGGTAATTCGTTGTCTATAATCGCATTTCCCCCTGCCAGTAAGTACTTTGAAAGGTGACAAGTTCGTGGAGGCTTGAATCCCTATTCTATATCCGAATGTTGCCTTGTATATGTCCCTGTCCCATTCTTTGCTTCCTTCCTTTCCCATGGTGACCATGCATTCCTTCATTGATCGTATTAACCGCTCCACCATCCCGTTGCACTGGGGCCAATAAGGTGCAGAATGCTCATGTTTAATCCCAAAGCGTTGACAGACCAGAGCAAAATCCTTCGTCCATTCTGCTCCATGATCTATAAGTACGGTGTTTGGCACTCCATAGCGGTAAATGACTTCCTCCTCCAAGAACCTTGCGGTGAGCAATGAAGTGTATTTGTTGACAGGGCAAACTTCTACCCACTTAGAGAAGTGGTCCACAGCGATTAGGGCGTATTTATTTCCAGCTGTGGACAGAGGTAATGGACCGGCAGTATCCAAAGCTACTCTGTAGAAGATGTCTCTTACAGGAATACTTCTCATCTGCTTCACTCCAGATCGTAGAGGTCTAGCTGTCTTTGCCAACTGACACTTGAGGCATGATTGAGAGATGACTCCGGCCGAGGCCAGCGTAACTAAGAGCCACTTCGCCTTACGGCTACTACCCCCTTTCAGGGGTGGGCCCTATAAAAGCTAATGGGTGCCCGGAGGGCACCCCTAACCAAGGGGCAAGCGGAGGAAACCTAGGGGGGCCCCCTGGGTACCCCATGGTGACAAGAGGCCTATGAGGTGTGGTTTTCAAGCTGCCCTTTGTTAGTGATAATAGCAGTGAGGGAGCGTAGCGCGTTCAGGTGGATATCTTTGAAGCATTTATGTATAGGGGTGATAGGAAGGTGAAAGTTATTGTGTAGGGTAGAGATATTGGCATTGTGAATGCCGCCTCGGGTGCCGGCCGTAATGACCATGAGAGGACCTGGACCAGCCACAATGGCGAATGGCTAAAATGAGTGGGGCGTACTTCTGACGTTTTTCCAATGTGGATGGGCCGGGGTAGCAGTCGTTACAATATGTAAATTCAATAAAGTGTATGGTAAGGTTAGAGGACGGGGAACTTGGCGGTGGGGCGTCTATGGGTAGCCCGTGTACTAGAAGTATGTCTAGACAGAGTCTGGTTGGGCAAGTGCAGGGGGTAGACGGTCTGCATATACAGGGTAGGAGCTAGTGGGGTACAGTATGGTCGGGGGGCCTCCCCTGGTAGGTACCGGCATTGATGAGTGAAAACCAGCGTGTCTCAGGGCGGCGGAGGAGTAGTTTGTGAATGTGCAAGACAGCTTGATTATGTCGGGTAATATGGAGGCCATGGATGACGGGGTTCGTACATTGACTGAGAAGGTGTGGCCACGTGTCGCGGGCCGAGTGAGTGCTAGCACAAAGTGGGCAGTTTGGAGAGGGGTAAAGGCGGGGCCAAAAGATGTGTTTGCGCTGGTGGCCCATGTATTGGGCGTATCGGAATTTGAGAGTCTGTCTGATTTGGGCATCGGTGGCGAGGCGAGTGTGCCAGAAGTGATTAGATAGCTCAGATTGTGTCCATTTCTGGACATGTAGTTTAGAATGACTATGGGATGTCAAGGCTTGTTTGTCAACTTCTCGTGTAATGGTGGTTTTTAGGTTGCGAATGGGGCGGGGCTCCGTGGGGCTAGGGACTGGGTGTATGAACTAGAATGGGTGTGTATGGGCCACATGTATGGGATCCGAGGTGGAATCCACCTCGGGCCGTGTGGCTCCTTACTGGGCAAAGAAGTCAGCCATGTTGTTGCCTGCGATGCCTGTGTGGGAGCGAACTTTGAGAAAGTAGATGGGTTGGTTTATGGAGATAGCGAGATGAACTATAGCAGCAATGAGGTTCCGGTCTGAGTAGTGGTGGTGAGAGGAAGGTCGGAAGAGGTGGTTCCAGATGAAGAAGAGTGAGGTCAGACTATCGGTGAAGATATAGTGAGGCGGGGAGAATGAGGAGAGCTGGGTGAGGGCATCATGTATTGCCATGAGCTCGGCACGGAGGATGGTGGCCGGGCCAGGAAGGCATAGGGAGATGCCTTGGTTGGTAGCGGCGTGGTAGATACCATAGCCCGCCCGGGGGACGGCTATTAGGGATCCGTCGGTGTAGTGGGAGTTGGCAGGTGGGTATCTGAGGGGAAGGTCCATCTGGGCTGTCGGGGGTTTGGTGCGGACAGTAATGGGGAGGGGGCGGGTGGGCGGGCGATCATACGAGACCATGTTTTGGAGTGGGCATTTTAGGGTAGAGGCGAGAGGCAGAGAGTAGGGAATGTGGTGGCCTTCATGCCATGTGTATCCATTAGGAGGCATTTGAGACGGGTTAGGAAGTCAGCGGGTATAAGGGAGCCTGTGTTGGAGTGGTGGACAAGGAGTATGAGGGTTAGGGTGGGTTCGCGGTGTTGGAGGTATTTTGGGAGGTGGGGTGCGATGGTATTGGAGCTGGTCTGGGTCAATTGCGGCTAAGGGCATGACCTCGGGAGGGAGCTGGAGAAGGGGGTGCAGGTTATTAGGGAGTTGTTGGTGTGTTAGTAGCAGAATGGTGGCCGCAGAGGGGGAGGATTGAGCCGCGTGGCGGGCCCATTTCAATGTGTCATGCGTGGAAGAGTCTGGGGGCGGGTGTGCATAACCGCGGCCGGCCCAAGTGTGTTGGGAGGCAGAGCCGATGGCTCCAAATATGCAGTCGCGGGGGTGCGAGCTGGAGTATGATGAGAGGAGCATGGGGCATGTAAGTGGGCTCGAGTAGTAAGAGTGCGTGAGTTGGAAGGAATCTATAAGGAGTGCAAGAACGTCTGGGGGAGGGGTAGTATGAGACTGGGCTTGTGTGAGCTTGAGGGGGGAGCAAGGTTTTTTGGGAGGGGTATCAATCAGATAATGGTCTACGAGCCAGCAGACTTCTGTGGCAAAGTCTTGTCTATCTGGCGTGAGCTGGCTGGATGGTGGACTTGAAGTAGAATATCTGTGCCAGAGCCAAGCGAGTCGGTCGTTTGGGATGAGTCTCATATAGCGACCCTGGGGGGCATAGAGCTTGGACAAACGTTAACCAAGACGTAAAATGGGGGAGATGTGTAGGATGTCTTTATCCGGGTTACATTCTGCGATGCAGACGTGCACCTCAGGAGCGTCTAGGGGGTTGTGGATGAAGCGGGCATCTATTGTTTGGGGTTGGGAGATGTGTTGTAAGTGAGTATGGGCTAGGTAGTTGGTGTTAGTGGACTTATGGAATGCAGTGAGTAGGTCAAGGTTGTGGGTTGGGTCACAATCATCATGGGACCCGAATAAGTCATCCTCGGCTTGCCAGGTGTTATCTTCGGATGAGTATCCGGCCCATTTACATAGGTAAAAAGTGTCTAGACATGTGGCGCCGTATTCATCGATAGTGGTTTGAGTTCTGGTTCCTAGAATAGCTTCAATGACGAAGGCTTTTGGGTTGTCCGGGTTAATATTGTGTGGGTTCAGGGATGGAAGTGGGGTGAGTGGGGAAATTGGGTCATTGGGGGACTGAGTGGGAGTATAGGGGGTGGTAGAGTCAGATGGGGTTAGTATAGTTGGGTCAGATCCGGTCATGTCAGGGGGGGTGGGACTGCTTGGTGATATGGAGTAGGGGCATGCGTTTAGAGGGCCAGGGGATGTTGTTTTGGCTGCCATCTTACTAAGAATAGAGGGGGCCGGGTTTGATCTATATTGAGGGAGGAGGTCTAGGGTGTGGTGGGGGAAGAGCTTGCATGGAAAATCGCATTCAAGAGTACAGGAGGGAGTTTTATGACAAAAAAGGTTCCAAAGTAGGGCGAGATGACGGCCCGTTTTGATAGTAGATCTGGGGTATTTGAGGTTGAACTCTTTAGGCGTGAGTAACCTATACCCAGAGGCTGTAGTGAGTTGGGCGAGCGTTGTAATGTGTTTGGTTTTAAAGTAGGCTAATGTGGGTGCTTTTTGGCGAGGGTGGAGGGTATCGAATTCGGGGAGAGATGGGCTATTGAGCCAAGCTTGTTCAAGAGGGGAAATAGTGTTGGGGTAGCCCGGAAGGTCAGTTTGTATGCTGATGTTTAACTGGCGGAGAATGTATAGAGTTCTGGCAGTGGGGGAGTGGCGGCAAGATTGTGGGTGAAGGGTGGTAGTGAGTAAAGGCCATTATATTTGTCGGCAAGGAAGTGGAGGAGACCCCGGTATATAAGTCCCAGTCGACTAGGATCATTTAGTGCCTCTTGAAGTTGTGTGCCAAGGGTGCGGGCATAAGAGGAAATGAGGGGGGTGGTACCAATGCCATAGCTATCTGTCGGAAGTTGGGTAAGTGCATTGGGGGTGCTAGTGGGTAGCCCGTAGATACGCTTAGTTAGTTGGACAAAATGCTTATCAATTTAATCTAATGTCTAGAAGGGAGAAGGGCGCTGCGTGAAAGGAGTATTGAACCTATGGTTTAAGAACTGTTTGAATAAGGGAAAGTTTGGGGCGAATGGTCACAGGGGATTTGAGGAGTGCTAAGCTTCTGTCGGACAATTTAGAGATCGTCTAGTGGCTTTTTGTATGTGCCATGTGAGTGATGGGACAAGTTGTATACCTAGATAGGTATAAGGTTCGTCAGGGCCCAGAAAGGGGAAGTTTTTATTTTGGTAGTGGATATGTAGTTTGCAGTGGGAAGCCGTCGTAGACTTAGCGAGTTTGCTATGGTGGGTGGCTGCAGTGACGCATTTGTGGAGGCTAAGTTCCATTCCTGACCATTGGTTGAATCTGTATAGCTTATTGACTTGTCTATTTAGATGCTGAGGCTCATGGGCTAGAATAGCAAGGTCATCGGCATATGCGGCCGCGGAGATTTCGTTATCAGAGGTTTTGTAGCGGTAGCCGAGTTTGCCACGATCAATCCATCTTAGAAGGGAATCCAAATCTGAGCAGCACAACACATATATGTAGAGGAATTCCCGATAAGTCTCCATAAACTTTGTCCGCGTAAACATTCCATACAGTCGCTTGAGATGGCTTGTAACCATGTTGATTGCCCTCTTCGGATCAAAGGGCGAGATAGTCTACTTCACAGTCCTGTGGCTAGAGACATCATTGTTGAGCTCGATGACTACCGCAATGTGCACACATGATACTATTTCAATTTCCGGGTCTTGCTCTAGGACCTTTACTGGGATAGGCCAACTCGGGAACAGCAGTGGGTCATTGTTGTTAATGACAGCCCAACCATCCGGACTGTCAAAGTTTTCAGAATGATTTGCTGTGTCGGCGAGATGGTGCAGGAGTACTCCCATGCATTTTGCCCTGAAGGAATGATAGAATTACCTAGATGGAGATAAGGTGCTGCCACGGATGATATTCCCTACTTTTTCATCCTGACACAAGTGAGCTGTCTATGGGTGATGTGATTATGACCTGGAATTGATCTTTACTACCCCTAATTATGATTAATTACGGTGGAAACCCTAACCCCTACCCCAAAACCTATTTTTAACCTTGCTACGGATGAAATTCATCAGGGTATATGGATTCGTCCTACCGTTTTTCATCCATGGATGAAAAATCGGGGGACAACCCTATGTCGTCTCTCCCGCTTTCAGAAGCACGCGATGTGCTTCTGAGCTCGCGAGGATAATGTTATGGCGGGCGTTCTTCGGTGGCTGCCCCGTTTGTGGTGTCGTACCCATGCTGGACGAGCGCCTGGGGGGGCGCGAAGGCGGCGCCTTGTCTCTCTTGCAGTGGGAAACACTGCTATGAAAGCAGTGGCATCTTCCCTCCTCTGGCTTTTTCTGTGCTTAGCAAGGATGCTTATGATGGGAAGTTCTCTCCCTCCTTTCTAGTGCCTTGCGTTTGTGCCTGCTTTGCTTCATCGCTTATGTGCTTTGTGGAGGCGGCTTGCTACGTGTGGTGATGGCGCATAACCCTCTTCCCAATCGCTTAAGGTGCCTTTGGAGTTTAGGGATTCTCATGTTCTTATCTCTTTCTCTTGCTTTTGAGTTTCTTACTTGACATCGATGACAAGTGTGAGGGTCTGTGATTCACCTGGGGTTCCACAATCCCTAACCTGTTGGTTTTTGTGGGGGCTTGTGATGGGACTAGGTGAGGATCCTCACCTACTTTGAAGTTTCTTGAGCATGCAGATTGGGATATGGGCTGAGGAGACCTATGGGTTTGTGCGCCTGTGAAGTGGCTGCTGCCTGCAACCCCGATTTCAACCCGACTGCCCCTGGTTTGACATGCTACAGCCTGCGTTCTGGCCTTTGTCGTTCTGCCGCCGATGCGCAGTTCAGCCTGACTGACCTGTTTCCTGAGGCTTGCATACAAACCATACCTTACCTTTTGATCTTTGACAGCAAGGCCTGTGGATTATTAAGCTAGGTTGTAAGTACTTCTTTTGGCCAAAAAGGATCTGGTTTTTGGTGGTATGTTTTTGGCGGTTTTGGGTGTCTATCAATGTGGTGGCCTTGAAGGTTATGGCGGCAGCCTGGTAGGGCACTGCCCTGCTCCTTTTCATGCCTGCTTATGATGTGTACTGGATCATAGTAAGGTGTTCTCTGCATGTCTTAGCATGGAACTCTTGAAGGATGAGGATGGCAAGCTGCAATGGGATCCTACCTATAGTTTTGGCTCTGTCATGACATCAGGCCTACGACCTACATCTGGTTTTTTATATACAAAAGAGGCTGGATCTCGGCTGTTCATGTTGCTTGTTTGTACAAGTCTTGAACCTGCAATTTGACAGGCTACATTCACATTCCCTTGATACATTGTATGATCACATGTCTCGGGGTGAATACAAATGATATGGAATCTATTTCATCTTGCTCAAGTTGGACTGCTTGGTGGCGTACTGAGATTCTGACAAACTGCAGGCTGGTCCTTATGCCTTGGATGATGCATGACCTGCCATAAATAATGGCTGAAATGGTAGGCTGCTGGTATGTGTACAGGCTGAACCAAGAGGCCTTGCAGCCTGCACAGGGACAACAATATCTTATCTTGTCCCATACAAGAACAAACCCCGCCCTCCCACCCTGTTTTGTCTTGGATGATTGGGTGGTGACTTTTGGGATGATTTAACAAGACTGGAAATGTGAGATAGTGCCCTATCTAGGGCTGTTTATGTCTTTAATTGACAATGACCCTTATGGGTCCTGTCCATGGCTTGACATGACGTGAATATCTTCCCTCTCTTCTATGCTACTCTCTTTTAAGCTCCCGACGAGATAAATTCAAGGTCATATGGTGGGTTCAGCTGCAACATATGTCCAACACCAGATATCCTAAGTTAATCGACTCTATATCTTGGAAACAGGACCGCCCTGTCAAACAGGCTAAGCCCTGGCAAAAGAGAGTAGAAGAGATTCTCAAGGATCTGAATCTGGACCCGCAAGTCTTGACCTTGTTGGATAAATCTGACTTAGAGAGTGTAGTGTCCAAAGCCATGTATGTTACCAGAAAATTGTCCGATGAAAATGAAGTTAGGAAGAAAACTTCCCTAAACCTGTTTCCAGTATGTGACATGGGGGAGGACATCATGGATGTGCTCAAGGGTCTATCCCACTCTTGGCACCAGACTGAAATTTAAACTCAGGGCAGGACGCCTATCTTTGAACAGTGAACAGAAGCAGAGAGGAAAGGGAGAGTGCAATTGCCCGTTGTGTGGGCAACCTGAAGACAATATTTATTTTCTGATGTCCGGGGTTCTCTCACCAAAGAGACGCTCTCTTCAAATCTATCAAGGGAATTGTGCATGTACCTCTGTTTACCACTTTTGAAAATCTCGAGGCTGAGCCAAAAGCCCAGCCCCTTCTGCTCAGTAACTCCCCCCCCTATTTTTTTTTTTTTTTTTTTTGTTTCGTCATCTCTTCCTCTCTCTCTCTCTCTCTCTCTCTCTCTCTCTCTCTCTCTCTCTCTCTCTCTCTCTCTCTCTCTCTCTCTCTCTCTCTCTCTCTCTCTCTCTCTCTCTCACTGTGTGACATACAAATTATGGACAACTCTCGACATCTTTCCCTTGATCCCACATAACAAAGACAGACCATAGACCATCTCCCCACCCTGACCTACCTCAGCTGCTGCTGGTGCTGGTGCTGGTGCTGGTGCAAGCGAGCTGTTGCGGTGCTGTCGCGGCTGCCAACGGCGCGGGTCCCCGCCGCTGCAGGGCGTCTCCCCCCCACTCACCATGGCTCTCTCTCTCTCTTCAGCTCGTTTAGATCCCGCCTCTGCGCGGCGTTTTACCACACAGGGGAGAGAGAGATCAGCTCGTGCTTAGGGCAAAAAGCAAGAGAGAAAGTGAGGGAGGAGGCGGTGCTTACCTTGGGCGTTGGAGCGGCGTTGGGGCCTTGCGACCACCTCGGGCTTAGCAGCAGGTGCGTTTCTCCTCCACCCTAAACCCCACTCTCTGAACTCCCTCTCTCCCAAGGAACAAACGAGAACGGGAGGGGAAGGAGGTGCTTCAAGCACTAGGGAAAAAAAAGGGCGCGGGCGCCTACGTGCGATGCCCGGCCGTCGCACGCCTACGCCCCGCCTTTTTTTTGAAATGTACAAATGGTATTCACGACGGCGGGCCGTCGCTTCTTGCGACCCCCGGCCCCACAAATAAAAAAAACACATCGCCAAGCCGTCGCGGAGTGTAACCCCGGCGTAAAAAATTGAAAAAACGCGTCGCCAAATGCGACACGAGGGTGTCACAAGAGGCAACGGCCGGCCTTTTTGGGTTTAGGGTTTAGGGCCTTTTGGGGTTCCTAGTTTTTATTTATTTTTTGTTTTTTTTCATATGGTACTGGGTTAGGGTGTTTGTTTTTCTTTATGGTGCTGGGTTTTGGATTGGCGGTTTTGGTTGGGGTCTTGGGGTTGAAAGGATAAACGGTGTAGGATTTCATATACCCAAAATGTGGTTCAATTTGATAAGCGCAAAACGTTGGGTCTCAATAAGTTTTCCCATGGTGTGGGCATCCTGAAGATAGAACGTGAGGAAGGATTTATTGTCTTGGGCTCTCTAGCACCATAGGGATGCTCCGCCTTTATTTACCAATTTTGAAAGCCCCGAGGCTGAGGCATAGGGATTTTTCGCCAACGGTTTTTGAGAAATGAAAGTGCTGGTGTTGTGTGTTAATTAGGATGCGATGGTGAGGAAACATCGACCCGTCTCCCTCGAGGATGGGGAGGTAGTACCACATATCGATTGTGGCCCTAGAGCGACCGTTTTTCGTGGTGAGGAGCCACCCATTGCACCTGATCGAATACAGGCTGCAGGGCACAATCGTAGAAGGGACCTGGGCCAAATTTCAGGTGATGCGGAGGATGTTGACACTCCGAGATCGAGTCGGGCACGCCGTGGGTTGTCCCCTCGCGGGCCACCCCGTCCACCCACGTCCACCTTTGACCCCCCCCCCCCCCCCCCCCCCCCCGACAGGATTGAGTGTTGGTGCACTAAGTGTTGGGAATGGATACCGCCGGGCGGCACCAGACCACCGAGGCGGCGACTGCATGTTGTCGAAAAACATTTGTCTTTCATCTCCAACAACATGGGTTCTGAAAATGGCAGGTGCTTTGATGGTGTTGACACTGAAAAGCGATGTGAGCAACTACAAATTACCAGTTTGGATTCATCGAGGATTACACTAATCTGGGGGCTGCTATTTCATGAGCCATGAGCCATGAGCAGAGTCGTAAGTGTCAAAAAAAACATGAGCAGGACTATTTTCCAGAAATGAGTGTCCGCGGGAATAGGGTTTAGGGTGTCACGGTCATAGGGGGAGAAGGACCTCCCGATGAAGGAGGTTCAGCAATGTTTTTTAGAATTACATATTGAAAGGCAATGTTTCGCGAATGGTAGGGTGGTACTACTCTGTACAATGGGGGCCCATTTCAGCCTACCAGCCACTTGCAAAATCCACCCACACTCCCAATCCCAAACGAAATGAGGAATGATGCATTCTGGGAACGATGGATACAGAATAGAACAAAAAGAGGGCACAATGGGGTTTTTATTGATCCACATGAATTGCATTTGAAGCACGTCTATTGTGCTGATTGTGCAAACAAATCTTTAGCCCTGTGCCTTCTAAATACAAGTCACATTGTCAATGGGACTTCGACTGCTCTGAGAACTAGCTCATGAGTCATCGGGCTCCTCCCAGGTAAAAACTAGATTGCAGCCGTTGTACCGCCCCTGTTGATGTTCACCACAATGTCGTGCCCTTCAATCATACCACCATCGAATATGGAAAGCTTCATGTTTTCGTCGTCCACACCAATGCGAATGTCCCCATACAATGGAGAAGAGGAGCGCACTCCTTCAGGAGTATACGTCTCTCCGATGGAGTCCACCCATGTCCACTGGCAGCAGTTCCACCGCAACAACATAACAGTGCGCATTCTTATGCATGGGTGCCCGTCGTAGCTGGGAAAATCGGAATCAAGGATGCGCAGGAGCCACGGACTCCTCAGACCAAGATCGTCACCCCGCTCGAAGGCGTAGTGGCCTGGGATATATACTCAAAAGCGGACAATGTTTCCACATTCGAACCAGTATCTTCTGTGTAATCTGTGTACCAGATAATGATGTCTCCCGATGTGGCCGAATACATTGCATAATCGAAGCCTCCATAAGGGCAGTCGTCCCGGTTCCGGAAGCACGACATCCTTGCAAAGGAGGACCTGAGGACGTCTTTGATGCCGATGACAATGACCTTGCGGAAACGAAGCCCTTAGATTTTTGAAATGATGAGAAGCGGAAGAGCAGTGCGGGCTCCAATAATGGAGTATCTGGGTCCCACGTACCCACCAATCATCGTGTAACGTGTTCATCACGCCAGCGGTGGATGAACCAATACCTCTTTCTCATCCACGGGGTATAGTTTGAAATCTGCCACCGAAGTCCATCCCCGGATGGAAATTCGGCGCCGCATTTACATCGAAGGGGGGATGGACTTCGTCGTCTCGAGTGGCTATAGGCCCACCTGGCACTTACTGCCCATAGTTTGCATGGCAGGGAAGGAAACTGAAACGGCTACATTCATGGAGCAGCCAATCTTCATCCGTGCAGGTTCCTGTAGGGGGGAAATTTAAATGTGCCTTGGAGTGTTTGTGAGGAATTGCAGCGTTGGCTTGAACTTCTTCCAGCCACCGCGCTACTGCCTCCTCCATCCGGGAGCTGCTGTCATCGAGCGTACTCCGCTACTCTTTTTTCAAGGATGCCATGCCGTCAAAATCCTGCAGACTGCCCTTATCATGGCCACGATTATGCTATGTTCAAACCAGAATCAGGAGACATCATTGTCTGGCTCTCTGTTTTAACAGACGCTTCTGGAATCAAGCGGGAGTCTTTGCGCGCAATGGAGTATTTGGAGGGCTATTACCGCTTTGAGCGAGGTGAGGGCGAGGGTCAATGCGGTCCGTGGGTCCTGAAAATTGTTGACCTCAATATACCAAGGTGGGTTGGGATGCCGGACAGATCACGCACGGCCTCCCTTTGGCGCTGGAACTGCTGCCAGTGGACTAGGGAGGACGGCACCGGGGAAAACTATATTCGTGGAGTTCACTCCGCTCTTCCAGTGTATGGAGACATTCGGCTGAGTTGCGAAGTTGAATCACACGGGCACATGAGGCCCACAGTGACCTTGTCAATGTATGATGGTGGTATGATTGATGGGCATGACATTGTCGTCAGCTCCACCAAGGGCACCAGATCGACCGCATTGCAGTTTACCTCGAGGTGCCGCATCAGTAATGAGCTTGTTTTGAGGGCTATCGAAGTTCCGTCGACTTGGTGACGCCCATGTAGAAGGAGGAAGGGCTTAGATTTGTCTGGAGTTGCTAAATGTGAGACACCGTGTTCGATCAATAAAACAACCCATCGTACCTCACTTCTGTGTGCTTGTGTTTCATTGTGTTCAAGAACTGCCGTAATTGGCCCACTGTTTACAATTTGTGGTCTCATTTCTACAATGTGTCTGTCCATATGAATATACCAGAGTCAGCGATAGCAGAGTCCTGAGGTGAAGGAAATCCATGTATGAGTAAAAGGAAACATGTACATGCCGAAGCTCGAAAATTCGGCACCGCATTTCATTTTTCTCCATGCAGCGATTTCTGGCAGCTCCCTTTCCTCCGTTGTGGTCGTAACGGAAATGTTGTACCGCATTTTATTTCTTGACATGGCATTACCATACTTTGAATTGGAAATGCGGCACCATATTGGACCTTGAATTGTCCAAGCATGTCCAATCGCTAATGCTTGTCCATGTCCATACTGGAAATGCGGCACCGCATTTCCATGTCCGTCATCGAAATTTTGTATCGGACAATGGAATGCGGCACCGCATTTCCGGAGAGCACAATGGAATGCGGTGCCGCATTTCCGTCAAAGGGTCTAGAATTGGACAAACAACGATGTCCGTTTTGGAAATGCGGCGCCGCATTTCCATGTACGTCATCGAAATTTCTTATTGGACAACATCTCCAAAATGTAAATGCGGCACCGCATTTCCATGTTCGACCTCCACATGCGGGGTGGCATATCCATTTCCGTTCGGCCGAACAGTTTCTGATGTCCAAACCATGAAACAAAAAATTGTTCTTGCCCCGGTTTTGGAAATGCGGTGCCGCATTTCCAAAGGAGGTTTTTGCAGTTGCCACATTTCCGTTCCGACATGGAAATGCGGTGCCGCATTTCTGATTTTGGGAGGGACATGGTTTGGACGATGTTGTCGTTGAGAGCACATGGGAGAGGGGACATGAAGGACGGGGAGAATTTCCTTTATATACTCTGGAAGAGAATTTAAATGTACAGAGAATTCATTAAAATTCTATTAATCTTGAAAATCATCACTATCGTCGTCCTGTCCTTGACTGTCCTGCTCCGCCTCCACCCCGTCATTGTCTTTCTCATCTCCAATGGATTGTTCGTTGGCCAGGCTTTCGAAAATCCCATCTTCCCCTTGTGGAACCGACCATCTCACCTCCGTTGGTTCGTCGTCCTCCCTGTCTGCATCGCTCTCATCCGCTGAATCACATATGAACTTTCGCACCCATCTACCTGTCTCAGCTGTTGCCAACTCTTTTTTTATCCTTCTGTCCTCCCTAGCCCTCTCCAAAATCTGCTCTACTTTACTGGGATTCTCACATCGTCTAATCGCTGTATTTGCGAGTTTAGCTGCATAACTAGGAAGGGAGTAGTCCTTCACCGGGCTCGTCATGAAGTCGGCCCTCGCAAAGAACGAGACATTCTTCCTGGCAGGAAGTGTAGGCCCTACATGTTTCGACCCGGATCCTAGAATCCTGCACATAACAATCACCAACGAGACCAATGAGAACCACAGTCCGGAAATGCGTTTGACAAAAAATCACCCAGAAGGCTTTGCAAACTTACAAATTTTTGCACTCACTCGTATTCCGGGTTCTCCTCGGCATCAATGTCCACTGTCTCTACCTCCGACTCCGACGAATCCGAGGAGTCTTTGGCTTCGATGGGAGCCTTCACATTCCGTTGCAGCCCTTCTAGATGGGATCCCCAGACGGATGTGTCCTCCTCGTAGGCAAAGAGGTGCCGGTTGGAAAACCGCCCAGCCTACATTGAGGCACCTGTTACAATGCCATCCACACATTATGACATGGCCCTTCAGATGTTGCAAATTAAAGCATAACGAGAATTTGCAAAACAACATAGAACACGATTCTGCATACCTGTCCCACAGACGAGGTCGAGCACTGTGCCCTCCACGTCAGTGCATGTCTCCATAATTGTCTGAATGAAGGCAGGACTCCGAGTCCATGAATACCGCAGGGGTTCCGTTGAAGTGAGGCTATGAGGGAGAAGTTCCGTGGGAACGTTGTTGAACAGGACGTCGTAATCGATGGGGTCGCAGTTTGGGTCAACCAACAATCCCTCCTTCCGGAAAGCAAAGGTAGAGTTCTCCTTCACAAAGCAGTATGCATCGAACTGCTTCGTCTGCATACACAGTGGGGAACGATTAGAAATCGAATGCGGCACCGCATTTCAAAACTCCTAAGAAAATGAAAGGACAACTGCCAATGTCGTAATTACCTTCTTCCCTTCACTCCAAAGGCCCAATGTGTTGATGCACGTCCACTTCTTCTTCAGAATTGGGACGGCGCTCCTGCGGGTCCACTTCGCAATTCCTGTCTGCGTGTTTTTGCCTCTGCTCGCCATGACAACCACACAGCCTTTGTCGTCCAACACCATGCGAGCCCGAATCCTTTCTTCCAAAAGTCCTCGGAGTACTTGTTCCAAGATGGCAAAGCTTGCAGTCCTTCCACAGGCTCTCCGTCCGGAATATCCAAGATGATCATATCGCAAGACCACTCGGTGGCATTTCTGCCCCTCCTGCAATCCTTGTCTGCACACACCCTCTCAAAGAACGAGACCATCTTCAGAAACCCAGGGGTGTCGGAAGGCTCTTTGGCAGCTGCCTTCTTTAGTGCTCTGCCCTTCAGACCCTCCATCGTCTTCATGTATGCCAACTTGGCTGCCCGTCCATCCAAAGCCGCCAAGAAACTCTCATTTACACACTGGACTACTGTATCGGGATCCACTTTCGGCCTCTTCATTTCCACCGGCTCGAAAGGGTGCCCCCCCGGGGGGTTGAAGAGTGTCTTCTTTGCCGAGCCTGTTCTCGTCCCTCTTGTGACAACGGTGGGCACAAGGGATTTCGGCTGCGTTTCAGGGGGTGGGCTGGTTGCAAAGTCTCCATCGGAGTCCTCTTCGTCACCCTCTTCCTGCACTATCTGTTTCTGCTTCTTCGTTTTCTTGGGTGTCACAACTGCTGCTCCTTGCTAGCGAGTCCTCTTCTTCGACCCCTTCTGTTGAGCTTGCACAGCTGCATCCACTGTCTTCTGTGCCATCTCAGCTGCCTTTCTGGATTGTTCCAGAGCATCAGCTTCCTTTGCCGACTCTGGCCCAGCAGGGACACGTCTTTCCTTTCTCTTCTCTTCTGCTTTCGCGTGCAAATCTTTCTCAGACTCGTCAACAATTCCGCCAGACATGTCCAGGTACCACGGGCATCCAACGAGATGTGCGGCATGCCATTGTTTCTGCATCTCGGGTGTATAGACACAGCTTGGGCCCGCCACGGTCCAAGCCATGAAGAATGGGGGCTCTTGAGCCAGGGCCCCTGTCTGAAGAAGCACGTATTTCATATACCTGCAGGGCAGTCAGCATGCGTGAGCAAAAGTTGAGAGCAACGTACTCGCAGAGTGCAACCAAAAACATAAAATGCAAATGCGGTGCCGCATTTCCCAGACAAACCTCATAACCAGGCTTCGCATAGAAGGACAGCTGGGCTTCACCTGTAAACAATTTGCATTGCAGCTTTTCCCGCTCCTTCCTGATGTGTAAACTCCACGCTCCTTCTTGCTGTCTGCAGCTCCCTGGCGAAGAGGTTGTCCTTGTACGCACATCTGAAACGTGTCACGTAGTCTTCCAGTGTCTGTGTTCCATCCCATTTGACGTACAAGCCGAACGAATTTGTATGCATTACGACTTGCTCCTTCGCATTCGTCATTACCTGCGATTCCACATGCATTGTCACGTAGCAGTTCAGGGAATTCATTTCAGAAAAACAAATCTGGGGAAGTACCTTGAATTACCTGGAACCACCAAGTCATGCGGTTGAGCCACACATCCACTGCAGGGTCGGAAACTTCGAGTGGAAAAGACCACATTGTCCTTATACTCTCCGATGCATTCCAGATCGACAGCCACCGTGTCTGCCATTTCCGATCCAATGTCAGGAGCAGGAAGAAGAGTGGCTATTGCTAGAAAGGAACTTCAGTGCATTGAAACCTCACCTTCTTTTTTGCCTCAACACATGCCGTTGAGAGGTGATGCAGTTTCTCCAATTGCATGGTCGGCTGCATGGCCCGAGAATAGTGTTTTGCAATCTTGGGGATGAAGTCCTTTCCAAGTGCCGGATCTGCAATGGCCACCAGCTTCACAAGCTTTGACTTGTATTTTGTTCTGGACTTGACCCCGGCTTCCTGTTAGAGGACTGTCTGGGACTTAGACACTTATACGGGATCTGTAGGGTACCCTTAATTTTTGCACAGACTGAGACCAACAGGAGCCTTACGGGTGACAGCAGCGCACTGTAGAGGGGGGTTACACAGCCGACACAGCCAGACACAGTCAACACAGCTCGTCACAGCCCGACACAGCCATCACAGCCAACACAGCCCGTCACAGCCGACACAGCCACACAGCCAGTCACAGCCTGACACAGCCAAACACAGTCGCACAGCCAGTCACAGCCCGTCACAGTTTCACATAGCCAGTCACAGCTTGACACAGCTGTCACGACCATAGGGAACGGAGAGCAGGACATGGAACACTGTGGGGAACAACACCTGCAAATGGAACATGTTAGTTCACGGACGACGGTTAGTGAGGGAAACGGTTAGAGCCACGGGTAGGAAGATAAAGGGAGAAACAAGGACTGAGAAGGGGGATTCTTGGAAGCACTTCACGGGGAGGACTTCTTGGTCATGCAGGAGAGGGGATCGGGCGGAGAGTAAGAACGGAAGCAAAGATGGAGAGCACGGTGAAGGAGGAGAGATGATTAATAGATGCTTATTATATGCAAAGTTGTAGTGATATTGTAGAGCAGATTAGAGACACAATGGCTTCGGCCAGATACCTGATAAATCATAATCTGATACTTATACGATACAATCACACTGTGTAGAGAGATCTGAGTGAAGTTGTGGAATGAATGGATGAGTTGATAGAATCCGATAGATTGATGAAGCAAACTGATACTTAATTGTCAATAGCCAGGTAGCTAACATGAATGCAGAAAGGAAAACAAATAGGAAACACCCCCATGATACACTAGCTGTAGGTCATGACTGATTGTTCTGAGCGGGCTGAGTGCTTAGAGATTTCCAACTCTTCTATCTTGGAGTTTCCACCTCGGATAGCGAAGGGATGGGTGAGTAAAAGTCGCGCGACATTTGGCGACCATACTGGGGAACTGAGTCATGAACAACCAGATGTGACAGGCATCTGGTGGGATCATGGTGGGTGGACCATTAAAGAATTTGAAGTGAATCAAATTCCCTGTGGAACGAAGGAAGAAAGATTGTCCAAACAATTCTTTCAAAGGTTCTTGGAATTGCCAGACGGTTGTAGAGAAAATATTCTTAAGCGAGTGCATGATGCTGATCCGGAATGGGGTCTGGAGAAAGGAGTGATAAAGATTTATCAGGTAGCCTGTAGAGGAAGAGCACGTTGGTTACCAATGTTGGTTTATGTGATAACATTGCTATCCATTAAGCGAGTAGAGTTTGAAGGCTAGGAAGAAAGAAAGGTGAATGTTTATACTCATATGCATGAAGAGCTTGTACTGGTAAAGAATTGGATTCCAAAGGATATTTTGTGGATCAAACTCACACCAAGAACAATTTCAGACTTGTTTGCCATATGGTTATATGGTAACGGAGACTTCAAGTATAACCAAGGGTGCATTGAAGCTTGAAAGAAACCCAGGCATATACGAGAGATATTACAGAAGAGTTTTGGTTATTGCCACATTAAAAGAAATGAAAGACATGGGACATGAGTGATGAAAAGAGAAGCTAGACGCCAGAGATATTCAGCAAAAAGAGAAAGCTATCTGAAAGCTAATTATCCATATCTTTGGGAGAGAGGAATAGACATAGGGGAATCATCTGGACCTCTCACACCATTAAGATCAAAGAGTACATCACCCATACCGGAAGAACTAGAGTTGGATGCCACTCCTTCTGTTTCTTTGCAAGAAAGATTAAGGGAATTGGTACGGGAAGAAGATCAATCACGAGGTGAAAGATCTGAGGTACATCCCTGGATAAAAGATTTGACAGAAATCTTTGATAAGAGTTGGCATGGAACACCAAAAGCAGGAACTCCAGTTTCTGAAGCGGAAGGTGAAGAAGGAGGAGAGGATGTGGCAGAGCCAACGGAGAGTTCAGACTCTCCAACACCATTGCAGTTGAGTTACATGAGTGAAGAAGAAACCCAAGGACAGAACTTGGAGGATGAAAACAGGGAGAAGAAATTAGAAGAGGAAGATTATGAAGAAGTAGACCCAACAGCTGAGGTTGAGACTACAACCAGGACATCCCAACCCGTTGGACCAGGATCAAGTGGAGCACTTGGATCACAGGCCAACAAAGGTGTCGGCTCAGGGGGATCAGACGGGCTGCCTGGATCTGGCTCTGGGGGGGACAGGGAGTGTGGGAAGTAGTGCAACTGGAGCTGGGAATACTGTGAATATCGTGGGGCCGGAAGCAGGGAGTGCTCAAGGGCCACCACTTGGTGGAAGATCCACCACAAAAACAACAGGTCCAGAAGGACCAGCACCAGCAAGGGTGCCAGCACCTGTCAGTGGGCAGAAGGTAGGGCCACAGATGGCGTTACAACCAACACGGGCAAAACCACCCTTTCCAATATATTCAGGAAAAGGGGATCCCGATGTACACATTAGCCAATTTGAGCACATGTGTATAGTGAACAATGAGAATGGCGATGATGCCAAGATGAGATTGTTTCCTTGTTCACTTATCAAGAAAGCAAGTGAATGGTATGCAAGAGTCCCTGATAATCATTTCCTAACCTGGAATGGCTTGAATACAGCATTTGAAATAGGTTCAGGACAAGTAAAACTGAGGATGAAGTGTATGGAAGTTTACAACAGTTAAAGCAAAAGAAGCATGAAACTGTTGAGGAGTATATGAAAAGATGGAATTGATGATGAAAAAGCTGGCTGCAGTACCAGCACCCGGTTTATAGAAGACTTGGTTTGTGAGTGGACTAAGACCAGAGTTGCAAAAGAAAGTGGATATGTTACCCCATAATACAGTGGAGGAGGCATTTGAAAATGCAAACAGAATTGAGCAATTGGGAATGCTCAGGAGAGAGAAAAAGGAGGATGAGGACTCTGAGGATGAGTCAGATGAAGAAGAAGAGCAAGAACTAAAAAGGAAGAGTAAGAGAAAGGAGAAGTTGAAGAGGGATAACTATGAAAAAAATTGGAAGAAATCTTGAAGAAGTATGCCACAGAGGCTGTAACACATTGGAGGAAGGGTGTATGGTGTGCAAAGTGCCAGAATGAAGGCCATACCACCACAGAATGCCACATGAAGGAGAAACACTGTACTATCTGTAAAATGGATAACCATTCTACTGAGAATTGTTACTACAATAGAAGGACAGCTGCAAGAGAACCTAGGTGCATCAGGTGCAGCCCCAGCCAAGAAGAAACAATGATCAGGACCACTATGGTAGGTCTGGTGGTTATAAGAATGGCATGGAAGGGAGAGGTAATTCAAGAGGGAATTACCAAGGAAATTCCAGAGGCAACTATCAGGGTAATCCAAGGGGGAATTACCAGCCCGGGAATCAGGCTTACAGAAATAATCCAAGAACAGACCAAGGGCGAGGACCCAATGGTGAAGAACTATGTTACTATTGTAATCAGCTAGGACATCGCAGGCAGCCTGTTCATTCTGGATAAGACACCAGAATGAGATGAGAGCTCCTGTGAATGAGGGCCCAGTGGTGGCAGCTCACATGGTTAGGCCATGTGTTGTACCAGAAGTAAGTACAATGATAGTAACAAGAAGTAAAGCCAAACTAATACCTCCAGTAGTAGAGGAAGAAGATGATAATGAAGGTGGCAGTGATATGCCTGAAGATGATGAGGCTTGGAGAGATGAGAAGGAACTGCACAAGGAAGTGGCAGATACCATAAGGGAAATGCATAAGAGTACTGATATTCTTGTGGCAGGTTCCTCTGATTCTGATGGAGAAGAAGAAAGGAGTGAGGATGAAAGGAAGAAAGAAGATGCAGACATGCAAAGTAATGAAGCGACTTTGGCTGAAATAATATGCCAGACCAAAGCAGAAATTACCATTGGACAGCTATTGGCTGTGGCACCTTATTGTAGGCACAGGCTGTATCAAGCAATCAATCGAATTGCCCAGGAGACAGGAAACACAGACCTGAATAGCAAGGTGACCAGTTATAATGTGAAGCCGGAAGGGTGAGAAACAGTCATGGACTTTGATGATTCTATGCCAGTAATCCAATTGAGAATTGGAAGCACAGAACTAACTGATGTACTGATAGATGGAGGTTCTGGAGTAAATATCATGACAGACCAATTAAGAAAAAGCTTGGTCTAAGTAACATGAAACCAGCCCCATTTATAGTAACAATGGCAGATCAAAGAAATGTACAGCCATTGGGATTAATAAGAGGAGTTAAGATACAGATACAGAAGATGATCTTTATGATCACAGTAACTGTGTTGAAGATGGATGAAGTCATGGAGGCTTACTCCTTATTATTGGGACGTCCGTGGCTGAAACAGGCCAGGGTATTCCATGACTGGAATTCTCAGTTACCCGTACATAATGGGATACACGAGATACAAATTACCACAAAGAAATCTAGTAGATTACCTGCTACAAGAAGACCTCGAGGAGTCAGAGAGTATGACTGGAAAGGAGGACTGGATGAGGAGCAGGAAGCTACCCTATTTGCTGCACACCCAGAGTGGGAGCAGGTTGCAGAGATGCGGCTGGAAAGCCTAAGTTGTTTAAGAGGTATCTGCTGTGGTGTAGTGACAGCAACACCAACTGAAGAGGAAACCAGCAGTTACCCATCACATTTCTATGAAGAAAGAGAAGGAGAAATGGAAATCCTAGAGGAACCAGCCACTGTGAGCTTACAGGATGAAGTGGTGACTGGTTGGACAATCTCAGCTGATGAGCAGGTGAGGGAAGTGAATGTGGGAACTAAAGAGGAACCGAGGATGGTGAAAGTAGGAACTGATTTGGAGCCGGAATTCTTTGAAGAAGCTAAAAGCTTGTTCATCAAATACAAAGATGTATTTGCTTGGAGCTATGAGGATCTAAAAGGGATACCACCTGAAGTCTGTCAGCATAAGATTGAACTGGAACCAGGGTCAGTACCAATCAAGCAGGCGGTCTGGAAATTTATATTTTAAAACTTGCTGTAAACGCTGAACAGCAAAATTGGTGAAGACACTGAGCTCCTTGTCTGTCCAGGTGAGTGGGGTACCAATTACTTGTGCACCGTGCAAGTATTTCCATGCCACATGTCCCTTATAGAAAATATCATCAATGCCGAATTTCTGTGTTGACAAATTGTTCCAGGCCGCTTGAAACCATGAACGGATTTGAGAATCCTGTTGCATCATAACTTTTGCCTCATATAGGTACATATGAGGTGGCACTGAAGGTAAAACCCAATGATCCCCACTGGAATAACTCAGAAAGCGCGATTGCATCTTGTGTTGCTCAATAAGATAACGTACCAGAAAACAAGCAGCGTAGTATAACCCGCATCCCATGACAATACTTGCTACCTCCTTGGTCTTGGTATAAATGAATCCATGTACAACTTGGAAGGCAATTAATTCCTTCAACATTGTACTTGCCTCATGCCAGTATTGTGCAAAGTGATGATCCTCAATATGTCGATTGTTCGGAAGAACTTTAGTCCTAGTTGCCACTGGCAGCCAAATGCGCATGATTTGGTAGTAATGTGCGAATGACTGCGGAGGACTAAATTCTTTCCAAGCCAAATCCAACATGATGGGAATTTGGTTGAAGGGCATAATCATAGCCCTACTGTACTCCCTTGCAGCTCTTTTGTCGATATTTGAAGTGAGGTCTTCCACTTGAGTCTGCAGTCCGTCTACATCCTCCTGTAACTCTGCTATCCTACTATAGACATTGTCTATAGTAGTTGTGGCAATGTTCTGCACTTGGAGTCTGAGCTCATTCATCTCGCTTTGGGTGAGCTTTCGTGGTGCTTTGCCCTCCACTGGCCCTTGTGCTAACCAGACCTGCATAAGGTGGTTATCCACCAAGTTGCTTGTGGTTCCTCTGAGAGTGTGCTCCTCTCTTAGTTTGTACACATCCAATTGCTATTGTAAAGCTTCCATGCGCTTCGCATGAGGTTCAACCAAATTCGCATAGGTAGCAAGTAGATTATTGGCTTCCTTCCAAGCCTGTTATTGACCGAGATTTCATTTCTATTGGCCATGATTTTGTTGCAACTCCAGGATGTGCTTCTCTTGATCAGCTTCAATCTGCCTGTATTGCTTGAAAGTATCCTCATTGCGACAGATTGTATTCTTCATGTCGACAACGAGTTTCATTTGCTCAACATTCTCTGCTTCTGCCTTCATACTTTTTTCTGCTTGACTGTTTATTTCTTTTGTAGTTTGGTCAAGCATAGTTGTGAGTGTAACACATTGTATGGCCATCCTGTCATGCACTGTCTGCAACTCCGTATGTAGTGCATTCACTTCTTGCAACTTGCTTTCATGCTGCACCTGCATTTGGTATAGCTGTTGCTTTGTGCTTCGTGCAACTGGTCTTGCGCGAGGCCTGCCTCAATCAATTGTTCCTTGGCCAATTGCAAAGCCGCTTCTGTATTCTCCAAGTCTTGCTGCATCTTGAGAGTGACCTCCTCATCGACCTTGTTTGCACACTCAGTGGCTAGTTGAGCCTCAAACTCCTTCCTGAGTTCCTCTCTCAAGGCTGTCAATTGGGTAGTTGGAACATGGGATTTGACATAAGTCCCCAACAAATTAAGTGTCCTGCCTATGGAACTCATCAGCATTGCCTGTTGAGGGTCATCATGGTGAGGTTGCTGCTGTTCCTCCTGATCCTCAACCGTGTGATGTCTCACAAACCACTCAGGCCATTGTCCCACCGGATTTTCTTCCTGAACCACTTCATCCATCACCGGTGCTGCAGTGTCTTGACATTCTACCTGTGGTACCTCCGACACAGGTGTGTGTATTATATGCACCTCAGGATTTCCCTTGGGCAACTGTTGCACCTCTGGAATCTCTGTCTCCTTGACCAGACCAGAATATTCATAAAGAAGGTCCCCCTTTTCAATTTCTGCCACTATCTGTTCTGTAGTTGGAATATCTAACCCTTCTTTCCAAATCAATTATTTCTGGTTGAGCTGCATGGACAACTTGTAACCTTGTGACAAGCCGATCAGCTGGCTGTGATGCTGTGATACTGAAGTAACTTCCTCTTCCCTCTCTGAAGGTCTGCTTCCAGTAATAGCAGTTCTCTGTGCTGCTGTGCCCCTTCCTGCACATGAGCTTGGGAAAACATTATCATGCGGAATCCGTGAAGCCAGTGGATCCGCCACTACAGTCTTTCCCCGTCTCTGCCTCTTAGTCTCGGGTTGCCCTGCTAGTCCACCCTCACTGTGTGAAGAGCCTTGCTCTTCCATTGCAGTGGTTTCTGGCTCAAACACTCCCATCTCCTTTCTTTCTTGCGCATCAAGTATGCCAGAATCAAGAATTATTTGAGCAATGATTGGGCCAGACACTATGATAGGAGACTTTGCGGTAGTACCTGTAATCTTTTCATCTCCTCTACCAGTGCGTTGTACATTATGTCCGCCCATTCTACCTCTGTCCTTTCAGGGCTTGAGTATTTCCTCCGTGAAGGATCTGCTCAAATACTGTTGGTTCTATTTCATGGCAATCAGAACGTTCAATACCTGGCCTACCTCCTTTAGCCCTGGGTACACGGTCTTGTACAAGCATAACCCTGAGTTTTAAAGAAACTCCCTTCTTGGAATAAGTCCCCTATTTGCAGTCTTGCCCTGTGCTCCTCCACATGCACCTGACCTGCTGGCAATCAAAACAATTGCTGGAGGTATAGGGGAGTAATTACTAATTCAACTCCCTTCACCGTTGTTGTTCATGTCCTTGGCTCAAAGTTCTGCAAGAATTGTAAACATGTACTGTCTATGGTGCAATGTCCAATCTATGCTTTGCAATCCTTGCAATCTCAGCTCCTTCAGTATCTGTATCGCCTGGGGTAGCAATCGTTGTTTCTGCAGAATTGTGGTGCTCTTCACCCTGATTTCCTCCATTCCTCTCACTCTCTTCATTTTAGACCACAAAATGTTTTGGCTGTAACAACTGCAGAAATGCCTGTAGTGCACAAAGCATAAACGTATGGTTGCCACAAAAAACTATGGGTAATTTCTTGTAAGCTGCGGGGGCTTGCAAGCATCGATCAAGAGAAAAGCTCCGCTCTGTTCTTTCGTGTCTATGCCACTGCGTAAGTAATATTGCGAGCGTATAGTCTGTTAGTTCCTCCATAGCTTCAAAGCTATAGCATTGATGGTTTGTCCCGTCGAGACGCCCGTTACTCAGAACGACGCCGCCTCTTGCGCTTAATTTCCCTCCAATTTCTTGATCCTTTCTCTGGCTTTCTATTGGCTGTAACCGCTGTGACTGGATTTTAGATTTCCTTTTTTTTAGTGGACTTTCCCTGCTGGATAGTCCACTAGGATCACACATGTGACAAGAATTTCGCTTTTCTGTACTTGCCGTTTGTTCCGTTCCCTTTTTCCGTATTCATTAATGGGCCCGCCTTTCATCCATTGGGCGCGCTGATTAGGTATTTTGACGGCCATTCTTGTCTCTTTCTTGATGACACCTGTTCTTGCACTTCCTTCTCAGCTGTGTGTCGCGTCCTGACTTCCACGTGTCTATTTTTAAACTGGTTTCCGTCCTTTCTTCCATCGGCCATTTTCCTGAAGTTATTGGGCGTTGTCACTGATTCTATGGATCGTGTAACCTAGTAGGCTGTGTTGAGCTGTGACAGGCTGTGTCATACTATGGTACGCTGTGATAGGCTGTGATGCCTGTGGTAAGCGTGATAGGCTGTGACACGCTTGTGATAGGCTGTGTGCGCCGTGCGCTGTGATAGGCTGTGTTCGCCTGATGGGCTGTGATAGGCTGTGTTTCGCCTTGATAGGCTGTGATGATGGCTGTGATACGCCTTGATGGGTTGTGATAGGCTGTGTTTCGCCTTGATGGGTTGTGATAGGCTGTGTCACGTTTGTTCTGCCCGCCCTGGTCATATATGCTTGGCCTAGCGACAAGTGCTCCATACTCCGTTGGTAACACTGGCGCAGCCCGTGACTGCTCTTGCGTTTCAACATGCAAATCATGCTGCAATGGTTTGTCATGGATACCACTGTATCCCTTTAACTTATTGGCATTGACTCTTCCCAGCATTTCTTTGTTAATGGTTTGTAACATGGCGGTGTTGTTATCATACATCTTTTGTATGACATAAGGTCCTTTCCATGGTGATTTAAGCTTAGAAGCTTTAATTTTTTCCTTCTTCTGTAACCATAGAACCAAATCTCCCGTCTTAAAAGTTTTTAACTTGTTTTCGTCAAACTGTTCCTTCCTTTTCATCTGAATTCTGGTCATATTATCAGCTGCATCAGCACGTACTTCTTCCACATGGTATAATTCATGTTTCCTGACCTTAATGGAATCTTGCAATTCCATTCTCTTTCCCCACTCCGTTCTCATGGTAGGCAACAGGAATTCCACTGGAAGTAAAGCTTCCATACCATAAACTAATTGGAATGGTGTATACTTAGTGGTGACTTTATATGAAGTCCTGTATGACCACAAAGCTGTCAACAGCTTTGTATCCCAATCCGTTCTGTTTGCATTGACTATCTTAGCCAAGATAGTACATAGTATTTTGTTGGTAGCCTCTGCCTGTCCATTACCCTGTGGGTAATATGTTGTACTCTTCTTATGCACAATCATGAATTCTTTAGTCAATAATTCAATGGTCTCATTAATGAAGTGACTTCCCTGATCACTGATAAATTCTAAGGGACAGCCAAATCGTGTAAGTATGTTCTCATACAGGAACCTTGCTGTGGACTTGGCTGTGTTGTCCCTCAAAGCTTTAGCTTCCACCCACTTCGTAGTATAATCAGTGGCTGTAATTATGTACCTGTTCCGTGTATTCTTGGCTGGTGGGTTAATCGGTCCAACAAAGTCTAGTCCCATTTCTGAAATGGTTCCGTAGGCATTGTAGGATGCAAGGCCATCCTTCCAGATCTCTGCAAAGGTCCTAGCCTCTGACATTCATCACAACTCTGACAATAATCGTGTACATCTTTGAACAAAGTAGGCCACCAGTAACCTGCGAGTAGTATCTTCCTACTGGTAGTCTCTTCTCCAAAATGACCTCCAGCCACTCCTTTATGAACTTCCTCCAAAACTTTATTTACTTCATGGTGGTACAAGCATCGTTTTAGTACTCCATCAGGTCCTAGCTTATACATTCTGCTTCCTACCATAGTATAAGGTAAAGCTTTGATAGCGATTCTTTTCCTCTGCTCCTTATCATAACTAGGTGGGCATTGACCATGAGTAAGGTAGTATCTGATTGGCCACTGCCAATCTAACCATTCATCTGCACTTCCTTGCACCTCCATTATAAATAAACTCGCATCAGGTAACTGATCGTCCACTCCTGTGACGGCCTCTCCTGTTGTTAGTCGTGACAAATGATCTGCTACAAGATGCAAACGGCCAGGCTTGTAAATAACCTCGAACTCAAACTCATGCAAGATTATTAACCACCTCGCTATCCTTCCACTTATCAAAGGTTTGTTCACCAGATATATCAGAGCCTGGTGATCCACATAAAACATAAACTTTCTTCCCAATAGGTAATGCCTGAATTTCTTGACTGCATAAATCATTGCCAGTGCTTCTCTTTCAGTTGTGCTATAGTTCCTTTCAGCACTGTTCATCAACCTGCTAGCATAGTACACAGGTGAATCTATATTTCCTGTAACATTCTGGGCTAACACCGCTCCCAACGCTTCTCCTGATGCATCGCAGTGAACATGAAATACTACATGCCAATGAGGGTTAATCAGCATAGGTGTAGTTGTTACTGACAGTGTAAGTTCCTCAAACGCCTGTTGACATTCAGCTGTCCAGGCAAACACTGCATCTTTCTTCAGAAGCTTGCTCAATGGTGCTGCTATTTGTGCATACCTTTTGACAAATCTTCTGTAATAACTGGTTTGCCCAAGGAATCTCCTTAGACTCTTAACATTCACTGGTGGTGGAGAGGCTGTAATGGACTCTGTCTTCCTGGGATCCACAAGAAGTCCCTTCTTACACACAATGTGTCCCAGAAGCACCCCTGAGTTCACACAAAAAGTACACTTCTCTGGATTCAAGCCCAGACCTCTCATCCTGCATCTAGCCAGACATAACTCCAATTTATGCAAGTGCTCATTCTTAGAGCTGTACACACTGAAATCATCCAAGAACACCTGCATGAAATCATCCAGATACTCATGAAAAGATTCACTTATTACTCTCTGAAAGGTTGCTGGTGCATTACAAAGTCCAAAGGGCATGACTTTGTATGCATAAGCACCCCAGTCTGTGATGAAAGCTGTCTTTCCTTGATCTTCTTCTGCCACTTGCACTTGATTATAACCACTGAACCCATCCATGAATGAGTACATCTCATGGCCTGCCACCGTGTCCAATACTGCTTCTGTGAATGGCAAAGGGAAAGGATCTTTCTTCGTACAAGCATTCAGCTTCTTGTAGTTCACACATACTCTTAGTTTACCATTCTTCTTGGGAACTATAACAATGGGTGACAACCAAGTTGTATACTCTATTGGGTATATAAACTTAGCCTCAGCCAACTTCTTAATCTCTTCTCCAACCTTCTGTGCGTAGTTGGGATCCGGGTAGTGTTCAAACATCTCCATCAACCAGTGACAGACCTCGGGCTTGTACACACAGTCCGCCACGAAACTCTCAACGTCAGAAAGGTGCTCACTCACAAAGGTTTGCTAATCGCAATCAGTAAACCATGAGGACACGGCTTTTTGAGAAGGGAAGGGGTAATGTTAGAGGACTGTCTGGGACTTAGACACTTATACGGGATCTGTTGGGTACCCTTAATTTTTGCACAGACTGAGACCAATAGGAGCCTTAGGGGTGACAACAGCGCACTGTAGAGGGGGGTTACACAGCCGACACAGCCACACAGCCAGTCACAGCCGACACAGCCAGACACAGTCAGCACAGCTCGTCACAACCCGACACAGCCATCACAGCCAACACAGCCCGTCACAGCCGACACAGCCACACAGCCAGTCACAGCCCGACACAGCCAAACACAGTCGCACAGCCAGTCACAACCCGTCACAGTTTCACACAGCCAGTCACAGCTTGACACAGCTGTCACGACCATATGGAACGGAGAGCAGGACAGGGAACGACTGTGGGGAACAACACCTGCAAATGAAACATGTTAGTTCACGGACGACGGTTAGTGAGGGAAACGGTTAGAGCCACGGGTAGGAAGATAAAGGGAGAAGCAAGGACTGAGAAGGGGGATTCTTGGAAGCACTTCACGGGGAGGACTTCTTGGTCATGCAGGAGAGGGGATCGGGCGGAGAGTAAGAACGGAAGCAAAGATGGAGAGCACGGTGAAGGAGAAGAGATGATTAGTAGATGCTTGTTATATGCAAAGCTGTAGTGATATTGTAGAGCAGATTAGAGACACAATGGCTTCGGCCTGATACCTGATAAATCATAATCTGATACTTATACGATACAATCACACTGTGTAGAGAGATCTGAGTGAAGTTGTGGAATGAATGGATGAGTTGATAGAATCCGATAGATTGATGAAGCAAACTGATACTTAATTGTCAATAGCCAGGTAGCTAACATGAATGCGGAAAAGAAAACAAATAGGAAACACCCCCATGATACACTAGCTGTAGGTCATGACTGATTGTTCTGAGCGGGCTGAGTACTTAGAGATTTCCAACTCTTCTATCTTGGAGTTTCCGCCTTGGATAGCGAAGGGATGGGTGAGTAAAAGTCGCGCGACATTTGGCGACCATATTGGGGATCGAACCCAGAATCTCTGGAAATGTCGCGCGACTTTTACTCACCCATCCCTTCGCTATTCGAGGTGGAAACTCCAAGATAGAAGAGTTGGAAATCTCTAAGTACTCAGCCCGCTCAGAACAATCAGTCATGACCTACAGCTAGTGTATCATGGGGTGTTTCCTATTTGTTTTCCTTTCTGCATTCATGTTAGCTACCTGGCTATTGACAATTAAGTATCAGTTTGCTTCATCAATCTATCGGATTCTATCAACTCATCCATTCATTCCACAGCTTCACTCAGATCTCTCTACACAGTGTGATTGTATCGTATAAGTATCAGATTATGATTTATCAGGTATCAGGCCGAAGCCATTGTGTCTCTAATCTGCTCTACAATATCACTACAGCTTTGCATATAACAAGCATCTACTAATCATCTCTCCTCCTTCACCGTGCTCTCCATCTTTGCTTCCGTTCTTACTCTCCGCCCGATCCCCTCTCCTGCATGACCAAGAAGTCCTCCCCGTGAAGTGCTTCCAAGAATCCCCTTCTCAGTCCTTGCTTCTCCCTTTATCTTCCTACCCGTGGCTCTAACCGTTTCCCTCACTAACCGTCGTCCGTGAACTAACATGTTCCATTTGCAGGTGTTGTTCCCCACAGTCGTTCCCTGTCCTGCTCTCCGTTCCCTATGGTCGTGACAGCTGTGTCAAGCTGTGACTGGCTGTGTGAAACTGTGACGGGCTGTGACTGGCTGTGCGACTGTGTTTGGCTGTGTCGGGCTGTGTGGCTGTGTTGGCTGTGATGGCTGTGTCGGGCTGTGACGAGCTGTGCTGACTGTGTCTGGCTGTGTCGGCTGTGACTGGCTGTGTGGCTGTGTCGGCTGTGTAACCCCCCTCTACAGTGCGCTGCTGTCACCCATAAGGCTCCTGTTGGTCTCAGTCTGTGCAAAAATTAAGGGTACCCTACAGATCCCGTATAAGTGTCTAAGTCCCAGACAGTCCTCTAACACTTCCTTCAAGTGCTCAGTCAATGACTACAACGTTTTGACCTGCCCCTAACTTTCCATGAAGAAGCGTTTGGCATGGGCCAAATCCAGCTTGATGTTTGACTGCCAACAAAAACATGCAGAAGCGTTACATTCGATTCATGTGGAAAGATTACTGAAAATTGGGGAAGGATGGGCAGAGGGAAATGGGAGGACAAATTACTTCGTATATCACCTCCACCATTCCATCCATAGTGAGACGATACCATGTCCGGTCAGTTTTTGCCACGGCTTTCTGAATGAGCTCGGGCTCCAGCATTTCCGCAAACATGTGCGGATCAGTGAGACCAGTTTTCCTCACCCTGTACAGCATATGTGCCATGTGGGTATGCACGTACGCATTTTCAGTGATCCTGCAAGGCACACTCTCCAGTTCAGTCCACGAAAGCACGGAAACAAAACAGATTGGAAACCGAAATGCGGCACCGCATTTCGAACGTGCTTGGGAGGGTATGAGTATCTTACGAGTTGAGGTCCGCCATGGCATTCTTGAGCAGGGAGGAGTCTGCGGCCTTCACCTTGAGGATGACACACTCCACCATGTAATGCCAGCCAATGTGCTTGGCATGGTTCTGCTTGATGTACTCCCACCAGGCAAGAAGTCGGTGATTCCCGTCCCACACAAAGAACATTTTACCCGACATATGGCCGAAGTCTGGATCACCCTTCAGCGTTGCCTCGAATTCGTCGTTGCGAGTGTGCCAGTGAATATCCCAGGTTGACAATTCATCCGCAGTGGGTCCACGAGATTCGCCGTCCTCATTCTCAAGGGAAACGTAGAAGGCTGGCGAACCTAGACGGTACCCTTCTCGAAATGCGAACTTGAGCTTATCCACATCTCCGGGAAGTGCCTGCCTGACGATGGGAAGGGAGACCATGTGACAGAGTGGGATTCAAAGAGTCCGCTGGAATACCCTGCTGCCCAGAACTCTGCCAATGCTACTGTGTGTCTCCTCCAACATTGTATCCGCTGCACTTTGGAATTCCTTCGGAGACATTTCTGCACGTGGCGGTAGGGGTTGAGCAGCTGGAGCATCCCCAACTGGAGCTGCACTCTGGGGAATCTTTGTGGGCAATTCTGCAATTGCAGAGGCCTCCTCTGGGCCTGCAGTATTCTGAAGATCTTCCTCAACGGTGGTCAGGTCTTGCTGCGAACGTTGAGCGGCAGCACCCTCCTCCGGTACTAGATCGACAAAATCGGTCGATCCCATTGCCTTCGCTGCAGCAGAGACGCCCCCAACATCACCAGGCTGGAAATCAAGCAGGAACTAGGCTTCAGCTCGTGGAATCGGTTTTGCGGGAGACTGCTCCGCCCTCCCCCTTGTGCTTCCTCATTCTTGCAGGTGAAGGTGTCTGCTGCAATTGAATCTGCTTCATTTGCGTGGGTGGGGGGGAAACGGCCTAGTCCGGTTCAGAAACAAGTTGAAGGACGGGCTACTTCTTCTTCGTCTTTGCTCGAGAAGGGCCCGACCCCTGCTGGCGATTCTCCATGACCTTCGAACGCAAGTCGCTCTCTAGGGCTTTGAACTGCAAAGACTTGCCCTTCGAAGCCGCGTCCTTGAAACGCACAGGGCTAGGCCTGGCAGGAAGACCCGTGCTCGTGGATCGGCTGGGTGTGCGTGCTGCAGCTAGCTCCACGGACTCTTCATGCGGCTCTTCGGATTCCTGCGATCCCTCCAGCATGTCCACCTTTCCAGTTAGGCATGCAAACATCTTCTGCATTCAAGTCTCCTAGCATACAGTCTAAGAATTGCAGAAGAAAAATGAGGGGGGTTTCGGTGCTCGATCAGCTGCGCGAATCCCGATAGCACGGAGCTCTCACTGGTGGCTGGGTTGCCTGCGTGGCCTGCTGCTGCGAGTTGGCAATCTCCTCCTGTAGACACATCTGCTTCCTCCCCTTCGGCATTGGCCTACGTCCGAAGTACAATTTTCGGAGCTTGCGACGATGTCTCTTCTCTGGTGCACGCACTCCCTCCCTCTCAGGTTCGAGCATAAGAAGAATAGAGACAGGGAAAAGGGGCGAAGAGTGCAGATGGAAAGGGCGCAAGAGGGGTGACTGAGTAGACACGACAAAAGAAGATGAAACGGCGGTGATGCATCACTTGGGTTCGAAAGGCTTGGACAAAACTGTCTCCTCGTGGACTATGCGTCATTACAAAATTCAAATCGTCAAGGGTACGCCTGTCGTCCGAAAAACAAACATCATTATCCAACGGTCAGGCCGCTCCGCCTCCTGCCACTTCAGTCAGATAGAGTGCAAACATGTGCCGCAATTCCGTTGGTCCATGTGTTCACATATCATGGCATTCCGTCCTAACGTCTGATGAGTTAGAGTGAGAAAGCAAATGCGGCGCGGCATTTCTGTTAAGTACCATCCCGAAGCTACACATACCGTACTTGTTGGACGAAAATGCGGCACCGCATTTCCTTCCCACAGCTCCATGCCTGAGATACAAAAGGGAAATACGGCGCCGCATTTCTGTTCTGGAATGTCGAAAGGTGCGACTCGGACGGAAATGCGGTGCTGCATTTCAGTTCTGGAATGTCGAAAGGTGCGACTCGGACGGAAATGCGGTGCCGCATTTCAGTTCCCGTGGTTCATGATTTTCAATCAGAACGGAAATGCGGTACCGCATTTCCGTTCCACCTTCACATACCTTAGTTGTTGAACGGAAATGTCGTGCCGCATTTCCGTTCTGGAGAGTATGAAGGTCTCACCCGGACGGAAATACGGTGCCGCATTTCCGTCCCACAGCTCCATGCCTCACATACAGAACGGAAATTCGGCGCCGCATTTCTGTTCCGGAATGTCGGAAGGTGCGACTACGACGGAAATGCGGTGCCGCATTTCCGTTCTGGAATGTCGGAAGGTGCGACTCAGATGGAAATGCGGTGCCGCATTTCCGTTCTGGAATGTCGGAAGGTGCGACTCGGATGGAAAGGCGGTGCCGCATTTCAGTTCTGATGGTTCACGATTTTCAGTCAAAATGGAAATGCGGTACCGCATTTCCGTTTTGGAGAGTATGAAGGTCTCCCCAGGACGGAAATGCGGTGCCACATTTCCGTTCTCGAATGTCGGAAGGTGCGACTCGGACGAAAATGTGGTGCCGCATTTCAGTTCCGATGGTTCACGATTTTCAGTCAGAACGGAAATGCAGTACCGCATTTCCGTTCTAGAGAGTACGAAGGTCTCAACCGGACAGAAATGATGTGCCGCATTTCCATTCTGGAATGTCGGAAGGTGCGACTCGGACGGAAATGCCGTGCCGCATTTCAATTCCCGTGGTTCATGATTTCAATCAGAACGGAAATGCGGTACCGCATTTCCGTTCCACCTTCACATACCTTAGTTGTTGAACGGAAATGTCGTGCCGCATTTCTGTTCTGGAGAGTATGAAGGTCTCACTCGGACGGAAATACAGTGTCGCATTTCCGTGCCATAGCTCCATGCCTCATATACAAAACGAAAATGCGGTGCCGCATTTCCTTTCTGGAATGTCGGAAGGTGCGACTCGGACGGAAATGCGGTGCCGCATTTCAGTTCCGATGGTTCACTATTTCAGTCAGAACGGAAATGCGGTGCCGCATTTCCGTTCTGGAGAGTATGAAGGTCTCAACCGGATGGAAATGCGGTGCCGCATTTCCGTCCCTCAGCTCCATGCCTCAGATACTAAACGCAAATGCGGCGCCGCATTTCTGTTCTGGAATGTCGGAAAGTGCGACTCGGACGGAAATGCTGTGCCGCATTTCAGTTCAAGTGGTTCATGATTTTCAATCAGAACGGAAAAGCGGTACCACATTTCCGTTCCACTGTCACATACCGTACTTGTTGGATGGAAATGCGGCACCGCATTTCCGTTTTGGAGAGTATAAAGGTTTCCCCCGGACGGAAATTCGGTGCCGGTTTTCCGTCGCAATGGTGCATGACTAAGATGCAAAACGGAAATGCGGCGCTGTATTTCCGTCCAACAGCAATCAAAAGTATCACTCCGGACGGAAGTGCTGAACCTCATTTTCGCATGCGGAACCTCAATTGGTTGCATTGTTCCGAAACAACACAATTGCGGTGTGTCTTAATGAACACAACTTGGTTGTCTAACCGTTTTAACTAACAGTCCCGGCACTTGTCAGTGCGAACGTTCATGTCTGCACCGAGAATACTGCTGGATCCACCCTTAGGAGAAACTGTCAGGAGATGTTATTTCGTCGCCGAATCGGCCATCATTGTCATACTTACTGGATATGGAATCACACCTCCCACCTTCATGCATGTAGCTTGAAACAATACTTTCCACTTCAATGTGCGACTTCCAATCGTCGATGGACCCGCAGATCCACTTACATGGTGCCTGTGAGCCTTGGTCTGTCGCTATACTGAACCTCGCACTTGCCAACTTCGTGCGGTCTTCGATGGCTCCGAATTCCTACGCTATAGTTTGCTGTCCTCCGCAACTTGGGAGAGCCTGGATCCCAAACGAGGGAAGACTTTGCAGAGTGACTGAAACTTACCTTTGGTCCAAATTCAAGCTCAAACCGGGCACAGTTTATTTGGAAGAAGAAAGGAAGGATGTTCCTGGACAGGTTGACGAGACCATTGTCATGCTAGGTAACGACGGAGGTTGCGAAATCAAATGGCACGTACCCCCATCAAACATCATCCTGTACCGAGTTGTGGGAATGCCCATTCCCTTTCCGAATCAGTCGCTGCCCACACCATCCACAAAGGAGTCCGAAAACCGACAGGCGGCCACTGCTAATAGAGAGGTATGCAACGATAATCATTCCCGACCTGGACCGTCAAGACCCTCCATAGTTTCTCGTGTGGACGTATTCGACATTTCCGACGAGGAAGATGAGTGCATTGAGGTCCCCATGTCCTCCACACGGTCGTTCAAATCTGACATGGACGTCTCTGCAGGTGCTACGCATGTACCCTCGAGCATAAATCCAACCCGGTCCATTGTGAAGCTCCTACGGCAACATCACCTCGATGGTTCTCGCTCCGAGCTGGCTGCTCTCGACTATGCCAAATTTCCAGTCAGGAAGGTAACGTATCTGCCTCCCGAAGTTGATGGCAATGTCATCTTCGAGTTTCCACCTGTTACTTCGTCAAACAAAGCCTCAGGGATGTTAACAGACATGGATCGAAAGCATGACGGACACCCCTGGTATGTGACAAAGACCAGTAGCACAAAAATTGCTGATGGTGTTCGTGTACGATACGTCCTCTGTGCGGGGAAGTTGAGGTGCCTCAATCCCGCTTGCTTCCACTTTCTCTCCAAAGGAGGGCGGAGAAACGAGACGGATTGGACTGGCACAACCCATCATCCATTCATTGTCTCCAGCCAAGCTCCTGCGGGTACTTTCAAGTGCGCACATTGCAAAGAACTACCGACGTGCATGTCCATGTGCAGAGCCAAGCAATATTACGTAATCCATTTGCTCCCGGACTTGACTAGAGCTTGCATACACGTTGGGGTCCACTGCCACCCTTGGCGAGAGGCAACATGCGTGAGGCTGTGCAGGAAGCACACGACATCATAAAAGAGGAGGTGAAATTGAGCCCCGGAGCCAAACCAAAGCAGATTCAGCTGAAGGCAGCCCACAAGATTGCTCTTGGCAAAATCATATCTGAAGATGGTTTAGACCGAGTGCCCTTGAACGAAGAGGAGATGCTTGACCTGTTGGAGTCCGTCTCGCATGTTTGTAGTCCGAATGTGCGGAATCACATCGTATCTTGCAAGTAGGAGTTCGGCCGGGGGTCGGACATGCACTCAATTCTGGAGGTGAAACGAATGACTGGATATGACTACATCCAAGGTAGCAGGTTTCCAGGGCAAGGCAACGAATCCGATCGTTGTTACATTTTTAAAATGTCGACGTGTGGGCCTGGGAGTGGAGTCAACTTGGTCACTTGCATGACAACTGGAAACTTGTCGAATGCTTGGGTGATGTTTGATCACATCAAGCGAATTACAAACCATCAGTGGGTGACTATGGATGCGCATGTTTATGACTATCACTCCAAGAGGCTCATGACGATTGCAATCTGCGAGATGAAAGGGGAGGACACACAGTCGGAGATGCATCTGTGGGAGGGCATAAACGAGCAGATGGCAAGGGCGGGATTGGCAGAGCCCAATTATAGGGGATTCATGGCAGACAACGCTCAGGCCAACTGGGCAGCGGTGCGGCGTGTGTACGGTGAGGACCCCAATGTTCCAATGGAGGGGAAGGAGAGATCCTGTGAATTCCATTGGATACAGAGTCTATCTCACTACACTACCAAATTTGTTGCTAGCTCATTCCAGGCTGAACACCATGTCCTTTGTACGGCGTGGAAGGATGCACCCACATTTGATGACGCGGAGGTTAAGTTTGCTATCATCGAGGCTTGGTGGAACACGTCAGGTGCAGTGGAGACAACCAATCTGGGAGCCTTGCACAGCTGGTTGGGTGGTGGCATTTCCGGTATCGACAGTTCGGACAGTACATGCGGGAGGTATGATGGTGTCATTTTCGTGCAATTGTCTTTCTATTACGGACCTTTCCATTGGTCCCTCACCATTGTTTGTGTCCTTGTAGGAGCGGTGCTTGGATTCTGACACGGACATGCCGAACACGAATATGGCAGAATCAGTGCACTCCTCCTGGCGAGCGTCTTCTGCTGCACATCTGGTGGACGTAGTGACGGCCACAACGGAGGACATCGACAGAGCAATCATGCAGCAAGCCACGTACTACAAGTTCCTGAGCGGGAAACAATGGGGCTTTGGGCCGCGACAGGAGGAATTGTTGGTACGAATAGCTTCGAGGTCGAAGAATCCACTGAAATGGGCGACAACATTGCGAGAGAAGATCAAAGGGACGCCTCTGCACCGCAGAGTGAGCACCTAGAGGGGACATCCGTACTCGCCCTGTGAGGCGGAGGATTGAAGAGGAACCCGGGTGCGAAGAGGATTCCTGGAGATCCGACAGGAACATTCGGACAACACCTCGAGGGCCCGTCATGTTGCCGCACAATGTGTCTTCCAGCAGTGGAAGCCCAAGAAATTCCAGATCGCCATCGCCTTCAAGCGGGGATTCCGTGCGAGAAATTCCCACCGCTCGCTTGCCCCATTCCGCCCGCTGTTGCAGTATGGCCAATCCATTGTGGAGACGACTGTGTCTGCGTCACAGTGGAGAATTGCTCGCACAAAGCCGTCGTTTCGAGGCAGGTGTTCCGCAATTCAAGTGGATACACGACAACGTTGTTTAGAGATGATAAGGAGGAATCCAGATGGGGCTGTCCCTGCTCCTACTTTTATAGGAAGATTTATCCATGCAAAGTTTGCGGAGGCGACAACCACCCAGTTCTGGTTCTGCAGGCACGACATTATGACTTGCGTGTATGGAAAGCCCAAGTACGGCATACAAACAATGCCAGAGGCTCCCCGGTGTGGCCGGTGGAACCAGGTTGCGATCTGAGTCAGGTTGAGGCCGACGCCCTTACCGCCGCAGGATTTCGGATGGTGCAGCGCACTGACGTCCCCAGACAACCATTTCCACTTCCACAGCCTCCACCACCGACCCCTGTGAGAGCAAGAACAATGGGACCCGACAGCTCTAAGCATCCTACACACCGTTGGGGGAAACCGAAGAGGCGGCGACCTCCCTCAAAAGTGAACGAGACAAGGATGGGGAATGCAATTCGGATGAACTGTACAATCCAGAGCTCGAAAGAAGTGCCCCCACCAGGCTTCGGGCGTGTGTATCAGATGGCCACGGCTGTCGCACACCTCACTTCGGTAAGCTCCTCCTCCAGTCATGTTATAGTTACTCGCTTTGATGCGCGCGCCTGACTCCCAACCTGGCCGCCGGGCCAACTTGGAGTTTCGGCTGCTCACCGGGGCATAACGGTCCCCCTTTGCTCTCCCAAAGAACCCTCCACCGATTTGGAACCAGCGGGAATTCCCTTTGGTAGTTGGCAGTCCGGAACAGCTCCTCACTCCTTGGTCGCTTTCCGGCTCGCTCGCTTACTCACTAGTTTTTGGTCACCAACGGCTTGCACCGTTCTCGGGGTTACTACTCCCTATATATACTTCTGTAGCTGTCCGCGGGGGTTTCATAACCAGCCATGCCATTTTATGGTGAACCACCACAAAAACCCTCGACTCCCGGTGATGAGTCGCGGTGAGTCTTGGCCCACTCACCACGGCCCCTATGGACCGTGATGAGTCCCAAGACTCCCCACGACTCCCACCACGAGGTCTCCGCCCCCATGGTGAGTCCTATGCCACCCCCACTAAGTCCCGCTAAGCTACCACCACCCCTTGTGGAGCCACCCCCCCGCAACCCGGTGTGCGGGGCTCCACCTAGTGAGCGCCTCCGCCTCCTTGAGTGCCTTGGGCACTCAAGGGTGCTTCAGCTCCCCATACCTGTCGCTGCCGCTGCCCCCACCACAGGGGCAGCCCCTCATGTGTCCCGACCCCCTGCCCTCAAGGCAAAGGGCCGCGACAACGGCAGGCTCAGCTGTTTGCAATGAGGTGTACACCATCACCATTTCAGAATTACCCACCTGCAATTGCACCGACTTCCAGATCATGGCGAACAAGGGGGCATCATACTGCCCTTGCAAGCATCTGTACTACGTGTACCTAAAGAGACTCCGGTGTAATTCCACAACTCATCACTTCATACATGCACCGGTGTTGAGCCCCCAAGAGGTGCACACTCTTCTGAATATGGATCCAGGGGACCAGTGAGCTTGGCTTGCGGTCCCAACACTATGGTACGCCCATCCTTTTCGGATAGTAGAACTGTACTGCTGCAAGTAGCTCTGACTCTAGCCACAGAAAGGTCCGACTTATGTCTTGCCTACCAGTAACATGTTTTGCTCGAACTAAGATAATACTATGTCATTCACTCGTGTTTCCACATGCATGTATTTTTGTGTGTTGGAGGGTTCCTGTTTTTCTGCTCTTCCAAACTTTGCTTTCCTCATTCGACCCCCGGCAAGGAAATGCGGCGCCGCATTTCCAAATAACGTCGTAGGTACTGGTAGATGCGGCCTTCGCCAACACCAAACCGCCCAGAAATTTCGCACGTGCAAACCCTAATGCGGCACCGCATTTCCCAGTTGAGTCACAAACCTTTCCCGCCGAATACCCGAAGATAACATAATTGTGCAGACTCTATTGGTTCAATCGCGGCAAAAGGGTCAGCTTCATTCCAATGTTAAGGCATGTAAAACCGCGGAATACTCTATACAGGCCAGTATGCGACGTCCTTTTGCCGTGGTATACTGGATTTCTCGTTGCACGGTCACTCATTTCCATGAGCGGATCTACCATGAGCGAACTTGTTACTGACGACATATCTTCGCCGCATTACAGGATCTGGAATTTCCAAAAACGGCAAGGTCAAATTAAAAAAAACTATTATTTTAATACTTGTTTAATGTGCCGCATTTCCAAATTTGGAGGAGTCCGCTCATGAAATCCGCGTGTCTTAGACTTCGGCTCACCGCTCATGCGGCTCATGCGGCTCATGGCTCATGGCTCATGGTTTCTACTCATGAAATAGTAAACCTCCACTAATCTGGTAGCCATGCATACAGACCTCGCGCCCGAGCTACAGCACACCCACGCCAATTTAACGGTTGCTCGTCGTGAGGCTGTAAATGGATACAATTTGAACCTCAAGATGTGCTACTTGCACGCACATTGAGTCCCCATCCTAAATGGGCCCAGCTGCGAGGTAGCCCAAGGTATGCCAGTTCGACAGTCAAGCAGGCAGCTGAGATCTGCGAAATCAATCAAACTTTGCTAGGATTGTCTACAACGAGCACAAAACAAAAATTGGATTAAAGAACTTCCATTGCTCATTGCCAACTTAGGCTATGAAATCAAAAGGGCAAAAGTAGAAGCAGTGCATAGAGCAGTGAAGCAGGATCAGTCCCGAAGTGAAGTCGAGAGTCAAGAACGAGAGCGCTACTGCACCGGCGAGAGCTAAGTACTATAAAACCTCAAGCGAAATCGCAACAGGGCAAAAATGGCAGCAGCGCAGAGAGCAGCGAGGCACGATCAGTCCCGAAGTGAAGTGGAGAGGAGAGTCAAGAACAAAAACGCTCCGACAATTGTTCCCGCCCCACTCCCGTTGGCCGGGAAATGTTTTTGTTCTTTAAATTAGTTATGGCCAATAATTTTTTGACACATCATTTTGCCAGATTATTATACCTCTTAATTTCGCCCTAATTTTGCCAATTGCATAAATCTAAAATATTGTCATTGATGTCATTCGCATGTCATGGTCATGAGACAAAAGTGGGTCGACCCTACCGTACTTGGACCCTTACGTAGGTAAGGCCCCGAGTGGAGGACGTTCCCTAACATAAAGCACTGCTGCCACGTGTAAAAGTTTTGAAGAGGAGGAACCTTACGCATACTGCGTAAGGAACCTCGCCAGCCAGCCAGGCCAGGGCCTTACGCGGAGTAAGGGACCCACAGTAATTTATTCTACATAGGGAACGCCCGAGAAATACGAAGGGAAAAACTAGCAATGCTTTACGGTCTTAAAAATAAACAAACTAAATATACAAGAATGTGAGCGAATGGAGCAGTGGACTTATGCAAAGTGCGGAAAGGAACCTTCGACTTTGACTGCTTTATATTTTTATCCTTCAAGATCCGCAAGATCCCATCTGCTCAACTCTTCCTCACGAGAAATCAAGATAAAGGATAGTTGGCAATGAGGACTCCAGTGCCAAAGCCAACGTAAATAGCAGCTACTTCCTTTAGCAAGCTAAGATATTGCCCTTGGTTAGGGATCGGCAAATGGCAGCAATATCCTTTAAACCAACTTAGCACTATCCTTTTCTCATGGGTCCAACCTCGTCTCCAATAGACAGTCTACGGGATGAATATCCCTCATCTTCATCCACTATCTATTACCTCACAAGCCCCATTTCCCAAAGCCTTAATCGGTTAAGGGTCGCCTGATACCTAGGTATGTACATTTGAAGAAGCAAGCCTCTTTCTATTGAAGCACAATGTTGAATGGCCATAAGGGACCTGCACTAAGTGCCCTTAACCCCTAAAGGACGAGCTATTTTTTGGCGGGCCCACTAAAAAAGGGTACATACCCTTATGGACGAGGGTGTAACTTCTTACCCCCAATCACCCATGGGGATGAACCTTATACTTATGTGCATATCTACTAGATCCATGTCCTGTCAAAAATATAGGCAAATTGACCGTTGCATTCGGGAGATTATAACAAACTAATATGCCCCAATTTGTAAATATATTCAAAAATTGCATGGAAAAAATTGTTTGACCACAAAATTGAAGTATGGAGTTGAATCTTTCTAGACAAAGGCCCTCCATAATCTGATTATATGGCACCTAAACTACTGCCTCCCTAAAAAATCAGACCAAAATTCCAAGAATTCAGATAGGCTGCTTTGTATGTGAAATCTTGGGGGTAAATTATCTTGTTTTTTTTTTTTTTTTTTTTTTTTTAAGAAAGGGCCTCGACCCTTAAACTTTTATATGATAATTATTTGCCTCGACCCTGAAACTTTATTATGATAATTATTTGTGGGGAAAAAAATTAAAACCCCGTTGGAACGCCATACAGGCACACACACCGTAATCAGTGAAGGTGGAACTGCCCCCCTAAAAGGAGTGTATCAGTGTGAGAACAACTAGCATCAATCTAGATGGGTGCTAAACATCTCCACAGTGTTTCTGTGAAATAGTGCTGGCCAGATTGGCCATTCATCCAATCCTGATAAAAACCAGTATCTCTGTGTAGGAATGCTTACGAGCATAGAAGTGTTTAGACGAGCCCTAAGGGCTAGACGCTTAGGGGGTCGGGGTGGACGATCAGGAGCTCTATGGACAACATTCAAGGATTGTAGCTGCGTTCGAAGGTAAGCATTACTATGCGAACATTGAACTGATCAAGGTAGGCTACAACTTGGGTCTATTGGAGTTCATGAGAATGTCTAGAGAAACTTGAGTCTGGTAGCCGTCTTGATGTGCCTCCAGTTAATATCCCTGTCAAACTCTGGGGATGCCCCCATGGACTGCTGTCCCGATATCCCTCCATGCGACAGGGGGGAGTGCTGACCAGTGGCATGTAGATTGATCTCTAGTAGTGCAGAGGTGGCCACCGATTGCCCAAGTGCCCCGGAACGAGGCATGCAATCCTGCTGCATTTTGGGGGGCTCTTCGAATATCTGCACACAGTTTCAACCAGGCCTTTCTTGCCTCAATTTGCAAGTCCCAGAAAATTTTGGAGAGCAGCACAGACGTAGAGCATGTAGAATGTGACAATGACCAGGCACACCGTGATTTCCAAATGTGCCACAGAGTAGATGCCCGAAGAGACTCGAAGACCGGACAGTGTATTGTTGTGCTCTTAGAGTGTGCGTCATAGTTAAGCAGCAGGTTGATGGGTGACAGTGGTTGAGGGTCCCAATCTCTGTAAAGGTCTTTCACCAGAGTCTAGATTTTTCTGGGAGCGTGGCAGCTAGAAAGCAATGCTCGAGCGTTTCCAACAAGCTTGAGGTACAACATTTGCATAGAAGGGCTTCCTGAAATTGCAGCCATTCTCCCACCTTGAGCACCCTGTTTGCAATCTGCCAAAGGAATGCAGATAATTTTGCAGGCCTAGTTTTTCCCCAAACAGAGCCCCAGATAGCTTTCTAGTTCTCATTGTTGAAGCCGTAGGATTGCCATTTGGTGTTCCATTTATCCTGCAAGGGTTCCGGGGTTGCCATGGCTTTGTATGCCTTCCTAGTGGTGTATGCAAAGAAGGGAGTTGGGGATCCTTTAAATGACCAGCTCCATTCCTTGGGGTCGAATTGCAGATCTGCCAGAGGTCTTCCCAGAACCCAGAGGAAGGTGGAACACGCCAGCCAGGTGTGAATGGGCATAGCCGGGTCTGGGTCCGGGTTCATATCTTTTGAGTTTGAGGACCAGCAGCAAACTCTTATTGGTGTATGAATGAACATAGGGATATGTAACGGGGTCTTGCTTTGAAGGGATAGAACCATTGTCACTGGGTTGATTGAAAATGGAAATCCAAGTAGGGCATTTTGCATTCTATCCTGAATGAAAAAGACCGAGAGTGTGTTGTTCACAATTCCCAGAGTCCATAAATTAGTGTTGGGATTTGAGCCTCCAGATTGCAAAATTGCTAGCCAGGAAGATGGTATAGAGTCTTGGACAGCCTGATAGCCCTTCGCAGCTCTTGCCATTCCAATTTTGAGAGCTATGGATGTATGGTCCTTGAATGAGTGATTGAGCCATATGTCTTTGACTTGAGTGACCCCGTCTCTGTCCCAAGAAGACCATCTTTTTGCCTGGGATCGTTGCGCTTGAGATGGCTTGTTGTTGTTTAGAAATAAATGTTGCCTCATGGTTTCGTCATAGGATAGCGGTTCAGATTTTTTGAGGAAAGGTCTCAGCCTTGCCCAGGCATGCCAGATGGTCGACCATAGAGGGGAACCAGCCGTTTTATGTTTGAAACCTTGTGTCACCCAGCGAAAGGACGGGTTCCATAAACAGTGTCTGAGAGGCGAGCAAGTTTGAATATTCCCTGCCACCAGGAATTTCCACCATCCCCCTTCTGGGCTGAAGAAGTGTGGTAACCATTTACCAAGTAAGGCCGTGATTTGTGTGTCTAGATCGATTAGGCCCAGGCCCCCTAATTTTTTGGGGAGGCATATTTGCTTCCAAGATACTTGGGGTCTTTTGCGATTTGAGTGTGAGTCTTTGGCCCCCCAGACAAAGTTCCTAAGGAGAGCTCTGATCTGTTTGGTTTGGGATGGATTGGGCCTCCATGATGAGGAGAAAAACCATATTCCAGCCGAGTGAATCTGGTTGGCAGCCAGAACTCTGCCTGTTAGGGAGAGGTGTTTTGACCCCCAGAAGGCAAGTTTCTTCTTTAGCTTTGTCAAAGTCGGAGCAAAGCGTTGCTCATCTGTTAGATCGATACCAAATGTGTAACCTAGGTATGTTGTTGATTGACCAGGCCGCAGCCATGAAAGACCTAGATGGGCACCCCATGAAGGGATGGTGCCTATTGAGGATGATGTTGTATTCCTTGCCAGGATTGCCTATGTTTTGGTCTAGTTGACTTTGAACCCCGAAGCTTGACAAAATGATTCCAGAGTTTCTGATGTGGTATTGAGGTTTGTTGTGGTTGCATCCAGAATTAGAAGAGTGTCATCAACAAACATGGAGTCTTTGATTTGTGCAGGCTGTTGTGTATGATAGTTAGAGACCTGGAGTCCAAAGATGTCATGGTTGTTTTCTAGCAAATATCCTAGGGAATCTGCCACGAAGAGGAAAAGGAAAGGAGCAAGGGGGCAGCCTTGCCTGACCGACCTGAAAAGAGAGAATGGTTTGGATAGCTGCCCGTTGACAATGACTGTGTTGGAGGAGTTTGCCAACAGAATGCGTACCCACTGACAGAACGAGTCTGGAAGGCCTATCATGGTAAGGGTCCCTAATAGGTATGACCATTCCACCCTATCAAAGGCTTTCTCGAAATCTAGGAGCAACAAAGCAATGGTTTGGTTGGTTTTTTGAGCGAAGAGTGGCGCCTCTTGAACCAAGAGCAGGTTGTCCATGATTTAGCGACCCTTAATGAACCGGTTTGGTTTGGCCTAATTAGTTTAGGCAGCAGTGGTTGTAGACGTAGCGCCAGTGCTTTGGCTATGATCTTGTAAGCCACGTTGAGAAGGGTGATGGGGCGGTAGTTAGATAAGTTGGTACGGTCCCCTTTCTTGAAGAGGAGAGTCACCATCCCCCTGGGACATGGAGGCGGGCATCAGACCTATCTCAAATATGTGATTTGCCATGGCGAGAAAGTCTTTGGCAATTTCTTTCCAAAGGCTTTTGTAGAACTCCACAGGTAGTCCGTCCAGCCCTGGCGATTTTCCATTGTGCATCTTGGAGAGGGCTATCTCTAGCTCCTTTTCTGTGAATGGTCCTTCCAGAGTAGCTGCCAGGTCTCCGGAAAGGATAGTGGGAGTTTTTAACAAGCAGTCTAGTTGATGATGAGATAGAGTCGTGTCTCCCCCAGAGCTGCTGTAGAAGAGGGACTGAAGGTGTCTTTCTGCCATTCTTGCAAGTTGTTTGGGATCAGAGGCTACCTCACCCGAGGTTTGGTCGATCAGTTCAGTGATGTTTTGGGATGATCTACGAAGCTTTGTTTTGTCAAAGAAGTATTTTGTCATCTTCTCACCCTTTGTAGACCAGTTGATGCCTGCTTGAAGTTTAAGTTTTTGGTCTAAAGTTGATTGCAGGTTTTCGAGGTTTTGTTTTGCTTCTAGATATGTCATGTGTGTATGCAGATCACGTCTGGGGGATTCTATTCTAGCTTGACAAGCGGAAAGGCATTTTGTCAAGGCTTTGATTTTCCGGGAGCGGGCCAGGGCCAACACTTTGCTCATAACTTGAGCAGCGTTGGACGTGGCTTTGAGCTTGGCTTTGAACTTCGAGGTTGGGTCTCTGGCAAGCATGCCTGCTTGAGACCATGCTTGTACAAGGCCTTGTTTGAAGGAGGTGAGTTTAAGCAAGGAGGAGTTCAGCTTAAAAGTGCCTCTTCCTCTAGCCTGAGTGTTAGGGATGTTGAGGTCGGAGCCTCAGGGTTTCTAGAGATCCATTGAGCTAGATTTAGAGATGTGTAGAATCTGTCTAGCCTGGCCATTTGTAAGTGATTGAGCGATCTGTTGTTTGTCCAGGTAAATGCGGGGCGGTTGGAGTTGGGGTGAGAGGAGGTGATGGCTTCCGTAAGGTTATGGTTTTGGTGAAGGGAGTTCCACGAGTCTGTCTCTGCCTGGGATGGGTTGGATGAGGAAGGTCCCCTGCGATCTTGAAGGGTTTCGACCATATTGAAATCTCCCATCAAGATCCAGCTATCTAGGTACGGCTTGTCTTTCATTTTATTGTCTATGGCCGACCAGAAATCAGTCCTATCCACAGTTGAGTTGGGGGCGTAGATGTTGACTATTCCTATGGAGCCTGCATTGTTTGGGAGGTTAATAGCACAAAATTGAGCTCTACCTGGGATCCATAATTCTTCTGAGACCATGAGAGCGTGGATGGAGGGAGAGAGGAGGATGGCAGTGCCTCCCCTAGAGCCCACCGACGTGGGTTTCCAAAGAGATAGAGTTTTGGGCCACAAGTGGTCTAAGAGTTCCAAGATTTTGAGTGTGTTTAGTTTATGTTCTTGAATGGCTACTATGGCGTCTTGCTGCAGCATAGGGCTGAGCCAAGATCGGAGCCTGACTCTTTTAAGGGAGTTTGGCCCCTGGCCCAGACCCCGAATATTCCAAGAGTCCAGGTTAATCAACATGAAGAGGGACTTCTAGGGCTAGAGTATTACTCACATTTGATGGCCCAGGGTGATCAAAATAGAATTTGACCCTTTTGTCTGTGGGGAGCAGGTTGTTTACCCATTGAAAACCAGTGGGAGGCTTGGGGGTTTGTTTTTTTATCATCACCATGACGACAGTGTGAATAAGATTCGGCGGGATTGTGGCAGTAAATTGGCCTTGGTGTGGCTGGAGAGCTGAGATAGAAATAAGACTGCCTGCTTTATGTAGGATTTCTGCGGGCGGATGTAACTGAAGTGGTGGTGTGGGACTAGAGACATGTGTATAAGGTAAAGCTAGTGTTTGAGGCAAAAAGATTGTCGGGATTTTCCTGCAAGCCTGTTTAACTCCCTTACAACAAAGCAACCAACATCTTTTGGAATTGAGTCTGTCTAGGTAGAAGATAAAACAGGGAGCGGGAGGAAGAAAAACCTGGCCCAGTGTGTTGCATTGCTCCTCCGAAGATGGGCCAGATAGAGGTGCATGTTGTCCCTGGGTTGATCCTTCCTGTGGAGAATTGTCCGAAGAAAGCTGGGGCTGACCAGTGAGTCCTTGAATTGCATTGGCAGATAGCTCCTGGTCTTGTGCGGCCTCCTTTGGGCAGTCCGAATTTCCCGAAACACTCGATGAGGAGGATGTGGACTGCATTTGAACACCATACAGGTGGTCTCTTGTTCTCTGCAAGTCCCCTCTGTGGTTTTCTTCATCAATATCCGCTTCCATGATGGCCTCAAGGATAGAGAATGCATTTGTGAGTGTGTCCCTGAATCTGGGTTTGAGTCTGGTGGCCCCTCTTGGCTCTGCCAGGATGCTTTTTTTGTTGCAACTGAGCCCAGGGAAGTTTTCTAGAAAGGAGTCCCAAAATACTTTTGTGGTTCCTGCTAGGTGATAGTGCGGTAGGAAAGCCAGCAAGAAGTCCTGAATTCTCTTTCTGAGCATATTTTCTGGACATGTGCTGGGTGGACAATTGGCAATGAAGTTGTGAACGTCCTGAACAGTAATCCACAAGGAAGCAAAATCCTCCCATGACAAGAAGGGACTGTGGGGGTCCTTTCCTGAACACTAACGGGGTTATGCATGAGGCCTTGGGGATGTCATCTGTGTTGATTGCAGAGGAGCAGTTAAGAGCGAGGTGTGGGAAGGATTTGATACCTCTGAATTTTTTTGCAATTGCGGAGTGGCTGGCAATCCCAGTGAGGATTGTGGTTTTTGGTGGAGGCACGTTGGGGAGAATACCTGTGTCCGCGAGAGGTGGAGTTGGAGAAGGCAGTGCATTCTGCATTGGGATCCATTTCCCTTTGGAGTTCCAAGAAGCCTTTTTTGGGGATGCTTCCGCTCGCATAGGATCATCATGTTGTCTTAGCTTTTTGTTTACTCTGGGTAGGGGGCTGGTGCTTTTGGGCTGCGTTGCTTCCTCCTCGGCAAGCCCATGCATCTGCAGCAGATCAGTTGGGGAGAGGCCCTTTGGCTGTTCTCTCCTTACAAAGCTTGCAGACTGCCTTGGTGGTGTGTTTGCATCATACCTGTTGGCCGATTGGGGGGTTGTATGGTGGTTTTTGACTCCGGATCTTCTCATTTTCTGTGCTTTGCATTGTGCTTTGATGTGGCCCAGCTTCCCACAGTTGAAGCACGCTTGTGATGATGTATCCTCAATAAGCTTGATGGTGAAGTAGTTACCTTCCTCATCAATTGGTAGCCTGACATAGGGCGGAAGGACAACCTCATTGGGCATCATTAAAACAAATTTTGCGCTACCCGAGTCATTCACTCTTGAGGCAATGGTGGTGGCTCTCCAAGCCGGATCGTTCCTGATATTGTCCATACACATGAAGGGGTCGAATACTGAGATGCAGCCCAGATAGAACCCAAAGTGGTTGGCTATATCAGGGAGGTTGGGTAGATATTGATCTGGAATGAATGGGACTGATACAATTCTTGGTCCCCACAGTTTGCATTCCGGTTGCCCATGTTGGAAGACCAAGGGAAGATATTGACGTTGAACCCATATATGTGAGGATTGAAATTGAGGGCTTGTGGTGCAGCTGCCTAGTTTTCAAATGCAATTGAGAAAAAACCCCTACCCTTGTAGTGGCAGAACTACTGCTTTAGCTCCCCTGCTCCCCCAAAGTGGCGAGTCGCCCAGTCTCGGACATATGCTCGGCCAACTTTTCTCCCTAGAAAGTGACCATGATGCCTCTTTCTTCCAGAGATACCACTCTCTTGCGCATCTGAGGTACATTCATGGAGATAAGATCTCATTCGCATGCCATCGCCTCCTGTTCTTCCAAATCTTCTTTCAACAGAAAGGCATGTACGTCCAGGGGGGTGTTATCCATGGTTGGAGCGATTCCCCCCTGACGAGCTTGTACGTGTTGATGTGCGAGCTGTTTCTCGCATACGGGGGTTCCCGGCCACCTGGTCTGCAGATGGTGTGACGCGAGCATGGGGGGGTCTGACCTCCTGGCCTGGAGCTGATGTGGAAGGATCGCCTGAGCCTGGTGGGCCAGGAAGAATCCTGTTCCTGAAGATGGCTGGGGTCGGGTGATCAGCGGGGTTCTGGATGGGCCTGGATGGCACCGCTTCCAGGAGTTGGAGTTGCGACGGCGCTGCGCTACATTGAGAGGACCCATCTCATGGAGAAGAGAAACTTAGGAAGGAGAGTTAAGAAGAAGACACGAAAAAACAAGACTGTTTGCAGCAGTGAATAGAGTTTGGAGAGATAAGCGCTAAGACTGGATGACTTAGAGAGTGTGTGAGAAGCGATAGTGAGAGTGTGGAGGGGGTTTGGGGTAGTTGGTTTCGGCCACCGGGGGGCTCGACTAGGTGGCAGGGGCGAAGTTAAGCGTCATGAAGATGACGGCGACTGCAGGGGCTTTGGAATCCCAATACGGATGAAATGCGCCATTTACTTGTGGGAGAGTTAAGTGAGAGATCCAGGATGAAGAGGTGATGATGGTGGGCTTGCAAAATGGGAAACTTGAATTTCTGTGATCCGGACTGAGAAGTTATCAATAAAGTTAGTATCCAACGTAATAGAAGCTTCTGAGGTTTGGGTTATGCTATTGGTATTTCCCCCAAACGATAGGGAGGTAGCCGATGCAAGCGATGGTGAGGCCTGGGAGGGAGATGAAGAGACCGTTGGGGGCTCACTCTCACCGCAAACCACGGAGCTCCTACATCGCGCCCTCCTTGAGTTCCCTCTCAATGATCGGCTGACTTCAACTCTCTTGTTTTGGCTTCTTTCCCAAGTACACCCATCAAGTGACATTTGTTTTCCAATTCCTCTGGTAAGTAAGTGCACAGTAACATTTCATGGTGCCTTGTCCAAATTTTTTGGCATTATGATAAATTTTCAGCCCTAGATGTTATCTTGAAGATTGCCCATTTGGCTGCCACGTAGGCGGGTCAATGGTGCACTGGATTTCCTGAAACCTTGGCACTTTGCAAAATTCTAGGGAGCAGAGCTTTTATGATTTTTTGGCGCTGTAAATTCCCACATGTGCTCCTCTCTGACATCTATAATTCATCTTCAAGGTTCACTTCCATCCACTATCATCCATGGGAACTCGAGCGTGGCAAGTAATCTGACACGACCCGAATCGGGTCGCGTTATCCTTTAGGGTTCTAAAATCTCATTTCTACATGTGGGGCCACTTGGATGCTATGGTGAATGGTCATAGGCTTATGAGGCACATGGACATTTGACTAATCCAACGCAGCCTTACACATCAAACAACCACGTTAAAAAAAATAAGGTAACAATGGTTATGGATGATTGGATGCACTATGTATAGTGCAAGTCCCCCGCATACGGCGGTGTGAGGGGAGTAGTCGGAGGGCATACCCCGAGGCAGTACGACCCGAACACTAAGGTGGGCTCGAAGTGGGGGACTTCCCCTGCGTAAAGACAGAGGGTTCTTTCCCGCGTGGATGGCTGAGATCTCCTGAAGATCTGCATGGATGGCTCAGATCCCTAGAACTAAAATAACAGAAATGAATTTAGAAAAGAAAAGATGACAAGGCGTAAGATCCCTGCCCTAGGGATCTTAGGCCGCAAGGTTGTTGACATGATATTCAGTCAGATAACGTCCTGCAAATACAAAGGGAAAAAACCCGTAGGTTTTTACGGACCTCGTTTTGGACCCCCCTCTCTTTCAGCTAGACGGAAAATTCACTCATCTTGTCCGTATATAATGTTTTTATCCATTGATTTTAAAGCCTATTTCGCCAGCTTTGTAATGGACTTTGAACAGATGAAATTCGTTTAGAACTTCATCCTATATGGATGAAAACGTCCTTAAGGGTATAGTCGTAGGCCAACATAGCCTACATTATAAACTTACGCAGATGATAACCTAGGTTCGGATCGTTGGTAAGGCTTAGCATAATCTGGATGATGTGTTGGCCTGTGGAGAGGTGACACGCAGACATGACAAGGTGTGTCCGGTCGCCACGATACCCTACCAGGGGTGGCTGGAGCATCGGTGATGCTCCTTGCAAGCCAATCACCCACAGCACAGCGAGAGTAGATAAGAGGGGGGCAAGGGCAAACCACCGTAAGTGCTTATGTGTACATCTGGGTTTGTACATATTTAGGCGTGTGATGCCATGAAGTTTTGGTTCGGGGTTTTCGTCATCTTTGGCTCCCTTAAGTTTGTGAAAACCTTGTTTGCATGAGGAGGGAGGTCTGCATGTGATTGACATGGGGGCAATGCAGTTGAGCAGCAGTAGCAGCCTGCAGGGAGGATGTTTCAGAGGTCAAGGTAGTGCGTCGAAATGGCGGAATCGTTGCTCCAGAGTAAGTGATGGAATTCCCATCAGAATCCCGCTTTCGTTGACAAATCCAGTATTCTGTCCTTCCTTGGAGGCTTGTGGAAAGAGGGTGCATCGTTATCAAGAGCCCAGCCGGCGCATTTGCTGCAGTGGAATCAAGCAAGAGTCAGTGCGGGCATGGCCGGTACGTGATAATGATGTGGCGGTGTCTAATAGTTCTGATATGGTTGGGATGGAGGAGGGGGAGCTACGGCACGGTGTGATGGAAACCCACTCTGAGAACAACAGCAAGCCCCCGAAAACTGTTTACAGCATTGTGTTTGTATCAGCTGAGGTTGCTCCTTACTCAAAGACTGGGGGGTTGGGCGATGTGTGTGGGTCATTGCCGATTGCACTCGCACAACGCGGGCACCGTGTGTTAGTGGTGTCTCCACGCTACATGAATGGAGTCACCGATTCTGTGTATGCAGGGGCATTTGATTGCCAGTGCCGTATTAATGTTGGTTGCTTTAATGCCTCCCATGAAGTTGCCTTCTTCCACGAGTTTCGGGCTGGGGTCGACTGGGTGTTTGTGGATCACCCCTCATACCACAGGCCCGGAACTCCGTATGGGGATACAAGGGGAGCATTTGGGGACAACCAGTTCCGGTTCACACTACTCTGCCATGCCGCTTGTGAGGCACCTTTGGTGCTTCCATTGGGCGGTTATGCATATGGGGACAGGTGTTTGTTCATTGCCAATGATTGGCATGCTGGTCTGGTTCCGGTTCTTCTTGCAGCTAAATACCGCCGGCATGGTGTGTACCTTGGATCTAGGTGTATCGTGGCAATTCATAATCTTGCACATCAGGGTGTGGAGCCTGGAACCACATATGCAAACCTCGGATTGCCACCGGAATGGTACAGCGCACTGGAGTGGGTGTTTCCCACCTGGGCGCGTAAGCACGCACTGGACAGGGGCGAGGCTGTCAACCATCTCAAGGGTGCACTTGTCACTGCTGACCGCATTCTTACTGTCAGCCAGGGTTATGCATGGGAAATAACCACATTGGAGGGTGGCTGTGGACTGGATGGCATTCTCGGCAGCAGAAAATCAGTCATAGATGGTATCACGAATGGCGTAGATATAGAGGATTGGAATCCTGCTACGGATAAGTATCTACCTTCGACTTATGCGATGGAAAACCTTGATGGAAAAGCTGAGTGTAAGGCAGCTTTGCAGAAGGAGCTTGGTCTGCCAGTTAGGTCTGAAATACCTCTGATTGGTTTCATTGGGCGCCTTGACTATCAGAAGGGCCCTGATATCATCCAAGCTGGTCTTCCTGAATTACTGTCTGATGACCTTCAGCTGGTGATGTTGGGTAGTGGCGACCCTGATGTCGAGAAATGGATGGCATGGGCAGAGTCACAGTACAGGGACAGGTTTCGGGGCTGGGTTGGCTTTAGTGTGCCTGTTGCACATAGGATCACTGCTGGATGTGACATTCTTCTGATGCCATCCAGGTTTGAGCCTTGTGGTCTAAATCAGTTGTATGCAATGCAGTATGGCACTGTACCGGTTGCTCACTCAACAGGTGGTCTCAGGGACACAATAGACAACTTCGACCCATTTGCAGATGAAGGCATGGGGTCTGGGACCGGCTGGACTTTCTCACCATTGTCCAAAGATGCCATGGTAGGGATATTGTGGACAGCAATCTTCACTTTCCGAAATGACAAGGATGGTTGGAGGCGCATGATGCAGCGAGGCATGTCCAAGGACTTCTCATGGGATCGTGCAGCACTACAGTATGAGCAAGTGTTTGATTGGGCTATGATTGATCCACCATATGCCTAGAAGATTGCCTGACAGGATTGTTGGCTTGAGAAGATACACTGGCAGCTGCACCACTTGGTTTTCCCGACACTGACAGGACAAAAGCAGATGACCATAGAACAACAGAAGTAGGTAGAGGAGAAGCAACTACAAAATCATGTACACACATGTTTAATTTTTACGATTTTCTTAGGTAGTGTTAGTGGGTGCCTTGCAGTTTCAGGATCAATTGTAGCCAAGAGAGCAGGCAGGCCTCAATTGGTAGGCCCGCATATGATGCCCAAGCAAGAGTTCCGGATTTTGTGGCCAACTGATCTTAGCTGCTGTGGTTTGTTCCCTATCCCAAAGTTCCTGCCTCTCGCTTCATTTTCCGCCCATCCGTGATCATCCACACCTCACTCCCTGGGTGTAATCTTCAAGCTACTTAAAGCTACACCAAGCATGGTGTAATGAGTAGGCCTAAATTTGCTTTGTTCCCCACCAGAATGAAATGTTTTCCAAATGGACAGTTTGTTTTGACAGGCAGAGTGTTGATCCATTGTTCGTCTGAACACCACTTGACAGGCAGAGCTCACTAGTGGAACATACCTTACTTTTTGTACAAAGGCTGTAAAGATATGAAGGTATTGTCACTTCTGTCAGACTCCAATGTGCGATATTTATGATCTTGTTAGAGTTGCTTGCAGGAAGAATAGTGTGAGTGAGTAGTGTGACTGAGGATTATGAGGCTCGGTAGGGCTAACTTCCCCCCACATGGCTCAAAGCCTCGCTTGTTATGGTCCTTTTGCAACTGGCTTGTCAATGCATTTTATATTGGAAAGATTGTCCCACTTTTGCCAAGGATACTATTGAGTAGCAGTGCATAGTGGTTTTGGCAGCGAGAGAAGCATTTAGTTGTGAATGGCGTGCCAATCGAAGTCAATGCTCCATTCCAGTGCAATAGCCCAACCATTTGTTGTTGGAGTTGCCATCCCTACCGATATGGATACGACGTGCCATCCAGATTCATATCTATCTGAGAATGCTGTTGAGGATATAGATCTTGTTCATTTGTCTTGTCCCCCTTCATTGAGATCAGCTTCATATCGTGGGATGAAGGCATATGGAAACCATTATCGAGTGGACGATACGGACAGTCGTTCGCTTGTATCTTTTGATTCCGGCGTTGCATCGGTCTTCCACCAAGAGAGTAGAAATAGTGTGTGTGATAAGAATCCAATCATGTCACCATTGGAGTACATTGGGGTCATCAAAGAGATCTTGAAGCTAGATTATGGACGGGTACACCCAATTGTATTTCGTTGTGCTTGGGTGAGGGCCAACGTTGTTGGAGAGAATGCTACAATGAAAAGGGATTCATATGGTTTCCTTCTTGCAAATTTTGGGCCTGAAGATGAACAACCTTTCATTTTTCCATCTCAAGTTCAACAAGTTTTCTTTTCCGATGAGGCAGTAGGTTCAGATTGGAAGGTAGTCCTTCGGAAGGATCCAAGAGCAAGAAGAGTTGTGGCGGATGTTGTTCAATATAACATGGGAGAAAATGCAGATTCTGATGGCCTACGGGTATCATTGGCATTATCGGATCAGCCCATATCCAGATCATTGGATGGTGCCACAACTCTAAATAAAGAAGAGGCTATCACAAGAAGAAATCATGTCTTTTCCCACTGCACTGTTTTACGACTCATATCTGGTATGACTATACAAATCATTACCTTACGACTCTAGTCGTTATTTCAATAGAAACCGACAATTTTTGCCAAGTGTCAATGGAGTGGGAAAACCAATTGTATCCATGACTCTAAAAACGAGCCATAATTATATATCAAATATTTATCTAAAATACAATGACATGGCATTTCAAGTCATTTGAATTACTAACTTACGACTACAATTTGACGTGGCATTTGATTGTATATATATATATATATACCTACCTTACATAATTACTTGGAAATTATAGTCATATTAATCACTTCACATACAACTCCATAAATGTTGATAAGGCACAATTATATTATATTATGACGTGTACTATTGAGTCATTAGGAAACCACGTTTGAGAGGTTGTCATCTCCGGTAGAGTACGACTACGCCAAGGAGCATGGTTGGCAATCCCTTATGCCACAAATTACAATCAGTTTTTCACGATGATGGAGCCAGAAAGAAGACATAACAAAATACATAGGGAAGTATGACTTACAAATCGGAGGATAAAACCCCTCAATCCGCTGGGCCCCACTTGTGTGTGGATTCGTGTTTCTCAAGGCGGATTGTTGTTGCTTCGTGTGCCCTCTGAAACTTATCCTTGTTTGTCGCATCATTCTCTCCCGCAATGAGCGCATCCCACGATACCTATCCCCCCCCCCCACAATTAGTGAATTACACACATACGTTGCATCGAATCCACCTCATTAATGCACATGCAACAAATTACTTAGCATACAAGTGAGGGATTTCGGCTTTTCAGAGTAGCATTGCTTTCGAAACATGGTTTCACATGATTGTCATCGCCGCTTGTGTGATGATTTAATACTAACGTGGCCAACTTTGATACTTAATGACTAGTAGTTGTTTTGTGAGTGGTATCTATGACTCAAGTGCCTACAACCACTCGTGACAGTAAAGGTATTTCCAGAATGACAAATGACTCGGAATTTGGGAAGGGGGGCTGTTAGGCAACTCCAAAAAAATGTGGACATTGATAATTAATCATCATATTCATCTTCAGAATCTTCCTCCTCGGTATTGCTACGCGTAGCAATGTCTCTAAGACTTATTCTTGCTTCAAGAGTCTCTTCCGCATTAAGGTCAACCGCATCTTGTAGAGATGCTTCTTGTACCACATCTGGAAGAAGAGTAGGTTCCCTCAAACCTATAAAATCTACATTCTCATCTAGATTCACTTCATTGATTTCAGCCACAACTCGTTTAGCTCGTAGATCTTTATGACGCACTACCTTCCATCTCGGCTTGGTGGTTTCATCGGAAAAGAACATTTGCTCTACTTGGGCCGGAAAGATAAAAAGCTCTTGATGCTCTGGTAGCAGCCTTCTGAAATTAACATAAATAAACTCATATTCATCTGGCACCATGGTCGCATTGTCTCCCACCATATTGACACTCACCCTTGAGTAACGGAATACAATGGGCTCTAAAAGACCATAATCCTCCTTGAAAATTTCCTTTATTACTCCAACATATTGCAAAGGAAAGGTAATATGATTACGATCTCGTGTGCTACTTCTACTCTCATGTTGAAAATTGAGGCGACGCCACTATCGAAACTTACATTGGACGGGAGGCTTCATCATCCAGACGACAATGATTGCCATAGGAACCCCAATCCACAATTGCTTAAGCTCATCTATCAACGGTTGGAGATAGACATCAATGTTCTCATTGTGAACTGACTCTTGCCTAGAGTGGTAAATTGTAAGTTATCAATTGCACGGACCATGTGGACCATTTTCAATTCTTGTTGGAATATGGATTTACTCTATCCAACGATAGGCCCAATCGCACACTACGTGGATCATTTGCAAAGTCCGGCCACGTACCGTCAATATGCTTCCATACTCGCGAATCCGGAGCATGTCCTTGATCTATACATTTGTAAGAGCCGGGGTATGAGTGGGAAATGTCGCAACACCTTCATTGGCACTGTGGTCCTTTCAACCTTTCTTGTATCGAGGTTCATTGCATTTTGGACAGTGAGTGGCCTTTTCTAGCTCACCTCTAAAGAGAATGCAGCCCCCGGGACATGCATGTATAGAATCATAAGTTAGCCCCAATTTTGCTATCGTGGTATTTGCATGATAGTAAGACTTGGGCAAAGCATTGGGTTGTGGCAATAGATGCGAACGAAGAAGAGACAAGAGTTCATCTACAAATTTGTTCGTGACCCCGTGAGTTGACCCCGTGAGTTGTACATACATTTACAATGAGCATTGTTGCCACAACCTTTGTTGACTTGCACCCAGTGTATAATGGCGCACATGCCTCCTCAAGTGTGATTGGATCGTCATGGCCACCCCCCACATGATTGCCCTCATGGTTCTTGTTGCTACCATCATCAACTATTCTCACTCCTTTCTGTCCTTCCTCCTCTCCCGTCGTATCCATAACTTGAAAAGTTTCATGTAGCATCCTTTGAACCTCCACACCAGAATCAATTACTGGTTTAGAATGCTCCATATTATCCGGATCAACACTTGTTATTGGAACATTCATGGGCCCAGGGGTGGTTTGCAATTTTCTACCATATGTGTTCCATTCGCCGTCATCAGGATCCCGCGGTCCACTCCCTTTCCATATACGGAATGCCGGATGACGACCATTCTGCAGTAGATGCATTCGAACACTTAAAGTGTTTTTCATGTTGCCCCAATGCATCGATTGCAAGGGCATGACAATTGAGAAAGCCCATATTTGCGAGCACGTGCTACTTCACGTTGCCAAAGCCTATCATCACGGACATCCTCTGCAGAGATATCATGATTTCTAGTTGCTACAGTTGGGGTAGGGTTATTCAGACTGACATCAGATTCAACTATACATTCATATATGCTTGCTGGACAATTTGCATGTCCCTACCAATGAAACAAATGACTCAGAGTTAGAAAAACTGCTCACATTCCTATTCGGTAGTGATACAAATGACTCGTTGAGGCACACAACAAGTAAAGACAATGATTTGTTTACCTAAAATATTGTCGTAGTATTGATATGACTAGATTTATGATTATTATTTTGGGCACAGTCGCAGGAATGACTGTAAAAACCATCTACCTATAGTGCCTAACACTATAAGTAGTAGGCATCGAGCATACTGTGCATTCGTGAATAAACTCCACGATGAGCAAGCTTGCATTGACATAGGGATTGGTTCTTGCCTCGGGTGCTTACTATGATCCGGGAACTTGCCTTACAACGATCTTGGAAATTCACAGCACCATCAAGAAGATGGAAATTGACATTGCAGGGCAGGATTTAGGGGAGTCAACTCCTAATGTAGAAAGCCCGATAAAACACGATCCAAGCTCTGTATGTACTTCAAGCGACACAGACTCACTTTCCACCTAAAATGATTCAAACGAACGAAGGGCTCGAGTAGCTCTGGAGGAACGAGAACGCATGATAACAGAGAATCTGGCCATGCAGGAAACGTTGGGAATGAATAGACTCCAACTTGAACTCAATGAATTGTGAGTTTTTTCAATTCTTTCTTGCTGTTCGCCATCTCCAGTATGCCTCTAAGTATAGACATTCCTCTTGCGCGAGACGTTCAATATGCTGCAAGTATAGATTTAACATATTGACTTAGTATAAAATACGCAATACGGTTCATGCTAAATCAAACCCTAGTAGCAAACCGTAACACAATATTTGTAGTATTATTATGAGTCATTATATTAGTACTTGTTACTACTAATAGTCATAATATGAGTCAAGTTAGGAGTGTAGTCATCTCTATTTCTATCAGTACTAGTATTAGTCAGATGTATTACTACACATGCATGTACACTACACATCGGGCGTACCGTTCATCACGATCGTGACACGTGGCATTTAATTGGAATATGGACGGGTGGATGCGAGGGTGCAGGTTGACTTCTCCTTGCATTGACTTTTCATTTCCTTACTTTGTCTTCTTTTCTCCTCGCTCACTCTTTCTCTCTGCTCGCTCATTCTTTCTCTTTGTTCCCTCTCTCTCTCCTCACATTGTCTTTGTATGTTTTGGGCACAGGCAGAAGGGCGACATTGCACAATCGCGTAGGAAAATTAGTTTTGATCCTAACTTACCTTTGTGAAGGAGTGGGAGGCTCGCGAACAAGGAGGCGGTGCCAATGGCAGACCCGCGCGGCGACGTGGAGCCGTCACCAGCACAGTCTATCTCGAACACAAGCGATTATGAGAGGGATGAGGCGGAAATGGAGCTAGAGGAGTCAAGTGCGGATGCTCCCACAGTTGGTGCCCTGTCAACAAAACCCTCGGCAAAAAACAAAAACTTGCAAGCGATGTGGTGCATCTCTGTCCTTTTAGGGTTGGTATGGTTTCAAAAATACAATATCTCAAGCTTTTTTTTTCCCTCTCTCTCTCTCTCTCTCTCTCTCAAGTGGCAGTGGGTAGCCAAGATGTTCCGGTCATCCCTTCCCACATATACAGGTCTGGGCACTCCATTAGAGGAGGAATCGCCTTTTTCCACACTGTGGGTACCTCACACTTTGTGTTGTAATCTAAAGTGTGCCAACATAGGAGCCAGTAATTGGGTATTTGTCACACATTGTGGGCTTAATGTCACACCTTGCTTGAGTCAACGAACAACCGCCCTATAAGATGTAGGATATAGTAGGCGCCATGTTAGCCACAACTGTGAGATAAGCCGAACGAGTTGACAAATATCACACTTTGTCATTCCAGCTGGCTGAGTCAGCACCATGACTAGACAACACATGGCGTGAATAGGTTGGTTGAGGCCACGGTCTTTTGGTTATGTATGCATTTCACCAAATTCGCCTAAGTCCTCATGAACATTGACATGCGGTGCCGAGGAGCTCGCTCATCGATCGCAGGTTCTATCTCGCATGGCTCAAATCGATCCATGGATTCAAAGGTGAATGATGTGGAAGGTCTTGGGAATGAAGGATCTTATTAAATGGGGAGGAAGGTTTTGGTGGGTCAGGGGAAGCCAGACTCCCTGCAATCCCCGCTTCTGAAACATCCGTGTTCCAGATCGTTTCTTGCACTAAGGTGAGGGGAATATACCAGAATGTTGGTTATGCTACCTCCCATGACACCCCTGTCATGGCGCCTCTCAACCACTCTAGTTCATTCGGGGGTGTAGATGCATATAATGGTACATTTTTATTTTTATCTCAAGACAAGCAATTTAGACATTGTACTGCCGAAACATGATAGTTTGTTAGTTATTTGGGAATCGTTGGTAAAGCACGTAGGAACTTAGACTGTGTCTGCGATGATCATGGAGAAGAGCTCTGGTGTCAAGATGACCGTAGGAAGCTGCATCGACAACGGATTAGGTTGCCAATTCGGTACCAGTAACGACAACGTGCACCTGTTCGAACAGTACAAGACGAATGTTCGAGTCCCGGATTGCGATCTCTCTGTTCTCCCGCATTTCAAGTCCAATAGGAACACACGGCGAGGAATTTGGCAATTGGAAGAAACAACATGTACAGCGATGAAATATCGCGACAAAGCAAAATGTTGCATCGGAGCAAACGGCGGATTAGTGGCTTTACGGAGAAGTTTTCACTCCCCAGCGGTGCAAGGCGTGTAGAAGAAGACTCCGGGAAGATTATGACCCAGTGGTAGGGCCAAAGACCCCCAGGGCCACCATTAGTTATTTATTTCCCAAGAAAGAACAACTTTCGATATGGCGAAAAGGCGAAAATCGGCGATTGAATTATCTGGTCATCCCCAATCACCCTGAAACTTTGCAGGAATCTACGGGGTGTTTAATTATAATTTGTCACCAAGTTTGGTGATTTGTGGAGGAGATTAGTGATGCGCCAAATTATCAAGTCAACGACACTCACGGAAGCCGATTATTTGAGTTTTTGCTTCATTGGATGAAAAATCCTAAATTCACCCTAAGGATCTGGATGGATGAAATGACAACTCGTGCCAACTGGTCATCCACAAAGATGGATGAAAAACCAGTTTTCATTGGCCTCCAAGAATTTCATCCATTTTGAATTTTAAACTATAGATCCTTAAAGGTTATTAGGTCCAAAAACAGTATAAAAGAAGAGCAAGGCCCTCCTTGTTCTTCACCTAGTTCCATTGCATAGTTTTCCTCTTGCTTCATGTTTTGTTGTTTTGCTAGAATTGCTTGAGGAGGCCTAGGTCCTAGGGAGTGGAGCTTGAAGCACCCTAGTATAGAAGAATTGTTAGAGGATTAAGGCAAGGAGCCTACTAGTCCATGTGATTGGCCTTGAGGCCTTTTGAATTTGATCAAGGAGGTTGTGCAATTTCGTGTGGGAAAAGGGAGACTTGGAGACGAGTAGGAAGGCCGACATGGACCTAGCGACTAGTACCGCAAAATGACCGCATAGAGTACCATTGCACGAGTTATTAGAGCATCCCAGGCACCTCCCACAGAGTAGGTTGACACTCCACTCACTTGCCATTTATGCATTTGCATTGAATTATTTTCCAAGCTATGGCTTGAAGTTGAAATTGGTTGACAGAAAACTAGCCCTCTTGATGAGGTGATTTGCAATCTGAGTTCACTATGATTTGTTTTGTTGCTCACATTTGAGTTGGGTAAGCCCCATGATACGAATAGCCACAAAGGCTTGGCACCATAGTAGGTGCAATGAAGCATTAAAGCTTTGGTTGATTTTTATGATTTCCAAATAAGGAGATATATCTAAGCTCTAAGGGGTATTTACCCGAGCTAGGCTAAATAGTGGGAGGCCAAAGAGGGCCATACTAACCCCTTTAGTAAGTCCATTAACCCCTAAACGACGAGCCGACCCGAATCGGGTCGGGCCCGATTTTCATCCATCCGTAGCATGCACGGATGAAGTCTAATGAACGAGTGGCTTGAACAAAAAATGTAGCGCGGAACGAGCTGCACACGCAGGTCTTTATGGCGCCCCCAACAGAGAAAAACTCCGCCGTCAAGAATTTTTGAAGTTTGGAAATTGCAGGATTTTTGGGTGAGGGGGGGGGGGGCACGGCAGTTGACCGTCGACGTGGCAGGTGGCAGCGGCCACGCGGGTGGGATTTTGCGGCGGGGGGCAATGCAGGGGTTGGAGTCGGCTGCTTGTGAGGCCCTCCCCAAAACGCCGACAAACACGGGGACGGCTTGAATGAGCTGGCTCTGGCAAATAATGGGAAACCTCGACGTGGCCCGGAAAACGTCGACGGATTCAGGCGAAATTCCGGCCACCGATTGCTTGACCTGGAGGAGGCCGGAAATTTCACCAAATCTCACATCCCAAATGCAATTTAGGGAATTTTTGCGAAATTCTTGGGCAGGCTTGTGTAGTTCTTGGCCTATGAGGGACTGACCGTTGGAATTCCCAAATGAAGGAGAATTTGGGGTCCCAACTATACCATTTCCTTTGCAAATTTTCTTTTTGGACCCCATTCCAATCACATACAAAGCACCCCCCCTTTCATTTTGGCAGATTGGGGTGAAATTTGGTGTGAGGGTTTGGGATTGTGCACTTCATAGGAATATAGCACTTTTTCTCCCAGGAAAATTTGGGATCATGGATAATTTGCTTGGTCAAACATGAACTTTTGCTTTGTTTTTCTATTTTCAAAAAAATGCACTGTCTTCAAATGTTATAATCTCCCAAACTACAGGGTGGAATCTCCCTAAATTTGGGGGGCTTGTGCATCTTGTAGGTAGGAAGCAGTTTGTACGGTTCATCCACGTGGATGAACGTTGGTGGGCAGGTAGCCGCTGACGTGTGAGGGTGGGTCCCGGAATTGTCCAAATATCCAAAAACACCTCTCGTCCTTTAGGGGTTAAAGGACCTGGAACATGTAAAAGAGGGGAAGATTGTTCCCTTGGTTTATTGTGTTTTAAGGCTGGTAGGAGGCTGCCCACGGGCCGCCAGGGTCACGGGTAGGCCCGGCTGGTGCGCCGGGAGGTTACGAATTCAACGGACTTACGAATTCAACGGACTAATCGTGGGGAGCAGCCGCTGACCCACGCCTATGCGCTGAGAGGCGGGGTGCGCTGACCCTAGGTGTACGTGCAGAAAAGGACGGCCGCGTGGCCACACGGGCGAGGCAAAAGGCCTCGTGCCAAAAGTTGCGGTTTTAACTGTTGGATAAAGGCCCAAGGCCACGGACCGGCGGTCGCTGCGTTGTCGGGGCCGCGAGGCTCCGCGCCCCGCCACGTGGCAGAGACGCTCTTATCCCGCGGGCACAACCAGATTAAGGGGGGTTATTCTCAACCTTGTGCTATTGTGATTTATGCTGGCCCCTCTAAGCTTTAGAGGGTTGATTCGAGCAATCCAGAGGTAGAAAAATTGAGGTTTTTGGGAAGGAGAGAGCCCTCAGCGAGGCCTAAACGGCAATCCAGGGGAGAGGCTGAGAGAGTTTCCAAGCTGGGAGTACTAGATAGAGCAGGCTAGAGACAAGGGGCGCACATAAGTACTCTGTCCGCGTTTTTCGGCTACAGTGCCACACGTGTCAGAGCCCCGAGGTAGACGACGACCATTTCCCTGGAGGGAAAGGCGCGGGGACTTTTATTTAATATTAGTGGGGGGCGGAATAGGCTGGCCCCACCTTTTGGGAAAGCCCAGGCTGGCGACAGACGCTTTTTGGAGCGCGGATGAACGGACATCAGATCAGGAGGAGGCGAGCATCATTCATCCAAGGGGGTGCGGCAGTTCTCCACCACGGGGAGCAGTTCTCGGGCAGTTCCATTGAGTTCCCAGGGGGTTCCCATGCTCTAATGGGTGTGCCATTGGCATCTTTGGATCCCCCTGATGATCCTTTCTTGGGGAGGTATTTTTTCTGAATTTGATATTTTTTATTATTTTCTGCATATTGTGGGTGGCGAAAAATCCCTGAGTAAATTAGGACGGATGTGTGAACTTTTTGAATTGTTGGAACTTGAAGTACTTAAGTGATTAAAGAGTGAACTTATTGAACTTGCTAACTTATTAAATGGGCCTAAGAATGGCCCCTTCTCCCTAAGGCTAAATGGAGCTTTGGGGGGGGGGGGGGGAGAAAGAAATTAGCCCTTCCCTAGGGGTGTCTTCAACTCAAGCACCCGAATGAAGGAGGGGCAGTGGGAAGGGATAGGGTTCCCCTCCTCCCTAAATCCGAGAAGGGGTAATGGAATACCCCGGCTATTAGCGTCTCGGGGATTTAGGCGGTAGGAAGTAGCAATAAACAAGACTTGGAAGGCAGTTACGTTTTAAATCTTAGAAAACCATAAACAAACTGTAGGACTTGGACACGCAAATCGCCCTGTAGAGGGGAGCATCTGAGCTCCTATTTGCCGGTAGGAAATTAGAAACGATAGTTAGGCTCCCATACATTCCGCGAACCCTGCACTAACCGCAGCCGGGTAGGCGGTTCATCCTCCATCGATGAGTACATCCGTTACCATCTTCCGTCCAATATGTATTTGTATTACGGGTATTGCTTCGTCGTAGTCTGGAGTTTGTAGTTGTGGATTTAATCGTGTAAACCTCTTGTGTTGGTTTTTGTTTTGGTGTGGGGGTCAATGCATCGAATGCCCGAAATAAAGTTTTCTTGCAGTGTAGAGCAATTTTTAATAATTGTCCAATGGTAATTTGGGTCTTGGTCTGGCAGATTACTTCAGCCAATTCTGTTTCCGTGGTTGCATTCGTGGTCTTCATCGTTGGTCTGATTTGATTATCTGGAGTTGGCTCTCCAGAAGGTATATGGGTTCCTTCTTGCATTTGGGCTATGGCTTTACTTACCTCCCGGTGTAAGCTCTTTTCTTCCTGCCATGCTGCACTTTCTGGATATTGTTTCCGTTCTTCTTCAATCTCCTTATCTGGAGGTTTCTGTTTCTTGGCCTGAGTTTGGGTTACCGCAAGGGTATCCACTACAGGGGTTACCACACTCACAGCTACACTCGGTTTGGCTTCCATATCTCCCACTTCTGCCTCATGCTTGATTCGTAACTGGCATTCATGTTTCCAGTGTCCCTCTTTCTTGCAGTAGTGGCATCTCGTGATTTCTTTGTTTTTGGGTGGATGTTCTCTATCCCGTGGTGGATAGTCATCTCGTGGCCTCTGATAATGATTACCCATATTGTCATCTTGGTCCATCCGATCCTCCCCGTCGGATTTGGACTTGGTGTACCCCCACCTCTCGTGTGTACCCACTCTTCTTGGCCCGTTGATTGTAAATACAATGGCTGGTATTATGATTGTTCATATGACAAATATCACAGTATTTGTCTTTCGTGTGGCATTCCGTTGCCAAGTGTCTCGCAGTCCCGCATTTGTGACACCATGTTGCCTTCCGTGGCCCTTCGTCTTTAAAATTCTTGATAGCCTCTGCTATCTTCTGATCCAAAGTGGTTTTGTCAATCACTTCTTTCTTCTTTTGTTTGGTCTTTTCTTCATCATCAGAGTCTTCTTCTTCCAAGATGAAATCCCAATTCCAATTTCTTTGCAGTTCCTACTGCTTCAGCCAAAGTGTTGTTAGGCATGACTGTAGCCATGGTTACGTATTCAGGACGAAGTCCGTTGTTGAACCACGATTTTTGCAAATCATCCCCTGGTGCTTGAGGTAGCTTCCTAATCAGAGTCTTCATTCTCTCCAGGTAGTCGACTACCAGGTATTTCTTTTTCTGTCTCAGGTTCTGTAATTTTCTGAAGATTTCAGACGTGGATTTGTTGGATCTATATCATTCTTGAAACGCGGCTCTCATATCCGCCCAATTCGCAAAGTGATTGGCTGGAAAGGTTGCCAACCATTCAATGCATTTTCTGGCCATTGAACAAGGAAATAATCGGATCATTTCCTGATCTGTTGCTTCATTGTAAATGTTCTCAAATTGATTAAGATGGATATCCAGATCAGATTTCCCATCATATAAAGGAAACGATGGTCTAATTTTGCTTGCTGCTAAAGCCATTGGTGCAGCTGGTACAACTGGTTGTCCAAACTGGGATGGTCCCGCTGCTGCTGGTTGTGGTGGTGTTGGGATTGTCAAGGCTAGTGGTGTTGTTGGTGTTTGTCTTCCAAACAATGATTCAAAACTAGGAGGTCCTTGTCCCAATGATAGCCGTCTTCCAGCTGTTGTCCCTACTAAGCTTAATGAATCTTTAAAAGCTTTGAGTTCAGTCCTGGTTATCCTTTCTGGAGAAGTAGTTTCACTTCTTTCACCTTCTTCACTCAGAATATTCTCAAATCTTTCTTCCAATATTTCAGCAAAGCCTCGATTTGGACTTGTTACTGTAGAAGGTCCTTCAGATCTTTCTTGTGGTAACCATTCATCAAGTGCATTACTGGCAACTCATTCTGGAGTAGTGTTCTCACTTTCCAACGATCCGATTTCCTGATCTTCTGGTTTATTACCGTCAATTTGTCTTGATGTCTCACCTTGAATAATATTCCAAGTTTTGTAATTCTGGGAACTCTTTTCTCAACTGAGCTTCCCTTTCTGCAGCATATTTCTCTATTCTTTCAGCTCTGTCTTGTTTAGATTTGTCTTTAATTTCCTCATTCATTCCCACATCATATACAAAATTCCTTTTCAGTACCCTTTAATCAGTCTTGGTATATCAGTAAGAAAATTATAGGGTCTCTACCATTTCTCCAAGATTTACCCTATCTTGCCAGAATCCGTATTACGACTTAATTTTCCCTTTACTGATTGATCACCAATCTTTCAATGGGCACAATAATACCATTTGTCTTTCTCAGTGTATCTGACTTGTAACAAGTCTTTGGGTATCCAGTACTCCACTGCTTCTATGATCATATGACAATATTCATAATTTGAACATCCTTCCCTGAAAATATAACTAGTATAACAAACTTTTCTGATTGGAATTAGAGTAATCAATAAAGCTAGACGGGACAACCATTCTTCACTTCTGATTCTACATTCCCAAGGTGCTCATGTAATACTGATCACTCCTCCCTTTAATCCCCATTTGTCATCTTCTTTCGCAATTGAAAGAAAGATCTTCTGTTGTATTGCTATTGGTAAGCCATGAATTTTTTTCAGGAATGCTTTCCATTCCTCTACTTCCGTTGACTTGTTCTTTTGTGATTTCAAGAAATCACTGAGTAACCATCCTTCCTTGAGTTCACTTGAACTCAACATACCATCAGTCCCCAGTATGGTCGCCAAATGTTAACCGCTGGTTTATGACTTAGACAAAACAGGCTATCAACACTACTGCCCATTTCCTAAGACATGCAACAGAGGTTGTCCGACGGTATGCTTTCAGAAACGATTACGAAGTAATCGTTTTAAGGATAGCTAAACCATGAACGTCGTATGAAGCCATATCCCTACAGGTTGCTTAATCATATTGATTAAGCCCAATCTACAGTCTCTTTGGCATAACAGATCTTAGTCGAAAGGACTGAAGCCTCTTTGTTCATACAAGCAGATGGTAGTCAAGACAAAACAAGAACTATTATGAGATGATACACATTCTCACCATCTCACGTTCTCTCATAATGCACATTCTCTACATCTCACATTCACTCTACACAAAGATACTTCGAATAGCATGGCTTTACTTCAGAGTTCGTTACATCATCACAGAAGTACACACTGAATACACTGATCACTGATACTCATACTCATATTGCTCTCCTTCTAAGTTGCGTGCAGCCTTTTTATACTATGTTCGAAAGAGCCGTTACAGCCTGCGGTCGTTAATGACCGTTTGCCTAACTGCCTACGCAACCTAAAAGGTTTGCTAAGAAAGTGGCTCGTTGTAATGGTCGTGAGCCATAGTGGTAAACGGTCCACTACTCCCTCTATTGGTTTTTAAGCCGATGCTAACGTGCCGTGTGATATCGTGGTTCACGGCACGGTCACTTACACTACCCACTACTACTCCCATGGTAATGTACCCTTGTTCCGTCATTTGCTAAGTACCGCGTACTTAGCATTTTTTGCCCGTGACCAGGTAGTGTACACCATTCACCACCGGGTATGTCCCGTTGTGACCCTCGCTGTCTGGCCCTCGTAGTATAGCCGTTATCACGTCCATTATGATATTTTGAAGGATTTGGATTCTTTGCAACCTGCTATTTCCTTGCGGTAGTTGTTGGCTATCGCGCCCCAATGTTGATCTTCTTTGCAGTTGTCTCTGGTTCGGAGACAATCATCAAACAATGACGTCCATGAAGTGAGTATATCGACACTCAATCCGGATCCTGGAGCCCTTGTGCTTGATGTGACGATAGATGGTGTTGTCATTACTGGAGAACAGATTGATGGTGGCTCTAGTGTCAATTTGATGAGCTCAGACACGATGGAAGAGTTAGGACTTGGTGGTTTACAGACCACTCGATTGGTTTTGAGGATGGCCCATCAAAGTCGTGTTAAACCAATGGGTGTTTTGACTGCAGTCCCTACTATCAACAGTTGGAAAATAGGTTGGAAGCGTGGAGGGAACAGATGACTGCCAATATCACATATGAGGGTCGGATCTCCAGTTATTGTTTGGGTGAATTATGAGTGATATTTTAAGTAATCGCCGTTATGTGTTGAGCGCATGGTTTGTGGGACTTCTGGAGGGGCGCAGCATGTGGCAAGGACGCTTTTGGTCATTTCTTTCATAATTTTGGTGAGCGTAAGTTCGGCTTGCATGCAAGTGTCTTCTGGGGATGTTGTTAGGTTTGTGTGAGACAAAATATTGGAGAGTTGTATTGTGAGGGGTGTGGCTGTTGGGTGGAAGAGGCGGAGAAAGGCGTCTAAGTTACGTTGAGGTAGCGGGGATAGTATCCGGGATTGTAGGGGTGGTGTGTGAATAGATGGGATGGGTCTGAATGGAATAAGGGATGGGGGGAAGGTGGCAGAGACAGGGTAGTGGTCAGAGTTACAAATAATGTCTATGTGAATATGGCTGTTCAGGTGTTGTGGTAGTGTGTTTTTGGTCTTAAGGTAGAAGCCATCCAGGAGGCTTCAGGAGGAGTAGTTAAGTCCGCCTTGTCTGGAGTAGTGATAGTCGGCGGGTATATATTGGAATTGGTGTTGTTGTATGAACTTTTCCCAGTCATAGTCAAGTGGTGACGGGGCTTTGTGTGTGCCGTTGTAGGTATGTCCTAGTAAGGCTATGTCTCTATTAAAGTCTCCGGCTAAGATGAAGTTGTGGTGTTGCGCTGTTGGTTGGGTGACAGTATCTGAGATTGTACGTAGGATGTCTGGAAGCAGCGGAAGATCATCTATATGTGACGGCATGTATAGATGTAGGAGGGTGATGGGGGGGGAGAGCAGGCAAGTTTATTTGTACGATTTGAAGGTGTGATCGTAGGGGGATAGGAATAAGTAGTTTGGTGGTGGTGCTGGAGGAGTGATGTGTGCGGAGGATGCCTAGCGCGACGCCACCGTGGGAGGGGTAGTAAGGGGCAGAGCGCCGAGATAGGCATTGTGTGGCGGTTAGGGGGTTACCATATAGCATATGATATGTTGGGAGAAGTTTGTTTAAGTAAGAGCTATTGAGGATGTTGGTGTTCAGTTTGGTTTCTTGTAAGAGGATAATATGTGGAGAGACAGAGTCGGTGAGGAGGTGTATAAGACTTTGAATACTTGTTGCTAGGGATCCCACATTCCAGGTGGTAAGGCAAAGTGAGTGCGCATATGGGGTGGGGGTCATTTGTGGGTGCGGAGTGGTGGGGGGATATGGGTAGAGTTAGGGGTTTGAGGCGGGGTGGAATGGTGGCCGGGGAAGGGGGGGGGGGGGGGGGGGGGGTGGTCTGGTCGAGGGTTGATAGCCGGGGATTGGGGAGTGGGCCTGGAGGGTGGCCTGGAGAATGTTGCTTGATAGGAATGGGAATTTGAGTGAGGTAACGTGGAGGTCTTGTGTGGGATGGGATAGATGATCTCCTAAGATTTTGTGGGCTTCCCCATGAATTGATTGGAGTTGGAGCGATGTGTGTAATTTGCTAGGTAGTGAGGTGGTGCTATATAGTTATGGGGGTGGATTGATAGTTGCTTTAATTTGTCTAGGAGTGTTTGGGCTTGTGAGACTGTGTGGGCCATGAAGTAGTCATTGCATATTGTTGGTAGTGGGGAGATGATAATTATTAGGGAAAAAAGAATGTGCTGCTATCTGGCTCTACTCCGGCTTTCATGATGTCAGCATGGACCTCTTTGCCCTTCTCTAGGGCTGCGAGGCTGGCGCAATTCCATGAGGTTAGCGACGTGCAAACTCAAGTGTGTTAAATTTATGTAAACGCACCTAAAGTATTCACTCGGTCTTTTCAGCCGGAGACAAGAATACAAAATATAAAACGTTAGATAAAGTGAAAAACAGGGTTCCAGAAGAGGTTAGTAGTCATTCAATCTTTCTCCATCTGGGGCGCGGGGAAACCCGACTATTCACTTACCTCCCGGCAGACGCACCATTTATATGACAAGCCCTGGGCGCGCGCGGCCAGGGCGACGACATACCAGCCTAGTGGGGTCGTGGTAAGTTGCGGTGTAGGTTGGTGATCAACGAAAAGTGCAACCATTGGGTATCATCAAACGACTTGCAATTTTTATGTGAATTTAGGATTATTGTTGGGACACATTGTGTGCCAACAGGGAATTCTGGTGGATCCAAAGAAAGTGGAGGTTATCCAAAAAATACCACCACCAGAAAATCCCAAGAAACTCAAAAGATTTCTGGAACGGACAAGTTATTACAGAAGGTACATGGACAAATATGCTCACAGAGCGGCACCAGTCTATAGACTGCTGAAGCAAGATGCCGAATACCGATGGTCTCCAGCTTGTCAAGAATCATTTGATTCACTAAAAAAGGGCACTCACAGCAGCACCAATTCTGATAAATCCAAGATGGGATTTACCATTTCATGTACACAGTGATGCATAAGGCATTGCTTTGGGAGCAGTTCTAGCTCAGAATGTGACAGATACAATAGATTCACCAATCTATTATGCAAGCAGATTGTTGACAGCAGCCGAGAAGAACTATAGCACCACAGAAAGGGAAGCATTGGCAATGATTTATGCTGTTCAAAAGTTTCGACATTATTTACTTGGCAATCGCTTTAAGTTTATTGTTGATCATCAGGCTCTAGTTCATTTAGCAAATCGACCACTAGCTAGTGGCAGGGTTGCTCGATGGTTATTACTTCTTCATGAGTATGATTTTGAAGTTGTTCATAAACCAGGGAGATTACATGTTACAGCAGATCATCTGTCAAGGATTACTACAGGAGAACCAGCCACGGGGGTAGAGGATCAACTTCCCGACGCATTTCTGTTTGCTCTTCAAACAGAAGCACTAGATGAAGAGACAGATCCTCTAGACGATCTGGGATTGTTTCAAGGAGACTATGACCTTTCAGATACTCTTAAACTCATGGATGACACTGACAAAGAAGATGACTCATCAGATGAAGATGAACCACTTGATGAAGGACCTATTATTGAGGAAGAGCCAGATCCAGAAGAAGAAGATGACAAGGAAAACAAAGAAACAAACAATCAAGAATTGGCCAATATCAGTATTGGAGCCTATACAATTACCAAGGAAGAATCAGAAGACATTCAGAATCAAGATCAAGATGATTGACAATGGCCAATCAAATACTATCTGAACACAGGGAAATTTCCTGAAGACTACACCAAAGATGACAGGAGAAAGCTTTCAATGAAAAGCAAGTCATACACAGTAATCAAGGGGATTCTGTACAAAAGAGGAATTGACTCCATAATGAGAAGATGTGTAAATAAAGAGCAAGCCAAAACAGTGATGCAAGAGCTACACGAAGGAATTGCAGGAGACACTTCAGTTCGGACCTAACAACAAAGAAAATATTATTAGCAGGTTACTGGTGGCCTACTGTATTTGGAGACACTTATGAACACTGTCAACAGTGTGATGTTTGCCAGAGGATGGGACCAGTAGAACAAACTGGGAAGGGTACTATGCACCCAATACTACCAACAGAACCATTTCAGCGATGGGGGCTAGACTTTGTGGGGCCCATTAAACCTCCAGTAAGGTACACACATAACCAATACATCCTCACAGCCACTGACTACACTACCAAATGGGTAGAGGCCAAGGCACTAAGAGACAACACTGCCCGATCGACAGCCAAATTCTTATATGAAAACATCATCACACGATTTGGTTGCCCACTGGAATTCGTCAGTGATCAGGGATCACATTTTATAAATGATGCCATAAAATGCTTGACGGAGGAGTTCATGATCGTACATCACAAGAATACTGCTTACTATCCCCAAGGAAACGGCCAGGCCGAATCTACCAACAAGATATTATGCACTATCTTAACCAAGATAGTAAATGCCAATCGTACAGATTGGGACATCAAACTGAACACAACATTATGGGCATTCAGGACATCATACAAGGTGACCACGAAACATACACCATTTCAACTGGTGTATGGAGCGGAGGCACTATTACCCATTGAATGTATGATACCCACGCTACGAACCGGAACTCATGAACGATGGGGTTTAGAGGAACGATGGGGTTTAGAGGAATCTCTACGAGTCAGGGAATATGAGTTATTCCATTTGGAAGAAGTTCGGGCAGACGCCGCAGATAACATGACACGAATTCAAGAACAACGAAGAAAAAGAATATCCGAAGGGAAAGAGAAATCTTTCCAGGATGGGGACATTGTTTTATGGTTACCAAAAATCAAGAAGATCAAACTGGGCGGAAAATTGAAAATGTCATGGATGGGACCATTTCAAATAAAAAAGGTACATGACAATGGAACTGTTGATTTGCAGACCTTGGAACAAGAATTCGTGGGACAAATTAATATTAACAAGTTAAAAGGCTACCAAGGAATACATGACAAAGCCCTTATACATGACTTATATGCCAACGAGGAAGATCAAACTGAAGATGAGGAGCGTGAAACCGCCCGTGCATACTACATTCATCACGACACGGTGAATCGGCATGTACTAAGACAGGTGGCAACACGAATTCAGGGCACCACGACGGCTAGACCACCATTCATCTGGAGGACAGCATTACCGCCCCGTATACCGTATGGTGAACCGTGGCCAGCACAGATGCCCTACAGAACCGTGAATGAATACGAAGCAGCCAACGAGTCACTGCTTGTGTTAAACTCCGAGATGTACACTCCAGATCACCCCACCGACCGTGGTAATCATACACCACTAACCATCGATCATAACACGGAGGCAGAACGACGGCGCAATCCAACGGATTGCCAAAAGACGGCGGATGATAAGGGTGGGCAAAGCCATTAAACCAAGCTGCAAGTACTGCGCACACGCCGCCCATCTAAAAACAGACCACGTACCAAAGTGGTTGAACACATCCAAGATGGATGAACATAAACTAACCGAAATCGGACAATCATCAACGACCATCAGTTCGATCCAAAACAAATCACGAAGAAAACACCAACGGAAGAAAATCAGACACAAAAGGGATGAAATTTTCTTGAAACCGTTACCAAAAGCTAAATGCTTCTTGGTAAGCCTGGACCCAGCAATTAAAGCTAACTGCGCTTTAAACCTAGGCAAACAGCACGATAAAATTACCTCCACGAGAACCTTGAGAGAAGTTAGAGGAGAAGCCTACAGAAGAGAACCCCTACTTAACCACAGAAACGACTCCTCACCTTCTCTTACGCAAACTGGAAATTGTTGTCTACACTTCCAGTGTGCTTCATACTACTTGTGATACATGAATTGGTGCTCCAATTCCTTACAACAACTGCAAGACTATGCGCAAGTGAATTTCAAAATCAGCCAGGCGTTGCGGAGGATTGAGCAGGACACAAAGACACAGGAGACGTTGGACAGTCTTGGCCTGCGATACTTCATCACCACGCTGGACTGGAAGCCTCAGTCCCTTGTCCTTGGAAACTACTTCCATGAATGTAGTCATATCCACATCGTCGCTTCACCTCCAGAATGGAGTGCATATCCGAGCCACGCCCAATTCTCTGTTTGCAGGAGACAATGTGGTTTCGGACATTCGGTGAATAGACGTGGAACACTGACTCCAGCAATGCCTCCATTTACTTCTAATCGAGAGGAACTCTGTCGGAGCCATCTTCCGACATAATTCGGGCCAATGCCATCTTATGGGCAGCCTGCAGCTGTATCTGTTTGGGTTTGGGCACCCAGTCTCAATTCACCTCTCCCTGCACAGGCTGCTATGCTCGTGGGCAGCCTCCCGTGAGTTCCCCCTCGCCAATGTGACAATGGGAACAACATGTATGCAAGCTGTGTGAGGTCAGGGAAACGGTGCAACACATAGAACTGATCTTGACATTACAAATAGACATGCAATGTGGTGTTATTTGAATGTGAAACACTTAAAATGTGGAGTTTGGAAAACTTCTCCCTGAGATCGAAAGGTGATGAGATTGGTGGCGGCTAAGACGTCTAGGTACTGGGACTCTGGATTAAAGTGGGGAAGAAAGTTGGGATAAAAAACCGCAACGCGCCGCACAAAAAACGTAGCGCCCTGCACCCAGCGAGCGAGATCTTCATGATGGTGGTTTTGGTGTGTTTTGTGTGAGCACCAAGGGATGACCGTTCATGTTTCCTATCCATATCTGTCACAGTCCGGACGCCCTCGAATAGTCCGTTTGAGGAGGGAAACTCAAAGAAGATATGACCGTCGACGTCTGCGGAAGGCATTGTAACAGATTTAATTGTGACTTGTTGTAGTCCAGGAATGCGGGCCCTGGCCTTTGCGCAATAAAGCCAACGGTTGATGCAATAAGAAGGTATGACCAAGTGCATGGGGACAGGTGGGGGGGCTGCAAGCACCTTTCCATGGCTGACCATTCCAGGGTCTGATTGCAAGATTGAGTGCGAGACCCTCGCTGCCAAAAGTCAACATTCAACAAAATACAACATTGCACAAAAAGTGGAACTTTGGTTCAAATGAGACATTTTTATTAATAATGAACTGTGACAAGTATGCATGCCCTCACAAACCGAGGGAAGCCAAAAGTATGCATGCAATCCATGCTCCGGTAAGTTGGGAATTTGCTCCCGTGTTGCACTGTTCTTACCAAGAAGCTGGAACCTCGATTGGCCTCTCAACAAGTTCATGACAGACAGGGTGTCGATAAGTGAAGACAATGGATGCAGCCCGTTCGCCTTTGGTGTAGTGGACAACGGTGTCATGTCCTCTGATATATGCACCATCGTAAATCAAGATCTTTGCTGTGGAGACTCTGTGTCCATAGGACTCATCCTCGTAGCTTATGAGAATGTCCCCATACACTGTTTGCGATGGAATCCTCTCTGGCATGTACGTACACCCGATGCAATCCTCGTAGGCCCATTGGCAGCACCTTCAATGATGTAGGAAGGTCGTGCGGCTTTTGGGGATGTTCCATGCTGGCGAAAACTGCAGATCAACGATTCGCAGGCACCAAAGCCGCGCAAGCCCGTCCCGGCAAGGCTGATCATGGAGACCAGGAAGGTACTCAAGAGCGGACAGGTGCACCCTCCTCTGCTGAGAGTGGTCTATCCAATCCTACAGGTATATGAAAATACCCCCTGACTTGGGCGAGAAGTCCCACGGGGTGAGATGCTTGTTTGGGCAGTTGCTGGGATCCCGGCACGCCATCACTGACTATTGAAAGGGCTACCAGGAAGCAGAGAGGGTGCACAGGGAAGGGGGAGTGTGGGGAAGCTGAAGTGAGAGGAGCTCGGAGCGAGCAAGTGTTGTTGCTGTCTCGGTTTGAAACGCGTGGGTCACGAGCGAAGGTCGGGCAAGTGGCAGAAAAAGAGCAACATTTAATATAGCCGTACCCATGAATGAGGGGCAGAATTTAATTCGACATGGCGTCAAATCGGAGGGTGACAACACCTGGCCGACAGAAAACATCCCACGGATGGAAAAATGGCGCCGAATTTCCATACGAGGCCCGTCGGATGAAGTCGTCTCGGGGGGAGAGGCCGACACCTGGCCGACAGAGAACATCCCTCGGATGGAAAAACGGCGCCGAATCTCCATCCGAGGCCGTTCGGATGAAGTTGTTTCGGGGGGAGAGGCCGACACCTGGCCTACAAAGAATATCCCCTGGATGGCAAAACGGCGCCGAATTTCCATACGAGGCCCGTCGGATGAAGTCGTCTCGGGGGGAGAGGCCGACACCTGCCCAACAGAGAACATCCCTCGGATGGAAAAAGGGCGCCGAATCCATCCGAGGCCGTTCGGATGAAGTCGTCTCGTGGGGAGAGGACGACACCTGCCCGACAGAGAATATCCCTCGGATGGAAAAATGGCGGCGAATTTCCATCCGAGGCCGTTCGGATGAAGTCGTCTCGGGGGGAGAGGCCGACACCTGGCCGACAGAGAACATCCCACGGATGGAAAAACAGCGCCAAATTTCCATACGAGGCCCGTCGGATGAAGTCGTCTCAGGGGGAGAGGCCGACACCTACCCAACGGAGAACATCCCTTGGATGAAAAAACGGCGCCGAATTTCCATCCGAGGTCGTTCAAGTGAAGTCGTCTCGTGGGGAGAGGCCGACACCTGGCCGACAGAGAATATCCCCCGGATGGAAAAACGGCGCCGAATTTCCATACGAGGCCCGTCGGATGAAGTCGTCTCGGGGGGAGAGGCCGACACCTGCCCAACAGAGAATATCCCTTGGATGGAAAAACGGCGCCGAATTTCCATCCGAGGCCGTTCGGATGAAGTCGTCTCGTGGGGAGAGGACGACACCTGCCCGACAGAGAACATCCCTCGGATGGAAAAATGGCGCCGAATTTCCATCCGAGGCCGTTCGGATGAAGTCGTCTCGGGGGGAGAGGCCGACACCTGCCCGACAGAGAATATCCCTTGGATGAAAAAAACGGCGCCGAATTTCCATCCGAGGCCGTTCGGATGAAGTCGTCTCGTGGGGAGAGGACGACACCTGCCCGACAGAGAACATCCCTCGGATGGAAAAATGGCGGCGAATTTCCATCCAAGGCCATTTGGATGAAGTTGTCTCGGGGGGAGAGGCCGACACCTGGCCGACAGAGAACATCCCCCGGATGGAAAAACAGCGCCGAATTTCCATACAAGGCCCGTCGGATGAAGTCGTCTCAGGGGGAGAGGCCGACACCTGGCCGACAGAGAACATCCCCCGGATGGAAAAACGGCGCCGAATTTCCATACGAGGCCCGTCGGATGAAGTCGTCTCGGGGGGAGAGGTCGACACCTGCCCAACAGAGAATATCCCTCGGATGGAAAAACGGCGCCGAATTTCCATACGAGGCCGTTCGGATGAAGTCGTCTTGGGGGGAGAGGACGACACCCGCCCGACAAAAAACATCCCTCGGATGGAAAAAGGGCGCCGAATTTCCATCCGAGGCCGTTCGGATGAAGTTTTCTCGGGGGGAGAGGCCGACACCTGGCGGACAGAGAACATCCCCCGGATGGAAAAACGGCGCCGAATTTCCATACGAGGCCCGTCGGCTGAAGTCGTCTCGGGGGAAGAGGCCGACACCTGCCCTACAGAGAACATCCCTCGGATGGAAAAACGGCGCCAAATTTCCATCTGAGGCTGTTCGGGTGAAGTCGTCTCGTGGGGAGAGGCCGACACCTGCCCGACAGAGAATATCCCTTGGATGAAAAAACGGCGCCAAATTTCCATCCGAGGCCGTTCGGATGAAGTCGTCTCGGGGGGAGAGGCCGACACCTGGCCGACAGAGAATATCCCCCGGATGGAAAAACGGCACCGAATTTCCATACGAGGCCCGTCGGATGAAGTCGTCTCGGGGGGAGAGGCCGACACCTGGCCGACAGAGAACATCCCCCGGATGGAAAAACGGCGCCGAATTTCCATACGAGGCCCGTCGGATGATGTCGTCTCGGGGGGAGAGGTTGACATCTGGCCGACAGAGAATATCCCTCGGATGGAAAAACGGTGCCGTATTTCCATCCAAGGCCGCACGGATGGAGTCGTCTCAGGGGGAGTGGCCGAAAGAGATCATCTGCAGGATGGAAAAACGGCGCCGAATATCCATCAACAGACGCCTGTATCGACCCTTCATCAACAATTTTCATTCGTTTTTCGCGTTTTTTTGTCTAATCAGTCACTCAACTTAGAGTTTTTCGCCTGTGGTCCACTTTTTGGCACGTTATGCCCACCAATGTCATCCGGTAGAGACAAATTCGGTGAGGTGGACCGACTTACTTGTAGGATGGAAATTTAGCGCCGGTTTTCCATCCTCCAGCGCTCCGGTTTACCTGCAGGATGGAAATTCGGCGCCGGTTTTCCATCCGGGCGCGCTCCCGCTTGCCTGCAGGATGGAAATTTGGCGCCAGTTTTCCATCCGGCCGCGCTCCCGCTTGCCTGCTGGATAAAAATTCCGCGCCGGTTTTCCATCCTGCAGCGCTCCGGTTTCCCTGCAGGATGGAAATTCGGCGCCGGTTTTCCATTCGGCCGCGCTCCCGCTTGCCTGCAGGATGGAAATTCGTCGCCCGCTTTCCATCCTGCAGCGCTCCGGTTTCCCTGCGGATGGAAATTCGGCGCCGGTTTTCCATTCGGCGCGCGCCCTGCAGGATGGAATTCGGCGCCGGTTTTCCATCCGGCCGCGCTCCGGTTTCAGGATGGAAATTCGGCGCCGGGATGGAAATTCGGCGCCGGTTTTCCATCCGGCCCCTCTCCCGCTTGCCTGCAGGATGGAAATTCCGCCCGGTTTCCATCCGGCAACTTGCAGGATGGAATTCCGCGCCGGTTTTCCATCCGGCCGCGCTCTCGCTTGCTTGCAGGATGGAAATTCCGCGCCGGTTTTCCATCCGGCCGCGCTCTCGCTTGCCTGGAGGATGGAAATTCGTCGTCGGTTTTCCATCCTGCATGCCCTCCGGTTTACCTGCAGGATGGAAATTCGGCGCCGGGTTTCCATCCGGGCCGCGCTCCCGCTTGCCTGCAGAATGGAAATTTGTCGCTGGTTTTCCATCCGGCCACGCTACTGCTTGCCTGCAGGATGGAAATTCGGCGCCGGTTTTCCATCCTGCAACGCTCCGGTTTACCTGCAGGATGGAAATTTGGCGCCGGTTTTTCATCGGCCGCGCTGCCTGCAGGATGGAAATTCGGCGCCGGTTTTCCATCCCGCAGCGCTCCGGTTTACCTGCAGGATGGAAATTCAGCGCCGGTTTTCCATCCGGCCGCGCTCTCGCTTGCCTGCAGGATGGAAATTCGGCGTTTTCCATCCGGTCGCGCTCCGTTTCTCTGCAGGATGGAAATTCGGCGCCGGTTTTTCATCCGGCCGCGCTCCCGCTTGCCTGCAGGATGAAAATTCGGCGCCGGTTTTCCATCCGGCCGCGCTTTGCCTGCAGGATGAATTCGGCGCCGGTTTTTCATCCGGCCGCGCTCCCGCTTGCCTGCAGGATGGAAATTCGGTGCCGGTTTTCCATCCGGCCGCGCTCCCGCTTGCTTGCAGGATGGAAATTCGTCGCCGGTTTTCCATCCTGCAGCGCTCCGGTTTACCTGCAGGATGGAAATTCGGCGCCGTTTTTCCATCCTGCCCCGCTCCGGTTTACCTGCAGGATGGAATTCGTCGCCGTTTTCCATCCGGCCGCGCTCTCGCTTGCCCGCAGGATGGAAATTCGTCGCCGGTTTTCCATCCGGCCAAGCTCTGACTTGCCTACAGGATGGAAATTTTGCGCCGGTTTTCCATCCGGCTGCTTCTAGATGAGAACGTCTCGAGCGGACGGAGGGCCACGGTGCGCCCATCCGCTGAATGTAAATTCGGCACCGTTTTTTCCATCCAGCGGGCTGTTGATGAAGTCTTGGGGGGAGGGTGGGCCAGGTGGCGCCTGTGGGCGACCTCCATACCTACATTTAAGGGCGCAGTTGCGCATTAAATGTCCTCCGCCGTCTGTTTTGAACCGGATGTTCCACACGGATACCGCGCTTGCTTCCTGGATACGCCTTCGACACCTGATGTGACGGGTGGATGAAGTTCCATTCGAGGCATGTACGCACGCATTCTGCGGGAGATTTTTTCTTTTACTCGGACTTATGCCGCGTGGAGAAGGGCGTGGCTCTCCTGAGAGAAACCCCACATCCAGACCGCGTCGCAAACTGAAGCCTTTGTACTATGGGCGGCAATGTGGCAATGCCGACTAGCCGAACGGCGACAAAGCGGCAACGCGCCTTCTGTACAGGTACATACGCGTTGCCTTTCTTTGATCCATGGCCATTGTAGTCCCTACATTTCCAGGATGTAAGTTGCCTTATGTGGCGCATGAAAATTAGTTGTGAAGCCCCTAGAAAAATGGCGCCGAATTTCCTGTTTCCGGCCATGGGGCGGATAGCTAAGCCCCGGGGGTGGCTGGCACAGTCTGGAAATGTGGCACCATTTTTCCAGTTCCGGGCCCAGTCAGTTTTGGGACTTAGCCATTTTCGGACTCTGTACTGGAAAAATGGCGCCATTTTTCCAGTACAGGGTCCGAAAATGGCTAAGTCCCCTGGGCGGATGGCACATATTCTGGAAATTTGGCGCCATTTTTCCAGTTCCAGGCCCAGTCATTTCTGGGACTTCGCCATTTTTGGACCCTGTACTGGAAAAATGGCGCCATATTTCCAGTACAGGGTCCGAAAAATGGCTAAATGGCACAAATTCTGGAAAAAGGCCAGTGGAAGCACTGGAAAATGCAAAAAAATGGCACATATTTCTTGGCCCAGTCATTTCTGGGATTAGCCATTTCCGGACCCTGTACTGGAAAAATGGCGCCATTTTTCCAGTACAGGGTCCGAAAATGACTAAGTCCCTGGGGCGGAGGGCACATATTCTGGAAATTCAGCGCCATTTTTCCAGTTCCGGGCCCAGTTAGATCTGGGACTTAGCCATTTTCGGACCCAGCGTGGAAAAATGGATGTGATTCTGTCTGTGTTTTTTGAATGCAGGTACTGTAAGTTCTCCCCTGTTGGAGAAAGGTCATATGTCCTTCGAGCCGCCATTCTTCCTCGCATGGAGGAACCCTGAGCTGACTCCATGTACACTGACATTATCGTGAAGGAGTGGCATCTGGAGCATTTGCGTGACTGCCCTTGGTATGTGGACCTTCCGCCCGGCTTGCTCGATTCATCCGAGTTCCAATTGAAGCTGGATGCGGAGGCCCCACGAAACCGGGCTCCGCTGCCTCCGCTGGGTCCAAAGGAGGCGAAAGCACTTGCCAAGTCCATGAAAGCGGCAGAGCTTGCTCAGGCAGGTATTCAGGAGAAATTGAATGAGAAGAATAAAGGACAAATGAAAAGGACACGGAAACAGGGGAATAAAGTAACCCCCAAAAAACAGAAAACCACTGGGGCACCAGAGGAGGCGCAGGAGGGGCCCCAAGGGAGTGACTCCGACGACGACTTTGTGCAAGGTCCTGCGACTGTTGCTGCTGCTACCAAGTCACCGGTCGTCCGGGTTCCCAAGTCAGTTCGGACTGGGACTGGCTCTGCCAAGAAGTTGGCATTTGAGGGCGAGCCTACACGGCGGTATTCGGCGGTGACGTTTTCCGCAGAGGCCAAAGCTAGAATCCCCAACTATCATCCAATGCGTCAATGAGAGCTTCCTTGACGCTCTGGCTGCCAGGGCAAAGAAGGTGGCACACAGCAAGTCTCTGGAGGAGCTGAAGGGGAAAGCCAAGAAGAGGGCTGCTGCTACAGAGCCTAAAGACACCCCTGGTTTGGAAGCCATGATGGAATTCTTCACGGCTATGAGCACGGATTGCAAGAGCACTCGGGGGGGGGGGGTTGAGGTGGAGAGAGCCTGCGATATGATTCTCCTTGATATTCCAGATGGGGACCTGCTGGAGGCCTGGATGGTGTGCCCACCTGGAACAGGTTTACGGAGGACTACTGGAGAGCCGGGTTTTGGGCTGGTGGGGATGCTCCTGGATGACGGTGGATGTATGGTGGTCCTTGCCACAAGAGGGAAGACCACAGAGAATGTTGTGGCAAGGTGGACACCAAAAAATGTCACCCCGGTCCTCCTCAAAAAATGGTTCTGCATCAATACGCAGGGGTTGCAAACAGAGGGCCAGAGTGTAAGTTATCAATCTATTGCATTCACTTCATATTGTGGTGTATCTAAACTAGACCCTGGAGTGGATCCCTCTTTTGTTGGATGTGCAGACATTGGTGTTTGAGGCATATTGTTTTGTGAAGAGAGGGTCTACGTCAAATTCCGCAATGATGGTCGTCTTGTTGATGCCGCTGTGGACACTGTTACCTACGATGTCCTCTACAACTATGTGCCCCAATCTAGTATGCCGAAGGACACAAAGACAGGCAAACCGTGGCTGTACAGCCGGACCCGAAGCCCTGCTTTCATCCAAACCCTCATGGAGACGTGCTCGAATGTCCAAGGGCGGATTCTTGACCTCACATGCGGCACGGGTAAGCCTTCACGTGCACATTTTGTCCCCTGGCCCGACTGCAATTGCATGCCGCATGCTACTAACCACCCGCTTTGTCCCTCAGGTGCTTCAATGTAGGCAGGGATGTTGTCCGACAGGCATGTCTTCGCCTTTGAGCCAGATACTGCCCTCCACAACTCTGAACTTGCAGCGGCTGAACGTCTGCCAAAAGAGGAAGAGCCATCCTTGGAGGATGAGGAAGAATCCGAGAAGGAGGTGGGGGAGGTACAAGTTGGGATCAAGGCCGAGGAGCCCCTGGTTTACGAGTGAGTGGTCGCATTGTAAGTTGCCTCCTGATTTCGTGAGGCACCTCCCTTCGCTCTCTTATTTCATTGAAAGACCATTTTTGGCTTCTGCTGGTATTGACATTCTTAAAGTGGATTTGTTCAACCTGCAGGATGCCAAGTACTGCAGGAGTTACGTCTACACCGCAGTTCATGGGCAGGAGGAACGTGCCTTTTTTTGCCAGGGGGGATTTCATGTCGAGTCCAGAAAGGGACTACATCCTTCCTACTTATGTTGCCCGGCTTGCTTCGGTGTCCATTAGGAGGTCTTCCAAACCTAGTCGTGTACAGCAGATTTTAGACGAGGCAAGCCTCAAGAAAGTGAAGATGAGGGAGGAGGCAACAGCTATTAGAGCCCGTCAGGCTCGTAGATTTGTCTTGGATTCTGCTGAGGAAAGTGGGGGAGAAGAGGCAGAAGATTCCTAGGAGGCGAGGTGGACAGTCCCCCAAAGAGAGGACGGAATTTTTGAGAGGCATAGTGGAACTGATGCATCACAGAGCTCGGAGGATGGGGGGGATGAGAGGGATGAGGAGGAAGGTGGGGCAAGTTCCTCGAAGGGTGTAAGAGAGTAGTGCCCATTCCGGCTATGACAGTTAGGACACACTTGTATAGATGTGGCTTGCCACAAAATTTGCAATAAAATGTTGCATTTCATTGCTATGACGAGTCCACTGGTGCCACATTCCAACTTCACATGACCCTATTTCCGTGCCTCCTAACCCTATTTCCGTGGACACACAATGGTCCGCTCATGTTTTTTTTTTTTCCGCTCATGCTCATGTCGCTCATGAAATAGCAGCCCCCTGCAGAGAGAAGGAGAGAATCAACAGCCAGAAGGAGGCAACCAACCATATACCAACGAAGCAACACCCATGGAAATTAGCCATGGTAACACTGAAATCCAGCAAACAGCACACACAGAGGCCACACAACCAGAAACAGAGGAGGGAGACATAGTGGAGCAACAACAACAGATGGTGCAAGAGGCACAGAATCACCAGCAACAAGACAGTAATTCCAATTTGGAATTACTACTAGCACAACAGGTTCTGGATACAACAGCATGGGACACAGGGTTGGAAGAAACGCCACAGAATGTAATTTTGCAGGCAATACAAGCATTGGGTCAAGTGACAGCTTGTATGGATAGGGCTGATGATTACATCAGCCTGGAGAACCTTAGCATGATCTTAGACCACATCAAAGAGAAACACCTGAGGGAATTGGCGACAGCAAGAACAGTATGTAACCACGAGGTTACAATCGCAACGTTAGAAGATCAAAAGACGACCTTACTTCGCCAATACAACACTTTGACACAACGCATAGATGAGTGGGAGCAGAAGTGGGAAAGACAGAGAGAGAAAACACGCCATGTCCAAGCCGATCTCGATGCAGAGCAAGAGCAATCTCGGAAAACATAGACAGAGGTGGAAACACTCACAGGACAGATGCAGACGCTTAAGCAGCAGGTGCAGACACTCAAAGGGCAGCTAAAGACTGCAAAAGATCAGCGAAACAAGTGGCTCACATGCAACACTGCACTGCTGAGGGAAAGGGAAAGTGCTGAAAGCAGGCTGTTTACAGCCACCACAGAAAAAGATATTGTCATGGGCAATGAACAAGAATGGAAACAGTAGCTGGAAAAGCTGACACTGCAAGCAGGGCTGGACGCAGCAGACGCAGCCTTGGCCAGAGCCTGGTTGAATGAAGGGAGTGAACTGGAGATGAAGAAACTCAATAGGGCAATGGTGAGGCAGATGAAATGTCAATTGGCGAAGTTGGTGACAGACATTCACGAGGAATTCCTGCCACCAATTCCAGAACAAGATGAGCTCATGGACGAAGACGATCAAGAGGAGCAAGACCATGAACAAGAAGCACCGATACAATCAACAACAACAACACCAGCACAAACACCACCAAGTCAACAGGCACTGGTACAGGCCACAACAGGGCCATCTACTCAAGAGGTAAATCCCGTAACACTACCAAGTGTACTGGTAGCATCAACTTCGGTAGCAGTGGATGATTTTCAAATCATGCCATGCAAGCAGGATGAGGAGTGGCTAAGGTATTCGGAGGAATACTTTAAAATGATGGTAGTCCCAGCCCACCAAATCCCAGAAATACTGGAGAAGGTCTTCAAAACCTTAACCCCCTGCAGATCATTGGGTCAATTGCATCTGCTCAATCAAACTCTTATACCTCTGAGATACAGGATGAGGCCACTGGCTAGGGAAGAGACATGGTCAGGGGCAGAATTGGTTGAATTTTGGCGCCAGGCTCCCCTGGAATACAAGGAGCTGGTAGCTTACATGTGGGTAGTGGGGCAAGTGAAGATTAATACTACCCCGGCAGTAGACATTGTAATGGGCTGCCCAAGTGTTTATATTGGCAGTTACTTGTACCGGATGTTCGTGACAATGAGGGGAAGCTGGCAGCGCTATGAGAGTATTGAAAAAGATACTCACTGGGAATTACCCAAATTCTAGCCACCAGAGAGAGTCGCAGGCACTTCAGCATACATGAACAGACCACTATATGCTGAAGCATGGCGCCAAGTGAAAAGACCACTTTTCACCATTGGTCTTGGACAGAGACCACCCTTTCAGAGAAACAGGGATCCAAGTTGTTAAATGGTTAATGGGCAGCAAGGCGACTAAACACATTATACCCTGGACCAAGGAGGAGCTGCAAACCTACCGAGAAACCTTGACCACCAAAATCGACATGGTACGTGGGGACGGAGTAGCAGAACACCCTGATGACGAAAGCTGGCCCATTCATGAACCAGAGGAGCAACCAGACAGTGACGACAACAGGAACAAGAAGCTGCTACCACGACAAACCTGGGACGCACTTCCTACCCCGCAGACAGGCATGCCACCACCCTACATCCCCAAGAGCTACAGCAAGCACAGGAACTGACGAAATTGTGCGGACACAATTTCAAAAAGGGGGGGGGGGGATAAATGATAACGGCTATACTACGAGCGCCAGACAGCGAGGGTCACAACGGGACATACCGGGTGGTGATTGGTGTACACTACCTGGTCACGGGCAAAAAAAGCTAAGTACGCGGTACTTAGCAAATGGCGGAACAAGGGTACATTACCATGGGAGCAGTAGTGGGTAGTATAGTGACCGTGGGCCGTGAACCACGATATCACACGGCCACGTTAGCATTGGCTTTAACCAATAGAGGGAGTAGTGGACCATTTACCACTTTGGCTCACGACCATTACAACGAGCCACTTTTTTAGCAAACCTTTTAGGTTGCGTAGGCAGTTAGGCAAACGGTCATTAACGACCGCAAGCTGTAACGGCTCTTTCAAGCATAGTATAAAAAGGTTGCATGCAACTTAGAAGGAGAGCAATATGAGTATGAGTATCAGTGATCAATGTGTATTCAGTATGTACTTCTGTGATGATGTGACGAACTCTAAAGTAAAGCCATGCTATTCAAAGTATCTCTATGTAGAGTGAATGTGAGATGGAGAGAATGTGCATTATGAGAGAACGTGAGATGGTGAGAATGTGTATCATCTCAGAATAGTTCTTGTTTTGTCTTGACTACCATCTGCTTGTATGAACAAAGATGCTTCAGTCCTTTCGACTAAGATCTGTTATGCCAAAGAGACTGTAGATTGGGCTTAATCAATATGATTAAGCAGCCTGTAGGGATATGGCTTCATACGACGTTCATGGTTTAACTATCCTTAAAACGATTACTTCGTAATCGTTTATGAAAGCATACCACGACCGTCCTACAATTTGCATGGGCCCCCGCTTTTATAATATCCACGCCCAATTTGGCCGATTCATAGGCCTAATCCCTAACAACCGTTTAAAATGGTTACGGGGAAAATATTCCACCATGCACACCCACTTGATCACCCTACAACCCCCCAAACAAGACTTCACTACCGAAACTATATGGCTAATAGAGCGATGGGACATGTGAGGGGGTTGGAGTAGTATGAATGGGTGAGTTGGAATGAATTAATAATTAGTGTGAGAATGTATGGGGGAAGGGTGCTGTGAGCACATGCTTGTGCGAGCCGATTGGGGGAGCAGGGTTTCTTTGGGGGTGTGACTTTGAGCCCACACCATAGAGACCGCATCTTCGGGGCCACAGGCACCGCTACACAACGTACTTGGTCTGACAGAGGCCTAGCTCACCCTCCCCCCGGATCTCCGACCCATGAGGCCCTCCAATGGGCATGATTAGCAGCCCATGCATCCCCACATGCCCTCACAATACTTATACTCACTCAACAAAAAACTCCCGACGACTCCCATCCCTTCTTACGCCTCCCCAGTACTGGGGTCCATCTGCTAGCCACCATTGAACCAGACCAACTCAAATACACACATACCCCCCCTCTCCCCAAATACCTCCAGCAAAAAGAACCATCCTAACCCTTATCCTACTTGCCCAACAACACCCCCCCCCCCCCCCCCCCCCCCCCCCCGATAAATACTCCCCCCTCCTTCCTCAAAAATCTTCACAAACTACTCACACAAACCCACAAGATGACAGCCACCGTCGCCTCCCCATCCCTAATTACCTTACCCACACCCAACCATAAAAGCACCCCCCATCCTCTCCTCAATATCAAACCTAATAAGACGTGGCTACAAGCGACACCGTGCCCACCGCACAACATCCCTAACACGGCCCCACCCAATATACCCGAGCAATACCAACAAACTATCCCCCTTAGATTTCCCCCTTCCCACTCTCACTACATGGATGGATCCCTTGAATACAATCCAATGCAGGATATGGCGTGTATCACGCAGACTATGATGATTCCATGCTAGTAATCCAATTGAGAATTGCGAGCACAGACCTGACTGATGTACTGATAGATGGAGGCTCAGGTGTGAATATCATGACAGACCAATTGAGGCAGAAACTTGGTCTGAGTAACATGAAACCAGCCCCATTCACAGGAACAATGGCAGATCAAAGAAGTGTATAGCCATTGGGCTTGATAAGAGGAGTGAGAATACAGATTCAGAAGTTGGTCTTTAAGATCATTGTGACTGTATTGAAAATGGATGATGTCATGGAAGCTTATTCCTTACTGTTATGACGACCATGGCTGAAACAGGCCAAGGTATTCCATGACTGGAATACTCAGATTCTAACTGTGCGCAAGGATAAGCACAAAATACAAATTTCAACTAAGAAATCAGGTAGACTATCTGCTACCAGGAGACCTCGTGGAGTCAGGGAGTATGACTGGAGGGGAGGACTTGATGAAGAGCAGGAGGCTACTCTGTTTGCTACACACCCAGAGTGGGAGCAGGTTGCAGAAATGCAACTGGGAGGACTAAGTTGTTTCAAAGGTATATGTTGTGGTGCAGTAACAGCAACACCAATTGAGGGGGAAACAAATAGTTACCCACCACATTTCTATGAAGAAAGAGAGGGAGAAATAGAAATCCTAGAGGAACCAGCCACTGTGAGTTTGCAAGATGAAATAGTGGCTGGATTGACAATCACAGCTGAAGAGCAGGTGAGAGAAGTGAATGTGGGAACTGAGGAAGAACCAAGAATGGTTAAAATAGGAGCAGACTTGGAACCTGAATTCTTTGAGGAAGCCAAGAGTTTGTTCATAAAATACAAGGATGTATTTGCATGGAGTTATGAAGACTTGAAGGGGATACCACCTGAGATTTGCCAACATAAGATTGAGTTGGAACCTGATTCTGTATCAGTTAAGCAAGCACAGTACAGAATGAATCCTAATTATGGACAGAAGGTGGAGAGGAGTTTTTGACTAAGTTCATATACCCAATAGAGTACACAACATGGCTATCACCTATTGTGATAGTACCAAAGAAGAATGACAAACTGAGAGTTTCTGTTAACTACAAGAAACTGAATGACTGCACAAAGAAGGATCCATTTCCTTTGCCATTTACAGAAGCTGTACTAGATACTAAAGCAGGCCATGAGATGTACTCATTCATGGATGGCTTCAGTGGGTATAATTAAGTACAAGTAGCTGAAGAAGACCAGGGAAAGACTGCTTTCATCACAGACTGGGGTGCTTATGCATACAAAGTCATGCCTTTTGGACTTTGTAATGCACCAGCAACTTTCCAGAGAGTGATCAGTGAATCTTTTCATGAGTACTTGGTTCTTAGATAACTTCAGTGTTTATAGCTCTAAGAATGAGCACTTGCAGAAATTGGAATTATGTTGGTCAGATGCAGGATGAGACGTCTTGGGCTGAATCCAGAAAAAATGTACTTTCTGTGTGAACTCAAGAGTTCTTTTGGGACACATTGTGTGTCAGAAAGGGCTGCTTGTAGATCCTAGAAAGATTGTCAGACGATATGCACAAAAGACAGCACCATTGAGCAAGCTCTTGAAGAAGGATGCAGGGTTTGCGTGGACAGCTGAGTGCCAACACGCATTCGAGGAACTTACATTGTCAATAACATCTACACCTGTGCTGATTAACCCACATTGGCATATGATATTTCATGTACACTGTGATGGCTCTGGAGAAGCATTGGGAGCTGTGTTACCCCAAATGTCATAGGAAACATAGATTCACCGGTGTATTATGCTAGCAGACTGTTGAACAGTGCTGAAATGAACTATAGCACCACCGAAAGAGAAGCTTTGACAATGATTTATTCGGTCAAGAAGTTCAGGCATTATTTGCTGGGAAGGAAATTTATGTTCTATGTGGATCACCAAGCTCTGATCTATTTGGTGAACAAGCCTTTGATAAGTGGAAGGATAGCAAGATGGCTGATTATACTGCGTGAGTTTGAATTCGAAGTTGTTTACAAACCTGGACGTTTGCATCTTGTGGCAGATCACTTGTCACGCCTTTCAACAGGAGAGCCCGCCACAGGAGTAGACGATCAACTGTCTGATGCAAGTTTATTTGTTCATTGGAGAGGTAAATAGTTTAAAGAAAATAGTAATAATAAAGTCGGGTTTAAAGTCGTTAACGATGGGAGGGAAATAAAACAAAAAAACTATTAGTCGCGCCGACTTATCTTCAACTATGAACACAAAATAACAGTTTGGATTTAAAGTCGGCACCGACTTTAACGTTGGGAGGGAAAAAAAAACAAAAAAAACTATTAGTTGGCGCCGACTTATCTTCAACTATGAACACAAAATAACAGTTTGGATTTAAAGTCGGCACCGACTTTAACGATGGGAAGGAAATAAAACAAAAAAAAAACTATTAGTCGGCGCCGACTTATCTTCGACTATGATCACAAAAAATCAGTTTGTCGGCACCGACTTTAACCAAGGGAGCCAAAAATAATAAATAAATAAATAAATTAAAAACAATTATTTAAAAAAAAAAAAAAAACTATTAGTCGGCGCCGACTTATCCTCGATTATGAACACTAAAAATCAGCTCGGGTTTAAAGTCGGCACTGACTATAACCAAAGGAGCGGGAAAAAAAAAACAAAACTATTAGTCGGCGCCGACTTATCCTTGATTATGAACCCCAAAAATCAGCTTAGGTTTAAAGTCCATACCGACTTTAACCAAAGGCGCCAAAAAAATAATTAATAAATTAATAAAAACTATTAGTTGGCGCCGACTTATCCTCAATTATGAACTGGAAAAATCAGCTTGGGTCTAAAGTCGGCACCGACTTCTAACCAAAGGAGCAAAGAAAAAAGTAAAAAATAAAAAACTAGTAGTCGGCGCCGACTTATCCTCGATTATGAACACAAAAAACCAGCTTGGGTTTAAAGTCAGCACCGACTTTAACGATGGGAACTTTATACCCAGCATGAGCAAAAATATTCATGAGCAAAGATAAAAACAACATTATTTGGATGAAATATAGTATTTGCTCTAGAATCTTGATTTAGTCGGGCCGACTTATAGGTTTTTCTTTCAAAAAAAAGGAAAAACTTATTTTTTGTCAAACTTGAATAATTCGGCGCTGATTTATAGTTTTTTTTTTTTTTTTTTTTTTTTTTTTTTTTTTTCGGTTTTATTTTCTCCCATCGTTAAAGTCGGTGCCGACTTTAAACCCACATTGATTTTTTGTGTTCATAATCGAAGATAAGTCGGCGCCGACTTATAGTTTTTTTGTTTTGTTTTTTGTTTTTTTTCTCCCATCGTTAAAGTCGGTGCCGACTTTAAACCCACACTGATTTTTTCTGTTCATAGTCGAAGATAAGACGGTGCCGACTTATAGGTTTTTTTCTTTCTTTCTTTCTTTCTTTCTTTCTTTCCCTCCTTTAACCCAAACTGATTTGTATATTCCTAGTCGAATATAAGTCGGCACAGACTTCTAATTTATTTAGTTTAATATTTTGTTTTTGCTTTTGATGAACTTAACCCAAACTGATTTTTTGTGTTAATCGGAGATAAGTCTGCACCATTGTTGGTCTGGTATGAGGTTTAGGACATACCAGACTGGTCCTGGTACCAGCCCCGTCACAAAACTTTCATACCAATCTGCTCTATATAATGGTGGATGTATTTTTTCCAGATAGTGGTATGAATATGAGTATCATGACCACAATACCAGCTGGTATGAGATATCAATTCTGGTATCATTCCAAAGCCATTTGACTTACAAGTTTATCAAATATCAAGTGAAAACAAATATAATAAATATAAAGTAAATATAAATAAGTACATGTATGTACACATAAACTAGTATAGTACACATACCAGAGTAAATGAGGAAGATGACCGGGGGTACTCCAGTATTGTAGCTGGTATGAAAAAACGGATACTAGCCTGGTCTGGTATATGACCTGGTATTGTAGAACTTAAGACCAGGCTGGTGTTGTCCCTGATACCAGGGTTGATACCAGCGTTAATACTCGGGTCTGATACCCATACCAGACCAACAATGGTCGGCACCGACTTATAATTTGCTTATTTCAATGAGTCTAAGATTAATATTGTGTCCACTATCAGCTATGTAGTTGGTTCTGAGTCTAGAATTGCAGCGGCAAACTTGCATTTTGTTAGTATCATCAATCAGTCCGCTTGGTCTGGTAGTATCCTCAATCAGTCCGCTGGTCCACAACTCGTAAAAGAACTAGGTATGCTTTTTATTTGTGTAAGTCAAATACATTGTCTCCGTAGGCCACTAATCTGCGTCATCATGGACACTGAGCTTCTCTGTCTGGCCTATCTATATGGTCTCAGATCCGACGCCGGCAGAGAGGGCATGACCTGTTGAGCTGCACCCATGTGTCAAAGTATGGAGTGTGGAATGAATGGAAGCACTCACTTAGCATGCATACGGACTCTCCAGCTACTGGTGTCTCTAGGCAAATTGTGCATGGTTCCAATGCCTTTCTTTCCGCCGGCACAACAGACTCCGGAGCCGACTCTTCAACGATGTCCATGGAAACACCAATCCAGTGCAAATCCTCCTCTTCATTAACCTCCATCTCCTCATCGTCACCTCCTTCCTCATCCTCCATCCCCACGTTTTCATCAGCGTCTGACTCCTCTGAATCAGTGCTGCATTCCTCTTCAGTTGGAGCGTTCTCATTTTGCGACTGCATAAGCAACAAGGCCTCATATTCCTGCCTGGCAACGCACTCGGCGATATCGTCGAGATAAGGAGTCCACCACGATTCGGAAGCAGGTCTGTCCTCCCCGTCGCCCTCCATAGCACGGTTGCTGCTGCTTGCATCCACATTGGCAGCAGACCTGTCCTCCCCGTCGTCCTCCATAGCACGGCTGCTGCCGCCTGCATCCACATTGGTAGCGTCCATCTTAGCTAAACAGACAAAATAACTAACAACAAACTTGATTTTGAGCTGTCAACACTGTGCCTGTAATCGTTGCAGACTTCCCTTAACCAGCCAGCGCATAATTGGCGTCGTGAATGAGAAAACCTAGCCGGCCCAAAACACCAAGAATCGTTGTCTTTCGAATCTTACTTGTGTTCAATTTTTTTATTTTTTTTATTAAAAACGGTCTTATTCCCGCGGTCCTATTCCCGCGGCCTTATTCTCCTCTTATGCCTGTAATCGTTGCCAACTATGCAGGTTCGGCAACTGCCGAACCTGCTTTTTCCGAACCGAAGGCAAACTTCTAGGCCACATTATGATGCAGCACTTCGCACTTTTTGACATGAAAAACAGTCAAAATTAGGTCGGGAAGGGCTAAATTCCAGGAATATTCCCTAAAAATTGCTCTGCTCATGCTTATATGTGCTCATGCTCATGCTCACCGCTCATGCAAAGTACACACCTCTTCCGTGTGCAGTTCCATGCCTCATCATCTTCACGCACATCACTATCATCTTCATTCACATCTTCATCCTCATCCACTGGAGGTAATAGTTTAGCCTTGCTTCTGGTAACTATCATTGTACTTACTTCTGGTACAAAACATGACATAACCATGTGAGCTGCCACTACCGGGGGCCTTCATTCACAGGGATTCTCACCTCATTCTGGTGTCTAATCCAGATTGGACAGGCTGACTTGCGATGTCCTGGTTGGTTACAATAGTAACATAGTTCTTCACCATTGGGTCCTCGCCCTTGGTCCATTCTGGGATTATTTCTATAATCCTGATTCCCTGCAGGGTAATTCCCCCTTGGATTACCCTGGTAGTTGCCCCTGGGATTGCCTTGGTAATTCCCTCTAGGATTACCTCTTCCTGCCATACCATTGTTATATCCACCAGGCCTACCATAGTGGTCATGGTCATTGTTTCTTCTTGGCTGGGGTTGCACTTGATGCACCCTCACTTATCTTGGTTCCCTTGTAGTTGTCTTTCTGTTGTAATAACAATTCTCAGTAGAATGGTTATCCTATAGATAGTACAGTGTTTCTCCTACATGTGGCATTCAGCTGTGGTATGGCCTTCATTTTGGCATTTTGCACACCAAACACCATTCCTCCAATGTGTTGCAGCCTCTGTGGCATACTTTTTCAAGATTTCTTCCAATATTTTCATAGTTGTCCCTCTTCAACTTTTCCTTCTTCTTGCTCTTCTTCTTGAGCTCTTGCTCTTCTTCCTCATCTGACTCATCCTCAGAGTCATCATCATCCATTTTATCCTTCCTGAGCAATTTCTCTTGCTCAATTCTGTTGGCTGTTTCAAATGCCTCCTCCACTGTATTATGGGGTAACATATCCACTTTCTTTTGTAACTCAGGTCTCAGCCCACTTACAAACCAAGTCTTTTGTAAACCTCCTGGTAGCACATCAGGCAACCTCTTCACCATTAACTCCATCTTCTCCAGATATTCCTCAACAATTTCATGCTTCTTTTGTCTCAATTGTTGTAGACTAACGTACACTTCATCTTCAGTTTTGCTTGTCCTGAACCTGTTTCGGAATGATGTACTAAGGCCATTCCAGATTTTAAAATGATTATTAGGAAACCTTGCATACCACTCACTTGCTTTCTTGATAAGTGAACAAGGAAACAATCTCAGTTTGGCATCATCACCATTCTCATTGTTCACTGTACACATGTGCTCAAATTAGCTGATGTGTACATCAGGATCCCCTTTTCCTGCATATATCGGAAAAGGTGGTTTTGCCCGTGTTGGAGGTACTGCCATCTGTGGCCCTACTCCCTGCCCTGTGGCAGGTGCTGGTCCTCCTGTAGGTACTGGTCTTTGAGACCTGCTGTGGTTGTGGTTGAACTTCCACCAGGTGTTGGCCCGTGAGCACTTCCTGCTACTGGCAGTACCCCCAGCTCCAGTTGCACTACTTCCCACACTCCCTGTCCCCCCAGAGCCAGATCCAATTTGCCCGCCTGATCCCCCTGAGTCGACACCTGTGTTGGCCTGTGATTCAAGTACTCCAATTGATCCAGGTCCAACAGGTTGGGATGTCTTGGTTGTAGTCTCAACCTCAACTGTTGGGTCTATGTCTTCACACTCTTCGTCTTCCAAGTTTTTCTCTCTGTTTTCATCTTCCAAGTTCTTATCTTGGATTTCTTCTTCCTCACTCATATAACTCAATTGAAGTAGTGTTGGAGAATCTGAACTCTCCGTTGGCTCTGCCTCATCTTCCTCTCCTTCCTTGGCTTGTGTTTCAGAAACTGGAGTTCCTGCTCTTGATGTTCCATGCCAACTCTGATCAAAGATTTCTGTCAAATCTTAAACCCAAGGATGTACCTCTGATTTTTCCTCTCGTGGTTGATCTTCTTCCTATACCAAATCCCTTAATATTTCTTGCAAATAACCCTTCCATTTCACGAGATACTCCGTTTCTCGATTCTTGAACCTCCTCGACTTAAGCACTGCCTCCACCTCGTACTCAGGTTCATTTTCATGATCCAACAGCACAGGTGGCGGACGCATCACTTGATGCCGATTCGGACGCGCTTCGTCTTTGAAGTAAGGCTTCAAAAGGGAGACGTGGAATACCGGATGCACCTTGTTGTTTGCCGGCAACTCCAATTCATACACATCCTCATTCATAACCTTTCGGATGCGAAAGTGTCGCGCACCTCACTTCGGTAAGCTCCCCCTGAAGTCATAGTTACTCGCTTTGATGCGCGCGCCTGACTCCCAACCTGGCCGCCGGACCAACTTGGAGCTTCGGCTGCTCACCGGGGCATAACGGTCCCCCTTTGTTCTCCCAAAGAACCCTCCACCGATTTGGAACCAGCGGGAATTCCCTTTGGTAGTTGGCAGTCCGGAACAGCTCCCCACTCTTTGGTCGCTTTCCGGCTCGCTCGCTTACTCACTAGTTTTTGGTCACCAACGGGTTTGCACCGTTCTCGGGGTTACTACTCCCTATATATACTTCTGTAGTTGTCCACGGGGGTTTCACAACCAGCCATGCCATTTTATGGCGAACCACCACGAAAACCCTCGACTCCCGGTGATGAGTCGCGGTGAGTCTTGGCCCACTCACCACGGCCCCTATGGACCGTGATGAGTCCCAAGACTCCCCGCGACTCCCACCACGAGGTCTCCGCCCCCATGGTGAGTCTTATGCCACCCCCACTAAGTCCCGCTAAGCTACCACCACCCCTTGTGGAGCCACCCCCACCGCAACCCGGTGTGCGGGGCTCCACCTAGTGAGCGCCTCCGTTTCCCTGAGTGCCTTGGGCACTCAAGGGTGCTTTAGCCCCCCATACCTATCGCTGCCACTGCCCCCACCACAGGGGCAGTCCCTCATGTGTCCCGACCCCCTGCCCTCAAGGCAAATGGCCGCGACACACACCCCTACCAACAGGGAGTCGATGTCCTCATCGACTTGTCCATTTTGTAGAAACGAACATCCAAGTTGTGGCGTCCCACATCAAGGAGTTTGTTTCCGCACCATGGCGTCCCATGACAAAGAACCAAACCCCACACTTGACTCTACTCTCCACTAGCTAGTTCGGCCGACTTCCTCCAAGTCTCGGCCAAGGGTGGAGCCTCTCCAGCTCCTCCCAGTGCACTCTTCTTGGCCTACTTCAAGGCCAAGGAACGATCCTCCCCGAGGATCGAATCGCCTTACTGCAACAACATTGCTTGCGACCGCTCATGATGCCGCTTTTGGCATCACCTTGAGCAAGGGTTCACCTCGAACCCTCTTTGACTAGGAAGATAACCTTGAACCAACCGTGCGCCCCAATCACTACAATTGGGTCCGCCTTGGAATGCTGGCCTGAGGTACGGGAACACGCCGAAGCCGCACTACGACTTCGTCCCGAGGCTACACGATTATAGTACGTGAACGGAAGCACGTAGCTTCCGCGTTAGCCCGCACTACAAGGCAACCCCCTCGGTAGCGCAGTTATAGTACGCGCACGCGCCAAGTGCGCACTAGCACGTGAACTCCCAAAGAAGGCGCAAGTTTCCTTGCCCCTTGGATGGGAGTCACCCGATTTTGGCACTGCGCAAACACACGATTAACCCAATTTACCTCTCCCACTTTTGTAAACTAGCATGCATTCTACACACTAGCCAACCATACCATGCATCACCATTCCAAACAAAATAGGAAGCACAACATTTTGAAACATTTCATTTAAAGCAAATTTTGTACAATACAAGTTTTTGCATTCGGATTCCTGAGCTAGCTAAGCCGGGCTAAGCATGTATTTCCTCCCCCACGCTCCAAGGTTGATGTCCCCATCAACGCTTCTTCCGCTTTTGAGGTCGCCCTTCGAACGCTGCAACCGCCTCGGATGTGTTTCCCATTTCTGAGGCACGCACCCAAGATGCCTCCACATGATGATAGCCCTTCCATTTGACGAGATACTCCGTTTCTCGGTTCTTGAACCTCCTCGACTTAAGTACTGCCTCCACCTCGTACTCAGGTTCATTTTCATGATCCAACAGCATAGGTGGCGGACGCAACACTTGATGCCGATTCGGACGCGCTTCATCTTTCAAGTAAGGCTTCAAAAGGGAGACATGGAATACTGGGTGCACCTTGCTGTTTGCCGGCAGCTCCAATTCATACACATCCTCATTCATAACCTTCCGAATGCGAAAGGGTCCCGCATATGGAGGTATGAACTTCGGACTCACTTCCGGAGGTAGTCGGAAATTCTTGATGTTCAACTAGACCTCCGTGTCTGCCTCAAACTTCACTTCCCTCTGCTTCCGATTCGCCTGCCTTTCATACCGTTTCCTAGCTTTGGCAATGTTGTACTTTGCGAGCTTCAACAAACGCTCGCGTTCTTCCAGTACCACCGCTACTGCCGGTTCCTCAACGTCCTGGGCGGCCCAACTTGTCGGCACCAGAGGTGCTTTTCCATAGACCAATACGAAAGGGGAAACTCCCGTTGCGGAGTGTTTTGTGTTATTATAACAGAACTCTACCGCGTCTAAGTGTTCCACCCAGTCTGATTGGTCTGCCGACACGTAATTCCGCAAGATCTGCTTCACTACGGAATTCACTCTTTCCGTTTGGCCGTCGGTTGTAGGTCGGAAGGCGGTGCTCATCTTCAGCCTCGTCCCCATCTTCTTCCAAAGTGTCTTCCAAAATTTACTCGTAAACTTTGGATCGCGGTCCGAGACAATATCCTTCGAGACTCCATGATGCTTTAAGACGTGGGCGAAGTAAAGTCGCCCTGTCTCCTGCGCCGTTGCCGTCTCATTGGTGGGGATGAAATGGCCCATTTTACTGAACCTATCCACCACCACCATGATTGCATCGAATCCTTTTGACATCGGCATAGCAATCATGAAATCCATCGAGACGCTTTCCCAAGTCCCCTCTGGAATCGGCAAGGGTTGTAATAGCCCCGCTTGCTTTTTGTACTCGCTCCGGTTTTGTTGGCATGTGGTGCATGTCTTGACATACTCCTCTGCCTCCTCCCTCAGTTTGGGCCAGAAATACTCTTTCTTCAAGAGTGCCGCAGTGCGCTTGGCTCCGCCGTGGCCCGCAAGCGGGCTATCATGGCATTCTCTCAAGAGGCTATCTCTGATCCCTCCCTTCGGCACGTAGAGACGCTTTTGCTTATACCGGAGCAACCCATTTTGCAAGTGGAACTGCGATTTAACCCCCATTCTCAAGTCCTGCATCACGGACTTTGTCAGCTCATCCTTCCGGCAAGCCTTCCGGATCTTCCTTTGGAGCGCCATCTCGCCCTTGTACACCAACAAGAGATGCTGCTTTCTACTTAAAGCATCGACCACCACGTTGTCTCGTCCCGGTTTGTACTGGATATCCACGTCGAACACCGCCAAAGTATCTTGCCACCTAAGTTGTTTGGGGACAACTTGGGCTGCGTGGCAAAATACTTCACCGTGACATTGTCCGTGAACACCTTCACTGGGTTGGAACCAACATAGTGGCGCCAGAGCTCAAGACAGTGCACCACCGCCTTCATCTCTTTCTCGTGCGTCGGCCACCGTCGCTCCACTTCATTCAATTTCTTACTTTCGTAAGCCACTGGACGTCCATCTTGCATCAGTACACCCCCAATCGCGAAGTCCGACGCATCTGTATGTATCTCGAACGGACGATCGAACTCCGGGATTTTCAAGACTGGAGCTTCCGCCATCCGCTGCTTCAATTCAGCAAAAGCTTGGCCACAAAAGGTGTTCCATGCCCAGACTTTAGATTTACACAGAAGGTCCGACAGCGGCCCCGCGATCTTGGTGAAATTTCTCACATACTTCCGGTAATAGGAGGCGAGTCCTAGGAAGGAACGCACTCCCGGGACCGAAGTTGGAGGCTCCCAGTCCAATATCGCCCTCACCTTTCTGTCATCCATTTTGATCCCATCCTGTGTAATCACATGCCCCAAGAACTCCACTTTCATGACCCCGAATTCGCACTTTGAAGCTTTGGCATACAGCTTCCCTTCTCGCAATTTTTGGAACACCCTTTTGAGGTGCTCCAGGTGCTCCTCCTTTGTTTTCGAGTACACCAAGATGTCGTCGATGTGCACGATCACAAAGTCATCCAACCACTCCTGAAAAAGGCTGTTCAACAGCGTGCTAAATATCGCTGGTGCATTGGTGAGCCCAAAAGGCATCACCAAGAACTCATATAAACCATACCTTGTCCTGCACGCGGTCTTCTCCTCATCTCCTTCCGCCACCCGAATTTGATGATAGCCGGAGCGCAAGTCGATCCGGCTGAAATACTTCGCTCCTGCCAACCGATCGAAGAGGTCGTTGATCCTTGGCAAAGGGTACCGGTTTTTGATAGTCACCTTATTCAAAGCCCTGTAATCGACACACATCCGCAGCGTCCCATCTTTCTTGTCTGCAAATAGCACCGGGGCTCCGTAAGGTGACTTACTCGGCCGGATGTACCCCTTTGACATTAGATCCTTGAGCTGAGTCTTCAGCTCGACCAACTCTCTGTGGCTCAACCGGTTGGGCGCCTTGGCAGGCGGTTCCGATCCCGGTATCAATCTTGTGGTCAACTTCTCTTCGCGGTGGCAAACCGCTTGGTAAATCCTCCGGCATCACATCCTCACATCCTGGTATTTCTCCAAAATCCCCTTGATCCAATCTGGGCTCGGCTCCCCATCGCCTTCTCCCTTCACTTCTCTAATGTAAAGCAAAAACTGGGGCTCGTGTGCCTCCTCCACGGCCCACTCCCTTGCTGACAGAAGGTTTATTCGCCCTCCCACGGGTTTGGGCGTTTCCGACACTCGTAAGACTCGCCACCATTCCCAACATGGCAGCGTGACTACTCTCTTGCGGCCATCTATGACCGCTCCGGATTTGCTCAAAAAGGTCATCCCAAAAATGAGATCCACTCCATCGATCTCGCAGATGGTGAAGTTCTCACGTCCCTCCCAACTTCCCAGTTGAAGAGGAACATCGAACGCCAACCTTGTCGTCAATTGTGGTTCTCCTTTAGCAGAACGCACCTCAATAGAGGCCCCCACGTCACTTGTCGGGAGTCCCAACTTTCGCGCCGCGCCGGCGTCATGAAGGAGTGCGACGCTCCTGTGTCCACCAACAACGACACGTTAGTTCCGGATATTATCCCATCCACGAACAATAACTGACTCCCTTTACGCAGGGCGCCAGTTTCCTGATACAACTCACAAGAATAGTTGCCTACCTTGCAAGTCCTGGCGACCACCGCTTCCACCAAGCGACTGATGGTATCTTCCGACAGCCCGTGGTTGCCCGAGTCATGTTCAATTGTCGAGGTTTCGTGCACTTCTTGGCCATGTGCCCGGGCTCCCCGCAATTGAAACACACTCCATCAAAGGTCGCCTTCTGTCCGCCATAGGCCGCTCCACCCACTTTTCCTTTCGAAGCACCGGGTGCCGCCTTGACTTGTGAAGGCCCTCCCTTCGATTTCCACGTGCCATTGTCGCCGCGTGGCCTATCCCACTTCTTTTCCGGTCGGAAGGAGTCACCTTCCCGCCGGGTCTTCTTGTGGTTCAGCTCCGTACGGCCTTGTCTTTCACCCCTAGGGACATCTGAGAAACATTCAGCCCTCTCAATTGCCTCGTTCAAAGTCTTAGGTGGCTTCTCCTCCAACTTCCGCCTGGCCCATGGGGCCAGTCCCGCCACAAAGTTGAAGACCATTTCTGGTTCTGCCATGTCCGCGACTTCGAGCAAAAGCACATTGAAAGCCTGGACATATCCCCGAATGTCATCTGTTTGCTTCAAATTCCTCATCTTGTCCCGGGCAAGCCAGGACGCGTTGAGGGGCACAAACTGTCTCTTCATCAATTCCTTGAACCCACTCCAGTTCAAGGTTTCCGGGCTTGGACCTCGGTCGTGAAGGCGTTTCTGCCACCATTGTTGAGCATAGCCCCTCAAATAGGTGGGAGCCACTTCCACCCGATCCTCGTCACTCAACTTGGCCGCCCGGAAGTACTGCTCTAGCTCCAGGAGCCAAGTGTTGAGTGCTTCCGATTTCGGACGCCCTCGAAGGTGCCGGGTTCCTTAGGCTTCACCTTAAACTTTGCCTTAGTGGAAGTGGCATTAGCCGCCTTCAACACACGTCTTTCAACGTCCCGCCAAACTGCGCCAACAACCCTTCCCAAAAGGCTGCCGGCATGGGAGACATCTCTTGGTTTGTCGGAGCTCTCAAGGATTCCTTGGGCTCCGACTCCTCGGATTCCTCCCGCTCTTGAGCGGCCTCGTTTTTGGAAACATGCATCGCTTCCTCAAACGGCCGCCTCGGTGACACGTCGCCCCCATCGGGCTCACCAGGATCATCATCTTTTGGGCCGTTCCGCTTTCGCTTTGGCTTGCCCGACCCCATGATGAGGCCAATCCCAAGGACGATCACGTACTGAACTCTAAGCTCTGATACCAAGTGTCGCGCACCTCACTTCGGTAAGCTCCCCTCAAGTCATAGTTACTCGCTTTGATGCGCGCGCCTGACTCCCAACCTGGCCGCCGGGCCAACTTGGAGCTTCGGCTGCTCACCGGGCATAACGGTCCCCTTTGTTCTCCCAAAGAACCCTCCACCGATTTGGAACCAGCGGGAATTCCCTTTGGTAGTTGGCAGTCCGGAACAGCTCCCCACTCTTTGGTCGCTTTCCGGCTCGCTCGCTTACTCACTAGTTTTTGGTCACCAACGGGCTTGCACCGTTCTCGGGGTTACTACTCCCTATATATACTTCTGTAGCTGTCCGCGGGGGTTTCACAACCAGCCATGCCATTTTATGGCGAACCACCACGAAAACCCTCGACTCCCGGTGATGAGTCGCGGTGAGTCTTGGCCCACTCACCACGGCCCCTATGGACCGTGATGAGTCCCAAGACTCCCCACAACTCCCACCACAAGGTCTCCGCCCCATGGTGAGTCCTATGCCACCCCCACTAAGTCCCGCTAAGCTACCACCACCCCTTGTGGAGCCACCCCCACCGCAACCCGGTGTGCGGGGCTCCACCTAGTGAGCGCCTCCGTTTCCCTGAGTGCCTTGGGCACTCAAGGGTGCTTCAGCCCCCCATACCTATCGCTGCCGCTGCCCCCACCACAGGGGCAGTCCCTCATGTGTCCCGACCCCTTGCCCTCAAGGCAAAGGACCGCGACAGAGCGCCTCCGCTTCCCTGAGTGCCTTGGGCACTCAAGGGTGCTTCAGCCCCCATACCTATCGCTGCCGCTGCCCCCACCACAGGGGCAGTCCCTCATGTGTCCCGACCCCCTGCCCTCAAGGCAAAGGGCCGCGACAGAAAGGGTCCCGCATACGGAGGTACGAACTTCGGACTCATTTCCGGAGGTAGTCGGAAATTCTTGATGTTCAACTAGACCTCCGTGCCTGCGTCAAACTTAACTTCCCTCCGCTTCCGATTCGGCTGCCGCTTATACCATTTCCTAGTTTTGGCTATGTTGTACTTTGCGAGCTTCAACAAATGCTCGCGTTCTTCCAGCACCGCTGCTGCTGCGGTTCCTCAACGTCCTGGGCAGCCCAACTTGTCGGCACCAGAGGTGCTTTTCCATAGACCAATACGAAAGGGGAAACTCCCGTTGCGGAGTGTTTTGTGTTATTATAACAGAACTCTGCCACATCCAAGTGTTCCACCCAGTCCGATTGGTCTGCCGACACGTAATTCCGCAAGGAGTCTGCTTCACCACGGAATTCACCCTTTCCGTTTAGCCGTCCGTCGTAGGTCGGAAGGCGGTGTTCATCTTGAGCCTCGTCCCCATTTTCTTCCAAAGTGCCCTCCAAAATTTACTTGTAAACTTTGGATTGCGGTCCGAGATAATATCCTTCGGGAGTCCATGATGCTTGAAGACGTGGGCGAAGTAAAGTTGCCCCGTCTCCTGCGCCGTTGCCGTCTCTTTGGTAAGGATGAAATGGCCCATTTTACTGAACCTATCCACCACCACCATGATTGCATCGAATCCTTTTGACAGCGGCATAGCAGTCATGAAATCCATCGAGACATTTTCCCAAGACCCCTCTGGAATCGGCAAGGGTTGTAACAGCCTGGCTTGCTTTTTGTACTCGCTCCGGTTTTGTTGGCATGTGGTGCATGTCTTGACATACTCCTCGGCCTCCTCCCTCAGTTTGGGCCAGAAATACTCTTTCTTCAAGAGTGCCGCGGTGCGCTTGGCTCCGCCGTGGCCCGCAAGCGGGCCATCATGGCATTGTCTCAAGAGACTATCTTTGATCCCTCCCTTTGGCACATAGAGACGCTTTTGCTTGTACCGAAGCAGTCCATTGTGCAAGTGGAACTGCAATTTAACCCCGATCCTCAAGTCCCGCATCACGGACTTCGCCATCTCATCCTTCCGGTAAGCCTTCCGGATCTTCCTTTGGAGCGTCGTCTCGCCCCTGTACACTAACATGAGCTGCTGCTTTCTACTTAAGGCATCGGCCACCACATTGTCCCGTCCCGGTTTGTACTGGATATCCACGTCGAACACCGCCAAAGTGTCTTGCCACCTAAGTTGTTTTGGGGACAACTTAGGCTGCGTGGCAAAATACTTCACCGTGACATTGTCCGTGAACACCTTTACCGGGTTGGAACCAACATAGTGGCGCCAAAGCTCAAGGCAATGCACCACCGCATACATTTCTTTCTCATGCGTAGGCCACCTTCGCTCCACTTCATTCAGTTTCTTACTGTCATAAGCTACTGGACGTCCATCCTGCATGAACACACCCCCTATTGCGAAGTCCGACGCATCCGTATGAATCTCAAATGGACGGTCGAACTCTGGGATTTTGAGGACTGGGGCTTCCGCCATCCGCTGCTTCAACTCGGCGAAAGCTTGGCCACAAAAGGCGTTCCATACCCAGACTTTGGATTTACACAGAAGGTCTGACAGCGGCCCCGCGATCTTGGCGAAATTTCTCACATACTTCCGGTAATAGGAGGCGAGTCCTAGGAAGGATCGCACTCCCGGGACCGAAGTCGGAGGCTCCCAGTCCAAGATCGCCCTCACCTTTCTGTCATCCATTTTGATCCCATCATGTGTAATCACATGCCCCAGGAACTCCACTTTTGTGACCCCGAATTCGCACTTTTGAAGCTTTGGCATACAGCTTCCCTTCCCGCAATTTTTGGAAAACCCTTTTGAGGTGTTTCCAGGTGCTCTTCCTTTGTTTTCGAGTGCACCAAGATGTCGTCGATGTACACGATCACAAAGTCATCCAACCACTCCTGGAAAAGGCTGTTCATTAGCGTGCTAAAGGTTGCGGGTGCGTTAGTGAGCCCAAAAGGCATCACCAAGAACTAATATGAACCATATCTTGTCCTGTACGCGGTCTTCTCCTCATCTCCTTCTGCCACTCGGATTTGATGGTAGCCCAAGCGCAAATCGATCCGGCTGAAATACTTTGCTCCTGTCAACTGATTGAAGAGGTCGTCGATCCTTGGCAAAGGGTACCGGTTCTTGATAGTCACCTTATTCAGAGCCCTGTAATCGACACACATCCGTAGCGTCCCATCCTTCTTGTCTGCGAATAGAACCAGGGCTCCGTAAGGTGACTTACTCGGCCGGATGTACCCCTTTGACATTAGATCCTTGAGCTGAGTCTTCAGCTCGACCAACTCTCTGTGGCTCAACCGGTAGGGCGCCTTGGCAGGCGGCTCCAATCCTGGTATCACCTCAATCTTGTGGTCAACTCCTCTTTGCGGTGGCAAGCCGTTTGGTAAATCCTCCGGCATCACATCCTGGTATTTCTCCAAAATCCCCTTAATCTAATCTGGGCTCGGCTCCCTCACTTGTCTTACGTAAAGCAAAAACTGGGGCTCGTGTGGCTCATCCACGGCCCACTCCTTTGTTGATAGTAGGTTTATTCGCCCTCCCACTGGGTTGGGCGTTTCCGAAACTCGTAACACTTCGCTACCATTCCCACATGGTAGGGTGACTACTCTTTTGCGGCCATCTATGACCGCTCCGGACTTGCTCAAAAAGGTCATCCCAAAAATGAGACCCACTCCATCGATCTCGCAAATGGTGAAGTTCTCACGTCCCTCCCAACTCCCGAGCTGAAGAGGAACATTGAACGCCAACCTCGTCGCCAATTGTGGTTCTCCTTTGGCAGAACGCACTTCAATGGAGGCCCCCACATCACTTGTCGGGAGCCCAATTTCCGTGCCGTTGCCGGTGTCATGAAGGAGTGCGACGCTCATGTGTCCACCAACAACCACACGTTAGTTCCGGAGATTATCCCACTCACAAACATTAACTGACTCCCTTTACGCAAGGCGCCAGTTTCCTGATACAACTCACAAGAGTAGTTGCCTACCTTGCAAGTCTTGGCGACCACCGCCTCCACCAAGCAGCTAATGGAATCTTCGGACAGCTCCGTGGCCGCCCGAGTCATGTACAATTGTCGGGGCTTTGTGCACTTATTGGCCATGTGCCCAGGTTCCCCACAATTAAAGCACACTCCATCGAAGGTCGCCTTCTGTCCGCCATAAGCCGCCGCACCTGATTTTTCTTTCGGAGCACCGGGTGCCGCCTTGACGTGTGAAGGCCCTCCCTTCGATTTCCACATGCCATTGTCGCTGCGTGGCCTATCCCACTTCTTTTCCTGTCGGAAGGAGTCACCCTCTCGCCGAGTCTTCTTGTGGTTCAGCTCCGTACGGCCTTGTCTTTCGACCCTAGGGACATCTGAGAAACATTCAGCTCTTTCAATTGCCTCGTTCAAAGTCTTAGGTGGCTTCTCCTCCAACTTCCGCCTGGCCCATGGGACCGGTCCCGCCACAAAGTTGAAGACCATTTCTGGTTCCGCCATGTCCACGACTTCGAGCAACAGCACATTGAAAGCATGAACATATCCCCGAATGTCATCCGTTTGCTTCAAATTCATTATCTTGTCCCGGGCGAGCCAGGACGCGCTGAGTGAAACAAACTGTATTTTCATAAGTTCCTTGAACCCACTCTAGTTCAAGGTTTCTGGGTTTGGACCTTGGTTGTGAAGGCGTTTCTGCCACCATTGTTGAGCATAGCCCCTCAAATAGGTGGGAGCCACTTCCACCCGATCCTCATCACTCAACTTGGCCGCCCGGAAGTACTGCTCTAGCTCCAAGAGCCAGGTGTTGAGTGCCTTCCGATTTTGGACGCCCTCGAAGGTGCTGGGTTCCTTAGGCTTCACCTTAAACTTTGCCTTAGTGGAAGTGGCATTAGCCGCCTTCACCACGTCTTTCAACGTCCCGCCAAACTGCGCCAACAACCCTTCCTAAAAGGCTGCTGGCATGGGAGGCATCTGTTGGTCTGCCGGAGCCCCCGGGAAGTCCTCGGGCTCCGACTCCCCAAATTCATCCCGTTCTTGAGCGGCCTCGCTTTCAAAAGAATGAATCGCCTCCTCAAATTGCCGCTTCGGTGACACGTCGCCCCCATCGGGCTCACCAGGATCATCATCTTTCGGGCCGTTCCACTTTGGCTTTGGCTTGCCCGACCCCATGATGAGGCCAATCTCAAGGACGATTGCGTATTGAACTCTAAGCTCTGATACCAAGTGTCGCGCACCTCACTTCGGTAAGCTCCTCTTCAAGTCATAGTTACTCACTTTGATACGCGCGTCTAACTCCCAAACTGGCTGCCGGGCCAACTCGGAGCTTCGGCTGCTCACCGGGACATAACGGTCCCCCTTTGCTCCTCCACAAGACCCTCTCTCAATTTGGGCCTAGTGGAAATTCCCTTTGGTTGTTAGCAGTCCGGAACAGCTCCCCACACCTTGGTCGCTTTCCGGCTCGCACGCTTACTCACTAGTTTTTGGTCACCAACGGGCTTGCACCGTTCTCGGGGTTACTACTCCCTATATATACTTCTGTGACTGTCCGCGGGGGTTTCACAAACAACCATGCCATTTTATGGCGAACCACCACGAAAACCCTCGATTCCCGGTGATGAGTCGCGGTGAGTCTTGGCCCACCCACCACAGCCCCATTGGACAGTGATGAGTCCCAAGACTCCCCACGACTCCCACCACAAGGTCTCCGCCCCCATGGTGAGTCCTATGCCACCCCCACTAAGTCCCACTATGCTACCATCACCCCTCATGGAACCACCCCCACCACAACCCAGTGTGCGGGGCTCCACCTAGTGAGCGCCTCCGCCTCCTTAAGTGCCTTGGGCACTCAAGGGTGCTTCAGCCCCCATATCTATTGTTGTCACTGCCCCCACCACAGGGGCAGCCCCTTTTGTGTCCCGACCCCCTGCCCTCAAGGCGAAGGGCCGCGACATATGGTGCCAGATAGATGAGGGTACCCTGGGGGTACCCTCGAGGGGGGTGCACCCCGGGGGGGTGCCCCCGGGGTATTTATGACAGTATCATGGGGTCGGATTCTAGTTTACATTTATTGGTGATAATAGCTGTAAGAGAATGAAGGGTTGTGAGGTGGATGGCTTGGAAACATTTGTGTATAGGGGAGATAGGGATTTGAAAGTTGTTATGCAGGTCGTTGATGCTGGCATTGTGTATGCTGCCTCTAGTACCCACCGTGATGACGGGTAGGGGGCCGGTGTGCCAGCCTCGTCGGCTAATAGCAAGGATGAGTGGAGCATATTTCTGCCGTTTTTCCAAGATAGAGTCATGTGGGTATCGGTCGTGGCAAAATGTAAATTCGATGAAGTGGATAGTGAGTAGTGGGGATGATGTAACAGGATATGGGGCATTCATAGGTAGACCCTGTACCATTGGAATGTCTGGGCAGAGTCTAGCTGGGCGGGTGCATGGCCGGGAAAGACAGGAGCATAGGAGCAGCCATGGTACTCTCCGTTTTCCGTTGCACCACCATTTCTCTTCCCACCATCCGTTGTAATGAGCACGGACTACAATGAAAGACACTTTCTCGCCCTTCAGGCTTCACGTTATAACTTGTCACCTTGCTGTTCAGGTCTATATTTTCTGTCACATGAGCAATCTGATTGATTGCTTGATACAGCCTGTGTCTACAATGGGGTGTCACTGCCAATAGCTGCCCAATTGTAATCTCAGCTTTGGACTGGCATATCACTTCAGCCAAAACCCCTTCATATCTTGCACCTGTGAAGCAGCTTGCTTCACTTCATCTTCATCTTCTTCATTTCCTTCTCAGAGTCTGTTGACTCTGTTATAGGGATATCTGTCTCCTTCTACATTTCCCTTATAGCTTCTGCCACTTCCTTGGGGGGGTTGCAAATCCATGAGCATGAGCAGTGAGCGCATGAGCATGAGCAGTGGTTCCCGATCCTCGCCCGAACCTACACCGAACCACCTCGAAGTTGGAGGTCAGCAACCAAAACTGCCGACTTCATGCATCTTGGTAACAGTCCATGGAAATAGGAGGTGGAACGCCTATGACCGTGGCCTGTAGGTGAGGTGTTATAGTCACCACAGACTATAGCACCACATTCGTTATTGGGGGGTCCCTAGGGCAATGTAGGGTGTTATGGTTGCCACCAACTATATCATCCCCACTCAAAGCTGGATCTGTATAAAAATGGCAACTAACCCAGGTAGTATTGGTTCTTTGAACTCAAGACTTTCAAAGTTAGTAAACAGAGGTATATGCACAATTCCCTTGATAGATTTGAAGAGAGCGTCTCTTTGGTGAGAGAACCCCGGACATTTTATCAGAAAATATGGCTCTTTCACTTTGTATGAGCTCTCTATCTGTGAACCCTTCTCCTTTGATTGCGTTTTGTCGGAGACGATCTGTTGGACGCCATGGCGCAGGTACAAACGAAACAAACTAATCAAGATCAAAACTTGGGCTGGAGGAGAGATTGATTAATCCTTGGGCCCGAGAGGCATTGGCCTGCAGTATTTAAAACTTGGAGCCTCAGGATGACAGAAAAGAATTTCCCCTCTACATCTTGAATCCAGTGACTGATATTGTTGTTTTAGGCTTGTTCTTGGTCTAATCACATATAACAGTACTTGGACCCTATTATCTGTGATTATCTGTTGTTCCAGGCCTGTTCTCTGTGTTGTTCTAGGTATGTTAGCGAATTTAAGACAAAAAAGAAAGAGGTGACAAATAGAAAACAAATAAGAAGACTTCAGCTTTGCAAGTAACTCACCTAGAGACTCCATGGAATTCGAGGAAATTATGGGTGGTTGATACTATCAGCTACTTGTGCAAAGGGAAATTCTTTTCAGAGGCAGATATCAAGGATTACTGGACCAACTACCTAGGACAATGTGATCTACCATGGATCCTACCATTCCTGCTACACATGCAACACTTGTCCAACCCCTACAAAATGTCAAAACGTCAACTTATAATAAGGCACCAGCTTAATTCATCCGAAACAAAGTTAGTAACCACACGTCGAAAAAAGAAAAATTAGAGATAAGTACCAACCTTCTTCAGGTTCTTTAGGTCACTCTTAGACTCAAAGGTCAAAGGTCTTGCGGGATGTCATTTCAGATGGCTGGGATGGATGAATGTATGGCGCCGGACATTCTCTGTCGATGACCGTCGTAACGTCCACAGGGTTGTTATGTTTTCATCCATGTTTGTAGCCTAGGAAGCCATAATACTCATGTCTTTCCCCCTTCTCTCTCTCTCTCTCTCTCCCTCTTTGCCTCTCTGGCTGTGGTTGTCGTTTCATTGTGATGTATGGCTCCAAAGACGAGATCGCAAAAGAGCGGCGGAAGTTTGCAGGGCCGTAGCGGGTCAGTAATGATGAATAAATACGGGCTTAGTGTATCACCTTGGATAGTGCCTCTCAGGATGGGGATAGGGGGGGGTAGAGCCATAGTAGGAGCCAGCATATTCCGTGGAACTGCCGGTATAAATATTGCCAATGAGTTGGATGGCATCCGTTGGGTATCCCAGGTCCGTCATAATGGCAAGGAGACGCGCGTGATCTAGAGATCCGAAGGCGTTCTTGAAGTCGATGTATAGGAGATAGATGTCTTGTTTGGTAAGTCTGGCGTCTTCAAGTGCAGATAACACATATTGGATTTGGCGGATGGTACTACGTGTGGCGCGAAAGCCTTCCTGGGGGTCATTAAGAATGCGGTGGTGTTCTCCATAGCTGGAGAGCATCGTGGTTAACGTACTAGTGAAGAGTTTATATATAGTGTTGGCCAATGCTATGGGAATGGGGGGGTTGAGGGCAGGGTTGAAGATGGCTTTGTGGGCACGTTTGGGATGGTCATGTAAAAGTTTCCCGAAGGAGGTAAATTGTTTATGGTTGGCAGCAGCTTTTTGTTTAATGACATTGTATGCGGCTTTTTTTGCGTCTCTACCGACCTTGGCAAGTGCGGCAGTCCATTGTGGTAATGCCGCGGAGTTAGTAGGTGGGGGTAGGAGTGGCAGGAGGGGATGGAGTTTAAGCATGAGATACGCCGGTCCTTTACCCAGTTGTTGAGGTGGCAGGAGACGGACGAATTGGGGACAATAGTGAGGGCACGACGTATAGTGTGGTATGTGTTAAGATGGAAAGTCCATTCCCTCTTTTGAGTACGTGTGAGGTAACCGCTGTTTTGTTTGGAACGGGTGGTTTGGGGAATTTCTGGCAGGGCCATACATGTGGCTAAAACACAGGTTGTTGCTAGTTGTAAGATGGATGTGAGAGAGTGCTCGGCTTCAAGCCAAGTGGCCTCTGGATTGGGAGAGGTTGAGGTTGGATAAGGTGTATGCGAATTTGTTTATGAGGGGGGATGCGGCGAGATGAAAGTGGGATTTGAATGCGGCTATATTACGTTGGGGTAGAGGCGAGAGGAGGCGTGGTTGAGGAGGTGGTAAGTGTACCTCTGGGACGGGTCGGAAAGGGATAAGCGAAGGGGGGAGGGAAAGGGAAAGAGGGTAGTGGTCAGAGTTGCATAGACTATCAATGTGAACGTGGCTCATGAGATATACGGGGATGGCCTCACTAGATCGGATGTAGAATCCGTCAATGAGGCTTAGTGATGAGTAGTTAAGGCCTCCTTGCCTTGAATAGTGATGGTCCAAGGGGATGTATTTGAGGTGATGTTGGGATGTGAACCTGGCCCAGTCATGGTCAGCTTGGGAGGGGGGTTTATGGGTGCTGTTGTAAGTGTGACCTAGAAGTGCAATGTCTCTGTTGAAGTCTCATGCTAATATGATATGATGGTGTTGGTGGTCTGGAGTAGTAACGACAGTGGATATGGTGTGTAGGATTTCAGGTATAAATAGTAGGTCTTATGTATGAGATGGCATGTATAGGTGGATGAGGAGAATAGTGAGGAGCGCCGATGGGTGCAACTGTACAATCTGGAGATGGGTTTTGAGATGGCCGGGGATAGGGACTTTAGTGGTGGTACTAGGTGAGTGGTGGGATCGTAGGATACCGAATGCAACACCTCCTCTAGTGGGTTTATAGGGAATAGAGCGTCTAAGGAGGCACTGTGAAGCCGTGGGTGGGTTACTATATAACAAGTAGTAGTCTGGAAGGAGTTTGTTTATGTAGGAGCTATGGGTGTAATTAGTGTGTAGTTTGGTTTCTTGTAGGAGTATGATGTGGGCAGTAGTGTCGGTGATGAGATGAATAAGACTTTGGGTACTTGTGGCAAGAGAGCCTACGTTCCAGGAGGTTATTATGAAGGAGCTAGAATGATTGTCAGGCACATGGTTGGTGGTGTGAGGTGGGGTGGGTGTGGGAGGGGGCAGCAAAGGGACTCGTAGTGGAGAGAACCCCGGTAGGGGGGTAATAGCCTTGAGTGTGGCTACCAGTATGTCTTTGGAGAGGAAGGGAAATTTGTTAATGGTGTCAAGGGGGTCGGGGTCGGGGGTGGTGAGGGTGGCTAAATGATCGTCCAAAATTTTATGAACGGTACCCGGCTGGGATTGTAGCAAGTTGAGGGATGAGTGAAGCATGGAGAGCTGGTGTGGGGGGGCTAGGTAGTTGTGAGGTAGTGGTGGGAGGCTTTTTAATTGCTGAAGAAGGGTGCGCAGTGAGGAAAGAGAGTGGGAGTGGAGAAAACCATTACAGGTATCGGGCAGAGGTGAGATAAGGGTGATAAGGGTGAAGAGGAGGTGGTTTTGTGGAAAGGTTTGGAGTTTTTGCAAGGCTCTAGAGAGGGAGAGATGTGGCTGTAGTTGTTCATGAGTGATAGAGTGTTTGGTTGAAAGAATAATGCATTTCTTTCCTGTGCGCTGTGGGGAGTTGTTTGATAATTTCACTGATGGTGGGTGGCCCAGGGTTTGGATGTACGTCACCGCATCTAAGGAGTAGGAGGGCTGAGCAGGTATCCATGTATGCATTGTTCGGATTGGGGGGGTGATGGTAATAGTGTTTGGACTTGTCCGGGCGGATGGACATCGGTCCCGGGGGTCACAAGTTAAGAGGTGGAACTGGGCTATTTGAAGTAATGGGGTTTTGTGCATGGGAGGAGTATGGAGCGTGGGTAGAAGAGGTAGAAAGAAGTGGGGAGAAGGGGGTGGAGGAGTGGGGAAGCAAGAAGGGTGGGTGGATGACGTGTGCTGGGTGGGAGGCATGGGGGCTAGGGTCCCCAGCCGGGGGTAGGTGTTGCATGGGCATGGGGGTTGTATTTAGCGTTGCGGGGGCGTGGGTTGGATGAATGGGTGGGCATGGGTGAACGTGGTATGGATGAGAGGATCTGTGATGATGTACGATGAGAGAGGAAGGGGGTATGTGGATTGGATGGGGAAGAGTGGGTGGGTGTGTGGATGAAAGACATCGAACCTTGCAGCGCATAGGGATGAACGTGGCAGCAACTTGAGCAGGAAGGGACGTGGATGAGAACATTCATGATGGGTCAAGGTGACGGTTATAGTTAAAAGCGCTTGAAAGAGAACTGGAGAGTGATGGATGATAATCACTTGAAAGAGAGCAGGAGAATGATGGATCACAATCACTTGGAAAAGAGCTGGAGAGTGATGGATGATATTCACTTGAAAGAGAGCTGAAGAATGGTGGATGATAATCACTTGAAAGTGAGCTGGAGAATGATGGATGATTGAAAGAGAGCTAGAAAATGATCGATGATGATCACTTGAAAGAGAGCTGGAAAATGATTGATGATAATCATTTGAAAGAGCTTGTAAAAGAGAATGGTAATGTTCTGAGTGATAGTAAATGAGTGAATCCAGGAGTGATAGTAAATGATGTGAGTAGCAACAAAATGAGGTAGCATTTTCCCAGGGTAACATTCTCCCAAGGTAACATTTTCCCAAGGTAGCATTTTTCCAAGGTAGCAATTTGCCCAGGTAACAATTTGCCAAGGTAGCACTTTCCCAAGGTAGCATCTTCCCAAGGTAGCATCTTCGCAAGCTAGCCAGTAGCTCCGAATATCTTGTAAAAGAAAGTGGTAGTGTATTGAGTGGCACTCGTTCAAGAAATAACATATATGAGAATCGAGTAGGAACGCGGAGTAAAAATGATTGTGTAAAATTGTGTGGGGAGAGTAACGACTGTATAAGATTGTTTGAAATAGAGAGAGCCAATGAGCCCAAGTAGCTTGGGGAACTTGTGGAAGAGAACTTGGAAGTAGTGGGTAGTAATCACTTGAAAGATAGCCTGTAAGAGAGCTTTGAAAGTTAGTACATGAATCATTTTGAAGGTAGCACTTACTTGTAACTGGTACATGGAATACAGGGAGTGGAGCATTATCATATAACTGAAAGGAGAATTGCATGCTGGTCAGACATAGTCTAAGGCTGATGCGACAGTAAATAAGAGGTTGAGAGCAGAGAGTCCATATGTGAGGAGGCCAAGTGTAATAAGGTTGAGGTGGGCATGAGCTAATAGAGCCAGGAGATGTTTCCAGTTGAGTGAGATTAAAAGCATCAGGCTTGATAAACAACGGATATGTAGGAAGATCAAATACCCACAATATAGAAGAGGAGTCAAGGGGTGTACTGAAAGGCGATACGGGCAAGAAACATATAGATGAGACGAGGTGGTTACCTGTCCTGAGGCTATGCTTCCGTTGAAAGAGATATAGAGGTCTTGTGTCTAGAGAGTTAAGTTGTGATACCATGGATGGTGGTTGACATGAGGCTTTTGTCGGGAGTTCTGGTCCTGAGATTTAGAGTACTCTTGGGGTTTGTGCATTTGATCCTGTTGGACATTGGCATACCACTTGAGATCGGGGATCAGTCTAGAGCACAGCAGCTGCATATCAACTAGTAAAGATAGCTTCATGCAAGTGATGCTAGACCCTTTTAACAGAAAGAGATAAGGGGATAACCGAAGATGGAGGGAAGTGTAGGTGTGCTCCCTGTGACTTAAAGGGGTTGTCCAGCAGCATTGGGTAGTGTCGAGATTGAAGAGGAAAAGCTTGAAGGGCCTGCTTTTGGCTGACATAGTAGCAGCACTCCATGAACCCACATCTTGTCGAGCTATATTGTCGAACATTAGACGTGCCTCCTTTATACTTTCGCAGTTAGCATATATATCAACACGGGCAGTTTCCAGATTAATAGATGTTTGTATAAGTCTAGCTTTCACGAGGTTGACATGAACCTCTTTGCCCTCCTCCAGGATCCCTAGGTTGGCACACGCGTTAGGGACACCACTCATGTCACTGTTCTTTGCACCAGCATGGCATGCCACCATACATAACTGCCCAGATTCATTTCTCCACAAGCCTTCCATTGCAAGAGTCTCAAGATTCGACAGTTTGAAGTAGAAAGGTTCTTCCACATTCCGCCGGCTGGTGAGGTCTATCTTCACAGTTGGTCTAGTCAGCCACCTAGCAACTTCTGCTGGTTCGGCTTCTGTCGCAGGGGTAACCACATCAGCTAAGTCTCCTCTTGTGTGTGCATGTGTCGCAGTGAACACCAAGGGTTGCTGCAGCAGGTGGCAGGGATGGCATAATGGCCTGCTGTACACTCAAAGAGATCCACTGCAGAAAGGGGGCAAGCGCCCCTGCTTGATTTCTTTCCATCAGTGTCGTACCTTTAAAGTTTATACAGTGCTGGCAGGGAGAGAGAATGGAGAGAATGCACCTAGGGTTGCAACATGAAGTCCAAAGCTGCAGATTGAGAATGTCGAGCGGAGGCCATGCGCCGGGTGCATAAGGAGCACTCATGTCGCTGATTTTTGCCTTTGTAGTATGCACCCACACTTCCTTCTTGTTGATTTGAACTTTTAACTTCAATACATGCTCCTTTTTTGAGGGCAGATCAGTCGCATTCAGGCCTGCAATCTGTTGTGATTGAATTCTGCTTACCTCTGAGCCAATCTCAGAGGGAATCCACGAAAAGCTCGTATTCAGATGCCACCCTTGTAATCGCAGGGTATGCTGCGGCATAGGCACTGGCTCGCCTATTTGACCAAGAGAGCGGGGGATCAATGTGGTGTTCTCGTGATCTTGGTGCGGGGAACAGCCTTTGTAGCTTCGTGGCGTCATAAAAGGAGGCAGCGTACCACCTTCATGCCCAAGGATGTGGGTGTTGCACATTTTTCACTTGGAGAGGGTGTCACAGCGGGGGGAACCAGAAGGTCGTCATGGGTATAGAGGGCGGCATCTGGAGGCTGAGGGATGACCTGTCCATGCCTTTGCACACCTGGCATGCAGGTCAGATTAGAGACATCATTATGAGAGCCTGAAGAGAGACTTACATGGATCAGGGTGAGTGGCCGTAGACCAGAGTTCCTGACTTCATTCAGCATAACACCATGAGCAAGCAGCTCCCCCAGCAGCCTGTTGTGGACGAGCATGTCAGATGTAAGTGATTCAAACACGGCTCGCCAATGAGGTGATGTCTTGAGAGCCTCGATACCACAACCATGTTCAGCAGAGATGGGGAAGTAGTCCCAAAACCCCACCACCACAAGCACCTGCTCCAGGCGTCCACCACCCTTAGGACCAGTGAAGAAGGGCGAGAATGAGTCTTGGCTTGCTTCAAGAACCTTGGGAGCCGTCTTGACGGGCTTGAAAGTTCTGTACGCCTATGAGGGTTGAAAGAACTAGAGTGGTTGAGAGGCCACATGCTGGAAATGGTACCTTCCATAATGCTGCGTTGCTTGAGATATAAAGCTGCTCGAATGTGGGTGCAGATTTTGAAATCATAATCGCTGCTCTTTGCACTAGCCTGGTAAGCCACCATGTAGATCTGTCCAGACTCATTCCTCCCGGAGCCTTCCATTGCAGGAGTGTGCCCATTCAAGCCAGACAGTACCTGCTCGGTTTGCCTTGAGTGGGGGCCATGAGATTTGCAAAGAGCCATATCCAGCAATCTGCCCTTGAAGTTGCATGTCTCCACCACTGGTCGTGCTGGGGGCTGACTAATTCCTACCACGCTTGCCCTGCTCAATTGCTCACTGGATGCCAAGAGCACCGGGGCCACGGGCTGCAGCTGGAGATCAGTTTCACGGGAAGCCTTACTCTTGTCAAATACCCTGGGAGCATAAAAAATTGACAATCTTCTTGGAGGCATGCAAATAACTCTTGCGCAGCTCTTGTGGGCAAAAGGGGCTGCCTGGGAGTGAAGAGAGAAGCAGTGGGTTTTCCAGTCCCCACAGAGAAGCTTCGGATGTGATTTGAGGTTCGCTCTCCAGTGTTCGCTTTTTCTGTAGTTGGGAATCTGGCTAATCTGGTTGGTGAGCACACAGTCCTCTCCTGGCGGTGCTTGTTGACACTCTGTTTGGAAACCTGAACACCAACCACTTTCCCTGACTTGGTGCCTCCTCTAATCTTCCAGCTCAGTCTAAACGACCAAATAAGCCAGGACATTGCGGCATTTATCACCTCTTTGTGGTCAACTTGTTCTGGAGTCTCTCTCTGTGGGTAGTCTGGATCATTTTCGTAAGTACCTTGCATACGTGAGTGTGAAGTATTCTCGTTGCAAAGTCCAGCTGTGAGAGCCCCTGCAGTATACACATAATCTGCGAATGGTTCTAACTGCGATGACACAACGGTAGGGTCGAGATAGTGGTTGTCACCAAGAGCTGCAGTGCTGGTAATTTGGCCATGGCTGGCCTGGGTGGTGAGAGAATACCGACCCGGTGAGGGTACTGCAGCTGCACCATAGCGTCGCCAGCCTTAGCGGTCTGGGTATATTCATGGGGGACAGAATCACCTGGGAGAGAGAGGGCTTCAGCTATCTGCAGGATGATGTCCAAATCCACATGCCCGCAAGAAGATGTGCCCTCACTGATGGCAGTGACTTTGCAAGCGAAAAAGTCCGTCAGAAGCTCTGGCAGCCTAATTCGCAGAAGAGATGGAGGAAGATTTGAGGCCGCATCCCGGCGACTATCCACCACGGCCAGCAGTAACTCTGTGCTCTGTTCGAGAAGAGGGGCATTCATGGTATTAGCTGCCATCCACATGATGCGCTCCAAAATCATCTCGGCTTTTAAGGTAACAGCCCATGTGCTTGCAAAGTCACTGTGGAGACCTCTGCTTGAATTAGCACCATCATAATCAAGTAGTTTCACCAGCTGCCTGCATAGTCTTTTGTCAGGCGGTGGGGCTAGAGAGCCGTGTGTAGGGAAGCGTCTGCTCGTCCTCAATCAAACAGCCTTCCAAGAATATCCTGTGCGGCCAGCGAGCTCGAAGTATGGGCACAGAGAATTCTGGGTGGTGCGGCAGGTGTTCGGGAGTGTGTCGACGTGAGCGTTCGGGGTGAAACCTGGGCCACGAGTACCACTCCTGGTGTGGTGATGTCCTTGGGGGTGATGTAATCTGGGGAAAAGTGGCCGAGCTTGTGCCATACTCCCATTAACACCGCTCTTTGAACCACCTGCATTCTTAGTCAATTGCACATCTTCAAACGAGAATGTTGTCAGAAGTGACGGTGTCATGGGCTCCTCTTTGCATAGGTAAGAGGGACCGAGATCCTTGGGGATCATGCAAGCTCCGAAAGCTCCAAAAAGCTTGAAACTCCCAAGAGTCCCAAGGGGTGTTTTGTGTAGGTGCTTATGAGTGTCCAACGGCGTTGAAAGGCTTCGCAGTGAGAGGAGCATTCGAGAGGTGAGTCTGTGCAACGGCGGTGGCAGTTCACTGTAATCTGCACAAGCCAAAAGCAGCTCAAGCAGCTCGCAGCAAAAACCTGGCGCCGTCGGCAGCCTGTACTTGTGGTCTTGGAGAGCTCCAGCTTCAAAAACGCGACAGTATAGTAGCTCCGTGTATCGACAGTGCAGCAGCATGCCGCTCTCGGTGTCATTCTGCCCAAAGTTGCAGGCATTGCTGTGCAAAAGCTCGAGTAGGGTCGCCTGGGCCCAATGCGGGCTGTGAGCTTGCGAGAGGGAGCACAAAATGCGCACATAAGGGTAGGGGTGACAGTGGACAGCATCAGAGCCACTCGGCGGGTGGCTGCTTCTGCCGTTGTTGCATAATAACTTGAACGGAGGGACTTGAGGCCGCACATGACGATATTCCTGCGCGGGGTCTCCTTGAAGATGCCGGGATGGGAGAAGGAAATGCACTGGGATCGCAGCTGGAGCGAGCTGGCTGTTGGCCTCCCCGATATGAGAAAACCGTGAAAACACAAAGATATGGAACCAAACGAAAGCTGTTGTGAAATAGCCTAAACTGAGCCTGGAAGGAGGTTGAGCTTTCTAGGCTGGTAGAGAAGAGCATGGCGGTGGGGCAGTTGCGGAGCAACGTAGTGAGCAGCAGTCCCCGCCATGGCGGCAACCAGAGCTAAAACTTAAGCAGAGGCCAAAAGCCCAGCCCCTTCTGAGGCCTAGTTTTTGGGCAAATCACACACAGCAGATTAATGCTTGTGTGAAGGGATTTCTAGAGGATATCTGGAAAACCCGGATTAATTCTATATATATAGGTAAGTCTTACTACCAACGTCAGCCCCTGACAGACGTAGGATCTGTCCCTTTTGTTTACCCAAGAGAGGGGGCAACAAAGGAAAAAAAAAAAATGTGGGGGGGGGGTGATTGAGTAGCAGCAGCTGCTCAATCACTCCCCCCCCCCCCACTTTCTTTTCTTTTCTTTGTTGCCCCCTGATGTCTCCCTCTCTCTGTCCCTCTTTGTCCCTCTCTCCCTCTCCCTCTCTCTCCCTCTCTTGTGTGCTGCTCTCTTTTAAGCTCCAGACGAGATAAATTCAAGGTCAGATGGTGGGTTCAGCTGCAACATATGTCCAACACCAGATGCCCCCTCCCTCCCTCTGTCTCCCTCTCTACTGGGAATCGGCAGTTTGCTATCAGTGTGGATTTTTTGTTCCTCTATCAGGCTTTTTCATCCATACCGGATGAGCCACCAGGATGGACACTGAATTACCTCTAGGATGGTTCTTTTGGCCTTTTCATTCCTCCTCTATTGACTCTCATCCATACCGGATGAGTCACCATGGAAGAAAAAAATTACCTCTATGGAGGTTGCCAACAGCATCCTGTTTTTCCATCCGTACCGGATGCAAAACTACCAGGGTGATAATTTTTCATTCCTCTTTTATTGACTCTTGTTATCCATACCGGATGGTCTCCTGCAAGTAGTATTTTCCTACTGGTAGTCTCTTCTCCATAATGTCCTCCAACTATCCATTTGTGAATTTCTTCCAAAACTTTATTAATTTCATGATGGTACAAGCATCTCTTTAGGACCCCATCTGGTCCCAACTTGTACAATTTTTCTCTTATCGTAGTATATGGGTAGGGCTTTAATAGTTATCCTCTTCTTTTGTTCCTTCCCATAACTAGATGGGCACTATCCCTGAGTTAGGTAATATCTGATTGGCCACTGCCAATCTAACCAATCATCTGCTCCCTGCACTTCCACTAGGCGGCATCACTAACGGAATAAGGAGATATTAACGTAGATGCTAGAAACTTTGGCAGAACCCTAAATAATAGTCATGGTTACATAAAGTAGCTAAGGCAGACGGCGGGAGAGCGACGGGAGAGCGACGGGAGAGCGGCGGGAGTGGCATGATTTCAATACCTTTAATGTCGTTTTGGTTCTGTTGTGCCAAAAGAAACGCTTGCAGACCTCATGATGGATTCTGCGAACTCCAAAATGTCCCATTTCTTCATGAATTTGTTGGACTATGGCTTCTCGCTCCTTCTTCTCTAGTACCAACTTACCTTGAAACACAAGTCTCCCTTCCATCAGTTTGAATGATTTGGCCCTCTTCCTCACTCTTTTTGCTTCTTTGGAATCCAAATATGCATTTACTTCACCAAATGTAAGCATGTGCATGACCTGTATGTCATCCAGAATATCAGAAATTGTCTCCTCCTCTTGTTCTTCATCACTGAGGCTGTTCCTAGCCCTCTTCCTCCTTCTGTTCACCTTCAGCTGCCATTAACAACTCCAGCTGCATGTGTTTTGTGATCAGCCCCTTCTTTCTGCTGATTTGAATTGCCAGAGGCTCAGTACGGAGCTGCTCATGCTTTTCTTCACTGCTGGTCCCTTCTTGACTCAAGGCATTTGTAGTTTCTTCATCATAAGAGGCGGGTGACAAGTTTATGTCTGTTGATGGTGTCTCCTTCGAGTTCAGTTCATTTGACTTAGTTTCAGATGTGTCATCAACATGTGCTTCCTTCTCTTCCTGGGTTCCAGCCCCTTGGCTCCTGGTGAAGACCATGTTTATGGTTGGAATGAAGTCAAGTGAGCTCCCGGCTGCTGGTATCCTTCTCTTTCTTCCACATGCTGGTTGTCTTCTGCAAAATATGCACAATTTTTTGGTGATAGTATCAGCAGGTACCTTCTTTCTTGGTGGTGGATGACAGTCTTCAGTACCGGCCTGGTCCTTCAGTTCTTCATTTCTTCTTATCCCTGCTATCTCCCTCTCATCACGCCAGTCCCTCTGACCATCTCCATCCTCTCCTTCTATGGTGACAACCCACTTGAACCCCTTTGGTGTGTTTTGATCTCCGTTGATGTGATATTTGACAGGAAGACTGAACTTCCATTGTCATTGCTTCATCCTTTAGTGGCTGGTCCCTTTTTTACCCCAATTCTACCTTTGTTTGGTGTTGCATTGCCTTTGTGCGCAGGTCATATTTTTCAGAATTGCTCCTCATCTGTCCGCCAGTCGAAGATAAGGCTTCTTCCACCCCTTTTCCTTCACTTTGTTCCTCTTTGAATACATCAGTATGTCTCCCTTTGTCGAGACTTTGATGTTCAGTTTTCAACTCCCAAATTTTGTCTCCTTGCTCCTTTCTTGCTTCCCCATTTAGGCTCTGTAGCGGCAGCCCTCTTCTTGGCTTTCCCCTTCAGCTCCTCCAGAGACTTGTTGTGTACCACCTTCTTCGCCCTGGCAGCCAGAGCGTCAAGGAAGCTCTCATTGACGCATTGGATGATGGTTGGGGGTTCTAGCTTTGGCCTCTGCGGAAACATCACCGCCAAATACCGCCGTGTAGGTTCGCCCTCAAATGCCAACTTCTTGGCAGAGCCAGTCCCAGTCCGAACTGACTTGGGAACCCGGACGACCGGTGACTTGGTAGCAGCAGCAGCAGTAGTCGCAGGACCTTGCACAAAGTCGTCGTCGGAGTCACTCCCTTGGGGCCCCTCCTGCGCCTCCTCTGGTGCCCCGGTGGTTTTCTGTTTTTTGGGGGTTACTGTACTCCCCTGTTTCCGTGTCCTTTTCTTTTGTCTTTTATTCTTCTCATTCAATTTCTCTTGAATACCTGCCTGAGCAAGCTCTGCCGCTTTCCTGGACTTGGCAAGCGTTTTCACCTCCTTTGGACCCAGCGGAGGCAGCGAAGGCCGGTTTCGTCGGGCCTCCGCATCCAGCTTCAATTGAAACTCGGATGAGTCGAGCGAGCCGGGCGGAAGGTCCACATACCAAGGGCAGTTGCGCAAATGTTCCAGATGCCACTCCTTCACGATAACGTCAGTGTACATGGAGTCAGCTCCAGGGTTCCTCCATGCGAGGAAGAAAGGCGGCTCGAAGGACAGATGACCTTTCTCCAACAAGGAGAATTTGCAGTACCTGCATTTAAGAAACACACACAGAATGAGGTCTCGGGAACGAGGTAAATTCGGCGCCATTTTCCCAGGGTGTGTCCGAAAATGGCTAAGTCCCAGAACTGATTGGGCCCGGAACTGGAAAAATGGCGCCGAATTTCCAGTTTCGGTGCCAGCCACCCCAGGGACTTAGCCATTTTCGGGGCCCTGTACTGGAAATTTCGGCGCCATTTTCCCAGGTTGTGTCCGAAAATGGCTAAGTCCCAGAACTGACTGGGCCCGGAACTTGAAAAATGGCGCCAAATTTCCAGACTGAGTGCCAGCCACCCCCGGGACAGCCATCCCCCTAGGGCCCGAATCAGGAAATTCGACGCCATTTTTCCAGGGACTTCTTCACAACTAATTTTCATGCGCCACATAAGGCCTCTTAGATCCTGGAAATGTAGGGACTAAAAAGAAAAGCACCGCGTATGTACCTGTACAGAAGGCGCATTGCCGTTTTGTCCGCGTTCGGCTGGTCGGTGAACTCGTGGCTCCGGCGGGCATGGGGTATCTCTCGAAAGAATAGGTCGGTTTTGTAGAGCAGAAGTAAGTACCTCGTCACATAGTCGTGTAGGCTCTCTGCTTCACCAGAAATCTCCAGCTTGAACTGATGTGCTTGTGTGTCAAGCTGCTCTTGCGCATTCGTCGTCACCTGTGCAAATTCTCTATCAGACCGCTTTCCTCAAAAAATACAATAAATCCACCCGGTACAAGCGTAGAACCGACAAATGAAGTGTGGGAAAGTACATGAAACCACCATGTCATGCGGTTCATCCACATGTCGAATGTGGGGTCAGACAGTTTGTCGGGTTTGGGGAAGCTCCACATGTCCCTTGTACTTTGGGAACCATTCCAGATTTGGAGCCACCGGGTCTGTCCAACCACCCAGCATATTAGTAAGCGCCAAACACCACAAAAAAAACGAATTGTTTGCACGACAATTTGGTTAGAATGTAGTAACATTTTCTATTGCATCCACACAGGATGTGGCTAGATGATGCAGCTTCTCCAATGTCATCGTGGGCTTCAGAGCGCGGGAGTAGTGCTTCCCCACCTCCACCAGAAAGTCGGCACCAAGGGCGGGATCAGCTATGGCCACGTACTTTACCATCCGCGACTTGTACTTGATGCGGGCCTTCGCCTCCGCAGCTTTTAGATACGATTCCAGTGCCGGGAGGGTTAGTTTCTTCTCCTCTGACTCCATGTAGAGCCTCCGCGCATGTGCCAAATCCTGCTGAATTTTCATCTGTCAAGAATACGCACATAAGATTAGAAATCCTGGTCAACACTTTTTCTTCTATTGGGGGAGGAGAGACAGATTAGCTGAACAAAACAGTTAGGAGCTTTACCCAAAATATGTAGTCCACCATGGCGTCCATGCTCAGCCTATACCAGGTTTTGTCTGCCTTTGCCTCCGACTTGCGCAGGAGGTCGGCACTGAGCGAATTGGCAAACTCTTGCACCCCTGCTTCCCGACATCCTTCACTCGGAAGAGCATGTGGGACAAGTTAGTGGCAATGAAGGCATTCTCAGTCACCCTGCAATGCCACATTTCCATTAAACAATACTGAAATGAGAATTTGCAACAAATATGACGATTGGCAATGAAATGACTATTTCAAATTCAAAGTTCCAAAGCAAAAGGCATTGTAACTTACGAGTTGATGTCTGCCATTGCAGCTTTGCGAAGACTGCGATCTTTGGGCCCCGCAACCTTCAGCACAACACACTCCACGGCGAAATGCCAATCCAGGTCGTTGGGGTGGGCTTGGGCTATGTATTCCATCCATGCCAGGAGGCGATGATTGTCGTCCCACACGTAAAACATCTTTCCGGACAAGTGCTAGAAAAGAGGATCAGTAGCAATCAATCTCTCGAACTCCTCATTTCGCCTTTGTCAATGGGGACCCCATTTGTCCACCTCATCGGAAGTGTGGGCACGAGAAGCTCCGTGGTCGTTCTCAATGGAAACATAAAATGCGGCAGACCCCATTCAATATCCCTCCCGGAAAGAGAATTTCAGCTTGTCGATATCGCTTGGGAGGGCAGGTTTCACCACCTGCAGTGATACCAAGCGGCAAAGGGGAATCCGAAGCTTGACCGGGTACACCATGCCCCCCAGGACCCTGCCAATGTTGCTGTGGGTTGCCTCCAACATCTTGGCAGCGGCCAACTTCATATCCGCCTCCGACATTACGTCTGTTGCAGGGGGGTTCTCCGGCAGCCCACTAGGACTGCCAAATCCAGCCTGTATGCTCCGGGTTTGGGGCCTGGGGATGTCCGGGAGGATGTCATCCTGGTCAGAAAGCTCCCTCTCGTCGTCCTCAACATGGTCAACCACCAGCGGAAGCACCTTGAGCACTCTCCCCGTCTCTACTGCCCTCTCCCCGGCTTCACCTCAAACTCCCACAATCCGTGCTCTTTGTGGTGTTCTTTCCCCTCCTCCAGTCTCCACCGTATGGGTAATTGCGGGGGCTGCTCCCACCCGCAATGGTGTAACCGGTAAGGATGCAGCCGGTGTGTTACTGCCTGTTTCTGGTGTCTTGGAGGGATCCACCGTCTTTGTGCATCCCTCGCTTACATGGGCATCTGTCATTTTGACACCCCTGGCCACTTCAGTGGCCTTTTTTCTTGCCTCCTGGCTAGCCTTCTGTCTCGCCTGTTCTTTTGCCCTCTCTTTTTCCCTCTCACGGGCCTTCTGTTTCTTACTAGGGGTAGCAGCAGGGGAGGCCTCCAGGACAACCACCTTTGTTTGAGGCGAACTGACACCCTCACGCACCCTGCTCACTCCCCCCTCCGCAGCCTGTGACGGCTCTCTCGCCGGGGATTACATGTGCTTGGCTTTCTTCTTCTTCTTTGCGTGGGCGGGCCCTACTACATATGCATCAGCTTCCTCCATTGTCGGATCTGCTGTCCTCATCCGACGCCCTTCACCTGCCATGCCGCCTGCACCAACCTCCCGAATGCCTATTCTGGCGTACTCTCGCTGCAGGTCCTCCCGTCCACCAACAAAATGAGCAAGATTTTGTTTGCCCTCCCACCCCAAGTTGGGCGATCCAAACATGCGAAGCACCAGCTCCGACATCTGCTGCCGTCGACTCTCCGACTCCACCATCGCAACCACCATCGCAACAATCGTGGAACAACAATGAAAACAAAATCAAGTATGGAGTGGCATGGAACCAAACCCAAGCAATGCCTAACAATCACATGCAGAAGCAGCAGAAGGATGCCAAAACAAACAAAACAAAGCGAAGAAGACCGCACATGTTACACAAAGCGAAAGAGGAAGGGGCTTGCCTGAGAGTGCTCGCCTTCAGTTGGCGCGGGCTATGAGCAAGACAAGGGGATCTCCTGCTGGAGCTTCAGTTTGGCCATGCGAGACGTTGGACGCCGCCCGTAGTACAAAGGCTTCAGTTTGCACTGCGGTCTGGATGTGGGGTTTCTCTCAGGAGAGCCACGCCCTTCTCCACGCGGCATAAGTCCCAGTAAAAGAAAAAATCTCCCGCAGAATGCGTGCGTACAGGCCTTGAATGGAACTTCATCCACCCGTCACATCGGGTGTCGAAGGCGTATCCGGGAAGCAAGCGCGGAATCCGTGTGGAACATCCGGTTCAAAACCGACGGCGGAGGACATTTAATGCGCAACTGCGCCCTTAAATGTCATAGGTATGGAGGTCGGCCACAGGCGCCACCTGGCCCACCCTCCCCCCGAGAATTCATCATTCGTCCGTTGGATGAAAAAAACGGCGCCAATTTCCATCCAGCGGATGAAGTAGGACGCAACGTGGCCCTCCCTCCGCCCGAGACGTTCTCATCCAGAAGCCGCCGGATGGAAAACAGGCGCCGAATTTCCATCCTTCAAGTACGGCATAGCGCGGCCGGATGGAAAACTGGTGCCGAATTTCATCTAGCATGCCGAATGGAAAACCGGTGCCGAATTTCCATCCTGCAGGTAATTCGGTCCACCTCATGGATGGAAAACCGGCACCGAATTTGTCTCTAGCGGACGACAATGGTGGGAATAACGTGCCAAAAAGTGGCCTGCAAGCAAAAAACTCTAAGTTTAGTGTCTAATTAGACAAAAAAACGCGAAAAACTTGATGCAACGACTGGAAATTTGTGATGAAGGGTCGATACGGGCGTCTGTGGATGGATACTCGGCGCCGTTTTTCCATCCTGCAGATGATCTTTGTCGACCTCTCCCCCCGAGACGACTGCGTCCGGCCGACCTCGGATGGAAATTCGGCGCCGTTTTTCCATCCGGGGGATGATCTCTGCCGGCCAGGTGTCGGCCCCTCCCCCCGAGACGACTTCATCCGGCCGACCTCGGATGGAAATTCGGCGCCGTTTTTCCATCTGGGGGATGATCTCTATCGGCCAGGTGTCGGCCTCTCCCCCCGAGACGACTTCATCCGGCCGGCCTCGGATGGAAATTCGGCGCCGTTTTTCCAACCGGGGGATGATCTCTGTCGGCCAGGTGTCGGCCTCTGCCCCCGAGACGACTTCGTCCGAACGGCCTCGGATGGAAATTTGGCGCCGTTTTTCCGTCCGGGGGATGTTCTTTGGTAGGCACGTGGGGCCGTCACCCTCCGATTGGACGTCATGTCCAAGTAAATTCTGCGTCTCATTCCTGGGTACGGTTATATTAAATGCTGCTCTTTTTCCTTGCCACTTGCCCGACCTTCGCTCGTGACCCACGCGTTTCAAACCGAGACAGCAACAACACTTCCTCGCTCCGAGCTCCTCTCACTTCTTCTCCCCTATACTCCCCATTCCTTGCGCACCCTCTTTGCTTCCTGACAGCCCTTTCAATAGTCGGCGATGGCGTGTCGGGATCCCAGTAACTGGCCAAACAAGCATCTCACCCCGTGGGACTTCTCGCCCAAGTTAGGGGATATTTTCATATACCTGCAGATTGGATAGACCACTCTCAGGAGGGTCCACCTGTCCGCTCTTGAGTACCCTCCTGGCTTCCACGATCTGCCTCGCGGGGACGGGCTTGCGCGGCTTTGGTGCCTGTGAATCGTTGATCTGCAGTATCCGCCTACATGGAACATCCCCAAAAGCCGCACGACCTTCCTACATCATTGGAGGTGCTGCCAGTGGGCCTACGAGGATTGCATCGGGTGTACGTACATGCCAGAGAGGATTCCATCGCAAATAGTGTATGGGGACATTCTCATAAGCTATGAGGATGAGTCCTATGGACACAGAGTGTCCACAACAAAGATCTCGATTTACGATGGTGCATATATCGGAGGACATGACACCGTTGTCCACTACACCAAAGGAGAACGGGCTACATCCATTGTCTTCACCTACCGACACCCTGTCAGTCATGAGCTTGTTGAGAGGCCAATCGAGGTTCCAGCTTCTTAGTGAGAATAGTGCAACACGGGAGAAAATTCCCAACTTACCTGAGCATGGATGGCATGCATACTTTTGACTTCCCTCGGCTTGTGAGGGCATGCATACTTGTCACAATTCATTATTAATAAAAATGTCTCATTTGAACCAAAGTTCCACTTTTTGCGCAATGTTGCATTTTGTTGAATGTTGACTTTTGGCAGCGAGGGTCTGGCACTCAATCTTGCAATCAGACCCACTGGAATGCCACCTCTGTCAGTTCCCTCTGTCCATGGGGAAGGTGCTTGCACACTCGCCCCCCCACACTTCTTGTCAGACGCCGTAATTATAGGTTTGCGCAACACATCTGCACAGGTCATATACCTTCTAACTGCATACCATTGGCAGTTATTGCGCAAAGGCCAGGGGCCGCATCCCGGAGACAAGGTTCATTAACACTCTGACAGTGGATTTTTTGGAGAGTGGGCTCCCCGGATTTGTGAATAGGCTTCGTCGCTGGAAAAATCGGCCCTGCATTCCTTCCCCTCGTTGCATCCCCCTTCTCCCAGGGCGCTTGCCCGAACGCCGTCCTGGCAGTCTTGTGTGCATATATCCCATGGCAGAAAACCCGAGCGCTATAGTGTATTGCCCTCCTCACGAGCATAGAGCTACATTTCCGTGCAGAGGGGAGATCTGCCGGGTGATGGAGAAATACCTCTGCGTTCGATACCACCTGAAACCGGGGTCGGTATTTTTGGAGGAGGAAATGAAGGATTCAAACGGAGTTGTAGTCAAAAGTATTGTTGTGCTCCACGATGATTTCGGCGACGGCAGGGAATGGCGAGTTCCACCATCGGACAACGTCATATACAGGGCTGTTGGGGACTTCATTTGCCCGCCAAATGCGCCTTCTATACTGGCGCCTTCCACGAAACAATCCGCGAATCAGACAGTGGGTACCTCAAATAGAGAAGTCTGCAACAAAGTAAATATCAATGAAGATGAGCGAGAACCGGGTTGTTCACAACCTGTCCGACTCAGAGGAGGTCATGGAAGTTCCGAGATCATCCTGGAGATCAGGCAAGTCCTCAATGGACATCAGCGGACGAGGGAGTCATATTCCCAGCACGAGCACAACAGTTCGATCCATTCTTGAAATTCTACGAGGGCTTCACATGGAGGGACACCGCTCGGAGCTGGCTGGGTTGGACTACAGCAAGTTCGCAATTAAATCCGTTACATGCCTTCCCGCATACGTCGACGGTAATATCTTCTTTGAGTTCCCTCCTCGAACGGACTATTCGAGGGCGTCCGGAATGTTGACAGATATGGATAGGAAACATGACGGTCATCCTTGGTGCGTCACCAAAACACCAGCATGAAGATGCTCGATGGTGTGCGGGTGCGCTACGTTATTTGTGCAGGCGCGTTGCGGTGTTTCTCCCCAACTTGCTTCCACTTTAAATCCAGAGGTCTCAGGAACGAGACGGATTGGATAGGCACAGCTCATCAACCATTTCGAGCTCAGGAGAAGGTTCCAAACTCCACATTTAAGTGTGCGCATTGCAAAAAACCACCACATTGCATGTCTGTTTGTAATGCCAAGCAGTTCTATGTGTTGCACCGTTTCCCTGACCTCACATGAGCTTGCATACACGTTGATTCCCATTCTCACAAATTGGCGAGGGAGAACTCGCAGGAGTGCCCACGAGGCAGAGCAGCTCGTTCAGGAGGAGGTTAAGTTGAGATCTAGTGCCAAACCCAAACAGATATAGCTGCAGGCCGTCCATAAGATGGCATTTGCCAGAATTATGTCGGAAGACGGCTCCGACATAGTTCCTCTCGATGAGAAGGAAATGGAGGCATTGTTGGAGTCAGTGTCCCATGTCTGTTCACCGAATGTAACCACATTGTCTCCTGCAAACAGAAAATTGGCCGTGGCTCGGATATGCATTTCATTCTAGAGGTGAAGCGACGATGTGGATATGACTACATTCATGGAAGTAGGTTTTCAAGACAAGGGACTGAGGTAGATCATTGTTTCGTATTCAAAATGTCCACGTGTGGGCCTGGCAGCGGCGTCGAACTAGTCGACCGGATGACGAGTGGAGACTTGTCAAACAGTTGGGTCATGTTCGACCATATCAAGCGAATTACAAATCACCAGTGGGTGACAATGGGTGCACATGTCTACGACACCCACTGCAGGATGCTAATGACAATTGCTATTTGTGAGATGAAAGGAGAGGACACACAATCGGAGATGCTTCTTTGGCAGGGAATAAACGAACAGATGACAGGGGCGGGATCACCCCCTCCCAATTTCCGTGGTTTCATGGCGGACAACGCACAAGAAAATTGTGTTGTCATCCGAAGGGTGTACGGGGAAGACCCCAATGTTTCTGCAGAGCTTGTCGCAGTACACAACCAAGCTCATGGCGCCAGATTTCAGAGAGGAGCACCGTTCCATGTGTCTTGCGTGGAAGCGTGCTCCCACCTTGGATGATGCAAAGACACAATTTGCATGTATACGGGCTTGGTGGACAACGTCAAGTGCTGTTAAGAAATCAGACGAGGGAGCAATGGTCAGTTGGCTAGCATGGTGACATTATCGTTTCCTCCAGTTCGGCGACTATATGCGGGAGGTGAGTTGGACAAATTCGCGTCCCGTTGAATATTATGCTAGTCATTATTTGTAACTTGCTTGTAACCTCAATATGTGCATATGCATGAAATGTGTCTCGACTCCGACATCGACATGCCGACAACAAACATGGCCGAATCAATACATTCTTCCTGGCGTGCCTCCTCTGCGGCGCATCTGGTGGACATCCTCACTGCCACAACGGAGGACATTGTGAGGTCAATTATGCAGCAATGCAGGTACAACGAGTTCTTGAAAGGGAAACAGTGGGGCTTGGGGCCGGACAGACAGGAAATGCTGATGCGGACTGCCTCCAGATCAAAAAATCCTCAGAAGTAGGTGACAGCCTTGTGAGAGGGTCTTCAGGACACGCCATTGCTTTGAAGAGGCCAACACTTGGAAGGAGATGCTCACACCCGTCCAGTGAGACGAAGACTTGACGAGACACCTGGCGGAGAAGAGGATTCATGGCGAGCTGACAAGAATATTCGCACGCTCCCTCGTGGTCCCGTGATGTTGCCCGAGGAGGTCTCGTCGAGCACCGCAAGTCCTGCACGTTCAAGATCGCCATCTCCTTTGAGCACAGGGCACGTACCCGAGGAACATAACGAGCCATATGTAATAACGCAGTACAACATACCCATATGGAGACAAGAGTGTCGGAGTCACAGTGGAGAATTGCAAGGACATTGCCGGCATTTCGAGGGAAGTGTTGCGCCATCCGGGTGGATACGAGAGCACGCTGTGGTAAGATGATTCGGAGGAACCCACACGGTGCTGTACTTGCACCTTGTTTCAGCGGCAGATTTTTGACTCCCACATTTTCTCACGCCACAACGCAGACGTTTTGGTTCTGTAGGCACGACATAATGACCTGTGTATTTGGCAAGCCCAAGTACGGGATTCAGGGAATGTCGGAGCCTCCGGGAGTCTGGCCTGCTGCACCGGGTTGCAACCTCTTTCAGAATGAGGCGAATGCTCTTTCTGCAGCATGATTTTGAATGGTGCAACGCACAGACGTCCCGGTCCACTCATTTCCAGTTCCTCAGACCTAACCAATGCAGACTGCTCGGTCCAGTAGAGACAGATTGGACAATTTTGCACATCCCACAAATGCGATTCGGAAGAGTGAAGAGATGACACCCTCCCAATAAGTTGAATGAGACTCGGATTGCCAATGCTCTTGGGATGGCTTGCACTATTCAGAGCTCCATGGACGTACCCCTACCCGGCCTTGGGCGTGTTTATCGGATGGCAATGGCCGGCTCAGCTGTACGCGACGACGCATACACAATTACGATTGGAGTGGAGCCGACTTGCAATTGTACGGACTTCTCGTTGATGGAAGCAAAGAAGAGGTCAAAGTATTATCCGTGCAAGCATCTGTATTACATTTATCTGAAGAGGTTGAGGATGAATTTGACTATTGATGACTTTATTCATGCACCAGCGTTGAGCGTTAACGAGCTGCACAAACTCCTCCAAATTCCAGAAATCATTGATGGGGCAAATGGAATCCACAATATGGATATTTGCAATTGCATTTTGATGCATTAGACTTTGTTTTGCAGTGTAATGAAATGCACCCCAAAACTCATGGAATAAGATAGACAATATTAAAGTATGTCTTTTAAACATTATGGACTGCTGGATATCCGTTGTCGTCCAGTAGCAATTCAATGTCGAAACAGAATCAATACAAAGATGGCGGCAGGAAAAATTTGCAAATCTTCCAGAAAACTGAGTTCCAACAGTTGCAGTTGTGGGGGCAATTTCTGGAAAAATGGCGCCGAATTTCCCTATTTTGGGCCGAAAACTGGCTAAGTCCCAACATGTACGGGAATGATGTCTGGAAAAATGGCGCCGAATTTCTAGTTACATGGCCCAGAACTGCCCAACATCTGTGCAATCTCCGGCACCATGTACCGAAATTCGGCGCCACATTTCCAAATTTTGGGCTTACACTTCAATCATGTTGGGACCTATAGCCACGAAATTCGACACCATTTTTCGCCAGAGACACCTATTACTGTGAAATACGTCGCAGATTTCTCCGGTTGCGGAATCTATTACCGCAAAATTCGGCGCCATTTTTGCAGATGTCACTCGGAATTCGCATGAGCGGAAGACGAAATATCATGAGCACGGCTCTCAAAACTACAATTTCTACTTCAAACAATGAATATTATATTTTTTCTGACACATTCCATTAAAATAATATTTTTAATGTTTTTTATTTCCAGAATTTGTACTTCTGCTCATGAAAACCGATTGTCTTACTACTCCGCTCATGCCGCTCATGCTCATGAAATAGCTACCTCTTTGGTCTTTTAAGAGGGGGGGAATGGATGTGCATGCAACACCCGGTTCAACCAAGTCATATATGCAGTCGGTGAGCTAGTCAACTACTTATTTCAGCTTTCCATCCATTTGTAGATGGTTTAGGTTCCAAATTTACATTCTTTAGGGAGGCCCTGCTAGCTAGCAGAGCGCATCAAAGTGAGGTGGAGGCGGAAGAAACCCGTAAAAGGCAGCCATCACCCTCTTTATATTGTGTCTCAAGGCGGTGGTGGAGCCTTCTAGAAGGGGCCACCGCCTCATCCTCCTTATGGAAAGCTCTAGAACTAGAAGGAGGGCCCACCCTCCTACTTCTATGCTAGCTTCTACATAGCCTCCATTCCTTCTTTCTCGCTTTACTTGACACCTCACAAGCCAAATTACCCCTACCCACACCCCTTTCTGCGCCATCCCATTCGTCCGACCATCCATCTCTTATTTTTGGAACTTCAAAAGAATCCCTCGTCAATGAAATTGCTCTACATATTTAAGGGGATCCCATAGTTTTATGTGGGTTGATTTGCATTCATGGTCGTCTTGTTTTGGCTTGGGCTCTTTAGCCTCTGGCATAAGGAAACACAGGGGCTACTATTTCATGAGCATGAGCGTCATGCTCACTCATACTGTAACACACTTAGCTTTATTCGCGGAAATAGGGTGTCATTTCCACGGAATTAGGGTACAGAAATACACCTTTGTAATGTTTTTGTACCTTAAGAGCCACCTTGTAATGTATTTGTAGCTTAGGTCTCCACCTTCATAACTGTTGAATTGATGATGGACAGAGGTATTAAGTGGGTGCGGCCATTTTAAAGAAAATCTTGGTGTCTTGTTGATAGTACAAGCAATTCAGAAATGCAAATGGGGGTTGTGTTTATGACATGTCAGAAAACCTTCCAAACCTTAACCTACCAAACCCCTATAACTTATGAGCAGTGCGCCTGCATGCAGAATCCATGATGAGAAACCTAAACTGGAAGAAGGTGAAGCATATTTCCAGAGCAAGTTCAAATTAAAATTGCAAGTGAAAACTCTAAGTCCCAACAATTGCTAAGGCATATCGTGAACGGTAGACTTTGCGGCACCCATAACCGTGTAGTGTGAAAAGGTGGACGCGTTGCCGAAGCAAGCGTAACTTATGGTGTCGCTTGACCCCCATAGGGCTACTGCTTTCCAAGGAAGGTAGACACCGTAATGACTTCCAACAGGGTGGATTGAACCCACAACCACTCGTGAGAGGGTATTGTGCCCTTACCACTACATGTTGGTTGTCGTGTAGTGTGAACCAGCACCTGCACTGCCCGAAGATGAGGGTGAAGACCCTGTAGGGGAATCTACATCGCTGGTGGCATTTGCATCATGCTCACCACCAGCACTGCCAGAGCTATGCTCAAAATGTTCGTCTTCTCCATCAGGAACCCTCCACTGGACCTCTGATGAATCATCCTCACCATCACTCTCCGATGCTGATTCTAACACATAAGGTCTAAGCCTTTTGGCCCTTCTAGACATCTTTTCCTCTTTTTTCCTATCCTTATATGCAGCCAGAACACGTTGCACTTTACTAGGCTTAAGGTGTCATCTGATAGAGGTCCTTGCAAGCTTGTCTACGTAGGGTGGCAACTCATAATTCTTAACTGGGCTAGGGAAGAAATCCGGCTGAGCATAGAACGGCTTCATGACACCACTGAGACGAACGGAAGGGGGTTCCCGCTCAATCGAATAATCAGTCCTGCACACAACATGGAAGTATTATTACTTGAGTTAATTGAAAGAGGAGTCCAGGACTTCGGCTTTGTTCTGGGAAGGCATGCGCTGCAAGCCATCTAGAAGAGACTTCCAAACTACTGTATCCTCCTCAAATACGTGCCTGTGGGATTCTCGACCTGCCCACATGAAGGCCCCTGCAAAAGGAAACACGCACAATGTCCAGGAATGGCCAGGTATAAAGGCACAATTATCAACCCAGGGATACAGAAGTAGATTGGCAAACGAGAAAAAGGGGAACGACGAAAGTTGGGGGGGCAGCAAAGGTTCGGCACAGTTATGCACACATGCACACAAAATTGCTGCCCAAAGGGAAATAACTGTCAATGCCTGTGGAAAGCTAGAGTTCTTTTCTTTGCACCTTTTGCCTGCTCGGCCATCTTCTTCGCCATCGTCTCTTTGATCACTGCTACTGCTTTGCTGGACTTGGCAAGTGCTTTCTCCTGCGACTTAGAAGCCCTCCAGTTGGATTCGCCTTGATTCTGTCCAATGCTTCCGACTTCAGTTGGGTCTCCTCTGGTGGCAGTTGGGGGGCAGTTGCGTTCAGGGCAGGTCTATGTACCACGGGCAATTAACGAGATGCTATGCATGCCAGCCCTTGACAATCTCCTCGGAGTACATTGACGATTCTCCCCGTGGCGTCCGCCATGCCAAAAAAAATGGAGGCTCTCTTGGTATGGCTCCATTGGGAAGCAGCTCATACCGAATGTATCTGGACATGCAACAGGAAAGCACATCAGAAAGTGTCTACATATAACTACACAGTTATAAGCATTGCAAACATGAAATAGCATGCTGTCGATGGCAGCTCGCAGTGGGGGGAGAGACCCATGAAAGACCCCTCACAGACCCATGAAAGAGCCTCCCAAACGCAGCAAATAGCTGCGCCGTTATTGGCAGCCCAACACTAGCAAACATGGAAGGAATGGGTGAGACATAGCATGAAATGCAATAACTGCACCGTTATTGTCCGAATGCAGTGAAGTGATACTTACCATACAGGAACACACCGAAGATGGGAAATCACACTCAATCAGGGATGCAAGTCATAGAACGATGGTATAACTGTGCCTTTATATGCATGTTACCTGAATAAAACTCGCATGGCTGCCAATGTACCCCCCTCCTGCAATGTGCACATTTCTACGCGCCTTGGCCAGCTCCCTGAAGAAGATGGATGTGAATGCAATGCACCACTTTTGAACGTAATTAGAAAGCGAGGCAGCTTTGTCGTAATCAATGGACAGCTTAAATTGGTTCGTCTGCACCTCCAGTTGTTCCTGTGCGTTTTGCATAACCTGACACAATGCAAACAAATATTCAGATGATGGGAACTACGTAGAGATAACATTATACCGTACTGACCTAGCTTATTAGGCAATAATTAATTCAAATAATTCACATATCAAATAATATGTTTTTTTCAAAAGAAAATAACCTCAACAATAGTTTTTGAGGGAGGTCAAAAACAATTGTTGAGGTAATATCTATTTTCAAGACCATTATGGTTTTTTTAAAAGAAAATAACCTCAACAATAGTTTTTGAGGGAGGTCAAAAACAATTGTTGAGGTAACAATTGTTCCTATGCATTTTGCATAACGTGACACAATGCGTGGGGAAATCATGGATTGACCACATCAGTATGGCGCGTAGTTGGAAGGTCTGCTCAGCTCCTACGGGTTTCAACACATCGTGGGCTTTTACTCCAATCCAAAGTTGTTTAAGTTCTTCTATCAAAGGCTGAAGATATGATACCATGAACAAGACTAGTACCAAGACCAAGCACAAGGGCCAGGCCTACACACAACCTTCTTGATTTGCTCTCCAATTGAGCTTTGGTAATCTTATCCAATTGCATGTGATGGCAAAGCATGGCAGTAATGGGGGCACCATTTTGCTTCTCAAATTGAGGTCGTGAACAACTTCAATTTTAGAGGCTCTCCTTGAATCAAATACATGGAAAACCAGTACAAGGACCAAGAATTATGACCGCAGACAACCAAGTAGACAAAATAGAAGGACCAAGTTGACACAAAGGAGAAAAGTTCAACATTCCTTAATTTGCTAGAGTAATGTCATTCAATTGTGTGTGAACGCATGGAATGGCGCAAATAAGGGCTCTAAGATCAGGTATCCTGATGTTTAGTCTGTTCAGGAGTCAGCTTTGTCATGTTGCCTGAAACAAACATGTCCCCTCAGCTGTAGCCTTTTTTGATGGAATTGTAGCATAATTGTGCGGCTCCCACGGAATGAAGTACAAGGTAAACCAAGTACAAAAAAGGCTCCAAGAGAGCCTTCGAAAATGAGGACGTCAACAACCTCAATCTCAAAGGCTCGCACAGAAACATCGCAGGGATACGTTATTTCCAAACCTTGCATCTTCTCGAACATATAGACTGTTGGGCACAGATTGGGAGACAAAGCAATTTGGCTCCCATCAGCCCCTTGAATTGAGGTCATTGATGATCACAATCCCAGAGACTCATGAGTTGCCTCAGATGTTCCGTTTTTACCCTAGTTGAGGCACTGTTTTAGGAATAGTAGCTTCATTAGAATTTCCACAATTGCAGTCATCAACAACCGCAATTCCGGATGGCTCCCACCAGAAAAATAAAATAAAACAGTTAAAAATAAATAATGATAGCCTCTGAAAGACGACCGCAATTTGTGAAGCTCTAATAAAGCTAATGCTCCCAAAATGGTGCTGCAACCAGGGTCCTCAGCGAGAAGACCTTGTCCATGATCTAGCCATGACCAATAAGAAGCCAAGACGAAGACCATGGACAAGTCTAGTCGAAGGACTAAGCATAAGGACATGGACACAACTTTTTTAATTTGTTGTCTAATCAAGCTTCTGTAATATGTTTTAACTACACGTGATTGCAAAGCAAGACAAATCAGGGGCTCCAAATGAGCTTCTAAAACTGAGTTTGTCAACGGCTCTAAAATTGAGGTCATCGGGCTCTTACGGAACCAAGTACAATGACAACAAAAAATAAGGACCAAGTTGAAGGACACGCAGGTTCCGAACAACATTCCTTTATTGCACGTGATTGCAAGACAAAAAACCAATAGGGGCTCCAAGGGAGCCTTTAAAATTGATCATGTCATCAATGACCTCAATTGTAGAGGCTCACACGGACTACAAGGACATCCAAGCATAAGACCAAGTAGAATGACACAAATGACCAGAATAGCCTTTATTTATTTGTTGTCCAATTGAGCTATAATAATTATGTGATTGAAGTGCATGTGAATGCAAGGCAGGGCAAAGTGGGGGCTCCAAGAGAGCCTCTAAAATTGAGGTCGTCAACAACCTCAATCGCAGAGGTACTCTCGAAGCCATTGCATGGAGCTGATATATCCAAACCTTGTCTATTTTTGGACACAGATACACAGTTTGGCACAGACAAGGAGACAAACAATTTAGTTTTGCAACAGAGGAGCTCTTCTCTTGCACCGCGGGACGAGCTTCATGAGCATAACACTGAGACCTTGATTGCGAAAGAGCCACCTAGGCAACCTACTCCTCAGAGGGCGAAGAGGGATAGGAAGGGAAGAGATAACAAGAAGGGTAAGGATATCGTTCATCTTCTGGTAGAGCATATAGCACCAGATCATGGTAGGGCCAGAAGATGTTGCTGCAAGAGGCTTGTACAGTGAACATTTGTGTTTTGATCAATACGCCTAGTAGGAATGTGTGTTTTTCAAGCCCGACTCACGGTTGATGTGTTGTCCAGTTCTTTTCTCTTCTTCTCCATGGATGGTTCATAGCCTAGTTATCATTCCTGACGTGACGTGGCGCTGACACGTAGGCCGTCACGTCGAATCCGGACGTTTCCCCATGTAATTCTTTTTACATTTGACTTTTACGATTTACTTCTACCATTTCTAATGACATGGCAGTCACGGCGTAAAACAGACGTGGCCAATTATTAATATTTAATAATCCTCTTAAAAAATGCATCCGCCTATATTGGCGGTCGCTTATAATTTATTTATTTTTAAATCAAGCGACCGCCCATATTGGCGGTCGTTTGTAATTTAATATTTTCTTAAATTTATATTGGCGATCGTCGGTAATTTATTAATTTATAAATGAAGTGACTGCCCATATTGGCGGTCGCTTGTATTTTATTATATTTTAAAATAAGTGACCGCCTATATTGGCGGTCGGTTAAAGTTTATTATGTTTTAAATGAAACGACCGCCCAGATTGGCGATCGCTCGCACTTTATTATATTATATTTATTATATCTTTAATATATGGCGTAAAAATGCAGCGACCGCCATGTGGTGGTCGTTTTTTTTTTTTTATAATAAATTTAGCGACCGCCATTTAGCGGCGGTTGTTTATTTTTAGTTTGATTCTTAAATAAAGCGACCGCCGTTTGGTGGTCGTTTCTTTAATAAATTTTTTGTAAAATGCAGCGACCGCCATTTGGCGGCGGTCGCTTAATTTGATTTTGATTCTCAAATAAAGCGACCACCGTTTGGCGGTCGCTTACTTAATATATTTAAAGAAATGCAGCGACCACCATTTGGCGGCGGTCGCTTATTTATTTATTTATAAAATGCAGCGACATGGCGGTCGCTCTTCTTGTTTTTATAAATATAGCGATCGTCATGCGGCGGTCGCGTGTTTTTGTTTTTTTTGGAAATCCAGGGATCCGCCGTGTGCCGATCGTTTTAAAAAAAAAAATCATGAAGCGGCACCTCGCCAGCCACATGACGAGGCGCCACAGGTCAGGAAAACCGAAACAAATGGGATGGGGGGGGAGGTGGTTTTGAACCCTTGACCTCTCCCAGTGGGGTGCGCCTGGCGAGGTGCGACTGGCGTCGCACCGCGCTGACATGTGGCGAGGCACTAGTAGCCTGTTGCGCATTTTCAAGCATAATGTTATTTTGAGGGGGGGGCTGGTAAGCGCCTATATAAACCATTTTCCCCTCCTTTTTTGATCACTTTTGCCCCTCTCGTGGTGCGGTTTTTTCGGACTTCGTGCTTGGCACTGCCAACGAGAGGTGCAAAGGTGATTATTTGGGGGAGGAGAGGTTTTGACGGTTTTTTATTGGTCAGTCCCATACCCTTGTTCACGGTTCAATCATCGCGCTGTTTTTGGATCTCAAACGACCTGTTTTTTGCAGAAACTACGAAGACACCATCCACACGCATCCATTGCCGTTTTCTAGGGTTTTGTCCCTTGTAGTGGGCAAAAGTTTATACAATGTCGGGGGTTGTGAATTCAAGTTCTGGGGCGAGGTCGTCTGGGGGTCGGAGGAAGAGAAAACGTGCCCACGAGCGGGATAGCCAGGTCAACAAGCCAGACTACCCGGGACCGGATGCCTTGGATATGGTGAAAGAAGTGGTAGTGGATTATTCAAGGGTATGGACATGATGAGGCTGGAGAGTGCTTATGTCAGGCATGGATGGGAGGGGTTTCAGATTTTCCTGCAGAATATGGAGAGGAAAATGACGAACGCTTTGGCGGGGGTTAAGTGGACGACGGACAGGGACAACCCGAAGTTCAATCGGTGGATCCAAAGCAGGGCGAAAGATGCCACGTGGAATTTGAGGCAACTAATGAAGACATGAAAGGGTAGAACAACCGAGGGTCGGATGCCCTCCGCCGAAGCTGAGTTAATGCGGCGTGTCGAGTATTGGGCTTGCTCGGCAAGTCAGAATTCACATCGCCAGACTAGGGTTGTCCCTTGGAAGACGGGGTCATCGAGCGGGGGAGGCACAATTGGTATTTATTACTTAAATTGAAGTACGAAAGTGGTAGAGATTGGCCCTTACAAAGAATGAGGGTATGCTAAGGTCCGTCAGTGTAGGATTGTTGGCGATTCTAGAATACCGGAGCGTTGGGAGCTAGCAGGAAAAAAACCCAAGTCCAAAAACAGAAAAGGCGTTGAGACAACATAACGACGAGTGTTTGGCAGTGAAGTTCCAACATCCGGGTGTTATCTCATATTTTGTTGTGAATGCACGTAAGGCAGAGGGTTACACTCGCTGGTGGAATGGGGGGACGATACGCGACATGATGAACCTTGACAGAAAATGGGGCAACGATTCGGACAACAGGGTGATTTTGGAACAAAAGGGAACGGAAGCAGATTCCAGGAATGCGATCGCTTGCTTCGTTTCCGGAAAGTGCACAGTAAACTTGCATGGGCACTAGTGTGCATCACGGATGTTGTCCACAAAAACGGTGTCATGCACAACGACTTGTCCCCCGATAAGATCTTGTTGCATTTTCCAGATGGCACCGAGGAGATCAAGATTGGGGTATATGATTAGGGCTTAGCCACCCCATTGGGCATACGCAAAGCCTCGTCGTACCAGTTTGAAAACCAAGACAAGCTGGACCGGAAACTCGCGAAAAGATGGTGGGTGGAAAAAGATATTGCATCGATTTTTAATGCGAATGCCCCCCCCCCCCCCCCGACATGACGGCGGAGGCCTTTGCCATTGGGAAAATAGCGATACGACTAAATAGCGGCGCTCATTATGATCAAAGTATGTTCAAGGACCAATTTACGGGAGGTTGTTGGCATTCAATGCTACAAAGGTTGTACGACAACAACAAAAATGAGAGAGTCACATCAGCCCATGTAGTACTCCGGTTCATGGGAAGCCATTCAATTGGTTTGAGCCGAAAGACGTATATAGGACGGAGTAGACCATAGTCTCGTAGATATGAGATTTGTGGCGGTACAATGGTTCTTTTCTGAAGACATAACTCAATTTTGATCGTGCATGTAATAAATAAAGTCTCATTGTAAATACTACATTGCATATGCTCGACCTTGGCACATATCATCGCAACATAAATGGTTTGTGTATTGTCACATTGTTTATATTTGTAATGTTCCAACGTTTCCGCTAGGGTTATGAGAAAACGATGTATTAGTTTCGTAGGAGTTAAACAACAAACGTCCCACATCTCAGTCGGATGTGCGACACTACCATGAAAGGCATGGATCGGAAAGTAATAGGTGCACATGCGACCTCCGAAGTCCAAATGTTTGATACTAGGTCCAACGGATGGTCTACTTGAACGTCCGGAGGTCGCATGTACACCTATATGGAACGTTTGTTGTCTAAGTCCTACAGAACCAATATATCATTTTCTCAGTACCCTGTCAGAAACATTGAAACATTCGAACATACAAACAATGACACAATACACGGCCAGTTTTGTTGAAATGACATCTGTGAGGTTCGAGCGTATGCAATTTATTATTTACAACAGAACTTTATTTACTCAGGGGACCGGTACTGCTGCTGGAGCGCAACTGATGGTGCGAGTTCTTTATTGATTGGAGCTGTCACAACCAATGTCAACAATCATATTTACGGTAAGGTGTTTGATGTTATTGTTGTTCCTCTAGCTGAATTTTGTAGTACTTTTTTTGCTACTCCCATGCCAACAACATCAGGTCCCCTGAGACTATCATGTTCAAACGAACGTATCAGCCACCCCGGCCAGCTTGCAGCCACGACCCACCATAAATTGAATGAATTGGAGATTTGGTGCTCAGTTCTTGGTTTCATGTCCGTGATGACTGATACGGAATTCGGAATATGGCAGTCCCAGTGGACCTGATGTTGTTGGCATGGGAGTAGCAAAACGATTCCTAAAGAAATCAGCTACATGAACATCGGCAGTATGAAACACCTTGCAGTACATATGATTATTGATATTGTTTGCACGGATTATTTGTGTTTGTGCCTTCAAGCGGCGAACATTTCCGCCATAGTGCGGAAGAGGTGCATTGGCCACATTAAACGGTTGATGTGATATCATTTCACAAATGTATCACATCGCATTTGTGAAAATGTATCACATGAACCGTTTCATGTGGCCTACGGGAGTCTTCAACTGATACGAGATTGGTGTGGTCTACGGGGAGGCATGATTGGCAGACGATGTCGCGTTACCTTCAGCCTCCCACCAACAAACATGACATCATTTCATAAGCGCTTCAAGTGACGAACGAAATGGTTCATCTGACATCATCCAAATGTTGAACATGTTGAGGTCTTCTGTAATGTGCTCTGCTTCGTAATGCGGTGCTTCTCCAGTTTTTTTTTTCCCAATTTGATGACATTCTCGATCTGGAAGACATCCACACGTGTATAGAAATCCTTTAAAAAATAAAAAAACCATCAAAATGAGAAGTTGCGGTCTGGGAATGAGGCTTCCAATTTTGATGGTTATTTGGTTTTTTTAGGATTTCTACACACATGTGGATCTCTTCCAGATCGAGAATAGCACCAGAAAGAGGATATGGAGAAGCACCGCATTACGAAGCAGGAGACACTACAAAAAGAGCTTCAAAAGGCAGGGCACCCATGAAGGTGCTTGATCAATAGGCGATCGAATGATTCACCTCCCTCTCGAATGGTTGACGATCCAAATGGTTTTTGTTTGCTTCAACTTTGCCACTACGTTCAACATACCATCCAACAGGTTCCGATACATCAATGTGGCCTAGGGAGAAACATGGTTGGGAGACAATGACGTCACGTTAACTTCCACCAACAAACATGTGATCATTTCATAAGCGCTTGAAGTGACGATGGGCAAGGTTCTTCATCCAAATGTTCAACATGCTGAGGTCTTATGTAATGTCTCTTGCTTCGTAATGAGATGTTTCTCCAACTCTTATTTTTCCAATGTTGATATTTTCCATCTGGAACATATCTACACATGCATATATAAATACTTAAAAAACCAAATGACCATCAAAACTGGAAGCTGGGGATGAGGCTTATAAAAGTGGAGATGGTCATTTGCTTATTTAAAGATTTCTGCACACATGTGTGGATCTGTTCCAGGTGGAGAACATCAACATATTGGATAAAATGGAGAAGCACCGCATTACGAAGCATGAGACATTACAAAAAGAGCTTCAAAATGCATACCATGTAACAGGTCCCGGTCTAATATGAGACGAAACGAAATTCATTCAATGGGTGATTGAATGGTTGCACATCCAAATGATTTTCGTTTGTTTTCAATCTTTGCCACTATATTCAACATACCATGTATCAGGTCCCGGACTAATATGAGATCAATTGAAATTCATTCGATGGCTCAACGGATGGTTGTCTATCAAAATGATTTTCGTTCGGTTTGAGACTTCGCCAGTATGTTCAATGTACCATCTAAGAGGTCGCAGAATAATATGAGATGAAACGAAATTTGGTCAATGGGGCAACGGATGGTTGCCCATCCAAATGATTTTCGTTCGCTTCGAGACTTGGCCAGCATGTTGAATGTACCATCTGACAGGCCCCAAAGTAATATGAGATCAATCAAAATTCGTTCGATGAGCCAATGAGGCGTTCACCTGTCATCCACTTTTTGTTCATTGCGAAAAAGAAATCCTGCAATGCGTGCACGGCTATTGCACCCATTGAACGGATGTGGTTGAAGCCCATCTTTTGCCCGCATGTGCTTGAACATGTGTGCGACACATGTGCAGAGACACAACAAAAGAACAAATCATTTGCCTCTCCATCGACGTGCTCACCCCTCAAGCCATTCGAGAATTTAATTGAATTTAAATGAATTTTAAGCCAATAATTAGGTTTACACTGCCGGATTTCTGCCACGTATCGATTTTTTTTTTGGCTCATTTTTGTTCTGCGGCTTCAAGCATCCCACCGCTACTCCCCCGCCAAAATTTGGACCAATAAAAAGTCCAAAAAAAAAAGTGTTATCTTCGCTCACTATTGCATAACACTCTATAAAGAGTGCATGAAGTAGAACACAAATCAAGTTTGGAGTGCAAAACAGGGAATGTGCCAAATTTGTATGAGCAGACCCCCCTCATACATCTGCTGAATGACATGTTCTTATAACCCCCTCCTCCTCAACTGACTTCACCCCTTCCCACAACATTTGCCATGAATTGGCAAAAGCTCACATCCCACATCCCACATCCCACAGACTGGGCACATTCTCAGATACTAAAGTTCTATTGTCACCATTGCCATTTTCCAGCACCCCCGGGACTCCTTATCCTCTTCTTAATCTCCTGGTCTACCTATATAATGGATTTCATCTTGGACTGTCGATCACGGAGCAGTCTCCCCACTATAAGCTTCCACGGCCTCAACGTAAAGTCAGCAAAATTGGGCACGACTTTGCCAAACTGGGCGCGAGTTTGTCAAGCTGGGCATGAGTCCCACTCCTTGACATGATTTACCGACACATGTATAGCCTGTCATGGTGGGATTATATTCTCGTGGTGGTATCACTTCACAAAATTTACCTCTTTGCTTTAGGGTGCTGGTTTCATGCCAGTCGAACATGCCCCAATAGAGTGAAGTGTGCTGAATTTTTGGAACAACACTGTTGTGTGGAGGTGGCAGCTAAGTCTATCCCATAATAAAGTAGCCAGTATGTATCTATGTAGTTTCTGCGCGTATTGCTTGGAAGTCATCACCTCAGTCCATCAGGTGTTCAGTAATCACAATCAGGTAAGTCAGCCTCCCCAGTACCAAATGTCAATGCATGCTCTATGTGGGCATTCCCATTATACCATCGGAAGGTCATGTTGGTCTCAGCCCATGTTTTACTTCCTTGCAATGTAAGGAACTAGATGAGAGCCTATCTTACACAAATGTCAGTCTGGCTCCTTCAGACAGCAAGAGTCAATGCCTTTCCCAATTACAGCTAAAATGTTCAAGCATAGAGCTAGAAACATGGTGCAGTCAGCTCCCTAAGCAAGACAGGAATGAGGCCGATACTTCGACGCACAACATTCAGCTTGAGTCCCCCTCCTCCTCCCCATCTCCCTCTTCCTCTTCCTCTTCGCCCTGCAAACTTCTAGTGTCCATGCGCACTTTCATGTCTGCAGAACAACGAATATATCAATATAGATTTGTAGAGGACATAAAACATTTGGTATGGTAATCCATTACATTCAAGATGCTTAGAGATGGGTACTGGACCCACACTTCTCGCATTTTAGGTAGCGCTCAGTTGCGTGCTTGCATCTCGCTGCCCTCCTTGCATCTTCGAGCCTCCATTTGTCCATCTCAAAGTTAACATACTGGCTGATGAACTCCGTCCTTGACTTTCCAACCCTCTCTAGACTACAGCACACACTGCCAGCCCCACAAGTCATTGTAATGAATTAACATGCAACAGAAAAAATGCCAACTCACTGTTTCCATACCCACTTACAAAATTACCTCCGTTTGCATGTTTTGTGCTCATGGTACAAGAATAGCGAGCCTGCCACCTCTCCTCGTAGCTTTCGGCGGAGCACCTTCCAGTAGTCATTGCCATCTCGAAACACTTTCTTTAACCGTGCCAATTCGGAAATGTGACCTTTGTCTGGTTTGCATTTTGCGAGTTTCTGTCTTACCACATTGCCACTTGCAATGCCACCAACAACGTCTTCCACTGCCCTTAATGTCAAATCTCCTTCACCCAAATTCTTAATACGAAAATGCTGAAACATGTCATCTTCAAACAATTTGGCTAACAATGGTGCCCGTTTTGCCTTCTCTTTTTTCTCCATTGTTGAGCTACCGCGCAAATCTTCCCACAATGCATTTTCCCTCGCTGTGAATCTAGCCCGAGCCTTTGCATCATACAACCTCTTCCTCTTTTTGGGATCTCCATAAAGTCTCATGTTCCGCTCTTTGTAATTTTGCTCACTCTTCTTTTGTAGGGTAGGCCGACTGGGCTTACCTGGAGGGAGGCAAGGACCTCCACACTTCACTACCAAGTGACATTGGAAGTTGTGCTTGTCCTTCCAACCCATGCTTGGTCCATTGTTGCAAAGTAGGCAAAACCATGCTCCCGTGTCGTTTCGTCTGAAGTGCACCCCTTCCTGCGCAAATTGTGGACCTGAACAACAAAATGTGCTCAAAAGATGTTGTTTGCTATGGGCTTGGGGCCATTGACCCCGTGCCCAGTTTGAAAAGTCCGGAACGTGCAGTGGGCCATAACCTGCCTTTGCCAAAGGGCTGATGCCGGTAGTAAGAGCTGGCTTGGAATAAACAATGAATCCGGACATTCTAGATATCCTCTACGAATCCCGCATCACAGCCATGTTCATGTAAAAACACTGATGTGATACCGTATAGGAGGTCAAAGAACACCCAGAGCCTGGACATTGGGACCGCGGCACGAAGCAGCCAAACCTCCTCGAAGGTAAATATTGCTTCGCTTCTAACCCGTGGGGGCCACACGAGTGCCACGACCCACCTCTTGGTGGCGAACAGCCACTACCTGCAAGGCATTTCTTGGACCCGAGGCTTTCGACGCTGCCGCCTTCGCTCTTTTCAACCTAGCCATTGCTAGCGGCAAGAGCTTCGGGAGCAACCTGAAAATAATAGCAAACAAACAAAAACTATCACCCAAACACACTACAATACAGCCCTGTACATGCAAATCATCATGGTGGAGGAAGATTTTTTCCTGGCATTGGACAATGACTTACAAAATGATAACTGAGTTCACGTTGCTGTCACAAATTGGGCATTTGCAATCCCCCTGTGCTCCCTGCTTCCATTTGGTGAATGTGGTAACGGTTGACATAAATCTGTTTGCAACCCACTGCCACATGAAGTCACCCCCTCCCCCCCAACCTGCCCCCACTGTGCATTTACTAAACTAAGGCTCTGGCCTCTAAAGGTGTGTGTATCTCTTTGTAGTCAATGAACTCATGCAGGTTCTACTCCGTCTTCGACCTAGGGTTTCTGGCAAAGATAATGTAGTGGGTTTCAAAGGTTCCGACAATGTCAACTGTTGAAGTCACGAGTGCACCCTTTGTAGTCCTGATCTAACGGTTGGAAGGCTTGTTCAGACGGTGAAGGGCCAGCGAATATCTGTTCTCATTATGAGCATTGTCTAACCGTGGACATGATATCCACCAACTTCCGGGATACATGGTGTTGTGACATTTTGCAATTTCAATCTTGATTATCCAAGGGGTTCCCTTCATGTGGGAAAGGAGGGCACCTTTAGGAGCTTCTCCATTGTTTCCAGTCAGCGATTTGACTCACTCGAGTTGGACCCTACAAACTGTTGGGCCCTATTCCTCCGCAAAAAGAGCTGGGCCCGAATGGCACCCTCACAATTCTAGTTCCTGCGTCCCTTTCGACTTCTTTTGCACGTATCATTTGTTCCAGTTTAATTTCTTCTCAGACCTTACAAGCTGATTCATATCCTTGCGGATGTGGTAGTACAGAGGGGCAGGTAGATAGCAGCAGGAGGGGTAGAGGGTGGGTAAGCACAATTCTCACCTGTATGGTGCGCGGACATCTTCTGTTGGGACAGAGTGACGAGCACCTCAGCTGCCAAGCTCGGAACGGAGTGCACCTCGCGAATTTGACGATGGATAGCGGGCGGCCCGAAATGAAGGCAAGTATGTCTTCGCACAATCACACACCCCCCCCCCCCACCCAAGATTGTGAGGCTATTTGGGGGATGCTGATGACATTGAGATCAATTGCATACACTTGAAAAACTACGAAGAAAGCCCATTCGGCAGGCTTCGACTTTGATATTTCTAGGATTTCCTCTCGTTTCTCCACTCGGAGCTTCTGACTCTGCTCCTTCTCTGCATCCTTCTTCTTTGCCTCTTCTACCTTTCTTCTCTCTCAAGCTTCTTCTTCCTTATGCCGTAGTCTCTTTTTTCTTCGTCTAGCCTTCACATTCCACCGAGGTTAACTTTTCGTCACTCCATTTGATGTGCTTCTGGGTATTTGGCTCCGCTTTTGTTTGAAAAACTCTTAAAGGGCCTTTTCCCCTGTGTACAAATGTTCTTACCATAAACCGGGCGACCGGCTAGGCCGTGCTCGACACAGAGGCCGCCTGCAAACACCTAGAACGGGGCGACCGCTGAAACCTGCTCACTTACCTGCCGGGCGGACATTTTGCAGGTCGCGGCTTCACGCTAAATAAGGGGGGACCGCCAAAGCGTTCGCCCCTCTCAAGCATTTAACTGGGCGACCGCATGAGCTGTGTAATTCGGAGTAATTGACTACAATCATGTTAAGGTGCACAGTTGTAGTTAGACCTCTTATGTCATTCAAAAAACATCCGCGGGAATAGGGTGTTCTTCTGTTGTAAGGCTACACGGTTATAGGTCTTCCGGTATTCAATATGTGATCCGCGGGAATAGGGGGTTTTTTCATCCGTGAGCCTATGCTCCCCAATGCAAACTCACACATCTAGGCTCACGGAATAGCATTCCTGCTGAAAAATGTGTTGCCCTTCTAATTGTCTCTCCTTGGATCAACAACCTTCCATGAGGAAGCGGCCCACAAGAGGAAAAAATGAAGGTATTTTGACAAGGCCACCGAAATTTCGTTGGTCTTGTGAAGGGACGTGTTTTTTGCGCCCCATGAAGCGGACAATTAGGTGGGGGCGCTCCCTTAGAGAGTATTCTTTTTAGACCAATGGGATTGCTTTAACCCTTCCTACGCTACTTGTTTCAGGTTGCGCTGTTTGAATGAACCATCCCAACTTTTGCAGATGAAGTTTTTCTACATTCATTCCTTTTGAGCATTTATAGTGCATGAGATGGCCCACCTGCTCCAATTTATTGCATGCCATTTGGAGCAGGCATGCGACCTCCAGATTTTTCTCAAGGGACATGGGTCAGAAAATTATTGGGTGGAGGGGAGTTGACTTGAAACGTGGGCCCCCCCTCATTGGGCCATTGAAGCACATTAGGCCAGGGAGGGATGCCAAAACTGTTTGATGCTACTCGACCTATTTGAAATTCGGTTTTCACCGATAGATCCTATTGAAAATTTTCCTAGTGCTTATGCGTATTGTAAGACAACCCTTCACCGGAGGGATTTGTGTAAGTATGGTTTTTGGGACGACATGTTTTGGAGGAAAGCTTCAGGCTTGAGGGGTGAATATGTCAACCCTCACCAAAACACATACAAAGCAGCCTATGCAGTAAAATGTTGCTTTGATATGAAATTTGACATGCACTTTGCATTTGTACTATATATTATGTAGATTTGGGGTAGCCCTTTTGGAAAATTCAAAAAGCCCCTTAACATGCTTGGTCAAAGCAAATAAAAGATTTTTTCAAACCCAAAAAAAAGAAAATGTCTAAATATATATATATATAATCTCTCAAACTCAATAGTGAAAATTCCTAAAATTTGGGGAGATGGTGTAGAGGCCAGGTAGGTATGTATGTGTATGGTCAAATTTTGTGGATGAATGCTGGTAGGTTAGCCTCCCGTTAGTTCCAAGGGGTAGTAGTTTTTGGGAGTGAAAAAATTCACCTTGTAGGAAGTTAAGGGTTAAACATGGGTGTGGTTGATGAGGGGGCAATTGGGAGTGGAACCGTGCACTAAAAGCCACTTTACATGCTCGCCCGTTGCCCGTGATTATGACGACATGCCCAATATTTGTTTCTATCTTCCCCCTCCCTATGTTTAAAAATGCACTACCTACCCGTGACCGTGCACCCTTTACCCATTGACGAGCGCCAAGGCTTGCAAACATTCGCAAAATGCAAAGTCTTGCGGATCACGGTGCCGTGAGATCAGAATATTGTCTACTCACGGTCAACATTGATAGCAAACCTCCACATTCCAGTCATCTCTAGCCCTAAACGAAGAATTAAACATTGAAAGAATTGGACATTGTTTCCCTCTCAAAGTTGGTTAATTGAATGAGGGTCACATTCATATGATTTCCCATGGACGTAATAAATTAATATTACATCTTCCTTTTTTTCTTTATTTTTGAATCATGTATGTATCTTGAAATTGAGTGGTCAAGGATATAACATGTAATTGTAGCAATACATGCAATTTATGTGATCAACTCCTCAAACATAAATCAATTATTCAATTTCTGTAATGTGTTGAAATTGCCGTCTTGCCTTTTTCCACTGTCTTTGAATAAAATAAATAAATGAAAAAAATCACATATGCATGTTGAAGTTGGATGGTTAAGGATATCACATGTAATTCATGTGATAAGGGCTCCACGACACACAAGCCAGTTGTAGCTGGTGATCTCCACGCTTCGAAGGGTTCCCACATTGCAAGGCCCGTTGGCTTAGAAGCGTGGTCGAAAAGCAAGTGTGACCCGTGACAATGGTGACGTCATTCAACGGCCGCGGGTGAGCATGTAAAGTGTCTCTAATAAGTCCTTCCACCAGGTCACCACAACTTGCGGAGCCCCATCAAAAAACCTTTTAAAGTCGTAGCAAATTTTAAATGTACCAATAAATGCAATTGATCAAGCTCATTAAAATCATATGATCAACCTTGTCGATTATGGCTTCTGGTGGTCGGTTGCTCCTGGATCTCTAGTGCAGTGACGTCTGTTCCAGATCATGGGGTGGTAATTTTCTGCCGCTAAATGGCTCTGCCCTTTCTTAGCCTCAGTTCTGTTGTTTCTGTCCAGGGTTCGTCCGGCCCACTTTCCTTGCAATATGTGTTGGAATAAGCAGCTCCATATTCAACGAATCTACAACTTGACTAAACAAAGATAGACAGATTAAAATTAACTCTAAGTTTGGAGATGCTTTTAAAGGAAAAAGTAAGTCCATTGTGGGACTACTTTGTATATAGAAAAAGTAGGTGTAAAAAAGCAAGTCTTTTATAAATTGCTTTTTAGCCTAGCTAGAACTATATAAGAAGCTCGGGGTTGAACCACAAAGTTGTTGTTTTATGACATACTCTAGCTTGTGGTGGTTCTAAGGTTGGGTGGTGAGCTTCTATTCACAAGCAATTTTACAGGTCCCAGGCTTATTTTTCTACATGGTATCAGAGCTTTTGGTTTGGCTTTGTGAGGTGTTCTTGTAGGAACATCGGTTTGGCTATGTACAGGCTATGTATTGGTGTTCTTGCAGGGAACATCCATTTTGGCTGTGTACTGGTGTTCTTGCAGGGAACATCCATTTGGCTGTGTACTGGTGTTCTTGGAGGGAACATCCATTTGGTTGTGTACTGGTGTTCTTGCAGGGAACATCCATTTTTGCAGTGTACGTGGTGTTCTTGCAGGGAACATCCATTTGGCTGTGTACTGGTGTTCTTGCAGGGAACATCCATTTTGGTTGTGTACGTGGTGTTCTTGCAGGGAACATCCATTTGGCTGTGTACGTGGTGTTCTTGCAGGGAACATCCATTTTGGCTGTGTACGTGGGGTTCTTGCAGGAGGGAACATCCATTTGGCTGTGTAGGTGGTGTTCTTGCAGGGAACATCGGTCCGTCTTGTAGAGTGTGTGTGTTTTTTGTGTGTAAGATCTTGTGCTGGACTATACAGATCTCCATCAAGATCTCCAACACGATAAACACAAACAACACTTGAGATGAGTTATAGTGGTTGATTGATATTGTGTACGGAACAATTTTTTATCGTTTTGTGTGCTTTGAGTTTATAGTCAGGGTATACAAAGAGATATGATTCCTTCTATGAGTTCTCGATTTATCGAGAAACTGACAGGTTTGGAAAACTGTCAGACATGGATGAGGGTTGTTCTTAACGAGATAAACTTGTGGGATATCGTATCTAGAAGTGAGAAACCACCATCGCGGTGGCGGTCAAAGGACGTACATGAAATAGAGGGAGTGTTATTTTTGTTCAAGAAGGAATTGGTGCAATTTTTGCACAAGGTAAACTCGAAGAAAGACTATATGTATTTTCTGGAAATGTACGGTAGCCTTCTAATGTTTATGTAGCAGAATCCAGTTGGAGCAAAGCTGATCTAAGACATCAACGGCTTGGTCATATTGGAGTGCAAAATTTGCAGCTGATGGCCAATTCTAAATTTGTGAACAATTTGGATATCACACGAGATGTCAGTTGACATTTTGTGCAGGATATGTTTACGGAAAACACCATCGTAAACATTTTCCAACTACAGGAGGTAATCGTGCCATTGCCTTGCTCGCGTTGGTTCAAACTTCATTATGATATATGTGGACCAATGCAAACACCTTCCATTGGAGGAGGCAAATACTTCGGTACTTTTATTGATGATTTCTCAAGAAAGACTTTTATCTACATTTTGAAACAGAAATCTGACATCTTTGAAAAGTTCAAGTTATTCAAAGCTTTTGCAGAGAATTACCAGACTGGTAAACTATTAAAGACCTTGAGAAGTGATAATGGGGGAGAATATATCATTAATTATGTACCTACAAAGGCTGTAAAAAGTATGACTCCGGAAACCTTCTGTTGGACATTTTCGCATATTTGGTTGTGAAGCTTATCCTCATATACCTGGGGAATTACGATCAAAACTTGATGCAAAGGCAAGGAAATGCATTTTTGTGGGATATAGCGAAGTGACTAAGGTTATCGACTTTATGATCCCATCAAACGATATGTTTTCAATAGTCGAGATGTTATCTTCAATGAAACTCAAGGAACTCTTGAAAACGAGTCAAATTCAGATATTTGAAGGTGAGTTATCACATCTCAATGGTCAAGATGATGAGTATGGAGAGGTTGAAGCACCCGGACCATCTCGAAGTTCAACCAGAGTATGGAATCCTTCTATTAAGTTTTTAGAATCAATCAACATGGCTTCAGCTTTCATAACAAATGTTGATGAACCTCAAAGCATTAAAGAAGCTTTGAATGGCATAGATTCAGTAAAGTGGAGGGAAGCACTCAATTCGGAATATGAATCTATAATGGCCAACAACACTTAGGAACTTGTTCCACTACCATTAGGACGAAAGAAATGAGATTTATATGGATCAACCTGAGGGATTCAAAATCAAAGGTAAAGAGAATTATGTATGTAAACTGATCAAATCTATTTATGGACTAAAGCAATCACCTCGAGCATGGTAACAAAAGATTGATCACTATTTTGGTTCCACGGGTTTTGTAAGAAGCACTGCAGATCATAACATATACGTCAAGCGAAAGGGTAAATATCTCACTGATCATTATCCTTTATGTTGATGATCTCATTCTTGCTTGCAATGATTTGAATTTCTTGTTGGAAACATAAGGACATCTCTCAAAGCAGTATGCTATGAAGGATTTTGGTAAAATTCATTATTGTCTTGGGATATAAATTTTCCGAGATAGACGCAATCATACAATCCACCTCAGTCAATGCAAATGTATTGAAGAGATTTGGGATGACAGATTGTAAACTTGTTTGTACACTATGGTACAGAACAGAAGACTCTCCAAAGCTATGAGCCCATAGACTCTTGAGGGTTGGGAAAAGATGAGATCTATACCGTATCAGAGTGCTGTGGGGTGCCTCATGTACGCAATGGTTGGTACACGGCTTGATATTGCCATTGTTGTTGGAGCAGTATGCCAGTTCATGGCCAATCCTGGTTTAGAGCACTAGATTGAGGTGAAACGGATATTCCGTTACCTGAAGGGAACCCTTGAAGGGAACCCTTGATCACAGTCTCCGCTTCAGAGGGAGCTCGAGTTTGGGGTTGTATAACCTAACTCAGTCTCAAAAGGATCGTGAGGATCTAACTTTGGTTGGTTTCAGCGATGCTGACTATGCAGGATGTATTGATACACACCGGTCTATAACCGGGTATACATTCATTTTGGCCAATGGTTCCATTAGTTGGAACAGTTAGAAACAACCAACTATTGCATTATCAACAACTGAGGCTGAGTATATGGCTGCAACACAAGCAGCAAAAGAGGCAATTTGGCTTCGGAAGTTATTGAAGGAAATTGGCTATTCACAGAGGTCCAACAACTCTTCAAGAGGACAATCAGAGTTGTATTTCACTTGTGAAAAATCCAACTTATCATGCGCGTACAAATCATATTGATGTGTGGCATCATTTTGTTCGTGATAAGGTTGAGGATGGCGAAATCAAGTTAATATTTTGCAGTAGTGAAAATATGGTCGCCGATGAGCTCACCAAAGGACTTCCTCGTGATAAGCACGATCGCTTCAAAACTATGCTGGGAATAGTTAAGGTTGAGATTGCTTGATTATCTCGCTGAGAGGGAGTGTTGGAATAAAAAGCTCCATATTCAACGAATCTACAACTTGACTAAACAAAGATAGACACATTAAAAGGAACTCTAAGTTTGGAGATGCTTTTAAAGGAAAAAGTAAGTCCATTGTGGGACTACTTTGTATATAAAAAAAGTAGGTGTAAAAGTGCAAGTCTTTTATAGATTGCTTTTTACCCTAGCTAGAACTATATGAGAAGCTCGGGGGTGAACCACAAAGTTGTTGTTTTATGACACACTCTAACTTGTGGTGGTTCTAAGGTCGGGTGGTGAGCTTTTATTCACAAGCAATTTTACAGGTCCCAGGCTTATTTTTCTACAATATGTGAGTCCAATTGAAGTTCTAAGGCCAAACCCCTTTCCTCCAGGAAAACAAAACAAAAAACAAGAATTGTTGAAGGTGATACTATTTGTATATCTTTGAAAAGTTTGAGTAAATCTACTCTTAAAAGGCACAAGTGTTCACTGGTTAGCAGAGAGGCAACTGGTGGTTGGGGGTGGTATTGGGGGAACAAATTTTCCCCAAATGCAAAAGGCTGGTTGTTTACGATGAAGGAGGACAAAAGAATCTATTGTTTTTGTAAACCTGGGGTCAACCTCAATTAAGGAGCGGCCCTGTGGCAAAAGTGAGCTCTAGGTCCTCCTCTCTTTAAAATAAGGCATGCAAGAGAATACTCCCCAGGATATTCGACAAAACCCGGTAAAACCTAGGATGGACAGAAAGGAGGTACAGGTAGCAGAAAGGAGAAAGCACGCCTTCGAGACATCTGCTTTGAAGGTGTCGTAAATATATCTAAGAGCAATTAAAGACTTCATAGTCCATGAATCAAGAGACAGAGTACACAGTCCCATTAATCTTTGTGTTATAACAACTCGAGATCATTTCAGGATACAATGGGTACCCCCGGAAGTTTTCTTATGATATAGTACAGCCCTACCTGATAAGAGCAGGGTTAACAGCTCCTCGTCTCCCTCCCTCTCCCCCTATACTTTGATTTCAGTTAGTGGACACCACATCAGACTCAGACTCCATGTGCGAAATCTTGCTACGCACAGGTTCAAAGACAGGTGGACACCTATTGGATTTTCCATTAGACTTGAAGTTATCATGTGTCATGGAGTTTCCATTCGTCAGAGATGCCCCATGGGAGATGCCGGTGCTCGAGGCTGGTGCGTAGTTAGAGGGTCTCCTTTCTGGTAGAAGGTTTTGCACAATGGTGGGCGATGAGTTTCCATTGCCCATGCCAACACCATCAAATAGCTGCTGTCTCAAGATGTTATGCAGCTGGCCAAAGAGCTGCTTCTTGATGGAGTCAAATGCAAGCTCGAGCCGCTCAAGCTGAGAACAACATGTATCAAGTTATGCCAAGAACCACTGTATAAGTTTGTACAGATTTGCCTCTCTCTCTCAAGACACCTACAACAACAAAAGGGAGGGGAGAGGAGTTTAGGATCCGCATCGAGGATGTCATGGAAGGACAAAACGTTACCTCGTCTGTAGCATTTGGATTGTACATGAAGAGCCCATAGTAGAGTTCAAAGCTATCACCTTCAGTGTTCTCCACCTGTCACGGGCCAGATTTTTGAGCTACATGCCATAAGCAGATACTTTGTTGGGCTCTGCTGTAAGATTGAGATTACACATTCAGTATCAAGGCACTGCATCAGGCATTTTGAGAGACCTCTCATCGATCCTGTGGGATATAGCTATTGCATGTCTATGTTTGTCTGCTACATATATGCATCCTCGCTTCCATTCTGACAAGGCCTCAAGACATTCAGATACTTGTTTCTTTGCCCTTCAAAATGCAGGGTGACAGAAGATGCATGCAACTTCACACAAGTACTTTCACAGGAAAGTATGGAATGGAGATGATATCAGCGTGATCATCTTCCTTTAATGTATACACAAGATTTTGACCTATGTTTTCCAATATATACATGACTTGAGCCCTGGACTGCAAGAACCCCAGAGTAGACATGGAGAGGAAAAGCATCTTACATGGCTATGGCTGGAATGTCACAGCATGCTAATTTCAATGGATAACACTCTCCCCCATCCCCTCTCCCACCGGTCTATGGTCACAAGGCTACAGCAAGCAAACTCTGCCGAGTACATCCTCTGATTGCATGAAAATTGAGAGTTAGACCGTACCAGCCGCAGCAGTGTCTCATAACCCTTGGTGTTAATTGGAGTAGATTCAAGCTTCAACTTGCCCAGCACCCTTCCCAAGTGCACCAAGACAATGAATGCAAATCTAAGTTACTTGCTTTAAACTGTCAAACACATCCACCCATCCTTTGTGGCAAAAGATTTTTCAGAAAGCTTCTATGACAAAGTTTTTTTTGGGTGAACTGGACACTGGATAGACTGTGAAAAACCTTTACAACTCAGACATGGAATTGATCAAAACTCAGCTTTTCCTGCTCTCTCTCTCTCTCTCTACCCACCAGAGAGAGACAGAACTTGTTTCCAGTCTGTGACATGGGGGAGGACATCATGGATGACCTCAAGGGTCTACCCATTCTCGGCACTAGACTGAAATTTAAACTCAGGGCGGGAAGCCTACCTTTGAACAGCAAACAGAAGCAGAGAGGAAATGCAGTTGCCCGTTGTCTGGGTAACCTGACGACAATATTCATTTTCTGATTCATTGTCCGGGGTTCTCTCACCAGAGAGATGCTCTCTTCCAATCTATCAAGGGAATTGTGCCTGTACCTCTGTTTAGGTGTAGGCCTCAAAATGGATGGACGTAGTACTATTCTGGACAATGAAGCTTCAGCTTCTTGAGTCAACAATGGTTCTGAATCGATAGTTCATTCTTGGACTCCCTCTCGGAGTGAAAGAGTTGGTTAGTTAGCTGCAATAAGTCTTTTTCCTCAAACTAAAGAAAAAATGGAAGTCACCTCAGTTCCGGGCATGAACTTCCCCTCAAGGAAAACAACGATCGGCAGCCCAAAGTCTCGAGGCTGAGCCAAAAACCCAGGTCCTTTTGGGGCCTAGTTATTGGGCAAGCCACACACAGCAAGTTGATGCTTGTGTAAAGGGATTTCTAGAGGATATCTGGAAACCCGGATCAATTGTTTATTCCAAGGTAAGTGTTACTACCGGCGTCAGCCCCTGACAAAGGTAGGTTCTGTCCCTTTGTGTTCCGCGCAAACTGGGTGCGGGGTCAATGGCCACAAGGCTACGGCAAACAATGTCTTATGAGTACACTCTCTCTCTCTCACCAGAGAGACACCCTATTGAAATCCATCAAGGGAATTGTTCCTATACCTCTGTTTACCAACTTGAAAATCTTGTGGCTGAGCCAAAAACATAGGCCCTTTTGGGGTCTAGTTATCGGGCAAATCACACACAGCAGATTGACGTTAGTGCGAAGAGATTTCTAGAAGATATCTGGAAAACTCGGATCAATTGCATGTTTCAAGGTAAGTCATACTACCGACGTCAGCCCCTGATAAAGGTAGTTTCTGTGCCTTTGTGTTCCGCTCAAACTGGGCACGGGATCAATGGCCACAAGGCTGCGGCAGACAATGTCTTATGAGTACATTCTCTCTCTCTCTAGGCAGGAAGAACTGAGCTGACTTGGAGGCTGAAGTGTCTAAGGACATGTTGGAACCATGAAGAATGTCCAAACAAAATGAAGTTAGGCATAAAACCTCCCTGAAAAAGTTTCCAGTTTGTGTCATGGGTGAGGACCTTGAGGATTATCTGAATGGCCTACCTAGACTGACATTTCAGGGCGAGGACTCCACCTTTGAGCAATTCTCATCAGAGAGCGGCCCTCTTCAGGACCATCAAGAATATAGTCCCTGCACCTCTGTTCACCAACTTTCAAAATCTCGAGGCTGAACCTAAAGCCCTGGACCTATTGGGTCTAATTGGGCAGCTCACAAACAGCAGATTGATTGAACCCTCCACAAAGGTTGTGTCTGTTCCCTCTTGTTCCCACCGAACTGAGCATGGGGTCTATGGCCACAAGGCTACGGCAAACAACATCTCATAAGTACACACACTCTCTCTCTAGCCTTATCTTGATGGTGGCTATATTCTTGGTAACACCACTCAAGAATTGCCTAATCCCATAATTCTGTTGGGAATTTTTTGCCTAGAACAGAACGGGAGACGGGCTCAGGTTTCCCTAGGCCCTCACCTAAAGCAGCCGACCTATATTGTCAGAAGAGAGGCTGCCCAATGTGGCTAGGAGCCCTGGCTCTTCTCTTCTCATTTGGAAGACAAGCAGGCAAGAGCTAAAGGAGCAGTCACCCTACTGTTGAACTAAAGTTGTAAGCAAGATACTCACCCAGGTACTTGGGTACTTTGCTATGGTAATACCTCCCTTTGGGTGATGGATCCAGGTGAGGCAGATTCACTTGCTTTAGAGGGTGGACTTCGGATTCTGGAAAGGAAAGAAAAGGAATAAAAGAAGCCTTCTTGCTGCCTCATGCTTGGTGTGGAATGGTGTTGAGAGTAAACACATCTTTGTGCTATTCTCAAATTTTTTATGGACTGTAGGAAGATGGTAGGATCTAATCACCAGTGGCAGCCTTGCTATCTGATGATCCTTTTGGCAAGAATACACCTACGGTAATTCTCCTTGCCTACCTTCAAATAGGTAATGGCTACACGGATTCACTTTGACACTATGACCTCCAAGGGGCTGAAGTATGCCCACATGGAGCATTTTGAATCTGCAGAACTGCTTCAAAGAACTAATCCCCTAACTGCTGAGCTATGGCTTTTCTCATAGCTGCAGTTTTGACTTCTAACTAGACTTTGATGAAGTATTCTACTATGGATCTATGGAAGTTTTTCCTCTACTTGTATAAACTAGGAAGGATCTTATGGTCAAAGCCTTGCTTGCATGTGATGACACTTTAGGTAAGGAATTGAAAGATTTGGAAGCATACATGTTTACAACTCTGGGGTTTGCAGGACTTGTGAGGTTTCTACGTAATTAATAGTAGCTGGACCATGTCCAAATGTATGGTGTCGTTAAACAAAAGAGGACTAGATCCTCATGTTTTCCTTATCAATCAGATGGACAGACAGCATTAAATGGAATGCTTATTCCTGGACATTAGGAATCTGGCTTTTAAAGCTTCTGTGATTGTAAGACCTCTCTCAATTCTGAAGATGCTACCACATGCCAACTTGATTTCATTAAAAGGCTTGAGTCGGTCACTCTTATATGCGCGTGATCTCTTCCCTTGCACCTTTCAATGCCTTCACAGTGTCAGTCTGCATTTCTCAAAGAAGGAAGGCTCTATCAAATGGATGTGTGAAACTAGAGATTGACAGCCAGGCCTCTTCCTCAAGCAAACACTCGGATAGAGGCCATGAGCTAACAGCTTTTCCTTACTACTTCCTCATGCATTCATTGATACATGCTAGAACGTTGTGAGGCCGACGAAGCTTACTATTCCTGACTAACCATCAACTAATGTGGGAGCAGGTGAGGAGTCACCTTTGCCTTGATAGCTAGGAGTGGCTGCTGTCTAATGACTTTCTTCTCCCAACCTTGTAAATGAGGTTTGGCTGCTTAGCATAGAGTTTGAAAACCAGATGAGGGGTGTTCTTTCAATATGCTGGCTGATTCTTCTATGCTATGGTGTTAATATCTGCCATAGCTCTGAAATACATGTGTTCAGCAGCATTGCTTTAGCTTGGGTAGCCTCTCTCATGTGTGCCCAGGCCCTTCTGGGGCCTAGTTATTGGGCAAACCACACACAGCAGATTGATGCTTGTGTGAAGGGATTTCTAGAGGATATCTGGCTGTCCTATGGGCCTCCATGGATGTAATAACCGTCCCTGTCTCGCTGTACTTCATGGTTTGCTCAATCATGAGCGCTGATGTTCCCCTCTAGCAGGATGTTATAAAAACTCCATACATGAGACACTTCATTCTCTAAGACCACATTGTCCTCGGCTGTGGCTCTGGGATAGTGCCCCTCAAGGAGGCAAATTTTGAGAAGAAAAGAACTCCTGCTAGCCCTATACTCTGCCCATTGCTTGATCTGCAAAGAGGAACTGAAAAAATCAAAGTCAACATTTGCAAGGGAACTGTCAGTCACTTCTCTCTGTGTGTCTCTCTCTTTTTTGCCGGGTCTATGGCCACAAGGCTACGACAAACAAGTCTTATGAGTACATTCTCTCTTCCCTTCCCTGCCCTGTCCCACTTAGGATGAATACAAACAGACACCTCATCCTTCCTCCGAGATTATTCCAGGAGCTCCTTCAGATGAAGGTGAACACCATTCAAGATCCTCAGGTTACTGTAACACAACACTAGAGTTGACTTGGTAACACGGACAGCATACCTCCTGGCACGGAGAGACTATAATTTGCAATGAACATGGTTCAATATCACCACCCACAATTGTGGTTTGAGAGATTTGACCAAGACACTTCTTATGAAAACAGCTCTCACATCTTCATATTGGCATGAGGAGAACAACCTGCCAACGGTGTGAGTGATGAACTGGCTGCCTGCTGCAAACCTGTCATGCTCTGAGCATGACATCTCAACCATGCGGCAACCCTGCTCATGCCAACGCACAACTGTCTAATCAGATTCAGAATAATATGGAGATAACCCTTTCAACTGGTAAACTAAAAGTTGTGCTCCCAATCAGACAAGGACCTCCACACTGGGAGGCAGTTCTTAGGAAGCTCAGGCAATGTCAGAAGGCAATATCAGCAACTTGGGAATATCCTCTTTTGGACATTAAGGAGCCCGCTGTTCTCCTTGACTCCCAATCCCTCTTGTACATTGATTAGTTCATGCCAAGACTGGAGGTCGATCCTGGGAGGTGAAAGAATATAACATCGATAAACAAAATTTGTACCTCGCTTCCAAAGATGCTAAGAAACTTTTCACAGCGTTCCGAGCGGGAGCCCTCACCAACGCGAACCTTGTGGTATACAAAAGGAAGGCCAGCCCAGCTTGTCTTGCCACTCTCCGGACCAAACATCGGATGTGTGCACAACACATCAAACTCCGGGGGTAAAACCTGCATCACTTCAATCCCTTTGTCAAACCCCCCCCCCCCCCCCCCGCTCTCTCTCTCTAGCGCATAGGATTTAGTTGGAGAAATTGGGGCCTCTCCCCTCTTTAGAATATGCCTACGCGGGCCATTCCCTGCAGCTCCCTGGAGTGTGATCTCTGAATGGTAACAAGCGGACCCCTACCGCTTGGGGGCAGCCCCTCCGCCCAAATTGGGCAGTTGTATGCTCTATCTAGCATACTAGGCACTTGGGCTAGGGCTGGCCCTTGTGCTTAAACTTATAGCCTGCGAATTTTACCAATACATTACCTCTTATCACTAACAACACTTCCCAGGGTGATTCCTGGGAATTGGTTACTTATGCCAAATCTAGGGCTTCATGAGTGGTTTTTGGGGTGAATCCCAGGATGGACGATGTGTCCTTTAAAAAACTACATGCTCCAGCTTAGGCTTGGATTATATGGCTAATGGCTCCATCTCGAGACTTGATAACAGAGGTACTTTGAAGGTTGCAATGCCCAAAAATGCTACAAATAGAGTCTCACATCAATTCAATGTCAAAGAAGTTCATACCTTGACTGGCTGGAGAGCGGTCTTAGACATTGGTGATTCAATGAGGCGCTCTAGGAAGACAACCAAGGGTAGGGACTTCAACTTGAAAGTTTCTAACCGGTTTGATGCACTGGATGAGGTTGATTCCAAGCAGTCAGACCGACAAACTGACCCTAAGAGTGCTGAGCCTGAGCATTGTGTGACTGAAGGATTTGGTACTCTGAATGGTTTACCAATCCTTAAAGTTTACACAAGACAATAAAATTCTACACACGGGGTAATTGTCCCCCCTTTGCAGAACGGTTGGCCGTCCAGGAGCAACCATAGGCTACACAGACAACAAACAATTCATATGCAAAGGGCTGGCTTGCGGCTGGGCACTTTCAATTTCTCAGGGCTGACTAACCAAAGGAAACAATTCGAAGTGGGACAAGTTCTTCGGGCAAATGATATTCATATCTGTGCTGGGCAAGAGACATGGGAAACTTCGGACAAACTGGTTGGAGATGTCAATGGTTATAAGTGGATCGGTAAGATGTGTGCTCTTAAGGCGGCCTCTGCCAAACGTGGTCAAAAAGGGGTTGGCTTCTTTGTCCGTGATTTCTTGTGTGACAATTGTGAGATTATCAACAAAAGTTTGCGGCATGCGCACAGTATCTGGCTAAAACTGAAATTGAAGGGTGGCGTGAATACGAAGGACCTCTTTGTGGGTTGTGTTTACATGCCCACAGAGGGGACCCTTAGTGCTGACGCAGACAAAGCCTTCGTAGATGTAAAGCTGGACTGTGCTAAGTTCCTCGCCAAAGATCAGGTGGTCTCACTGGGTGACTTCGATGCCCGGGTGGGCAAAGGTCTTCATCAGGATGATACCATTGGGCCTTTTGGTGAGGACGAGCTTAATCCTAATGGCAGACAGTTAATAAACTGTCTGGAAGAACTTCAGCTTTTGACCTTGAATAATAGGTCAAAAGGAGACCAAGTGCAGTGGACTCGTGAGAAAGCCCAAACTGGGGAACGTTCCATTGTGGATTATATCATAATGGACAAAATTTTGTTTCCCCATAGTGCCAATGTGTTTATCAACAGAACTGATATTGCTACCTCTGACCACTTCCTGGTCTGGACTGAGATCAAAAGGTGTTTTCCCAACACCAAGAGATCTGTGAAACGTTCGATTCGGAAGTGGTGCACAGAAAAATTCCAAAATGAAGAGGTCAAGGCTGAGTATGTCCAGGCCTTGCAAGAGGCTCTCCCTTATTTTGTCCACTCGCTCCAAGCCCTTCAGTCTTGCTCTGGCAATGCAAGAAATGATGTCAAAAGAGCAGTGGATTCTTGGGAGAGTTTCGTCTCCTCTGGCTGACAAGATCATTGGGAGGAAACCAATGTCTGCGGTAGAGCTGTTAATTGGTGGACCAATGAGATTAAACTCAAGATAGCTGAGGGACGAGTCCTCTATAAAGAGCTGCAATTTGAATACCAACAAAGAATTGTGGGCTAGGTACAACCAGATCCGCAAAGATATCAATCAGCTTGTAAGGTCTCAGAAGAAATTATACTGGGACAAGATATACAGTGAAATAAACTCAAACTACCATGGTGGTAATGACAAGAGATTCTGGTTGGCCCTTCAACGTTTGTACAAGCCGAAAAACTGTCAGCAAGTACAAGCGCTGAGGACTACTAAGGGTGCAGTGGTGACTTCACGGTTGACATTGTCAAAACCTTTGAAACCCACTACAGTATCCTTGGCAGAATTTCTAGGTCTAACAGTGAGGGGTCCTCTGAAGAATGGAAGGACACAGTTGGAAAAACTGATCCTATGATTCGAGACAGCCCTGATGAATTGGAGTAAATTTCAAAGGTTTACAGCGCTCCCATTAGTTATTCTGGGATTGTGGAAGCAATTGAGCATTTAAAAGGATGTAAAGCTGATGGACCTGATGGCATAGTCAACGAGCTAAGCACGGTGGCGATCCCATGATAGAGACCCTTGTAGCGCCGGGAGGGGAGATGAAGCCGCCCCAGCAACCTCAGCCCGTCATAAAATAGACAAAGCTCGAGCCTTTTTAACCTTATCTGGAGGACTGAAATGATTCCCTTTCGCTGGCGACAGGGGGTCATTGTCAATCTATACAAGAAGGGTGACAGAGAAGAACTGGGGAACTAGCGAGGCATCACGGTCCTCAATGCAGTTGGCAAGATATTTTGCAGAGTTATAAGTACTCGTCTCAAGGTTGATCTGGAATCTAGAGGTTGTTTCCACGAAGGCCAAGCTGGCTTTCGGCGAAACAGGGGCTGTGTGGATCATATCTTCACTCTAAGCCAGATTATCCAGGGAAGGGGAGAAGAAGGGAAACCCACTTTTGTACTTTTCTTGGATGTCAAAAAGGCTGATGACACAGTGTGGAGAGACGGTCTATGGCTCCGACTCTGGTCATGTGGGATCAGGGAAAGATGTGGGGAGTGGTCCATAACTTGTATGCTCACACCAAAAGTTGTGTCATTGTTAATGGACAGAAGTCTAACTTCTTTGACATAGACCAAGGTGTAGCTCAAGGATGTACCCTCTCCCCTCTGCTCTTCAATGTTTTCATCAATCAACTCCTCGAGGATGTGGAAAGTGAGGGGTAAGGGTGGTGATGCCACCATACCAGCCCTTATGTTTGCGGATGACTTTGCAGGCATAGGGGAGGCTCCTTCCAATCTCCAGGAGTTGATTGATTGCACAAAGAGATAATTTGACCTTTGGGGGCTAGAGGCTAATGTAAGTAAATGTGCAGTGGTGGCATTCAATGACCGAGGGGAGGGAGGAGGTGATCTCAAGTGGCAGTGGGGAAGCCAAGAGATTCCGGTCCTCCCTTCCTACACATACCTCGGCGTTGAGTTTTCCTCCACCTGTAATTGGTAATAAAATTTTCCACTGCATCAACTTTGAGGTAAAAAAAACCATGCTTTGTCGCGTTACTAGGAGTATGCATCTGCAATATGGGTTGATACCTCCAACCAGGCTAAGTCTCTAGAATCCATTCAAGTGGGGGTGCTTAAGGAGTGCCTGTCAGCATGCTCCAAAACAGCCAATGTGGCTGTTCGGGGTGAGTTTGGCATCTCTTCCTTAAGCTCCCGACGAGATGAATTCAAGGTCAGATGGTGGGGTCAGCTGCAAATATGTCCAACATCAGATATCCTAAGTTAATCGGTTCCATATCTTGGAAGCAGGATCGCCTGTCAAACGGGATAAGTCCTGGCGGAAGAGAGTACAAGAGATTCTCAAGGATCTGAATCTTAGCCTGCAAGTCTTGACCCTGCTGGATAAATCTGACTTAGAGGCTGAAGTGTCCAAAGCCATGTCTGTTGCCAGGAAATTGTCTGATGAAAATGAAGTTAGGCAGAAAACTTCCCTGAACTTGTTTCCAGTCTGTGTCATGGGGGAGGACATCATGGATGACCTCAAGGGTTTACCCACTCTCGGCACTAGACTGAAATTTAACCTCAGGGCGGGAAGCCTTCCTTTGAACAGCAAACAGAAGCAGAGAGGAAAGGGAGAGTGAAATTGCCGTTGTGTGGGCAACCTGAAGACAATACTCATTTTCTGATTCATTGTCCGGGGTTCTCTCACCAGAGAGACGCTCTCTCCAAATCCATCAAGGGAATTGTGCCTGTACCTCTGTTTACCACTGTTTACCAACTTTGAAAGTCTCAGGGCTGAGCCTAAAGCCCAGGCCCTTTTGGGGCCTAGTTATTGGGCAAACCACACACAGCAGGTTGATGCTTGTGTAAAGGGATTTCTAGAGGACATCTGCAATTGTTTATTCCAAGGTAAGTGTTACTACCGGCGTCAGCCCCTGACAAAGGTAGGTTCTATCCCTTTGTGTTCCGCTCAAACTGGGCGCGGAGTCAATGGCCACAAGGCTATGGCAATCAATGTCTTATGAGTACGTTATCTCTCCCCGTGCACCTCCTAGGTCCTGGGTACTCTCACCAGAGAGACACCCTATTGAAATCCATCAAGGGAATTGTTCCTATACCTCTGTTTACCAACTTCGAAAATCTCAAGGCTGAGCCAAAAGCCCAGGCCCTTTTGGGGGTTAGTTATTGGGCAAATCACACACAGCAGATTGATGTTTTGTGTGAAGGAATTTCCAGAGGATATCAGGAAAACTCGGATCAATTCTTTGTTTCAAGGTAAGTCAAACTACCGGCGTCAGCCCCTGACAAAGGTAGTTTCTGTCCCTTTGTGTTCCGCTCAAACTGGGCGCAGGGTCAATGGTCACAAGGTTACGGCAAACAACGTCTTATGAGTACATGCTCTCCCTGCACCTCTGTTCACCAACTTTTGAAATCTCAAGGCTGAGCCTGAAGTCCTGGCCCTGTTGAGGTCTAAATGCTGGGCAGATCACACACAGCGGATTTAGGCTTGTGTGAAGGGTTTTCTAGAGGAAATCTGGAAAGTTCGCATTTATATCAATTTAAGTACTGGAGTGAGACACCTCACAATGGTAGTTTCTGTTCCCCCTTGTTCCGCCCAAACTGGGCACAGGGTCTATGGCCACAAGGCTAAGCAAACAACATCTTATGAGTACATCCTCTCTCCCCTACTCTCTCGTCACGTATGGACATAGACAGGGCTGTCTGAAACCAGGAGGACCTCCATGCCGCAGGCTCAATGCTGCACGAACATGTCATAACTTGTACATAGATAGCTCTCTTTCTTTGTATCTCAACCCTTCCCAAACCACAGTCAGGTCTATCCGCTCAATGATTTGAAAGCTTTTCCTTGCCTACCTGAAGAAAGAGGTTCTTTGGAAACTCCTTCACAGAGAGGACATCCACAAAGAGGGTTTTGCGTTTGAGTCGTTGCACAGGTAGCGAGCGCAGCACAGGCTCGGTCGATAGGATGGATGTGCACAGCAGCACCACCTCTGGATGCTCCTCACAAAAGTCATCTGCATCCCTGCTAGACCATTCCTCACATAAACAATCAGTGCCGAAGTGAGCTGGGGGGAGGGGGTGTTAGGCAGAGAGAGGTCAGGATAGAAAAGAGAGACAGAGTAACAACGATGCTGATGTTCACACCTGTGTGGCAGGAAAGTTGAAAGGCTTAAATTTTTTGTGGAGGAAGGTTCAGGGAAAAACAGAGAAGGGGAAAGGAACAAAAATTACAGCCATGCCCATGGGACATAGAGCACAAAGAGAACAACAATATAATTGAAGTACTGAAACAATGCCAAACAGAGAGAGAAAGCAAGAAAGAACTTACAAATGGAGGGGAATAAAGAGATAGCAGAAAACTTAACCATGCTTGCAGTATAGCCAAAACCCCAGCAAACATCAACAAAGTGCAAGGCAGGAGCAGGGAAGGGACCGCAAAAAGATAAGAAGCATTGATTGGACTTTGCCTGTTGTAGGCTTCTAGTCATCCACCCATATTTGGACAGAGCTGTAGAGGGATGGAAATAGGACAAAAAACAACCGACTATCCCCATGGTCTTGCACCAATACGATTTACCTTAGTATACAGTTGACTCTGGCTTTCTAGATTTTCTCAAGAAAACGCTTAACCATATCACTGCGTATTCACCTCACTATTCAGATCCAAGGAGGGCTGCGTTTTGTGATTTTTTTAGCTTCTCCAACCGAGAAATGACATGTGGAGAGTCTCTTTGAGGCTTTCAAAGCGAGCCTCTCCCTCAGAAGTGCGACCATTTCAAAGAATCAGAAAATGCGCTATCCTCAATCATGCCAAAACACTGCAGACAACGTTTTTCCTTTTGTTCAGCTCGGTTAACGTACTTGCAGAGGTAGGCAACCTACTTTATCTCAACTCTAGTCTCCATTACCAGCATCTTAAGGAAGAAGAGGAGAGAAGAGTGGGGGCCATGGAAGACACTTACTAAACCCTGCAAAATTGTAGAATGAATGAAATGACCCCGTGATGGCAGTGATCCAAAATTACCATGTGAAACTGTGTAAGTGACTTTTGGAATAGGACTCATTGGACTGAGAATTTATTCTTCAATCGTCTGAATTTATTCTTCACTTTTAGTAAAAGTGAGCTGCGGGTCAAATACAGAAACAAGCATGGTAATATGGAACCCGTACTCCAATAATCAAACAAAAACATTTCCTTATGGAAACGAATCTGAGTTCCTTTTTACAGGCTACAACAGTCCCGTAGAAAGACGGAGACGGAGGAGCACCAAGTTTATTGACTTCAGTTTACCATTGGAAGGCTGAACGGTCTGTTAGCAAACCCTCAATGCTGAATGTTAGCAAAACAAAGGCTCAAACTGCACCTTCGTCTCACTCCCTTTCTCTCGCTCTCTTACACGCACACAGTAAATCTAAGTTGTGTATACTAAAAAGTCCCAAACAGTGCGAAACAGACTCATATTCATCTTAAAATGTCGAAACCAAAAGACTAACTCGACAGTTCACTCGATTGTCCAACCTGAAAAAGTGATGGCAAGCTCCAGTTGCACCTGAAAAATTGAAAAGCTGTTTAGTATGGAGATTCTACCTAAAATACATCACTCCCATCTTGCGCGCAACATCTGCGTAATCAGTTCGAGAGTAGGCCAGCACCCGATGGCCTTGCCGGACGATTCGTTCTGCGAGAAACTGACCAAAATTTCCAAATCCCACAATTCCAACCTTCAACTTGCTTCCCATTTCAATCTCATGTAACCTTATTGACTCATAATCAAATGCCTGTGCCGCATCAATTGCAAAGATTTCTACAACATTCAGAGGCGGCCTGCAGATCCTCCTGCCAACCCTAAGTTGCATTAAAGACGACCCTTTCAGTGAACAGCTTCGGGAGGCCAATTGAAACTGGATATCGACGGTGCCTACAAGAGATGTGCTCTTGGTAGGCTGGTAAGCACTGGTTGGAGAGGCTTGCCAAGGACAAGCGAGACGGAGGTTAGAGAGACATACGCCGGGTAACACCTTGGTTGCTTGCAATTCAACCATTCTGAGAGGGCAACCAGGTGACGAACACTAGGGGAGGCAGCAAGCGCCAGAGAAAACTGTATGAAACGGTTGATTCAACTCAGTGCCGTGTAAACAGAAACAACACAAGAAATACAGAGTGGGTCTGTGAGCACGCGACGAGGCCAGACAGAAAGTGCAAGAGTACACGGCACAGAGAGAGGAGGACAGAAGAGGAGAGACGAGGCGAGGCAGGCACGGCTGGGCGGGTTCGGTGATAGATGCTCGAATGGGCAGATAAATAAGGGCGCGCGGGTATGGGTCCCAGTGAATCGGATGAACGCTGGTGCTAAATGACAGAATATATATTCATCTTTATTTTTCTTTTCTTGTTGTTTTTTCAAAGAACAGGGAGGTAGCCCTGTAAATTTTATTGAGATGGTCAAGAGAAAATAACCTTACAAGAGCCATAGAGGCCGATAAATGAGACATTGCTCCGAACCAACAGAGGAAAGAAGGCCTAGTTGAAGAGGGAAGACATTAGCTGAATTGCAGGGAATTCTAAGAAGACATAAACAGAGGTGGATCACGCGAGAGGGCGGAGCTACGCTCTCCCGCGCTTCACTATGCTAAATCCTCTACCAATTGCCAACTTTAGGGTTCTGCTATCGTCCTGACTCTAGTACTTTTTTCATCATTTTTCCGCGGCACTGCCGTTCTAGCCTCCCATTCTGAATTTAGCCATGGCCGCCGCCATAGCTCGGTTGTCGTGCGCATACATATCGCTACACAACTACATCGCTGTCCAAAACCACACAACACATGTGCACGCCACACATTAGTATATCACTAGTCCAACCACTAGGCTACAACTAGTCAGTCACTAGGCTGCCACTATGCTGCCCACTATGGCAGTCACTAGTCCACTACAATAAGAATACAAACACAAGCTCATGCGAGCTCACAAAGCTGAAGCATAAACTCATGCATATATAACCTCATCACTCACATACAAGTCAAGCCAAGTGCACCCCACGCCATGGGGAATCCACACTACGGCGCCATAGCTAGGCGCAGTGAGGCTCAACTCGAGAAAGATGAGCCTCCTGCGCTTGCCGTGAAAAAAACCACTCTAGGGCTAAATCTGCCTTGACCCCTGGATTGACACTTGGGCCAATCCCAAATGTCAATATGTGAAAGCTAGCTATTTTCTAGCTAGTTTCACACTAGTGGTAAAATAACTTGACAGCTGTCGTGCGCATACATATCGCTACACAACTACATCGCTGTCCAAAACCACACAACACATGTGCACGCCACACACTAGTATACCACTAGTCCACCACTAGTCCAACCACTAGGCTACAACTAGTCAGTCACTAGGCTGCCACTATGCTGCCCACTATGGTAGTCACTAGTCCACCACAATCGCCCCCCTAGCTGGTGCTTAGGTCCCTCTAAGTCCAGGTAGCCACAAGATATGACAGTGACCGTAGCCTCACTAAGTCCTCCACCACTGTCCCTACTACACTCAAACTCGATAGATCAAGAGGCCGGGTGCAAGAGTTGCCCCATCGTTAGTCGCCGTCTTGCAACCTGTGAACTTGAGCCTGAGATCTCGTGTATTGACTCCTATGAGCTTGGTCTCCCATGTCTTGTTAGCTGCCTCTAGTCATGTCCACTGCCACTATCCCAAGCACTGTGGACACAACCAATCTCCGTCAGGAACCTTCTCAAGAGGTGGTGTCAAGCATCCCATATGCCAACCTCTTGAGCATCGATCACACACCAGCATGGTGGTTGCCCCTTTGGCAGACCCACAGAGCATGCACCTCAAACCTGCAGGTACCACCGCCAAGTTTGGGTCAACTCTGCCATCAACATTGGGAAGGTGACATGGCGTACAATTACGTCACTCTCAAGATGAAGCAGGACTTGGGCAATACAGAAATGGCTTTGCAATTGGCCAAGCAACAATTGATTGAGGCAGGCCTCGCGCAAGACCAGTTGCACGAAGCACATAAGCAACAGCTATACCAAATGCAGGTGCAGCATGAAAGCAAGTTGCAAGAACTGAATGCACTACATACGGAGTTGCAGATAGTGCATAACAGGATGGCGATACAATGTGCTACATTTACAACTATGCTTGACCAATCAACAAAAGAAATAAACAGTCAAGCGGAAAAATGTACGAAGGCAGAAGAAGAGAATGTTGAGCAAATGAAGCTCATTGTCGATATGAAGAATACAATCTGTCGCAATGAAGATACTTTCAAGCAATACAGGCAGATGGAAGCTGATCAAGAGAAACACATCGTGGAGTTGCAACAAACCATCATGGCCAATAGAAATGAAATCGCGGTCAATAACAAGGCTTGGAAGGAAGCCAATAATCTACTTGCTGCTTATGCGCAATTGGTTGAACCACAGGCGAAGCGCATGGAGGCTTTACAACAGCAGTTGGAATTGTACAAGCTAAGAGAGGAGCAAACTCTCAGGGGAACCACAAGCAGCTTGGTGGATAACAGCCTTATGCAGGTCTGGTTAGCACAAGGGCCAGTAGAGGGCAAAGCCCCACAGAAGCTCACCCAAAGCGAGATGAATGAGCTCAGACTGCACGTGCAGAACATTGCCACAACTACTATAGACAATGTCTATACTAGGATAGCAGAGTTACAAGAGGATGTAGACGGACTCCAGACTCAAGTGGAAGACCTCACTTCAAACATCGACCAAAGAGTCTATATCCCTCAGGAACAGCTAATGGCTTCTTATTTACAAGCCAGAACTTTGGCTTTTCAGTCTTCACAGGAGGTGCAGGAGATGCCAATGATACAAGAGCCAGTACCACCACCACCACAACAAGTCACTGTACCAGTAGCTGAACCTGTGGTTACTACAACCACACCACAGCCACCATAGCCGGAGGTATGGGGCAATGCCGCTTTTAACCCACCTAAAACTCCAGCTGCAAGGGAGTACAGCAGGGCTATGCTTATGCCCTTCAACCAAATTCCCATCATGTTGGATTTGGCTTGGAAAGAATTTAGTCCTCCGCAATCATTCGCACATTACTACCAAATCATGCGTATTTGGCTGCCAGTGGCAACTAGGACTAAAGTTCTTCCAAACAATCGACATATTGAAGATCATCACTTTGCACAATACTGGCACGAGGCAGGTACCATGTTGAGGGAATTGGTTGCTTTCCAGGTTGTACATGGACTCATTTATACCAAGACCAAGGAGATAGCAAGTATTGTCATGGGGTGCGGGCTATACTACGCTGCTTGTTTTCTGGTACGTTACCACATTGAGCAACAAAAGATGCAAACACGTTTTCAAAGTTATTCCAGTGGAGATCATTGGGTATTACCTTCGGTGCCACCTCATATGTACCTATATGACCCAAAAGTTATGATGCAAAAGGATTCTCAAATTCGTTCATGGTTTCAAGCAGCCTGCAACCATTTGTCAACACAGAAATTCGGACTTGATGACATTTTCTATAAGGGACATGTGGCATGGAAGTACTTGCACGCTGCACCAGTAATTGGTACCCCACTCACCTGGACAGACAAGGAGCTCAGTGTCTACACCAATTTTGCTGTTCAGCGGTTACACCAAGTTGTAAAATGCAAACTTCCAGACATGGTAGGACAGCATTGTATGCCCCAGATGATTCCACAAAAGGTTCAAAAATTAAAACATCTAAGAGGTGATGAGGATTCTAATACAACTGTTTCTTCACAGAATTCTTTTGACATGGGAGAAGACTATGCAATTCAGATGGCAGAAAAGAAGCGACGGGGGTCTCCTATGCCGGAAAGGTTACCTCGATATCAGCCTCCAGAGGGCCTCACTTATCCAGGTAGTAATCAACCATCTCCGTCAACCAGAGACAGACCTCGGGCTCGTACACACAGTCCGCCACGAAACTCTCAACGTCAACAAGGTGCTCACTCACAAAGGTTTGCTACTCGGAAACAGTAAACCGTGAGGACACGGCTTTTTGAGGGGGGAAGGGGTAATGTTAGAGGACTGTAGGGGACTTAGACACTTATACGGGATCTGTAGGGTACCCTTAATTTTTGCACAGACTGAGACCAACAGGAGCCTTAGGGGTGACAGCAGCGCACTGTAGAGGGGGGTTACACAGCCCGTCACAGTCGTCACAGTAGACACAGCCAACACAGCCCGTCACAGTCGTCACAGTAGACACAGCCAACACAGCCCGTCACAGTCGTCACAGTCGACACAGCCAACACAGCCCGTCACAGTCGTCACAGTCGACACAGCCAACACAGCCCGTCACAGTCGTCACAGCCGACACAGCCAACACAGCCCGTCACAGTCGTCACAGCAGACACAGCCAACACAGCCCGTCACAGTCGTCACAGCAGACACAGCCGACACAGCCACACAGCCACACAGCCAGTCACAGCCCGACACAGCCAAACACAGTCGCACAGCTAGTCACAGCCCGTCTCAGTTTCACACAGCCAGTCACAGCTTGACACAGCTGTCACGATCATAGGGAACGAAGAGTAGGACAGGGAACGACTGTGGGGAACAACACCTGCGAAGGGAACATGTTAGTTCACAGACGACGGTTAGTGAGGAAAATGGTTAGAACCGCGGATAGGAAGATAAAGGGGGACTTCGGGGGAAGATGAGGATCATTATTCGGAGGAGGACTTCTTAGTCAGGCTGGAGCGGAGATCGGAAGCAGAGATGGAGAGCACGGTGAAGGAGGAAAGAGGATTAGTAGATGCTTGTTATATGCAAAGCTGTAGTGATATTGTAGAGCAGATTAGAGACACAATGGCTTCGGCCTGATACCTGATAAATCATAATCTGATACTTATACGATACAATCACACTGTGTAGAGAGATCTGAGTGAAGCTGTGGATTGAATGGATGAGTGAAGGAAACCGATAGATTGATGAAGCAAACTGATACTTAATTATCAATGGTAAGATAGTTAACATGAATACCATAAGGGAAACAAATAGGAAACAACCCCATGATACACTAGCTGTAGGTCATGACTGATTGTTCTGCGCGGGCTGAGTACTTAGAGATTTCCAACTCTTCAATCTTGGAGTTTTCGCCTCGAATAGCGAAGGGATGGGTGAGTAAAAGCCGCGCGACAAAGGGTCAAAAAATTCGCATTAAGTTGGCCACTGACACGCCAATCTTTCGGAGACCCTATAGATATAGAGACATGGAGAGGTCCTTGATTCAGATGAGGACTCAGGACCTCTAGGAGGCTGGTTTGGTGGAGCTATCTGGTGGAGAGTATGCCAAGAAGGATATCTATGGCAATTGGATGGAGAGACGTATGTGCGGGGATCACCAACCTGTAAATCGTCAGACCAAGTCCAATAGGTATGTCATTGTCGCGCGGCTTTTACTCACCCATCCCTTCGCTATCCGAGGCGGAAACTCCAAGATAGAAGAGTTGGAAATCTCTAAGTACTCAGCCCGCGCAGAACAATCAGTCATGACCTACAGCTAGTGTATCATGGGGGTGTTTCCTATGCGTTTCCCTTTCCGCATTCATCTTAGCTACTTTTGGCATTGATAATTAAGTATCAGTTTGCTTCATCAATCTATCGGTTTCCTTCACTCATCCATTCAATCCACAGCTTCTCTCAGATCTCTCTACACAGTGTGATTGTATCGTATATGTATCAGATTATGATTTATCAGGTATCAGGCCGAAGCCATTATGTCTCTAATCTGCTCTCCAATATCACTACAGCTTTGCATATAACAAGCATCTACTAATCCTCTTTTCTCCTTCATCGTGCTCTCCATCTCTTGCCTCCGATCTCCGCTCCAGCCTGACTCCGAAGTCCTCCTCCGAATAATGATGATCCCCCTTCATTCCCCGTTTCTCCCTTTATCCTCCTATCCGCGGTTCTAACCGTTTCCCTCTCTAACCGTCGTCTGTGAACTAACATGTTCCCTTCACAGGTGTTGTTCCCCACAGTCGTTCCCTGTCCTACTCTTCGTTCCCTATTATCGTGACAGCTGTGTCAAGCGGTGGTAATCTCCGCTCTGGACTGGCATATTACTTCAACCAAAGTCCCTTCATTACTCTGCATGTCTGCAGCTTCTTTCTTCCCTTTATCCTCACTCACTTCCTCTTCTCTTTCAGAATCACAGGAATCTGCCATAGGAATATCAGTACTCTTCTGCATTTCTCTTATGGTATCTGCCACTTCCTTGTGCAGTTCCTTCTCATCTCTCCAAGCCTCATTATCTTCAGGCACATCACTGCCATCTTCATTATCATCATCTTCCTCATCTACTGGAGGTATTAGTTTGGCTTTGCTTCTCGTTACTATCATTGTACTTACTTCTGGTACAACACATGGCCTAACCATGTGAGCTGCCACCACTGGCCCCTCATTCACAGGAGCTCTCATCTCATTCTGGTGTCTGATCCAGAATGGACAGGCTGCCTTGCGATGGCCTGCCTGATTACAATAGTAACACCGTTCTTCCCCATTAGGTCCTCGCCCTTGGTTTGTTCTGGAATTGTTTCTGTAATCCTGATTCCCTGGCTGGTAATTCCCCCTTGGATTACCCTGATAGTTGCCTCTGGAATTTCCTTGGTAATTCCCTCTTGGATTACCTCTTCCTTCCATGCCATTGTTATAACCACCAGGCTTACCATAGTGGTCCTAATCATTGTTTCTTCTTGGCTGGGGCTGCACTTGATGCACCCTTACTTGCCTAGGTTCTCTAGCTGCTGTCCTTCTGTTGTAGTAACAATTCTCAGTAGAATGGTTATCCATTTTACAGATAGTACAGTGTTTCTCCTTCATGTGGCATTCAGTGGTGGTATGGCCTTCATTCTGGCACTTTGCACACCAAACACCCTTCCTCCAATGTGTTGCAGCCTCTGTGGCATACTTCTTCAAGATTTCTTCTAATCTTTTTTCATAGTTATCCCTCTTCAACTTCTCCTTCCTCTTACTCTTCCTTTTCAGCTCTTGCTCTTCTTCCTCATCTGACTCATCCTCAGAGTCCTCATCATCCCTTTTCTCTCTCCTGAGCATTCCCAATTGCTCAATTATGTTCGTTGTTTCAAATGCCTCCTCCACTGTATTATGGGGTAACATATCCACTTTCTTTTGCAACTCTGGTCTTAGTCCACTCACAAACCAAGTCTTCTGTAAACCTGGTGCTGGTACAGCAGCCAGCTTTTTCATCATCAATTCCATCTTTTCCATATACTCCTCAACAGTTTCATGCTTCTTTTGCTTTAACTGTTGTAAACTTCCATACACTTCATCCTCAGTTTTACTTGTCCTGAACCTATTTCGGAATGTTGTATTCAAGCCATTCCAGGTTATGAAATGATTATCAGGGAATCTTGCATACCATTCACTTGCTTTCTTTATAAGTGAACGAGGAAACAGTCTCATCTTGGCATCATCGCCATTCTCATTGTTCACAATACACATGTGCTCAAATTGGCTAATGTGTACATCATGATCCCCTTTTCTTGAATATATTGGAAAAGGTGGTTTTGCCCGTGTTGGTTGTAACGCCATCTGTGGCCCTACCTTCTGCCCACTGACAGATGCTGGCCCCCTTGTTGGTGCTGGTCATTGAGGACCTGTTGTAGTTGTGGAGGAACTTCCACCAAGTGGTGGCCCCTGAGCACTCCCTGCTACTGGCCCCACTATATTCACAGTATTCCCAACTCCAGTTGCACTACTTCCCACACTCCCTGTCCCCCCAGAGCCAGATCCAGGCTGCTCGCCTGATCCCCCTGAGCCGACACCTTCGTTGGCCTGTGATCCAAGTGCTCTACTTGATCCAGGTCCAACGGGTTGGGATGTCCTAGTTGTAGTCTCAACCTCAGCTGTTGGGTCTACTTCTTCATACTCTTCCTCTTCCAATTTCTTCTCTCTGTTTTCATCCCCCAAGTTCTGCCCTTGGGTTTCTTCTTCACTCATGTAACTCAACTGCAATGGTGTTGGAGAGTCTGAACTCTCCGTTGGCTCTGCCACATCCTCTCCTCCTTCTTTGTCTTCCGTCTCAGAAACTGGAGTTCCTGCTTTTGGTGTTCCAAGCCAACTCTTATCAAAGATTTCTGTCAAATCTTTTATCCAGGGATGTACCTCAGATCTTTCACCTCGTGGTTGATCTTCTTCCTGTACCAATTCCCTTAATCTTTCTTGCAAAGAAAAAGAAGGAGTGGCATCCAACTCTAGTTCTTCCGGTGTGGGTGATGTACTCTATGATCTTAATGGTGTGAGAGGTCCAGATGATTCCCCTATGTCTATTCCTCTCTTCCAAAGATATGGATAATTAGCTTTCAGATAACTTTCTATTTTTGCTGAATATCTCTGGAGTCTAGCTTCTCTTTCATCACTCATGTCCCATGTCTTTTATTTCTTTAATGTGGCAATAACCAAAACTCTCTTCTGTAGTATCTCTCATATATGCTTGGGTTTCTTTCAAGCTTCAATGCACCCTTGGCTATACTAGAAGTCTCCGTTACCATATAACCATATGGCAAACAAGTCTGGAAAGCTGTTCTTGGTGTGAGTTTGATCCACAGAACATCCTTTGGAATCCAATTCTTTACCAGTACAAGCTCCTCATGCATATGAGTATAAACATTCACCTTCCTTTCCTCCCAGCCTTCAAACTCTACTCGCTTAATGGATAGCAATGCTATCACATAAACCATTGTTGGTAACCAACGTGCTCTTCCTCTACAGGCCACCTGATAAATCTTTATCACTCCTTTCTCCAGACCCCACTCAGGGTTAGCATCATGCACTCTCTTAAGAATGTTTTCTTTACAACCGTCTGGCAATTCCAAGAACCTCTGAAAAAATTGTTTGGATAATCTTTCCTTCTCAGTTTCACAGGGAATTTGATTCACATCAAATTCTTTAATTCTTCAACCACCATGATCCCACCAGATGCGCCACTTTCCCTTCAACACTTTAGTTTGAATTTTGAATGCAATGATCCTCTTCTCCACATGTCGACATTTCGTTGGGTGATTGTAGTCAAGAAGTCATAAGATACAGACGTGAGTATGACTACGCCACTTCCGTTATCACTTTAATTAATGCACATGTCGTGTTTTCATTGGTCATGTGTAGTCATGTAGTCATATATGACTAAGTAAGTGACTCCAACTATGACTTCAATGGTTACAAATGTCGTGTTTTGATTGGGTGTATATTCATAAGATACATACGTAAATATGACTGCATCACTGCAACATCACCGTGCCTCCTATGTCATAATATGAACAAGTGTCACATCGTTGTTGGTCCACTCACAAGATGACTATTGGGATGCAGGGATGTGAATATTCAGATGATGAAGACGAAGGCCCTGCGGCACAGCGGGAGCCCAATGTCACAGAGAACGCAGATGAGAGTGGTGGATTGGAGGTAGAAATGCAGTGTGCATTGCAGGAAGCGTTTCTCTTTGCAGATGCAAACAGAGAGGACCCCATTCATGGTGGAACCGATCACACATTTGCCGATCATGACGATGATCTCGACGATTCCGGAGACAATGAATTTGATGAGAATGCTCACCTGCACGTTGATCCCGAGTATGATAAACTCTTCCGAGCGTCGCAATGTCCACTTTTTGAAGGGTGCTCCATCAGCCGGCTGCAAGCAACTTTGACGTTGCTGAACGCATGCACTACCCACAAGTGCACCAATGCATTTGTGGTTGAGCTTCTGGGATTGTTGCGTAAGAGTTTTTTGCCTAAAGAGAATTCATTGCCGAAAACTCATTATGAAGCAAAAACCATGATTGCCAAGATGGGATTGCAGTACACGATGATTCATGCCTGTGAGCGTGGTTGTGTACTCTTCCGTGGGGAGTATGAGAATGTAGACATTTGCCCAGTGTGCCGCAGTTCCCATTACATTCCAGGTTGTGGAAGTGTGCCCAAGAAAGTATTGCGACACTTCCCTGTCATTCCAAGGTTGAAACGTATGTACCGATGTAAATTGATCGCTAACCTCATGACATGGCACGACAGACATAAGAGCCAGGATGGGTTGGTTCGACATCCAGCTGATAGCAAAGCATGGAGACACATTGACACCACATTTGCGGATTTTGCTGCAGAGCCACGATCTCTGCGATTTGGATTGGCCTTAGACGGTGTAAATCCCTACGGAGCTCAATCCACAAGTTGGAGCACATGGCCCGTTCTCTTGGTCAATTACAATCTGCCTCCGTGGTTAATGACCAAAAAGTTCTTTGTCATGTTAGCGCTACTGATTCCTGGTAAGGAGTCTGTTACCTCGGACAACATAGATGTTTACCTGATGCCCCTAGTGGAAGAGCTATTGGAACTATGGAGAGGAATTGCAGCTCATGATGTTTCCCGTCCTCGTGGTCAACGCGAATTCACACTGAGGGCAGGGTTGATGTGGTCAATCCATGACTACCCTGCATATGGCTTGCTCTCAGGTCAAGTGACGAAAGGTTATGCTGGTTGTCCAGCTTATGGACCCGGGGTGACTTCACAGTAGTTACACACATGTGGAAAAATTGTTTTCCTAGGCCACCGAAGTTTTTTGGCCCGCAATCATCCATATAGAAGGTCAAGAATGTTCAATGGCGCTACTGAGCATGGAACTCCTCCAAAAACGCAGACTGGAACACAAATCAAGGACCTTGCAACAGCTCGCACTGCATGGGTGGAAAACGGAGGGACGCCAGATAGCAGGACAGACCCAGCAAAAACTCATGGAGTTAAGCGATTGTCAATTTTATATGTCTTACCTTATTGGGAGGTAATTCCTTCATGGCCTTTAAATTGGCTGTGTACATTTTTGCGTTTTCTGTTTAAATTGTGATGAGTAAATGCTCAATTGCTTATGTGTTCATTTTGTAGGGTCTCCTCATCCGCCACACGTTTGACGCAATGCATTGCGAGAAGAACTTGGCTGAAAATATTATTAAAACTATCTTTGGTGAGAAAGACACATTGAAAGTTCGCCGTGATTTGGAGCTACTTGGGATGCGCCCGGAATTGTGGCTACAACGTGATCCTGACAGAGCAGATACGTTAATTATGCCTCCTGCCCCTTATGTCCTCACTGAGGCTGAGTTACAAGTCTTTCTGGAGATTGTGCAGAACTTGAAAGTGCCAACAGGCTACGCATCAGCTTTCAAAAAGCATGTGGTGAAGAAGAAGTTGTCAGGCATGAAATCACATGACTATCATGTGCTCATGCAGCAAATTATACCGCTTGCTATCCGTGGGCTTATGCCAAGTGGTCCTCGAAGGGCCATTTTGCGAGTATGTCGTGTATTTAAGAAGCTGTGTGCAAAAGTGGTGAATCCTGTAGAGTATGAGGAATTGAGAACTGAAGCAGTTCTCACTCTGTGTCTTATAGAGAAGGAGTTCCCACCATCATTTTTTGATGTGATGACACATCTGGTTGTTCACCTAGTGGATGAGTTGTACTTATGCGGGCCCGTAGCATCTCGTTGGATGTACCCCATGGAGCGGGCAATGAAAGATATGAAGGGCTACGTAAGAAACATGGCAAGGCCCGAGGGGAGCATGGTAGAAGGATACCAATTTGAAGAAGCATTGGGTTTTTGCACAGAGTATATGGCAGGATTTGATGGAAGTGTACGAAGGGTGTGGGATGCAGATGAGGCAGAATCTGTGGAACGTGAAGTTGTGGAAGGAAGTTCTAAAGCCCGAAAATTGAATGACCTGTGTGATATTGTACATGAGTACATCATTCAGAACCATCCTCGTCTATCAGTCATGTTGGGGTAAGAAATCTACTTCATTGACATTCAGATTTCTAAGTTTTAGTCATTTATCATTAGTTGGCATATGGCGTCTTTTCAAATCTCCCACGCCACCTCTGTCAATCTCCTGGCTGACCCTCGGATTGTGACAGGATATATGAAGCAGAGTCCACACGGATAGAAGCCAGACGACGCTTGTTTCGTGAGGAGCAAGGGCTGGAAGGCATGAGCAATCCCACGGCAATTCAGTACCCTCCTGATTTGCAGGGATGCCTCGGCGTGAGCCTGGTCACGTGAGCGCGTGAGCGCGTGAGCGCGACTGCGCTCACGCCACGTCACCTTGCGCAAATGCCACGTCACGGGTCTCAGTCCACGTCATCACACGTGGAGGCCGAGTCACCACGCACCCAGAAAGAAGTGGAGTGTATTCCCGCGGATTGGCACCCTTTACCGCGGAAACAAGCTGGACGACATAATAAAAGGCATTGAATAAATGATGGATGAATGTACAGTTGGATGATAAACAGATGGATGAGTTTGAAAAATCTATGTAGATGGATGAATGACGGATGGATAAGAGTAAAATGGATGAATGTATAATGGATGTTGAGCAATGACAAAAATTCATGACAGGAAGATGCATGACCAAATCTTTTGACGAATGCACAAAGTATATGAAATGAGTGTGGAAGGTTTGTGGGGTGGATTAAAGAGTACAGAGGATGAATGTACAATGGATGTTGTACAAAGGAAGCTTTCATGAATGGAGCACGCATGAATACAGTGTAGATGAATGCACAATGGATATGAGAAGAGTCAGGAAGGTTTGTGAGATGGATTCATACATATAGCAATGTAAACGAAAGTTGATTCTGTGATTATTATTTGTTCTAAAGGAACAACTACGGTAGAGTAAGGGGATTCAACGTTTCCAGATAATATGAAAATGAATATTAAAAGAATACAGTTCAGTCTGACTCAGAGTCAGTACAATGTATCCCCTCTTCCTCTGCATCTAAGTCTAAGTATTTTAGAACACCGGATCCACGCTGGAATACACCTACGGCTGGCCACTAAAAAGTCAGGGGATAGGGACTCGGACGCGTGAAGTGCCATTGCTTCGGCATAAACAGGGAGCAGAAAATTGGAAAGGGGGCTGTCGAAAACAGACTCGCCAGAAATGACTGTATCTCCTGAAGATCCACCGCTGGCTTTCCTGAAAGACAGCCTGAAAAAGTTATTACTGTAACTTTGATGTTATCGAGAAATTGAGTATGACTCCCAAAGAGGGTTTAGCACTTACTCACATGAAAAGTCGTTGTCGACCTGCTTATCTTCGGGATCGTCATCATTTCGAATATGAATCCGATCAGTCTGTGTGCCTGAAGTGGAGCCAGACAAAAGGGGGAGGAGCACTGTGTTGTAGAGGTCAGAATCACCCTCCATACCAAAAAGGCTTCTTCCGCCTGCCTTGCATGCGTGGTAAGTTGCTCCTGCACCAGACAGGAGAACATAAACAGTTTGGAGGAGGGGATTTAAGCAGATGAAACTGTTGAAAGGAAACCAATTCGGAAGGGAGAAAACGAACCTGTGGACACAGAAAGATCGACCACCCGTGCAGAGCGGTGGCTGCATGACTCCAGCAGTATTTGCATGAATGCTGGTGACTTTTCCTTTGCACCTCTCCAGGGAGTGCCATCTGGTCTCTTCAGAGTCTGACTGGACTGCATGAAGTTGTACAAAATGTCATCGACATGGGGCTCATAGGGGGGGTTGACGAAACAACCCTGGTCAGAAATCTCAAAGCTGCGGATGGAGGATGGTGTCTTTGATGTGCGAATCCTCCGCAGGCAGATCGCCTCGAACATCCTCGTCTGCCAAAGATAGCAGGTTAGTGTGGTAAACACAATCTAAAGTGGAAGTGTGTACATCGGCTATTCAGAACTCTGACACCAAAAAACCATGAATCGTTGATGATCGGTGTCGATCATAAAACATTCTACTAGAGTGGAGCTGCAGAGAAAATTGAAACTCATGATCAAAGCATAAGCAGAAGGCAGACGGCATACCAGCTGACCAGGGAAACCGCCTTTCACAAGGTAGAGGCTGTTCACACAATTCCATGTGCGCAAAACTTCAAACCCTGAAGACTTGAGGTATGATGCCAATGCCCGACGACTATCATTGTCACATGACTGAAAAAGCAGAAGTGTCCCTGCATCAGAGAGGAAATTGTTACAGAACCCGAATACCCAACTCCAGTAGTTGTCCTCGAATTTGTTCCACCCTGGCGTCTTGCCCTTTGGAAGAACTTCTGGTACACAGCCTGGCCATCCGGGATGTCGAGAATGACAATGTCGGCCGCATAAGTTTTCTACACACCGCACACGAAGGTGGGACCTGTGCTCACCTGCAACAGACATGTTTTTTATAAGAACGATGGCAAGAATGTTTTCAAAGAACGAGACTGAAATACTGCCAACGAAACATTCAGAGAAAAAGGAAAGAAAATGGAATTCTCACCAGATTGAGGAATGAGATTATATTGTCCCAGGTAGGGGATGGCACCCCAGTGTATCCTCTCTTTCGACTCTGCATCATCGAAAGCCAACCCTCATTAACAATTTTCATCTCTCCTGCTGAATCAGAACGGGAAGGGTGTGGCTTGGCATCGAACACGCACTGAAGAGTGCGGGTATATCTTCCAGCAGTAAAGTCCTGCCCACTCTCCATCTCCTTTTCATTCTCCTTCCCCTTGTCCTTTTCCTTCTCTTTGGACTTGTCTTTGTCCTTTGGCTTTGCTGGTGAGATGGCTATGACATCAACAGCCTTGTCTTTTGGTTTGCGGCCCGCCTTCTTTCCCTTCTGCGGCGTTCCCTGAGCATCAGGCTCCTTGGCAGCCAAGGTTGCTATGTTTCGTTGATACTCTTCGTCAGTCAAAGGCGCCAGCATCTCAGCGTTATTGTTCAAGTATTTCATATGCTGTTCTTGAAAGGTCGTGTGCTCAGGTGGGCAGTCAAGGTACCACCCACAGTCTCTGAAGTGAGAAGGACTCCAGTCCTTCAATATCCCTGCAGTATACATGGTTGGATCGTTTGCAGGGTCCGACCACATGTCAAGATAGTCGGGAATTCCGCTCAGGTGATTTCCTTCCATAAGCACATATTTCGTGTACCTGAAAAAAGGAGATGAATCCCAACCCACAAAAGCGCTCAGTGAGTAAGATGCAAGTAGAAAGAAAGAAAATAAAACATGGATTGAAATGGCTCTGACAACTGCTCCAAGGACCTTTCAGGACCACACTACTGCTCCAGATATGAATGTCGTCAACGCCATTCAGAACATTCCATTCCATGACACTGTAAATACATCCTAATCCAGGTGAATGCAAATAAGCGATTAGAAATGACACAGACATAGAAGTGAATGTCGTCAACGACATTCAAGAATGAAGCCAAATTATTACTGAAATGAAGCAAAATCACAGGATGGAAATAAAAAAATTGAGTAAGGAACCATCCAGGAAAACTCAATGCACATTCATAACGAACCTATCACTGAGGACCTCACAACATCACTGTATGTGAATGGCGTCAACGCCATTCACAAAAATACAAAAAAGAAACCAATTACTTAGCTCCCCAATCCATGAATATTGAATTTGTCGTTTTTTAATAATACAGACACAGCTGTGAATGTCGTCAACGACATTCACTTTGGATTTCTTAAAACAGAGCTTATGAAGCCTCCATATTCATCGCAAGAGGAAAAAACAATGCAGAACAACTGAATGTCTGCATTGACATTCAGCAAAATGAAGTGATCAACCCTCATTGTATCCTCTATGGACATTACAAAAATTTAAATAACCTTGAGGACCGCACAACAACTCCGTATGTGAATGTCGTCAACGCCATTCAAGGACATTATCAATTCTAATCAGGGACAATATAATTGCACCCTTAGATCCTAACCAGGTGAATTCATATACTCGCTTAAGAATGACTCAGACAAAGAAGTGAATGTCGTCAACGACATTCAATCTGGATCTAAGATTGCAATCCATATGAAGCCACAATTTTTCCAAAAAAAACAGTAGAGTTTCAAGTATGACATTTCACCTGTACACAACTCGCATCATGGCCCACTCTCCTCCAACCTGACTGTCAAAGTCGTTGGACCGTAAAATGTTACCATCTTTGGAGAACTCCCGGAAAAAACAGTATCTCCAGGTGAGACCTCTCCACTTCCTTATGTATGCCTCCAATGACATTTGGGGAGGGGAAACAATCGCAATGTTCAGGTCCTTCAAAGTCTGATCCAGCACAATGACGGCGCGCTTTTCGAGCTGCAAATAGAATATTTGTCAGAATTGCAAAAAAGAAACACATCACATACTTGAAGATAAGAAACAGCATGTTCGAATACACACCTGACTCCAAAATGTAGCCTTGTGGAGCCAGTTATCAAACACCAAATCACTGATTCCTTCCACCTTTGTGCCAGGCTGTATGGTGCTCTTTGGGAACTGATTCAAGTCCTTTACTGTTTGATCTGAGTTCATATCTCCAGCCACCTTATTTTGTTTGTGGGTCGACCATCGATATGGCCAGCCGGTGCATTTTCTCCTGCTGCATCTCCGGATGCACATGCTGTCATAGTGTGTGTTTTGATCTGCTGAAGGAACTCAGGACCAAGTCCAGGATCTACTATTCTAAGCTGCTTTCCGAAGGCTGACATCAATTTGGTTCTTCGCATCTCAAACTCCTTCTTTTATTGCAGCTTCCACACCCTTTGATGTCCTTAGTTCCTCTGGTGTAGTGCGGTATATATTCGGATTTTCCCTTCTCAGCTGCCTCTGCCAGTTCTTGCTGCATTCATTCAAGTAGTGATTAGCTCCGAAGGGACTCTAAAACATGTATTCGAAAAGTAAACAGATTACAGACTCGGGCTTACCGCATACATGTACTCCAGAAACGCCTCTCGTGTCAAAGAATACCAAGTGCCTGCAGCTCTTCCTGTTTCGCACTTCTTGATGATATTGGGTGGTAGTACTGTCCGAAATCATCAGCTTATCAGACCAATCCTCTGAATTCGGAATAGTGTGTGAACCAAGCTTGTTGTCACATGCGATTTCTCTGTCGATCTGCAAAACATTGAAAACATTGCATTCCTTAACACTGTTTTTTGAGATCACAAGACACTACAGAGGGAATCAAATCTCCTGGATGACTTACTTGTTCACGTCGTGCATAGCTGTAAGAAGCCTAGCGATGTCGTTTCCTGGATCCAAAACCATTGCCTCCACAGCAACATGCTTGTCTTTGTCTTTCGAATGGGTTTCTGAATGTATCCCATCCATGCCAGCAATCGGTGGTTGCCGTCCCAGACGTAGAACATGTGTGGTTGCAAAATTGCTGGGTGTTCTTTCCCATCATGAGGCCCAGCTCGAACTCCTCATTGGCATCTTTCCAGCACTCATCCCAGTTATCACTGATCTCTGGAGAAACTAATGTGCTTTTCCCATTTATATCCGTCAGGGACACATAAAAAACTGTGCACACCAAGTCTATATCCATGCACAAAATCACTCTCCAATTTTGTTATGGACGCACAACAGGCATTGATATCATCCGGCACAGAGGTATGTCCAGACGCCCTCCAGATACGAGCATGTCCCTTATAACCTCCTGAGAGTTTACCTTCTGGAATGACATGAGTTCTTTCACCTTGTCAAGGTAGTGCACTTCGGATTCATCTGCTTCCTCTGTATTCTCTGAGCTTTTTGCGACTCCGTCCCATTCCAGACCCCCCTCTGATAATGTAGGCTTCGACTCACAGTTTTTCTGCACGAGCCATCAGTTATGCCTAAGTCATTTGCAAATAGTGAATGGCGGTAACGACAATCACTCTGTATCAAGGAAACTCACCATGAATGGTGTGAAAGAATTCAGCACAATCTACAGATGCAAAGCCGAGACTGCCGTATTCAAAACAAAAGTGAGAGCGATAGCGAACGGCGTTAACGACAATCACAAAAGATAACAACCTGCCGGATCGGTGTTGTGAAATGACATATATGTGCAACTGATTGGCGGCAACGACATTCAGTATAGTTTAGGGAGAATAGTAAGTGCAGACTCTCTCTTCAAACACATAGGTACATAAATCTCATGAGCAGAATCGAATGGCGTTAACGACGCTCGCGATTCAGTAGTTCCTGCTAAAGAATGGAAGAGGAAGGACTCCTTGAAAGGCAATCACATAGACTATATGATAAAACTTACTGGCACCTTCTTAGGTTTTGAACTTTGATCCCCTTCTGCAGCTTTCCTCTTCCCTCTCACATCTGCTGGAGTTTCTGTCTGCGCAAGGGTTTCTTGACCTTCTTCAGGTTCGGCGTTCCGCGTGCTTCCACCTTCTTCAGTGTCCCTGCGATTCATCTCTGCCTCCACAGGCTGGCGCACTCTTATCGCCGGCTGTGTCGCAGCCGCTGCCTCAGTCTCCGTCTGCTCTTGTGAATCAGTCTCCGCGTTCACCTGCTGCCTTGGCCCTGTGTTCTCCAACAAACGACGCCTCGTCATTTTCTCTCTTGCTCTGCGTCTCTCTCTAAGGGAAGTAAAATAAAGAGACTTTCTTCTCTTTCGTATTCTAGAAGGAACCCTCTCCAGCTTGACTACCACTCTCCCTCTAAGCGCGAAAAGTAGAAAAACGCAGTGACTCCCGATTTCTTGCGGGATAACCTGTGTTCTTGCGTGTCTCTAGAAGCATCGGATTCCCTCCCGCGTGACCGTTACACATAGTCGTTTCGATATTAGTGCACATGCCAGCAATTGGTGTACAGCTGTTCGTATTCAGTTATGGATGTCTGACGTGTGCCGCCCAAAACAAAACGGCGTGTTCTAAATTATAACTGGTTCAATATTTAAAAAGAACAGCGAATCCCAGAAATTGATGCGCAGTCTTAAACAAATAAATATAAATGAACGAGAGTTTGATGACAAATTTTGGAATATCATACACGGTCATCCTTGTTATCCAAACCCCACATTCGTTGCACATTTGGAACTTTCCAGGTGCGCATGATCATTGGTAGTAGTATATAGATACATTTACTTAATCTGCAATCCCATTCTCGGATCCTGTGGCATGCTTCCAGGAAGTCGGCTTTGTTATTGGGTTTATTGATGAGGTTCTGATTAACGGTTTAACAGTTGCCGACACTGCCCCTATGGATTCTCTGACCACTGGGCCCACAAGAAAAGTAATTAAAATGGACGGCTGCATATCTGGAATGAATAACAGAATATGCACAGTCGTTATCTGAGCTTCCTCCGCCATATGCTCTGCTCATTCTTCAACTGTGTTCTGGAGACAGCAGTAAACCGATTTACACTAGATCTGCGATAGCAAGGTACAAACATACTCGAGGAAGGAAGATGGCTTCCTCTGAAGCGGAGTTCTTCTCAGACGACAAACCAGTGCCGTTCTCCCAGGAAGTCCTTGACAATGGATTTGCAATTGTTCTGGAACATGTCTTGGCTACCCGTTTTCAGCTGCAGAATGGCTCCATCTTTTTGGAGAAAGAGGTTTACGATCTGAAAGGGAAGTTGGTGAAATATTCTTTCCAAAACCGTGATGAGACGGCTCATATCAGCCAGTGGAGAGTGCGTCCTGGTCGATACAGAGTACTTGGAGAGCCTCGGCGAAAGTCCCTTGGGTCATATGTGACGCCCGGGACTGCTGCTTCGGTCGTTGAAGACAAGAGGGAGGTGGTGGTGAAAAAAGAACAGACGTCCTCCACTCCAATCGTTGAGCTTTCGGATTCTTCCGATGATGACATAAGTGAAATTCCAAATCCAGTCCTTCCTACTGTGGTTGCAGAAGCTGATGAAGAAGAGATTTGTAGTGTCATTCCAAAATTGCGGGCGATGGGAGGAATGGCTGGATTCAAAAGTGAGTTGCGGGGAATTGATTGGGAATCTTTGAAGCAGGTGCCTGTGAAGTTCTTGCCGGAGACTTTTGATGGCGATATCCTATTCGAGCTGCCTCCTCCTCCGCGAGTTGGAGGTGTAACAATCATGATGCATGGAATGGACAAGAAACACGACGGGCACCCGTGGTGCAGAACAAAAACATCCAATATTCAGAATGATGACAAGCTTGTTTTCAGGAGGACAGTTTGCAATGGACACCTTAGGTGTGATAATTTGAATTGCAGACACTTTCTTCAGTCTGGAGTTCATAATCAAAGCGAATGGGAGGGTCTGGCAGAGAATCCATTTCAGCCTGGGACTGCCCCTCCACCGGCAAACACTTTCGTCTGCAAATTCTGCAAACTTGTGCCATCCTGCTTGGCGCTCTGCGGAGCAAGAATGTACTATGTTGTCCACCGTTTGAATACAATGACGAGAGCTTGTGTGCATTTTGGATTCCATAACCATCCTGTCTCGAAGGGGGATTACAGGGAGAGTGTTGAGACAGTATCGAGGTTGATCAAACAGGAGTTCGGGAGAAACCCATCCGCAACAACATCTGCAATTGCTCTTGGCGCAAGCAAGTCCTTCTTGGAAAGCCATATTTTGAGTGAAGGAGATTCTGTGGGGACTAAACTTGACGGTGCAGCATTGGACCTGGTCATGGATCATTTCTCCACTTTAAGTTCACCTAACATTCGGCATCAGATCAATGCATTGAGAATGGGCTCTGGGATCAGAGGCTACATAGACAATATTTTGGAATTGAAACGACTGAGCAAGTACGATTACATCCAGGACAATGTATTCCCAGGTCAAGGTGCCATCAAAGTTTTTCTTTTCAAAATGTCGACTGTTGGGGAGGGCAGTGGGGTTAGCCTCGTGAAGCGGATGCAGAAGACTGGGGACTTGCAGAACTGTTTTCTTATGTTTGATCATGTGAAACGAGTGAAGGATTGGACGACAATGGCTTGTCATGTCTACGATCCAGTGTACCAACGAGTTATGACAATTGCAGTTTGTGACATGCAATCCGAGGATACGGAATCCCAGAAGCTCATGTGGAATTCCCTGATACGTGTCATGGGCTGCCATGGGCTGCCATCTCCAAATTTCGCAGGTTTCATGGCGGATAGTGCTCAAGCAAATTTCAATGCTATTCGTATTGTCTTCGGATCGGGCGACCCAAAAGTGCCTATGCCAGGAAGAGAGCGTACATGTCTATTCCATTGGACACAATCTCTGGAAAAACATACAAAGTCGGACATCAAACCAGAGATGCAGACTCAGCACCGTAAATTGTGCAAAGAGTACAAAGATGCTAGAACAATGAAGGAGGCGGACACTTTGTTCCAGACAATTCGTGCCTGGTGGTTCTCTTCTGGAGCTGCATCACTTGAGAGTATGAGAGCATTGGAAGATTGGCTGGCGTTTTGGCACTTCCGGTATAGACAGTGGGGAGCAGCCATGACAATGGTACGAGGCTTCTATTTCATGCTTTATTCATACATTTGCTTTCCATATTTTTGTTGCTTTCTTTATGTTGTTTCCTGTGCACTATTCTGAAGTGTGGTTATCCTCTTTGCAGAACATGTCCATTGAGGAAATGGCAGACATGCCATCTTGCAATTTGGCAGAAACTGTGCACAATGCATGGTTGCAGCAGTCTGGGAAAAGAGGTCGGGATTTGTATGTGGCAACAACAGATGATTTGATACGTGCCTTGCAACAACAAACCCGATACCGTGATTTCTTACGAGGTGGGGTTGGTGGCAAGGGTCCGGACAAATCGGAGTTGATGTTGCGTGCTGCAAACAGATCTGGGGATCCAATCAAGATAGCACGGGCGGTGAGCATGTATGCCCAGGGAACGCCACTTGTTTCTAGAGTTCCACATCTTGAAGGGGAGGAGAGATTCGGCTCCTGTAAGAGGAAATTGAACACTCCACCTGGTTCGGATTCAGATTCCCACAGGGCAGACCGTGATAACTTCTCGAAGCCTCGTGTTCCCCTGCATGACAGCTCCGTGTCCGGAACCTCCATTGTGGAGGAACCTCCAACACGACGGCAAGCTCCAGCATCAAACCGTGCCACTGAAATGGTGCAGGAGAGAAACAACCCCCTTGATGTGCTTGAGTCCGCATGCCCCGACCACGTTTGGCACATAGAACGCACAAGTGTCGGGTCTCGTGTGAAATGTACAGCGATCAGGGCAACTAATTTCGAGAAGTGCACTTCATCTATATCCAGAGGTGGTGCCCGAACTCCTGCTCCGACTTTCACGGGCTTGATGCGTCCATACGGTCAACCAGAAGCCAAGAACCACAAGTTCTGGTTCTGCGCAGATGATTGTGCCAGATGTGTGCATGGAACTGTGCGTCCTTCCGTAGTGATGAAGCCATCTCCTCCAACCGTTTGGCCCGTGAAGGTGGGAACACATCTCAGCTTTCAGGAGATTGAAATGCTGGAGGAGGCAGGTTTTTCCCTTGCGAGACAACCCCAACTCCATGCATGTGCTACTACTCCTGCGTCCTCCCGGGTCCCCCCGGCAAATCCTGACTTGTGGCCAACCAAACGAGATGGAAAGCTCGTTCGGCGTTTCCCTCCAACCGCTGAACACTTTGGCAAAGTGGAGTCCGCAAGAATGCTCCAAGCTCGTGTTGGAAGCACCACGGAAGTACCCGATCCAGGATATGGTCGGGTATTCACAATCATCACTTCCACATCTGCTGTTCATGACAGGACCTACGACATCACGGTTTCCAATTTCCCCAATTGCACATGTCCTGATTTTGTGAATATGCTATCAACCAGTTTGGGCAAGAGAGGTAAATTCATACCCTGCAAACATTTGTATTTCATATTTTTGAGGAGGATGGTTTGCGATCCCAAACGTGACAACTTCATTCACCAGGCCACTATGAGTTTCAACGAGGTCGATACTCTTTTGCAGCGGGATACAACACATGGGTAGCATGAACTATGTAATGTGGTATGTGGATGACCATGATTTGAAATGTGTAATTCACATCAATTCGTCGGCTGTGCAATGATATGGCCTCCAACTATACGGAGTGAGGTCTGAGTGACAACTTTTAGGTAGTGCACATTTGTCATTGCACCGTTCGAAGTCTACATGTCTTGCTGTCGCTATGCACTACAATCATCTTTTGAAGATGATCATAACTCTCATTGTTATTTGAGGAGGGAGGAAGTCTTCTCGTGGCAGCCTTTATGGCGCACACTTTGTGAGGATATTTTGTCGTCTTCGTAATTGTAAAAGTGAAACAAACATTTGTAATTGCACAATGTTGGATGCTGCAATTGTAGGCCTCAACGCTCGTCTTGATTCTATTTAGGCAAGATTCCCTGCATTAATTCCACGGTCATAGGACCATCCACGGTTATAGGCGGCGCATGTTAATGCTGACGTGGCAGTTGACGGACAGTGCCACGTCATCATTTACCGCCACATCAGCATGCTGACATGACGCTCACGCCACGTCAGCATGTGTGCAGGCTCACGCCACGTCAGCTGGCGTGAGCGTACGCTCACGCCGCGTCACTCCTGCGTGAGCGTACGCTCGCGCGCTACGTGCAACGCTCACGCCATTGCGTCGTTGATTTGATTTGCATCCTTGTCCTCCATTTGCTGTTTGGCTCCCTCAAGGTGTACGGGATCATCTCTCAATTCAATCAAATGGGCTTGATCCTACAACACGTGAGGAATTACTGGATCTTTCAAGGCCTCCATCATTTACTGCCCTGTCATTCAAGAGTATGACAACGTATGGTAACCATTACAGGGTTACATCCCCCGGCATGAACACAACAAGTATGGTGTCTTTTGATTGTGGAGTCTCATCTGTTTTCCAGCACCAGCCCATTACCAACAATTCAGGCAATGACATGGAGGAACCTACAAGATATGTGGGTCTTATAAGGGAGATTTTGCAAATTGACTATGGCCAAACACAGCCTATAGTGTTTTTGTGTTCGTGCGTACGGGCGAGTCGCGTGGGTCGTCAACCTATGTCAATGAAGCAGGATGATGCTGGCTTCACACTTGTCAATTTTAACCGTATGCTTCCACCTTCTGAGCAACCTTTTGTGTTTCCTGGCCAGGTTGATCAAGTGTTTTTTTCTGATTGTGTGAAGGAGCCGGGGTGGAAAGTCGTCCTAGAGAAGAGCCCCCGAGCACGTAGAGTGGTCTGCGACATATCAATTGATAATGATGATGTGGCGGAAGTGGAAGGATTGTTAGCCCCACAAAGACTAGAGGAGACTGTGGTTACTGATGGCCCAACATGCAGCCGAGCGGTACCGGTTACTCCAGAGCAGGTGGCCTCCTTGTACCTCCGAGCACCCCGTATACGTGGTGATGATGTTCAGCCAACCCTTGGAGAAGATGAAGTCTGTGATGAAGACAGTGATACATGTAGTGACCCAGACATAGATGAGGATGATGAAGATTAGATATGCGCGATTTGTGCACTCCAGTTATAGACCATGCATGATAGTTTAAGGTGGTAACACTCCCTTCGCATTCCCATTAAGATATCATGCTTGGACACTGGATTTTATGATCAATTATGGAGTGCTTTCCTTTCAGCACCCTTTATTCATTTGTTGTTGCAATTGGCTTTGGACCAACCCGTGCTGGTACCATTGCCATGGGTTCTGCCTGCAATGTTTTCTTGCCATGGATTCGGCACACGCCACGAAAGGCCTTCCAGACCATCCTCTGGAAATGCTCCAATGTTGTTTCAAACATCTCCACATTGCAATGGATACAACACTGACATTAGATGAGTGAAAGTGAGACTAGACCTCTAGCCAGCCGGCTTTCCCACATCAAATTGAAGGGGATCTATAGATTATAGATAACGGCTGTTGCCTTCTCAATGTCTTTTTCCAATGACCTCTGCAATGAACTGGGGTATAAGATCCTTCAAATCACAAGTTTGAGCATCACGCACAAGCCACGTACGGGGATAGAGTTTCCAATGCGAACCATTGGTCTTTTATTGATAGCATTGTTGTAAAATACATGGACCAACATGGTCAATTTCGGGAATGACATATAGTACGCTTTCATGTACTATGTAAGCATGCAACTATGTACCAGTGACGTGGCTTGTTCGCCACTTAACCTGTTTGCCCATTCAGCCAGCTCCACATTGTCATGGATTTTGCATGCTGGATTGTGAGGCCATCCACACCGTCCTCTGGAAATGCTATCATGGGGTTTCAGCTATGTCCACATTTCCCTGGATTATGCCTGCACGAAGCAAGGCCAACTGCATTCAACACCCTCCACTTTATTATAGTATTGCAGCAACATTCAAAGCACTTCAATTTGTATCCATCGAAAACATACAGGCTGAAAAAAGACATTGTTGTAGCAGAACTTAGGAAAGTACTTCTCCCCTTCCACTACACACGTGAAATGAAAGAAGCCAACCAACAGCATACCAGCCAAGAAAATATGAAACCAGCCAAGAAAAGAGCCAATATATGCAGTGAAGGTCGACACTAAATGAAACTTATCCAACACTTACATTAGAGGAGGGAAGCTAAGTCTTACCTCCATAAGCTTGCCCACATCAAATTTGGGAGCTTTCAGAATTTCTCCTATCCGGTTGAATGAACTTGGCTACAAGATCCTTCAAATCGCAAGTTTGAGCTTCACACACAATGAACTTGCAGGGATTGAGCTTCCAATGCGAACCAGGAGTCTTATATTGATAGCATTGTTGTAAAACACATGGACCAACAATGACAGTCTCTGGAATGACATATAGTACAGTAATGACATATAGTACAGCATGCCGCTTCCAGTTGACCATCTACCCATGTAGGTTTCTTGTACCTATCCTTCCACAGGGAATCATAGGTAATGTGGAGCTTGAAATCCAGCCCTCTTGGATGAATGTGGACCCACACTCTATCCCTGCTCCTTCAGCTATCCATGCCTCTGACAGCCTACAATTCTACCAGCAAACACCCCAACCATACTGGTGTGGAGTTCTTCCCCAAAACACCCCAACCCTACTTATCACAATCTGAAATGCATCTGCTTCTCTCTGTAGTCCAACATGCATTCGCCTTTTTGTCTCCATTGTCCCACCATTGGGGTCGGAAAGTGTTCACCCCAAAGCTTCTCCTCACCTCTATTATATGTTTTTGGATACTTCCCTGCTGCCACACTGGCAGTAACTTGCCAAAGTCACTCCAAACCACCACAGATGTACCCAACGACCTAACTTACAGAATTCAATATGCATCTTGCACGAGTCTGATGAGAGGGCAACACAGGCTGAAATAGGTTGAAGAAGAAGGTGCCCTACCACATTGTCCTTGACCTGTCCTGACCCATGGAGGATTTGACCGATGACCTCTTGTGTGTGCTGCTTGTGTCTGTAGTCAGGTAATGTCGGATTGGTCTGTCAGATCGAACCACTATGGCGTAGATGAGTAGTCAGAGATTGAAACACGCTTGCTAAGACCAAGCTGACTCTCCCAAGAACGGCGAGCTCGCTTGTCCTCGTCTCGTCTCCTCCTCCTCTTCTCCTTCGAGCATCATTTGCTCAACGCCTCCATCCCACGCCCCTGCATATCCTGCTATCATCGCGTTCCATCCCTCAGCTATGTGGTGTGGCGCAAGAGACAAAAAGACGCCAAGTCCCAGCCCTCCTTTCTGTTCACCATTACACTAATGGGCAACCTTATTAGCAATTTTTTTAACTTTTTTAAACCTAATGGCCAACCTTATTTGCATTATATGTGCCTTCAAAATGACACGTGTAGTGATGTTGTCGTATAAATAGAGCTCTGAAACCATCTTTAGTCATGGAGTCATAAGATTCCATGAAACGTCGTCCACGTGTAGTCAAACATATCACACTAGTCATATAAACCATCCCTGTCATCATGGTCAACAATGTTTGACCAATGCTCCCTAACTTTCCGGAGTCATGTAGTGATATCCATTACTACAAAGTCATAAAACTAAAACAATAATGCATTTCAGGGCTCTGTAGTCATGTACCTAGTGCAGTTTTTATGACTCCGCCAAACCCGTAGTCCTAAAAACACTCATCTCTTGTAGTGTGGTCTCCCCCATAGTTAAGAATTGGGCTGAAAACCTGAAAAGATTACCTGCAGGGAAGTAATCCCCTTTGTTAAAACGCAACAGGAGGCAATTCCGACTTTTCTGCTGGATCAGCTAGCTCAAAACCGTTGTTCTTCAGAGCCCAGCCTCCCCATCAAGGTCCCACGAAACGAGTGAATTTTTTTTTTACTTTTTTTGAAAACATCACTCATATATTAAGTCGAGCCAAGTGCACCCCACGCCATGGGGAATCCACACTACGGCGCCATAGCTAGACGAGGTGAGGCTCAACTTGAGAAAGATGAGCCCACCGCGATCTACCGTGAAGATAACAACGCCAGGTGCCCAAACATATATTGGCCCCTAGATTGACACTTGGGTCAATCCCAAATATCAATATATCAAAACCAACTATTTCCTAGCTAGTTTCACAGTAGTGGTAAAATAACTTCACACCCTGGCATGGCCTCTACAAACTTTTTATTACAAGCTTTGTGACCAAGGTGAGAACTTGACCTTATGGACCAAGAATGACCTACCTATTGGTTCAGCCAGATCTAAGAATCACAAAAGTCAGCTGTTTAATTGGCATAGGCCTTACATTCGCTGTAATTGTGGGTCTAGAAATGCATCATCTAGTTGTGCTACAAGTGTTTCTTGGTTTGACCATATGGTATGGTATATGTTGAATAACCTGACGGTTTTCTTCCCTGATGATACATACCCTTCAATTCAAACCAAGTATTATAATTTTCTGGTTTGGATCATGAAGGCTGCCAGATCTACCGTACTGGCACAAATCACCTTCCAGATGATCCGGGAATTCATCATGGAGGCAGCCTGTGAATTTGCAGCTGACCCCAATGCTAAGTTGTTTGTCAGATTGGGTGACTCCAAGACGGCCAGATACATTGAAAAGATGTTGAAACCTGCCTAAGCCTCAGTTCAGTAACTACAAGCGGCAACGTATGGAGGGGCAGATGCCTCACCAACAAGGTAAAACATATGCTTCTCGAGGAAGAGGTACCTCGGTACGTGGGAGAGGCCTCTACCAAAGGGGTGGACACTCTGGCCGGATGCAATCTTCTGCCAACACATCTGAAAATACCAGACCACCCAGGGTTCTACACCTAGCGGATTGGGGTCTAATTCTACTATCACTATCAACATTGCCAGTTAAGAGTCATACAAGACCCGGAGAGGCTCTGAGGGGTATTCCCCGATCCGCAAACGAGATTTCGGATCTTGGAAGGATGTCTGATTTGGTATGCTCCTCTCATTTACTTGTACGTATCTTTTTGAGAATACTTCTGGATATATGCAGGCTGAAACCCACATCCATGGTAGTTAATTATCTACTCATGACAAAGTGGCTTAATCCTTTATATGTCAAGCAAATACCAGGGTATGAAGTGGGTTTGTCCCGTGTTCTCTTTTCCCTGTTTTCTGATCCATGACACCCAATTGTTGGTCCTTGAACATGGAAAGGCGAGGAAGTAGGCCGAATGGATAAGATCCCACCATCCCACCCATACCTTTGATGTAATCAAAACAAGGACTTACACTTAGCCTTGTTGCTCCTTTGGATTCTTAAGGGTTCTTTACAATTCAAACCCTTACAGGTGTTGAATCCTGCTGGTATTTTACTCTATGGTTCATGACAAGGACTGACCTGTTTACACCCTTGTTAATACTGGTTCTGGTTTTTCTTATAATGTTCTGATGGATGGTGCCACTGAAAAGTGGCTGAATTGTCTCTTCTTCTTTTTGACAAAGACCCTAGTGGTCTTGTCCTTGTCTTGACATGACAAAAGTATCTTCCCTTTGTCCCATCAGGATGTGGAGAGAGAAGGAGAGAGGGAGAGAGAGGGGGAGATGAGGGGAAAAAAAAAAAAGACATGCACTGATATTTTGCGGAACCAGATTCCAGTATGGTTTTTTTCAATGCTGATAGCTTGTGCCATGGTGTGGGGTGATTAGACTATAGGGACACAGGGATATCAATACCTGATGCCTCAACCTTCTATAGTCATTCTGATGCCAGTACAAAATGACAATGGCATGTCTGGCTACTGTATTTTTTGAAGTTCCTAGATGTTATGAAAGACATCTTTTTCCTGCTATGGTGTAAATGTCTGAAATGTTATGTTAGGAGCTATGTTGTGCATCTGCAAACAGTTGTAGAGGATTTAGGGCAGCCTGGAAACATTTAACAGTATTATAAGGCCCCGATTCAGAACTTTCAGTATAGTTTTTTCTTAACCATTATTTGTTGCAAGAGCTTAAGGTACTGAGCAGACTTGGAAAATGAAGCATCAGTACCTGGTGCCTACAACTTTTCAAAAGCTACATTGTATACCAGTTTAAACTATTACTGGCATCTGGATTCTGCAAATCTGAGGTACCTTAGACCCTTCTCTTATTTTTTAGAAGTGCAGCTCATGTGTTTCTAATATTTTCTTTAACACAGTGATATGGTGAAAAACCATACTATACACCTGTGTATTTGATCTTATGAGGCAATTGTTATGATGTAACTTTGCTTTGGGCCATGGTACTTAAAGCCAATCTGAAAACATAAAGCACCAATACCTGATCAATGCTTGTACATTTCAGACCAGTATGATATCCAACTGGCTTACTAAGCACACTCCTCCTTCACACTATCTCTCATGCCTCTCCCTTCCTAGCTCAACTGCTCCATCACACCATACCTCCGCGCTTGTATCATTCTAAACCAAGTAGCTCCCTGGTCTTGGCCTAATGAGAGGGTGGAAACTACGAGGAAGAGAAGCTAAAGCAATGCCTAACCCCAGCATGCCCTCATCCCAACACTCTTCCTCTCCTCTCTTCCCTCACTTGCATGACCATGGGAATATCATGAAGATACTCCTCGAACCGCCCTCCACGAGCTTCAAAATTCGGCCTTCAAGACCACATGCCAGTCCTTAGGCAGTCCACCAGTGCCTCCACGAGTCAGCACAAGCCGTCCACAGGTCAACACGGGCCACCACAGACAAGAGTCAGTCCGGGTTTGGGCTGGGGTGTCCTTGCAGGAACAACACCGTGGAGTTGTTTTTGGTGTGGGGGAGTTGTCGTTCTGATTTCTTGTGTTTGGATCCCCTCCATACCTGCATGCTTGACTGTGCGTCATGTTAGTTTTGTGTGGGGCGTTGTTTATAGGTGATTGGACCGGATTTTATCACCGGCCAGTCCTAGAACATGTTGTCGATGGTGAGGCTGGGGTGATGACCAATCAGACCATCATTGTTTCTCCTGTGGTGAGGTTGGAGGTGATGACCAGCCAACCATAGGAGTGCTTGCGGTGGATGCAGGTGCAGGTGTAGGCTATGTTAGGAACCTAGTATTCCAAACCATAAGCCGCAACAGGTTCTCTACCCGGTTACCTTGTGGAGAGGGGGTTATGGACATGTTCATGACCGGTTGAGTGACAGTTTGTCAACACGGAGGTGCCACTAGTTGCTAGGGAGAGTGCCAGTTCGAGCACAACGATACTAGTGGATACACGAGACGAGGTGTGCGGTTTAGGCCACCTTCACCTCCAGTGTCTTCTACGGAAGGTTTTGATTCGGATTGTGAATCAGGAGGACTCACACCGGCGGTGCAAGTTGTTTCCTTGCCATTGTTGTGGGACACAATGGAGGAGATGTATGGAGCTACCAAGGCCACGAAGGTACTCTGGGGCGGTGGGCACCATCGAGTTGGATGATTTTATCCAAGAGTTTGATAGTTGGTGTGATTTGCAGCAAATGCGCAATCCACAACTATTTACGCCTTTCATGCCATGGAAGGGGCTGTTTCAGCACCTTGAGGGGCCGCCTATGGATGATTACCATGAGTTCAGGTGGGGGCATGAGGTTGAGATCAAGGAGTGGAGGATGTATAGGTCACCTGACTATGTCTCCATCACTAGGGGCACTAGAGCCACGAGGGCAGTGGCTACACCTGCCGCTGCACCGGCAGCTTCAACAAGCAGCAGTGGGACTAGTGGGACTGGTGGTACCGTAGCTACGACGTCCACCCAAGCCACTACCGCACCAGCACCAGTACCCGTGCCTGCCTTCAACTCTGTTGTGGAGTTCTTCGAAGAGTTAAGATGGAACTACCAAGGGGTGAGGACAGAGAAGTTGCGGAGCTTGCAAGAGTTCCAACGGAAGCCTACTGAGAGCTTGAGGGAGGCTTTCACTCGCATGAGGCGCTTGATAAATGTAACCCAAGGGGTTACGGAAGCTCAGGCAGTCCAATTCTGGTACGAGATATTGGACAAGGAGTTGAGGAGAAGGGTGCGGGATGCAACTCTCATACAAGCGGCCCAACCCACCTTAGCAAATGTGTTTTTGCTGGCAGAGCGGATAGAGCTCAACATGGTGGAGGAACAAGTGGTCATGGTGGGATTTGCTAAGGAGACACCATGGGGTAGTGGTGCTCCTAGCCAACCACTACCTCAACGTGCTCAAGGCAACAAGGGGGCTCAAGTGAAGCTCAGGGAAGGACAGAGAGGACCTCAGATGCAGGGGTCTCTCCCTTCATTTGCAGGCCAACAACAGGCGGAGGTGGTGTGCTGGACCTGTGGAGGACCCCATGTCAAGAAGGATTGCCCTGAGGGAGGCGAAGCTAGGGCCGGCACATGCACAGCCTGCACAGTTGCAGTGTGGGCATTGTGGCAAGCACGGGCATGGAGAGGCTTAGTGTTATGGTTTGCATCCTGAGTTGCGCCCATGCCAGTTCCAAGGGAACAATGGTGGCCGGGGGCAAGGTGGGGCACCCCAGAGAGGACGAGGTGGCCAGGCACGAGGTGTAGGCCAAGGGCAAGCTCAACATGGCCAAGGATGCGGAGGTCAGGGTGTTGACCAAGGCATGGCCAACCGACTTCAGCAGCTAGAGCAAAGGCTCGCTGCCATGGCTACAACTCAGGTGGTACCGGCTCCAAGGCCGGATGGTCCACCTCTTGCTCCTGAGGGAGGAGATATGGGAGGCATGAGATTCATGTGCGGAGCAGCACTACCACTAGTGCAGGTGGAGTCTGCTGCAGCCGTGACTTGAGGAGCAACACGAGTTCCTGAGCCACGAGGTGCAGAGGTGGAGTTGGATCCACAGCGTGAGGAGGCAAACCGTCAAGCTAGGCTTCATCAGTCATTCACATTGGCGGAGACAGTGTCGACGCCATCCATGGCACCTAGTTCTCGCCCGACTGTTACCGAGGCGGAGGTTACTATGCCATTGGGGAGAGCTACATTTGCCAAGGCTACGGCAGCTAGTGTGCTGCTGGGAGTGGCCACATCTGTATGCCAGGCTCCATTGTTCTCGACTACCATGCTGAGGCGTTCAAGCTGGCAGCTACACTCTGTGAGAGTGGGGAGGTTACTTCATCTTCTGCTGAGATAGTGGGAGGTGTAGTGCCGGAGGGATCCTCGGATTTGAGGGTCAAGACTGCCATGGCGGCACCATGGCAAGCTGCAGCTGCCAGGTTGATGGAGCTGCAGTTATGCCAGCCATTGAGCACGCCATGGTGACACCTGGAGTTGTCATGTTAGACAACCAGGATGACATTTTCTATTTGAGTGGACCGGCAGACAAGAGGTAGGCTTGGGCCTCACGGAGGCGGATATGGAGCCTTGTCCTTTCCAAATACAGACGTCTCTGGGAGGATTGGAGCAGGCTTGGGGCATGACACGGCATGAGTTGGCTATCAGACTACGGCCGGATCACCCTACAGATGGCTCAGTGATGCGAGCCAAGGCTTTTGTAATAGACGCGGTCTTGTACGATGTCCTGGTTGGTGGGGCAGTGTTGTACCCCATGGGCTTCACCCTAGATTTTTGGGAGGAGTCAGCTTCCTATAGGCCTAGATGGCAGTCAGGGGAGGGCCGGCATGTGCAGCTCCCTGTGACGTTCATAGGAGGAATTGCGGTTGCCTAGTGGGGCAAGATGCTGACACTAGCAGCATTCACAGCTGTAGTGAGTTGGCTTGGAGAGTTGCTTGAGGGCAACGCTTGTTCAGAGGATGTATCACCTCCGGGAGAGCAGAATGACATGTATGGTATGGCGGAGTTGCCTGCCATGGTTGCTCATACTCCATTGTGGAGCTCGAGCAAAGATTTGCAGCGGGTTGCTGATTGTTGTGTGCAACAAGCTTGGGTAGAGGCTTTTGTACCATCAGGAGAGGAGGACAGTGCGGGGATTGCACCAAGACCACCTCAGTTGTTACCATTGGACACCACACCAATCGTGTGACAATGTCCGGATGAAGGCATTAGCCTTCTGGACTTGTTTGGCGGGATCAGCACCGGATTGGCTGTTGTGCTACAGGCAGATGTACGGGTACAATGTTACTTATATGTGGAGAAGGATGAGACGCACGACGCATCTCACTACGCCATGTTGCTCAGTTGGTGCGGCAGTACCCTGAGTTGTTGCCGGTGATGCTGTCTGCAGTTCGTGGATATCAGCAGGCCGGGCCAGCAGACAATTCGTTGGGGGGGCACAAGATTTGGAGCAGGTTGGCTCATTGATTTGGTAGTGACAGGTTGGCCCTGGCCAAGGGATTCATCAGCCGGGCATGGCAATGGATTGCGATCTTGAGGGTCGGGTCTGTTTTGGGAAGATGGTGAGGGTTTGTGCGCCACTTGCAGCTTCATCAAGCTGTATCTCCAGCATACATCTTGGAGAATATGCCACTGATGGGCGATTCTCGGGCCAGGGTGATGGCCAGTATGCATCAAGTCCGGTCGTGGCTTGGGTCAGCAGTGTTGGCTGGATGCAGCTGCAGTAGGGTCCACGGCTCATAGTCCACGGCTATGGTGGACTAACTTGATGCTACCCGCACTACGCAAGCGTGCATTTGATGGGGTGCAGCGCCCAGCACGCCTCATAGTTGATAGCATTTTGGACAAAGGGAGGCAGTCTCAGCGTGTGAGACACGATGACCGTTTGCCTTTGGCAGTGGTCAACAGGGTGGGTCAACCATGAGCAACATGACCTACACTGCTCAGCTTCCCCAGGATCGCATGCTTTCCGGGATAGTGGACCTGGCCTCATGTGGATGCTCAGTTGCAGCAGTTAGTGGAGCTAATGCTGACAAGCGTGAGCGGGGCGATGGGTTTTACCACTGGTAACACGGCGGTGTCGTCTCTTTCTGAGGCATCACGTCGTCAGGTGTTGGGGCAAGCAATGGATCTCAATTGCTTGACTTGTATTATCAGTTTGGCTATGGCTGAGCAATGCAGAGTGCGGAGTACACTTCCCTCAATGGTTCTTCTGCCTACCGAGACGGTACAGGCAGTGAGTGGGGGCGAGCATGTGAGGACCACGGGGTGCAGGCATCCATGGCACACGTAGGAGGTGCTCGAGGTTCAGAGGGAGTTGGCAGCCAAGGTGGCGAGTGAGATGAGGGTTGGGGATTCCTCGAGGATGAGATGATGGGGCAAGATGAGGCCTTGTCATTGACTGAGCAGGTAGGGCCATGGATGTGACTGCAGGGCGTGTTATTCTAAGGGTTCGAGAGGTTGTGCCCTCAGGAGTCCTGATTTTGGCGGGTCGGGATGGCATGACTTGGAAGGATCATGTGTGTTTGCACACTCAGTGGCAAGTCAAGCCTCAAACTCCTTCCTGAGTTCCTCTTTCAAGGCTGTCAATTGGGTAATTGGAACATGGGATTTGACATAAGTCCCCAACAAATTAAGTGTCCTGCCTATGGAACTCATCAGCATTGCCTGTTGAGGGTCATCATGGTTAGGTTGCTACTGTTCCTCCTGATCTTCAACAGTATGATGTCTCACTAACCATTCAGGCCATTGTCCCACCGGATTTCTTCCTGAACTACTTCATCATCACCGGTGCTACAGTGTCATGACCTTCCGCCTGTGGTACCTCCGACACAGGTGTGTGTCTATATGCACCTCAGGATTTCCCTTGGGCAACTGTTGCACCTCTGGGATTTCTGTCTCCTTGACCAGACCAGAATATTCATAGAGAAGGTCCCCTTTCTCTATTCTGCCCTCTCTGTTCTGTAGTTGGAATATCTATCCCTTCACTTTCCAAATCAATTATTTCGGTTGAGCCTGCATGGATAACTTGTGACCTTGTGACAAGTCGTTCAAGTGGCTGTGATGGTTGTGATGCAGAAGTAAATTCCTCCTCCCTCTCTGAAGGTCCTACTTCCAGTAATAGCATTTGTCTGTGCTGCTGTGCCCCTTCCTGGCCATGAGCTTGGGAAACATTATCAGCGAATCCGTGAAGCCAGTGGATCCGCCACTACAGTCTTTCCCCTTCTCTGCCTCTTAGTCTCGGGTTGTGCTGCTAGTCCACCCTCACTGTGTGAAGAGCCTTGCTCTTCTTCCATTGCAGTTGTTTCTGGCTCAAAACACTCCCATTTCCTTCCTTTCTTGTGCATTAAGTATGCCAGAATCAAGGATTATTGAGCAATGATTGGGCCAGACACTATGATAGGAGACTTTGCGGTAGTACCTTGTAATATTTCATCTCCTCTACCAGTGCGTTGTACATTATGTCCGCCCATTGTACCTCTTGTCCCTTCAGGCCTTTGAGTATTTCCTCTGTGAAGGATCTGCTCAAATATTGTTGGTTCTGTTTCAGGGCAATCAGAACGTTCAATACCTGGCCTATCTCTTTTAACCCTGGGTACACAGCTTTGGTACAAGCATAACCCTGAGTTTTAAGAAAACTCCCTTCTTGGAATAAGTCCCCTATTTGCAGTCTTGCCCTGTGTTCCTCCACATGCCCTGACCTGCTGGCAATCGAAACAATTGCTGGAGGTATAGGGGAGTAATCATTAATTAAACTCCCTTCACGTGTTGTTCATGTCCTTGGCTCAAAGTTCTGCAAAAATGTAATGTACATTACTGTCTATGGTGTAGTGTCCAATCTAGGCTTTGCAATCCTTCCAATCCAGCTCCTCCAGTCATCTTTATCGCCTGTGGGGTAGCCATCGTTGTGTTTCTGCAGAATATTGGTGCTCCACCCTGATTTCCTCCATTCCTCTCACTCTCTTCATTTTAGACTCACAGAACTGCTTTGGCTGTAACAACTACAGGAAGGCAGGTAGGCACAAAGCATAACGTATGGTTGCCGCAGAAAGCTATGGGTAATTTCTTGTAAGCCTGCGGGGCTTGCAGCATTGCTCAAGAGAAAAGCTGGCTCTGTCCTTTCGTGTCTATGCCAATGCGTAAGTAATATTGCGAGCGTATAGTCTGTTACGTTCCTCCATAGTTTCCAAGTTATAGCATTTCGGCCTGTCCTGTCGAGACGCCCGTTACTCAGAACGACGCCGCTTTTGCGCTCAATTTCCCTCCATTTTCTTGATCCTTTCTCTGGTTTTCTATTGGCGTATCCGCGTGTGACTGGATTTTTGTTTTGTTTTCTTCTATCCTCTTAGTGGACTTTCCCTCTTGGATAGTCCACTAGGATCACACATGTGACAGAATTCGGCTTTTCTGTACTTGCCGTTCGTTCCGTTTCCCTTTTTCCGTACTCATTAATGGGCCTGGCTTTTATCCCTTTTGACGGCCGTTCTTGTCTTTTTTTTTTTTTGACACCTGTCTTTGCACTTCATTGTCGCTGGTGTGTGGTGCCCCTGACCTCCACGTGTCTATTTTTAAAGTAATTTCCGTTTCCTCTTCCGTCATCCATTTTCCTGAAGTTATTATGTGTCCACTTGTCACTGATTCTATGGATGGGTAACTTTAGTAGGCTGTGTTGAGACTGTGAGAGGCTGTGTCATACTGTGTTACGCTGTGATAGGCTGTGATGCACTGTGGTAAGCTGTGATAGGCTGTGACACGCTGTGGTAGGTTGTGATAGGCTGTGTTGCGCCTTGCTGGGCTGTGATAGGTTGTGTCACGTCGTGATAGGCTGTGATAGGCTGTGTCACGTCGTGATGGGCTGTGATAGGCTGTGTTGCGCCTTGATGGGCTGTGATAGGTTGTGCTTTGCCTTGATGGGCTGTGATAGGCTGTGTCACGTTTGTTTTGCCCACCCTGGTCATATATGCTGGGCCTAGCGACAAGTGTTCCATACTCCGTTCGTAACACTGGTGCAAGCCCGTGACTGCTCTGCGTTCTATATGCAAATCATGCTGCAGGGGTTTGTCATGGATACCACTATACCCCTTCAACTTATTTGCATGACTCTCCCAACATTTCTTTGTTAATGGTTTGTAACATGGCGGTGTTGTTATCATACATCTTTTGTATGACATAAGGTCCTTTCCATGGTGATTTAAGCTTAGAAGCTTGAATCTTTCATTTCTTTTGTAACCATAGAACCAAATCCCCCGTCTTAAAGTCTTTAACTTGCCTTCATCAAACTGTTCCTTTCTCTTCATCTGAATTCTGGTCATATTATCAGCTGCATCAGCACGTACTTCTTCCACATGGTATAATTCATGTTTCCTGGAGTCTTGCAATTCCATTCTTTTTCCCCACTCCGTTCTCATGGTAGGTAACAGGAATTCCACTGGAAGTAAGGCTTCCATACCATAAACTAATTGGAATGGGTATACTTAGTGGTGACTTTATATGAAGTCATGTATGACCACAAAGCTGTCAGCAGCTTCGTATCCCAATCCGTTCTGTTTGCATTGACTATCTTAGTCAAGATAGTACATAGTATTTTGTTGGTAGCCTCTGCCTGCCCATTACCCTGTGGGTAATATGTTGTACTCTTTCTATGCACAATCATAAACTCTTTAGTCAACAACTCAATGGTCTCATTCATGAAGTGACTTCCTTGATCACTGATAAATTCTAAGGGACAGCCAAATCGTGTAAGTATGTTCTCGTACAGGAACCTTGCTGTGGACTTGGCTGTGTTGTCCCTCAAGCTTTAGCTTCCACCCACTTTGTAGTATAATCAGTGGCTGTAATTATGTACCTGTTTCGTGTATTCTTGGATGATGGGTTAATTGGTCCAACAAAGTCTAGTCCCCATTTCTGAAATGGTTCCGTAGGCATTGTAGGATGCAAGGCCATCCTTCCAGATCTCTGCAAAGGTCCTAGCCTCTTACATTCATCACACTTCTGACAATACTCGTGTACATCTTTGAACAAAGTAGGCCACCAGTATCCTGCGAGTAGTATCTTTCTACTGGTAGTCTCTTCTCCAAAATGACCTCCAGCCACTCCTTTATGAACTTCCGCCAAAACTTTATTTACTTCATGGTGGTACAAGCATCGTTTTAGTACTCCATCAGGTCCTAACTTATACATTCTGCTTCCTACCATAGTATAAGGTAAAGCTTTGATAGCAATTCTCTTCCTCTGCTCCTTACCATAACTAGGTGGGCACTGACCATGAGCAAGGTAGTATCTGATTGGCCACTGCCAATCTAACCATTCATCTGCACTTCCTTGCACCTCCATTACAAATAAACTCGCATCAGGTAACTGATCGTCCACTCCTGTGGCGGCCTCTCCTGTTGTTAGTCGTGACAAATGATCTGCCACAAGATGCAAACGGCCAGGCTTGTAAATAACCTCGAACTCAAACTCATGCAAGATTATTAACCACCTCGCTATCCTTCCACTTATCAAAGGTTTGTTCACCAGATATATCAGAGTCTGGTGATCCACATAAAACATAAACTTTCTTCCCAATAGGTAATGCCTGAATTTCTTGACTGCATAAATCATTGCCAATGCTTCTCTTTCCGTTGTGCTATAGTTCCTCTCAGCACTGTTCATCAACCGGCTAGCATAGTACACAGGTGAATCTATATTCCTTGTAACATTCTGGGCTAACACCGCTCTAGGTGGATGGGCAACTCAGATCTGCCATGGACTGCAGGCCCACTAGTTTGACCATTCAGGGTTCATGTCTTCTTGACCTTACCTCTCCTTTTTATCCATCTCTCATCACCCTTTCTCCCTCTTTCACTTTTTCTTTCTCTCACTCTCTTTTTCTCCTTTGTGTGTGATTCCCTCACTTTTCCACAACAACACGTCTACGATGCAATGCAATGCACATCCAGCCAGGCATCCAGTGCATCCATCATTGAAGTCAACTTTGGTCACACAAGAGATAATCTGCCCCTCTGTCAGTCTTTTTCTCTCTCTCTTTCCAGTGACTGGTCCTTGCACTACCTTTCCCCAAGTGTATCCTGTTTGGTCAAGGTGCTTCACTACCCTTCTACAGATCTCAAATCACACCCCCTGTCAGCTCTCTTTTTCTCCTCAACTGCGAACTTCAGTCATTCATATGTTTGGAACACCTCTACAAATCAGATCCACACCCCAAAACCGTATTGACCTTCCTTCCCATCCACATCATCCCTTCTCAAGGATCTAGCATCCAGGGCCGCCTTGTTTTGCTGGCTGAAGACACAAAAATAAGGAAAAGGAACACAACAACAACAACCATCCTAACCCTGAGATGAGATATCCCTGTCCCCTCTCATTTTCCTAATGACAGTGAAACAATAGGTGCATCCATCTCCACATCATCCTGGTTTGAATTCCAGTGCCTTCATTCCATTCTCCAAAAGCTCTCCACTCCTCACATTTATGTCCCTTTCTATAGAAACAAGAGACAGTTCCAAAAACTTCACACAGTCATTCCTAAGTGCCCAAAAAAGGAAGCCAACACTCTTCGAACTTATCTATCTTATACTCATTGAAGCGGTGGGTCTGCCTGTCAAGAAGGCACCTTGTCATCTCCCTCGTCAGCCATTTCCGACGTTTCTTCTTATCGTGATTCCAGTCCTTATTAAGGCATGATGGCTCTGCTTCAACTGCTGGCACATCCTTGTGCCTGCCAACCTCTACCCTATCCTTCGACATGTGCATTTCTTCCCTATGAAGTGATTTGGTCCTACAGCCCTTAAGACAGAGAGCAGATACAAAACTTAATTATAGATAGCTTAAGCGCCATACACACCAGAAGGCGGCACCGCTTCCTCTTGCACAGAAAGCCAAGCATGAGCTCTTAACGTTTCTCTTTAAAGCAAGCTGATACCCTTTGCGCAGGTGGAACTTTCTCAGATATCTTGTGCTGCCAACACCACTGCAGCAGCTGCGAAAAGATGCTTACTCTCTTCCCTTACAAAGTGATCTGGTCCTAAAGCTCTCAAACAGACAGCAGCTACAAGATTTGATCACAGACAACCTGAGGCGCTATACACACCAGCCTGCACTTCTCATCCCCCAACACCTGCTGAGCCGCTCCATCTCCTCATTAATGTGCTCATCAAGACAATGGCGACAGCAGTGGTGCACCGCCCTTATCACAAACCTGATCCCTCAGGTTTGATAATTGCTTACGAAGAAGGCGGCACCGCTTCTTCTTGCACAGAAAGCCAAGCAGGAGCTCTTAACGTTTCTCTTTAAAGCAAGCTGATACCCTTTGCGTAGGTGGAACTTTCTCAGATATCCTGTGCTGCCAACACCACTGCAGCAGCTGCGAAAAGATGCACGCACTCTTCCCCTTCGAATTTCACATCCTGCTTCTAGGGTTCAACATCATAGATGAAAATCATTCATCCTAGGGATGAAAAAGGTGCATGTCATAACTTAGCCATATTTTGTTCTTGGCAGATCAATAGCATAGTTTTTCCATGGAATTACCTCAAGTTATGGACAATTCCTCCCCTTCATTAGCACGAAGGGCACTCCCTTTGTAGTAGTGCCGAAACCTGATGCCAAACAAAAACTTGAATTTTTACCCCCTGCATTCACACTACACCATATTAGACCAGACAACCCCTCTTCATGCAATGCAAATATACCAAGGCACACATCCAGTGGAGACCTTTCGCAAAAATCCTCATTGGAATCATAAGTACACACCACCTTATCTCTTAACTTTTCTCTCCTCCCAAACAGAATCTCTCCTCATTCTCATACCCTTATGCTGACAGTTACAGACCCTGTCCCTCATGTCTACCCTGTAGCAAGTGCACAAATTCCCTTGGTGAATCTCCCTATACTGTTCATTTTGCAGACTTGTTTAACTCTAAGCACTGATGCACAGTTTGCTCCAGATTCAGTGTGCTGAATCATAAAATCAAAGCAGGACAAACACTATATATGCATTGATTGTAGATGGCTGCATCTGCCTTCTATCACCATTCCCCAAAGACATGCATCATCTCTCATCCTCTCTACACCATTCTGGTTTGAAGCCCAAGCCACCACTCCATTCCATTTTTCAAAACGTTCTCATACTCTCTCTACTAACTCCAGAGCCTTCAATCATTTCAGCGACATCTATCTAAGTAAAAAAAAAACCCCCCGTCTCTATTAACTTAGCTGTCTTATACTCCAGCTGAAGCGGTGGGATTGCCTGCCCGAAATGGCACCTCACCATCTCTGTCAGCAGCTCCCTAACTCCTCTTGTCGTCTCTGGCAGATGCTCGTCGTGATGGAGCTGCACCATCACTTTAACTAGCCTTTGATTGTGCCAGCAACCCCACCTTTCTATTCCCTGTCAGCAGGCCGTTTCCCTTGCAAGTTCATCCTCCCTGTCATCGTGGTCATGAGAGTAACGACGGCACTGCCGCCCCTCCACCGAGCTGCTTTCCCCGCAACTCCTACATCTTCAGAGGTCAAATCACAGGCAGCACCGCCTCAATGCCTTCATTACTTCTGTCAATAGCACATGATATTACTTGCCCTTCATGAATCGTCCTGCAACACTCCCTCTCTTCAAAACTATGAAACGATTACTGCACCGCCTCCCTTCACCTGGCTTGAGCAAAATTACCTAGTTGTTCCCTGCACGATTATCCTCCAGCAAGCCCTAAGCTTCCTCGACCCGTGTTTCTATGGTAATCACAGCGATGAAAGCCATTCATCCTATGGATGAAAAAGGCGCATTTCATGACTTAGCCACATTTTGTCCTGGCAGCGCAATAGCATATTGTGCCCATGGATTTAACTGTAGGCATGGATACTTCCCTCCTTGTTATTAGCACCAGGGCTCTCCCTTTGTAGTAATGCCGAATCCTGATGCCAAACAAAAAATTTCACTGTTACTCCCCTGCATTCACACTACATATGTAGTGTGTCTCCCTTTTTAAGTGTCAGGGTCCTCACTGACCACCTTCACCAGCTGAACACCTACTGGTGATATGAAAGGTTTCAAGTCGTGCCTACTTCTTACCCATTCCCTGCCTGCTTTATCTTTCAGCCTGCACCATCGGCCAGCTTCCCTTCCAGGATCATAAGGTACTCCCAACAGGTACATTGTGTTGATTCCCTTTCTGTTTCTGCTCCAACTATCTTGGAGAGGTCCGTCTGTGATATTGTTTCTGATTGTCTTGCCTTGGCCTTCAGCAAAAGAAAGCCCCTCTTTGCTCATAATCTTCAAGGCCACTTCTGTCTGGCTGGTGCAAGCAGTGTTGTCCCCAAACTGACACCACCACCTGGTTTCCATGTAGCTTATCATGCCAATTTCATGGCCTTCATCCTTGGCCATAATTTTCGTGCTCCATCCCTGAGCTTGCATAGTCGTCCAGCCTCTCCTGTTTAAGTGACCGCGTCCCGGCTGTCCATCTTTTCCGCCGGCCAGAGCAAATCCAATTTGTGCCAATGCCTTCTTCCTCTTCTTGTAGTTCATACCAGGCAGGTCCTGATCTCCTCCACTCTTCATGTTATCATGTGCAAGCTTAGGTGTTGTCAGGTCTCGATCTTCCAGGCTAGACTCTCTCCTCTTCACCACTTCTTCCATCACTGGAGTTAGCTGTAAGCTCCTTCCTCTTAGACCGATTTCTTCTCCAATCTGCAGGGTCTCTCCCTTGCATGAATCCTCCAACACTTGATACTTCATGTTCCCTTCATCTCTCCCAACATTTGTCAATGGTCCATCATCCAAAGAAGCTTCAATTTCCTTTTCTTTGTCCTGAACTAGGGTACCTGGTGTCCCTATGAACACGTCATTGATTGATGACGTACTTAACTCCAAAAGTAGTTGGAGCCATTGCAGCTCTGCCTGAAGATGCTTGTTATCACCACGGAGCTCATCCATGCACTCTTCTTTGGCCCCACTCAGTTTTTGGTCAGCTTTCTCGAGGGCAGACCGTAACTGTTGATTTTCCATGACCAGGTTCTCCATCTGGACTTCAGTTTCTCTCTGTAGGGCTAGGGCAGCTACAACGTCATCTCGTGCATCTTTCACCTTTAATTCCTCCTTTACCAAGTCTGTTCTTAATGGAGATGCAACTTCTCTTAGCTCCCCAAGTATGTCTTGATCTAGGTGTGCATCTTGATCCATACCCTTTCTCGTTTGAGCAAGCAATGTACACTCTTCCTCTACCCATCCCATCAGATCTGCCCAAGACTCCTTGTCATCTTCGTCTCTCAAGACACTCACTTCACAGGTTGTACCACCAATCCTTGGCGAGTTGGTGACGCTCTGCCCATACTCTTCCTCCACCCATTCCATCAGATCTGCCCAAGACTCCTTGTCATCTTCGTCTCTCAAGACACTCACTTCATAGGTTGTACCACCAATCCTTGGCGAGTTGGTGACGCTCTGCCCATACTCTTCCTCCACCCATTCCATCAGATCTGCCCAAGACTCCTTGTCATCTTCGTTTCTCAAGACACTCACTTCACTGGTTGTACCACTATTGCTTGGGGAGTTGGTGGTGCTATACCCAGACTCCTCAAGTATGTCTTGATCCAGGTGTGCATCTTGATCCAGACCTTTGCTCGTTTGAGCAAGCAATGTACACTCTTCCCATCCCATCAGATCTTTCCAAGACTCCTTGACATCTTCCTTTCTCATGACACTCACTCCACAGGTTGTACCACTAATCCTTGGTGAGTTGGCAACACTATGCCCACACTCCCCAAGCATGTCTTGATCTACATGTGCCCTTGTAGAAGACCTTAGGATCTGCACAGGAACTTGCAATCTAGGTGCACACTCTTCATTGACACCTGATTGACTCTCTATTGAACAAAAGATATCTTCCAAGATCTCTTCTTCCACATCACAAAACACATTCACAACGTTTGTGCCAAGAGAGCTTACACATTCGAACTCCATCCTTCTGTTGCTCCTCGACTCCCATTGTTCCAACATTTCACAGCCTGAATCTTGCATTCCACATGTTCCCCTTTGCAGCTCCAGCCGGTGATTCTTTTCACTTCGGATCTGATTCTGTCTTGATGGACATGCAGTGCAACACTCTACTTGCTGCCTTGTGTTGTTCAAGTTGAGAACTCGAGGAAGCATTGCAGGGACTTCGCTGGTGTGGTTCTTCTTCCTAAAGCACCTCCGTGACATGGTTTTGTGATCTGGTATAGGTTTATGATCAATAGAACTCACAGGTGTGAACCTGTTGTGCTTATCCTTCTCAATCAGAGACAATTTCTCTTCCATCCCTGTAACAGACTCTTCCACATTGGTATCTATCTCATCAAACTTGCTTGCTAACATCACTTCATTCTTACTTGATTGATCTTCTCCTCCAAATTTCAAGGTTATGGCTACTTGAAAATCATGCCAGTTCATGGGCCTTGGTTTTTGCATTCGATGCCAAGTGTCAGCCCGTGCTTTGAGATTCAGCTTTGCCGATATAAATAACTTGTGCTCATCAAAGCTCCTTCTCTCACCATCCCCTTTCAGATTCTGGATCCAGCTGTAAACATCCTCATCCTCCTTCCCGTAAAATGGAATGTTAGTCACCATTGCTCGCAATCACTCCCCTATCTTGCTACACTAAATCCTACATTTCCCGGATCAAAGACCGGCCTGCTCTGATACCAAAAGAAGGGGGCATATATCCCCTTCTGTCTAATCCTAATCTAGTTCTTAGTGCAAGGTCTTGTTGGTATTCTGGTTCTCCCTCTCTCATGGTTGGCTACATCCATGCTGTTTATGATCAGAGTTCATAAAGCCCTCATCCACGCCGCAGCGGAAGAGAAGACATGGATGGGACAAGTGAAGGTGTTCCTTGCATAGTGCAACAGGCCTGACTAGGGTTCTGTCTTGCACCATGCTTAGTTTTCATGCTGATACAGTCACTCAAAACAGCTTACCAGAGGGTTAATGACAGCCTATGAGTTCACCATTTGCATGTAGCATCTACTAGAACCCCCTTTGTTCTCATGCAATCACCGAAAATGCAAGGTAACATGGATCTACCATACAGTGCAGGTCTGCTATTTCTATGCAACTCATGGTCTTTCCTTTATCTCTCAACTGGCCCTCCCTTCATCATTTTTTTGCTGAACAGATCTCTCTTCTTCCCAATGTTTTCTCCCTTTTTGATGCAAGTGCCCATTGTAGTGTGAAAAAGAAGGGGCGTGAATCCCCTTCTGTATAATTCCAATTGTGCTTCCCTCCATTCTAAGCGGAGCAAAAGAAAGAAACGTTGTTCTAGTCTGTCCACTTGTCGTCACTTGGCTGTGGGTTTCCCTCAGCTCCTTCATGATCAGAGTTCAAGCAATCCTCATCCACGCCGCAGCGGAAGAGAAGACATGGATGGGGAGCCAATGTTGTACGTTCACTCTTGGTTTCACCTTTTACTCAACATCCTCTACCTGCAGATACAGCACCAGCCCTGCTGCCATGATGTCTTCAGCGATGCAATCAGCCCTATGTCAGTGATGAAACACTGCCCTTGTGGGCAGTTCCCTCAGTCAGCAACACGTCGGAAGCCCCTTTCAATTTGTAATGAGAGCTCGGTCTAGGTGGATGGGCAACTCAGATCTGCCATGGACTGCAGGCCCACTAGTTTGACCATTCAGGGTTCATGTCTTCTTGACCTTACCTCTCCTTTTTATCCATCTCTCATCACCCTTTCTCCCTCTTTCACTTTTCTTTCTCTCACTCTCTTTTTCTCCTTTGTGTGTGATTCCCTCACTTTTCCACAACAACACGTCTACGATGCAATGCAATGCACATCCAGCCAGGCATCCAGTGCATCCATCATTGAAGTCAACTTTGGTCACACAAGAGATAATCTGCCCCTCTGTCAGTCTTTTTCTCTCTCTCTTTCCAGTGACTGGTCCTTGCACTACCTTTCCCCAAGTGTATCCTGTTTGGTCAAGGTGCTTCACTACCCTTCTACAGATCTCAAATCACACCCCCTGTCAGCTCTCTTTTTCTCCTCAACTGCGAACTTCAGTCATTCATATGTTTGGAACACCTCTACAAATCAGATCCACACCCCAAAACCGTATTGACCTTCCTTCCCATCCACATCATCCCTTCTCAAGGATCTAGCATCCAGGGCCGCCTTGTTTTGCTGGCTGAAGACACAAAAATAAGGAAAAGGAACACAACAACAGCAACCATCCTAACCCTGAGATGAGATATCCCTGTCCCTCTCATTTTCCTAATGACAGTGAAACAATAGGTGCATCCATCTCCACATCATCCTGGTTTGAATTCCAGTGCCTTCATTCCATTCTCCAAAAGCTCTCCACTCCTCACATTTATGTCCCTTTCTATAGAAACAAGAGACAGTTCCAAAAACTTCACACAGTCATTCCTAAGTGCCCAAAAAAGGAAGCCAACACTCTTCGAACTTATCTATCTTATACTCATTGAAGCGGTGGGTCTGCCTGTCAAGAAGGCACCTTGTCATCTCCCTCGTCAGCCATTTCCGACGTTTCTTCTTATCGTGATTCCAGTCCTTATTAAGGCATGATGGCTCTGCTTCAACTGCTGGCACATCCTTGTGCCTGCCAACCTCTACCCTATCCTTCGACATGTGCATTTCTTCCCTATGAAGTGATTTGGTCCTACAGCCCTTAAGACAGAGAGCAGATACAAAACTTAATTATAGATAGCTTAAGCGCCATACACACCAGAAGGCGGCACCGCTTCCTCTTGCACAGAAAGCCAAGCATGAGCTCTTAACGTTTCTCTTTAAAGCAAGCTGATACCCTTTGCGCAGGTGGAACTTTCTCAGATATCTTGTGCTGCCAACACCACTGCAGCAGCTGCGAAAAGATGCTTACTCTCTTCCCTTACAAAGTGATCTGGTCCTAAAGCTCTCAAACAGACAGCAGCTACAAGATTTGATCACAGACAACCTGAGGCGCTATACACACCAGCCTGCACTTCTCATCCCCCAACACCTACTGAGCCGCTCCATCTCCTCATTAATGTGCTCATCAAGACAATGGCGACAGCAGTGGTGCACCGCCCTTATCACAAACCTGATCCCTCAGGTTTGATAATTGCTTACGAAGAAGGCGGCACCGCTTCTTCTTGCACAGAAAGCCAAGCAGGAGCTCTTAACGTTTCTCTTTAAAGCAAGCTGATACCCTTTGCGTAGGTGGAACTTTCTCAGATATCCTGTGCTGCCAACACCACTGCAGCAGCTGCGAAAAGATGCACGCACTCTTCCCCTTCGAATTTCACATCCTGCTTCTAGGGTTCAACATCATAGATGAAAATCATTCATCCTAGGGATGAAAAAGGTGCATGTCATAACTTAGCCATATTTTGTTCTTGGCAGATCAATAGCATAGTTTTTCCATGGAATTACCTCAAGTTATGGACAATTCCTCCCCTTCATTAGCACGAAGGGCACTCCCTTTGTAGTAGTGCCGAAACCTGATGCCAAACAAAAACTTGAATTTTTACCCCCTGCATTCACACTACACCATATTAGACCAGACAACCCCTCTTCATGCAATGCAAATATACCAAGGCACACATCCAGTGGAGACCTTTCGCAAAAATCCTCCTTGGAATCATAAGTACACACCACCTTATCTCTTAACTTTTCTCTCCTCCCAAACAGAATCTCTCCTCATTCTCATACCCTTATGCTGACAGTTACAGACCCTGTCCCTCATGTCTACCCTGTAGCAAGTGCACAAATTCCCTTGGTGAATCTCCCTATACTGTTCATTTTGCAGACTTGTTTAACTCTAAGCACTGATGCACAGTTTGCTCCAGATTCAGTGTGCTGAATCATAAAATCAAAGCAGGACAAACACTATATATGCATTGATTGTAGATGGCTGCATCTGCCTTCTATCACCATTCCCCAAAGACATGCATCATCTCTCATCCTCTCTACACCATTCTGGTTTGAAGCCCAAGCCACCACTCCATTCCATTTTTCAAAACGTTCTCATACTCTCTCTACTAACTCCAGAGCCTTCAATCATTTCAGCGACATCTATCTAAGTAAAAAAAAACCCCCCGTCTCTATTAACTTAGCTGTCTTATACTCCAGCTGAAGCGGTGGGATTGCCTGCCCGAAATGGCACTCACCATCTCTGTCAGCAGCTCCCTAACTCCTCTTGTCGTCTCTGGCAGATGCTCGTCGTGATGGAGCTGCACCATCACTTTAACTAGCCTTTGATTGTGCCAGCAACCCCACCTTTCTATTCCCTGTCAGCAGGCCGTTTCCCTTGCAAGTTCATCCTCCCTGTCATCGTGGTCATGAGAGTAACGACGGGCACTGCCGCCCCTCCACCGAGCTGCTTTCCCGCAACTCCTACATCTTCAGAGGTCAAATCACAGGCAGCACCGCCTCATGCCTTCATTACTTCTGTCAATAGCACATGATATTACTTGCCCTTCATGAATCGTCCTGCAACACTCCTCTCTTCAAACTATGAACGTTTACTGCCCGCCTCCCTTCACCTGGCTTGAGCAAAATTACCTAGCGGTCCCTGCACGATTATCCTCCAGCAAGCCCTAAGAGCCTCGACCCGTGTTCTATGGTAAATCACAGCGATGAAAGCCATTCATCCTATGGATGAAAAAGGCGCATTTCATGACTTAGACAACATTTGTCCTGGCCAGCGCAATAGCATATTGTGCCCCATGGATTTAACTGTAGGCATGATACTTCCCTCCTTGTTTAGCACCAAGGCTCTCCCTTGTAGTAATGCCGAATCCTGATGCCAAACAAAAATTCACTGTACTCCCCTGCATTAACACTACACTTCTCTTTCATCACTCATGTCCCATGTCTTCATTTTTTAATGTGGCAATAACCAAACTCTCTTCTGTAATATCTCTCGTATATGCCTGGGTTTCTTTCAAGCTTCAATGCACCCTTGGTTTTACTTGAAGTCTCCGTTACCATATAACCATATGGCAAACCAGTCTGAAAAGCTGTTCTGGTGTGATTGATCCACAAAATATCCTTTGGAATCCAATTCTTTACCAATACAAGCTCTTCATGCAGATGAGTATAAAATTCACTTTTCTTTCCTCCCAGCCTTCAAACTCTACTTGCTTAATGATAGCAATGCTATCACATATCCCAATGTTGGTAACCAACGTGCTCTTCCTCTACAGGCCACATGATAAATCTTTATCACTCCTTTCTCCAGACCCCACTCTGGGTCGCATCATGCACTCTCTTAAGAATGTTTTCTTACAACGTCCGACAATTCCAAAAACCTCTGGAAGAATCGTTTGGACAATTTCCTTCTCAGTTTCACAAGGAATTTGATTCACATCAAATTCTTTAATTCTCCATCCACCATGATCCCACAGATGCCTGTCACATCTGGTTTGTTCTGACCCAAGATCCCCAGTATGGTCGCCAAAGTCGCGGAGGGCTTTTATCACTTATCCCTTCGCTATCCGAGGCGGAAACTCCAAGATAGAAGAGTTGGAAATCTCTAAGTACTCAGCCGCTCAGAAACAATCAGTCATGACCTACAGCTAGTGTATCATGGGGGGTTTCCTATTTGTTTTCCCTTCCGCATTCATGTTAGCTAGCTACCTTACTATTGAAATTGAATATCAGTTTGCTCATCAAACTCATCCAATCAGTCCACAGCAGCTTCACTCAGATCTCTCTACACAGTGTGATTGTATCGTATCAGTATCAGATTATGATTTATCAGGGTATCAGGCCGAAGCCATTGTGTCTCTAATCTCCTCTACAATATCACTACAGCTTTGCATATAACAAGCATTTACTAATATCTCTCCTCCTTCCACCGTGCTTCTCCATGCTTGCTTGTTTTCTTGCTCTCCGCCAGATCCCCTCTCATCCATGACCAAAAATTCCCCCCCTCAAGTGCTTCCAAGATTGATCCCCCCTCTCCGTCCTTGCTTCTTCCCTTTATCTTCCTACCCGTGGCTCTAACCGTTTTCCTCACTAACCGTCGTCCGTGAACTAACATGTTCCATTTGCAGGTGTTGTTCCCCACAGTCGTTCCCTGTCCTGCTCTCCGTTCCCTATGGTCGTGACAGCTGTGTGTGACTGGCTGTGTGAAACTGTGACTGGCTGTGCGATGTGTTTGGCTGTGTCGGGCTGTGACTGGCTGTGTGGTGTGTGCTGGGCTGTGTTGGCTGTGATGGCTGTGTCTTGACGGCTGTGATGGCTGTGTCGGCTATGACGACTGTGACGGGCTGTGTCGGCTGTGACGACTGTGACGGGCTATGTTGGCTGTGATGGACTGTGTAACCCCCTTTTACAGTGTGCTGCTGTCACCCCTAAGGCTCCTGTTGATCTCAGTCTGTGCAAAAATTAAGGGTACCCTACAGATCCCGTAAAAATGTCTAAGTCCCTGGCAGTCCTCTAACACACTTGGGGAGCATTAGGAAGCTCAAAAGGTTAGAAGGGGAGCATGTGGAAGAATCTTCCAATCATGGTGGTGTGGAGCCAAGCTTAGGGCATTGGAAGAGCTAATTGGAGAACAAATTGTGGGAAGTCCTTGAAGAGAGATCATCATTCAAGCATGCTTCCCAAGTGTGGCTTCCAACTTCAAGCTTGAGGAGAGCTAAAAGGTGAAGGGAGCAAGTTGATTCCCTTGTGTATGAGGTGATGCATGTGTGGAACATGCTTTTGGCTGGAGCTTTGCCTTTTCAAGCTTGAGAGGAGTGGCTCTTGAGCTAGCAAGTGAAGGGAGCTTGAATGATCAAGGCTTGAGAGGAGACAAGGCTTGGTGGCTTGCCAAAGGAGGTAAAAGCTTGATTTTGAGTTCCAATGTATGATGGAGCTTGTTGTGTGGCAAAATCATTGCTAAGTGAGCTTGAGTTGCTTGAGGTGAAGAAGAATAAGGGAATTTGCCTTGGTATCCCATAGAATTCATGGATGCTTGAGGGGATTAAGCATAGAGCTCCAAGGAGCACAAACCCTAGCTTGGTAAGGCTAAACCTCAAGGAAATAGAGGGGGAGGTGGCTAAAGCTTAGGGGGAAATGGCTAAACCCTAGGGGGAAATGAACTACTCCATGAGGGGGAAATGGCTATTCATAAGGAGAATCCAAGGGGAATACAAGGAAAATATGTATAGGCCTAGGGGAATACTGAGAGAATACTATGGCATATTCTTAGGAATATTCTTAGGGAACTTAGGGAACTTGGGAGTGCATTGGGAATGCATTGGGAACATAGTGAGTCATTGGAGGATTGTTTGGAGTCGTTGGAGGACTATTTGGAGGACTATTTTGGGTCCTTGGAAGACTGTTTGGAGGACTATTTGGGGTCCTTGGAGGCCAATATTTGGCGAGCTTGAGGAGTCTTTGGCGACTTGTGTGAGGGACTATTTGGGGCCCTCGAGGGCCAACTTTTGGCAGGCTTTTGGGGCCTTGGTGTACTGTTTGGAGTCCCATTGTGCAAGGTTTGGGAGCCTTAGTGTTGTTCGAGAGACATCTTGAGGGCTCTTGGAGAGTTATTTGAGAGACCCTTGAAAGGCAGTCTTGTCTATTGCTCCAACAAGAGAGTGTGGAGATAGGGTAGTGGGATGAGAGCATGCTGGGATTAGGAATTGCTTAGTATCTCTTCCTTGTAGTCTTTCACCCTCTCTGTAGGCCAAAACTTTTCCGTAGGTGGAGGCAAGAGTCAGTCCGGGTTTGGGCTGGGATATCATTGCGACACTGTGGAGTGATTTTGGTGGGGGGGTGTTGTTGCTTTGATTTTCTTGTGTTTGGATTCCCCCCCCACATCTATATGCTTGACTGTGCACCATGTCAGTTTTGTGTGGGCACTTGTTTTCATAGGAGGTTGGTCCGGATTTGATCACCGGCCAATCCTAGAGCGTGATGTCGGTGATGAGGCTGGGTTGATGACTAGGCTCATGCATTTCATCTCCAGGGTTTTAGTCTTGAAGGCTTTATGGAGTTTGCTGTTAGTGTTCATGCCATCGCACCTAGGGCTGTTGCAAGTCTTTAATGTGCAAGCGCACACTAACTGAGAGTGGTGTGGTTGTGCATTCTTTTGATTATGGTATGGCATCGTTCTTGATTGTGTACTAGATCGCAAGGTGGACTACAACGGCAGGCACATGGGTAGGCATGGCGCCCAAGCGGCGCAAGACAACAAATATATTGGAGCCCCCACCACCTCCAGAGCATCTTGCTCATGCGGTGAGTATTCTTAGTCGTTGGGCCGAAGTAGAGCAGCACGCGACTTCTTCACAGGTGACAGAAATTCTTGGTTGTTTGTCTGAGTCGTATTTGATTGCTTTGCCACCTCCACCTCGTGCCTCGCGTTGGTCCAAGCACACAAAGCCATGCCACATAACTGACGATTTCTTTTTAGAAGGCATGTAGGCCTAGTGTTGGGTTGGAAAGAAAGAAGAGATGAGGGCGAGATCTCCTCAAGGTAAGAGCTCTATGCTTAATCCCCTCAAGCATCTCTATGATTAAGCATAGAGCTCATACCTCCTCATGCCTATACTTGTCACAATGCCCACACTGTAGTTATGTAGGCTATGCATGTGCCGACCCTTTGCCTCTCTCTGGGCAATCCTTCTGGGTAGGTGCAGACTACACTGGCTCAAAAGCGGCAGATTTGCCCTCCACTGAAAATCCATGAGAAAAAATTAATTAAATTTTAATTAAAGATATTTGTTCAAATACATTTTTATCTTCATAGGTAATGGTATACTAATCATATTTAGTAAATGGTCTCATCCCAAATATTTGAGATATATATATATATATAATATTTTTCCCTTATTTAGAAATAATAGCTATTTATTATTATCTTGTAGTTTATGAAATTTGTCCATATAAAAATAAGCTCATAGAGACAATAACAATATATATATTCTTAGAAAAGATCTCCACCCAAATATGAATTTTTCAAAATGCTATGGACAAATCGTCATTTTGAGGGTTGTTTTGGTACAAAAAAATCCATAGGGTCTTGATGGATGGATGGAATTGTTCACAAATTTATATTTGTATCTATTCAAACATTGTGTATCTAGTTGTAAAGTCCATATAATAAATTGGTTGGCACAAACTTCTCTGTTCTCACCCCCTGCTAGTTCCTTCTCAACTCTTGGAAGAACTCCACAATCGGGTTGAAGGCAGGTACAGGTGTTGGTGCAACGACAAGAGCTGCAGTGGATGTCCCAGCTGATCCTGATCCACTTGTTCCACTGCTGCTTGCAGAAGCCGCTGGTGTAGCTGTTGCCGTGGTTGCCGTGGATCTTGCCACTGTGCCTCTAGTGATGGAGACATAGTCATGTGACCAATATTGTCGCAACTCCTCAATCTCCACCTCATTTCCCCGCCTAAATTCATGGTAGTCGTCCATGGGCGGCTTCTCAATGTGCTGGAATAACCCATTCCACGCCATAAAAGGCGTAAACAGTTGTGGATTGCGCATCTGCTGCAAATCGCACCAACTATCAAACTCTTGTATGAAATTATCAAGCTCGATGGTGCCCACAGCTCCAGAGTACCTACGAGGCCCCTTGGTAGCTCCATACGTCTCCTCCATCATATCCCACAACAATGGCACGGAAATAGCTTGCACCTGCGGCATGGATTCCTCAGAATCGGAGTCTGAATCAGAGTCCTCCTCAGAAAACACAAAAGGTGAAGGTGGCCTAAACCGCACACCTCGTCTCGTGTACCCACTAATATCGCTAGTGCTCGTACCGGCACTACCCTCAGCAACTAGTGACACCTCCGTGATGAAAACTTACAACCACACCTGTTGTAAACCTGTCTCTAATCCCCCTTTCCACAAGATAACCGGGTAGAGAATCTGTTGTGGCTTATGGCTTATACTACTAGGTTCGTAACATAAACCTGCACCTGCACCTGCATCCACCGCAAGCACTCCCATGGTCTGCTGGTCATCAACATAGCCTCACCATAAGAGAAACAATGATGGTCTGACTAAACTAAGCTATTCCCTACAGCTCCCGTAAGGTGAAACATAGGGCGCCAGACCAAAGGCCATTGCGGAGGAATTGATGGTGCATGTCCCTTTGCAAGCGTGCATGGGAGCTTGAAGGGCGACTTGCAACAAACAACATTAACGCAGCGAAGCCATAGCAAGCTGTGGAAATGAAAGAAATGCGCGCGAAAGCACCACACGGCGGTTGAGGGGCTGCCATGCGCATGGGCGGACATGTAGCCCGCCGCCAGGGCCATCGCCGTGAAACGAAGCCAGTGACCTGCCACGTCGGCATGTCAACTCGGTTGGCGGCCCCTAACCTTTGATTTGGGGGTACCTTTGGAAATTTGTAGCGTGCTGGGTTTAGGGTATTTTGGGCGCAATAAATTGGAGCATGTGGCCATCAATGTCCCGCTCATTTTTCATTCTGGTCAATTTTTCATCCACATTCATCCAAAGAAGTTATTCTGTGGATTGAAATGGCTGCGACCCGTTTCGGGTCACTTAGGCCTTTAGGGGTTAATGATGAGGATACAAGAGCCTTCTTTCCGAGCATCTGCAAACAGTTTTATAAATGGATATGCATCATTACACATGGATTTGTGTTATCATAATTTCGTTGTAGGGATTATGACTTAATTTGTGTGGTAGACTTACAGCAGCAATTTCAAAGGAAAATCAAGCTAATGCAATCCAGTGGTTTTTCATCTGGCAAAAAATCCTTTGATCTCGACCTAGAAACGGGTCAGCTATTTGTACAAAGGAATTATGGGGGATTAAAAATTAAAAAACACATCTCATTTATGAGGGCCCCACCAAGGTCTTACAACCCTTGCCTTATGTCCTTAGGCTACAAATTTTTACTTAAAGCTGGCCGATGAGGAAATGCCAATAAAATATATGTATTAAATTTTCTTTATACGACTTTGTTGGAAGGTATTATACGTATTTTGGCCTGAGGTTCAACGTCAAGCCCAAGAGAATCTTGTCTGGAACATAAAAGAATCTTGTCTTGAGGATTAAAAAAGATCCTCTTAACAATGTCGTTGAAAAAAGAATCTTATCTTGAGATTAAAGAATATTCTTCCCAAGTCCTATGGTTTTTGGCATCTTGTCTTCAGGTCCATGGTATTTTGGAATCTTTTCCAGTGGCTCTTTTGGGCTTCCGTATCCGGGCAGCGCCCCAAAACTATCATTTTTATGGCGTGACACAGCCTTTTTGCTATTCCCTAGATGACCACCTCTACTGTAACCTAGTCTGTGCCCACCCTGCACCCCGGTCACCGATCTCGTCCTTCTCATCCTTTTGGATGAATAGAAGGATGTGACGATCTATCCATCCACCTGACACAAATCCACAACGGGCATGGCACTTTGCCTCCCCGACGGAGAAAAAGAAGGGGAAGAGAAGGAGGCAGCCATGGCTCTCGGCTCTGTATCCACTCTCATCGGAAAACTATTCCACCTCTCATCTGGACTGGCTGGATTAAGGAATTTCTGTGCATAATTTAAGCTGCATGTAAAATGTTTCTAGGACATGACCATCAACTGGAACGGTACCCAGACTTCATGGCCCTAGCAAGAGAAAGATTCTACCAAATATTTTCTGTCTGAAGCTGCAGGTGGGAGAAGAACAAAGGGATGTGTCGAAAGCAACACGCTATATTAGTAGATTTATCTATGTCAAGACAAGGCGGTTTCACTCTGCAAAAGTTCCGAACGCAAATTGGGAGCGAAGGGTTTCAGCATGATGTCCAATGTCGTGTGAGCTGCAACCTCAAGAAGTTACAGTATTGTACCGACCACCTCATACACCTCTCTAACTCAAATGCAGGAAGTTCAAGTACAGAAGTGCAACTTCCATCCAATGCCTTGTTGCTGGCTATTCATAGCAAGAAGAGCTTGCATCCTAGTTGCTTGTCGAAGCTGAACAGTAGCGCTGCACTTCCAGCAGAGGACGAGAGAAAGTATGGTTCTTATGCAGGAGATATTGAATGTAGATCACAAATGTCCGGTATGAGTAAGCAGATAAGAAGGTTAGCTGAACCACTGGAAATTGAAGACTTCGGCGGATCCAGAGGTGTCGAAGACTCAGAAGAACGCGTAGCTTGTGTTGTGTTTGCGAGTACTTTGGTTAAGATCGGGCGTCCTGTAACACTTCAGGCTGTGCAAAACGTACCTAGGTATACAACCTGGGTATTTGTAGACAGAAACGAACTTATGGATGAGGATCAGCCCCAGACCTTGCTGCCCAAATTGGAGATTGTGGACCTCAAACAGCTACATCTCACAAGGCTAATGGACACATACAACCACTTGTTTTGCAGGCGTTGTTTGAGATTTGATTGCCCAAAGCATGGCGCTCAACCCAATATTGAACCTTCTCAGAGACAGGGGCCTTGGCTGGCTCCTACATCCGAGGGTTTCTTATTGCGGTGTTGTGAGCCTCGCTGTTATGCCCGCAGGCCGCCTCCAGATAACGGCAGCAAGAAGTCGCTACATTTTGAATATGTTGGGTCAACGAAGACTAGCTTAGGGTACTATCCCCATGTGGAGCAGGAGAAGGAGGATGTGTCATGCAATGGGAAACTGCAGGAATTAATGACTGAGGATGAGTCGGCTTCTGTCGGTCAAAATTTCAGCACCAGAAAGTGTGAGTCGGATCAGAACGTAAATTCAGCACTGACTTCTCGTTCGAAAGTGGAGCTGCAGGGAAGAAGAGCTCGTATCCAATTGATGGAGACTTCTGGGGATAAATCACCTGAAAATGCCGATGATGAAGCAACAAGAACAAAAGATCGGCAGTTACAGGAAGGTCGGGGTGGCAGTAGCTGTTGGAGCTTCTTCGAGGTCAAAAGCGATCTCGTCTACAATCAGGCCGATGGTACGCCTTTGAAAACAGCATTTCCTGATGCTGCTAAGAAACAGGAAATTATGCTGCTTAGAAACAACCGGCAAGGCGTCATAAATAATTCGAAAAAGTTTCACCAATCTACCACTCAATCGTTTACATGGGAAGATTTTATTTCAAACTGTACAAGAAATGTTCGAGAAGTTAACATAACGAACCAGAATTATAACGAGAAGACCTTGAAAGAAAACAAAACAATCTTTAACGTCCAGCTGACCACACACGTGAGCTAAAATCTTTGAACATTCATTTGGGAAATTCCTCTGAATATTATCACCGCTCCACGACGTACGTAGTCCTTGGAGCCTGGGCCTGAGCTTCATTTATATCATCTTGGTCTGCACATGCATTAAATGTTGATTAGACTAGTATTAAATATTTACATTTGCAGTACATGAGAGGAGACATCCCATCGGAAATGATGATTCACTGAAGGAGAGAGACAAGCCTGACACAAAAGCTCAAAAGAGGGATGGCTGGAGTCCATTGGAGAAGGACCTGTGTGAGAAGGGCGTGGAGATATTTGGGAAGAACAGCTGCTTAATTGCAAGGCACCTGCTGAAAGGGTGGAAGACGTGTGCTGAAGTCGAAGCATGTATTGCTCATTTGGAAGCGCAAAGAGAAGAAGTACGTAATAATACAATTATCAATTGTTCATTGTTCATTCCTTTTAGGATAGTTGATGGTCAGGCCCTCATATTGCGTTGTTCTCAAAGTCTCACACGTTTTCCTGGGCAGACTGATTAAGGCCACCTTCCTATAGGAGGATAACAGCTGGTCTAGGTGAAAGTTTCCTGGGACCATCCATTGCAATCTCCTTGCTGCTTATCGGCACACACTGCTTCCATGAAGTAAAAATTTGACCACAGCTTTGATAGAACACAATCAGGATAATGTCTACCCTCTTATGGTGGATCCGGGGTCTGATTCGTTTGCAGAAGCAGAAAGACCAGAGGAAGGAAACAGAAGAAGAATCTGTGACCCACAATCCCCATGAGAAGCTTGCAAGAGCTAAACTTCCCGGAACTCAAGGTTTGTCCAGGGGGAAGAAGGTTGAGACTCGTCAAAGCAGAAACCCAGATCAGGAAGCAGATGGGGATGCCAAGCAGGTCCAGTGTTGTGAGAACTTGCAAACTGACAGGTATGAATGAAACTTTGTTTCTATGATACGACAACCGTCATGAGGGCCTCAGGTGTTGTGGAATTGTATCATAGGTGCCTCTGGACAACAGCGAGTTGCGAGCTGGTAAGAAGGACTTCAGAGCATGTAGGATTGCACCTTACGTCATTATTGTAACACCCCATTTCATGAGAAGCCACTGATGGCTTCAGATATTTCAGTAGTTAGGCAAGAGTGAAGTATTGGGAACAGGATACAAGTTCAGGAGTACACAAACTTTTCCTACATTTTCATAAGAACTATCAAACCTTCGATGTCTTGTGCTGCTGCATGTTGCTTTGTATTTATCAGACTTTCAGAGTTATATTTGATGATAGAATAAAAAATACTAGGACTGACATAAAGACCATGTCATTTATTTTATTAGAAAAACAAAAAAGACCATCGTCCTGGCGGGCCATTTCACCCCAGTCTACATAATACTGTTCATATTGTCAGTTTTAGATGCGTTTGCAGCAGGTGGAGAATGGAGAGGCCTGGCCCGATAAAAAATGAGCGCGAATTGTACAGGCGCTACAACCCCTGTGGGTGTGCAACAGCATGTGGAGACCATTGCCCATGTTTTGTGCGTGGCACGTACTGTGAGAAATACTGTGGGTGTCCTAAGGGCTGCAAGCACCGCTTTCTTGGTTGCAAATGTGGGAAAGGCCAGTGCAACCACAAACCTTGTCCATGCTTTTCTGCCCAACGCGGGTGTGATCCGGATGTGTGCAGACATTGTTGGGTTGGCTGCGGTGATGGTACGCTAGAAGGACTGCCGGTCAGAGAACACAAGAACACGTGCAAGAATATGAAGATGCTGCTGTGGCAGAAGCCACGATTACTGCTGGGGAGGTCAGATGTAGAGGGCTGGGGGCTGTTTACTAAAGGCGCCCTCCATCCAAACGATTTTGTGGGAGAATATACTGGAGAGCTTCTATCTATTGAGGAAGCAGAGCAGCGAAGTGAACTTGAAAGCGCTTTTGTTTGTTTGATGAATGACCACTTTGTCATAGATGCTTTAAGGAAGGGTAGTAAACTCAAGTTCGCTAACCACTCCTCGAAGCCCAATTGCAGAGCTCAGGTCGTGATGGTGGGGGGTGACCATCGGGTGGGCATCTATGCCAAGAGAGCTATCGATGCAGGCGCAGAACTTTTATACAATTACTACTTAGATTCTGAGACAGCTCCAGATTGGGCCAAGAAACCAGCACATCGAGATGGTATATAGACAATATTGTTTATTCAGGCTTGCCGGTACGGTCGCCGGGGATGGCCGTACCGGAGACGCGCTGTCAAATCCCCACCCCCCGCTGCTTCCCTCTCACCTGCGAGCCTGTACTCTAGGTAGTATAAAGCAAAACAAAACCAGAGGGTTGGCTAGAAGCGCACGGTGGTGTGGTGTGCTATACAGTGACGAGGTCTGGGTTTCAAATCGTCGCAGTCAATGCTACTTGAGAGATTGGGTTGCACATGCAGTTAATTATTGTACTTTTTCATCTCCAAAATAATTCTAAGTCCAAGATCCTCACTCTCCTCCCCTGTTCCAAGTGTCCGCTCCTATGTCCCCTCCTTGTTCCCAGGCCCGCTCCCCTATCCCTGTTCTTTGTTCTCGGTCCCGCTCCCCTCCTCGTCCCCTGGAATGCGGCTCGCTCTTCTGTTCCGATCCCCCCTCCTCTCCTCGCCCCTTGGAATGTGATTTGTTCCCCTGTTCCCGGTCCCTGCTCCCCTCCTAGTTCCCCTGTCCCAATGGGAAGTTGGGATCGTGGAGCGGGAACATGGGAGCAAAATTGGAGAATGTTTGGGAACATGGTCCTAAAGCATGAGGGGGGAACAAGAGGTGTGGAGCGCTCCCCACCTTCCTAGTGGGGGATGAGATTTGACTGGTAGTTTGCCCTAGCCTTTTGGAGCTCCGGCCAGCGGGCCCCACCACCTCACACGCTTGCCTTAAACTCGTTGGGTAAGCGTAGTCCTCGCCATTGAAGCCTTGATTATGCATAATGTCACTAAGTAAGCAACTACATGCACTCACTAAGCCGTTTTGTCATTTATCTTCCTTTTACACACAATACACAAGTACATAGATGATCTCTATGTTCAGTTTAATTTGTCAAAAGCAAAATACTTAATGCATCGAGTATCTGAAGTATACCGATGTTCCCTACATGGAACACTGCAACTTCCCGTACATGGATTATAACCCTTAAAACCCAAGACAACATTATTTTGGTGCATCTCAATGTCACATTAGGTGCATTTTGCATAATGTTATGGTGCATCTTGCTTCATTTTCATTTTCATTCTGGTGTGTGTTTCTTACTTTCTACCCCGTTGCTCCATTCCATTGGATCACCCAGCATTCACCTAGGTTATGCACAGGCAAGGTGCAAACACCCAACCACTAGGCTACCTGTTTAAGTGCAGAGAAAAGTCATAATGCAGTGGGGTAAAAGGAGAGGATTATGATTATCGTTCCCCTCATTTGGGTGATTTGCAAAGAGTAGAAAAACCAGCAAATGGCGTGCTCTCAATATTTTATTACCTGGAATGATTTTCCAGTCGATATTTGTCACAGATGAGGTTAGTAGGCCTAAGGTAGTGACTAAGCAAGGAAGGGGAACAGTCAGAATGGCAAAGGCCAAGGGTTACACCTTAGGGTAGCAAGTAAGGGAATACCAAACGGTATTCTAAGAGCAAGGGGGGGAATCCTCATGGAGTATTAAGGAGGACCTGGTGTGAGACTTTGGATAAGACATAGGCTTATCCTTGAAGAGCAAGGCTGTAGACAACTAGACTTCGTGATTATTCGTGGCAGTAGAGGATTCTAGGTTGGGTGGTTAACTTGCTCATACAGTGTTAATGTGGAGACTGGTTTACTAGATTAAGATAGGACTCTGACGATATCCAAGTATGGTCCTCAAAAGTACCCAAAGAATCCACTTTTAAGTCCAAAGTACGATTATTTGAAGTATTTGAAAGTATCCGATCATTTTCCCATGTTGATCTGCCGATCCATGATCTAGGGCATTTAGAGTCTTACTGGAAGACTTTGTCCAGCAGCCAGAGTATGGTCCTTTGAGGTCCAAAACTATCCAATTGATGCTTTTTATTGTTCAATAGTAGTAAGTTGTTTTGGGTGCATAGAGGCAAAAATATGGCTTCTGTGGGGCACTTGTCTACAGATTATTTGGTCTCACTGGAAGACAATGTCCAATACATTGCAGAGGAGGATCTCTGATGGATTACAAAATATCATTGATTAGTAGTGGCTCCTGTATCAACCGGTTCACATGTATCCATGTCTTTTTGATACCATCTTGAAATTCAACCAATATGATGGGGGAGGGAAAGAATGGCAATTTTGAAATGTTTTTTTTAATGGGAAAACTCAAATTCTCTCGGAAGAGGGAGAGTCAGTTGGGTTTGAAAACTTTACTGGCTTTGAGGGAACTTGAACTCTCTCCGTAGAAGGAGAGTGGATGGGTTTCCATTTTTATTGTCTTTTGGTCCCAAGCGAGAGAGCAAATACCAATGGCAGTGACTTTGGGTTCTTTAACCTCAGGGCAAGTGTTCTCCATTTTCCACCATATGTAGGTCCTTTCCAAAGCGTGGATTTTTTTTTTTCCATGTTTTTAGTTCCCGAACGTGTAGTTTATGATTTGAAGTGACAAAATTGCGTTCAATTTGCATATTAGACTGTCTTAAAAGTGATAAATTGGAATGTGCTTCATATCGACGAACATCTATTGCTTCACGGCATTCCTTCTGCTGGCAGTTTGCCAATTCACTGGACGCACCAATTGGCGGTCATTTGAATTTTTAAAAATGAAAAAATTCAAGCGACCACGAATATTGGCAATCGATTGTAATGTAAAAAATGCAAAAATGCAAACAAGTGTCGACGCTTGAATTTTCAAAAATGGAAAAATTCAAACGACCGCCAATATTGGTTGTCGCTTGTAATGTAAAAAAACACAAAAATACAAACGAACGCCAATATTGGCGGTCGCTAGAATTCTTAAAAATGGAAAATTTCAAGACACCGTCAATGTTGCCAGTCGCTTCATTTTTAACAAAAAAAAAAACAAGCGATTGCCAACATCGGTAGTCACATCATTTAAAAAAATAAAAAATACAAGCGACGTCAATATTGGCGGTCGCTTGTAATTTTAAAAATAAAAAAATACAAGCAACCGCCAATATTGCTGGTCGTTTGAGTTAATAATTCATTTTTAAATAAAAATATCATTTATTTATAAAATGGTTAATTCAAGCGACCGTCCATATTGGTAGTAGCTTACATTTTGGTTTTTTTAAATCCAGGCGACCGTCAATATTGACAGACCTTTCTCATTTTATTTTCTTAAAAATAAAATTATGAATTCAAACGACAGCCAATATTGGGGGCCGCTTGTATTTTTTCTTTTTTTAAAAAAAAACAATGGCCAATATTGACGATAGTTTTTTTTTTCCCTTAAAACGAAGCGACTGCCAATATTGGTGGTCACGTGAATTTTTCCATTTCTTAAAATTCAAGCGACCGCCAACAATATTGGCCATTGTGAGGGATTCAGAAAAAGGAGAGTTGTATTTTTTTGATGCAAAATAAATTAGTCGTGAACTTTAAAAATAAAAATAAAAAAACGACCTCCATTATGGCAGTCGTTTGTAGCTTAGAAAATGCACAAATACCAGCGACCGCCTATATTGGCGATCGCTTGAATTAATAAAAATTTAGATAAATATAGAAAAAGATTTTCTAATTGAAATATGAGTATAAAAATATTATTTTATCATTTTTGAAAACATGGCCGCTAATATTGGGGTCGCTTGTAATTTAAAAATATGCAACAATACTTAAATTGGTTTATTTAGAAAATAAACCAACCAGGGGGATAAATAAATAAATAAATAAATAACATCAATATTGGCGGTCGCTTCTATTTTTATTTTATTTTTTTAATTACAAGATTTTTCCATTTTCTAAAATTCAAACAGTCGCTTGAATTGTTCCATTTTTAAAAAATTCAAGCGACCCCCAATATTTGGGGTCGCTTGAATTTTTGCATTTATCAAATTACGGTATTGGGTCGCTTGTATTTTTGTATTTTTTAAATTACAAACGACCGCCATTGGCAGTCGCTAGAATTTTTCTATTTTTTAAAATTCAAGCGACCGCCAATATTGGCGGTCATTCGAATTGTTCCAATATTGGGGATCGCTTGAATTTTTCCATTTATTAAAATTCAAACAATCGCCAATATGGGCGATCGCTTGAATTTTTGCATTTTTGTTTTGTTATGTTGTTTATTTTATTTTTTTCTTGGGGGGGGGGGGGCCAAGGGTAGCAGCCTTGATTAATTTTATTCATGAATTATTGTGTTTTTTTTAATTATAAAAAATTCGAGCGACCACCAATATGGGCGCTCCCTTGAATATTTTCTATTTTTAAAAATTCAAGAGACCGCCAATATCGGCGGGCGAACATGAGCTCAACCCGCAAGGATTCCACACGGCCCTACCGGCCGTGGCCTGTCTAAGCTGCCACGTAAGTAGGGCAATTGTGTAGGAAGCCATAATGGCGGTCGCTTGAAAATGAAGAAAATACAGCGAATGTAAATGGTATCACATCAACCGTTTGTGACATAGGCATATCGTGCAAACAAAAGACAATTACGGAGAGTTGAGCTCTTGCATGAACTTACATTTCCAGCGTAGGGCGTAGGAGGTGCATTGCACATTGTGAGGCGAATCACTCATAAACCGGGGCCATATTCCATATAGCTTGGCAGCGCTAATGTACGTGGAGTTGATATTGTTGCGTCCAATGGATTGGCATATTGCCAGCAGGAGGAACGCCTTGAAGCAATACATGTTCGTCGACATCCCGGACATATTTATGCCCCAGGGGGGCAGAGCCAGTACGGATACTTCAACAACGTGACGAGGTGGAAGGACAAACATCGGAGGTATTGGAACATGGGGTGGACACTAGAGCAATGGCGGTGTCAAAGGTGGAGGAGGAACAAGTACATACAAAAGTGCGAGAGTGCGAGAGTGAGAAATATCCAACATTAGGAGGTTAAGGGAGGAGAGAGATTGTCTGTAAATGTATCACAATTCCATCACTGAACTGCCCTGTAATTGAGACGCAAACAATGCCCTGCGGCAGAGCACCTGAAAGGGGTCCCTGAACTCCCACAGAGCTCTCATCCACTCCCTGGCCTGCATGACCCCCCCCCCCCGCCCCCCTCATCCATACTAGTGCCCTATAGTGATGCACCCCCTCCAAGTGTGCCATGTTGGTCATGAGGGATTTCCAACCATGTTCCTTGCAGTAGTTGTACTCTATCCGAGAGGGCATCCTCTTAAACACCCGTTGCTACACATGCCAAAAATTAAAGTTAGTTCTTCACGATGATGGAGCCATAAAGAAGACATAACAAAATACATAGGGAAGTATGACTTACAAATCGAGTGATAAAACCCTTGGATCCGTCGGGGCCCCACTCAACAGCACACCACAGATGGCAAGCGTGGGCGAAGCTGACGATGCGATCGCCGTCCAGCTCCGACACGACCTCGCCGATATCTGGCGCGATCGCGTCGTCAGCTTTGCCCACACTTGCCGTCTATGGTATGTTGTTGCCTCGTCGTGTACAACTCAACATTGTTTGCGTCTCAATTACAGGGCAGTTCAGTGATGGGATTGTGATTCATTTATAGACAATCTCTCTCCTCCCTTACCCTCCTAATGTTGGATATTTCTCACTCCCGCACTGTGTCTTGCACACCAGACACAAGGAAGCACACTCTCTCGCCCAACGCAGTCTCTCAAGTTCCCAAAGTACTTGGGGAATCTTACATACGGCAACGCCTTTTGGAACTTCAACGACGTTTTCTCGCCCCTGTTCCCATGCAATGGAAAACAACGACGTCTCTCCAAACAATGGATTCAAAGCCTGCGTGATCTGCACCCAGCTGTGCTGGAGCGTTGTTAACCGCTGGTTTGTGACTTAAGCGAAATGGACTTTCAACAGTGCAGCCTATTTTCCCAAGACACTTGACAGAGGTTGTCCGATGGTATGTCTGCAGAACGATTACATAATAGTCGTTAATGGCTAATCAGTAGTGGTAGGAACTTAGGCGAAGCTATATATCACTATAGCTGCGACTAAGTCCTATGTAAGCATACAGCAAGGCAGTACACTATGTGCTACTGTGAACAAGATCTATTCAGAGATGATGTACTTTCTCACCATCTCACGTTCTCTCATCATGCATATTCTCTCTATCTCACGTTCTCTCTACACATAAGTACTTGGAAAAGCATTGTTTTACTTCAGAGTCATCACATCATAGCACAAGTACATGTCGAGTGGCTTTTACTCACCCATCCCTTCGCTATTCGAGGTGGAAACTCCAAGATAGAAGAGTTGGATATCTCTAAGCACTCAGCCCGCTCAGAACAATCAGTCATGACCTGCAGCTAGTGTATCATGGTTGTGCTTCCTATTTGTATTCCTTCTCGCCTTCATGTTATCAATTTACCTTACCGTGTATACTGAAGCATCAGATTGCTTCAGTATCTACTAATTTCCCGTTAATCATGCATTCATTCCACAACTTCACTCATGTCTCTCTACGCAGTGCGATTGTATCGAATAAGTATCAAATTATGATTTATCAGTATAAGGCCAATGCCATGGTGACACTAATCCGCCCTACAGTATCACTACAGCTTTGCATGTAACAAGCATCTACTGTTCATCTCTCCTGCTTCTCCGTGCTCTCGTTCTTCCTCTCCGCCTGATCTCCTCTCATGCATGACTCAGAAGCGCTCCCTGTGAAGTGATCCTCTTTTCGTTGCCGCTCTCCTTATCTACCCGCAAGCTGTTCTAACCACCTAACTAACTAACCGTCATCCCTGAAGTAACCCGTTCCCTCTGCAAATGTCGTTCCCTCACAGTCGTTCCCTGTCAATGATAACTGTTCCCTATGTACTGTGACAGGCTGTGTGAAGCTGTGTCGGGCTGTGCCGGCTGTGATTGGCTAAGATAGTACATAGTTATTTGTTGGTAGCCTCTGCCTGCCCATTACCCTGTGGGTAATATGTTGTACACTTCCTATGCACAATCATGAACTCTTTAGTCAATAGTTCAATGGTCTCATTAATGAAGTGACTTCCCTGATCACTGATAAATTCCAGGGGACACTGAAATGGTTTAGTAGGCATCGTAGGATGCAAAGCCATCTTCCCAGATCTTTGCAAAGGTCCTAGCCTTTGACATTGATCACAACTCTGACAATACTTGTGTACATCTTTGAACAAAGTAGGCCACCAGTATCCTGCAAGTAGTATCTTCCTACTGGTAGTCTCTTCTCCAAAATGACCTCCAGTCACTCCTTTATGAACTTCCTCCAAAACTTAATTTACTTCATGGTGATACAAGCATCGTTTAAGTACTCCATCAGGTCCTAGCTTATACATTCTGCCCCCTACCATAGTATAAGGTAAAGCCTTGATAGCGATTTTCTTCCTCTGCTCCTTACCATAACTAGGTGGGCACTGACCATGAGTAAGGTAGTATCTGATTGGCCACTGCCAATCTAACCATTCATCTGCACTTCCCTGCACCTCCATTGCAAATAAACTCGCATCAGGTAATTGGTCGTCTACTCCTGTGGCGGGCTCTCCTGTTGTTAGGCGTGACAAATGATCTGCCACAAGATGCAAACGGCCAGGCTTGTAAACAACTTCAAACTCAAACTCGTGCAAAATTATTAATCACCTTGCTATCCTTCCACTTATCAAAGGTTTGTTCACCAGATATATCAAGCCTGGTGATCCACATAAACATAAACTTTCTTCCCAATAGGTAATGCCTGAATTTCTTGACTGCATAAATCATTGCCAGTGCTTCTCTTTCAGTTGTGCTATAGTTCCTTTCAGCACTGTTCATCAACCTGCTAGCATAGTACACAGGTGAATCTATATTTCCTGTAACATTTTGGGCTAACACCGCTCCCAACGCTTCTCCTGAGGCATCACAGTGAACATGAAATACTACATGCCAGTGAGGGTTAATTAGCACAGGTGTAGTTGTTACTGACAATGTAAGTTCCTCAAAAGCCTGTTGACATTCAGCTGTCCATGCAAACACTGCATCTTTCTTCAGAAGCTTGCTCAATGGTGATGCTATCTGTGCATACCTTTTGACAAATCTTCTGTAATAACTAGTTTGTCCAAGGAATCTCCTTAGACTTTTAACATTTACTGGTGGTGGAGAGGCTTTAATAGCCTCTGTCTTCCTGGGATCCACAAGAAGTCCCCTCTTACACACAATGTGTCCCAAAAGCACCCCTGAGTTCACACAGAAAGTACACTTCTCTGGATTCAGACCCAGACCTCTCATCCTGCATCTAGCCAAACATAACTCCAATTTATGCAAGTGCTCATTCTTAGAGCTGTACACACTGAAATCATCCAAGAACACCTGCATGAAATCATCCAGATACTCATGAAAAGATTCACTTATCACTCTCTGAAAGGTTGCAAGTGCATTACAAAGTCCAAAAGGCATGACTTTGTATGCATAAGCACCCCAGTCTGTGATGAAAGTTGTCTTTCCCTGGTCTTCTTCTGTCACTTGCACTTGATTATAACCACTGAAGCCATCCATGAATGAGTACATCTCATGGCCTGCCACAGTGTCCAATACCGCTTTTGTGAATGGCAAGGGAAAATGATCTTTCTTCGTGCAAGCATTCAACTTCTTATAGTTCACACAAACTCTCAGTTTACCATTCTTCTTGGGAACTATCACAATGGGTGACAACCAAGTTGTATACTCTATCTATATAAACTTAGCCTCAGCCAACTTCTTGATCTCTTCTCCAACCTTCTGTGCATAGTTGGGATTCATTCTGTACCTTGCCTGTTTGATTGGTACTGACCCTGGTTCCAGTTCAATCTTATGCTGACAGATCTCAGGTGGTATCCCTTTTAGATCCTCGTAGCTCCAAGCAAATACATCTCTGTATTTGATGAACAAACTCTTAGCTTCCTCAAAGAATTCTGGCTCCAAATCAGCCCCTACCTTCACCATCCTCGGTTCCTCTTCAATTCCCACATTCACTTCTCTCACCTGCTCATCAGCTGTGATTGTCCAACCAGTCACCACTTCATCCTGTAAACTCACAGTGGCTGGTTCCTCTAGGATTTCCATTTCTCCCTCTCTTTCTTCATAGAAATGTGGTGGGTAACTGCTTGTTTCACCCTCAACTGGTGTTGCTGTCACTACACCACAACAGATACCTTTTAAACAACTTAGGCCTTCCAGCTGCATCTCTGCAACCTGCTCCCACTCTGGGTGTGCAGCGAACAGGGTAGCTTCCTGCTCCTCATCAAGTCCTTCCCTCCAGTCATACTCCCTGACCCCTCGAGGTCTTCTCGTAGCAGGTAATCTACTAGATTTCTTAGTGGTAATTTGTATCTTGTGCATCCCATCATGCACAGTTAGTAACTGGGAATTCCAGTCATGGAATACCCTGGCCTGTTTCAGCCACGGACGTCCCAACAATAAAGAGTAAGCGTCCATGACTTCATCCATTTTCAACACAGTTACTGTGATCATAAAGATCATCTTTTGAATCTGTATATTAACTCCTCTTATCAATCCCAATGGTTGTACACTTCTTTGATCTGCCATTGTTACTGTAAATGGGGCTGGTTTCATGTTACTTAGACCAAGCTTCTGCCTTAATTGGTCTGTCATGATATTCACTCCAGAGCCTCCATCTATCAGTACATCACTTAGTTCTGTGCCTCCAATTCTCAATTGGATTACTGGCATAGAATCATCAAAGTCCATGACTGTTTCTCGCCCTTTCGGCTTCACATTATAACTGATTACCTTGCTGTTCAGGTCTGTGTTCCCTGTCACATGGGCAATTTGATTGATTGCTTGATACAGCCTGTGTCTACAATAAGGTGCTACAACCAATAGCTGTCTAATGGTAATCTCCGCTGTGGACTGGCATATTACTTCAGCCAAAGTCCCTTCATTACTCTGCATATCTGCAGCTTCTTTCTTCCCTTTATCCTCACTCACTTCCTCTTCTCTTTCAGAATCAGAGGACTCTGCCATAGGAATATCAGTACTCTTCTGCATTTCCCTTATGGTATCTGTCACTTCCTTGTGCAGTTCCTTCTCATCTCTCCAATCCTCATCATCTTCAGGCACATCACTGCCATCTTCATTATCATCATCTTCCTCATCTACTGGAGGTATTAGTTTGGCTTTGCTTCTCGTTACTATCATTGTACTTACTTCTGGTACAACACATGGCCTAACCATGTGAGCTGCCACCATTGGCCCCTCATTCACAGGAGCTCTCATCTCATTCTGGTGTCTGATCCAGAATGAACAGGCTGCCTTGCGATGTCCTGGCTGATTACAATAGTAACATAGTTCTTCACCATTGGGTCCTCGCCCTTGGTCTGCTCTTGGATTATTTCTGTAATCCTGATTCCCGGGCTGGTAATTCCCCCTTGGATTACCCTGATAGTTGCCTCTGGAATTTCCTTGGTAATTCCCTCTTGCATTACCTCTCCCTTCCATGCCATTGTTATAACCACCAGACCTACCATAGTGGTCCTGATCATTGTTTCTTCTTGGCTGGGGCTGCACCTGATGCACCCTTACTTGCCTAGGTTCTCTGCAACTGTCCTTCTGTTGTAGTAACAATTCTCAGTAGAATGGTTTTCCATTTTACAGATAGTACAGTGTTTCTCCTTCATGTGGCATTCTGTGGTGGTATGGCCTTCATTCTGGCACTTTGCACCCATACACCCTTCCTCCAATGTGTTGCAGCCTCTGTGGCATACTTCTTCAAGATTTCTTCCAATCTTTTCTCATAGTTATCCCTCTTCAACTTCTCCTTTCTCTTACTCTTCCTTTTTAGTTCTTGCTCTTCTTCTTCATCTGACTCATCCTCAGAGTCCTCATCATCCTTTTCTCTCTCCTGAGCATTCCCAATTGCTCAATCCTGTTTGCAGTTTCAAATGCCTCCTCCACTGTATTATGGGGTAACATATCCACTTTCTTTTGCAACTCTGGTCTTAGTCCACTCACAAACCAAGTCTTCTGTAAACCTGGTGCTGGTACTGCAGTCAGCTTTTTCATCATCAATTCCATCTTTTCCATATACTCCTCAACAGTTTCATGCTTCTTTTGCTTTAACTGTTGTAAACTTCCATACACTTCATCCTCAGTTTTACTTGTCCTGAACCTATTTCGGAATGAATACATTCCAGGTTAGGAAATGATTATCAGGGAATCTTGCATACCATTCACTTGCTTTCTTTATAAGTGAACAAGGAAACAGTCTCATCTTGGCATCATCGCCATTCTCATTGTTCACAATACACATGTGCTCAAATTGGCTAATGTGTACATCAGGATCCCCTTTTCCTAAATATATTGGAAAAGGTGGTTTTGCCCGTGTTGGTTGTAACACCATCTGTGGCCCTACCTTCTGCCCACTGACAGATGCTGGCCCCCTTGCTGGTGCTAGTCCTTGAGGACCTGTTGTAGTTGTGGTGGAACTTCCACCAAATGGTGGCCCCTGAGCACTCCCTACTACTGGCCCCACTATATTCACAGTATTCCCAGCTCCAGTTGCACTACTTCCCACACTCCCTGTCCCCCCAGAGCCAGATCCAGGCTGCTCGCCTAATCCCCCTGAGCCGACACCTTCATTGGCCTGTGATCCAAGTGCTCCACTTGATCCAGGTCCAACGGGTTGGGATGTCTTGGTTGTAGTCTCAACCTCAGCTGTTGGGTCTACTTCTTCATACTCTTCCTCTTCCAATTTCTTCTCTCTGTTTTCATCCTCCAAGTTCTGCCCTTGGGTTTCTTCTTCACTCATGTAACTCAACTGCAATGGTGTTGGAGAGTCTGAACTCTCCGTTGGCTCTGCCACATCCTCTCCTCCTTCTTCATCTTCCGTCTCAGAAACTGGAGTTCCTGCTTTTGGTGTTCCATGCCAACTCTTATCAAAGATTTCTGTCAAATCTTTTATCCAGGGATGTACCTCAGATCTTTCACCTCGTGGTTGATCTTCATCCTGTACCAATTCCCTTAATCTTTCTTGCAAAGAAAAAGAAGGAGTGGCATCCAACTCTAGTTCTTCCGGTATGGGTGATGTACTCTCTGATCTTAATGGTGTGAGAGGTCCAGATGATTCCCCTATGTCTATTCCTCTCTTCCAAAGATATGGATAATTAGCTTTCAGATAACTTTCTCTTTTTGCTGAATCTCTGGAGTCTAGCTTCTCTTTCATCACTCAGGTCCCATGTCTTTTATTTCTTTAATGTGGCAGTAACCAAAACTCTCTTCTGTAGTATCTCTCGTATATGCCTAGGTTTCTTTCAAGCTTCAATGCACCCTTGGCTATACTAGAAGTCTCCGTTACCATATAACCATATGGCAAACAAGTCTGGAAAGTTGTTCTTGGTGTGAGTTTGATCCACAGAACATCCTTTGGAATCCAATTCTTTACCAGTACAAGCTCCTCATGCATATGAGTATAAACATTCATCTTCCTTTCCTCCTAGCCTTCAAACTCTACTCGCTTAATGGATAGCAATGCTATCACATAAACCAGTGTTGGTAACCAACGTGCTCTTCCTCTACAGGCCACCTGATAAATCTTTATCACTCCTTTCTCCAGACCCCACTCAGGGTTAGCATCATGCACTCTCTTAAGAATGTTTTCTTTACAACCGTCTGACAATTCCAAGAACCTCTGAAAGAATTGTTTGGACAATCTTTCCTTCTCAGTTTCACAGGGAATTTGATTCACATCAAATTCTTTAATTCTCCAACCACCATGATCCCACCAGATGCCTGTCACATCTGGCTGTTCATGACCCATTTCCCCAGTATGGTCGCCAAATGTCGAGCGGCTTTTACTCACCCATCCCTTCGCTATCCAAGGTGGAAACTCCAAGATAGAAGAGTTGGATATCTCCAAGCACTCAGCCCGCTCAAAACAATCAGTCATGACCTGCAGCTAGTGTATCATGGTTGTGCTTCCTATTTGTATTCCTTCTCGCCTTCATGTTATCAATTTACCTTACCGTGTATACTGAAGCATCAGATTGCTTCAGTATCTACTAATTTCCCGTTAATCATGCATTCATTCCACAACTTCACTCATGTCTCTCTACGCAGTGCGATTGTATCGAATAAGTATCAAATTATGATTTATCAGTATAAGGCCAATGCCATGGTGACACTAATCCGCCCTACAGTATCACTACAGCTTTGCATGTAACAAGCATCTACTGTTCATCTCTCCTGCTTCTCCGTGCTCTCATTCTTCATCTCCGCCTGATCTCCTCTCATGCATGACTTAGAAGCGCTCCCTGTGAAGTGATCCTCTTTTCGTTGCCGCTCTCCTTATCTACCCTCAAGCTGTTCTAACCACCTAACTAACTAACTGTCATCCCTGAAGTAACCCGTTCCCTCTGCAGATGTCGTTCCCTCACAGTCGTCCCCTGTCAATGATAACTGTTCCCTATGTACTATGACAGGCTGTGTCAAGCTGTGCCGAGCTGCTGTGTTAGCCTGTGCTGTGTGTCGGACTGTGTCTGGCTGTGCTGTGTATGTGTGTCGGGCTGTGTGAAGCTGTGCTGTGGCTGTGTCGGGCTGTGCCGGCTGTGTGACTGGCTGTGCGAAGCTGTGACTGGCTGTGTCTGGCTGTGTCGGGTTGTGTGAAGCTGTGTCGGGCTTGTGTCAGGCTGTGTCGGGCTGTGCCGGCTGTGACTGGCTGTGCGAAGCTGTGACTGGCTGTGTCTGGCTGTGTCGGGTTGTGTGAAGCTGTGTCGGGCTGTGTCAGGCTGTGTCACCCCCCCTCAAGCCTGCTGCTGCCACCCCTAAAGCTCCTGTTGGTCTCAGTCTGCTCAAAAATTAAGGGTACTCTACAGAACCCATAAAAAGTGTCTAAGTCCCAAGCAGCCCTCTAACAGTACACATTGGATCGCTCTATCACACACTCATGTAGACCTCCTAAGTTGCATGCAGTCCTTATATACTATGCTCGAAAGAGCCGTTTACAGCCTGCGGTCGTTAATGACCATTGCCTAACTGCCTACGCAACCTAAAAGTTTTGCCAAAAAAGTGGCCCGTGGTAGTGGCTTGTGGTCGTGTGTCATAGTGGCACACGGTTGACGGCCACTCACTACTTAGACTAGTAAAGCCTATGCTTCCTTGCTAGACCGTGGTCGTATGATATCGTGGTTTTCGGCCCACGGCTACTACACTAGCCAGTACCGCCCTACGTGGTAGTGTTGCCCGTCTTCTCCTGCTGCTAAGTGTCGAGCACTTAGCTGTTCCTGCCTCGTGGCCGGGTAGTGTGAAGTTGATCACTACCCACCGATGTCATGTCATGGCTTAAATTGCCATGCCCTCGTGGCACTAGCACTTAGCCATTATCATTTATATCCCCCCCCCCCCCCTCCTTTGAAATTGTGTCCACACAATTTCGTCAGTGCCTGTGTTTGCTCTGTCTCTTTGGGGGGATGTAGGGTGGTGGCATGCCCATCTACTGGTTGAGTAGTGCGTCCCATGTTGGTGAAGGTCTTGGTGGCAGCTTCTTGTTCCTGTTGTCGTCATTGTCTGGCACCTCCTTTGGTTCCTGTATGGGCCAACTCTCCTCATCTGGATGCTCTGAGTGTCCATCCTTGCGTATAGTGTCGATCTTGGTGGTCAGGGTCTCACGGTACGTGAGCAGCTCCTCCTTTGTCCAAGGCACAATGTCTTTGGTTGCCCTGCTACCTGTCAACCAATTAACCGCTTCGTGACCTGTGTCTGTCAGGGGATGGTCTCCGTCCAGCTGCAAAGGTTGAAAGTGATCCTTTGCCAAACACCATGATTCAGCATACAGAGGTCGGTCTATATATGTTGAGGTGCCCGAAACTCACCCTGGTGGTTGAAATTTGGGCAAGTCCCAGTGCGTATCCTGCTGAATGCTCTGGTAGCGCTGCCAGCTTGCTCGCAGTATGGTGAACATCCTGTAAAGATAGCTGCCAATATAGAAGCTTGAGCAGCCCATTGCCACATCAACTGCTGGGGTGGGATTAATCTTCAACTGGCCCACTGCCCACATATAGGCCACCAACTCCTTGTACTAGTCCAGAGGAGCTTGGCGCCAGAATTCTACCAATTCTGCCCCTGTCCATGCGTCATCCTTGCCAAGTGGCCGCATTCTGTACCTCAAGGGTATGAGCGTCTGATTGAGCATATGCAGCTGGCCTAGTGACTTGCAGGGGGTTAAGGCCTTGAATACATTTTCCAACACTTCGGGGATCTGCTGGGCCTGAATGCTCATCAGTCTGAAGTATTCCTCTGAATACTTGAGCCATTCCCCATCTCGTTTGCATGACTGTGCCATTACCAAGCATTCTTGTGGCATCAGTTTCAGTTTTAGTGGATGATTTTCAGATCAGAAATTGGTGACAGACATTCATGAGGAATTCTTGCCACCAATTCTAGAACAAGAAGAGCTCATGGACCAAGATGAACAGGAAGAACAAGACCATGAACAAGAACAGGAAGCACCAATACAATCAACAACAACAACACCAGCACAGACGCCACAACCACCACAGCTTGAAGGGGCACCAGTATAGGCCACAGCAAGGCCATCCACCCAAGAGGTAACATTTTTGATTCGCTGCAACATTTTCTTGTGAACCCAGAAAGATGCTCAAAAAACACCATTGTGCTCGACGAATCTCCACGTGGTTGTACTGGCAAAGCATAGCGGTCTTCTGATCCTCCAGGGCAGCAATTATATCCTCATGGTTACATAGAGTTCGTGTTGCCTCAAGCTCCCGCTTGTGCTTGTCTTGAAGATGTTCCAGAACTGTGTTAAGTTGTTCTGGGGAGATGTAGTCATTGATTCTGCCCAACAACATGAAGTAACCTGGTTCAATGCCATGAGAGTCTGTGGGATGGCATTGATGGGATTGTCTGACAATCTTGTCTCCCACATACTCGTGTCCGGAAGTTGTTGTGACAAGAGTAACTCCAAATTCGGGTCTTGCTGGGTGTTATGCTGTTGGGTGGCTGGTGCTTCTGCCTCCCTTGTTTGCTGCTCAACCTGTGTAGACATTTCGTGCCAAACCTCCATGTTGTTGTTAGCAAGTGTGGTCTCCATCAAAGTTGTCTCTTTTGGCTGTTGTTCGTTTCCTTCTCCCTGCAGTGTAGTCTCCTCTGGTTGTTGCTAGTCCTCTCCTTCTCTCTGCAGTGTAGAATCTGCTGTGGAAGTGAGCATGACTTCCGCCATTGCACTCGTTGTGCCTTCGTCTATACGGGCCATATTTGCAAGTTCGTCCTCTTCCTCAAATGCATGTTCTTCCTCTTCTTGCCCTGCGGCTCCCATCCTCATCCACTGTTACTGGTCGTTGCATGATTCCCAGAGTTGCTCTGCACGTGTCAAATGAACCGTATGTCAGATCATTTGCAGTAGTAGGGGGGTCGCCATAGTAAATGTCGCGGCCCTTTGCCTTGAGGGCGGGGGGTCGGGACACAAGAGGGGCTGCCCCTGTGGTGGGGGCAGTGGCAACAATAGGTACGGGGGCTGAAGCACCCTTGAGTGCCTAAGGCACTCAAGGAGGCGGAGGCACTCACTAGGTGGAGCCCCGCACACCGGGTTGCGGTGGGGGGTGGTCCACGAGGAGTGGTGGTAGCTTAGTGGGTCTTAGTGGGGGTGGCATAGGACTCACCATGGGGCAAAGACCTTGTGGTGGGAGTCGTGGGGAGTCTTGGGACTCATCACGGTCCAATGGGGCCGTGGTGGGTGGGCCAAGACTCACCGAGACTCATCATCGAGAATCAAGGGTTTTCGTGGTGGTTCGCCATAAAATGACTATGTTGTTTGTGAAACCCCCGCGGACAGTCACAGAAGTATATATAGGGAGTAGTAACCCCGAGAACGGTGCAAGCCCTTGGTGACCAAAAACTAGTGAGTAAGCGTGCGAGCCGGAAAGCAACCAACGTGTGGGGAGCTGTTCCCGACTACCAACAACCAGAAGGAATTTCCACTAGGCCCAAATTGAGAGAGGGTCTTGTGGAGGAGCAAAGGGGGACCGTTATGTCCCGGTGAGCAGCCGAAGCTCCGAGTTGGCCGGCGGCCAGTTTGGGAGTTAGGCGCGCGCATCAAAGCGAGTAACTATGACTTGAAGAGGAGCCTACCAAAGTGAGGTGCGCGACACTTGGTATCACAGCCTAGGGTTGAGTACGCGATCATCCTTGAGATCGGCCTCATCATGGGGTCGGGCAAGACAAAGCAAAAGCGGAACGGCCCGAAAGATGATGATCCCGGTGAGCCCGGTGGGGGCGACGTGTCACCAAAGCGGCAATTGGAAGAGGCGATTTATGCTTCTGAAAGCGAGGCTGCTCAAGAACGGGAAGAATCTGGGGAGTCAGAGCCCGAGGACTTCCCGAAGGCTCCGCCAGACCAACAGATGCCTCCCATGCCAGCAGCCTTTTGGGAAGGGTTGTTGGGGCAGTTTGGCGGGACGTTGAAAGACGTGTTGAAGGCGGCTAATGTCACTTCCACTAAGGCATAGTTTAAGGTAAAGCCTAAAGAACCTGGCACCTTCGAGGGCGTCCAAAATCGGAAGGCACTCAACACCTGGCTCTTGGAGCTAGAGCAGTACTTCCGGGCGGCCAAGTTGAGTGATGAGGATCGGGTGGAAGTGGCTCCCACCTATTTGAGGGGCTATGCTCAACAATGGTGACAGAAATGCCTTCATGACCCAGGTCCAAACCCAAAAACCTTGAGCTGGAGTGGGTTCAATGAACTTATGAAAAGACAGTTTGTGCCCCTCAATGCGTCCTGGCTCGCCCGGGACAAGATGGGAAATTTGAAGCAAACGGATGACATTCGGGGATATGTTCAGGCTTTCAATGTGTTGTTACTCAAAATCGCGGATATGGCAGAACCAGAAATGGTCTTCAACTTTGTGGCAGGACTAGCCCCATGGGCCAGGCGGAAGTTGGAGGAGAAGCCACCTAAGACTTTGAACGAGGCAATTGAAAGGGCTGAATGATTCTCGGATGTCCCTAGGGGCGAAAGACAAGGCCGTACGGAGCTGAACCACAAGAAGACCCGGCGGGAGGGTGACTCCTTCCGACCGGAAAAGAAGTGGGATAGGCACGCGGCGACAATGGCACATGGAAATCAAAGGGAGGGCCTTCACACGTCAAGGCGGCACCCGGTGCTCTGAAAGGAAAATCAGGTGCGGCGGCTTATGGCGGACAGAAGGCGACCTTCGATGGAGTGTGCTTTAATTGCGGGGAGCCCGGGCACATGGCCAAGAAGTACGCGAAACCCCGACAATTGAACATGACTCGGGCGACCACGGAGGTGTCCCAAGATTCCATGAGCCGCTTGGTGGAAGCAGTGGTTGCCAAGACGTGCAAGGTAGGCAACTACTCTTGTGAGTTGTATTAGGAGACTAGCGCCCTGCGTAAAGGGAGTCAGTTAATGTTCGTGAGTGGGATAATTTCCGGAACTAATGTGTCGTTGTTGGTGGACACAGGAGCGTCGCACTCCTTCATGACACCGACAGCGGCACGGAAGCTGGGACTCTCGACAAGTGATATGGGGGCCTCTATTGAAGTGCGTTCTGCCAAAGGAGAACCACAACTGGCAACGAGGTTGGCGTTCGATGTTCCTCTTCAGCTCGGGAGTTGGGAGGGACGTGAGAACTTCACCATTTGCGAGATCGATGGAGTGGATCTCATTTTGGGGATGACCTTTTTGAGCAAATCCGGAGCGGTCATAGATGGCCGCAAAAGAATAGTCACACTACCGTATGGGAATGGTGGCAAAGTATTACGGGTGTCGGAAATGCCCAACCAAGTGGGAGGGCGAATAAACCTGCTGTCAGCAAAGGAGTGGGCCGTGGAAGAGCCACACGAGCCCCAGTTTTTGCTTTACGTAAGACAAGTGGAAGGAGAAGGCGATAGGGAGCCGAGCCCAGATTGGATCAAGGGGATCTTGGAGAAATACCAGGATGTGATGCCGGAGGATTTACCAAGCGGCTTGCCACCGCGAAGAGGACTTGACCACAAGATTGAGGTGATATCGGGATCGGAGCCGCCTGCCAAGGCGCCCTACCGGTTGAGCCACAGAGAGTTGGTTGAGCTGAAGGCTCAGCTTAAGGATCTAATGTCAAAGGGGTACATCCGGCCAAGTAAGTCACCCTACGGAGCCCCGGTGTTATTCGCAGACAAGAAGGATGGGACGCTGCAGATGTGTGTCAATTACAGGGCTCTGAATAAGGTGACTATCAAAAACTGGTACCCTTTGCCAAGGATTGACGACCTCTTCGATCGGTTGGTGGGAGCGAAATATTTCAGCCGGATCGATTTGCGCTCCGGCTACCATCAAATCCGAGTGGCAAAAAGAGATGAGGAGAAGACCGCGTGCAGGACAAGATATGGTTCATATGAGTTCTTGGTGATGCCTTTTGGGCTCACCAATGCACCCGCGACCTTTAGCACGCTAATGAACAGTTTTTTCTAGGAGTGGTTGGATGACTTTGTGATCGTGTACATTGATGACATCTTGGTGTACTCGAAAACAAAGGAAGAGCACCTGAAGTGCCTCAAAAGGGTGTTCCAGAAACTACGGGAAGGGAAGCTATATGCCAAGGCTTCAAAATGCAAATTCGGGGTCACAAAAGTGGAGTTCCTGGGGCATGTGATTACACAGGATGGGATCAAAATGGATGACACAAAAGTGAGGGCGATCTTGGACCGGGAGCCTCCGACTTCGGTCCCGGGAGTGCGATCATTCCTAGGACTCGCCTCCTATTACCGAAAGTATGTGAGAAATTTCGCCAAGATCGCGGGGCCGCTGTCAGACTTTCTGTGTAAGTCCAAGGTATGGGTATGGAACACCTTTTGTGGCCAAGCTTTTGCCGAGTTGAAGCAGCGGATGGTGGAAGCTCCAGTCCTAAAAATCCCGGAGTTCAACCGTCCATTTGAGATTTATACAGATGCATCGGACTTCGCAATTGGGGGTGTACTCATGTAGGACGGACGTCCAGTGGCTTACAAAAGTAAGAAACTGAATGAAGTGGAGCGACGGTGGCCTACGCATGATAAAGAAATGAAGGCGGTGGTGCATTGCCTTGAGCTTTGGCGCCACTATGTGGGTTCCGACCCGGAAGGTGTTCACGGACAATGTCACAGTGAAGTATTTTGCCACACAGCCTAAGTTGTCCCCAAAACAACTTAGGTGGCAAGACACTTTGGCAATGTTCGACGTGGATATCAAGTACAAACCAGGATGGGACAATGTGGTGGCCGATGCTTTAAGTAGAAAGCAGCAGCTCTTGTTGGTGTACAAGGGCGAGACGGCGCTCCAAATGAAGATCCGGAAGGCTTACCGGAAGGATGAGATAACGAAGTCCGTGATGCGGGACTTGAGGATAGGGGTTATGTCGTGCACCTAAGCATCGTGCCACAACATACATCGTTGTCCACCATACATTCCAAGCACACAATCCTAGAAAGCTATGCCACAATGATAATGAAAGGGAACACACAATGGAAACACTCCACTCATGAATCCACTTAATCACATAAACTAAGTCAAGCCAAGGGCACCTTTGCTAAAGAAATCCACCCTACAAAGCCTTCACCACACTCCCTCTCAATACCTAGAGCTATGGAGGTGGGAGAGGCTCATGGAGGCTCAACTACAAGAAGATGAGCCCTCCTCAACACTCACAAGGGGAAAACCCATCCCCATGTCCCAAGTGAGGTTTGACACCTCACTTGGCATGTGAGACCAAATGAAGTTCCAACACACAAAATACAAATATAAATATCCAAAATGTCCTAGTTAACTAGAAGTAGGTAATTCTAGTTAACCGTGACTAAAACCATGACAGCTGTCGTGCACCTAAGCATCGTGCCACAACATATATCGCTGTCCACCATACATTCTAAGCACACAATCCTAGAAAGCTATGCCACAATCGCCCCCCTAGCTGGTGATTAGGTCCCTCTAACACCGGATAGCTGATAAGTATCCATCTCAATAAAATCATCGCTTGGTCTTCAATTGCACATGTCCCAGTATCTAAAGTCAATTGTCAAGTTAAATAAGCACAGTGTGAAAACAACTAGAATAAAGCTAGTTATTTGTATTTAACACTTGGATTTAGGTCAAGTGTTAAATCAGGTGTCAAGTTTAGTTTGACACCTGAACCGTCTTATCTTCACGAGAGCGGCAGTCGCGCAGCTCATCTCTCTCGAGTTGAGCCTGCGCGACCGAGCTCCTTCATGCGTTTAGATCTGAGTGTGCTTATGATGGGAGTGTAGGTTGTTGTGGGGTGGAGTCCCCATAGCGTGGGGTGCCCCTGGCTCGACTTCTATTTTAAAGAGTGATAGCGATGGATTTCATATTTCTTGTGTTGAGAGTGTGTGTCCTTTTTAGCTTGTTTATCACTCGAGAGAGATGAGCGTTATCTAGTGTGCTGGTGCTAAGCTAGATACAATGTTTGTTTTAGCATTATTATAATATATATCTTGGGGCGGGAGTCCATCTGGCCCTGCTGTTTCCATGGGCTGTGCGCGCAGATTTAGTTGTCGTCTCTACTCGTGAGTTTGAAAACCAAGAGGTGTGGAGGTTGAAGACTTTGATAGTTGGCTTCCCTACTCTCTTTCACTAGGACGGAGGGAGACGAGACTCGTGTAAACTTTTGGATTTGGACCCAAAACAGTCGGGAGTGGCTGGATCACGAAGTGCAAACAGTTTGGGGTGGCGTCATCCCTGGTTGTGGTGGCTTCCTCTGGTGGAGGTGCTGCTGCTGCACCTGCCGGAGAAAAGGAGGAAGCGAAGGAGGAGTCTGATGATGACATGGGTTTCAGTCTTTTCGACTAAGCTCGGGATGTAGTGTTTGCAGCGCATCCGATGGTCTTTCGCAGTCGACAGTAGGTCGAGCCACAGCCGAATGGAAATGAGGTTGCTAGTAAACCCAATTGGAGAAGGTACAGTTGATGTTATCTCAACTGCAGGTGGCTGCTGAGCATTACTTAACAGCCGTTTTATACCTGCGCTGGTGCTGGTAGAGGCTAGGAAGAAGGAGTGAGCTGGAAGATTCCCGCCCTTCTTCAAGCATGCTAGGCTCAGGGTGGAAGGTTCAACCTACGGTGGGCTGCTGGAGAGCTAGGAGGTCTGCCACCTATCAACCTCTGCTCTAGCCTCTCCTCTGCTCTGCTCTGCCTATTCTTTGTGAGTTGGATTGTTCCACCGAAGGTAAAGCGCTGGCTGGGATTTGGTGACCAGCGATATTCCGCCAGCATGAGTGGGACTGGCTTCCTTTCCATGAAATATTAGGTCTCTCCCGGCTTGGGTTAGTTCCGATTTGCAGGGCAGCAAGTCTGCATTGTTTGCTGTCTCTCGCAATGGCCATTTGTTGCAGGGTTGGAAGTTCAAGGTCAGGCCCTCAGGTTCCCTTTTCGGGCCAATCTTTGCTGACATTCCGGAAAATCCATACTATGCTATTAGGGTTTTCTGCTTAGCAACAGGCCAGGTGAACCCTTCTCTCGTGAACGGCCTACACACCAACCCCTTCCTGCATTGGTTCCTTCAGGCACCAGTTACCTTCGCCAATTTGATTCCGGGGAGTGGGTGTGGAAAGACAAGAAACACAGCCCGTTTTTCAAGTACACTGTCAAATTGGACTATAGCCAGCCACTATGAAGGAGTAGTTGTGGGCTGGTTGATGTGAGGTTGTCTAGCTGCACATTGCGAGGAAGCAAGCTTTCTTATCTTAGCAAATGGATGGACAGGGTCAGGCTAGATTTTCTAGCAAGTGCGTAAGCTGCTGTCCAGCAAGGAAAAGCTGATCAGCAGTAGAAGCATGAGATGTGGCGTGTGTGACTTGAGATAGATGTACACAGGGAAGGACCAGCCGCGTAGCCTGCTTTGCGATCAGGTCTTGCATCAGGTCTAGGCGACAGTGGCGGCATTAATGTTTGTGAGACGGGGTGATCTCATATATTAACATTGCAGCCTAGTGAAGGAAGACCAGGTGAGGCTCTACATACATGACCAGCGGTGCTTTGATCCGGAGTTGCAGTTAGAAATTGTGAGACAAAAAGGAAAAAAACATTGTAGTACATTTGGCATTTCGGCCACCAGCAGGTGCAGGTCCAATTATATCACTTGGTCCTTGAAGTGGTACACCAGGCCGAGCTTCTCCCTTTTGATTTTGCGTTCAGTTGGAAGCCCTCTATCAGTTCTCAAGATGGGGCAGCTTCATCCCATCGCCTTGGTTCTGTGCATGTCCCTGGTCATGGGGATGTAATAACCACCCTAAGCCAGTTTAGAGTGGTGTTTGAGGTCCTGGAGAGCTTGAGCGTTTACAGCACCAGCGTATACTGTAACCCTCTCTGCTATGGCGATCTTCAGGCTACTCTTGGGGTATATGCCAATGGTCGATGAAGGTATTAGCACCACCTTGGAAATCACAAATTGAACGTGATGGTCTTATTGTTGTGGTTGATATGTATTTGCCCAGTACATGAATGGTTGCGGAAAGCCATCCTGGTTGTGGTCACTCTGACAAAGCAGTAGACATGGGCTCTCATACAACAACGATAAGATGGCATTGATAGCAGCAGCTTCAACAAGGTGTTCTCGTTCTGAAAATCTGGCATACCAATGAGGACATTACCTTTATCATGGTAATTCCACTGTGGAGAGATTGAGTTAAGAATCTAAGGAATTCTTAGGGAACCAGGGAACAGGGAACCAAGACAAGTATTGAAGAAAAAAAATAAAAATAAAAATAAAATTTCCTTGTATTTGTTTTGTCTTGTTAAAAATTTATTTAAAAAAAAAAAAAAAAAAAAAAAAAAAAAAAAAACATGTGTTATGTTTAAAGAGCCTGGTTGGTCATATCTTTGTCAAATGAGCTCCGTTTGACCCAGTTTTTGAGGGGATAGCTGCAGAAAGGGGATATCTACCTATCTAGACCTGGATTTTGTTTTTGGGACTCTGCTAAAAATCTATGGAATTTTTAGAGAGTGAGTGTGCCATGAAAGATCCACAATCCTGTTTCTAGAACCTGTTCTGGTCTACATGAGAGATAAATCTGGGGATGTACTCCTTGTATAGCTGGGGGGGATGAGGACGTAATTGAAGGGCAGGTCTCTTCTCTTAGCCTGTGCACACAAGGGGACAGGATTTATGTTTCCCAAGGAACTCAGACTGATTTGAGTGGAGAACAGTTGGACGAGTTGATTGCATACTGGGAGTCAGGCATTAGCAGTAGACAACAGACTGCTGTAGTTGGCGTTGAGGGCCTCAATATCGCTTTGGACAGTCAGAACTCTGTTGGAGCCAGCAGTTCTGCAGCTGTAAGTGAAATACCAAAGTGGGTGAAAGCTAGGCTTGGAACACAACCAAAGACAGCCCCGGGGACCAAGGTGTTCAGCCACAAGGCTGTGGTGTACTGGAGCAGAGGAGCAGGAGCTACACAAGTTTGTGCAATCAGACAGTGTTGCAGCCGGACACGCTCTGCACAAGGCAACCACGAGCGGGGTTCATTAGCGAGGACAAGTTTGTTCTGTTTGAAGGAGATGCAGTCATTCGCAATGAGGACACCCGCAACCGTCTCAAAGCTTTCGATTTGAGAGACTATCAGACCCTACCTTTGTTTTCTTTAGTGTTCAGTGAGCGGGAGATAGCAGAGTGTTGCTTTGTCTCTACTTGGCAGAAAGAGGAAGAGGGTTGGTTAGAGCGAGCTACTGTAGCTTGGGACAAGGTTAGTGGCAGGTTTCTGGACATAGATATACCTCCTACACCTTACCATCATGCAGAGCAAGGCACTTTGAGAGAAGTCTGGAAGTTGATAGCATAGATCAGGATTAGATCTTGCTTGGGTGGGCTTCTATTCTTCCCCTCCATCTCTGTACTATTTTCATTACCTTGTACTCGTAGTTGCCAAAGCCTCTCTTGGTGGAGGCCAGTCAGTCCGAGGTTTTGGGCTGGGATATTCTGCAGGATCAGCATTGCAGCTGGATTTTAGTGTGGGGGTGTTGATGTTTTGATTTCTTGTGTTTGGATCCCCCCCAACACCTGCATGCTTGACTGTGCGCCATGTTGGTTTTGTGTGGGCGCTTGCTTTCATAGGGATTAGGCCGGATTTGATCACCGGTCAATCCTAGAGTATGTTGTCGGTGGTGAGGCTGGAGTGATGACCAGCAAGACCACCAGTGTTTCTTCTATGGTGAGGCTGGGTTGATGACCAGCCAACCATAGGAGTTCTTGCGGTGGATGCAGGTGCAGGTGCCCTGAGCCATTGGGATATGACCCTTAGACTGCAACAGGTGCGCACCCGTGTCACTATTAGATTAGTACTAGAGCCTTATAGTATCACGTGGAGGAGGTGCACATTGCGAGTGTCATTACGGAGTTACCCAAGGGTTTTGAGGGGAGTACGGCTACAGGCAGTAACAGTGAGAGTGGGTTCACAAGACGAGGTATTCGGTTCAGACCACCTTCACCGCCACCCTCAACTACTGTAGAGTCAGACACAGACTCGGAGGCTTCATCAACAGGTGTGCAGTTTCATTCGCCATTGTTGTGGGACGACATGGAGAAGATTTATGGAGCTACCAAGGGGCCTCGTAGGTACTCTGGAGCTGTGGGCACAATCGAGTTGGATGACTTTATCCAGGAGTTCGACAGCTGGTGTGATTTGCAGTAGATGCGCAATCCACAGCTATTCACCCCATTCATGGCGTGGAAGGGACTGTTCCAGCATTTGGAAGGCCCGCCTATGGACGATTACCACGAGTTCAGGCGAGGACATGAAGCAGAGATTGAGGAGTGGAGGATGTATTGGTCACCTGACTACGTCTCCAGTACTCGAGGCACGACGCGACCAGTAGCTGCATCAGTACCAATATCTCCCACTGCCAGCACTAGTAGTGGAGCAAGTAGTGCCGGTACTTCTGCAGGTGGTACCAGTTCAAAAGGTGCTACTACTCCTCCTGCCACGACTACAACATATGTGCCTAGATTCAACCCGGTGGTGGAGTTCTTCTAGGAGTTGCGGAGGAACTACCAAGGTGTACAGACAAAGAAGCTGCAAAGTTTGCAAGACTTCCAGCGCAAACCCAGTGAGAGCTTGCGAGATGCCTACACTCGTATGAGGCGCTTGATAAGTGTGACCCAAGGGGTTACTGAAGCTCAGGCAATCCAGTTCTGGTATGGAATTTTGGACAAGGAGCTCAGGAGAAGGGTGCGGGATGCAACCCTGTTACAAGCAGCCCAACCCACATTAGCATATGTGTTTCTGCTGGCTGAGCGGATTGAGCTCAACATGGTGGAGGAGCGAGTTGTTACCATTGGGTTTGGCAAGGACATGCCTGCACGAAGCGCAGCTGCCAGCCCACAGGCACAAGGGACTGCCCAACAGCGTGGTCAGGGGGGCAAGGTTTCCCAACCCAAGTTCCATGGAGCTTACAGGGGACCTCAGGTGCAGAGGCCCGTGGCATTTTGCAGGCCAACAGCAACCAGGGGTGATATGTTGGACATGTGGAGGACCCCATGTCAAGAGACATTGCCCAGAGAGTGGCAAAAGGCCGGCACAAACACAACCTGCACAGTTGCAGTGTGGGCATTGTGGCAAGTATGGGCATGGAGATGCCCAGTGTTATGACTTGTATCCTGAGTTGCGCCCAGGCCAGTTCCAAGGGAATAATGGTGGCCGGGGGCGAGGTGGACCAGCCCAGAGAGGACGAGGTGGTCGGGCACGAGGTGCAGGCCAAGGGCAAGCTCAACATGGCCAAGGACGCGGAGGTCAGGGTATTGACCAAGGCATGGCCAACCGGCTTCAGCAGCTAGAGCAGAGGCTCGCTGCCATGGCTACAGCTCAGGTGGTACCGGCTCCCAGGCGGGATGGTCCACCTCCTGTTCCTGAGGGAGGAGATATGGAAGGCATGGGATTCATGTGCGGAGCAGCACTACCACTAGAGCAGGTGGAGTCTGCTGCAGCCGTGACTCGAGGAGCAGCACGAGTTCCTGAGCCACGAGGTGCAGAGGTGGAATTGGATCCACGGCGTGGGGAGGCAAGCCGTCAGGCGAGGCTTCCTCAGTCATTCACATTGGCGGAGACTGTGTCGACGCCATCCATGGCACCTAGTTCTCACCCGACTGTTACCGAGGCGGAGGTTACTATGCCATTGGGGAGAGCTACATGTGCAGCACTGACACCTGCTACCAAGGCTAGTGCAGCCGGTGTGTTATTGGGGGCAACCACCTCTGTGTGTCAAGCCCCACTGTTCTCGGCAACCATGATTGCGACGCCGGGGGTAAGGCCAGCTGCAGTGTTCAGACTAGCAGCAACACTCTGTGAGATTGGGGAGGTCACTTCATCTTCTGCGGAGTTAGTGGAAGGTGTAGTGGCAGAGGGATCCTCGGATTTGAGGGTCAAGACTGCCACGACTGCGCCCTGGCGAGCTGCAGCTGCCAGGTTGACGGAACTGCCAGCTAGGCCAGCCTTTGAGCGCGCCATGGTGACACCTGGAGTTGTCTTGTTAGACAACCAGGATGGCATTTTCTCTTTGAGTGGACCGGCAGGCAAGAAGTACCGGCCACTGCGGGTCTTGTTGGACTCGGGAGCTCAGCCACTGATGTTGGGCAGGGCATTGCAGGTTTGGGCCTCATGGAGGCGGATATGGAGCCTTGTCCTTTCCAGATACAAACATCTTTGGGAGGATCAGAGCAGGCTCGGGGCATGACACGGCATCAGTTGGCCATTAGACTGCAGCCGGATCACCCTACAGATGGCTCAGTGATGCAAGCCAAGGCCATTGTGACAGACGCGGTCTCTTACGATGTCCTCGTTGGTGGGGCAGTGTTATACCCCATGGGCTTCACCCTGGACTTTTGGGAGGAGTCAGCATTCTACAGGCCTGGATGGCAGTCAGGGGATGGTCATCGTGCACAGCTCCCTGTGACATTCATTGGGGGTATTGCGGCTGCCCAACGGGGCAAGATGCCAACACTAGCCGCCTTTACAGCTGCAGTTAGTTGGCCTGGAGAGTTGCTGGAAGGCAATGCCCATGCAGAGGATGTGCCACCTCCAGCAGAGCAGGATGACATGCATGGTATGGTGGAGTTGCCTACCATGGTTGCTCACACTCCATTGTGGGGTACGAGCAAGGATTTGCAGCAGGTTGCTGATCGATGGGTGCAACAAGCCTGGGTAGAGGCTTTTGTACCGTCAGGAGAGGAGGAGAGTGCAGGTATTGCACCAGGACCACCTCAGTTGTCACCATTGGATACCACACCTATTGTGTGGCAGTATCCGGATAAAGGCATTTGCCTTCTGGACTTGTTTGGCGGGATCAACACCGGATTGGCTGTTGTGTTACAGGCAGGTGTGCGGGTAAGGCGTTACCTATATGTGGAGAGGGATGAGACTGCACGACGCGTCTCACTGCGCCATGTTGCTCAGTTGGTACAGCAGTACCCTACTTTGTTGCCAGTGTCTGCAGTTCGTGGATACCAACAAGCCTTGCCAGCAGACATTTCGTTGCTGGGGGCGCCGGATTTGGAGCAGGTTGGCTCCATTGATCTGGTAGTGGCAGGTTGGCCCTGCCAAGGGCATTCATCAGCCGGGCATGGCAATGGATTGCGAGACTCGAGGACGGGTCTGTTTTGGGAGATGGTGTGGATTTTGCGCCACTTGTAGCTTCATCAAGCTGTATCGCCAGCATACATCTTGGAGAATATGCCACTGATGGGCGATTCTCGGGCCAGGGTGATGGCCAGTGTGCATCAAGTCCGGTCGTGGCTTGGGTTAGCAGTGCTGCTGGATGCAGCTGCAGTGGGATCACGGGCTCATCGTCCACGGCTATGGTGGACTAACTTGATGCCACCCGCACTCCTCAAGCGTGCATTTGATGGGGTGCAGCGGCCAACACACCTCATAGTGGACAGCATTTTGGACACAGGGAGGCAGTCTCAACGTGTGAGACACGATGACCGTTCGCCTTTGGCAGTGGTCAACAGGGTGGGTCAACCACGAGCAGCATTACCTACACTACTTAGCTTCCCAGGATCCCATGCTTTTCGGGATGGTGGACCTGGCCTCCTGTGGGATGCTCAGTTGCAATAGTTAGTGGAGCCTAATGTCGAAGAGCGAGAGCGGGCTATGGGATTTTCCACTGGGACCACGACGGTGCCTTCTCTTTCTGAGGCATCACGTCGTCAAGTGTTGGGGCAAGCAATGGATCTCAATTGCTTGACCTGGATTATCAGCTTGGCTATGGCTGAGCAACGTAGAGTGCGGAGTGCACTTCCCTTGATGGTCTCTCTGCCTACCGAGACGGTACAGGCAGCGAGTGGGGGCGAGCCGGTGAGGACCACGGGGTGTAGACATCCATGGCACACGTGGGAGGTGCTCGAGGTTCAGAGAGAGTTGGCAGCCAAGGCAGCTGTGATGGATGAGGTTGGGGATTCTTCTCGGGATGAGGAGGTTCTCAATGATGAGATGATGGGGCAGGATGAGGCCTTGTCATTGACTGAGCAGGAAGGGAATACTGCTCAAGAGGTTGCAGCATAGCAACCACGGGACGCGTCCTCTACCTCTAAGCCCACTGGACTTAAGGTTGCAGTTACGGAGGACAATTGGGAGCCTGACATTGGACCCATTGTCACCGGAGGAGAGAGACGACGTATACGGCGGTTCCTGAGGGCTTACAGGAATTGCTTTGCCTTCAGTTTGAAGGACTTGGGAGCACTGAAGGGTCAAGAGATCCGTATTACATTCAAATTAGAGACCGTCACGGCACACCTGCATATGAGCAAGACTAAATGCCAACATACATGGTTGCCGGACATCACTTAAACTGTCATGGCCCAAATGTTCAAAACTGGTAACGTGAGTATCATACACACTTCTATGAGTATCATTACACACCCAACAGGGACTACAAACATGAAATGTCACTTGATACTTTCACCTTTCCTCATACTCTTCTCTGGCCACAGAGTCACCGTGCCTTTCACGTGCGCTAGTGTGGTCTGGGGGGGGGCATCGTCCACATTTGGGCAAGGCAATGTAACACTTGGAAGCAGGATCTTGAGGACTTTCACCTTGTACCACCCGGATCGAACTTACCAGGAAACAGAACATCCATCCGGGTTTTGCACATATCCAGTGGACATCTATTCACACAATCAGCAAATGGCTGTATGGCGGAGCCCAGCAACGGAGCCCCAAAAGGCCTAAAGACTCTCAATGTTGGTAAACACAGGTGCAGACACAATTCAATTGAAAGGATATTGCAGACCTAGCCTCGTTGGAGTTATCAACGCATATAGCAAATGCGTACTCCAACGCAGGTGCAATGACGTGACAAAGCAACATTTCCTTGACCTAAAAACTAGTCCCTCTGCACACAGTGGTAGACCCGAAGGTTTTTCCTTGATGTCCTCCCCCATGACACAAATTGAAAACATGTTCAGGGATGTTTTCTGCCTAACTTCATTTTCTCCCCAATCATATCTCCTCTACGCTGATGATGTTGCCATTTTGGTACAATCCCCGGTCTTTCTGCAACGCCATATCAAAATTTTGGAACAGTTCTGCAAAGACTATGGGATGCAGGTCAATCTTATGAAGACCAAGATCATGGTCTTCAATGGCCAGGCTGATCGTAGATTCATCTTCAACCAGCAGGAAATTGAGATTGTCAAATCATACCGGTACCTAGGTCTGGTTATCCACTCCCCCAAGTTTCACTTTGCAGCCACTGCCTTGGACAGATTGACTAAAGGTAAGGCGGCCTCCGTCCGCCTTCACACCAAATGCAAGCAAATACATCTGCGGCATCCCCCGACCAAAAAGTGGTTGTTTGACACCGTCGTCAGCCCTGCTACCATCAATGGTTGTGAGTTTTGGGCACCTGATGTCCCTGTCTCTTGGTGGGAAAAGAATTTGGAACCATTACAGTCATCTTTTCTCCAAGCAATGCTTGGCGCGGAGCACAACTCCATCTCAGATCCTAGGTGCAGCGTTCGCATGTGTACCATTGCAATCCGAGGCACAGTTCAGGCTTACAATCTTTCTCCATAGATTGCAGGCCCTTCCACCCAAAGGGCTAGTGGCAAGGGCCCTCACAACATCTATGAGGCTCAAAGCTGCAGGTTTCGGGAACTCCTGGTATGCTCGAGTGGACAGTTTATTGAAACGTAACGGACTTTCTACTGCTTTCCTATTACCAATGAACCCACATGAGGTGGACATCACATCCAGACATGACCGCAACAGACTCATTCGGAGAGAGCTTATGGAATTACATGTCAAGAGAACTTGGATGCTACCCAATCTCACAACAAAGCTCCACTTCTATCGAGAGACATTCTTGGTGCTCCGCGATGATAGAATCTTCAGACCAAATTACCTTTCAGCACCCTTACCTCCTTCCCTCTTGAGGGCATTGGGGCGGTTCAGGGTGGGTTCCCACAACCTACGGATAGAGACTGGCAGATGGGAAAATCTGCAACGGGAGGACCGCCTATGTCCAGCTTGCATAGGGCGCAGCAAGGAAATTGAAACTGAAGAACACTTCTTCTTCTACTGCCCTGTATACTACGACATCCGTTTGAACAACTTTGTGGATATGTGCATCCCAGTTTCAGTTTCAGGAGAACTCAACGCCCAGAAAACAAGAACACAAGTAGGGGTAGAACTCACCTCATGCGCAGCGGTTTTGTGCCGTTTGCGCACCTTTTGGAGAGACTCTGCAGATGGAGGTGCAATTTCCTCTGAACTGTCCTCCACCTCATCGTCGTCGCCCATGCTATACTCGCTTGTGTCAAAATCCGAACTCGAAGACCGCCCACCGCTCTGCCTTCCCTCTCGCACCGACGCCATCTGTACTGGATTCAGTCAAGCCAGGCGGGGGCTCCTTCGCACCGCGGGGTTGGAATGTGCAGAAGTGGGTGGAGGTGATGCTGCCTCGGTGGTCGAGCACTTCTTACTAGGCGTGGACATAGACCATGACAAAGATGAAGACGAGCGAGGACATAGACCATGACTAAGACAAAGACGAGCGAGGAAGACCAAGACATGCAAAGGAGGAAAGAAGGACAAGGAGGGGAGTGTGATCACACACCCCCCCGATCTGTAGTGAAGATCCGGCCGTTGTTGATTTCAAATATGAACACGTGTCGTGCATCCGACACTATGGCCTTTTCGACTTTGAGACGTTAAACCCTAAACCACTTACAATCCTCCAGACAACTACATGTAGTGATTCACACAACTGACATGGATCCGTTAATTTTTTTTCGTTCAAAATTAGGCGAAGGAAACACACTGCAATGATGCTGTGTATGGCTCCGCTTTACATGCATTCTTGGAGAAAATGCGCATGATGTGTGAGAAGTGAACACAGTGCTCTGCCAAATGATTCACCAAAAACAAACTCAACTGTAGTGGTTCTCCCATCGCAGAGAAGGGTCCATTCGACACCCATCGCACCATGCCAGGTTGAGGTCCTCACACACACACCTACACACCGAGAATTTGCGAACCCACATCAGCTGGGAGAACATGGAAATTACCCCGTGGATCACATGCAAGCATGAATGAGAAATGGGTTTATGTTACATGGGAGATTTTGGTGTACCTGCGCGACATGCAACTCTGTCTACATACTCCATAAGTCGCTGTCCCAAGACTCAAGCGGACAGGGGAGGCCGGTGAGTCTGTACCACAAATGGTAATCATACAGCAGAGGGTACTGCTGCCCAACGTGCAAAAGCCGCCGGCTGCAGGATTCTAGGCATGCAAACTCGGGCACAGCACGCCTCCTCTGCACCCCACTCCGTCCCAACCAGTGCAAAACAACCGTGCATGCATTGACTGCCCTCTGGCTTCTCTCCAGGCATTTGGGGGTCGGCGATCTACTACACGTAAGTGTCTTTGAATGCGATGATCAAAGGATCCGGTCACTTGCAGTTGCCGTCTCAAGGGCAGCATTGCAGGAATCAGAATTAAGTAAGAAAGATGGTGGAAGAAGCTGCAAACAGCAAATGAGTGAAGTGGCAGGGCGATGCTCCATTTTTAACATGCTCCCCTTCCCGCCATGGTGATAGACCCACACAAATGGACTCCCTTCCCGCCACGGTGCAATTTCACGGCAACGGAACGGGATTGTCCGCCGAAACGTGATTTGGAGATGGCCTAAGACAAGTGGCGCAGGTTCTGGCCTTGTAGTCGGGTTGTTCACACTTCAATGCACACATTTCATACACATTCAACCATATGCCCAAGATCACAACGTTGTCAATCGTGAAAATTGAAATTCCACGACGTCCTCCGATTCCTCACACACACACTGTAGAGACAGGTCGTTTTCCAGGATGTCGTTGTTTGAGTCGATTTTGGTCATTTCTCTCAGTGTCTTGTTGAAAAGATTCTAGTTATGATGGGAAGCATCGTGATGGCTTTTAAATGGTTTGCTGTTGAGTGTAACTTTTCATCATGTTGTGGAATCTATGAGTTCACACAAAATGTCAACTGTCTTCTCTGCCAAAGGATGTGCGGCTGAATCTTTCAAATTGAGATTGCAGGAGGAGGGAATTGACGGTAGTGAAATGGGAGTGGCAGAGCCAAATTGAGGAATCTCTGCAAAGGAGAATCCGGCCCCCTGCAACGGCGTGCACAAACAGCATTGAAGAGGCTCCCCAACAAAAATGAGTTCCCCTCACCTATGCGGAGGACTTCCAATTAATCACCCCTGTAGACAGAACACCCGAGATGACAGGTTGTGGGAAAGAGAAGTGGCACGTGCCCGAGCCCTTGGGCTTTCAAGGATGCCATGCCCATGTGAATGTTGTTTGGGCACTACAAGTAGATCTGAGGACGGTGTGTGCACACATCTCCTTCACCACAAAAGACATGAAGCATTTCGGGTGTGGATTGGAGATGGACCTGCAGACGAAGACGATGAGGAGTGGGCACAATTGGACAATGCACACCCCGAGGGAGCCATACAGACAGGCCAGGCGAGGACTATGTCATGGGCACAGGACATGAACCAGGCATGGACGGAGGGGTGGAGATTACTCGAATGTTGCAGGAAGCATTCCACATCATGGACGATGCTGAAGAGGGGGACGGCGCTGCGACAACTGGGGATGGTGATGACGCAGGAAATGAAGGCATTCACGTGGGGGAAGGCGTGGAAGGAGGTGGAGATGGAGAATTGAATTCTGCACACATGACACTAGAAGAAGCATGTGTGCCACTGTACGAGGGATGCAAATCCACAAAGCTTGCTGCCACCATGCTGTTGATGAACCTGTGCACAACCCACGGTGTCTCAGACCATTTTGTGGACGAGTTGTTCTCTTTGCTTCGGCTGAACTTGCTTCCACAACCAAATGAAATGCCAAAAAGCTGTCACATGGCCAACCAAATGATTGGGAAGCTCGGCCTCAACTACGTGAAAATACATGCATGTCCAAAAGGACATGTACTTTTCAGAAGAGAGTACAAGGATGCTATGGAGTGCCCCAAATGCGGTGCAGCCCGATACCATGATGTGGGCAGGTTACAACAGCCAGCCAAGGTGTTGAGGCACTTTCCCCTTATCCCCCGTCTATTACGAATGTACAAATGCAAGACCATTAGTGAGCTCATGACTTGGCATTCCAGGAATGCCTCAAACGATGGTTTGGTAAGGCATGTCCCAGATTCCCTTGCATGGAAGCATATAGATGCAACTTGGCCCGATTTTGCCGAGGACCCACGCAATGTGCGATTGGCTGTATCTACGGATGGAGTAAACCCATACGGATCAAAGAGTTGCACATGGTCCACATGGCCCGTGCAGTTGGTGGCATACAACCTGCCACCATGGTTGACAACAAAGAAATTCTTTGTCATGTTGTCTCTCTTGATTCCAGGCAAGGAGTCCGTGACAAATGCAAACATAGATGTGTATTTGCAACCATTGATTGAAGAGCTACAGGAACTATGGATTGGAGTTGAAGCTTACGACATTTTGAAACCAGTAGGGCAACGGAGTTTCACCCTCCGTGCCATACTCATGTGGTCAATCCACGATTTCCCCGCATATGGCCTTGTTGCGGGTTGCAAGACGAAGGGCTACAAAGGGTGCCCCATTTGTGGGCCCTATGTGGATTCACGGCACTCAAAGCCACTAGGGAAGACAATATACATGGGGCATCGACGTTACCTTGCAAGAAACCACCCCTACCGACGAGCAGGAAGGCACTTCAATGGATGTGTTGAAAAGAGAATGGCACCAAATGTTGTGACACCGGAGGAGACATTGCAATTTGCAAAGGAGAAAGAGGCATTCATGGAGATTGGAGGGAGAGATGGAAGTAGTGCGGATCCAGCCATGGAGCACGGGGTGAAGCGCCGGACAATCCTTTGGGATTTGCCATACTGGAAGGTGCATGAATCCCCCCCCCCCCCCATTCACTCACTTTCTTTCACATTGTGCTTCCTGGAATTACCTTTACTGTCAGGAGTCCTTCCACCAACTCCTAAGTCAGTGTAACTACTATGCAGTAGATGTTGAAGTCGTACACATCATTGTGGAGAGGATCGTGGAGTTGTTGAAAGCAGAATGTAGTAACATGGACAACTTCTGCCACATATTCTACTTTTTTTGCCCATAGAACTTGGTCTCTTGGGAGGACATTTGGCATTTCAGAACCTCTTGCAGCGGTACCTCCTGGACCCCATGCATTGTGAGAAGAACTTCTGCGAGAACATTCTGAAGACTATCTTTGGGGAGAAGGATACGATAAACGTACGAAAGGACATGGAGATTGAAGGGATACGGTCACATCTGTGGCTAAGGCCTGATCCAAATAGACCAGGCAAAGTGCTCATGCCAGCAGCATCATACGTCCTGACCAAATCAGAGCAAGAGGATTTTTTGAAGACATTGGGAGCCATGAACGTGCCAACCGGATTTTCGGGTGCTTTCCAAAAGCATGCCATAAACAAGAAATGGTCGGGGATGAAGTCACATGATCTACACGTGATGATGCAACAGATTTTGCCAGTGTGCATTCGGGGTACGATGGCGCCAGGTCCTCGAACAGCCATAATGCGTGTAAGTCGAGTGTTTAGGAAGATTTGTGCGAAGGTGTGGGATCCGAGGGACATTACATCGTTGCATGAGGATGTGGCTATGACCCTATGTTTGCTGGAGAAAGAATTCCCTCCATCATTCTTTGACGTCATGACGCACTTGCTAGTGCATCTTGTAGAGGAGTTGCATGTGTGTGGGCCCGTAGCCAGCCGGTGGATGTACCCCATGGAGAGGTACATGAAGGATCTGAAGGGGTATGTACGCAACATGGCACGGCCAGAGGGGAGTATGGCGGAGGGCTACATCCGCGACGAAGCCCTGGGCTTCATGACAGAGTATATGTCTTCATTTGATGCAATACAACGACGGGTGTGGGACGAGAACGAGGAAGAAGGAGTTGTAGGCGAGGTCCTAGAAGGTGGTGGAACAAAGCGTGCCATCGGGATGTGGCACATGATTATGTGCTGAACAACACAACAACCATGACACCATGGAGACAGTGGGTGCCAACTTACATCCCTCCTGTGCTATTCTTAATGGTCTTTGTATGCTGGAATTACATATATATTGTCACAAGTCATTCCGGCCACTATGGGAGTGGGATTGTGTACTAACAGGGTGCTTCAGACGACTACAAAGGGTGTTTCATAGATCTTGGTTGTTGCTTGCAAGTGATTATGAAGTAGGCTGCATCACTACAGTGTGCTTGAAAGGACACACACTCTGCATGTGGCATGCATGTACAGCACGGTGTTGGTCAGGGGGACTGAGTTGCAGCTTCTATTTGGTTTCTGCCAGAAAGTACGCAGCGGAGAAGGTCCGCCTGAAAAGGGGGCTGCTATTTCATGAGCGGCATGAGCATGAGCGGAAAAAAAAAAAAAACATGAGCAGACCATTGTAAGTCCACGGAAATAGGGTTAGGAGGCACGGAAATAGGGTCATGTGAAGTTGGAATGTGGCACCAGTGGACTTGAAATGCAACATTTTATTGCATTTACTTGTCGAAAATGGCTAAGTCCCAGATCTGACTAGGCCCGGAACTGGAAAAATGGCGCCGAATTTCCGATTTTGGTGCCAGTCAGATCTGGGACTTAGCCATTTTAGGCCCCGAACTAGAACAATGGCGTTTTTTTTTTTTTTTTTTTTTTTTCGGTGCCATTTTACCAGTTCGGGGCCTTAAATGGCTAAGTCCCAAATCTGACTGGGCCCGGAACTGGAAAAATGGCGCCGAATTTCCGATTTTGGTGCCAGCCATTCTAGGGACTTAGCCATTTTCGGCCCTGAAAGTACCCACTGGCTATGCCTCTGCTTTCAAAAAACATGTGGTCAAACAAAAGTTGAGCCAATTGAAGTCGCTCTAGTACTTGAGATGGAGAGTGGGTGAGGTCTGTATGGTGGAGTCTTTTAGCAAAGGTGCCATTGGCTTGACTTATATAACGTGATAGAATGGTTTCTCCTCTTTTCACCATTTCCGTATCACTAGAAGAAGATCTGCTTACATCTATAAGTGCAAGGTGTTAGCATAGTTAACACTTGTGTGTGGAAAAGAGCTTGATAGATAGCTCTTAAGTTACAAGCTGTTGCAGGGTTTGCAAGAAGAAAGTCTTGTGGTGTTTATGTACAAGAGGAGGTCTTCAAGAAGAGCATCATTGAAAGTTTGAGAGCTTGTGAAGAAGCTCTTGTTCTGCAAGTGTTGCAGGGTTTGAGGAGTTCAAGAAGAGCTCGGGTGTTAAGGAAGCAAGTGGTGCATGTGTGGAGTATGGTTTCAGCTTGTGGGAGTCTTCAACTTCCATTTTTCCTGTTCGGGGCCGAAAATGGCTAAGTCCCAGATTTGACTGGGCCCAGAACTGGAAAAATGGCGCCGAATTTCCGATTTTGGGTGCCAGTCAGATCTGGGACTTAGCCGTTTTTAGCCCGGAACAAGAAAAATATCGTTTTTTTTTTTTTTTTTTTTTTTTTTCGGCGCGATTTAACCAGTTCGGGGCCGAAAATGGCTAAGTCCCAGATCTGACTGGGCCCAGAAATGGAAAAATGGCGCCGAATTTCCGATTTTGGGTGCCAGTCAGATCTGGGACTAAGCCGTTTTCGGCCCCGAACTGGAAAAATGGCGTTTTTTTTTTTTTTTTTTTCCGGCGCCTTTTTTCCATTTCGTTGCCGAAAATGGCTAAGTCCCAGATCTGACTGGCACAAAAATCGGAAAATTCGGCGCCATTTTTCCAGTCATGCAGGTAATTCCAAGAGCGGATGGATGGAAATCCGGCGCCGGATTTCCATCCACCAGGTAAGTCGGCGAGCAAAATTTCCGTCATGCAGGTAATTCGAAGAGCAGATGGATGAAAATCCGGCGCCGGATTTCCATCCATCCGCTCTTCGAATTACCTGCATGACTGGAAAAATGGTGCCGAATTTCCGATTTTGGGTGCCAGTCAGATCTGGGACTTAGCCGTTTTCGGCCCCGACATGGAAAAATGGCGTTTTTTTTTTTTTTTTTTTTTTTTTTTTTTGGCGCCATTTTTCCATTTCGGGGCCGAAAATGGCTAAGTCCCAGATCTGACTTGCACCAAAATCGGAAATTCGGCGCCATTTTTCCAGTCATGCAGGTAATTCCAAGAGCGGATGGATGGAAATCCGGCGCCGAATTTCCATTCGCCAGCTAGGTCGGCACGCAAAATTTCCGTCATGCAGGTAATTCGAAGAGCGGATGGATGGAAATTCGGCACCGGATTTCCATCCGCAAGGTTGGTCGGAGAGCGGATGGATGGAGATCCGGCACCGGATTTCCATCCTGCAGGTAAGTGGAATCCCGGATGGATGGAAATCCGGCGCCGAATTTCCATCCTGCAGGTAATTCGAAACCCGGATGGATGGAAGTTCGGCGCCGAATTTCCATCCTGCAGGTAATTCGAATCCCGGATGGATGGAAATTCGGCGCCGGATTTCCATCCAGCAGGTAAGTGGAATCCTGGATGGATGGAAATTCGGCGCCGAATTTCCATCCTGCAGGTAATTCGAATCCCCGATGGATGGAAATTCGGCGCCGGATTTCCATCCAGCAGGTAAGTGGAATCCCGGATGATTGGAAATTCGGCGCCGAATTTCCGTCCAGCAGGTAATTCGAATCCCGGATGGATGGAAATTCGGCGCCGCATTTCCATCCAGCAGGTTACTGGAATCCCGGATGGATCGAAATCCGGCGCCGAATTTCCATCCTGCAGGTATTTCATCGCTGAGAATTACCTTCCTGCAGGTAATTCTGATCAATGAATTACCTTCCTGCAGGTAATTCTGAGCGAGGAATTACCTTCCTACCTTCGTCGATAAGAATTACCTGCAGGAAGGTAATTCATCGATCAGAATTACCTGCGGGAAGGTAATTCTCAGCGATGAAATACCTGCCTAATGGAAATTCGGCGCCGAATATCCATACGCCAGCGATCCGACTTACCAGCTGGATGGAAATTCGGTGCCGGATTTCCATCCATCCGGGATTCAACTTACCTGCTGGATGGAAATTCGGCGCCGAATTTCCATCCATCCGGGATTCGAATTACCTGCAGGATGGATATGCGGCGTCGGATTTCGATCGATCCGGGATTTCACTTACCTGCTGGATGGAAATTCGGCGCCGGATTTCCATCCATCCGGGATTCAACTTACCTGCTGGATGGAAATTCGGCGCCGAATTTCCATACATCCGGGATTCGAATTACCTGCAGGATGGATATGCGGCGCCGGATTTCGATCGATCCGGGATTTCACTTACCTGCTGGATGGAAATTCGGCGCCGGATTTCCATACATCCGGGATTCGAATTACCTGCAGGATGGATATGCGGCGCCGGATTTCCATCGATCCGGGATTTCACTTACCTGCTGGATGCAAATTCGACGCCGGATTTCCATCCATCCGGGATTCGAATTACCTGCAGGATGGATATGCGGCGCCGGATTTCGATCGATCCGGGATTTCACTTACCTGCTGGATGGAAATTCGGCGCCGGATTTCCATCCATCCGGGATTGCACTTACCTGCTGGGTGGAAATTCGGCGCCGAATTTCCATCCGGGGGCTGGTCTCTGTCGGAGAGGTGCCGGCCTCTCCGCCGCTCTGTTGGATATTCGGTGCCGAATTTCCGTCCGGCGGTTGAAATATGACGGCCAGGTGCCGACCTCTCCCCCCTCCCCAACCGCATTGGAATGGCCCCGGATTGAAATTCGGCGCCGTTTTCCCATCTGGGGAGGTTTTTATGTCGGCCAGTTTTCAGTCTGACACCCCGACAAGACTTCCTTGGGGGGGCCCGGATGGAAATTCGGCGCCGAATCTCCATCCAAGGGATGCTCTCTGTTGAACACGTGCCGACCTCTACGCCCGAGGCGACTTCATCCGGGCGTCCCCTGTTCGATATTCGGTGCCGAATTTCCGTCCGGGGGTTGAAATGTGACGGCCAAGTACCGGCCTCTCCCCCCTCCCCGACTGCATCCGAACCGCCCCGGATGGAAATTCGGCGCCGTTTTTCCATCTGGGGATGTTTTTATGCCGGCCAGTTTTCGGCCTGACCCCCCGACACGACTTCCTTTACCTGCTGGATGGAAATTCGGCGCCGAATCTCCATCCAGGGGATATTCTCTGTCGCACACGCGCCGGCCTCTACGCCCGAGGCGACTTCATCCGGGCTTCCCCTGTTGGATATTGGGTGCCGAATTTCCATTCGGGGGTAGTAATGTGACGGCACGGTGCCGGCTTCTCCCCTTCACCCGTCATCATCCGGACGGCCCCCCACTTTCTGACTGCATACCGTTGGCAGTTATTGCGCAAAGACCAGGGGCCGCATTCCGGAGACAAGGTTCATTAACACTCTGACTGTGGATTTTTGAGATAGTTGGCTCCCTGGATTTGGATCAGGCTTCGTCGCTCGGACAAATCGGCATCGCATTCATTCCCATCGCTGCATCCCCCTTCTACCAGGGAGCTTCCCCGCACTCCATCCTGGGAGTCTTGTGTGCACATCTCCCATGGCGGAAAACCCGAGCGCTACAGTGTACTGCCCTCCTCACGAGCATAGAGCTTCATTTCCGTGCAGAGGGGACACCTGCCGGGTGATGGAGAAATATCTGTGCGTTCGATACCACCTGAAACCGGGGTCGGTTTTTTTGGAGGAGGAAAGGAAGGACTCTAACGGCCTTGTTGTCGACAGTATTGTTGTGCTCCACGATGATTTCGGCGATGGCAGGGAATGGCGAGTTCCACCATTGGACAGCGTCATATACAGGGCTGTTGGGGACTTCATTTGCCCGCCAAATGCACCTTCTATTCTGGCGCCTTCCACGAAACAATCCGCGAATCAGAGAGTGGCTACCTCAAAGAGAGAAGTCCGCAACGAAGTAAATCCAGAGCCGAACCCATCCATGAAGACGAGCCAGAACCGGGTTGTTCACAACCTGTCCGACTCAGACGAGGTCATGGAAGTTCCGAGGTCGTCCTGGAGATCAGGCAAGTCCTCAATGGACGTCAGTGGAGGAGGGAGTCATATTCCCAGCACGAGCACCGCAGTTCGATCTATTCTTGAAATTCTGCGAGGGCTTCACCTGGAGGGACACCGGTCGGAGCCTGGCCGGGCTGGACTACAGCAAGTTCGCAATTAAATCGGTTACATGCCTTCCCGCCGACGTCGACGGTAATATCTTCTTTGAGTTCCCTCCTCGGGCGGACTACTCGAGGGCGTCCGGAATGTTGACAGATATGGATAGAAAACATGACAGTCATCCTTGGTGCGTTACCAAAACCACCAGCATGAAGATGCTCGATGGTGTGCGGGTGCGCTACGTTGTTTGTGCGGGCGCGTTGCGGTGTTTCTCCCCAACTTGCTTCCACTTTAAATCCAGAGGTCACAGGAACGAGACCGATTGGACAGGCACAGCTCATCAACCATTTTGAGCTCAGGAGAAGGTTCCGAACTCCACATTTAAGTGTGCGCATTGCAAAGAACCACCACATTGCATGTCTGTTTGTAATGCCAAGCAGTTCTATGTGTTGCATCGTTTCCCTGACCTCACCCGAGCTTGCATACACGTTGGTTCCCATTGTCACAAATTGGCGAGGGGGAACTCGCGGGAGGCTGCCCACGAAGCAGAGCAGCTCGTTCAGGAGGAGGTTAAGTTGAGATCGGGTGCCAAACCCAAACAGATACAGCTCCAAGCCGCCCATAAGATGGCATTGGCCAGAATTATGTCGGAAGACGGCTCCGATAGAGTTCCTCTCGACGAGAAGGAAATGGAGGCATTGCTGGAGTCGGTGTCCCACGTATGTTCACCGAATGTCCGAAACCACATTGTCTCATGCAAACAGAAAATTGGGCGCGGCTCGGATATGCACTCCATTCTGGAGGTGAAGCGACGATGTGGATATGACTACATTCATGGAAGTAGGTTTCCAGGACAATGGACTGAGGCAGATCGTTGTTTCGTATTCAAAATGTCCACGTGTGGACCTGGCAGCGGCGTCGAACTGGTTGACAGGATGACGAGTAGGAACTTGTCAAACAGTTTGGTCATGTTCGACCATATCAAGTGAATTACAAATCACCAGTGGGTGACAATGGGTGCACATGTCTACGACACCCACTGCAGGATGCTAATGACAATTGCTATTTGTGAGATGAAAGGAGAGGACACACAATCGGAGATGCTTCTTTGGCAGGGAATAAACGAACAGATGGCCAAGGCGGGATTGCCCCCTCCGAATTTCCGTGGTTTCATGGCAGACAACGCACAAGCAAATTGGGCTGCCATTCGAAGGGTGTACGGGCAAGACCCCAATGTTCCCATGGAAGGCAAGGAGAGATCTTGTGGGTTCCATTTTCTGCAAAGCCTTTCGCAGTACACAACCAGGCTCGTGGCGCCAGATTTCAGAGAGGAGCACCGTTCCATGTGCCTTGCGTGGAAGCGCGCTCCTACCTTGGATGATGCAGAGACACAGTTTGCATGCATACGGGCTTGGTGGACATCGTCAGGTGTTGTAAGGAAATCAGACGAGGGAGCAATGGTCAGTTGGCTAGCATGGTGGCATTATCGTTTCCTCCAGTTCGGCGACTATATGCGGGAGGTGAGTTGCACGTCTGAACATGCTAAGTCCGAACTGGCTAAGTCCGAACATGCACTGGAAAAATGGCGCCGAATTACCTGTCATGAGGGGACCTATAGCCGCGGAATTCGTTCCCATTTTTCGCCAGAGAGACCTATTACCGCGAAATACGTCGCCGTTTTTCAGGTTACGGACCCTATTACCGCGAAATTCGGCGCCATATTTGCACATGTCGCTGGGAATTGGCATGAGCGGAAGACGAAATATCATGAGCACAACTGTCAAAAATGCAATTTTCCCTTCAAGGGGCCGATTAATATATTTGTTTTTCCTGACACATTGCATTAAATTATTGTTTGTTATTGTTTTTTTTTATTGTTTTTTATTGTTTTTTATTTTCGAAATTTGTACTTCTGCTCATGAAAACCGATTGTGTTACTACTCTGCTCATGCCGCTCATGCCACTCATGCTCATGAAATAGCAAACCTCCCTGAAAACGGAACGGAGTGCATTTGCAAAAGCATGGCGGAGGGGCGGTCGTAGGCGCAGATCCCCGGTGGAGTACCCCACAACAATGGAGGAGCTGCAGCCCTTTACAGTGTGGGTCAGATCTGCAATTGCAGTGTACGCATCAGAGAACGAGGACCCAGATGAGGGCATGGTGAGTCTGTCATTCCCCCCAGGGCTGATTGCCACTTCGTACCGGTCAATGAAAGCATATGGCAATCACTATAGAGTGGACGATGCCAACACCAGCCTCCTTGTGACTTATGACAACGGAGTGGCATCATTTTTTGAACAAGAGAGTAGGAGCTGTGCACGAGATCAGAATCCAATTTCATGCCATGTGCAATATGTAGGAGTGATCAAAGAGATCCTTAAACTAGACTATGGTCTTGTGAAGCCAATTCTATTCCGTTGTTCTTGGGTAAAAGCCAATATGGTAGGAGAGAATGCCACCATGAAACGGGATGAGTACGGGTTCCTCCTTGCTGATTTCAGAAAAATGCTACCACAAGATGAAGAGCCATTCATCTTCCCATCGCAAGTTGAGCAAGTTTTCTTTTCAGATGACACCCATGCGCCGGGATGGAAGGTGGTTCTTCACAAGGACCCCCGGGCCAAACGAGTCGTGGCCGACGTCCATGATCTGGACCTAGGGGAGAATGCCGACCACGAGGGTCTGAGGGAACCACAAAATCTACCAGATACGGCCGAACCAGTCTCTTTGGAAGGAGCAGTTACCTTTAATGAGGAAGACATTCCAGGGTTGGTAATTACCGCAAGGCAAATTGCAGATGTGGGTAGTGAAGGGGAAGATTATTTGGATATAGATAGTGAGCCCAGCTGAATCTCAGTGTCCATTAAGCCAGCAGCTCATAGACGAGAGCTATGCTAAGGACTCTTACTGTCCTTAGAACCCATTTTGTACAGTCCTGCAAGCGCGCAAGGGCGAGACAGTTAATAGTATCGATAATGTCCCGGTATGTGGTCTGTACTGTCTTGTGAACAAACCTTTTTTTGTTCTACCAATATTGTTTCTGACATGTGAGGAGAGGATCGTCTTCATGTATGGGAAGTAGACGTGAATGTGTGCATGCATTTTCTGGCCCAGCTGCATGCTTTCCAGGAACAAAGACCAGTGGAATGGGGGGTGTCTCCAAAGGAGCAGGACCGAACGACACCTTTTGTGCTTCCCTTGCTTTCCTTCTCACCGTTGTTGCATTCTCCCACCTGCCCAACAGCAGCACTCTCGAAGCAATAGCATGACATATGTTGCAACATGGTCTTCTTCACCAGCGAATGAGCTTTTTTGCTACATGTACTGCCACGTCCACATTAACGTTGATCCCTGCAAGCACTTGGCAAGACACCCCAGAGCCGCAAATCCAGCAACCACCACAAACACATCTAACTGATTGTAGTGACACGGGAATAGCTCATTTGTAGAGGAATTGAACCTCCAGCCAAATGAATGGCTCTGCCCCTTGTAGCACAAGTGCGATGCAAAAACAAGGTGAGTACAAAATGAAGAAGCACTTACGAGGTCCCCATCCCTCGGATGGGCTCCCACTTGTGCTCTGGAACTGTGCAGGCCTGACTAGCACCAAATTGCATGAATCCTAAGCCTGAATGTCAAATGCAGGTTTATGTCGCGATGCAGCACGCCATCATCTAACCTGTAGTTTCCAGTTTCACTGGTGTCACAACTGCCTTCAAGTCAACATCAAAATTAAGTCCACCTATGCGCAAATCGCAGAATGTCTCATGACACCATCTGCCGCCGCTGGTTTGGCATGATATGATTGTAGTTCACAACCTTAATGAACGCTTTCAGCCTTGACCTCTTTGCGATCTTCTTCTGTGACTGCTTCTTCATAATTTATGAAAGGGAAAAGCAGCTACACATCAAATTCTTGCAAGTACAGGGGGGTACTTAGGCCTCCTTGGGAGAAAGAGTGCCATAAACACAGACACATCCTTAAATGTAAAAATTGGAGAAGCGAACGTCTGGTGGCAATAACTGCCTAAACCAGAATTATACTCCATTCCAGCGCACATGTAAAGGGTCGGATGATAACTCGGAATCCCAGTTGGAGATAATGAGACGAATACATGACTATCTTGCGAGTTTCAACTTTCTTGGAGATAGTTTCCAGTTTCTCTGGTGTCACAACTGCCTTCAAGCTGGGTTTAGAGGAATTAAGTCCCACTCGCAAATGCAGAATGTCTCCCTCATCTGCGTGGGGAAAATGGGGTTTGGCATGATATGATTGTAGTTCACAACCAAAGGGCATATTCTTCAGCCTTGACGTCTTTGCGATCTTCTTCTGTGACGCCTTCTGCATAACTTGTGAAATGGAAAAGCAGCTACACATCAAATTATTGCGATGCCACTCAATGGCACTATGAACGTTTCGAGCATGCTGTCAGAAAACTAGACGGGCAAAAACCCAATTCAGCAGCCTCACCTTGCGTGGATACTTGGGAATTGATGCCAGAAGGGCATGCCCATATGCGCGCTCCATCGTGCCTCCATCCAGCACATTCTGTAAATGATGAATGACCAAGACCCCGATGTCACACCGTTATGAGAAGCCACTACGCGCGCTCACAGTATACGAAGGCCTTGCCGTGTCAGGATTTCCATTCCCATGTCCCGCCATGTCCGACGCAGCACTTGCATCCTTGTCTCTGCCAGGTGGAGGCAGCACGTATTAAAATATCTATTCCCCCAAGGCCACATTTTGTTTACCTCTTTTTGTGAAAGCCACGTCAGCAAATGTGCTGCCGAGTCATGGGTGCAATGAATGCGCAGTGGTTCATGGAGTCGTTGAGTCGACTACATATTCACTTTAATGAATAAATATCTTTATTCCATTAATCGAATTAGGAAAGAAAATTTGTAGTCGCATGTGCAGTAATTACAACCACTTGTAATTTTGGCTTTTTCAAATTTTATGTATTTACACAATTCGTAAAATAGCCCGGAATTCTGCTACGACTCCGGAGTCGTTGACCCCACTTCTATCTGCCGTCTGAAATGCCCCCGTGGGCCCACATTGTCTGTTTTGACTCTCCAGTAGTCCCGTTTACTACCAAGTGGTTCCCGGAGTGGTCGCGGACATGCAGTCGAATCGGAAAAGACACGAATGCTTCTAGTGCCCTTCACTGCTCTCTTTCCATCTCCTGACGCCATGCTCCATCCTCCAGCCACTTCACTTGTTGCCACTCCACCTGCATCTTTGTCTCCAGCACACCACGCTCAGCTCACAGTTGGTCCGCATCAGCACTGAATCCTCCTCCATGACACCATGTCGTGCTGTGGATTCCACAAGTGCCCGCGACAATGCAGTGATCTGTTGTACTACTGACGTGGCCTGCAAAAGTTGCACATGGCTGTCATCCAAATCAACTCGTAAAGCAGCTAGCTCCTCCTTTTCCAGCAAAAGGCGAGTAAGACGAGCCAGCTGTTCCTCCTTTGCCTGCAACAAACCCTTGACCCTAGACGCTTCTGTTTGAAGTGCCTCGACAGATTTCTGAGCCGCCTGTAGTTCGACGTCTTTCTCACTGACGACCAGTTTTAAACTAGAAAAGTCAGACTTAACATGCTGGAGCTCTAACTTCACCTCAACCAATTCTGCCTCCTTGAGTTGTAACAAGAGTTGTGTGTCAGACAATGTGGGGTCCCTTGCTGGACCTCCCTCTCAAGTGACTTGACTAATGACATGGATTCCTGTAAAACCGCCTTCTCCTTCACCACTACTGCCTGCAACATGTCAACTTGGTTCTTGACAAGCTACCGCTCCCGCCAAGTAGAATCATCAGCTCTGCAGGTCACGGTGAATCCAACAATATACCTGCAAGCCAGCATGGGCTACAAGCCAATGGCCCTTCTTGAGTTGCAACCCAACGGACCACACAAGTTGGGCACGACTGGCCTACTGGGTGTTCAGCCTGCCCAAGCGCTCAGGCAGCAGGGCTGCCAGGGCCCCCGCGCGCACCCGCCACCACAAACAGGGATAACTCCACCCCAACTGTTTGCACTTCGTGATCCAGCCACTGCCAGCCACTCCCGACTGTTTTGGGTCCGAATCCAAAAGCTTACACGAGTCTCGTCTCCCTCCGTCCAAGTGAAAGAGAGTAGGGAAGCCAACTATCAAAGTCTTCAACCTCCACACCTCTTGGTTTTCAAACTCACGAGCAGAGACGACAACTAAATCTGCGCGCACAGCCCATGGCAACAGCAGGGCCAGATGGACTCCTGCCCCAAAATATATATTATAATAGTGCTAAAACAAACATTGTATCTAGCTTAGCACCAGCACACTAGATAACGCTCATCTCTCTCGAGTGATAAACAGCTAAAGGACACACACTCCCAACACAAGAAACATGAAATCCATCGCTATCACTCTTTAAAATAGAAGTCAAGCCAGGGGCACCCCAAGCTATGGGGACTCCACCCCACAACAACTTATCCTCCCATCATAAGCACACTCAGTTCTAAACGATGAAGGAGCTCGGTCGCGCAAGCTCAACTTGAGAGAGATGAGCTGCGCGACCGACGCTCTCGTGAAGATAAGACGGTTCAGGTGTCAAACTAAACTTGACACCTGATTTAACACTTGACCTAAATCCAAGTGTTAAATACAAATAACTAGCTTTATTCTAGTTAGTTTCACACTGTGCTTATTTAACTTGACAGGTTGAACATCAAGAATTTCCGACTACCTCCGGAAGTGAGTCCAAAGTTTGTACCTCCGTATGCGGGACCCTTTCGCATCCGGAAGGTTATGAATGAGGATGTGTATGAATTGGAGCTGCCGGCAAACAGCAAGGTGCATCCAGTATTCCACGTCTCCCTTTTGAAGCCTTACTTCAAAGATGAAGCGCATCCGAATCGGCATCAAGTGTTGCGTCCGCCACCTGTGCTGTTGGATCATGAAAATGAACCTGAGTACGAGGTGGAGGCAGTACTTAAGTCGTGGAGGTTCAAGAACCGAGAAACGAAGTATCTCGTCAAATGGAAGGGCTATCATCATGTGGAGGCATCTTGGGTGCGTGCCTCAGAAATGGGAAACGCATCCGAGGCGGTTGCAGTTTTCGAAGGACGACCTCAAAAGCGTTAGAAGCGTTGATGGGGACATCAACCTTGGAGCGTGGGGGAGGAAATGCATGCTTAGCCCGGCTTAGCTAGCTTAGGAATCCGATTGCAAAAACTTGTATTGTACAAAAATTTGTTATAAAGGAAATGGGTTCCAAATGTTGTGCGCCCTATTTTGTTTGGAATGGTGATGCATGGTGTGGTTGGCTAGTGTGTAGAATGAATGCTAGCTTACAAAGTGGGAGAGGTAAATTGGGTTAATCGTGTGTTTGCGCAGTGCCGAAATCGGGTGACTCCCATCCAAGGGGCAAGGAAACTTGCGCCTTCTTTAGGAGTTCACGTGCTAGTGCGCACCTGGCGCGTGCGCATACTATAACTGCGCTACTGAGGGGGTTGCTTTGTAGTGCGGGCTAACGCGGAAGCTACGTGCTTCCGTTCACGTACTATAATCGTGTAGCCTCGGGACGAAGTCGTAGTGCGGCTTCGGCGTGTTCCCGTACCTCAGGCCAATATTCCAAGGCGGACCCAATTGTAGTGATTGGGGCGCGCGGTTGGTTCAAGGTTATCTTCCTAGTCAAAGAGGGTTCGAGGTGAACCCTTGCTCAAGGTGATGCCAAAAGCGGCATCATGAGCGGTCGCAAGCAATGTTGTTGCAGTAAGGCGATTCGATCCTCGGGGAGGATCGTCCCTTGGCCTTGAAGTAGGCCAAGAAGAGTGCACTGGGAGGAGGTTGAGAGGCTCCACCCTTGGCCGGGACTTGGAGGAAGTCGGCCGAACTAGCTAGTGGAGACTAGAGTCAAGTGTGGGGTTTGGTTCTTTGCCATGGGACGCCATGGTATGGAAACAAACTCCTTGATGTGGGACGCCACAACTTGGATGTTCGTTTCCACAAAATGGACAAGCTGATGAGGACATCGACTCCCTGTTGGTAGGGGTGTGTGTCGCGGCCCTTTGCCTTGAGGGCAAGGGGGTCGGGACACAAGAGGGGCTGCCCCTGTGGTGGGGACAGTGGCAGCGATAGGTATGGGGGGCTGAAGCACCCTTGAGTGCCCAAGGCACTCAAGGAGGCGGAGGCGCTCACTAGGTGGAGCCCGCACACCGGGTTGCGGTGGGGGTGGCTCCACAAGGGGTGGTGGTAGCTTAGCGGGACTTAGTGGGGGTGGCATAGGACTCACCCTGGGGCAAAGACCTCGTGGTGGGAGTCGTGGGGAGTCTTGGGACTCATCACGGTCCATAGGGACCGGGGTGGGTGGGCCAAGACTCACCGCGACTCATCACCGGGAGTCGAGGGTGTTCGTGGTGGTTCGCCATAAAATGGCATGGTTTTTGGTTTGTGAAACCCCCGCGGACAGCTACAAAAGTATATATAGGGAGTAGTAACCCCGAGAACGGTGCAAGCCCGTTGGTGACCAAAAACTAGTGAGTAAGCAAGCGAGCCGGAAAGCGACCAAAGAGTGGGGAGCTGTTCCGGACTGCCAACTACCAAAGGGAATTCCGCTGGTTCCAAACCGTTGGAGGGTTCTTTGGGACATCAAAGGGGGACCATTATGCCTGATGAGAGGGCAAACAGGCTGAAACGTGCCCTCACCACATTGTCCTTGACCCATGGAGGATTTGACCGACCATCAACCCAAAAGGACCTCTTGTGTGTGTTGTTTGTCTGTAGTCAAGTAATGTCGGATTGCAATCAACCAATTGGTCTGTGAGAACCACTACGGTGCAGCTGAGCAGGCAGGGATTGAAACACGGCCTACTAAGACCTGCAAGCTGACTCTCCCAAGAACCTTGTAAACATTAGGAAGAATACCAAATCATGGTACTCACAGGAGTCAAGACTTTGCAGGATGGACGAACTTCTTCACATCGTACATTAAGAAAAGCCACACCTGGTGATTGCGGTTGGGAGCTTACCGAAGTGAGGTGCGCGACACGAGCACTCATAAAATACTCGAGGTTTTTGTGATCGATATAGACAGTGACCTGATGTTTAGCTCCCTCTAATAGATGACGCCACTCCTCAAAAGCATCGATAATCGCTAGAAGTTCTTTGTCATGGATTTCATAATTGATCTCCGCAGCGGAAAATTTGCGAGAATGAAAACCAACAGGGTGAAGTCGGCCATGTGTACCGTATTGAGAGAGTACCGCACCAAGTGCAAAGTCCGATGCATCTGCTTCCAAAAGGAATGGCTTAGATGGGTCTGCATATTCCAGTATTGGAGCCGTTGTAAATTCCAAATGCTTGGTCAGCCTTCTCGTCCTCATTGTCGAAGATTTTGCATCTTTGTCTCTGCAACTCTCTCTTCATCATTCTCTCCAAACGTTGCAGTGAAGTCGGACATGAAAGCTTCAAAATTATATAGTAAATGCGAATTTTTCTCTAATAGCGGTGCAAACCAAGATAGGGCAGTGCCTGATAAAAGGGTGCCCACGAATTCCACTTGAATACCTTCATCGGGGTAGCGTTGTGGATGTAGTCGTAGGAACAATCGTACTTGTTGAACAAAACCGCGAAATCTTGATCTCGTCCTATCAAATTTCTCGGGCATGCTGACCTTTGGTTCCCTTGTAATCTGTTGAAGATTTGGAGGAACCGTTGTAGTAGGATTTGTTGTAGTAGGGACTCGTAAGGTTGAAGATCCATTGTTCGACTCCTTCAACTCGGAAATTTGTGTCACGCGGCTTTTGCTCACCCATCCCTTCGTTATCCGAGGCGGAAACTCCAAGATAGAAGAGTTGGAAATCTCTAAGCACTCAGCCCGCTCCGAACAATCAGTCATGACCTACAGCTAGTGTATCATGGGGGTGTTTCCTATTTGTTTTCCTTCCCGCATTCATGCTAGCTAGTTACCTTACTGTTGGTAATTAAGTATCAGTTTGCTTCAGCAATCTATCGGATTCCATCATCTCATCCATTCATTCCACAGCTTCACTCAGATCTCTCTACACAGTATGAGTATGAAGTGTGTATCAGATTAATATCTATCAAGTATCAGGCTGAAGCCATGGAGTCTCTAATCTGCTCTACATTACAATTCTACTGCTTGCATTCATTAAGCATCAACAGATCGTCCTCCTCCTACTCCGTGCTCTCCCTCTTTCTGCTCAGAGATACGCTCTCTCCTTCATTTCCCCTCCAGTGATGTCCAAAGTCCCCCCAAGAAGTGCTCCCCCACTCCTTCCAGCAGTGTTTCCCCCCAGAAGTGATCCTCTTCCCGTCCTCGCTCTTGGCTTTATCTTCCTACCCGTTGTTCTAACCGTTTCCCTCACTAACCGTCATCCGTGTACTAACATGTTCCATTCGCAGATGTTGTTCCCCCCAGCCGTTCCCTGTCCTGCTATCCGTTCCCTATGGTCGTGACAGCTGTGTCAAGCTGTGACGGGCTGTGACGGCTATGTCTGGCTGTGTCTGGCTGTATCGGCTGTGTCGGACTGTGACGGGCTGTGTCAGACTGTGACGAGCTGTGTTGGCTGTGACGGGCTGTGTCGGACTGTGACGAGCTGTGTTGGCTGTGACGGGCTGTGTCGGGCTGTGTAACCCCCCTCCAAAGTGCGCTGCTGTCACCCCTAAGGCTCCTGTTGGTCTCAGTCTGTGCAAAAATTAAGGGTACCTCACAGATCCCGTAAAAGTGTCTAAGTCCCAAGCAGCCTTCTAACATTTACCCCTCCCCCTCTCAAAAAGCCGTGTCCTCACGGTTTACTATTTGGGATTAGCAAACCTTTGTGAGTGAGCACCCTTCTGACGTTGAGAGTCTCGTGAAGGACTCTGTGTTCGAGCCCGAGGTCTGTCACTGGTTGACGGAGATGATTGAACACTACCTGGATATGTGAGGCCCTCTGGAGGTTGATATCGAGGTAATCTTTCAGGCATAGGAGACCCCCGTCGCTTCTTCTCTGCCATCTGAATTGCATAGTCTTCTCCCATGTCAAAAGAGTCCGCTGAAGAAACAGTTGTATCAGAATCCTCATCGCCTCTCAGGTGTTTTAACTGCTGAACTTTTTGTGGAATCCTCTGGGGCATACAATGTTGTCCTACCATGTCTGGAAGTTTAAACTGCAAAACTTGTTGTAAACGCTGAATGGCAAAATTGGTGAAGACCTTAAGCTCCTTGTCTGTCCAGGTGAGTGGGGTACCAATGACTTGGGAATTGTGCAAGTATTTCCATGCCTCATGTCCCTTAAAGAAAATATCGTCAGGGCCGAATTTCTGTGTTGACAAATTGTTCCAGGCCACTTGAAACCATGAACGAATTTGAGAATCCTTTTGCATCATAACTTTTGCCTCATATAGGTACATATGAGGTGGCACTGAAGGTAAGACCCAGTGATCCCCATTGGAATAACTCAGAAAGCGCGATTGCATCTTGTGCTGCTCAATGTGATAACGTACCAGAAAACAAGCAGCGTAGTATAACCCGCAGCCCATGACAATACTTGCTACCTCTTTGGTCTTGGTATAAATAAATCCATGTACAACTTGGAAGGCAATTAATTCCTTCAACATGGTACCTGCCTCATGCCAGTACTGTGCAAAGTGATGATCCTCAATTGGTCGATTGTTCGGAAGAACTTTAGTCCTAGTTGCCACTGGCAGCCAAATGCGCATGATTTGATAGTAATGTGCCAATGACTACGGAGGACTAAATTATTTCCAAGCCAAATCCAACACAATGGGAATTTGGTTGAAGGGCATAATCATAGCCCTATTGTACTCCCTTGCAGCTGGAGTTTTAGGTGGGTTAAAAGCAGCATTCCCCCATACCTCAGGCTGTGGTGGCTGTGGTGTGGCTGTAGTAACAACATGATCAGCTACTGGCACAGTGACTTGTTGTGGTGTTGGTGGCACTGGCTCTTGTACCATTGGCATCTCCTGCACCTCCTGTGAAGAAGACTGAAAAGCCAAAGTTCTGGCTTGTAAATAAGAAGCCATTAGCTGTTCCTCAGGTATACAGACTCTCTTGTCGATATTTGAAGTGAGGTCCTCCACTTGAGTCTGCAGGCCGTCTACATCCTCCTGTAACTCCGCTATCCTACTATAGACATTGTCTATAGTAGTTGTGGCAATGTTCTGCACTTGCAGCCTGAGCTCATTCATCTCGCTTTGGGTGAGCTTTCGTGGTGCTTTGCCCTCCACTGGCCCTTGTGCTAACCAGACCTGCATAAGGTGGTTATCCACCAAGTTGCTTGTGGTACCTCTGAGAGTGTGCTCCTCTCTGAGTTTGTACACATCTAACTGCTGTTGTAAAGCCTCCATGCGCTTCGCATGAGGTTCAACCAAATTCGCATAGGCAGCAAGCAGATTATTGGCTTCCTTCCAAGCCTTGTTAGTGACCGAGATTTCATTTCTATTGGCCATGACCATTTGTTGCAACTCCAGGATGTGCCTCTCTTGGTCAGCTTCAACCTGCATGTATTGCTTGAAAGTATCCTCATTGCGACAGATTGTATTCTTCATATCAACAATGAGTTTCACTTGCTCAACATTCTCTTCTTCTGCCTTTGTACATCTTTCCGCTTGACTGTTTATTTCTTTTGTAGATTGGTCAAGCATAGTTGTGAGTGTAGCACATTGTATGGCCATCCTGTCATGCACTGTCTGCAACTCCATATGTAGTGCATTCACTTATTGCAACTTGCTTTCATGCTTCACCTGCATTTGGTATAGCTGTTGCTTATGTGCTTCGTGCAAGTGGTCTTGCGCGAGGCCTGCCTCAATCAATTGTTCCTTGGCCAATTGCAAAGCCGCTTCTGTACTCTCCAAGTCTTGCTGCATCTTGAGAGTGACCTCTTCATCGACCTTGTTTGCACACTCTGTGGCAAGTCGAGCCTCAAACTCTTTCCTGAGTTCCTCCCTCAAAGCTGCCAATTGAGTAGTGGGAACATGGGATTTGACATAAGTACCCAACAAATTAAGTGTCCTGCTTATGGAACTCATAAGCATAGCCTGTTGAGGGTCATCTTGGTGAGCTTGCTGCTGTTCTCCCTGATCCTCAACAGTGTGATGCCTTACTAACCACTCAGGCCATTGCCCCACCAGATTTTCTTCCTGAACCACTTCATCCGTCACCGGTGCTGCAGTGTCTTGACATTCTACCTGTGGTACCTCCGTCACAGGTGTGTGTATTATATGCACCGCAGGGTTTCCCTTGGACAACCGTTGCACCTCCGGAATCACTGTGTCCTTGACCATACCAGAATATTCATAGAGAAGGTCCCCCTTCTCAATTTCTGCCACCACCTGTTCTGTAGTGGGAATATCTAACCCTTCTTTTTCTAAATCAATTATTTCTGGTTGAACTGCATGGACAACTTGTGGTAACTTTGTGATAAGCCGATCATCTGGTTGTGATGGCTGTGATACTGAAGTAACTTCCTCTTCCCTCTCTGAAGGTCCTGCTTCCAGTAATAGCAGTTCTCTGTGCTGTTGTGCCCCTTCCTGCACAAAAACTTGGGAAACATTATCATGCGGATTCCGTGAAGCCAGTGGATCCGCCACTACAGTCTTTCCCTGCCTCTGTCTCTTATTCTCGGGTTGCCCTGCCAGTCCACCCTCACTGTGTGAAGAGCCTTGCTCTTCCATTGCAGTGGTTTCTGGCTCAAACACTCCCATCTCCTTTCTTTCTCGAGCATCAAGTATGCCAGAATCCAGAATTATTTGAGCAATGATTGGGCCAGACACTATGATAGGAGACTTTGCGGCAGTCCCCTGTAATCTTTTCATCTCCTCTACTAGTGCGTTGTACATTATGTCCGTCCATTCTACCTCTTCTCCTCTCAGGGCTTTGAGTATTTCTTCTGTGAAGGATATGCTCAAATACTGTTGGTTCTGTTTCATGGCAAACAGAACGTTCAATACCTGGCCTACCTCCCTTAGCCCTGGGTACACGGCCTTGGTACAAGCATAACCCTGAGTTTTAAAGAAACTCCCTTCTTGGAATAAGTCCCCTATTTGCAGTCTTGCCCTGTGCTCCTCCACATGCACCTGACCTACTGGTAATCGAAACAATTGCTGTAGGTATAGGGGAGTAATTACTAATTCAACTCCCTTCACCGTTGTTGCTCCTGTCCTTGGCTCAAAGTTCTGCAAGAATTGTAACATGTACTGTCTATGGTGCAATGTCCAATTTTTGCTTTGCAATCCTTCCAATCGCAGCTCTTTCAGTAACTTTACCGCCTGTGGAGTAGCAATCGTTTGTTTCTGTAGGATTGTGGTGCTCTTCACCCTGATTTCTTCCATTCCTTTGGCTCTCTTCATTCTAGACCCAAAGAAATGTTTTGGCTGTAACAATTGAAGAAATGCCTGCAGGGCACAAAGCATAAACGTATGGTTGCCACAAAAAGCTATGGGTAATTTCTTGTAAGCCTGCGGGGCTTGCAAGCATCGATCAAGAGAAAAGATCCGCTCTGTTGTTTCGTCCCTATGCCACTGCGTAAGTAATATTGCGAGCGTATAGTCTGTTAGTTCCTCCATAGCTTCAAAGCCATAGCATTGATGGTTTGTCCCGTCGAGACGCCCGTTACTTAGAATGACGCCGACTCTTGCGCTTAAATTCCCTCCAATTTCTTGATTCCTTTTCTGGCTTTTGATTGGCTGTAACCGCTGTGACTGGATTTTAGATTTAATTTTCTTTAGTGGACTTTCCCTGCTGGACTGTCCACTAGGATAACACATGTGACAAGAATTTCGCTTTTCTGTACTTGCCGTTTGTTCTGTTGCCCCTTTTCCGTATTCATTAATGGGCCCGCCATTCATTCGAATTGACGTGCTAATTAGGTATTTTGACGGCCATTCTGGTCCTCTTTCTTGATGACATCTGTTCTTGCACTTCCTTCTCAGTCGTGTGTTGTGCCTTGACTTCCACGTGTCCCTTTCTAAACTGGCTTCCGTCCTTTCTTCTGCCGGCCATTTCCCTGAAGTTATCCTGCGTCCACCTGTCACTGATTCTATGGATTGTGTAACCCTAGTAGGCTGTGTTAAGCTGTGACAGGCTGTGTCATACTGTGGTACGCCGTGATAGGCTGTGATACACTGTGGTAAGTTGTGATAGGCTGTGACACGTTGTGGTAGGTTGTGATATGTTGTGTCGCGCCTTGATGGGCTGTGATAGGCTGTGTCACGTCGTGATGGGCTGTGATAGGCTGTGTTGCGCCTTGATGGGCTGTGATAGGCTGTATTGCGCCTTGATGGGCTGTGATAGGCTGTATCACGTCGTGATGGGCTGTGATAGGCTGTGTTGCGCCTTGATGGGCTGTGATAGGCTGTGTCGCGCTTGTTCTGCCCGCCCTGGTCATATATGCTCGGCCTAGCGACAAGTGCTCCATACTCCGTTGGTAACACAGGCGCAGCCTGTGACTGCTTTTGCGTTTCAACATGCAAATCATGCTGCAATGGTTTGTCATGGATACCACTGTACCCCTTCAACTTATTGGCATTTACTCTTCCCAGCATTTCTTTGTTAATGGTTTGTAACATGGCGGTGTTGTTATCATACATCTTTTGTATGACATAAGGTCCTTTCCATGGTGATTTAAGCTTAGAAGATTTAATCTTTCCCTTCTTCTGCAACCATAGAACCAAATCTCCCATCTTAAAAGTTTTTAACTTGCCTTCATCAAACTGTTCCTTCCTCTTCATCTGAATTCTGGTCATATTATCAGCTCATCAGCACGTACTTCTTCCACATGGTATAATTCATGTTTCCTGACCTTAATGGAATCTTGCAATTCCATTCTCTTTCCCATTCCGTTCTCATGGTAGGTAACAGGAATTCCACTGGAAGTAAAGCTTCCATACCATAAACTAATTGGAATGGTGTATACTTAGTGGGTGACTTTATATGAAGTCATGTATGACCACAAAGCTGTCAGCAGCTTTGTATCCCAATCCGTTCTGTTTGCATTGACTATCTTAGTCAAGATAGTACATAGTATTTTGTTGGTAGCCTCTGCCTGCCCATTACCCTATGGGTAATATGTTGTACTCTTCCTATGCACAATCATGAACTCTTTAGTCAATAATTCAATGGTCTCATTAATGAAGTGACTTCCCTGATCACTGATAAATTCCAAGGGACAGCCAAATCGTGTAAGTATGTTCTCATACAGGAACCTTGCTGTGGACTTGGCTGTGTTGTCCCTCAAAGCTTTAGCTTCCACCCACTTCGTAGTATAATCAGTGGCTGTAATTATGTACATGTTCTGTGTATTCTTGGCTGGTGGGTTAATTGGTCCAACAAAGTCTAGTCCCCATTTCTGAAATGGTTTCGTAGGCATTGTAGGATGCAAAGCCATCTTCCCAGATCTCTGCAATAAAGGTCCTAGCCTCTGACATTCATCACAACTTTGACAATACTTGTGTACATCTTTGAACAAAGTAGGCCACCAGTAACCTGCAGTAGTATTTCCTGCTGGTAGTCTCTTCTCCAAAATGACCTCCTGCCACTCCTTTATGAACTTCCTCCAAAACTTTATTAACTTCATGGTGGTATAAGCATCGCTTCAGCACTCCATCTGGTCCTAGCTTATACATTCTGCTTCCTACCATAGTGTAAGTAGAGCCTTCATAGCAATTCTCTTTCTCTGCTCCTTTCCATAACTTGGTGGGCACTGACCATGAGCAAGGTAGTATCTGATTGGCACCTGCCAATCTAACCAGTCATCTGCACTTCCCTGCACCTCCACTGCAAATAGACTTGCATCTGGTAATTGATCATCCTCTCCCTCCCGTGGCTGGTTCTCCTGTTGATAACCGTGACAAGTGATCCGCCACAAAGATGCAGCCTCCCAGGCTTGTAAACAACCTCGAACTCAAACAAAACTCATGCAGATTATCACCGTCTTGCTATTCTTCTTTCCGCTTATCAGAGGTTGTGTTTTACCAGGTATAATCAGAGCCTGGTGATCCACATAGAACATAAACTTCTTGCCCAACAGGTAATGCCCTGAATTTCTCTTCACTGCATAGATCATTGCCAATGCTTCTCTTTTTCCGTTGTGCTATATTTCTTTCGGCATTGTTCATCAATCGGCTAGCATAGTACACAGGTGAATCTATCCTTCCTATAACATTTTGGGCTAACTGCTCCTAGTGCTTCTCCAGAAGCATCACAGTGAACATGAAATATTTCCAGTTCAAGAATACATGGAGGAGAATTACTGGAAGTGTGCAAATGTTCAGATGCCTATCGATAGCTCTCACCCTGATTGGATTTGGCTAGCGAGATATGCAAATCCCCTAGGGATTACTGACCCTTGTGTGTTTTTAGGTATGTTTCCCTCTCTTTGTTTTCAACTTCTTCTTTTTATGTCAACAGATGCGTCTTAGAGTAGTAGGTTAAGAGGTTAGAGAGGGTCAGTAAGCACGGGAGGTCTCCCGTCCCTGCTGCACACCATGAATCTGAAAAGTCTACTGATTTGTCTCATGGATTGGTTTGTGTGTCCCAGTCAAGGCCAAGCGTCGGATGAAGTCAACATCCGACAAGAAAAATGATGGCCATACCAAACCAACAGGCCAGGAGGGTCTCTGGAGGTATATGAGTATTTCTGAGGAGGAGATCTGTTGGCGAGGACAACGCCCTCAAATAGATGCACGACAACGGAATGTCCATGTGGGGAGATCTGGGATGAGAGTAGAATCCGCTACCCATTCTTACTAGTCGGATGACAATCTTCCACCAGTTGGGATATTGTAGATAATGTACATTGACAATGACGCTATTCTCTAAGCGCAAATTATGAATACAAATGGTTCATTACTTTTTATTCATTTCATGTCAGAGCGATGGACATCATGGCTGTGCTTTGTGTTCTCTGTGTACTCTTTGTTCGGTTTTGGAATTCATTACTCATGTCGTTATGAGAGGTATCATCACGGGAGATCTCCCCTACCTGACTATGTGCATGTTTTGGTTTCGTCATCACACCCGTCAGACTCTTGTAGACTAGAAAGCGTGAGTAAGGATGGGAGACCTCCCGTCCTCTGTGCCTTTCTATGTGTGCTTGTTCCTGTCAGACCCCTCATTCTCCGGTGGCTTTGGGGGGTTGTTGTAACTTGTGCATGTTTCCCTATCAATTTAATTTGACTACTGCTGATGTGTATCGCTTGGGAGGGGAGACCTCCCGTCCATCCTGGTTCGCATGTTTTTTGTGCGTGGAGCTATGACTTGTTGATTTGGAGAACTTCAAATCAACCTCGTGTTAACACGAGGTTGATTTCAAGTTCTCCAAATCAACCTTATATTAACACGATGTTGTTTTCTTAGAACTAAAATCAAGATGTGGATTCACAAGAGGACATACACTGAGAGACACTGGACTTGAACACTCATTCCATAACAAGTTGTAGTCAAGGAAAACACATATTTCTTTATGTCAAGTGCATGCTGTCTATGGGCTTGTATCCCGCTGTAGAAGTGTGTTGACTTCGTTGAAACTCATAGTGGCTTGGTGAATGAAGAAGTCGCGCTTCGGATCACAAACCATCCTTCTCAAGAAGACAAAATAAAGATGTTTGCACGGTATGAACTTCCCTCTCTTTCCCAAACTACTTGAAAGCATACCAACAAAATCAGGACAGGTGCAATTGGGAAAATTGGAAACAGTGATGTCGTATGTCCTGTCCTGCAGGGCAGATGCGGATGAGATCATGGTGAAGACCCAATCGTACCCTAGATCAGGCACTTCCATTGTTCCCACAACACGAGCGTGAAGCATTCTCGCGGACTCGTTTTTGCCGTAGTGTTCTGCGGTTGGAGGGAATCGTCGAACGAGCTTCCCATTATGTCTGGTTGGCCACAAGTGAGCGTCACCTGGAGGTACCCGCGTACCGCTTGAACTTGAAGCACCTCCACGTGCAATGGAATGTCTGGCTAGGGAGAAACCCGCCTCTTCCAGCATTGCGATCTCTTGGTGAGTGAGACATGTGCCCATCTTCACAGGCCACACGGTTGGTGGAGTAGGCTTCCTCACCACGGAGGGCCTCACTGTCCCACGCACACATCTCCTGCAATTGTCAGCGCAGAACCAGAACTTGTGGTTCTTTGCCTCTCCTTGTCCGTAAGGGAGAAACAAACCACTGAATGTAGGAGCTGCAGTGCGTTCTTTGCCTCTGGATATTAAAGATGTACATTTTTCATGATTGGTGGCCCTAATCGCCGCGCATTTCACACGCGATCCAGCACTTGTGCGTTCTATATGCCAAACCTCATCCAAGCACATGGACTCCATTACATGCGGCACCATGTTCTGGTCTTCAACCATTGCAGCGACAGTGCTTGATGCAGGGGTCCGGTCTAGGGCTGAATGGCCCTCACCTGTGGATGTTCCGCAATTCCATCTTTGATCCAAGGGAACACGTGGAATGGAGAAGTTGACCCTGTCCGCCCTATGGGAATCTGCATCCGATCCGGGTGGGGTGTCCAATTTTTGTTTGCAAGACCCGAATCTCTCTTCGCCTTCCGGATGGGGAACTCTACCCATGAGAGGGGTGCCATCTGCACATATGCTCACTGCCCGCGCTATTTTGCTGGGATCCCCCGATCTTTTGGCTCCCACAACATCAACTCGCTCCTGCCTGGGCCTTTGCCACCAAGGCCACTGTTAGAGGGCTGCTTGGGACTTAGATGCTTTTACGGGTTATGTGGGGTACCCTTAATTTTTGCGCAGACTGAGACCAACAGGAGCCTTAGGGGTGGCAACAGCAGGCTTTAGGGGGGTTATACAGCCCGACACAGCTTCGCACAGCCAGTCACAGCCCGACACAGCTTTACACAACCAGTCACAGCTTCACACAGCCCGGCACAGCCTAACACAGCCAGTCATAGCTCGGCACAGCTTGACACAGCCTGTCACAGTACATAGGGAACAGTTATCATTGACAAGGAACAACTGTGAGGGAACGACATCTGCAGAGGGAACGGGTTACTTGAGGGATGATGGTTAGTTAGTTAGGTGGTTAGAACAGCTTGGGGGTAGATAAAGAGAGCGGCAACGAAAAGAAGGGGACTTGATGGGGAGCGCTTCTAGGTCATGAATGGGAGGAGATCAGGCGGAGAGGAGGAACGAGAGCACGGAGAAGCAGGAGAGTTGAACAGTAGATGCTTGTTACATACAAAGCTGTAGTGATATTGTAGGGGAGATGAGTGTCACCATGGCACTGGCTTGATAACTGATAAATCATAATCTGATACTTATTCGATACAATCGCACTGTGTAGAGATACATGAGTGAAGCTGTGGAATGAATGCATGATTTACTGGAATTTAGTAGATACTGAGGCAATCTGATGCTTCAGTATACACGGTAAGGTAAATTGATAACATGAAGGCGAGAAGGAATACAAATAGGAAGCACAACCATGATACACTAGCTGCAGGTCATGACTGATTGTTCTGAGCGGGCTGAGTGCTTAGAGATATCCAACTCTTCTATCTTGGAGTTTCCACCTCGGATAGCGAAGGGATGGGTGAGTAAAAGCCGCTCGACATTTGGCGACCATACTGGGGAACTGGGTCATGAACAGCCAGATGTGACAGGCATCTGGTGGGATCATGGTGGTTGGAGAATTAAAGAATTTGATGTGAATCAAATTCCCTGTGAAACTGAGAAGGAAAGATTATCCAAACAATTCTTTCAGAGGTTCTTGGAATTGCCAGACGGTTGTAAAGAAAACATTCTTAAGAGAGTGCATGATGCTAACCCTGAGTGGGGTCTGGAGAAAGGAGTGATAAAGATTTATCAGGTGGCCTGTAGAGGAAGAGCACGTTGGTTACCAACACTGGTTTATGTGATAGCATTGCTATCCATTAAGCGAGTAGAGTTTGAAGGCTGGGAGGAAAGGAAGGTGAATGTTTATACTCATATGCATGAGGAGCTTGTACTGGTAAAGAATTGGATTCCAAAGGATGTTCTGTGGAACAAACTCGCACCAAGAACAACTTTCCAGACTTGTTTGCCATATGGTTATATGGTAACGGAGACTTCTAGTATAGCCAAGGGTGCATTGAAGCTTGAAAGAAACCCAGGCATATACGGGAGATACTACAAAAGAGAGTTTTGATTATTGCCACATTAAAGAAATGAAAGACATGGGACATGAGTGATGAAAGAGAAGCTAGACTCCAAAGATATTCAGCAAAAAGAGAAAGTTATATGAAAGCTAATTATCCATATCTTTGGAAGAGAGGAATAGACATAGGGGAATCATCTGGACCTCTCACACCATTAAGATCAGAGAGTACATCACCCATACCGGAAGAACTAGAGTTGGATGCCGCTCCTTCTTTTTCTTTGCAAGAAAGATTAAGGGAATTGGTACAGGAAGAAGATCAACCACGAGGTGAAAGATCTGAGGTACATCCCTGGATAAAAGATTTGACAGAAATCTTTGATAGGAGTTGGCATGGAACACCAAAAGCAGGAACTCCAGTTTCTGAGACGGAAGACAAAGAAGGAGGAGAGGATGTGGCAGAGCCAACGGAGAGTTCAGACTCTCCAACACCATTGCAGTTGAGTTACATGAGTGAAGAAGAAACCCAAGGGCAGAACTTGGGGGATGAAAACAGAGAGAATAAATTGGAAGAGGAAGAGTATGAAGAAGTAGACCCAACAGCTGAGGTTGAGACTACAACCAGGACATCCCAACCCGTTGGACCTGGATCAAGTGGAGCACTTGGATCACAGGCCAACGAAGGTGTCGGCTTAGGGGGATCAGGCGAGCAGCCTGGATCTGGCTCTGGGGGGACAGGGAGTGTGGGAAGTAGTGCAACTGGAGCTGGGAATACTGTGAATATAGTGGGGCCAGTAGCAGGGAGTGCTCAGGGGCCACCACTTGGTGGAAGTTCGACCACAACTACAACAGGTCCTCAAGGACCAGCACCAACAAGGGGGCCAGCATCTGTCAGTGGGCAGAAGGTAGGGCCACAGATGGCGTTACAACCAACACGGGCAAAACCACCTTTTCCAATATATTCAGGAAAAGGGGATCCTGATGTACACATTAGCCAATTTGAGCACATGTGTATTGTGAACAATGAGAATGGCGATGATGCCAAGATGAGATTGTTTCCTTGTTCACTTATAAAGAAAGCAAGTGAATGGTATGCAAGATTCCTTGATAATCATTTCCTAACCTGGAATGGCTTGAATACAGCATTCCGAAATAGGTTCAGGACAAGTAAAACTGAGGATGAAGTGTATGGAAGTTTACAACAGTTAAAGCAAAAGAAGCATGAAACTATTGAGGAGTATATGGAAAAGATGGAATTGATGATGAAAAAGCTGGCTGCTGTACCAGCACCAGGTTAACAGAAGACTTGGTTTGTGAGTGGACTAAGACCAGAGTTGCAAAAGAAAGTGGATATGATACCCCATAATACAGTGGAGGAGGCATTTGAAACAGCGAACAGAATTGAGCAATTGGGAATGCTCAGGAGAGAGAAAAGGGATGATGAGGACTCTGAGGATGAGTCAGATGAGGAAGAAGAGCAAGAGTTGAAAAGGAAGAGTAAGAGGAAGGAAAAGTTGAAGAGGGATAACTATGAGAAAAGATTAGAAGAAATCTTGAAGAAGTATGCCACAGAGGCTGCAACACATTGGAGGAAGGGTGTTTGGTGTGCAAAGTGCCAGAATGAAGGCCATACCACCACAGAATGCCACATGAAGGAGAAACACTGTACTATCTGTAAAATGGATAACCATTCTACTGAGAATTGTTACTACAATAGAAGGACAGCAGCTAGAGAACCTAGGCAAGTAAGGGTGCATCAAGTGCAGCCCCAGCCAAGAAGAAACAGTGATCAGGACCACTATGGTAAGCCTGGTGGTTATAACAATGGCATGGAAGGAAGAGGTAATCCAAGAGGGAATTACCAAGGAAATTCCAGAGGCAACTATCAGGGTAATCCAAGGGGGAATTACCAGCCAGGGAATCAGGATTACAGAAACAATTCCAGAACAGACCAAGGGCGAGGACCTAATGGGGAAGAATTGTGTTACTATTGTAATCAGGCAGGCCATCGCAAGGCAGCCTGTCCATTCTGGATCAGACACCATAATGAGATGAGAGCTTCTGTGAATGAGGGGCTAGTGGTGGCAACTCACATGGTTAGGCCATGTGTTGTACCAGAAGTAAGTACAATGATAGTAACAAGAAGCAAAGCCAAACTAATACCTCAAGTAGATGAGGAAGATGATGATAATGAAGATGGCAGTGATGTGCCTGAAGATGATGAGGCTTGGAGAGATGAGAAGGAACTGCACAAGGAAGTGGCAGATACCATAAGGGAAATGCAGAAGAGTACTGATATTCCTATGGCAGATTCCTGTGATTCTGAAAGAGAAGAGGAAGTGAGTGAGGATAAAGGGAAGAAAGAAGCTGCAGACATGCAGAGTAATGAAGGGACTTTGGCTGAAGTAATATGCCAGTCCAGAGCGGAGATTACCATTGGACAGCTATTGGCTGTAGCACCTTATTGTAGACACAGGCTGTATCAAGCAATCAATCGAATTGCCCATGTGACAGGGAACACAGACCTGAACAGCAAGGTGACCAGTTATAATGTGAAGCCGGAAGGGCGAGAAACAGTCATGGACTTTGATGATTCTATGCCAGTAATCCAATTGAGAATTGGAAGCACAGAACTAACTGATGTACTGATAGATGGAGGCTCTGGAGTGAATATCATGATAGACCAATTAAGGAAGAAGCTTGGTCTAAGTAACATGAAACCGGCTCCATTTACAGTAACAATGGCAGATCAAAGAAGTGTACAGCCATTGGGATTGATAAGAGGAGTTAAGATACAGATTCAAAAGATGATCTTTATGATCACAGTAACTGTGTTGAAAATGGATGAAGTCATGGAAGCTTACTCCTTATTGTTGGGACGTCCGTGGCTGAAACAGGCCAGGGTATTCCATGACTGGAATTCCCAGTTACTAACTGTGCATGATGGGATGCACAAGATACAAATTACCACTAAGAAATCTAGTAGATTACCTGCTACGAGGAGACCTCGAGGGGTCAGGGAGTATGACTGGAGGGGAGGACTTGATGAGGAGCAGGAAGCTACCCTGTTCGCTGCACACCCAGAGTGGGAGCAGGTTGCAGAGATGCAGCTGGAAGGCCTAAGTTGTTTAAAAGGTATCTGTTGTGGTGTAGTGACAGCAACACCAATTGAAGGTGAAACAAGCAGTTACCCACCACATTTCTATGAAGAAAGAGAGGGAGAAATGGAAATCCTAGAGGTACCAGCCACTGTGAGTTTACAGGATGAAGTGGTGACTGGTTGGACAATCACAGCTGATGAGCAGGTGAGAGAAGTGAATGTGGGAACTGAAGAGGAACCAAGGATGGTGAAGGTAGGGGCTGATTTGGAGCCAGAATTCTTTGAGGAAGCTAAGAGTTTGTTCATCAAATACAGAGATGTATTTGCTTGGAGCTACAAGGATCTAAAAGGGATACCACTTGAGATCTGTCAGCATAAGATTGAACTGGAACCAGGGTCAGTACCAATCAAACAGGCAAGGTACAGAATGAATCCCAACTATGCACACAAGGTTGGAGAAGAGATCAAGAAGTTGGCTGAGGCTAAGTTTATATACCCGATAGAGTATACAACTTGGTTGTCACCCATTGTGATAGTTCCCAAGAAGAATGGTAAACTGAGAGTTTGTGTGAACTATAAGAAGTTGAATGCTTGCACGAAGAAAGATCATTTTCCCTTGCCATTAACAGAAGCGGTATTGGACACTGTGGCAGACCATGAGATGTACTCATTCATGGATGGCTTCAGTGGTTATAATCAAGTGCAAGTGGTAGAAGAAGACCAGGGAAAGACAGCTTTCATCACAGACGGGGTGCTTATGCATACAAAGTCATGCCTTTTGGACTTTGTAATGCACCAGCAACTTTTCAGAGGGTGATAAGTGAATCTTTTCATGAGTATCTGGATGATTTCATGTAGGTGTTCTTGGATGATTTCAGTGTGTACAACTCTAAGAATGAGCACTTGCATAAATTGGAGTTATGTTTGGCCAAATGCAGGATGAGAGGTCTGGGCCTGAATCCAGAGAAGTGTACTTTCTGTGTGAACTCAGGGGTGCTTTTGGGACACATTGTGTGTAAAAGGGGACTTCTTGTGGATCCCAAGAAGACAGAGGCTATTAAAGCCTCTCCACCACCAGTAAATGTTAAGAGTTTAAGGAGATTCCTTGGACAAACCAGTTATTACAGAAGATTTGTCAAAAGGTATGCACAGATAGTAGCGCCATTGAGCAAGCTTATGAAGAAAGATGCAGTGTTTGCATGGACAGCGAAATGTCAACAGGCTTTTGAGGAACTTACATTGTCAGTAACAACTACACCTGTGCTGATTAACCCTCACTGGCATGTAGTATTTCATGTTCACTGTGATGCCTCAGGAGAAGCGTTGGGAGCGGTGTTAGCCCAAAATATTACAGGAAATATAGATTCACCTGTGTACAATGCTAGCAGGTTGATGAACAGTGCTGAAAAGAACTATAGCACAACTGAAAGAGAAGCACTGGCAATGATTTATGCAGTCAAGAAATTCAGTCATTACCTATTGGAAAGAAAGTTTATGTTTTATGTGGATCACCGGGCTCTGATATATCTGGTGAACAAACCTTTGATAAGTGGAAGCATAGCAAGGTGGTTAATAATCTTGCACGAGTTTGTGTCGCGGCCCTTTGCCTTGAGGGCAGGGGGTCGGGACACATGAGGGGCTGCCCCTGTGGTGGGGGCATCGGCAGCGATAGGTATGGGGGGCTGAAGCACCCTTGAGTGCCCAAGGCACTGAAGGAGGCGGAGGCGCTCACTAGGTGGAGCCCCGCACACCGGGTTGCGGTGGGGGTGGCTCCACAAGGGGTGGTGGTGGCTTAGCGGGACTTAGTGGGAGACATTCATACTATCCAGAACGGAAATGCGGTGCCGCATTTCCGTTCTGACTGAAAATCGTGAACCATCGGAACTGAAATGCGGCACCGCATTTCCATCCGAGTCGCACCTCCCAACATTCCAGAACGCAAATGCGGCACCGCATTTCCGTTCTGACTGAAAATCGTGAACCATCGGAACTGAAATGCGGCACCGCATTTCCATCCGAGTCGCACCTCCCAACATTCCAGAACGCAAATGCGGCACCGCATTTCCGTTCTGATGAAATATCCTGAAACATCGGAACTGAAATGCGGTAGCGCATTTCCGTCGGAGTCGCACCTTCCGACATTCCAAAATGGAAATGCGGCGCCGCATTACCGTTTTGTATGTGAGGCATGGAGCTGTGGAACGAAAATGCGGCACCGCATTTCTGCCAGGGTCAGACCTTAATACTCTACAGAACGGAAATGCGGTACCGCATTTCCGTTCTGACTGAAAATTGTGAACAACGGGAACAGAAATTCGGCTCCGCATTTCCGTCCGAGTCGCACCTTCCGACATTCTCGAACGGAAATGCGGCGCCGCATTTCCGTTTTGTATACGAGGCCTGGAGCTGTGGGACGGAAATGTGGTGCCGCATTTCCATCCATGTGAGACCTTCAAACTTTCCAGACAGGAAATGCGGCACCGCATTTCTGTTCAGGTGAGATCTCTATACTTTCCCGAACGGAAATGTGGAACGGCATTTCCGTTCATCAATTGCGGTATGTGAAGGGGGAACGGAAATGCAGTACCGTATTTCGATTCAGATTGAAAATCATGAACCACGGGAACTGAAATGTTGTGCCGCATTTCCGTCCGAATCGCACCTTTCGACATTCCTGAACGGAAATGCGGCGCCGCATTTCCCTTTTGTATCTCATACATGGAGCTGTGGGACGGAAATGCGGCACCGTATTTCCGTTCAACAACTAAGGTATGTGAAGGTGGAACTGAAATGCGGTGCCGCATTTCTTCCAACAAGTACGGATGTGTAGCTTTGTGATGGTACTTAACGGAAATGCGGCGCCGCATTCGCATTTTCACTCCAACTCATCAGACGCTGGGACGGAAATGCCTTGAAATGTGAACACGTGGAGCAACGGAATTGAGGCACATGTCTGCACTCTATCTGACTGAAGTGGCATGAGGCGGCGCGGCCTGACCATTGGATAATGATGTTTGTTTTTCGGACGGCAGGCGTACCCTTAACGATTCGAATTTCGTCATGACGCAAAGTCCACGAGGAGACACTTTCGTCCAACCCTTTCGAACCCAAATGGTGCATCACCGCCGTTTCATCTACTTTTGTCGTGTCTCCTCTGTCACCCCTCTCGCGCCCTTTCCATCTGCACTCTTTGCCCCTTTTTCCTGTCTCTGTTCTTCTTATGCTCGAACCTGAGAGGGGGGGATTTCGTGCACCATACAGGAGACCTCGTCGCAAGCTCCGAAACTTATACTTCGGACGTAGGCCAATGCCGAAGGGGAGGAAGCAGATGTGTCTACAGGAGGAGATTGCCATCTCCGAACAGCAGGCCACTCAGGCAACCCAGCCACCAGTGAGAGCTCCATGCGATCGGGCTGCGCGCAGCTGATCGAGCACCGAACCCCCCATTTTGCTTCTGTAATTCTTAGATTGAATGCTAGGAGACTTGAATGCAGAACATGTTTGCATGCCTAACAGGAAAGGTGGACGTGCTGGAGGGATCGCAGGAATCCGAAGAGCCGCAGGAAGAGTCCGAGGAGCTAGCTGCAGCACGTACACCCACCCAATCCCCGAGCGCGGGTATTCCTGCCGGGCCTAGCCCTGTGCGTTTCAAAGACGCGGCTTCGAAGGGCAAGTTCAAAGCCCCAGAGATCGACTCACGTTCTTCGGTCATGGAGAATCGCCAGCAGGGGTCGGGCCCTTCTCCAGCAAAGTCGAAGAAGAAGAAGCCCGTCCCTCTACTGATTTCTGAACCGGCTCAGGCCGCTTCACCCCCACCAACGCGAATGAAGCAGCCTGGTAAAAGACAGATTCAATTGCAGCAGACACCTTCACCTGCAAGGATGAGGAAGCAGAAGGAAATCAGGGCGACGGCCGAACAATCTCCCGCAAAACCGCTTCCATGAGCTGAAGCTCAGTTCCTGGAGGATTTCCCGCCTGCAGATGTTGGGGCCGACTCTGCTGCAGCGAAGGCAATGGGATCGACCGTTTCTGTCGATTTGGTACCGGAGGAGGGTGCTGCCGCTCAACGTTCGCAGTGAGACCTCACCACCGATGAGCAAGCAGGTCCGGAGGAGGCCTCTGCAATGGCAGAATTGCCCGCAGACAGGCCCTAGGGTGCAGCTCTAGTTGAGGATGCTCCAGCTGCTCAGCCACTACCGGCACCTACAGACATGTCTCCGGAGGATTTCAAAAGTGCAGCTGATAAAATGTTGGAGGAGACACACAGTAGCATTGGCAGAGTTCTGGGCAGCAGGGTATTCCAGCGGACTCTTCGAATCCCACTCTATCGCATGGTCTCCCTTCCCATCGTCAGGCAGGCCCTTCCCGGAGATGTGGATAAGCTCAAGTTCGCATTTCGAGAAGGGTACCGTCTGGGATCGGCAGCGTTTTACGTTTCCATTGAGAATGAGGACGGCGAAACTCGTGGACCCACTGCCGATGAATTGTCAACATGGGATACCCACTGGCACACTCGCAACAACAAATTCAAGGCGACGCTGAAGGGTGATCCAGACTTCGGCCATATGTCGGGTAAAATGTTCTTTGTGTGGGACTGGAATCACCGACTTCTCGCCTGGTGGGAGTACATCAAGCATAACCATGCCAAACACATTGGCTGGCATTACATGGTGGAGTGTGTCATCCTCAAGGTGAAGGCGGCAGACTCCTCCTTGCTCAAGAATGCCATGGCGGACCTCAACTCGTAAGATACTCATACCCTCCCAAGCACGTTCGAAATGCGGTGCCGCATTTCGGTTTCCAATCTGTTTTGTTTCCGTGCTTTCGTGGACTGAACTGGAGAGTGTGCCTTGCAGGGTCACTGAAAATGCGTACGTGCATACCCACATGGCACATATGCTGTACAGGGTGAGGAAAACTGGTCTCACTGATCCGCACATGTTCGCGGAAATGCTGGAGCCCGAGCTCATTCAGAAAGCCGTGGCAAAAACTGACCGGACATGGTATCGTCTCACTATGGATGGAATGGTGGAGGTGATATACGAAGTAAGTCGTCCTCCGATTTCCCTCTGCTCATCCTTCAGATTGAAATTTCCAGTAATCTTTCCACATGAATCGAATGTAACGCTTCTGCATGTTTTTGTTGGCAGTCAAACATCAAGCTGGATTTGGCCCATGCCAAACGCTTCTTCATGGAAAGTGAGGGGCAGGTGAAAACGTTGCAGTCATTGACTGAGCACTTGAAGGAAGCCGGTGTCAAGTCCAGAACCAAATACAAGTCAAAGCTTGTGAAGCTGGTGGCAATTGCAGATCCGGCACTTGGAAAGGACTTCATCCCCGAGATTGCAAAACACTATTCTCGGGCCATGCAGCCGACCATGCAATTGGAGAAACTGCATCACCTCTCAACGGCATGTGTTGAGGCGAAAGAGAAGGTGAGGTTTCAATGCACTGAAGTTCCTTCCTAGCAATAGCCACTCTCTTCCAGCTCTTGACATTGGATCGGAAATGGCAGACACGGTGGCTGTCGATCTGGAATGCATCCGAGAGCATAAGGACAATGTGGTCTTTTCCACTGGAAGTTTCCGACCCTGCAGTGGATGTGTGGCTCAACCGCATGACTTGGTGGTTCCAGGTAATTCAAGGTACTTCCCCAGATTTGCTTTTCTGAAATGAATTCCCTGAACTGCTACGTGACAATGCATGTGGGAATCGCAGGTAATGTCGAATGCGAAGGAGCAAGTCGTAATGCACACAAATTCGTTCGGCTTGTACGTCACATGGGATGGAACACAGACATTGGAAGACTACGTGACACGTTTCAGATGTGCGTACAAGGACAACCTTTTCGCCAGAGAGCTACAGACAGCAAGAAGGAGCGTGGAGTTTACACATCAGGAGGGAGCGGGGAAAGCTGCAATGCGAATTGTTTACAGGTGAAGCACAGCTGCCTTTGTATGCGAAGCCTGGTTACGAGGTTTGTCTCGGAAATGCGGCACCGCATTCGCATTTTATGTTTTCGGTGGCACTCTGCGAGTAGGTTTGTCCAATCTTATGCTCACGCATGCTGACTGCCCTGCAGGTATATGAAATACGTGCTCCTTCAGACAGGGGCCCTGGCTCAAGAGCCCCCGTTCTTCATGGCTTGGACCGTGGCGGGCCCAAGCTGTGTCTATACACCCGAGATGCAGAAACAATGGCATCCCGCGCATCTCGTTGGATGCCCCTGGTACCTGGATATGTCTGGCGGTATTGTTGACGAGTCTGAGAAAGATCTGCACGCCTTGGCAGAAGAGAAGAGAAAGGAAAGACGTGTCCCTGCTGGGCCAAAGTCGGCAAAGGAATCTGCTGCTCTGGAAGAATCCAGAAAGGCAGCTGAGATGGCACAAAAGACGGTGGATGCAGCTGTGCAGGCCCAACAGAAGGGGTCGAAGAAGAGGACTCGCCAGCAAGGAGCAGCTGTTGTGACACCCGCCAAAACAAAGAAGCAGAAACAGCCTGTTCAGGAAGAGGGTGAGGAAGAGGACTCCGATGGAGACTTTGCAACCAGCCCACCCCCCCAAACGCAGGCTGCCTCCCCTGTGCCCACCATTGTCACGAGAGGCACGAGAACTGGCTCGGCAAAGAAGGCACTCTTCAACCCCCAGGGGGGCACCCTTTTGAGCCGGTGGAAATGAAGAGGCCGAAAGTGGCTCCCGAAACAGTAGTCCAGTGTGTAAATGAGAGTTTCTTGGCGGCTTTGGATGGACAGGCAGCCAAGTTGGCATACATGAAGACCATGGAGGGTCTGAAGGGTAGAGCACTGAAGAAGGCGACTGCCGAAGAGCCTTCCGACACCCCAGGATTTCAGAATATGGTCTCGTTCTTTGAGAGGATGTGTGCAGACAAGGATTGTAGGAGGGGCGGAAATGCCACCAAGTGGTCTTGCGATATGATCATCTTGGATATTCCGGACGGAGAGCATGTGGAAGGACTGCAAGCTTTGCCATCTTGGAACAGGTACTCGGAGGACTTTTGGAAGAAAGGATTCGGGCTTGCCCGCATGGTGTTGGACGACAGAGGCTGTGTGGTTGTCCTGGCGAGCAGAGGAAAAAACACTCAGACAGGAATTGCGAAGTGGACCCGCAAGAGCGCCGTCCCGATTCTGAAAAAGAAGTGGACGTGCATCAACACACTGGGCCTTCGGTCGGAAGGGAAGAAGGTGATTAGACACTGGCACTCGTCCATTCATTTGCTTGGGTGTTTTCAAATGCGGTGCCGCATTCGGTTTCTAATCGTTCCCCCCTGTGTATGCAGACGAAGCAGTTCGATGCATACTGCTTTGTGAAGGAGAACTCCACCTTTGCTTTCCGGAAGGAGGGAGGAAAGGTTGACCCGAACTGCGACCCCCTCGATTACGACGTTCTGTTCAACAACGTTCCCAAGGAACTTCTCCCTCATAGCCTCACTTCAACGGAACCCCTGCGGTACTCACGGACTCGGAGCCCTGCCTTCATTCAGACAATTATGGAGACATGCACAGACGTGGAGGGCACAGTGCTCGACCTCATCTGTGGGACAGGTATGCAGAATCTTGATCTATGTTGTTTTGCAAATTCTCGTTAGGATGTAGTTCGCAACATCTGAAGCGCCATGTGGTAATGTGTGGATGGCATTGTAACAGGTGCCTCAATGTGGGCTGGGCGGTTTTCCGACCGGCACCTCTTTGCCTACGAGGAGGATTCATCCATGTGGGGATCCCATCTGGAAGGGCTGCAACGGAATGTTAAGGCTCCCAACAGAGCGGAAGTCTCCTCGGATTCGTCGGAGTCCGAGGAAGACACAGTGGACATTGATGCGGAGGAGAACCCGGAATACGAGTGAGTGCAAACATTGTAAGTTTGCAAAGCCTTCTGGGTCATTTTTGTCAAACGAATTTCCCGACTGTGGTTCTCATTAGTCTCGTTGATGATTGTCATGTGCAGGATTACAGGGTCCGGGTCGAAACATGTAGGGCCTACACTTCCTGCTAGGAAGAATGTCCTGTTCTTTGCGAGGGCCGACTTCATGACGAGCCCGGTGAGGGACTACTCCCTTCCTAGTTATGCAGCTAAACTCGCAAATACAGCGATTAGAAGAAGTGAGAATCCCAGTAAAGTAGAGCAGATTTTGGAGAGGGCTAGGGAGGACAGAAGGATAAGGAAAGAGTTGGTAGCAGCTCAGACAGGTAGACGGGCACGAAAGTACATATGTGATTCAGCGGATGAGAGCGACGCAGACAGGGAGGAAGACGACCCAACGGAGGTGAGATGGACAGTTCCGCAAGGGGAAGATGGGATTTTCGAAAGCCTGGCCAACGAGCAGTCCGCTGGAGATGAGAAAGGCACTGAGGGGGTGGAGGCGGAGCAGGACAGTCTAGAACAGGATGAGGATTCGGATGATTTTCAAGATTAATAGAATTTTAATGAAGTCTCTGTAAATGTAAATTCTCTTCCAGAGTATATAAAGGAAAATCTCCCCGACATTCGTGACCCCTCTCCAGTGTGCATTCCAGCCACACAATCGCCCAAACCACGACGCTCCCAAAATCAGAAATGGGGCACCGCATTTCCAAAATTTTGGCAACTCTAAAAACCTCTTTTGGAAATGCGGCACCGCATTTCCAAAACAGGGGAGGGACTAAATTTTCCATTTCAATGTTGGCATAGTAAAAAGTAATCGGCCGATTGGAAATGCGGTGCCGCATTTCCAAAATTTCCTTTGTCCACACGCCAGTTTTGGCTTCTCCCGCTCATTGCATGGATGCCACCACGCTTACAGAGGTCGAACAAGGAGGTCGAACAAGGAGGTCGAGATGGCGGAATTGGAAATGCGGTACCGCATTTCCATATTGGGGATGGTCGTTGTTCGAACTGTAGGCCCATCAGCAAAAATTGGCACCGCATTCCATTGTCAAAAAAAAGTCGATGACGGACATGGAAATGCGGCGCCGCATTTCCAGAACGGACATCGCAATTTGTCCATTTGCAGACCCTCTCACGGAAATGCGGTAACGCATTCCATCGAGCTGGTCGGAAATGGGTGCACTTTTCGAAGTGTTGGACGGAAATGCGGCACCGCATTCCCTTGTCCAAAAAGAAGTTTCCATTGCCAAGCTGGAAATGCGTCGCCGCATTTGCAATGCCAACCTCGTTGTCTGTCCAATTTATAGACCCGTGTTGGTATTTCGTGTACCTGGACGGAAATGATGCACCGCATTCCATTGTCCGACACTGAAATGCGGTTCATACATTTCCATGTCGGCATGGAAATGCGGCGCCGCATTTCGATGCCGACATGGCGTTACTCTGGTATATTCTTGACACATGACTCTCATACCGGTTACTCTGGTATATTCATCCGGACAGACAAATTGTAGAAATGAGACATCAAATTGTAAACAGTGGGCCAATTCCGACAGTTATTCAACAGAATGAAACACAATCATACAGAAGTGAGGTACGATGGGTTTATTGATCGGACTCGATGTCTCACATTAACCAACTGCAGACAAAACTAAGCCCTTCCTCCTTCTACATGGGCTTCACCAAGTCGACGGAACTTCGATACCCCTCAAAACAAGCTCATCACTGCTGCGGCACCTCGAGGTAAACTGCAATTCGGTCGTTCTGCTGCCCTTGCTGGAGCCGACGACAATGTCATGTCCATCAATGATACCACCATCATACATTGACAAGGTCACTGTGGGCCTCATGTGCCCGTGCGATTCGTCTTCGCAACTCAGCCGAATGTCTCCATACACTGGAAGAGCGGAGTGATCTGCACGTATATAGTTTTCCCCGGTGCCGTCCTCCCTGGTCCACTGGCAGCAGTTCCAGCGCCAAAGCGAGGCCGCGCGTGATCTGTCCGGCATCCCTTTCCAGCTTGGTATATCGAGGTCAACAATTTTCAGGACCCACGGATCGCATTGACCCTCGCCCTCACCTCGCTCAAAGCGGTAATAGCCCTCCAGATACTCCATTGCGCGCAAAGACTCTTGCTTGATTCCAGCAGCGTCTGTGAAAACAGAGAGCCAGACAATGATGTCTCCTGATTCTGGTTTGAACATAGCATAATTGTGGCCATGATAAGGGCAGTCGGCTGGATTTCGGCGGCACGGCATCCTTGAAAAAGAGTAGCGGAGTACGCTCAATGACAGCAGCTCCCGGATGGAGGAGGAGCAGCGCGGTGGCTGGAAAAAGTTCAAGCTAACGCTGCAATTCCTCACAAACACTCCAGGGCACATTTAAATTTCCCCCCTACAGGATCCTGGACCGATGAAGATTGGTTGCTGCATGAATGTAGCCGTTTCAGTTTCCTACCCTGCCATGCAAACTATGGGCACTCACTGCCAGGTGGGCTGATAGCCACTGGACACGACGAAGTCCATCCCCTCTTCGATGTAAATGCGGCGCCGAATTTCCATCCGGGGGGATGGACTTCGGTGGCAGATCTCAAACTATAACTTGTTGATGAGAAAGATGTATGGGTTCATCCACCGCTGGCGTGATGAACACGTTCCACCTCCGTCGGTGGGTACGTGGGACCCAGATGCTCCATTATTGGAGGCCGGATTGCTCTTCCGCATTGCATCATTTCCAAAATCTAAGGGCTTCGTAGCTGTCCGCAAGGTCATCGGCATCCAAGTCGTCCTCAAGTCCTCCTTTGCAAGGATGTCGTGCTTCCGGAACCGGGACGACTGCCCATTTGGAGGCATCGATTATGCAATGTATTCGGCCACATTGGGAGACATTGTTATCTGGTACACAGATTACAGAGAAGATACTGGTTCGATTGTGGAAACATTGGTGGCTTTTGAGTATATCCTAGGCCACTACGCCTTCGAGCGGGGTGACGATCTTGGTCTGAGGAGTCCGTGGCTCCTGCGCATCCTCGATTCCGATTTTCCCAGCTACGACGGTCACCCATGCAGAAGAAGGCGCACTGCTATGCTGTTGCGGTGGAACTGCTACCACTGGACGTGGGTGGACTCCATCGGAGAGACCTATTCTCCTGAAGGAGTGCGCTCCTCTTCTCCATTGTATGGGGACATTTGCATTGGTGTGGACGACGAAAACGTGAAGATTTCCATATTCGATGGTGGTATGATTGAAGGGCAGGACATTGTGGTGAACATCACTAGGGGCGGTACAACGGCTGCAATCGACTTTACCTGGAGGAGCCCCATGACTCATGAGCTAGTTCTGAGAGCAGTCGAAGTCCCATTGACAACGTGACTTGTATTCAGTAGGCACAGGGCTAAAGATTTGATTGCACAATCAGCACAGTAGACGTGCTTCAAATGCAATTCATGTGGATCAATAAAAACCTCATTGTGCCCTCTTTTTATTCTATTCTGTGTCCATCGTTCCGAGAATGCGTCACTGCTCATTTCGTTTGGGATTGGGAGTGTGGGTGGATTTTGCAAGTGGCTGGTAGGCTGAAATGGGCCCCCATTGTACAGAGCAGTACCACCCTACCATTCGCGAAACATTGCCTTTCAATATATAATTCTAAATAACATTGCCGAACCTCCTTCATCGGGAGGTCCTTCTCCCCCTATGACCGTGGCACCCTAAACCCTATTCCCGCGGACACTCATTTCTGGAAAATAGTGCTGCTCATGTTTTTTTCCACACTTACGACTCTGCTCATGGCTCATGCCGCTCATGGCTCATGAAATAGCAGCCCCCAACTAGTGTGATAAGTAGGGTTGGGGAGTTTGCTGGAACAATTCTAGGCTATCATTGTCAGCTGCTAGAAGCAAGGCGAGGATGTATGCATGATTTGTGCAGAGGCATGGATAGTTGAAGGAGCAGGGATAGAGTGTGGGTCCAGATTCATCCAAGAGGGCTGAATTTCATGCTCCAGATTACCTATGATTCGCTGTGGAAGAATAGGTACAAGAAACCTACATGGATAGATGGTCAACTGGAAGCCACAGCAGCAACGACACAATTGATCAAATCAGGCACTGTTAATCAAGGCACCTTCTTCAACACATTTCACCCTGTTTTTCCCTCTTATCAGAATCGGCCCTCAATTTTCATTATGAATTCTGCAAGTTAGCTGGTTGAGTGAACCTTTGATAGTTTGGAGTGACTTTGACATGAAATTGCCAACATGACAACAGGAAAGTATCCAAAAACAGGTAACAGAGACGAGGAAAAGTTGTGGAACTTTTCTGACCCCAGTCAATGGTGGGACAATCGAGGTTTTGGGCTGATGAGCTGCAGGGATGTCTCTCCATCTCATGAAGAATCTTCGGGTGTGTGGTGACTGCCATACTGCCACCAAGTTCGTTTCGGAGTTGTTGGCCAAATGCAGTTGTAAGGAGTATTGCACTCGATAGTTGTAAATAGAGTCCTTCATTCTAGTAGTACCAAAACTGTAGTAGTACTAAAAAACTTCTGCCCTTGTGTCGGTTTGCTTAATTTTTGCTCCGCATTAGACTTTGAGGCATCCGCGGGGATGCTTGTCCAATTTGGAATTTTGTAATATGATTTGCAGGACTTGTACAAGCCCTGTTGGCCTTCCATTCTATTTTCCCAAAAATATAATGAAGAATTTAAATCAATTAATAATCTAAATTTTGTAATTTTGTAATTTGTTTGATTAAAATTAAAAATATTATTCAAAAATATTTTAAAAATGACGTGTCAAATTCGCAGTGGCGCACGTGTCCATCCGGCGCCTCTCCATGTAGACATCGTTGTGCAGACATATAGTCATATGATCCCTTCACGAATGTGTGACGTGTCGTTTGCGCAGTGGTGCATGTGTTCCACTGAAGCCTCTCCATGTAGGCAACGCTCAGCAGACAATGTAGTCATATAGTTAGTCATATGTAAGTTATAGAGTTGTGACTACATCACTCTCTTCTGTATGACTCCAGGTGCCACGCACGCAGTCACGGCTATGACTTGCAAAACGCAGTCCTAAAGACTAGTCGCTATCACGCCGCTTTTTTCACTTCAGAGTCATGTAGTCATGAACGCATATAGGACTGAAAAAATAGTCATATTTGCAGTCATAAAAACACTCATCTGTTGTAGTGAATAGAGTTCCCCCACGGTTCCAAGTAAAGTCCTTTCGGATCTGTCTCAAGGGAGAGGCCAAACAATTGTTTGAGTCCAATATTAAGGACAATAATGATCTTACTTGGGTAGAAGCCAGAGAATTGGCTCGCAAGCTCTTTCGTGAAGAAAAACCCATAGCTTACACCACACCAGACTTAAAATTTCATTATGGCGACAGTGTATGGAAATACTACACTGACTTGCGAACTGCAATCTGTAAGTCAGTTCTAATTGCCTCAGAGAGACCTACTATTTTGAAACATTGTTTTGTAAAGGGCTTGCCCCCTGCTAAGAAAGTGTTTCTGCAAAAACAGACTTACACCACTGAAGATGAGATGGTGGAATTGATTGAGGAAAGGTTACGTCTCAAAGCTGCCAAGGCAGGCCTGTCTAAAGTTACCAACACAAAACACACTCATCTGGCTAGTGATGGTAAATGTGTAGAGCATACTGATGGGGACTTTGGGGTGAAAGGTATTGCAGAAGATTTGGTCCCTTCAATTGTGCATGAGTTGTCATCTTTTTGTAATGAAATCCAGGGAGAACTTCAAGCCTTCAAAGCCGAGGTAGGCTGAAACTCTACAGTCACTGCCAAATCTGGGCCTCAAGGTAAGACCAATGTTGGCATTCGTCATGAAGGCAAGACTTCTGTGGTGGCATGCATGATCTGCAAATCCACTAAGCATTACAGCAGGTGGTGCCCTTACCAATCTGACTTACCTGCTCTGATTGAACACTTGCAAAGAGACAAAAAACAGAGGGGTACTTTAAACGAACCCGGTCGTATATGAGGGTGCCAGATAACCATGGTAAGAACCCCAAAACGATGGTAAGTGTTGTTCTTTTTTGTGATTTCAAACTCATGCATTGTGAGGCCTATAAGTGCATCAGTAGGGACCGGATCCACCCACTGATGACACAATGTCATGTGGGCCACTTTTCCTTTCCATGTGTTATTGATACTGGATGTACCATATCTGCATTCCACTTAGTACAGTTCCCATTCTTGGATTAAAAATTAGCCCTGCCCATGGCATTGAAGTTACCATAGCTGTTGGTACGGCATATGAACCCATAGGGTTGGTCACCTTGCTTATGCACATTAGTGGGAAAATTGTCTTGCTGACCTGCATTGTCGCCATGGGTGAACAAATTTTACTGGGACTGGATTGGATGAAGGGTGCAGAGGCCAGCATTGACGTCATGAACAATCTTATGTGCTTTCACAATGGTGAGGGGCAACCTTACAAAGTAAGTCTAAGCCATGTTACTATTGCCGCTGGGACCTCTATGGCCAACTACTCGTCTCAAGCTTCAAGCTGAGCAGATGAAGGAGCAAGTGAGTTTGCATTATAATTGGGCCAGATTTAGCCAGTTCCAACCACTTGGTGATGATCTATACCAATGGCATTTCCCTCCACCAGGGAAGAAGTCTGGACCTCCCTTGCCTGTGGCAAAGAATACCATGTTGCTACGTTCTCCAGTTGACTTCATTATCCCAGCATTTTCTCAGCGCATAGTGCCTACAGGCTTAGCTTTTGCTTGCCCTATAGGTCATTTCCTTGAGGTTGAAGGCTGGAAAAAACTTACCCTCCAAAAGCACTGTCTGATTGCTTCTGGGGTTTTAGACAGGGGCTTTAAGGGAGAGGTCAAATTACTGGTTGCTAATCCAGAATGTATCAGCATCAGTGTCCGCAAGGGTCAAGTCCTTGCTAGGCTCACTGCTTCTCCTTTGTCTGAGTTGGCCTCTATTCAGGAAGGCCTCAGTCTTCATGATATTGGGCTGGTGGACTCCCCCGTTGACCAACTCTAGGCGTTTGCCTCTCACTCCGGCTCCACTGGCAATGGCATGCTTCCTCCCGAACACGAGCAACATTTCCAGCAGGTCTTAAAGTATCAAAGTGGGTGATCACCTTATTCCCCCGCAGATTAGTCGCCTGCACCTGTTTCTCCGTGACAATCTCGACATCTTTAGTAAAGGGCCCCATGACTTAGGCCGCACCACCTTTCTGGATCATGACATCATCACGGATGGTAAGCCTATCAAACAACATGCTTATAGGGAGAGTGTTCGTGAGCGTAAAGTCATTCATGAAGAAATTACCAAGATCTTGATGCTGGTGTGATCACCCCCTCCATATCCCCTTGGGCCAGTCCCATTGTCTTACTGGGTAAGAAGGATGGCTCAACCCGTTTTTGCGTAGACTTTCGGCGTTTAAATGCCATCACAAAGAAATATGTCTACCCTTTGCCACGCATTAACGAAACGCTAGATCAACTCAATAGGGCCACTATCCTCTTTTCATTGGATTTAGCCTCTGGCTTTTGGCAAGTTCCTTTAACTGCTGCTGCTAAGGAGAAAACTGCCTTCACCTGCAGGATGTGTCTCTTCCAATTTGAAACAATGTCTTTTGGCCTTTGCAACGCCGCTGCTACATTTTAGCGCCTTATGCAGATTGTTTTAGGAAACCTTCATTGAGAATGTGCTTTAGTTTACATTGATAACATCAACATTCTACAACGTTTGATGCTCATCTTATGGATTTACAGCGGGTTGTGTGCAGACTTCGTGTAGCCAGGCTTAAAGTTAAAGCCAAGAAGTGTGATTTTTGTATGGAACAGCTCTATTTCTTGGGCCATCTGCTTTCTGCTGATGGCATCAGTCCTGACCCAACTAAGATCCAGGCTGTGTGGAACTACCCAACTAGAGATAAAACATGTGTTAAGGCCTTCTTGGGCTTGGGTTCTTACTATCGTCGCGTCATTTTCCAATTTGCCAAATTACCTGCTCCACTCACTTGCTTGTTATGCAAGGATGCTTGTTTTGTGTGGGGTACTGATGAAACATCCGCCTTTGAGAAGCTCAAAATTGCACTAACATCTGCTCTTGTGCTTGTTTATCCTGATTTTACCTTGCCATTTATCTTGCAAACTCATGCCAGTGATTTGGCTATCTCTACAGTGTTGAGCCAGATTCAGGATGGTCAGGAGCATGCCATTGCCTATGCCTCCCGCCGCCTTGATAAACATAAGCGTAATTACTGACGTGGATCAAACTCACACCAAGAACAACTTTCCAGACTTGTTTGCCATATGGTTATATGGTAACGGAGACTTCTAGTATAGCCAAAGCTAGAAAGAAACCCAGGCATATACGAAAGATATTACAGAAGAGAGTTTTGGTTATTGCCACATTAAATGAAATGAAAGACATGGGACATGAGTGATGAAAGAGAAGATAGACTCTAGAGATATTCAGCAAAAAGAGAAAGCTATCTGAAAGCTAATTATCTATATCTTTGGGAGAGAGGAATAGACATAGGGGAATCATCTGGACCTCTCACACCATTAAGATCAGAGAGTACATCACCCATACCGGAAGAACTAGAGTTGGATGCCACTCCTTCTTTTTCTTTGCAAGAAAGATTAAGGGAATTGGTACGGGAAGAAGATCAATCACGAGGTGAAAGATCTGAGGTACATCCCTGGATAAAAGATTTGACAGAAATCTTTGATAAGAGTTGGCATGGAACCCCAAAAGCAGGAACTCCAGTTTCTGAAGCGGAAGGTGAAGAAGGAGGAGAGGATGTGGCAGAGCCAACGGAGAGTTCAGACTCTCCAACACCATTGCAGTTGAGTTACATGAGTGAAGAAGAAACCTAAGGGCAGAACTTGGAAGATGAAAACAGAGAGAAGAAATTGGAAGAGGAAGAGTATGAAGAAGTAGACCCAACAGCTAAGGTTGAGACTACAACCAGGACATCCCAACCCGTTGGACCTGGATCAAGTGGAGCACTTGGATCACAGGCCAACGAAGGTGTCGGCTCAGGGGGATCAGGCGGGCTGCCTGGATCTGGCTCTGGGGGGACAGGGAGTGTGGGAAGTAGTGCAACTGAAGCTGGGAATACTGTGAATATTGTGGGGCCAGTAGCAGGGAGTGCTCAAGGTCCACCACTTGGTGGAAGATCCACCACAAAAACAACAGGTCCAGAAGGACCAGCACCAGCAAGGGTGTCAGCACCTGTCAGTGGGCAGAAGGTAGGGCCACAGATGACATTACAACCAACACGGACAAAACCACATTTTCCAATATATTCAGGAAAAGGGGATCCCGATGTACACATTAGCCAATTTGAGCACATGTGTATAGTGAACAATGAGAATGGAGATGATGCCAAGATGAGATTGTTTCCTTGTTCACTTATCAAGAAAGCAAGTGAATGGTATGCAAGATTCCCTGATAATCATTTCCTCACCTGGAATGGCTTGAATACAGCATTTCGAAATAGGTTCAGGACAAGTAAAACTGAGGATGAAGTGTATGGAAGTTTACAACAGTTAAAGCAAAAGAAGCATGAAACTATTGAGGAGTATATGGAAAAGATGGAATTGATGATGAAAAAGCTGACTGCAGTACCAGCACCAGGTTTACAGAAGACTTGGTTTGTGAGTGGACTAAGACCAGAGTTGCAAAAGAAAGTGGATATGTTACCCCATAATACAGTGGAGGAGGCATTTGAAACTGCAAACAGGATTGAGCAATTGGGAATGCTCAGGAGAGAGAAAAGGGATGATGAGGACTCTGAGGATGAGTCAGATGAAGAAGAAGAGCAAGAACTAAAAAGGAAGAGTAAGAGAAAGGAGAAGTTGAAGAGGGATAACTATGAGAAAAGATTGGAAGAAATCTTGAAGAAGTATGCCACAGAGGCTGCAACACATTGGAGGAAGGGTGTATGGTGTGCAAAGTGCCAGAATGAAGGCCATACCACCACAGAATGCCACATGAAGGAGAAACACTGTACTATCTGTAAAATGGAAAACCATTCTACTGAGAATTGTTACTATAACAGAAGGACAGTTGCAAGAGAACCTAGGCAAGTAAGGGTGCATCAGGTGCAGCCCCAGCCAAGAAGAAACAATGATCAGGACCACTATGGTAGGTCTGGTGGTTATAACAATGGCATGGAAGGGAGAGGTAATTCAAGAGGGAATTACCAAGGAAATTCCAGAGGCAACTATCAGGGTAATCCAAGGGGGAATTACCAGCCCGGGAATCAGGATTACAGAAATAATCCAAGAGCAGACCAAGGGCGAGGACCCAATGGTGAAGAACTATGTTACTATTGTAATCAGCCAGGACATCGCAAGGCAGCCTGTTCATTCTGGATTAGACACCAGAATGAGATGAGAGCTCCTGTGAATGAGGGCCCAGTGGTGGCAGCTCACATGGTTAGGCCATGTGTTGTACCAAAAGTAAGTATGTACAATGATAGTAACAAGAAGCAAAGCCAAACTAATACCTCCAGTAGTTGAGGAAGAGGATGATAATGAAGGTGGCAGTGATATGCCTGAAGATGATGAGGCTTGAAGAGATGAGAAGGAACTGCACAAGGAAGTGGCAGATACCATAAGGGAAATGCAGAAGAGTACTGATATTCCTGTGGCAGATTCCTCTGATTCTGATGGAGAAGAAGAAGGGACTGAGGATAAAAGGAAGAAAGAAGATGCAGACATGCAGAGTAATGAAGGGGCTTTGGCTGAAGTAATATGCCAGACCAAAGCAAAGATTACCATTGGACAGCTATTGGCTGTGGCACCTTATTGTAGACACAGGCTGTATCAAGCAATCAATCGAATTGCCCAGGAGACAGGAAACACGGACCTGAACAGCAATGTGACCAGTTATAATGTGAAGCCGAAAGGGCGAGAAACAGTCATGGACTTTGATGATTCTATGCCAGTAATCCAATTGAGAATTGGAAGCACAGAACTAACTGATGTACTAATAGATGGAGGTTCTCGAGTAAATATCATGACAGACCAATTAAGGAAGAAGCTTGGTCTAAATAACATGAAACCAGCCCCATTTACAGTAACAATGGCAGATCAAAGAAGTGTACAGCCATTGGGATTGATAAGAGGAGTTAAGATACAGATACAGAAGATGATCTTTCTGATCACAGTAATTGTGTTGAAGATGGATGAAGTCATGGAGGCTTACTCCTTATTATTGGGACGTCCGTGGCTGAAACAGGCCAGGGTATTCCATGATTGGAATTCTCAGTTACTAACCGTGCATAATGGGATACACGAGATACAAATTACCACAAAGAAATCTAGTAGATTACCTGCTACGAGAAGACCTCGAGGGGTCAGAGAGTATGACTGGAGAGGAGGACTGGATGAGGAGCAGGAAGCTACCCTATTTGCTACACACCCAGAGTGGGAGCAGGTTGCAGAGATGCGGCTGGAAGGCCTAAGTTGTTTAAGAAGTATATGCTGTGGTGTAGTGACGGCAACACCAATTGAAGAGGAAACCAGCAGTTACCCATCACAGTTCTATGAAGAAAAAGAAGGAGAAATGGAAATCCTAGAGGAACCAGCCACTGTGAGTTTACAGGATGAAGTGGTGACTGGTTGGACAATCACAGCAGATGAGCAAGTGAGGGAAGTGAATGTGGGAACTAAAGAGGAACCGAGGATGGTGAAGGTAGGAGCTGATTTGGAGCCAGAATTCTTTGAAGAAGCTAAGAGTTTGTTCATCAAATACAAAGATGTATTTGCTTGGAGCTATGAGGATCTAAAAGGGATACCACCTGAAATTTGTCAGCATAAGATTGAACTGGAACCAAGGTCAGTACCAATCAAGCAGGCAAGGTACAGAATGAATCCCAACTACGCACAGAAGGTTGGAGAAGAGATCAAGAAGTTGGCTGAGGCTAAGTTTATATACCCAATAGAGTATACAACTTGGTTGTCACCCATTGTAATAGTTCCCAAGAAGAATGGTAAACTAAGAGTTTGTGTGAACTACAAGAAGCTGAATGCTTGTACGAAGAAAGATCCTTTCCCTTTGCCATTCACAGAAGCAGTATTGGACACTGTGGCAGGCCATGAGATGTACTCATTCATGGATGGCTTCAGTGGTTATAATCAAGTGCAAGTGGCAGAAGAAGACCAAGGAAAGACAGCTTTCATCACAGGCTGGGGTGCTTATGCATACAAAGTCATGCCCTTTGGACTTTGTAATGCACCAGCAACCTTTCAGAGAGTGATAAGTGAATCTTTTCATGAGTATCTGGATGATTTCATGCAGGTGTTCTTGGATGATTTCAGTGTGTACAGCTCTAAGAATGAGCACTTGCATAAATTGGAGTTATGTCTAGCCAGATGCAGGATGAGAGGTCTGGGCCTGAATCCAGAGAAGTGTACTTTCTGTGTGAACTCAGGGGTGCTTCAGGGACACATTGTGTGTAAGAGGGGACTTCTTGTGGATCCCAGGAAAACATAGGCCATCAAAGCTTCTCCACCACCAGTGAATGTTAAAAGTCTAAGGAGATTCCTTGGACAAACCAGCTATTACAGAAGATTTGCCAGACGGTATGCACAGATAGCAGCACCATTGAGCAAACTTCTGAAGAAAGATGGAGTGTTTGCATGGACACCTGAATGTCAACAGGCTTTTGAGGAACTTACATTGTCAGTAACAACTACACCTGTGCTGATTAATGACATCATGCCAGAAAGGAATGGCCATAAAGCCTCAACAAGATCCTCAACAAAAGAATCTCGTCCCTCCTTGACGATTGGCGTTAGAGTACCATCAAAGGATCTCGGGTAAGGGTTGAAGACATGGAGAAAGAAATGGGCAACCTCAAGGATACCTTCAAGTCACATTACCAGTGCATAGGAGGGAAGCGGAGGTTCACGGATGCCAAAACACAGTTGAAAATTGTGAGAAAGGGCTTAGAACTTATCCCGAAGTGTTCCCAAAGACCAACAATGTCTTTAATGTAGAACGGTTGTGTTGAGGCAATGTAGGCAGGAAGCTTGGTGCAAGTATTCCGACACCAGATAAAGCAAAATTTCCTGACCATATCCTTCGGGAGAAGATATGCCAGAAGAGCCTCAACCATATGCTGAACTCCACAGGACCAGATACCCACATGGTAATGGTTGAACGCAAGTTCAAGAAATTCCAAAAGACCTGTACGAGGAACGACATTGTCCCAATCGTAGGGAATTTTGGCTTTAGCATGGCCATGCCCACAAATTGATCCACAAGATCTTAGATAACATCGCCATTTTTTTTACCTAAAGTCTTGTGTATCACATTGTAGGAATGTCCATGCACTCAGAATGAATTTGGCTAATCATCTGGGTAGTGTGCCTTACCGGACATCTATCGACTCAAATAAGGATAGTGAAAGGGAGGACGGGAGGTCTCCCGTCAAAGGAAAGGACAGGAGATTGTTAGAGGGCTGTCTGGGACTTAGACAGTTTTACGGGTTCTGTGGGGTACCCTTACTTTTGCGCAGACTTAAGGGTAGTAGACTTAGACAGACACAAGCCTTAGGGGTGGCAGACAGGCTCACATAGTCAACAGTCACAGGCTTATACAGCCTGACACATACTGTCACAGTCAGACACAGCCTAACATAGCCTGACATAGCTTTACATAGCCTGATACAGCCAGTCACAACCCGACACAGCCAGTCACAGTCTGACATGTCCAGTCACAGCCCGTCACAGTGTTCACAGGCAACTGTCATCACGGGAAGGAACGACTGTGTGGGAACGACATCTGCAGAGGGAACGTGCATTCTGTCTTGGATGACAGTTAGTTAGTTAGGCGGTTGGAACAGCTTGCAGGTAGAATAGGCAGAGTAGCTACATGGAGGGGATCACTTATTGGGGTTACGACGAGCATCAGGGGGAGAAGCACGATTTGGGGCACAGCGATGGAGAGCATGGTGAAGGAGGGGAGTCGATCTGTTGATGCTTGATACATGCAAGCTGTAGAGATGTATTGTAGAGCAGAATAGAGACACCAGGGCTTCAGCCTGATACATGATAGATGTTAATCTGATTCCTATTTCATAGTCACACTGTGTAGAGAGACCTGAATGAAGCTGTGGAATGAATGCTTAAGTAGATGGAACATGGTAGATTGCAGAAGCAATCTGATACTTAAACCTAGGCAGTAAGGTAACTTACTAAACATGAATGCAAGAAGGAACCGATATAGGGAAACACCCCCATGATACACTAGCTGTAGGTCATGACTAATTGTTCTGAGCGGGAGGAGTACTTAGAGATATCCAACTCTTCTATCTTGGAGTATCCACCTCGGATAGCGAAGGGATGGGTGAGTAAAAGCCGCTCAACATTTGACGACCATACTGGGGAACTGAGTCAAGAACAACCAGATGTGACAGGCATCTGGTAGGATCATGGTGGATGGAGAATCAAGGAATTTGATGTGATCAAATTCCCTGTGAAACTGAGAAAGAAAGATTGTCCAAACAATTCTTTCAGAGGTTCTTGGAACCGCCAGACGGTTGCAACGAAAATATTCTCAAGAGAGTGCATGATGCTGATCTAGAGTGGGGTTTGGAAAAATGAGTGATAAACCACTCCGCCGTGCCTCAGCCCCAGCCACCCCCCGCACACCACCTCTCGCCTCGGCCCTTGTAACAGAGAACATCAAGCAGAGTTGGGATGCATGCTGGCGGGAAGTGAACAGGGAGTTCGAGGCCAAGCTGTCCAAAAAGGCCTCGACAAAAGCGTTTATGGGAAAGATATTTTTTGTTTTGGACGGGAACCATAGACTGCTTGCCTGGATGGATTACATTTCAAGCTTGCACTCAGACGAGATCGAATGGCATTGGAGCGTGGTTTCCATGGTACTCGATCAAAGGATGTGTCACGCAACTTTTGACAGCCATGCACGACATAAATAAGTAAGTTATCAACCTTGTTCCCACCCGATCTGCGCTTTTACACTTGGAAATTGTCTTATAAGTTGAAGGTTTTTTTCAAGTCGAATGAAACCTCCCATGTGACGACCAATCTCTGCCACACTCTATTCCGTATCCAGAAGATAGGGTTGATGCCACTGGAGTCATTCACGAACATGCTCAGGCCTCAGCAGATGAAGAGGTGTGCTGAAAAGAAGACAAGCACATGGTACAGCCTAACAAGGGAGGCTTTTCTTGACTACATGTACACGGTAAGCTTCTTGACATCTATTTGTTTGTTGTCAGGGTGAATTTTTCCAAGAAACGCCTATGTTTGATTTTTTACATTGGTAATGTATGCAGCAAGAAATAGCAGAGACTGGCTTGAAGGCGAAAGCAGAATACTATGCATCCCACACAGAAGAGCAGAGGTCTGCAACTGGGCTTGAGGACATTATGAGATTTGAGATGAACAATCAAAGGAAGAACAAATTCGCATAGCAGATCCAAGTCTAGGCACGGAATTTCTGGAGCAGGTGAAAGCACACTATGACAAGTATGGCTCCAAGCCAGAAATGACCCGAGAGAAATTGCATCGCCTTTCCATATCAATGGTGGACAATGCAACCAAAATCAGGTGGTTGGAGATCTGGAATTCGGATCCACTTGTGAGAGACACCAACATGTTCCCAACTCCTGAGAGGGACTCGAAAACACAAGCAATAAAAGTTGTGAGCGATCACACATTCGACCAGTGGCTGCACAAAGCAACCTTCTGGATCCAGGTAAGGCATTTGCAAAACCATTTTGAAATGATTGTGCACATTCGTGCTCTCTCCCAAATTCTTATGATCTTGCTTGCTGCAGTTGGAAAAACGAGCGGTGGCTGCACTTGGGGAGTCAATGGAAGACTACAAAATCCAGATGGCTCAACCCCGGATCACACTGGAGGCCTATATCAGGAGATGGAAGCTCGCTGTCTGGAACATCTACTTCTTCAGGGAGTTTGAGAGAAACAAAAGAATCTCCAGATCCCACGAATTCAAAAACCAGTACAACAGCGAGCAAGCAATGAAACGAGTGTTGTACATGTTTGACCTCCCAGAAACTGGTGTGTTGCTAGAGGTGTGTGTTTCAATATTCTTGTGTCATGTTTTCTATGGAGAATTTTGAATTTGCAGGTCTCGAGGGAGTTCTGAGGGCTCTGGAAGTAAAGCCGCGCAACATTGCATCAACGCAAGCTTGTATCGCGGTTGCAATGCCCAGGTCTTGATCTTCATGCATGTGTGGTTTTGGTTTCACTTGCCTGTACGTGGGGTCTCCAATGGTGTCGTTTTTTGCATTGTAGCCTGTTAAAGGGCACAAACCGCAAGACAAATCAACCTTGCGTCAACGCAAGGCTGATGGAGGGCCATGGATATTTCAAGGGTCAGTAGGTTTTCCTGAATTATTTGGCTTTTGTTTGCTGTCGTTTCTTGTTCCGCTTCTACCAGGATGAACATGAAGTCTGTCTAGAGTGAAACGGTGTTTAGGGCTTATACTGTACCGCCAAACAGCCTTGCATTGACGCAATATTGTTTGACAGTCTGGATTGCTAGATAGGGCCCACGGAAATCGCACAATTTCCATAATATTGTAGGGTAGTTAGTGTCATCAAACACCATGGATAGGTATTTTTGGCAGAGGTATTCAACCTTGCGTCAACGCAAGGTTGAATCCCCATATGAACAAATCTTCGAATGGTTGTTTTCTAGCAATGTTTTCCATTTCTACTGTACGTGAAATCAACCTTGCGTTAACGCAATGTTGAATTCCACTGGTCAATCCCTGTCTTTTTTCATGCAACATTATCACATGTGGATCCGCCAATCAACCTTGCGTCAACGCAAGGTTGATTGGGGATTCCAAGTTTTGCATGCGATGGATTGTGATAATGGACTTTTTCATCTGGTAAGTGTTCGTTGAAAGTGCAGTTCTCAACATTTGGGGATTTCCTTTTAAGCTCGAATCAACTTTGCGTCAACGCAAGGTTGATTCGGGCTGATAAATGTTCGTTTTGACGGGTTTATGATCTGCTTTCCAAAACCCTTCTGATGAGGTATGCTTTGTGAGCTGTTCAAATCGAATGACTGTCTGAGTTTTTGGTGTGTGTGAGTCAAGTACATGTATCATGTCCTCATACCGGGAAAGTACCTTAGCGATGACCCTGACTTCATCTACTCATGGGCTGACCCCTGCAATGACAAGACAATGTACACGGCTGGTATTGCCAGAGACTGGAGCAGGGCGCATTTCAGAGACTATGGGTGGTACCTCGATCTGCCAAAACAGGACACACCATTCGATGAAGTGGTTCTGAGAAACCTTAATGACAACGCCGCGGCACTTGCCCCGCTTGCTGACAAAGACATTCAGGACAGAATCATTCAAGCTCTGGCTACAAAAGAGCCTGAGAAATCGGCTACTCCAAAACGGAAGGGGAAGATTGTCGGGGATCCGAAGGGGAAGGGGAAGAATGCAGCTACGCAGGAACAAGGCCCCTCACAGGGCGCTGAAAGACAACCTTCTCCAACTAGGAGGGATAAGAGAACACCAAAGTCGAGGGAGCAGCCTTTCGAGGCGAGAGAGCATCCATCCAGGGTTTTGGGCCAGTTCCACCGTAAGGTGGTGAATGAAAGTTTTCTGGCAATGATGGAATCCAGGAAGTCCACATTCAAAGGGGTGCTGTCAAAATCATGGGACATGCTTGTTTCGTTCCTTACTCAGGTAAGCACATATGTCTTTACTGTGGCATGAATGATTTTGTTTTGGCAACTCGTTTTGACTTAGCAACAAGATTGATTTCGTATTGGATTTTGATTAGGCTTGTGATACTGTCTTTTGTTTTTTGGTACAGGTCACAAAAAGGCCGGATTGGGTGAATGGAGTTCAGCAGGCGTACGCGACTGACCTTGTGGTCCTGGACATTCCTGACGGTTTGCCCGTCCCTGATGTGTTACCTTCCAATGCAACCCCTACTTGGAACAAATCGGATTCTTGTTACTAGCAGTGGGCTTTCTCATTCAGCAACAAATTCCTTTCTGACTCAAGGGCTCTTCTTCTCATGCAGTCAAAGGACATGTCGGCACGGAGAACTCTTTTCAGCTACATGAAAGCTTCCGGGTTTCGCGTCATCAAAACTTGGACATGCATCAACACCCTGCCTCTTACGAAGGGCGAGTTCCCGGGGCAGAAAGTGAGTTGGTTCCTATCAATGAAAGTTTCGTGCTTCTCCAGAAAGTGTCAAAAGTAGGTTATGTCTTTTTGCTCATGCTCTCTTCGAAATTTGTGGCAGACTCGGGTGGTCGAAGATTTGTGCCTGGTGAGGGTGCGGAAGGACACCCTTCCTCCTGGTATTGTTGAGTTCCAGTTGAGGGACCTTGCAGCTCACATTGACCCCACCTGCGAGCCTGTCGAGGATGATGTAATCTTCAATTACGTGGACTCGGGTCGAACTACGAAAAGGTCGAATGGTGTCCCTTGGAGAGGTGCCCGGGAGAAATCCCCAGCTTTTATGCAGACTTTGGTGGAGACATGCAGCCGTCACGGTGGTCGAGTAGTTGACTTGTCTATTGGCACAGGTGGGGCCCTCACGGCAAGCGCGGGGAGGCTCATCTTTCTCGAGTTGAGCCTCACCACGCCTAGCTATGGCGTCGTAGTGTGGATTCCCCATGGCGTGGGGTGCACTTGGCTTGACTTGTATTTGAGTGATGAGTTTATATATGCATGAGTTTATGCTTCAGCTTTATGAGCTCGCATGAGCTTGTGCTTGTATTCTTCTTCTTTATCACTCGAGAAAGATCAGCTTGTATTTGTTAGTGCTAGATACGAGTTAGTTGTAGCACTTGTGGTTTTTGCTTGAGAATGAGAGAAATCAGGTTTGGATGCGAGGAGCGTCATCAAGTTCGTGGTTGTTAGGAGCAGAGGCGATGTGGGTTATGAGGTGGTAGACCTTGGCATTCGAGCTTCAGCTTCAGAGATGAAAGCACCATGCTGCAGGTAATTCCAGAGCACCTTGATGGTTCCAGATTGTGTACATGCATGAGCAAGCACGATTGGGAAGAGGATCAGTCAAGAGCAGGTTATAGTGGCTTTGGTGGCAAAGTTGAGAACGGCCTTGGGAATGCGAGCTTTCATTGTGTGAAGGATTGCAAGACCAAGCTAAAGGGCTAATTTGGCTTGGGGCAAATCAGTGCACTTTGTGGAGTATGTTGAGATTGGGTTTCAATCTCGAGCTTCAGCATTGAAAGGGCTCTTGCCATCGCAAGAGCAGGGCTAGAACAAGAGCTAAGAGGTGCGGCAAGGCCATGGAATGTGCACCTAGGGTTTCAGAGCTTGGAAGAAGAACTCTTGCACCACAAGAGGAGTGTCTTGTGGCTGGAAATGTAAGCCTTAGGGTTTCAGGAGCTTGGCAAAGGCTGTGGAGTGCTTAGTCTTGTCTTAGAGAGCATCAAGGAGCCAAGGACCCAAGATAGGAGGCTGATACCTCTTGTGTGAAGGGGTTGCATGGTGGAGCATGCATGCAGCCCATTGAAGCTTCCATCTTCAAGCTTGGAGGGCAAGCAAGGAAGAGGGAAGGGCTGATTTCTCTTATGTGAGGGCAATGCATGTGTGGAGCATGCTTTCAGCCTGTTGAAGGCTTGTACTTTCAGGTTTGGGGGTGCAAGAATGGAAGGAAGGGGCTGGTTTCCCTATAGGGCATGTGTGGAGCATGCCTTCAGTCCATTGGGCTTTTATTTTCAAGCTTTAGAGAGCTAGAATGGAAGGGCTAGGGCTGGTTCCCACTTGGGTGAAAGAAAAGCACTTGTAGGGCATATGTGAGTTGGGGTTTCAACCTCAAGCCTAGATAGAGCATGGCTCTTGAAGTGGCAGGTGTAGGGGGCTGGAATAGGCTCTAAGACACATGCTATGGCCAAGGAGAGCGCTTGAATGAGTGCTCACAAGGGCTGGAAACCAGCAAGGCTTGGTTGTCTGCCATTGAGTTTAGTGGTGTGTTTGGGGAGTCTAAGTGAGAAAGAAGGCTTGGTTTGTGGCAACCATCTTCCTCATGGCTTAGGACTATTATTGGTGGTGTGTGGGAGCCGAAAGAGCAAGAATACCTTGCTGATTTCCTCATAGCCGCCATAGCTTGGTGCAAAGAAGCCTAGAGTCCAAGAGACACAAACCCTAGCTTGGCGTGGCCTGTGGGGCTGTGATGGGCTGTGCCATGTGGCCTTTGGGGCTGTGACAGGCTGTGACCTGTGGCCTGTGGGGCTGTGATGGGCTGTGACTGGCTGTGCCCTGTGGCCTGTGGGGCTGTGATGGGCTGTGACTGGCTGTGCCCTGTGGCCTGTGGGGCTGTGATGGGCTGTGATATGTGACCTGTGGGGCTGTGACCGGCTGTGATAGGCTGTGACAGGCTGTGGCCTATGATGCTGTGACCTATAATGCTGTGACCCTATCACCTATGTAGGGCTGTGACAGGCTGTGACCTGTGGCCTGTGGGGCTGGGACAGGTTGTGACCTGTGGCCTGTGGGGCTGTGATGGGCTGTGACAGGCTATGATCTGTGCCCTGTGGGGCTGTGATGGCCTGTGTGGGGCTGTGATGGCTGTGACCTATGGGGCTGTGGCGGGCTATGGCCTGTGGGGCTGTGATGGCTATGACTGGCTGTGGCTTGTGGGCCTGTGATGGGCTGTGGGGCTGTGGCCTGTGTGGGGTTGTGACGGCTATGACCTGTGATTTGTGTGGGCCTGTGCTGGTCTGTGGTGGCTCGTGTTGACATGTGGACGGCCTGTGTTGACTCGTGGAGGCACTGGTGGACTGCCTGAGGACTAGCATGTGGTCTTGAAGGCCAAATTTTGAAGCTTGTGGAGGGCGGTTTGAGGAGTATCTTCATGATATTCCCATGGTCATGCAAGTGAAGGAAGAGAGGAGAGGAAGAGTGTTGGGATGAGGGCATGCTGGGGATAGGCATTGCTTTAGCTTCTCTTCCTCGTAGTTTTCTACCCTCTCATTAGGCCAAGACCTTTCCGTAGGTGGAGGCAAGAGTCAGTCCGGGTTTGGGCTGGGGTGTCCTTGCAGGAGCAACACCGTGGAGTTGTTTTTGATGTGGGGGAGTTGTCATTCTGATTTCTTGTGTTTGGATCCCCTCCATACCTACATGCTTGACTGTGCGCCATGTTAGTTTTGTGTGGGCGCTTGTTTTTATAGGTGATTGGTCCGGATTTGATCACCGGCCAGTCCTAGAGCATGCTGTCAATGGTGAGGCTGGGGTGATGACCAGTCAGACCATCATTGTTTCTCCTGTGGTGAGGTTGGAGGTGATGACCAGCCAACCATAGGAGTGCTTGCGGTGGATGCAGGTGCAGGTGTAGGTTATGTTAGGAACCTAGTATTCCAAACCGCAACAGTGGGTTTTCTCCTTCAGCAACAAGTTCATTTCTGACGCTGGGGCTCTCGTCCTCGTCCAGGAAAATGATACGTTGGCTCGCAGATCTCTCTTCGCCTACATGAAGGCCGCTGGGTTTTGAGTCATCAAAACATGGATATGCATCAACTCCCTGCCTCTTTTGAAAGGAGAGTTCCCTGGACAAAAGGTGAGCCGTGCTTTTCCAATGGCATGTTAGAATTTCCTGTTGCATTCCTCGTTTTTTGTTTGCCTTGCATCACTGTTTGTGTGGGCTTCTTGCAGACTCGGGTGTTTGAGGCTCTGTGTCTTGTGAGAATGCGCAAGGACAGCCTCCCACATGGCATTGGTGAGTTTCAATTGAGGGACTTGGCGGCTCACATCGACCCCAGTTGTGACGCTGTGGAGGACGATGTTATTTTCAATTACGTGGATTCGGGGAGGACGCTGAAAAGGTCGAATGGTGTCCCTTGGAGAGGTGCGCGAGAGAAATCCCCAGCGTTCTTGCAGACACTCGTGGAGACATGCTACCGGCACGGTGGGCGGGTGGTGGACTTGTCCATGGGCACAGGTTGGATGTCTGTTTTCATCATGTTTTTTAGCTACAATGGCATCCATTTCGTCTGCTACAACATGTTCTTACTTTTACTTATGGCTTGAATTACAGGGGTGTCTTTCCATGCCTGCAAGAGCGCGAGCAGACACTTCTTTGGCATGGAGGGGGATACAGAGCTCTTTTCGAGCAAACTTGAGCGGCTGTCGTCGGGCTCAACATCTGCCCCCCAGACACAGGCGGTTTTGGAGGAGCCAGACGCTGCTGAGCCCGAAGATCTTGATGTGGACTCAGATTTTGAATGTGAGTAAGTCATGTTGATGGTCTTGTGTGCAGTTGTTTACTTGCGAGTCTGTAGAGTCTGCTGGAGAGGTAATTGGAATGGTATGCTGAGAGGACTGCTGCCGTGAGACTCATGAGATTCGTCTTGCAGGGTGCACTGGAGTGTTGTTGTCATCGACGTGCGGAAAGGCTGCTACACTCACATGAACTCCATCGAGTCTTTGCATGGTTGCCCATATGTTTTGTCATGGATACGGAAGCTGCATGCGGAGTGTTTAGGCTACACTGTTGATTCACCGGGTTGGGAGGAGGTTAGGGCATTTTAGTTCAACCAGCCTGAAGTGCCCCAACAGCCATTCAGCTGGGAATGCGGGTTTTACGTCATGTCATTCATCCAAGGATATTATGAATGGCTACAAAGTGGGCATAATAGAACCTCTTCTAAAAGGGCAGAGAGAGGAGTACCTTTCACGAAACACTGGTTTACGTTCAAGTTTGCACTTGGCCAACGGATGCAGTGTCTTAAGTACATCTTGACTGGTTTGACCGTTGCTGAGAAAGCAGTATCCTCATAGATATCCATCTGGGCCCGAGATTAGAGGTGCACCATAGGACACATTTGTCATGTAAGCATGCTTTTGAGCATTTGCAACGAAATAAAATATAACTTTGCATACACATCCTATTGGTCACATATGAGTGCAGTGTGGAGGGGAATGCTAGAGTGTGAGCCTAGCCACGCGAGCCCAGGAGCCTGTGAGCCCAAGAGCCTGACGTGAGCCCAGTCCACGTGGCACGAGAATGAGGGAAGCTGCAAGGTGTATTTCCCGTTATGCACCCATTACCGTGGAAACACGGCAAACATGACAAATCGGCAAATACAACAAACACGGCAAACCCTAATCCTAACCCTTAGCGAACTGCCATGTTCGTGAAGGGAAACAGGCTGGGAATTAAGGTGACGTCATTACAGCGGAAACACGGCAAACCGAGGAAACACTGCAAATCGTAACCTCAAACCCTAACCCTAACCCTTAGCGAACTACCTTGTTCGCGGAGGGAAACAGGGCTGGGAATTAAGGGGGTGTAAGGCCCATGAGAATTCAAAAAAATAAAAATAAAAATATTTATTTATTTATTTCCCGGCATTTGGATAGATGTCGTCGATGATCATCGTGAAATCAAGATCATGAAGAAATTGAGTGCGTTGACGCACTCAATTTCTTCGTGATCATCGACAACATCGACGACGGTGTTGTGCGGGTCCGGATTTTTACCTTGGGTACCCGGAGGGTTGAAAATAAAAATAAAAAAATAAAATAAAATATTGTTTTGTTTTTCGTCCCCCCCCACCCCCCCCCGCGGAGAACTGAGTGCGTCAACGCACTCAATTTCTTCATGATCATCGACAACATCGATGACGGTGCTGTGCCTGAAAATCCCGTTGGCGAAAAAAAGGTCCAAATAAGGCAGTTTTCGCCAAAAACTAGGGGTCTCAAACAGGTCCTCGCCTGTGGACCCATGGGAGGAGCACAAATGTAGCCATGGCGGGCCCCATGCAGGATGATCTGACGGGCCAGATGAGGAGTGGGTTCAGGATTGTGGGGCCTCCTCCGTTTCCCAAGGAGATGCTCGTCGCCGGTCTTGGGAGAACTATACACCTCATTTATACCAATTAACCTATGGTTTTCATATAGAATAGAAAGAGTTCATTCGTCCTACGGTTTTCAACTATTTCTGCACTTCACCTTCTATTGCTCATCAACATCCATTTGATTCGCAAAATATGGCAAGGGTGGAAATGCATGTAGCCTACCAATTCGAGGAAAATTACCTAGAGTGGGCCACTTGCACTAGCCTACACCCAATATATATAGCCACTCCTACCCCTTTTCAAAATCCCTAAAAAAAACCCTGGTTAGGGTCCGGGTTACCTATCCGGATCCGGACCTGTGCCATCACCAAAAACTCGGACCCTGACCCGGGTTCATTTTTAAAATGAACCCGTAATCGGACCCGGACGCGCCAGCTAGGTCCAGAACCCATTAAACCCGCTACTCGCGGGCCAGAGTTGGTATAGCCATCTTCCCTAGTTCACTAGTTGACTTTCTAGAGAGTTTTACTTTCTAGATAGTTCTACTATTGTTGGTGGGTTGAAAAACAACTCTCTAGTGGGTGTGGCTGTTGCAGGAGTATACTTATAAAAACAGTGACCAGAGAAGGTTGGGGCTTGGTGAGAGTGGGGCCAAGTAGGATCACGGCTTGGGGCTTGTCTTCAAGGTGGAGCGCTTGGGGCTAGTGTAGGGTGGGACCAGCTGCGTGAAGTGCTTGGGGGTGGGAGTGCTTGGGGTTGACGAAGTAGGGCTGGGGGAATTGGGTCGATCGTCGTGCTTCTAAAGGGGACTCAATATTGCCGTGTTTGCCGTGTTTGGAAGTTTTGCCGTGTTCACCTCTTCTTCCAAAATATACGCTTCCACGGTAATAGGACCCCCTCTAAACCCTATCCTCGGTTATAGGACTTGCTTCTCCATCCTCTAAACCCTGGGCTCATGCTTAGCAAGCGTGACCCAAGCTCCTGGGCTCATGCGGCTAGGCTCACGCCGTAGCTACGCTCCAGTGTGGAGTAGTCGTTGTAGACTTGTGACCAATTCACTGCATGTTGTTAAGCGGACTTACCCCTGCACACACAATCATTTTGTTTAACATACCAAGGGAGTCCACTGGTCAGCAAACAGCTGAGAGTTAGTAGACTGCCAGAGTACGGGAAGAGGGTATGCCTAGGCTTGTGAGCAGACAGAGGGCAATGTCGCCAGACTGACGAGAGTCCGACAGACTGAGGAGTTAGGACCAGTCCGGCAGGCTGGCAGATGTGATTTGGAACCATGAGTCTGCACTGGTGAGCAGACTGTCGAGAGTCACCGGAGTGGTAAAGTATAAGCGGATGGCATTGGCCAGTAGACTGCCAAGTCTGGTCAGCAGAGTAAGTGAGAGTCCACCGTACTGAGAATGACCAGTCTAATGGGCAGACCGCATGAGGCTCACTGGTCAGCCACATGCAGGCACGTTCAGAACCGGGAGACTGGTCTGCTCAGGAGAAGGCTGGCACAGCAGACTGTTTGAAGACTGAGTCCCAGCCTGATACAGCAGACTGGTTCAGACACCAGAAGACTCGTTGAGCAGACTGGTTCAGACGGTAGAAGACTGGTTGAGCATACTGGTTCAGATGCCAGAAGACTGGTTTATCAGGCTGGTTGGCAGATAGGTTGGAAGTTTGGTGCACATGCAATCGTACTGCCGAAATTTTATTTCATCGGGAGAATGATACTGTGCCATTTCCTACATTTCTTACTCTACTTTACAACTGGTATATGGTCTGCGACCCTCCGGATTGTGGAGTATATGTGTGCTGCAGGTGTTGGGGCACCAACCCTCTTCCCTATTTTGCGTAAGACCCTGGGTCGCGTTTTCCATGCCTCAACGAAATCTTGTTTCCTTTTCAGCGACATATTGTTGTTGTCATTTACAGGACAGAAGCTCTTTGCTGCCGCACGGTGCAACATTCCTGCAGCACTCTTGGCGAGAATATCAACAAGCTGCCCCCTACAGATACGAAGAGAAGACAACACATGTTTCTCCAGGTATTTGTCGTCCCCAACAATGCGAAGTATGTCTGCAAATTCTTCATCCATGGAGGATGGTACGAGGACAGGTTCCGCATCATAGGGGAAGTCATCTGTGGAAGGGCCCTCTGTTGCATTTCCCAAACCCTCTTCGTCGCCGACACTTGCATGAACCCTAAACACATTATGCAATCCTCCATGAATGGTTCCCAGCGCAGTGCCACAAGCGCGCACTATGAGTCCATCCTGCAAGGGTGGATGAAGTAACTTCAGGACTCGGACTTGATGCTTGCACAAATTGCCCTTCATTGCCCATGGGCAAGTGCAAAAAGCCCATTCGCATCCGGGGTTGTAAACAATGTAAATTGTGTTTGGGTGATTGGTGCTTAGAACATAGGCTGGTTGCCCAGGATGGAACGGAAGAGTGACATTGCAAGCTGGGATATCGCGTGCCGCAAGCACAGAACTGGACATATACTTATCCTGTTTGTCATTCCTTATGAATCCGTGCGTCTTCAGGTGAATTGCATACCAGTAGTGTGTTAGCACACGGCCTGTGAGTTCCCATATGAGCCAATCCACTCTACGCCTAGTCATTTTGCCTTTCCCCATCCTCAGTCTTGCCTTCAAGTTTCCATGGTATGCCTCAATGCTAGCATTGGTGTCTTGACTGGCATGCGGAACATGGCGAGCTGCTGTACACCACATTGCTATTTTAGGACGCCATTCCTTATCGATGTAGTCCAGAAATTCATGCCCATTCGGATATTTCTTTCTCATGCGTCGGAGCATTGTTGCTACCCATGCAAGACCTTCTTTGAGATTGCTTGGTCCACCTCTACAGTACATGAGGTCTCCCATATCTTTCAGCAAGTTTGCGGTAGTGATATGATCTTTGGTTTTCACGCATGATTGCTTCACCCAAGCCCGCTGGACATGCCAAAGGCACAGGAAAATGAGCATTCCTCGAAAAACAGCCCTGCAAAGTACACATGCCCACATGAGAGACTTCAAAGAGGACTTCGCCAGTGGACTTGGGTACTAACCCAGTAGACTCTCTGGTTGACTGGTCTGCCCGTCTGTTTCAAACGGATTCAGGCAGCAGACTCGCCCACTCTGACCTGCCATGGGACTCATGATGGCTTCATAATTCCACTCAACATAAGATCATAAATATTACAGAGGGGTCGCTTTGACTATGATATTTCGCGTTTTTTTTTAATACGTCGCATTGAACATTAACCCGGGGTTGCAGCTCTAAAATTTAAATTTAAATTTTTTTTGGTATGAAATAGGTGCTGGTGAGGTCACGTCCCCATCGGTACACGGAGGATGATTTCCGGAACGTTTATGCAGCTGTACAGCAACCCAACCCGGGTTCGAACAATGGTGTGGTTGACATACCTCCACGAGCACCTCGGCGCCGTAGACTCGATGATGTGCCAATTGTACCACATGTGCCTGAACAAGCTCCCGGGCATCCCATTCCGCTTCCTTTGCCGCCTCAAGGCCCTAGGCCTCCAGGTCCAGAGCCATGAGGCCCCAATCGGCCCACATTCGAGGAACCCCCGCCGAAGGAGTGGTGGGCACGGACACTACCGGGGTTTCAACCAGTCATGCGTCAGGCACACATTGTTGAGGACCACTACAAGAGAAATGGGCTTGCGGATGTGGCAAGGGTGAGTCTCTAAGAACCCATCTTCCCCGCCGTCGCCGAGGCTGCGACGCTCCGTTGCAATTCCCCGATGTCACAACATCTCGGGGGCGTCGCAGAAAATTGGTTCTGGGAGTAGATTGTAGAGCATAATGGGCTTGACATCCTCAGACTACAGCCATTGTCCAACAATAAGTTGCAATGCAGCTTCGCAAAACTTAGGCCCTTGATAGATATTTGTTCTTGAAGAACTTTGGGGACAAGTCTCGGTGCAAATTCCAGCTGTGAGAGCTCCTGCAGAGTACTCATAATCTGCAACACAATGATAGGATTGAAATAGTGATAGTTACCAGGAGGTAACTCTTGATATGTATATATATACTTGGACTGCTTTTGTGATACATAAATGTATTGTAGATGTGTTGGTTAGAGTGTAGTGTCTTAGAAATGTTATAACGTGGAGGTCCTAGGTTCAAATATGCATTGCCTAATTTATGTAGAACAATGTGTGAACTGCCATTGGACAAAACCGGAGTCAATGGTCAACACCGAGTCAATGGTCAACTAGTTTTTGAAATTCAAAATTCAAATTCAAATTCAAATGTCCCCCCCTAAACAAGGTCGCAGATTTTTTTTTTAAAATTTTTTTTAATTTTTTTAATTTAATTTTTTGGGGTGCGAGGCCCGGACGTCGCAAGTCGCGCCGACGCCGTGGCGTCGCAGGTCGCGGCCGGGGGGTTTTCGATTCCCCAACAACATTAATTAGCGACGTTCCGGGAACTACGTCTCTGCAACATCTCTACGACTTTTCGACGTCGCAAAATGCCCCCGGCGCACCTCGGGCGCCTTAGAGTATTTCCGTCGCTAGGTTGGAGGTCGCTGGGGCATCGCTAAAACCCCCCCCCCCCCCCCCAAACGTAGTAGTGTCTGCCCCCCGGGGCTGTTTTTTTTTCCTTTGTGTTTCTTCGCCCCATCGCTTGTTTGCTTCTTCGCCCCCTTTTGTTCGCTCGCGCGCAGGTACCTGCCCAATCCCCCTGCGGGCTGTCAAAATGCAGCTCGCGCAAGGGGGTTTTTTTTTGTGTGTTTTGCTCGCCCCCTGACGTGTACTCGTCGTCTTGCCTGTTGCGCAGCTCGATTTCTCGTCGTCTTGCCTGCTGTGCAGCTCAGCTGCTTACTCTCTCACTCACTAAGTAAGTGCCGCGCCTACTTCCAATACAGCCCCACTAACGGCTATCTAAAAAATTGAGTTATGTTTTTTTTTTGCCTGTTTTTAATTGTTTGGTTGGTGGGTTTTGTTACACCAGCAGTCAGTAGCTCAGTTGGTTAGTGCACTGAGTGCCAGCCAGATTATTGTTTTTGTTACTTTAGTTAGTTTTGTTTGTTTGTTAGTTAGGGTTCAATTTTAAACTTTTTTATCTTAGCTAGTTTTGTTTGTTTGTTAATATGTTCTATGGTACCATCCCTATTTTTTTTGCTTCTTTTGAGGTCATGGGCATTTGTTTGCATTGTAGGCATGGCCCGGGATGAGGACAAGACCCCTCGTCGCCCTCCTTCCGGGAAGAAGAAACGACATGATAACCTGGATCTGCCCCCGCGCATTACTCGTTCGGCAAGGAAGAGAGGCGAGGTGGGTGCCTCGGCGGATGTTTCTGCCTCCCCACCCCCCGCGGCTGCTGGTCCTGCCTTGGCTAATATTGCTGCCCCGGAGTCCCCCGGCGGCAGGCCCCCCACCCCCCCGGCCGGTCCCTCCGGCAGAGGTAGGGCATACACCACCCGCATATCCCCGAATTATTCAGGAGGGCCCTAGGAAGGGTTATCTCGATATCCCGGATGGCCCTAGCCCTAATTCGCATATGAAGGCTGTCCTGGAACGTTCACGGGCAGCCGTGCTTGAGGCAAGAGAGAGGGAGAGGGTCGAGCGGACTTTGCGCCATGGGTTGGGGTCAGAGGTGGAGGAGGGTGGTGATGCTAGGGATAGTTCATCATGGCAACATGAGGCCGCCGCCGAGGCTGCGGCGGCAGCTATGTTATCTTTAGCCCCCGGTGGTGCGGCGCCCTCTCCCTCACATGTTCATGGCAGCACCGGGGGTGTCTCCACCTCGACCAGACGTCGTTTGGTGGATGCCGGAAACCTCTTGCCAACTTGGAATGCCGCCTCTCCCACCAAGAAGGCGGCGCTCTTGGCGCAATAGGGCATTCCCATTACGGCGACCGTTGCCTTTGACCACCAGGTAAATATATCCTATCCAGATTTGTTCTTAGTTTTTCTCATCTTTTTTGAACTTGTAAATTTTAGAAGATGAATAAATTAGGTGGTTGATTCTACTGGCATGTGTTTAATTTGCAGGGTTCGGCCTCCTTTAGCTCAATGCAGAGTTACACGATGGGGGCACGGCCCCTAGAGGTCCCACTTGTCATTGATGAGGGGGCTAGAGAGAGACGCATGCAAAGAGAGAAAGAAAGTGAGGATTGTTGAGAAGGGAAAAGGCCTATCATTAGAACCCCCAAAGAAGAAAAAGAGGCCTTGCAAGGATGTCGTAGAGTTGAGAGATGTACGGGTGGGGGAGGGCACTAGTAGTCAGCCCAATGTGTTGGGAAATACAAGTGGGGTTAGTGGGAAGAACTCTGATGTGGTAGCGCCCAGAAGTGGTAAGGGAGGGAAGACCAAAAAGCGCAAAAAGAGGGGAGAGAATGTTGTACTTCAGATCCCACCTTTAGAGGTGAACCAATTTGGATATCCTGTGGGGGAATTTTGGGAGGTCATGAAGAAATATGCCTTCCCAAAGGTAGCTAGGTGGTTCCCTTGGCATGTGGAGTGGACCCAAATTCCGTGGGTGCATCATAGAGAGTTTGTGGATGAGGTAGAAAATGTCTTTGGGGGTCATTGGAATGAGACCCGGTTGATGGGGCTGATCAGGAAGAACATGAGGGACAAGTGCGAGGATGGAGATCCAAAACGCAACAAAGAGGGGGCTCGTTCCCAAGAGGCCTCCAACCTGTTCGCAGGTATGCCATCTCACTCGTCTCTTGTCTTTCCATTGTATTTCCCCCCCCCCATGTGTAAGCCTCTTCATGCATGCTTTCATGTATATGAAGAACTAATAAATGAGGATGGATGCCTAGAGTCTTGGGAGATCCTCATTGCCGAGGAGACTAATGGCGAGAAGAATCCGAAGTTTGCTCGAGGTCGTGAGGCAGCCACCCTCCGCCTAGAGAAAGGGGATTCCACGCACAAATTTGGCCCCGGAGGAGCCAAATTGTTCGCCACCCGCTTTGTAAGATCTTCATTCCCTATCGATTTTGTTTTTTTGTTTTTTTTCTTCAAGTATGTTTTCGCTAATCTTCTCTATCTCTTTCTAATGCGAATATTTTATTTGTTTATACTCTTGTGAAGACAAAAAAGTTTGGGAGACAACCCTCCATTGAGGAGGTGGAGTATGCCAAGATCCATGGGTATGTGGGCCTCGTTACACGAATGAAGGCATGTAAGATGCTCAAGAACAGGAGGAGGAAGAAGAGGTTGTCCTCTAAGGTTCAGCTAGGTACTGAGGGTGATGACGGGGAGAACCACGATGATGAGAGTGGCGATAGTGAGGATAGTGAGAGTGATGATAGTCATGTGAGTGAGACGGACACCGACGGTGATGGTGATGACGATGGTGTTGACGACAATGATGCAGCTAGTGAGGGATCTAGCCCCGAGAGTTTGGAGGGCCAAGGTGAGTAGTAGGGATGATGTACACGATCTTTTCAGGTCAATTTTCATGTATATATGTATATACGCATGCGCATGATGTGGTGCTCCCACAATCCCAAATTCCCTAAACCTAAACCTAGCCCTAAACTCACAATCCTAATCCAGGCCTCAAACCTTGGTGCGACCTCCCAGGCGTCGCAAATCTACAAAAGAAAAGAAACCAGACCATCGGGGGCTGCCCTAAAATTCTATTTGAAATAAAGCGTCGCAGGTTTAATGCGACGCCCAAAGCGTCGCAGATTGGGGCCACCATAATATTGTTTTTTAAAAATAAACCGTCGCAGGTTTACTGCGATGCACAGGATGTCGCAGATGGGGGCCACCCTAAAATTTGATTTGAAATAAAACCGTTGCAAATTAACTGTGACGCGTCTGCCGTCGCACATTGGGGCACGTATTGGGGCCCCCAAAACCGTCGCAGTATTACTGAGGTCGCAAGCAGGGCACCTATATATATATAAATAATAAGCCGAAAGAAAAAACAAAAAAGAATTTCAATTACCCGAAAGGCGTCGCAGTTTTACTGCGACACATCAGACGTCGCAGGAATGGATTAAACAAGAATATTTTATAATTAACAGTAATTATTTAAAAACTTCAAATAAAATGCGTCGCACGGAAAAGGCGACGCCCGGTACGATGCAGCGGGGAAGCGACGCACAGGGCATCGCTCTTGAATGCGACGTTGTGCACGTCGCATGCCAGGCGGTGCATGCTTGAACCACATGCGACGCCGAGGTCGTCGCATGTGTTACCGACGTCAGGCGCGTCGCAACACTTGGGATCCTGGGTGGCGCAATCTGCGACCCCCCTGGCGTCACCTTAAGTCCGGAATCTGCGACACCCCCATAGCGATGCATTTGCGACGCCAGAGGCGTCGCAGATTTGCGATTTCCGCCGGGGTGGAAATCCACGATTAGCGTCGCCTGGGGCGTCGCTAGCGCCCCCCCCCCCCCCCCCCCCGCAAAATGGTGTAGTGAGTGCACCAAAACCCTTAATTCGGAAGGACATGTAGCGTGTTGGCAATGAAACAGACTCCTAACTGTCAAATCCCCGGGAAAGTAGTCGTTGCCGACTATAACTCTCAGAGATTGCACCCCTGTCCAGTAGTCGCCATGGACTATGACACCAAATGATCCTAAACCCGTGTCATAGTCGGTGCCGACTACGACTCCCAACTATTCGTTAGTATGACTGCCAACCAGACCTCGTCCGGGAGTCGTTGTCGACTATGACGCATCGCTACCCCAGAGACTCTACCTCATCCGTAAAGGATGAACGCACACCATGGCAATTACCAACCATTGTCATCCAGCATAAGGATGAACTACGTAGAAGGAAACAGCGACAGAAACCAAGATCATCCAAGAGAAGGATGAAAGTCACACAAAACCGTTACCAGAAGCCAAGTGCTTCTTGGTAATCGCCGGCCGAGCACTTAAAGCTAACTGCGCTTTAAAGCCAGAAGGACAGCACAACAGGATTATCTCCATAGGAACTTCTAGAGAAGTGCAAGTGGAAACCCAAAGGGCAGAACCCCTACTTAAACCCAGAAAGACTTTCCATACTTCCTCTTCTGCGAACTGGAAATTGTTGTCTACGCAAATTCCAGTGTGCTTTATACTACTATTGATACAGGAATTGGCTCTCCAATTCCTTGCAGCAACAACAAAACTTAGAGAAATGGCAGGCACCAAGCGGAAGACACAGGGATCCTTTTCGCATATTACTTTCAAGATCAGCGTCGTCTTGAGGAAGATTGACGAAGATGCAGAGACGCAGGCAACACTGACGAGTCTTGGCTTACGGTACTTCATTAGTACCCTGGATTGGAACCTCAAGCATGATGATCTGTGTAGGGAGTTCTTGGAGAACTACAACACCAACAGTCGGTCTACGCGCGTCCGCAACACACAAATCCTACTGACCGAGCAATACTTGGCGGAGGTGTTCCATCTTCCCAGTCAGGACGTCCCAGTGACATCAACAAACCCCAGAGGTTTGTCATTACAGACCTGTTTGAGAAACTCACACAACCCGACCAAGGCTATACATGCAAGGACAGCAAAGACCCCGACTTTGAGAAGGTCGGCCCAGTGCTTAGCGCGTTGTTTTGCCTTAGGAAAAACCACAGCTACTGCACTAAGGAGCTGGTATAACAGGTTTTGATTTGCCTCAATGGGCAAATCGTTAACAGGGCAGGCTTCTTGTTGAAGAAGCTGATCGAGGAGCTTACCCGCTGACGAAGAAGAAGAACCAGCTGAAATTTACTGTCGCGCACCTCACTTCGGTAAGCTCCCCTTCAAGTCATAGTTACTCGCTTTGATGCGCGCGCCTAACTCCCAAACTGGCCGCCGGGCCAACTCGGAGCTTCGGCTGCTCACCGGGACATAACGGTCCCCCTTTGCTCCTCCACAAGACCCTCTCTCAATTTGGGCCTAGTGGAAATTCCCTTTGGTTGTTGGCAGTCCGGAACAGCTCCCCACACCTTGGTCGCTTTCCGGCTCGCACGCTTACTTACTAGTTTTGGTCACCAATGGGCTTGCACCGTTCTCGGGGTTACTACTCCCTATATATACTTCTGTGACTGTCCGCGGGGGTTTCACAAGCAACACAGTCATTTTATGGCGAACCACCACGAAAACCCTCGATTCCCGGTGATGAGTCGCGGTGAGTCTTGGCCCACCCACCACAGCCCCATTGGACCGTGATGAGTCCCAAGACTCCCCACGACTCCCACCACAAGGTCTTTGCCCCATGGTGAGTCCTATGTCACCCCCACTAAGACCCACTAAGCTACCACCACTCCTCGTGGAACCACCCCCACCGCAACCCGGTGTGCGGGGCTCCACCTAGTGAGCACCTCCGCCTCCTTGAGTGCTTTGGGCACTCAAGGGTGCTTCGGCCCCGTACCTATTGTTGCCACTACCCCCACCACAGGGGCAGCCCCTCTTGTGTCCCGACCCCCTGTCCTCAAGGCAAAGGGCCGCGACACAACCCCTACCAGCAGGGAGTCGATGTCCTCATCGACTTGTCCATTTGTAGAAACTAACTTCCAAGATGTGGCGTCCCATATCAAGGAGTTTGTTTCTGTACCATGGCGTCCCATGGCAAAGAACCAAACCCCCTACTTGACTCTACTCTCCACTAGCTAGTTCGGCCGACTTCCTCCAAGTCCCGGCCAAGGGTGGAGCCTCTCAAGCTCCTCCCAGTGCACTCTTCTTGGCCCACTTCAAGGCCAAGGAATGATCCTCCCCGAGGATCGAATCACCTTACTGCAACAACATTGCTTGCGATCGCTCATGATGCCGCTTTTGGCATCACCTTGGGTAAGGGTTCACCTTGAACCCTTTTTGACTAGGAAGATAACCTTGAACCAACCGTGCGCCCCAATCACTACAATTGGGTCCGCCTTGGAATGCTGGCCTGAGGTACGGGAACACGCCGAAGCCACAGTACGACTTCGTCCCGAGGTTACACGAACGGAAGCACGTAGCTTCCGCGTTAATCCGCACTACAAGACAACCCCCTCGGTAGCGCAGTTATAGTACGTGCACGCGCTAGGTGCACACTAGCACGTGAATTCCCAAAGAAGGCGCAAGTTTCATTGCCCATTGGATGGGAGTCACCCAATTTTGGCACTGCGCAAACACACGATTAATCCAATTTACCTCTCCCACTTTTGTAAGCTAGCATGCATTCTACACACTAGCCAACCATACCATGCATCACCATTCCAAACAAAATAGGACGCACAACATTTGGAAACCATTTCATTTATAACAACATTTGTACAATACAAGTTTTTGCAATCGGATTCCTGAGCTAGCTAAGCCGGGCTAAGCATACATTTCCTCCCCCACGATCCAAGGTTTATGTCCCCATCAACGCTTCTTCCGCTTTTGAGGTTGCCCTTCGAAAGCTGCAACCGCCTCGGATGCGGTTCCCATTTCTGAGGCACGCACCTAACTTGCCTCCACTTGATGATAGCCCTTCCATTTCACGAGATACTCCGTTTCTTGATTCTTGAACCTCATCGACTTAAAGCACTGCCTCCACCTCATACTCAGGTTCATTTTCATGATCCAACAGCACATGAGGCGGATGCAATACTTGATGCCGATTCGGACGCGCTTCATCTTTGAAGTAAGGCTTCAAAATGGAGACGTGGAATATCGGATGCACCTTGCTATTTGCCGGCAGCTCCAATTTGTACACATCCTCATTCATAACCTTCCGGATGCGAAAGGGCCACGCATACGGAGGTACGAACTTCGGACTCACTTCCGGAGGTAGTCGAAAATTCTTTGATGTTCAACCAGACCTCTGTGCCTGCCTCAAACTTAACTTCCCTCCGCTTCCGATTCGTCTGCCGTTCATACCATTTCCTAGCTTTGGCAATGTTATACTTTGCGAGCTTCAACAAACGCTCGCGTTCTTCCAGCATCGCTGCTGCTGCCGGTTCCTCAACGTCCTGGGCGGTCCGACTTGTCGGCACCAAAGGTGCTTTTCCATAGACCAATACGAAAGGGGAAACTCCCGTTGCGGAGTGTTTTGTGTTATTATAACAGAACTCTGCCGCATCCAAGTGCTCCACCCAGTCTGATTGGTCTGCCGACACATAATTCCGCAAGATTTGCTTCACCACGGAATTCACTCTTTCCGTTTGGCCGTCGGTCGTAGGTCGGAAAGCGGTGCTCATCTTGAGCCTCGTCCCCATTTTCTTCCAAAGTGCCCTCCAAAATTTACTTGTAAACTTTGGATCGCGGTCCGAGACAATATCCTTTGGAAGTCCATGATGCTTGAAGACGTGGGCGAAGTAAAGTCGCCCCGTTTCCTACGCCGTTGCCGTCTCCTTGGTGGGGATGAAATGGCCCATTTTACTGAACCTATCCACCACCACCATGATTGCATTGAATCCTTTTGATAGGGGCATAGCAGTCATGAAATCCATCGAGACACTTTCCCAAGACCCCTCTGGAATCGGCAAGGGTTGTAACAGCCCCGCTTGCTTTTTGTACTCGCTCCGGTTTTGTTGGCATGTGGTGCATGTCTTGACATACTCCTCGGCCTCCTCCCTCAGTTTGGGCCAAAAATACTCTTTCTTCAAGAGTGCCGCGGTGCGCTTGGTTCCGCCGTGGCCCGCAAGCGGGCCATCGTGGCATTCTCTCAAGAGACTATCTTTGATCCTTCCCTTCGGCACGTAGAGACGCTTTTGCTTGTACCGGAGCAGTCCATTGTGCAAGTGGAACTGCGATTTAACTGTCATGGTCTTAGTCATGGTTAACTAGAATTACCTACTTCTAGTTAACTAGGACATTTTGGATATTTATATTTGTATTTTGTGTGTTGGGACTTCATTTGGTCTCACATGCCAAGTGAGGTGTCAAACCTCACTGGGGGCTGCTATTTCATGAGCCATGAGCCATGAGCGGCATGAGCCATGAGCAGAGTCGTAAGTGTGGAAAAAAACATGAGCAGCACTATTTTCCGGAAATGAGTGTCCGCGGGAATAGGGTTTAGGGTGCCACGGTCATAGGGGGAGAAGGACCTCCCGATGAAGGAGGTTCGGCAATGTTATTTAGAATTATATATTGAAAGGCAATGTTTCGCGAATGGTAGGGTGGTACTGATCTGTACAATGGGGGCCCATTTCAGCCTACCAGCCACTTGCAAAATCCACCCACACTCCCAATCCCAAACGAAATGAGCAATGACGCATTCTCGGAACGATGGACACAGAATAGAATAAAAAGAGGGCACAATGAGGTTTTTATCGATCCACATGAATTGCATTTGAAGCACGTCTACTGTGCTGATTGTGCAATCAAATCTTTAGCCCTGTGCCTATTGAATACAAGTCACGTTGTCAATGGGACTTCGACTGCTCTCAGAACTAGCTCATGAGTCATGGGGCTCCTCCATGTAAAGTCGATTGCAGCCGTTGTACCGCCCCTAGTGATGTTCACCACAATGTCCTGCCCTTCAATCATACCACCATCGAATATGGAAATCTTCACGTTTTCGTCGTCCACACCAATGCGAATGTCCCCATACAATGGAGAAGAGGAGCGCACTCCTCGAGGAGAATAGGTCTCTCCGATGGAGTCCACCCACGTCCAGTGGCAGCAGTTCCACCGCAACAGCATAGCAGTGCGCCTTCTTCTGCATGGGTGACCGTCGTAGCTGGGAAAATCGGAATCGAGGATGCGCAGGAGCCACGGACTCCTCAGACCAAGATCGTCACCCCGCTCGAAGGCGTAGTGGCCTACGATATACTCAAAAGCCACCAATGTTTCCACAATCGAACCAGTATCTTCTGTGTAATCTGTGTACCAGATAACAATGTCTCCCGATGTGGCCGAATACATTGCATAATCGATGCCTCCAAAGGGGCAGTCGTCCCGGTTCCGGAAGCACGGCATCCTTGCAAAGGAGGACCTGAGGACGACTTGGATGCCGATGACCTTGCGGACAGCTACGAAGCCCTTAGATTTTGGAAATGATACGAAGCGGAAGAGCAGTCCGGCCTCCAAAATGGAGCATCTGGGTCACACGTACCCACCGACGGAGGTGGAACGTGTTCATCACGCCAGCGGTGGATGAAGCCATACATCTTTCTCATCAACAAGTTATAGTTTGAGATTTGCCACCGAAGTCCATCCCCCCGGATGGAAATTCGGCGCCGCATTTACATCGAAGAGGGGATGGACTTCGTCGTGTCCAGTGGCTATCGGCCCACCTGGCAGTGACTGCCCATAGTTTGCATGGCAGGGTAGGAAACTGAAACGGCTACATTCATGCAGCAGCCAATCTTCATCGGTCCAGGATCCTGTACGGGGGAAATTTAAATGTGCCCTGGAGTGTGCCCTGGAATGTACCTCACTTCTGTATGACTGTGTTTCATTGTGTTGAATAACTCTCGGATTTGGCCCACTGTTTACAATTTGATGTCTCATTTCTACAATTTGTCTGTCTGGTTGAATAAAGCAGAGTAACCGGTATGTGAGTCATGTGTCAAGAATATACCAGAGTAACGCCATGTCGGACATTGAAATGCGGCACCGCATTTCCATGTCCGCATCGAAATGCGGCACCGCATTTCCATGTCGGACATCGAAATTCGGCACCGCATTTCCATGTCGGACATCGAAATGCGGCACCGCATTTCCATGTGGGACAAGAAAATGCGGTGGATCATTTCCGTCCAGGTACACGAAATACCAACTCGGGTCTATAAATTGATCAGAAAACGAGGTTGGCATTGCAAATGCGGCGACGCATTTCCAGATTGGCAATGGAAACTTCTTTTTGGACAAGGGAATGCGGTGCCGCATTTCCGTCCAACACTTCGAAAAGTGCACCTATTTCCGACCAGCGCGATGGAATGCGTTACCGCATTTCCGAGAGAGGGTCTGCAAATTGACAAATTGCGATGTCCGTTCTGGAAATGCGGCGCCGCATTTCCATGTCCGTCATCGATTTTTTTTTTACAATGGAATGCGGTGCCAGTTTTTGCTGATGGGTCTGCAGTTCGAACAACCACCATCCCCAATATGGAAATGCGGCACCGCATTTCCAATCCCGCCATGTCGGCCTCCTTGTTCGACCTCCTTGTTCGACCTCTGTAAGCGTGGTGGCATCCATGCAATGAGCGGGAGAGGCCAAAACTGGCGTGTGGACAAAGGAAATTTTGGAAATGCGGCACCGCATTCCCAATTCAGATTACTTTTTACTATGCCAACATTGAAATGGATAAATTAGTCCCTCCCCTGTTTTGGAAATGCGGTGCCGCATTTCCAAAAGAGGTTCTTAGAGTTGCCAAAATTTTGGAAATGCCCTGACCCATTTCTGATTTTGGGAGCGTCCTGGTTTGGGCGATTGTGTGGCTGGAATGCACACTGGAGAGGGGTCACGAATGTCGGGCAGAATTTTCTTTATATACTCTGGAAGAGAATTTACATTTACAGAGACTTCATTAAAATTCTATTAATCTTGAAAATCATCGGAATCCTCATCCTGTTCTAGACTGTCCTGCTCCTCCTCCACCCCCTCAGTGCCTCTCTCATCTCCAGCGGACTGCTCGTTGGCCAGGCTTTCGAAAATCCCATCTTCCCCTTGCGGAACTGTCCATCTCACCTCCGTTGGGTCGTCCTCCTCCCTGTCTGCGTCGCTCTCATCCGCTGAATCACATATGTACTTTCGTACTCGTCTACCTGTCTGAGCTGCTGCCAACTCTTTCCTTATCCTTCTGTCCTCCCTAGCCCTCTCCAAAATCTGCTCTACTTTACTGGGATTCTCACTTCTTCTAATCGCTGTATTTGCGAGTTTAGCTGCATAACTAGGAAGGGAGTAGTCCCTCACCGGGCTCGTCATGAAGTCGGCCCTCGCAAAGAACGGGACATTCTTCCTGGCAGGAAGTGTAGGCCCTACATGTTTCGACCCGGACCCTGCAATCCTGCACATGACAATCATCAACGAGACTAATGAGAACCACAGTCGGGAAATTCCTTTGACATAAATGACCCAGAAGGCTTTGCAAACTTACAATGTTTGCACTCACTCGTATTCCGGGTTCTCCTCTGCATCAATGTCCACTGTGTCTTCCTCGGACTCCGACGAATCCGAGGAGACTTCCGCTCTGTCGGGAGCCTTCACATTCCGTTGCAGCCCCTCCAGATGGGATCCCCACACGGATGAATCCTCCTCGTAGGCAAAGAGGTGCCGGTCGGAAAACCGCCCAGCCCACATTGAGGCACCTGTTACAATGCCATCCACACATTACCACATGGCGCTTCAGATGTTGCGAACTACATTCTAACGAGAATTTGCAGAACAGCAGAGATCAAGATTCTGCATACCTGTCCCACAGATGAGGTCCAGCACTGTGCCCTCCACGTCTGTGCATGTCTCCATAATTGTCTGAATGAAGGCAGGGCTCCGAGTCCGTGAGTACCGCAGGGGTTCCGTTGAAGTGAGGCTATGAGGGAGAAGTTCCTTGGGAACGTTGTTGAACAGAACGTCGTAATCGAGTGGGTCGCAGTTCGGGTCAACCTTTCCTCCCTCCTTCCGGAAAGCAAAGGTGGAGTTTTCCTTCACAAAGCAGTATGCATCGAACTGCTTCGTCTGCATACACAGGGGGAAAACGATTAGAAACCGAATGCGGCACCGCATTTGAAAGCACCCAAGCAAATAAATGGACGAGTGCCAGTGTCGTAATCACCTTCTTCCCTTCCGACCGAAGGCCCAGTGTGTTGATGCACGTCCACTTCTTTTTCAGAATCGGGACGGCGCTCTTGCGGGTCCACTTCGCAATTCCTGTCTGAGTGTTTTTTCCTCTGCTCGCCAGGACAACCACACAGCCTCTGTCGTCCAACACCATGCGGGCAAGCCCGAATCCTTTCTTCCAAAAGTCCTCCGAGTACCTGTTCCAAGATGGCAAAGCTTGCAGTCCTTCCACAGGCTCTCCGTCCGGAATATCCAAGATGATCATATCGCAAGACCACTCGGTGGCATTTCCGCCCCTCCTACAATCCTTGTCTGCACACACCCTCTCAAAGAACGAGACCATATTCTGAAATCCTGGGGTGTCGGAAGGCTCTTCGGCAGTCGCCTTCTTCAGTGCTCTGCCCTTCAGACCCTCCATGGTCTTCATGTATGCCAACTTGGCTGCCCGTCCATCCAAAGCCGCCAAGAAACTCTCATTTACACACTGGACTACAGTTTCGGGAGCCACTTTCGGCCTCTTCATTTCCACCGGCTCGAAAGGGTGCCCCCCTGGGGGGTTGAAGAGTGCCTTCTTTGCCGAGCCAGTTCTCGTGCCTCTGGTGACAACGGTGGGCACAGGGGAGGCAGCCTGCGTTTGGGGGGGTGGGCTGGTTGCAAAGTCTCCATCGGAGTCCTCTTCCTCACCCTCTTCCTGAACAGGCTGTTTCTGCTTCTTCGTTTTGGCGGGTGTCACAACAGCTGCTCCTTGCTGGCGAGTCCTCTTCTTCGACCCCTTCTGTTGGGCCTGCACAGCTGCATCCACCGTCTTTTGTGCCATCTCAGCTGCCTTTCTGGATTCTTCCAGAGCAGCAGATTCCTTTGCCGACTTTGGCCCAGCAGGGACACGTCTTTCCTTTCTCTTCTCTTCTGCCAAGGCGTGCAGATCTTTCTCAGACTCGTCAACAATACCGCCAGACATGTCCAGGTACCACGGGCATCCAACGAGATGCGCGGGATGCCATTGTTTCTGCATCTCGGGTGTGTAGACACAGCTTGGGCCCGCCACGGTCCAAGCCATGAAGAACGGGGGCTCTTGAGCGAGGGCCCCTGTCTGAAGGAGCACGTATTTCATATACCTGCAAGGCAGTCAGCATGCGTGAGCAAAACTTGAGACCAACCTACTGGCAGAGTGCCACCGAAAACATAAAATGCGAATGCGGTGCCGCATTTCCGAGACAAACCTCGTAACCAGGCTTCGCATACAAGGGCAGCTGTGCTTCACCTAAACAATTCGCATTGCAGCTTTCCCCGCTCCCTCCTGATGTGTAAACTCCACGCTCCTTCTTGCTGTCTGTAGCTCTCTGGCGAAAAGGTTGTCCTTGTACGCACATCTGAAACGTGTCACGTAGTCTTCCAATGTCTGTGTTCCATCCCATTTGACGTACAAGCCGAACGAATTTGTGTGCATTACGACTTGCTCCTTTGCATTCGACATTACCTGCGATTCCCAAATGCATTGTCACGTAGCAGTTCAGGGAATTCATGTCAGAAAAGCAAATCTGGGGAAGTACCTTGAATTACCTGGAACCACCAAGTCATACGGTTGAGCCACACATCCACTGCAGGGTCGGAAACTTCCAGTGGAAAAGACCACATTGTCCTTATGCTCTCGGATGCATTCCAGATCGACAGCCACCGTGTCTGCCATTTCCGATCCAATGTCAGTGGCTGGAAGAGAGTGGCTATTGCTAGGAAGGAAATTCAGTGCATTGAAACCTCACCTTCTCTTTCGCCTCCACACATGCCGTTGAGAGGTGATGCAGTTTCTCCAATTGCATGGTCGGCTGCATGGCCCGAGAATAGTGTTTTGCAATCTCGGGGATGAAGTCCTTTCCAAGTGCCGGATCTGCAATTGCCACCAGCTTCACAAGCTTTGACTTGTATTTGGTTCTGGACTTGACACCGGCTTCCTTCAAGTGCTCAGTCAATGACTGCAACGTTTTGACCTGCCCCTCACTTTCCATGAAGAAGCGTTTGGCATGGGCCAAATCCAGCTTGATGTTTGACTGCCAACAAAAACATGCAGAAGAGTTACATTCGATTCATAAGGAAACATTACTGGAAATTGGGGAAGGATGAGCAGAGGGAATTGGAGCACGACTTACTTCGTATATCACCTCCACCATTCCATCCATAGTGAGACGATACCATGTCCGGTCTGTTTTTGCAACGGCTTTCTGAATGAGCTCCGGCTCCAGCATTTCCGCAAACATCTGCGGATCAGTAAGACCAGTTTTCCTCACCCTGTACAGCATATGTGCCATGTGGGTATGCACGTACGCATTCTCAGTGACCCTGCAAGGCACACTCTCCAGTTCAGTACACGGAAGCACGGAATCAAACCAGAATGGAAACCGAAATGCGGCACCGCATTTCGAATGTGCTAGGGAGGGTATGAGTATCTTACGAGTTGAGGTCCGCCATGGCATTCTTGAGGAGGGAGGAGTCTGCCGCCTTCACCTTGAGGATGACACACTCCACCATGTAATGCCAGCCAATGTGCTTGGCATGGTTCTGCTTGATGTACTCCCACCAGGCGAGAAGTCGGTGATTCCCGTCCCACACAAAGAACATTTTTCCCGACATATGGCCGAAGTCGGGATCACCCTTCAGCGTCGCCTCGAATTCGTGGTTGCGAGTGTGCCAGTGGGTATCCCACGTTGACAATTCATCGGCAGTGGGTCCACGGGTTTCGCCGTCCTCATTCTCTATGGAAACGTAAAACGCTGCCGATCCCAGACGGTACCCTTCTCAAAATGCAAACTTGAGCTTATCCACATCTCCGGGAAGGGCCTGCCTGACGATGGGAAGGGAGACCATGCGACAGAGTGGGATTCGAAGAGTCCGCTGGAATACCCTGCTGCCCAGAACTCTGCCAATGCTACTGTGTGTCTCCTCCAACATTTTATCCGCTGCACTTTTGAAATCCTCCGGAGACATGTCTGTAGGTGCCGGTAGTGGCTGAGCAGCTGGAGCATCCTCAACTGGAGCTGTCAGGAGATGTTATTTCGTCGCCGAATCGGCCATCATTGTCCTACTCACTGGCTATGGAATCAAACCTCCCACCTTCATGCATGTAGCTTGAAACAATACTTTCCACTTCAATGTGCGACTTCCAATTGTCGATGGACTCCGCAGATCCACTTAGATGGTGCCTGTGAGCCTTGGTCTCTCGCTATACTGAACCTCGCACTTGCCAACTCCGTGCGGTGTTCGATGGCTCCGAATTCCTACGCTATAGTTTGCTGTCCTCCGCAACTTGGGAGAGCCTGGATCCCAAACGAGGGAGGACTTTGCAGAGTGACTGAAACTTACCTTTGTTCCAAATTCAAGCTCAAACCGGGCACAGTTTATTTGGAAGAAGAAAGGAAGGATGTTCCTGGACAGGTTGACGAGACCATTGTCGTGCTAGGTAACGACGGAGGTTGCGGAATCGAATGGCACGTTCCCCGTCAGACACCATCCTGTACCGAGCTGTGGGAATGCCCATTCCCTTTCCGAATCAGTCGCTGCCCACACCATCCACAAAGGAGTCCGGAAACCGAGAGGCGGCCACTGCCAACAGAGAGGTATGCAACGATAATCATTCCCGACCTGGACCGTCAAGACCCTCCATAGCTTCTCGTGTGGACGTATTCGACATTTCCGACGAGGAAGATGATTGCATTGAGGTACCCATGTCCTCCACACGGTCGTTCAAATCCGGCATGGACGTCTCTGTAGGTGCTACGCATGTGCCCTCGAGCATAACTCCAACCCGGTCCATTGTGCAGCTCCTACGACAACATCACCTCGATGGTTCTCGCTCCGAGCTGGCTGCTCTCGACTATGCCAAATCCCAGTCAGAAAGGTAACGTTTCTGCCTCCCGAAGTCGATGGCAATGTCATCTTCGAGTTTCCACCTGTTTCTTCGTCAAAGAAAGCCTCCGGGATGTTAACAGACATGGATCGAAAGCATGACGGACACCCCTGGTGTGTGACGAAGACCAGTAGCACGAAAATTGCTGATGGTGTTCGTGTACGATATGTCCTCTGTGCGGGGAAGCTGAGGTGCCTCAATCCCACCTGCTTCCACTTTCTCTCCAAAGGAGGGCGGAGAAACGAGACGGATTGGACTGGCACAACGCATCATCCATTCATTGTCTCCAGCCAAGCTCCTGCGGGTTCTTTCAAGTGTGCACATTGCAAAGAACCACCGACGTGCATGTCCATGTGCAGAGCCAAGCAATATTACGTAATCCATTTGCTCCCGGACTTGACTAGAGCTTGCATACACGTTGGGGTCCACTGCCACCCCTTGGCGAGAGGCAACATGCGTGAGGCTGTGCAGGAAGCACACGACATCATAAAAGAGGAGGTGAAATTGAGCCCCGGAGCCAGACCAAAGCAGATTCAGCTGAAGGCAGCCCACAAGATTGCTCTTGGCAAAATCATGTCTGAAGATGGTTCCGACCGAGAGCCCTTGACCGAAGACGAGATGCGTGACCTCTTGGAGTCCGTCTCGCACGTTTGTAGTCCGAATGTGCGGAATCACATCGTATCTTGCAAGCAGGAGTTCGGCAGGGGGTCGGACATGTACTCAATCCTGGAGGTGAAACGAATGACTGGATATGACTACATCCAAGGTAGCAGGTTTCCAGGGCAAGGCAGCGAATCCGATCGTTGTTACATTTTCAAAATGTCGACGTGTGGGCCTGGGAGTGGAGTCGACTTGGTCACTCGCATGACAACTGGAAACTTGTCGAATGCTTGGGTGATGTTTGATCACATCAAGCGAATTACAAACCATCAGTGGGTGACTATGGTGCGCATGTTTATGACTATCACTCCAAGAGGCTCATGACGATTGCAATCTGCGAGATGAAAGGGAGGACACACAGTCCGAGATGCATCTGTGGGAGGGCATAAACCAGCAGATGGCAAGGGCGGGATTGCCAGAGCCCAATTTCAGGGGATTCATGGCAGACAACGCTCAGGCCAACTGGGCAGCGGTGCGGCGTGTGTACGGTGAGGACCCCAATGTTCCAATGGAGGGGAAAGAGAGATCATGTGGATTCCATTGGATGCAGAGTCTATCCCACTACACTACCAAATTTGTTGCTAGCTCATTCCAGGCTGAACACCGTGTCCTTTGTACGGCGTGGAAGGATGCACCCACATTTGATGACGCGGAGGTTAAGTTTGCTATCATCGAGGCTTGGTGGAACACGTCAGGTGCAGTGGAGACAACCAATCTGGGAGCATTGCACAGCTGGTTGGGGTGGTGGCATTTTCGGTATCGACAGTTCGGACAGTACATGCGGGAGGTAGGCTGCTGTCAATTTCGTTCATTTGTCTTTCTGTTACGGACATTTCAATTGGTCCCTCACCGTTGTTTGTGTCCTTCTAGGAGCGGTGCTTGGATTCCGACACGGACATGCCGAACACGAATATGGCAGAATCGGTCCACTCCTCCTGGCGAGCGTCTTCTGCCGCACATCTGGTGGACGTAGTGACGGCCACAACGGAGGACATCGACAGAGCAATCATGCAGCAAGCCACGTACTACAAGTTCCTGAGCGGCAAACAATGGGGCTTTGGGCCGGACAGGGAGGAATTGTTGGTACGAACAGCTTCGAGGTCCAAGAATCCAGTGAAATGGGCGACAGCATTGCGAGAGAAGATCAAAGGGACGCCTCTGCACCGCAGAGGTGAACACCTAGAGGGGGACGTCCGGACTCGCCCTGTCAGGCGGAGGATTGAAGAGGAACCCGGGTGCGAAGAGGATTCCTGGAGATCCGACAGGAACATTCGGACAGCACCTCGAGGTCCCGTCATGTTGCCGCACAATGTGTCTTCCAGCAGTGGAAGCCCAAGAAATTCCAGATCGCCGTCGCCTTCAACGGGGATTTCGTGCAACAAATTCCCACCGCTCCCTTGCCCCACATTCCGCCCGCTGTTATGCAGTATGGCCAAGCCATTGTGGAGACGACTGTGTCTGCCTCACAGTGGAGAATTGCTCGCACAAAGCCGTCGTTTCGAGGAAGGTGTTCCGCAATTCGTGTGGATACACGGCAACGTTGTTTAGAGATGATAAGGAGGAATCCAGATGGGCTGTCCCTGCTCCTACTTTTACAGGAAGATTTGTCCATGCAAAGTTTGCGGAGGCGACAACCACCCAGTTCTGGTTCTGCAGGCACGACATTATGACTTGCGTGTATGGAAAGCCCAAGTACGGCATACAGACAATGCCAGAGGCTCCCCCGGTGTGGCCGGTGGAACCAGGCTGCGATCTGAGTCAGGTTGAGGCCGACGCCCTTACCGCCGCAGGATTTCGGATGGTGCAGCGCACTGACGTGCCCAGACATCCATTTCCGCTTCCACAGCCTCCACCACCGACCCCTGAGAGAGCAAGAACAATGGGACACGACAGCTCTAAGCATCCTACACACCGTTGGGGGAAACCGAAGAGGCGGCGACCTCCCTCAAAAGTGAACGAGACAAGGATGGGGAATGCACTTCGGATGAACTGTACAATCCAGAGCTCGACAGAAGTGCCCCCACCAGGATTCGGGCGTGTGTATCAGATGGCCACGGCGGGCTCAGCTGTTCGCAATGAGGTGTACACCATCACCATTTCAGAATTACCCACCTGCAATTGCACCGACTTCCAGATCATGGCGAACAAGGGGGCATCATACTGCCCTTGCAAGCATTTGTACTACGTGTACCTAAAGAGACTCCGTTGTAATTCCACAACTCATCACTTCATACATGCACCAGGGTTGAGCCCCCAGGAGGTTCACACTCTTCTGAATATGGATCCAGGGGACCAGTGAGCTTGGCTTGCGGTCCACATACAATGGTACGCCCATCCTTTTCGGATAGTAGAACTGTACTGCTGCCAGTACCTCAGACTCTGGCCACACAAAGGTCCGACATATGTCTTGCCTACCAGTAACCTGTTTGCTCGAACTAAGATATTACTATATCGTTCACTTGTTTCCACGTGCATGTATTTTTGTATGTTGGAGGGTTCATGTTTTTCTGCTTTCCGAAAACTTGCTCTCCTCATTCGACCTCCGACAAGGAAATGCGGCGCCGAATTTCCAAGTATGTCGTAGGTACCCCCAGAGGCGGCCTTCGCCAACACCAACCCGCTCCGAAATTTCGCACGTGCGAACCCTAATGCGGCACCCTATTTCCCAGTTCAGTTGCAAACCTTTCCCGCCGAATACCCGAAGAAGACAGAATTGTGAAGTACTGCAGACTGTATTGGTGCAGACTCCATTGGTTCAATCGCGGCAAAAGGGTCAGCTTCATTCCAATGTTAAGGCATGTAAAACCGCGGAATACTCTATACAGGCCAGTATGCGACGTCCTTTTGTAGTGGTATACTGGATTTCCCGTTGCACGGTCACTTATTTCCATGAGCGGATCTATAAAACCATGAGCGGACTTGTTACTGACGACATATCTTCGCCGCATTACATGATCTGGAACGTCCAAAAACGGCAAGGTCAAATAAAAAACTATTATTTTAATACTTGTTTAATCTGCCGCATTTCCAAATTTGGAGGAGTCCGCTCATGAAATCCGCGTATCTTAGACTTCGGCTCACCGCTCATGCGGCTCATGCGGCTCATGGCTCATGGCTCATGGTTTCTGCTCATGAAATAGTAAACCTCCATTGAGGCACCTGTTACAATGCCATCCACACATTACCACATGGCGCTTCAGATGTTGCGAACTACATCCTAACGAGAATTTGCAGAACAGCATAGATCAAGATTCTGCAAAACTGTCCCATAGATGAGGTCGAGCACTGTGCCCTCCACGTCTGTGCATGTCTCCATAATTGTCTGAATGAAGGCAGGGCTCCGAGTCCGTGAGTACCGCAGGGGTTCCGTTGAAGTGAGGCTATGAGGGAGAAGTTCCTTGGGAACGTTGTTGAACAGAACGTCGTAATCGAGGGGGTCGCAGTTCGGGTCAACCTTTCCTCCCTCCTTCGGAAAGCAAAGGTGGAGTTCTCCTTCACAAAGCAGTATGCATCGAACCGCTTCGTCTGCATACACAGGGGGAACGATTAGAAACCGAATGCGGCACCGCATTTGAAAACACCCAAGCAAATGAAATGGACGAGTGCCAGTGTCGTAATCACCTTCTTCCCTTCCGACCGAAGGCCCAGTGTGTTGATGCACGTCCAATTCTTTTTCAGAATCGGGACGGCGCTCTTGCGGGTCCACTTCGCAATTCCTGTCTGAGTGTTTTTTCCTCTGCTCGCCAGGACAACCACACAGCCTCTGTCGTCCAACACCATGCGGGCAAGCCCGAATCCTTTCTTCCAAAAGTCCTCGAGTACCTGTTCCAAGATGGCAAAGCTTGCAGTCTTCCACGGGCTCTCCGTCCGGAATATCCAAGATGATCATATCGCAAGACCACTCGGTGGCATTTCCGCCCCTCCTACAATCCTTGTCTGCACACACCCTCTCAAAGAACAAGACATATTTCTGAAATCCTGGGGTGTCGGAAGGCTCTTTGGCAGTCGCCTTCTTCAGTGCTCTGCCCTTCAGACCCTCCATGGTCTTCATGTATGCCAACTTGGCTGCCCGTCCATCCAAAGCCGCCAAGAAACTCTCATTTACACACTGGACTACAGTTTCGGGAGCCACTTTCGGCCTCTTCATTTCCACCGGCTCGAAAGGGTGCCCCCCTGGGGGGTTGAAGAGTGCCTTCTTTGCCGAGCCAGAGTTCTCGTGCTCTCGTGACAACGGTGGGCACAGGGGAGGCAACCTGCGTTGGGGGGGGGGTGGGGGGCTGGTTGCAAAGTCTCCATCGGAGTCCTCTTCCTCACCCTCTTCCTGAACAGGCTGTTTCTGCTTCTTCGTGTTGGCGGGTGGGATGTCACAACAGCTGCTCCTTGCTGGCGAGTCCTCTTCTTCGACCCCTTCTGTTGGGCCTGCACAGCTGCATCCACCGTCTTTTGTGCCATCTCAGCTGCCTTTCGGATTCTTCCAGAGCAGCAGATTCCTTTGCCGACTTTGGCCCAGCAGGGACACGTCTTTCCTTCTCTTCTCTTCTGCCAAGGCGTGCAGATCTTTCTCAGACTCGTCAACAATACCGCCAGACATGTCCAGGTACCACGGGCATCCAACGAGATGCGCGGGATGCCATTGTTTCTGCATCTCGGGTGTGTAGACACAGCTTGGGCCCGCCACGGTCCAAGCCATGAAGAACGGGGGCTCTTGAGCCAGGGCCCCTGTCTGAAGGAGCACGTATTTCATATACCTGCAAGGCAGTCAGCATGCGTGAGCAAAAGTGAGACAAACCTACTCGCAGAGTGCCACCGAAAACATAAAATGCGAATGCGGTGCCGCATTTCCGAGACAAACCTCGTAACCAGGCTTCGCATACAAGGGCAGCTGTGCTTCACCTGTAAACAATTCGCATTGCAGCTTCCCCGCTCCCTCCTGATGTGTAAACTCCACGCTCTTCTTGCTGTCTGTAGCTCTCTGGCGAAAAGGTTGTCCTTGTACGCACATCTGAAACGTGTCACGTAGTCTTCCAATGTCTTGTTCCATCCCATTGACGTACAAGCTGAACGAATTGTGTGCATTACGACTTGCTCCTTCGCATTCGACATTACCTGCGATTTCCCAAATGCATTGTCACGTAGCAGTTCAGGGAATTCATTTCAGAAAAGAAAATCTGGGGAAGTACCTTGAATTACCTGGAAACACCAAGTCATACGGTTGAGCCACACATCCACTGCAGGGTCGAAAACTTCCAGTGGAAAAGACCACATTGTCCTTATGCTCTCGGATGCATTCCAGATCGACAGCCACCGTATCTGCCATTTCCGATCCAATGTCAGGAGCTGGAAGAGAGAGTGGCTATTGCTAGGAAGGAACTTCAGTGCATTGAAACCTCACCTTCTCTTTCGCCTCCAACACATGCCGTTGAGAGGTGATGCAGTTTCTCCAATTGCATGGTCAGCTGCATGGCCGAGAATAGTGTTTTGCAATCTGGGGATGAGTCCTTTCCAAGTGCCAGATCGGCAATTGCCACCAGCTTCACAAGCTGTGACTTGTATTTGGTTCTGGACTTGACACCGGCTTCCTTCAAGTGCTCAGTCAATGACTGCAAACGTTTTGACCTGCCCCTCACTTTCCATGAAGAGCGTTTGGCATGGGCCAAATCCAGCTTGATGTTTGACTGGCCAACAAAAACATGCAGAAGCGTTACATTCGATTCATGTGGAAACATTACTGAAATGGGGGAGTAGGGAGGATGAGCCGGGAATTGGAGGACGACTTAATTTGTTATCACCTCCACCATTCATCCATAGTGAGACGATACCATGTCCGGTCTGTTTTTGCAACGGCTTTCTGAATGAGCTCGGGCTCCAGCATTTCCGCAAACATCTCGCGAATCGTGAGACCAGTTTTCCTCACCCTGTAGCATATGTGCCATGTGGGTATGCACGTTACGCATTCTCAGTGACCCTGCAAGGCACACTCTCCAGGTCAGTACACGGAAGCACGGAAACAAACCAGAATGGAAACCGAAATGCGGCACCGCATTTCAAACGTGCTAGGGGGTATGAGTATCTTACGAGTTGAGGTCCGCCATGGCATTCTTGAGCAGGGAGGAGTCTGCCGCCTTCACCTTCAGGATGACACACTCCACCATGTAATGCCAGCAATGTGCTTGGCATGGTTCTGCTTGATGTACTCCCACCAGGCGAGAAGTTGGTGATTCCTGTCCCACACAAAGAAAACATTTTTACCAGACATATGGCCGAAGTCTGGATCACCTTCAGCGTCGCCTCGAATTCGTCGTTGCGAGTGTGCCAGTGGGTATCCCACGTTGACAATTCATCGGCAGTGGGTCCACGAGTTTCACCGTCTCATTCTCAATGGAAAAGTAAAACGCTGCCGATCCCAGATGGTACCTTCTCGAATGCGAACTTCAGCTTATCCACATCTCCGGGAAGGGCCTGCCTGACAATGGAAGGGAGACCATGCGACAGAGTGGGATTCGAAGAGTCCGCTGGAATACCCTGCTGCCCAGAACTCTGCCAATGCTACTGTGTGTCTCCTCCAACATTTTATCCGCCTGCACTTTTGAAATCCTCCGGAGACATGTCTGTAGGTGCGGTGGTGTGGGGTTTAGTGGCTGAGCAGCTGGAGCATCCTCAACTGGAGCTGCACCTGGGGCCTGTGTGCGGGCAATTCTGCCATTGCAGAGGCTCCTCCGAGGCCTGTGCTCATCGGTGGTGAGGTTGGCTGCGAACGTTCGCGGCAGCACCTCTCCGGTACCAAATTGAGATCAACGGTCGATCACTTGCCTTCGCTGCCAGCAGAGTCGGCCCCAACATCTGCAGGCGGGAAATCCTCCAGGAACTGAGCTTCAGCTCGTGGAAGCGGTTTGCGGGAGATTGTTCGGCCGTCGCCCTGATTGCCTTCTGCTTCATCATCCTTGCAGGTGAAGGTGTCTGCTGCAATGAATCTGTCTTTTACCCGACTGCTTCATTCGCGTGGGGGGGGTGAATCGGGCCTGAGCCGGTTCAGAAGCCAGTAGAGGGACGGGCTGATTCTTCTTCGACTTTGCTGGAGAGAAGGGGCCCGACCCCTGCTGGCGATTCTCCATGACCGAAGAACGCGAGTCGATCTCTGGGGCTTTGAACTTGCCCTTCGAAGCCGCGTCTTTGAATCGCACAGGGCTAGGCCGGAAGGAATACCGCGCCGGGGATCGGGGATGGGTGGGTGTACGTGCTGCAGCTAGCTCCTCGGACTCTTCTGCGGCGCTTCGGATTCTGCGATCCCTCCAGCACGTCCACCTTTCCTGTTAGGCATGCAACATGTTCTGCATTCAAGTCTCCTAGCATTCAGTCTAAGAAATTACAGAAGCAAAATGGGGGGTTCGGTGCTCAATCAGCTGCCGCAGCCCGATCGCATGGAGCTCTCACTGGTGGCTGGGGTACTGAGGGGCTGCTGCTCGGAGATGGCAATCTCCTCCTGTAGACGCATCTGCTTCCTCCCCTTCGGCAATGGCCTACGTCCGAGAGTATAATTTCCGGAGCTTGCGACGAGGTCTCCTGTCTGGTGCACGAACTCCCCCCCTCTCAGGTTCGAGCATAAGAAGAACAGAGAGAGGGAAAAGGGGCAAAGAGTGCAGATGGAAAGGGCGCGAGAGGGGTGACTGAGGAGACACGACAAAAGTAGATGAAACGGCGGTGAATGCACCACTGGGTCCGAAAGGGTTGGACGAAAGGTCTCATCGTGGACTTTGCGTCATTACGAAAATTCGAATCGTTCAGGGTACGCCATGCCGTCCGAAAAACAAACATCATTATCAACGGTCAGGCCGCGCGCCTCATGCCCTTTCAGTCAGATAGAGTGCCGACATGTGCAGCAATTCCGTTGCTCCACGTGTTCACATTTCAAGGCATTTCCGTCCCAGCGTCTGATGAGTTGGAGCGAAAATGCGAATGCGGCGCCGCATTTCCGTTAAGTACCATCACGAAGCTACACATCCGTACTTGTTGGAAGAAAATGCGGCACCGCATTTCCGTTCCACCTTCACATACCTTATTGTTGAACGGAAATACGGTGCCGCATTTCCGTCCACAGCTCCATGTATGAGATTCAAAAGGGAAATACGGCGCCCCCGCATTTCCGTTCTGGAATGTCGAAAGGTGCGATTCGGACGGGAATGAGGCACAAAATTTCAGTTCCCGGGTTCATGATTTTCAATGTGAACGGAATGCGGTATACGCATTTCCGTTCCCCCTTCACATACGTTAGTTGATGAACGGAAATGCCGTGCCACATTTCCGTTCGGGAAAGTATATAGAGGTCTCACCTGGACAGGAAATGCGGTGCCGCCATTTCCGGTCTGGAAAGTTTGAAGGTCTCACATGGATGGAAATGCGGCAACACATTTCCGTAGCACAGCTCCAGGCCCCATATACAAACGGAAATGCGGCGCCGCATTTCCGTTCTAGAATGTCGGAAGGTGCGACTCGGACGAAAATGCGGTGCCACATTTCTGTTCCCGTTGCGCACGATTTTCAGTCAGAACGGAAATGCGGTACCCGCATTCCGTTCTGTAGAGTATTAACTTGCTGACGCTGGCGGAAATGCTGTACCGCATTTTCGTTCCACAGCTCCATGCCTCACATACAAAACGGAATGCGGCGCCGCATTTCCGTTTTGGAATGTCGGAGCGACGGTGCGACCCGACGGAAATGCGGGTACCGCATTTCAGTTCCGATGTGTTCAGGATATTCATCAGAACGGAAATGCGGGCCGCATTTCGTTCTGGAATGTTGGGAGATGCGACTCGGATGGAAATGCGCGCCGATTTCAGTTCCGATGGTTGACGATTTTCAGTCAGAACGGAAATGCGGGGGTACCGCATTTCCGTTCTGGATAGTATGAATGTCAAGCGGTCGGAATTGCGCGTATGAAGCTGTCGAATCGCACTCGGCTCCATGCATTCAGATACAAAATGGAAATGCTGGCGCCGAATTTCCGTTCTGGCAAGTCGGAAAGTGCGACTCCGACAGAAATGCGGGTGCAGCGCATTTCGTTCCTTGTTGGTGTCAAAATTCTCAATCAGAACGGAAACAAAGGTACCGCATTTCCGTTCCACCTTCACAGCAGCATTTCTATCCCTCAGGCCATGCATCAGAACAAAATGGAAATGCGGCCCGCCGAATTTCCGTTCTTGGAATGTCGGAAAAAGTGCGACGCGGACGGAATGCGGTGCCGCATTTCTGTTCCCGTTGTTCATAATTCAATCAGAACGGAAACGCGGTAGGTGGGGTACCGCATTCCGTTCCACTTCAATACCGTGCTTGCTGGATGGAAAGGCGTTTACCGCATTTCCGTTCTGGAGAGTATAAAGGTTTCCCCGGACGGAAACTCGGTGCGGCATTTCCGTCGCTCTGGTGAATGACCAAGAAGCAAAACGGAAAATGCGGCGCCGTATTTCCGTCCACCAGCAATCGAAGAATCACTTGGGACGGGAAATCTGGAACCTGAATGGGTTGCATTGTTCCGAAACAACATTGCGGCCAGTCTTGATGAGCACAACTGGTTGTCTGACCGTTTTAACTAACAGTCCTGGCACTTGTCAGTGCGAACGTTCCTGTATGCACGAGAATACTGGATCCCCCTCAGGAGAAACTGGTCAGGAGATGTTAGGATGTTTGGATTTCGTCGCCGAATCGGCCATCATTGTCATCTACTGGCTATGGAATCAACCTCCACCTTCATGATTTGTAGCTTGAAAACAATACTTCCACTTCAATGTGCGACTTCCAATCGTCGATGGACTCCGCAGATCCATTAGATGGTGCTGTGAGCCTTGGTATGTCGGCTATATTACTGAACCTCGCAAAATGCCCAACTCCGTGGCGGTGTCGAGGGCTACGAATTACTACGCTATAGTGTTGCTGTCCTCCGCAACTGGGACGAGAGCCTGGATCCCAAACGAGGGAGGACTTTGCAGAGTGACTGAAAACTTACCTTTGTTCCAAATTCAAGCTCAAACGGGCACAAGTTTGTTAGTTGGAAGAAGAAAGAAGGATGTTCCTGGACAGGTTGACGAGACACTTGTCGTGCTAGGTTAACGACGGAGGTTGAGGAATCGAATGCACGTTTCCCCCGTCAGACACCATCCTGTACCGAGCTGTGGGAATGCCCATTTCCCTTTCCGAATCAGTCGCTGCCACACCATCCACAAAGGAGTCCGGAAACCGAGAGGCGGCCACTGCCAACAGAGAGGTATGCAACGATAATCATTTCCCGACTAGACCGTCAAGACCCTCCATAGGCTATGTGTGGACGTATTCGACATTTCCGACGGAGGAAGATGATTGCACTTGAGGTACCATGTCTCCACACGTGTCGTTCAAACCGGCATGGACGTTTCTGTAGGTGCTACGCATGGTCCCTCGAGCATCATTAACTCCAACCCGGTCCATTGTGCAGCTCCTACGACAACATCACCTCGATGGTTCTCGCTCGAGCTGGTTGCTCTCGACTATGCCAAATTCCCAGTCAGAAAGGTAACGTTTCTGCCTCCCCGAAGTCGATGGCATGTCATCTTCGAGTTTCCACCTGTTCTTTGTCAAACAAAGCCTCCGGGATGTTAACAGACAGGGATCGAAAGCATGACGGAATACCCCTGGTGTGTGGCGAAGACCAGTAGCACGAAAATTGCTGATGGTGTTCGTGTACGATATGTCCTCTGTGCGGGGAAGATGAGGTGCCTCAATCCCACCGCTTCCACTTCTCTCCAAAGGAGGCGGAGAGGAACGGAGAAGAAAGAGAACGACGGATTGGACTGGCACAACGCATATCCATTCAGTGTCTCCAGCCAAGCTCCTGCGGGTTCTTTCAAGTGTGCACATGGCAAAGAACCCCCGACGTGCATGTCCATGTGCAGAGCCAAACAAAATTACGTAATCCATTGCTCCCGGACTGACTAGAAGCTTCGCATACACGTGGGGGTCCACTGCCACCCCTGTGGCGAGAGGCAACATGCGTGAGGCTGTGCAGGAAGCACACGACATCATAAAAGAGGAGGGAAATTGAGCCCCGGAGCCAGACCAAAGCAGATTCAGATGACTGAAGGCAGCCCACAAGATGCTCTTGGCAAAATCATGTCTGAAGATGTTCCGACCGAGTGAGCCTTGACCGAAGACGCGATGCGTGACCTCTTGGGTCCGTCCTCGCAAGTTTGTAGTCCAAATGTGCGGAATCACATCGTATCTTGCAAGCAGGAGTTTCGGCAGGGGGTCGGACAGTATTCAATCCTGGGAGGGTGAAACGAATGACTGGATATGACTACATCCAAGGTAGCGGTTTCCAGGGCAACGGCCAGCGAATCTGATCGTTGTTACATTTTCAAAATGTCGGCGTGTGGGCCTGGGAGTGGAGTCGACTTGGTCACTCGCATGACAAAAAACTGGAAACTGTCGAATGCTTGGGTGATGTTTGATCACATCAAGAGAATGACAAACCATCAGTGGGTGACCATGGGTGCGCAATGTTTATGACTATCACTCCAGAGGCTCGTGACGTGCAATCTGCGAGATGAAAGGGGGAGGACACACAGTCCGAGATGCATTTGTGGGAGGGCATATAAAACAAGCAGGATGGCAAGGGCGGGATTGCCAGAGCCCAATTTCAGGAGGGGATTCATGGAAGACAACGCTCAGGCCAACGGGGGCAGCGGTGCGGCGTGTGTACGGGTGAGGACCCCAATGTTCCAATGGAGGGGAAAGAGAGATCCTGTGGATTCCATTGGATGCAGGAGAGTCTATCCCACTACACTACCAAATTTGTTGCTAGCTCCTTCCAGGCTGAACACCGTGTCCCTTGTACGGCGTGGTTGGAAGGATGCACCCACATTTGATGACCGGAGGTAAAGTTTGCTATCATCGAGGCTTGGTGGAACACGTCTGGTGCAGTGGAGACAAAACAATTTGGGAGCATTGCACAGCTGTGGTGGTGGGTGGTGGCATTTTCGTTATCGACAGTTCAGACAGACATGCCGGGAAGGGGGGGAAGTAGGCTGCTGTAATTTTCGTTCATTTGTCTTTCTGTTACAGACTTTCGATGGTCCCTACCATTGTTTGTGGCCTTTCTAGAGCGGTGCTTGGATTCCGACACGGGACATTGCCGAACACGGAATATGGCAGAATCGGTCTACTCATCCTGGCGAGCGTCTTCTGCCGCACATCTGAGTGGGACCGTTCGTGACGGCCACAACGGAGGACATCGACAGAGAAATCATGCAGCAACACGACTACAAGTCCCTGAGCGGCAAACAATGGGGGTTTGGGCCGGACCGGCAAGGGAGGAATGTTGGTACAACGAACAGCGTCGGGGTCCAAGAATCCACTGAAATGGGCGACAGCATTGCGAGGAGAAGATCAAAGGGACGCCTATGCCCGCGAGGTGACACCTAGAGGGGGACCGTCCGGAATCGGCCCTGTCAGGGCGGAGGATTGAGAGGAACCCGGGTGCGAAGAGGAGAGGATTACTCGAGATCGCACGACAGGAACATTCGGGACAGCAGCATCCAGAGGGATGGTCCTCCATTTGTCATGGTTACGCACAATGTGTCTTCCAGAAGTGGAAAAGCACAAGACAAGAATTCAGATCGCCGGTGCTTCAACCGGGGAAATCGTGCAAAAATTCCCACCGCTCCCTTGCCCCAGATTCCGCCCGCTGTTATGCAGTATGGCCAAGCCATTGTGGAGACGACTGTGTCTGCATCACAGTGGAGAATTGCTCGCACAAAGCCGTCGTTTCGAGGAAGGTGTTCCGCAATTCGTGTGGATACACGGCAACGTTGTTTAGAGATGATAAGGAGGAATCCAGATGGGGCTGTCCCTGCTCCTACTTTTACAGGAAGATTTGTCCATGCAAAGTTTGCGGAGGCGACAACCACCCAGTTCTGGTTCTGCAGGCACGACATTATGACTTGCGTGTATGGAAAGCCCAAGTACGGCATACAAACAATGCCAGAGGCTCCCCCCGTGTGGCCGGTGGAACCAGGCTGCGATCTGAGTCAGGTTGAGGCCGACGCCCTTACCGCCGCAGGATTTCGGATGGTGCAGCGCACTGACGTAGACAACCATTTCCGCTTCCACAGCCTCCACCACCGACCCCTGTGAGAGCAAGAACAATGGGACACGACAGCTCTAAGCATCCTACACACCGTTGGGGAAACCGAAGAGGCGGCGACCTCCCTCAAAAGTGAACGAGACAAGGATGGGGAATGCACTTCGGATGAACTGTACAATCCAGAGCTCGACAGAAGTGCCCCCACCAGGATTCGGGCGTGTGTATCAGATGGCCACCGGGCTCAGCTGTTCGCAATGAGGTGTACACCATCACCATTTCAGAATTACCCACCTGCAATTGCACCGACTTCCAGATCATGGCGCAAGGGGCATCATACTGCCCTTGCAAGCATTTGTACTACGTGTACCTAAAGAGACTCCGTTGTAATTCCACAACTCATCACTTCATACATGCACCAGGGTTGAGCCCCCAGGAGGTTCACACTCTTCTGAATATGGATCCAGGGGACCAGTGAGCTTGGCTTGCGGTCCCCATACAATGGTACGCCCATCCTTTTCGGATAGTAGAACTGTACTGCTGCCAGTACCTCAGACTCTGGCCACAGAAAGGTCCGACATATGTCTTGCCTACCAGTAACCTGTTTTGCTCGAACTAAGATATTACTATATCGTTCACTTGTTTCCACGTGCATGTATTTTTGTATGTTGGAGGGTTCATGTTTTTCTGCTTTCCGAAAACTTGCTTTCCTCATTCGACCTCCGACAAGGAAATGCGGCGCCGCATTTCCAAGTATCGTCGTAGGTACTGGTAGAGGCGGCCTTCGCCAACACCAAACCGCTCCGAAATTTCGCACGTGCGAACCCTAATGCGGCACCCTATTTCCCAGTTCAGTTGCAAACCTTTCCCGCCGAATACCCGAAGAAGACAGAATTGTGAAGTACTGCAGACTGTATTGGTGCAGACTCCATTGGTTCAATCGCGGCAAAAGGGTCAGCTTCATTCCAATGTTAAGGCATGTAAAACCGCGGAATACTCTATACAGGCCAGTATGCGACGTCCTTTTGCAGTGGTATACTGGATTTCCCGTTGCACGGTCACTTATTTCCATGAGCGGATCTAAAAAACCATGAGCGGACTTGTTACTGACGACATATCTTCGCCGCATTACATGATCTGGAACGTCCAAAAACGGAAGGTCAAATAAAAAACTATTATTTTAATACTTGTTTAATCTGCCGCATTTCCAAATTTGGAGGAGTCCGCTCATGAAATCCGCGTATCTTAGACTTCGGCTCACCGCTCATGCGGCTCATGCGGCTCATGGCTCATGGCTCATGGTTTCTGCTCATGAAATAGTAAACCTCAACCTCACTTGGGACATGGGGATGGGTTTTCCCCTTGTGAGTGTTGAGGAGGGCTCATCTTCTTGTAGTTGAGCCTCCATGAGCCTCTCCCACCTCCATAGCTCTAGGTATTGAGAGGGAGTGTGGTGAGGGCTTTGTAGGGTGGATTCCTTTAGCAAAGGTGCCCTTGGCTTGACTTAGTTTATGTGATTGAGTGGATTCATGAGTGGAGTGTTTCCATTGTGTGTTCACTTTCATTATCACTACAAGAAGATCACCTTATGCTTGTGAGTGCGGAGTGTAAGGATTAGTTTTAGCACTTGTGTTGGTGTACACCAAGGAGTGAGAGAGCTAGGAAAGCTCAAGTATCTCACAAGGCTTGCAAGGTGCTGCAAGGAGGAGTGTTTTTGCATTGCATCAAAGAGGTGGAGAGCTCAAGGAGAGAGCTCTTGAGTTACAAGACTTTGCAGAGGTGGAGAGCTTAAGGAGAGAGCTCTTGTATCACAAAGCTTGCATGGTTTTGCAAGGTAAGTGCTTGCACTAAGGGTTTGAGAGCTTGGAAAAAAGCTCTTGCATCACAAGAAAAGCGTCTTGTGTGTGGAGAAGATAAACACTAGGGTTTCAAGAGCAAGCTCTAGTACTTGTTCATGGTGTGAAAGAGAAGCCAAAGAGCGGCACATGCTTGGGTTGGAAACACCATAGAAGGAGTACAACAAGGGTAGCTTGAGGAGCATTGAGTAGCTCAAGAGAAGCTAAGAAGTGGTTGTTCTATCCATGGTGAAATGAAGCCAAGTGGGGTTTCATTTGGTTGACAAACAAGCAAGCGAAGGCGCTAGAAGGGAGTGCTTTTGCTAGTTCTATGAGTTCTTTGGATTGCTCTTGGTGAAGCAAGTGATTGACCAAGCAAGTGGCGCATGTGTGGAGCATGCTTTCCAAGTGTGGCTTCCAATTCAAGCTTGAGGAGAGCTAGAAGGTGAAGTGAGCAAGTTCATTCCTTGTGTATGAGGTGGTGTGTGTTGTGGAAGGAAAGCCAAGGAGCTACATAGGCTAGGGCTTGAAGACAACAAAAGCAACCACTTGGAGAGCATCAAGAAGCTCAAGATGACTCCAAAGGAAGCATGTGGGTGAGAATTCTATCCATGATGATGTGAAACCAAGCCTAGAGTATTGAAGAGCTTGGAGCACATGTGGGAGATCATTGGAGGTGGTCTTCATGAAGAAAAGAGATTGTGGCTCACGGCATGCATAGCAACTTCAACCATACATTAGCATGTGACAAGACAAGGAAGGGGAAGGTGAAGCTCATGTATTCATTCCCTTTTTGCTTAAGTTTTGTGGTGGATGGTTGATCAAGCAAGTGATGCTTATGTGGAGCATGCTCTTTAGGGCTTGTGACTTCAAGTTTGAGAAGATGAGCTCTTGAATAGAGGTGTGGATACACATTATGATGAATGAAGAAACACCTAGGTCAAGAGGTGGAAGTGTGTGTGACTAGCCCATGCAAGGGAAAGCACATGGAAGATGGCATACAAATTCAAATTCAAGCAAGGCTTGGCGCTTGTCATTGGGCACATTAGCTTGCTATGAGTTCCAAGGAGATCAAGAGGAACTTGTCAATTTGGGATGAATGCATTGCAAAGTAAGATAATGCAATCTTGCATGCATGTTAGGGGGGAAGATACCATGAAGAAGGTGTTTCTTACTATACTCTACAAACCCTAGTCTCCATACTCTTCAAGAAACTGTGTATGGGCTCCCTCTGCCCATCATACACTTTTGTGAACAGAGTATGGAACCCCTCTGCCCAACATACTTTTTTGTGAACAGTATGGAACATACGTTTTGTGAACAGTGTATGGGCTCCCTCTGCCCCACCATACACTTTTGAACAGGTATGGATACAAGTGGAGAGACTTTGCCTACCATACGTTTTCATTAAAAGTGTATGACATCTAGGGTGTATCTGGAGGAGTATTGCCTTTGGAGGATCTTTGGGGGGTCCTTTGAGGAGCTTTTGTAAGACACTTGAAGAGCTCTTGAAGGGGTGTTTGGAGGACTATTGGGGGTCCTTGAAGACCAATATTTGGCAAACATTTGGAGCTTTGGAGGGCTATTTGGAGGACTATTTTGGGGTCCTTGGAGGCTAATATTTGGCAGCTTAAGGAGTCTTTGGCAACTTGTCTGAAGGACTTTTTGGGGTCCTTGAGGGCCAAGATTTGGCAGGCTTTGGGGGCCTTAGTGAGATTGTTTGAGAGACATCTTGAGGGCTCTTGGAGAGTTATTGAGAGACCCTGGAAGGTAGTTATGTCTGTTGGTCATGAGCAAGAGCGTTTAGAGATAGGGGGAGACTAGTGGGATGAGAGCATTCTGGGATTAGGAATTGCTTTAGTCTCTCTTCCTCGTAGTCTTCCACCCTCTATGTAGGCCAAAACCTTTCCGTAGGTGGAGGCAAGAGTCAGTCCGGGTTTGGGCTGGGGTGTCCTTGCAGGAGCGACACTGTGGAGTGTTTTTTTTGGTGTGGGGGAGTTACTGTCTTGATTTTCTTGTGTTTGGATCCCCCCCACACCTGCATGCTTGACTGTGCGCCATGTCAGTTTTGTGTGGGCGCTTGTTTTCATAGGAGGTTGGTCCGGATTTGATCACCGGCCAATCCTAGAGCATGCTGTCGGTGGTGAGGCTGGGGTGATGACCAGTCAGACCATCATTGTTTCTCTTATGGTGAGGCTGGGTTGATGACCAGCAGACCATATGAGTGCTTGCGGTGGATGCAGGTGCAGGTTTATGTTACGAACCTAGTAGTCTAAGCCATAAGCCGCAACAGGTTCTCTACCCGGTTACCTTGTGGAAAGGGGGATTAGAGACAGTTTACAACAGGTGTGGTTGTGAGTTTTCATCACGGAGGTGCCACCAGTTGCTGAGGAGAGTGCCGGTACGAGCACCAGCGATACTAGTGGGTATACAAGACGAGGTGTGCGGTTTAGGCCACCTTCACCTTCAGTGTCTTCTGAGGAAGGTTCAGACTCAGAGTTAGGAGGATTCTCGCCGAGGGTGCAAGCCATTTCCGTGCCATTGTTGTGGGATACGATGGAGGAAATGTATGGAGCTACCAAGGGGCCACGTCGGTACTCTGGAGCTGTGGGCACCATCGAGCTTGATGATTTCATACAAGTTTGATAGTTGGTGTGATTTGCAGCAGATGCAATCCACAACTGTTTACGCCTTTTGGCGTGGAAGGGGCTGTTTCAGCACCTTGAGGGGCCGCCCATGGATGACTACCATGAGTTTAGGCGGGGACATGAGGTGGATTGAGGAATGGCGGGTGTATTGGTCACCTGACTATGTCTCCATCACTAGAGGCACAAGGGCAGTGGTGACACCGGCAGCTACACCGGCAGCTTCTGCAAGCAGCAGTGGGACGTCAAGTGGAACAGGAGCTGGGAAGTCCACCCAAGCTCCTGCTGCAGCACCAACACCTGCCTGCCTTTAACCCAGTTGTGGAGTTCTTCGAGGAGTTGAGGAGAAACTACCAAGGGATAAGGACAGAGAAGTTGCGGAGTTTGCAAGAGTTCCAACGAAGGTCTACTGAGAGTTTGAGGGAGGCTTACACGCATGAGGCGCTTGATAAACGTAACCCAAGGGGTTACAGAAGCTCAAGCAGTCCAGTTCTGGTATGGGATCCTGGACAAGGCTGAGGAGAAGGGTGCGGATGCAACTCTCCTACAAGTGGACCAACCCACCTTAGCAAATGTGTTTTTGCTGGCAGAGCGGATAGAGCTCAATATGGTGGAGGAGCGAGTGGTCATGGTGGGGTTTGGTAAGGACACAACGAAGTGGGGCTCCTAGCCAACAACAACCACTACCCCCAACGTGCTCAAGGCAACAAGGGGGCTCAGGCGAAGCCCAGGGAAGGGCCGAGAGGATCTCAATTGCAGAGGTCACTTCCTTCATTCTCAGGCCAACAACAGTCGGGTGTGACATGTTGGGATTGTGGAGGACCCCATGTTAAGAGAGATTGCCCGGAAGAGGCAAAGGGCCGGCACAGGCACAGCCTACACAACTACAATGTGGGCATTGTGGCAAGTATGGGCATGAAGAGGCCCATTGTTATGACTTGCATCCTGAGCTACGGCCAGGCCAGTTCCAAGGGAACAATGGTGGCCGAGGACGAGGCAATGTAGTCCAAGAGGTAGAGGAGGCAGAGGTCCGTAACCAAAACCAAGGAGCACAGGGTCAAGGTCAAGGTCATGACCAAGGCATGGTGGATAGACTTGCCCAGCTAGAGCAACGTCTTGCTGCCATGGCCACTACTCATGTTGCGCCAGCTCCAAGGCTTGAGGTTCAAGCCCCACCTGCACAACCTCCTATGCCTAGGGAAGACCAGATTGGTATGGGCTTCATGTGTGGAGCCGCACTTGCAGGACCATTGCATGTGGACTCTGCAGCTGCTGTCACTCGAGCAGCAACGCGTGCTCCTGAGCCAAGAGGAGCGGATGTGGATTTTGATCCACAAAGAGGGGAAGCAAGTCGGCAGACAAGGCTTCCACAGTCTTTCACATTGGCTGAGACAGTGCCAACTATGCCATCGATGGCACCCGCTCGCCCAAGTGTGTCAGAGTAGAGCCACGAGTGTCATTGGGGAGAGTTGGTATGGCTCGGAAATGCCAGTGGGTGGTGCAAAGCAAGGTGCAGCCAGTACATTGTTGGGGGCGGCTACGGCAATTTGCCAAGCTCCATTGTTTTCTGCCACGACAATTGCAATGCCGGGGATGCGGCCAGCTGCAGTGTTTAGACTGGCAGCTGACTCTGTGAGAGTGGTGATGCATCGGCACTATCTGCGGGATAGCGGATCAGGTGGTGCATGGATGCCTTGGATTCAAGGGTGAAAACAGCCACAGCTGCGCCATGGCAAGCGGCAGCTGCAAGGTTGCAGGAGTTGCCAGCTAGACCAGCCATTGAGCGTAGTATGGTGACTCCTGGGTAGTCCTGGTGGACAATCAGGATGGTGTGTTTCAGTTGGGTGGCCCAGCCGGGAGGAGGTATAGGCCACTGCGGGTCTTGTTGGACTCGGAGCACAGCCATTGATGTTGGGGAGAGCAGCAATTGCAGGCTTGGGCCTTACAGAGGCGGATTTGGAGCCTTGTCCTTTCCAAATTCAAACATCTTTGGGCGGTTTAGAGAAGGCACGAGGGATTACACGCCATGAGCTCTTCATTCGATTGCAGCCAGATCATCCTACAGATGGCTCTGTCATGAGAGCTAAAGCCATTGTTACGGACGCGATGTCTTATGATGTGCTTGTTGGTGGGCTGTGTTATACCCGATGGGCTTTACTTTGGACTTTTGGGAGGAAACGGCATCCTACAGGCCGGAATGGCAGTCAGGGGATGGTCGACGTGCACTGCTCCCAGTGCGGTTTATTGGGAATGTAGCGGTGGATCATAGGAACATGATGCCCACATTGGCTGCATTCTCAGGGGTGGTGGCTTGGGGTGGTGAGCTCTTGGAGGGCAATAGCCATGCAGATGATAGGCCACCACCTGATGAGGACAAACAATTGGCATACAAGGCTGATTTGCTTCCTCATGTGTCTGTTCATATTCCACTGTGGGGTACAGTTGGAATTTGCATCGAGTAGCAGGCGAGTGTGTGCACCAAGCATGGCAGGAGGCCTATCCATTGGTGAGTGAGGGGAGTTCAGTGACATCACCTGGACCTCCTCAGTTAGCTCCTTTGGATACAGTGCCCATTACCTGGCAACCACCTGACTCAGGGATTTGTTTGCTAGACCTGTTTGGAGGCATGAGCACTGGGCTTGCAGGAGTGTTGCAAGCTGGGATTAAAGTACGCAAGTACTTGTATGTGGAGAAGGATGAGATAGCTCGGCGTATTTCTATGCGCCACATCGCCTTGCTCACACACCGGTATCCTGAGTTTGCCTCTCTCAGCAATTCAAGGGTATCAAAAGGCCTTGCCAGCAGACATTACCTTGCTGGGGGCGGATGATTTGGACCGGCATGGTGCCATTGACTTGGTGATAGCTGGATGGCCTTGCCAAGGACACTCTCCCGCAGGTCATGGGAACGGCTTGCATGATGCACGATCGCATTTGTTTTGGGAATGTTGAGAGTGTTGCGTGACTTGCAGACGAGGCAAGTGCAACCTCTAGCCTATATCTTGGAGAATGTTCCTCTTATGGGGGACTCTCGGGCCAGGTTATGGCCAGTGTGCATCAGGTGCGGTCTTGGATTGGATCGGCGGTGCTATTGGATGCAGCAGCGGTGGGATCACGAGCGCATCGACCTCGATTGTGGTGGACCAATCTTGCACCACCAGAGCTGCTCAAGAGAGCATACGATTCCATTCAACGGCCACCCAATCTCACAGTTGAGGGCATTTTGGACCAAGGGAGGCAACCACAGAGGGTGCGACATGATGACCGTCCACCTCTAGCAGTGGTAAATCGAGTGGGCAGCCACGTGCGGCCTTGCCTACGCTCATGAGCTTTCCCTCGTCTCATGCTTTTTGAGACAATGGTCCTGGGTTGATTTGGGACAGTGTGCTACAGCAATTGGTGGAGCCCAATGCAGATGAGCGAGAGCGGGCAATGGGATTTGCCACGGGCACTACAGCTGTGCCAGCTCTGTCAGAGGCATCACGCGACATGTGTTGGGTCAAGCAATGGATCTAAATTGCTTGACATGGGTCATTGGCTTGTGCATGGCTGAGCAACGGAGGTTGCAGACAGTGGTGGCTACTTCTGCACTCCCATTTGGTATTGTATCCCCTCTGCCAACCGGGACGGTTGGGCAGTGAGTGGGGGCGAGCACAGGATCATGGGGTGCAAACACCCATGGCAGATGTGGGATGAGATGCGGAAAGAGAGAGTCCTTGGATCTCTCAAGCAGCAATATGAGGAGTGGGGAGAGCCATACACTGAGGATCAGTTGGAGGCCAAGGTGGCCAATTTTTGAAGAGGTTGAGAATGTTTCTTCCCAGAGGATGTTCTCAAGGTGGTTATGGAGCAAGTGGAGGCTACGCCACAGTCAGATTGGGCGGACAAGGCCCAAGAGGTTGCTATCTAGCAACCAAAGGATTCGTCTCCTACCCCCAAGCCTGATGTACCCAAGGTTGCAGTCACTGAGGACAATTGGGAACCAGATGTTGGACCTACAGTCACCGGAGGAGAGAGACGGAGGATCCAGCGATTTCTAAGGGCTTATAGAAATTGCTTTGCCTTCGGTTTGAAGGATTTGGGGAGTTTGAAGGGTCAGGAGATTCGTATTGATTTGGCAAGTGACACGCCAATCTTTCGAAGGCCCTACCGGTATAGTGACATGGAGAGGTCATTGATCCAGTCACGGACTATGGAGTTGTTCAAAGCTGGATTGGTGGAGTTGTCAGGCGGGGAGTATGCCTCGGCAACGGTGATGCCAGCTAAGAAGGATATCTATGGCAATTGGACAGAAAGAAGGATGTGTGGGACTATCGTCCTGTGAACCGTCAGACTAAGTCCGATAGATATGCCATGCCAACTCCAGAGGAAATCTTTGATGCCATTGGGCATGCGAAGGTGTTTAGCACATTGGACTTGCGATCCGGTTACCACCAGTTGCCAATCAAAGAGGCTGACAAGCAAAAGACGACATTCTGGGGGATTGACCAACATGGGAAGGATTGCTTGTACCAATGGCGCTTCCTACCGTTTGGGTTGAAGAATGCTCCTCAGAGTTTCAGAGGGTTATGGATAGGATTCTCGCGGGGCTAGACTTTGCCCGGTGTTACATTGATGACATCATCGTCTTTAGTGCTACGGTTGAGGAGCATGAGAGACACCTTCAGTGGTGTTTGAGCGCTTGAGAGCGCATGGGTTGAAATTGCACCCTGGGAAGTGCAAGTTCTTCCACAACCAGATTGAGTATCTGGGCCACATGATATACCCTGGAGGATTGGGTGTTCAAAAGACAAAGGTGGAGGCCATTGCACGCATTCCACGCCCATAGATGTTAGCAGAGTTCGTGCTTTCATGGGTTGGCAAACTACTATCGACGGTTTGTCAAGGGATTTAGCAGCATTGCAAAGGCTCTTACTAAGTTGACCAAGGTGGGTCAGGAGTGGCAGTGGGAGGAGGAGCAGGAGGAAGCCTTTGAGGAACTCAAGGCTCGATTGACTTCTGCACCTATTCTGAGGCGGCCTATTCGGGGGCGGCCTTTCCAGCTACATACGGATTGGAGTATGCTGGGGATTGGAGCAGTGCTCACACAGATGGATGATGAGGGAAGAGAGTTCGTAGTGGCATATGCTAGCCGCTCAAACAATGATGCCGAGGCGAAGTATAGTTCCTATGAAGGGGAGTGTCTAGCTGCGGTATGGGCAGTGGCACATTTCAGATGCTACCTCTATGGCAATCTCTTCACCCTTGTCACGGATCACCAACCATTGAAGTGGTTGATGGAGTCAGACAAGCTTACAGAAGCTTGCACGGTGGGCACTTATGCTTCAAGAATACGACTTTCAGTGGTGCATCGAGCCGGTATTGTCAATCGGGATGCAGATGGATTGAGTCGTAATCCATGCACGAGCGCATGATGATACTGGAGCTCGGTGGCATGGTGAGACGGATGAGGAGATGGTGCCAGGATGGCATGCATCTGCTTTTTGTGCATCCTAGCAATGGGAGCTCAAGCTGGTCCATCCCATAGCATTGGTCATGTAGATGGTGTGCATGACAATCGGGAGATCAGTGAGGAGCTTGGTGGTGCTAAGGATGTGCATGAAGATGCAGCAGTGCTGGCCTACCTTCGTACTAAAGAGACAGCAGCCAGTGTGACTGCTAAGGAGAGAGATCGGATCTTACAACGAGCCAAGAGGTTCAAGTGGGAGGGGACTCACCTACTCCGAGTATAGGAGGATGGACGTGAGGATTGTGCCTCATCCAACACAACGAGCGCGATTGGTACGCCATGCCCATGAGGAGTTGGGACATTTTGGGGTGCGGCGCACTCATAGTTTGCTGCAAGGACAGTACTGTGGCGGGGCATGCACACGGATGTGCAACAGTTAGTGGCAAGGTGCATGGTGTGTGATAGAGTGCGAACTTCTTTCAATGCACCTACTCCACAATTGCATCATTTACCCATTATGGGTTTGGGCTATCGTTGGAGTCTTGACTTCGCAGGCCCATTGCCACTAACGATTCGCCATAACAAGTATGTGCTGGTGATGGTGGAACATTTCTCCAAGTGGATTGAACTGGTGGCATTGCCTAACAAGGCAAGTGAGGGGGCTGCGTATGCATTCTTAGATCGAGTGCTTAGCCAATTTGGTGCTCCAGCCGAGGTACTCACGGACCAGGGGAGAGAGTTCTTGGTGTGAGCAAGCCTTGATAGATCACCGCACTACTTCTCAGGATCATTCCGAGGCTGATGGCCTGGCAGAGAGGGTTGTACAAACAGTCAAGCGAGGCTTGCGCAAGTATGGCTTGCAGAAGGGACACTTAGGAGATTGGGACCTTCAGCTACCTTGGTTGGCCATGGGCTACAGGTTTAGCAAACAAGCATCACTTGCCTCGTTCTCGCCTTATTTCCTTCTCTTTGGCCGAGAGCCAGATTTGCCTGCATCTATTCGCAGGGAGACTGCAGTAGTTTTCAACCTTGATGATCTGGATGTGTGGACACAAGCATGTGCCCAGCGGGCAGAGTTGTTCAAGAGAGTCATGCCTATGGCTTTTGAAAACCTTGCTATTGCCCAACATCGAGACACATTGAGGTACATCACTATACGTGGAGGGGGATATCGGCCAGGTATTCGGCGTTTCCACCTTGGGGACTATGTGTATCTGTAACAGACAATGCCTACAACTTTGGATGTCACAGCAGGGCGTGTGATTCTAAGGGTCCGAGAGGTGTTGCCTTCAGGAGTGTTGATTCTGGAGGGTCGAGATGGCATGGTATGGAAGGACCATGTGCGCAATTGTGCGCCATGTCACCTTCCACATGTGGATGGAGGATAGATCCCAACCTTGCAGTGGTACCTGCAGGGTTGCGTTGCATGCTATGTGGGCATGCTGGTGGTGCCGCGACCATGTTGGTGTGTGACAAATGCTCAAGGGGGTGGCACATGGGATGCTTGACACCGCCACTTGAGGAGGTTCCTAGTGGAGAATGGTTGTGTCCACGATGCCTTGGACATAGGTAATGAGCATGACAATGGTGGAATTGACAAGTGATCCAAGGTCTAGCTGATGGGAGCTCAATGCCATGGATACTTAATTGAAGATCATGGATTGCAGGAAGGCAAGTTACAGTGGGGCTACTTTTGCACCTGGCCTCTTGATCTATTGTGTCGTGCGCATACATATCGCTACACAACTACATCGCTGTCCAAACCACACCACACATATATGCACAATAAAGTAGTCTGCCACAATGATAAACAAGCTAAAAAGGACACACACTCTCAACACAAGAAATATGAAATCCATCGCTATCACTCTTTAAAATAGAAGTCAAGCCAGGGGCACCCCACTCTATGGGGACTCCACCCCACAACAACTTACACTCCCATCATAAGCACACTAAGATCTAAACGCATGAAGGAGCTCGGTCGCGCAAGCTCAACTCGAGAGAGATGAGCTGCGCGACTGCCGCTCTCGTGAAGATAAGACGGTTCAGGTGTCAAACTAAACTTGATACCTGATTTAACACTTGACCTAAATCCAAGTGTTAAATACAAATAACTAGCTTTATTCTAGTTGTTTTCACACTGTGCTTATTTAACTTGACAGCTGTCGTGCGCATACATATCGCTACACAACTACATTGCTGTCCAAACCACACCACACATATATGCACAATAAAGTAGTCTGCCACAATCGCCCCCCTAGCTAGTGGATAGGTCCCTCTACCTCCAGATAGCTACAAGATGTAATAGCCACAGCCGTACTAAGTCCTCTATCACTGTCCCTATTGCACTCAAACCCTATAGACCAAGAGGCCGGGTACAAGAGTAGCCCATCGTTAGTCGCCGTCTTGCAATCTGTGAACTTGAGCCAGGACCTCGTGTGTTCAAGGTCTCCTAGCTGGGCCTTGCGTTTCTTGTTAGCCTTCCATGGTTGTATCCACTCCCACTATCCAATGCAATGTGGACATAACCAATCCCCATCCGGAACCATCTCAAGAGGTGGAGTCAAGCATCCCATATGCCAACCTCTAGAGCATCGATCACACACCAGCATGGTGGCTACCCCCCTAGCAGACCCACACAACATGCACCTCAAACCTGCAGATACCACTGCCAAGTTTGGGCCTATCCTGCCATCGACATTCGGAAGGTGACATGGCACAATTACGCACATGGTCCTTCCAAGTTATGTCATCCCGACCCTCCAACCAAGACGCCTGAGGGCAAGACCTCTCGAACCCTCAAAATAACACGTCCTGCAGTCACATCCAAGGTCGTAGGAGCAGTTTGTTGCACATAGACATAGTCACCAGGGTTGAATCTCCGAACCCCAGGACGATAGCCCCCACCACGTATGGTAGCATACCTCAACGTATCACGGTGTTGTGCAATGGCAAGGTTCTCGAAAGCCATGGGCATGACTCTCTTGAACAACTCTGCACGCTGCTCACATGCACGTGCCCACACGTCCGGATCGTCAAGGTTAAGAACTGTAGCAGCTTCTCTGCGAATGGATGTAGGCAAATCCGGCTCTCGGCCAAAGAGAAGAAAGTATGGTGAGAAGGAGGCAAGTGATGCTTGCTTGTTGAACCTGTAGCCCATGGCTAACCAGGGTAACTGAAGGTCCCAATCTCCTAGGTGTCCCTTCTGCAAGCCATACTTGCGCAAACCCCTCTTTACTGTCTGAACAACTCTCTCTGCCAAGCCATCGGCCTCAGGATGATCCCGAGAAGTGGTGCGGTGGTCTATCAAGGCCTTGTCACACAAAGCCTGAAACTCCCCCAAGAACTCTCTCCCTTGGTCTGTGAGTACCTCAGTTGGAGCACCGAATCGGCTAAGCACACAATCCAAGAATGCATACGCAGCTCCCTCACTAGCCTTATCAGGCAATGGAACCAATTCAATCCACTTGGAGAAGTGCTCCACCATCACCAACACGTACTTGTTGTGGCGCATGGTCAGTGGCAACGGCCCTGCGAAGTCAAGACTCCACCTGTAGCCCAATCCCATGATCGGAAAAGGGTGCAATTGTGGAGTAGGGGCGTTGAATGAAGCACGCACCCTGTCACACACCATGCACCTAGCCACAAATGTTGCACCTCTGTGTGCATACCACGCCACCAATACTGCCCCTGCAGTAGATTATGAGTGCGTCGCACCCCAAAATGCCCCAACTCCTCATGGGCATGCCGCACTAACCGTGCCCGCTGTTTGGGTGAGGCACAATCCTCACTCGACCATCCTCCCACACTCGGAGCAGGTGTGTCCCCTCCCACTTAAACCTCTTGGCTCGTTGTAGGATCCGATCCCTCTCCTTGGCAGTCACAGTGGCTGCAGTGTCTCCAGTGCGGAGGTAGTCCAGCACAATTGAATCCTCATGTATATCTTTGGCGCCACCTTGCTCATTGCTGGCCTCAGGGTCCTCACACACTTGATCTACAGTCATCCCTGTTGCAGGTCCAACCTGGCCTTCCGCTGCCAAGATACACAGAAATGCAGATGCATGCCATCCGGGCACCATCTCCTCGTCCGTCTCACCATGCCACCGAGCTCCAGTGTCATCCTGCTGGCTCGTGCATGGATTGCAACTCAACCCATCTGCATTGCGATTGACCAAACCCGGTCGATGCACCACCTGAAAGTCATACTCTTGAAGGCTGAGTGCCCACCGTGCAAGCTTCCCTGTAAGCTTGTCTGACTCCATCAACCACTTGAGTGGTTGGTGATCCGTGACAAGGGTGAAGAGATTGCCGTATAGATAGCACCTGAAGTGTGCCACGGCCCACACTGCAGCTAAGCATTCTCCCTCATATGAGCTATACTTAGACTCTGCAGCATTGTTCGAGCGGCTAGCATAAGCCACTACGAACTCTCTTCCCTCATCAGCCACCTGTGTGAGCACCGCTCCAAGCCCCAACATGCTCCAATCTGTATGCAGCTGAAAAGGACGCCCCCTGATAGGTCGTCTCAAGATGGGTGCCGAGGTCAACCTCGCCTTGAGCTCTTGAAAAGCTTGTTCTTGCTCATCTTCCCACTGCCACTCCTGGTCCACCTTGGTCAGCTTGGTTAGAGCCTTTGCAATGGCACTAAATCCCTTAACAAACCGTCTGTAATAGTTTGCTAGGCTCGAACTCGGTTCACATCCGTGGGGCGTGGAACCTGTGCAATGGACTCTACCTTAGTCTGCTGTACCCCCAATCCTCCAGGATATATCATGTGACCCAGATACTCAATCTGGTTGTGGAAAAACTTACACTTTCCCGGATGTAACTTCAATCCGTGCGCCCTCAAGCGCTCAAATACCCCCTGAAGGTGTCTCTCATGCTCCCCCACCGTAGCACTAAAGATGATGATGTCATCTATGTAGCACCGAGCAAACTCCACCCCTGCTAGAATCCTGTCCATGACTCTTTGAAACTCAGCGGAGCGTTTTTAAGCCCAAATGGTAAGAACCGCCACTGGTATAGGCAATCTTTCCCGTGCTCATTGATCCCCCAGAATGCCGTCTTTTGCTTATCCGCCTCCTTGATCGGCAACTGGTGATATTCGGATCGTAAATCCAACGTGCTAAAGACCTTGGAATGCCCAATGGTATCAAAGATCTCCTCTGGTGTCGGCATGGCATACCTATCGGACTTGGTCTGACAATTTACAGGCCGGTAATCACCGCACATACGTCTCTCCGTCCAATTGCCATAGACATCCTCTTGGCTGGCATCACTGTGGCTGAAGCATACTCTCCACCAGAGAGCTCCACCAAACCTGCCTCCCAGAGATCTTGAGTCCTCATCTGAATCAAAGACCTCTCCATGTCACTGTATCTATAGGGTCTCCGAAAGATTGGCGTGTCAGTGGCTAACTCTCCGTTGCTCAGCCATGCACAAGCCAATTATTTCACAGTTGAAGGCATTTTGGACCAAGGGAGGCAACCACAGAGAGTGCGACATGATGATCGTCCACCTCTAGCAGTGGTCAATCAAGTGGGGCAGCCACGTGCGGCCTTGCCTACGCTCATGAGCTTTCCCTCGTCTCATGCTTTCCAAGACAATGGTCCTGGGTTGATTTGGGACAGTGTGCTACAGCAATTGGTGGAGCCCAATGCGGATGAGCGAGAGCGGGTAATGGGATTTCTCACCAGCACTACAGATGTGCCAGCTCTGTCAGAGGCATCATGCCGCCAAGTGTTGGGTCAAGCAATGGATTTAAATTGCTTGACAGTTGAAGAGGAACATCGAACGCCAACCTTGTCGCCAATTGCGGTTCTCCTTTGGCAGAACGCACCTCAATAGATGCCCCCACGTCACTTGTCGGGAGTCCCAGCTTTTGTGCCGTTGCCGGTGTCATGAAGGAGTGTGATGCTCCTGTGTCCACCAACAACGACACGTTAGTTCCGGATATTATCCCATCCACGAACAATAACTGACTCCCTTTACGTAAGGCGTCACTTTCCTGATACAACTCACAAGAAAATTTGCCTACCTTGCAAGTCCTGGTGACCACTGCTTCCACCAAGCGAGTGATGGTATCTTCCGACAGCTCTGTGGTCGCCCGAGTCATGTTCAATTGCCGGGGCTTCGGGCACTTCTTGGCCATGTGCCCGGGCTCCCCGCAATTGAAACACACTCCATCAAAGGTCGCCTTCTGTCCGCCATAGGCCGCTCCACCCACTTTTCCTTTCGAAGCACCGGGTGCCGCCTTGACTTGTGAAGGCCCTCCCTTTGATTTCCATGTGCCATTGTTGCCGCGTGGCCTATCCCACTTCTTTTCCGGTCGGAAGGAGTCACCTTCCCGCCGGGTCTTCTTGTGGTTCAGCTCCGTACGGCCTTGCCTTTCACCCTTAGGGACATCCGAGAAACATTCAGCCCTCTCAATTGCCTCGTTCAAAGTCTTAGGTGGCTTCTCCTCCAACTTTCGCCTGGCCCATGGGGCCAGTCCTGCCACAAAGTTGAAAACCATTTCTGGTTCTACCATGTCCGCGACTTCGAGCAACAGCACATTGAAAGCCTGGACATATCCCCGAATGTCATCTGTTTGCTTCAAATTCCTCATCTTGTCCCGGGCGAGCCAGGACGCGTTGAGGGGCACAAATTGCCTCTTCATCAATTCCTTGAACCCACTCCAGTTCAAGGTTTCCGGGCTTGGACCTCGGTCGTGAAGGTGTTTCTGCCACCATTGTTGAGCATAGCCCCTAAAATAGGTGGGAGCCACTTCCACCCGATCCTCGTCACTCAACTTGGCCGCCCGGAAGTACTGCTCTAGCTCCAAGAGCCAGGTGTTGAGTGCCTTCCGATTTCGGACGCCCTCAAAGGTGTCGGGTTCCTTAGGCTTCACCTTAAACTTTGCCTTAGTGGAAGTGGCATTAGCCGCCTTCAACACGTCTTTCAACGACCCGCCAAATTGCGCCAACAACCCTTCCCAAAAGGCCGCCGGCATGGGAGGCATCTATTGGTCGGTCGGAGCTCTCAGGGATTCCTCAGGCTCCGACTCCTCATATTCCTCCCGCTCTTGAGCGGCCTTGTTTTCGGAAACATGCATCGCTTCCTCAAACGGCCGCCTCGGTGACACGTCGCCCCCATCGGGCTCACCGGGATCATCATCTTTTAGGCCGTTCCGCTTTCGCTTTGGCTTGCCCGACCCCATGATGAGGCCAATCCCAAGGACAATCGCGTACTGAACTCTAAGCTCTGATACCAAGTGTCGCGCACCTCACTTCGGTAAGCTCCCCCCTCAAGTCATAGTTACTCGCTTGATGCGCTCGCCTAACTCCCAACCTGGCCGCCGGGCCAACTTGGAGCTCCGGCTGCTCACCGGGGCATAACGGTCCCCCTTTGATCTCCCAAAGAACCCTCCAACAGTTTGGAACCAGCGGAATTCCCTTTGGTAGTTGGCAGTCCGGAACAGCTCCCCACTCTTTGGTCACTTTCCGGCTCGCTCGCTTACTCACTAGTTTTTGGTCATCAACGGGCTTGCACCGTTCTCGGGGTTACTACTCCCTATATATACTTCTGTAGCTGTCCGCGGGGGTTTCACAAACAAAAAACCATGCCATTTTATGGCGAACCACCACAAACACCCTCGACTCCCGGTGATGAGTCGCGGTGAGTCTTGGCCCACCCACCACGGCCCCTATGGACCGTGATGAGTCCCAAGACTCCCCACGACTCCCACCACGAGGTCTCCGCCCCAGGGTGAGTCCTATGCCACCCCCACTAAGTCCCGCTAAGCTACCACCACCCCTTGTGGAGCCACCCCCACCGCAACCCGGTGTGCGGGGCTCCACCTAGTGAGTGCCTCCGCCTCCTTGAGTGCCTTGGGCACTCAAGGGTGCTTCAGCCCCCCATACCTATCGCTGCCACTGCCCCCACCACAGGGGCAGCCCCTCTTGTGTCCCAACCCCCCTGCCCTCAAGGCAAAGGGCCGCGACAGCTCGTGTTTTGAATTGACGTCAAGCAAGATGGAGTATGTCACTAGCAAGGTTTGATTTTGTTATTACATACCGTCCCGGACACCTTCAAGGAAAACCAGATGCTCTTAACAATCGTATCTTGCGCCAAAAGAAAGGGAACTAGCAGATTATATGCTCGCGATACTACTCACGCAGTGGCGAGGAAACAGAAGAACAGAGAGTAATCCATCATCTTGAAACCAGCAAATCTCCAATTGAATATGCTATCCATGTCCATCTATGACAATGCATAGATCATAAAGGAGATTCAGGAAGCACTGAAGAGCGACCAATTTGCTACGACACTATGAAGTCAACTAAATCAATCTCGAGACAACCCACACGTTACAAACGACTTCGAATTCAAAGATTACTTACTTTATTTTAAGGGATTTCTCTATGTACCTCCAGGACCTACACAACTGCAAATTCTTCAAACATGTCATGATCTTCCGGCTGTAGGACATTTCGGCTTCAACAAAACAAAGGAATTGATATCCAGGGACTATTGGTGGCCGTAGATGTGGAAACTCGTTAAAGAAGTTATAAAATCTTGCGACATGTGTGCTAGAGCGAAGGGACCATGACATCGACCTTACGGCCTTCTTCAACCATTACCCATTCCCAAGGGGCCATCATCGTCCGTGTCTATGGACTTTATTACAGACCTTTCAAGTTCCAAGACCACCGATTCAATCCTTGTTATTATAGATCGTTTTACGAAGATGACACATTTCATTCCATGTAAAAAGACGGTTACCGGCGACCAAATTTTGGAGCAGTATCTTCGCTGTACGATAAATTATCACCAAGATAATTGGACGGATCTTCTGTCATTGACTGAGTTTGCCTACAACAACACTATACATTTCTTCGACCAAGCAAACTCCATTTTTTTCCAATTATGGTCATCATCCCCGAGCAAACCCTTTCCACATGAAGACTGTTGGAGGCCCTGCTGTAGAAAACTTTGCTACTCATCTTGCTACGACCACATTTTGTTGAGCTATATTGATGAACATTTCACATGCATCCTTTATGCTCCTACATTTGAAATGCATTTCAGCAAAAGCAGTCTCCAGAATGGTATCTGATGCAATTCCAACAATGTTGATGTCAGCATGGACCATTCTGCCCCTGTCCCAGGGCAGCCAGGCTAGCACAAGCGCCGAGAATGCACATGAACGTGACTTCGACAAGAGCAGTCTCCAAGATGACATCTGGTGAGATTCCAGCTTTGATCAGTTCAACATGGACCTCTTTGCTCTATTCTCAGTTTCCTAGGCTGGCACGTTGTTAGGCATCAACCCTTTGTGCGTCATTTGCTCATACATCCCAAGGGCCTCTCTACCACACCTAAGCTGAGTATATCCTGCGGTCATTGCACTCCATGTTACTTCATTTTGTTCAGTCATATTGTCGAACACTCCCTTCGCATCCTCAATGCACCCACATTTGGCATACATATCCACCAGAGCACTGTTCATAATGACATCTGGTACAATTCTAGCTTTGACAATGTCACCATGAACCTCTTTGCCCTTCTCTAGGGCTGCTAGGCTTGCACATGTATGTCAAACACCAACAAACGTCAGGCTTCACCCCTTCCCACATCATACGCTCGTAGGTCTTTATAGCCTCCATCCCGCGCCCCTGCTGTGCATATCCTGCGATCATGGCACTCCAAGACACCACATCTCGATCGGCCATATGGTCGAACACTCCCTTTGCATCTTCACTACTCCCGCATTTGGCATACGTCCACGAAGGAATTCTTCATGATGACATCTGGAATAATTCCAGCTTTAATGTCCAGGGCTGCCAGTCGCGCACACGCATTGCAAACACATACAAAAGTAACCTGGTCTGGCTTCACACCTTCCCGTATCATTTGCTCATAGGTTTCCAAAGCCTCGACCCTGGCACACCCATGCTATGTATATCCTACAATCATTGCACTCCAGGACACCACCTCACGTTCCGATATTTTGTTGAACACTCCCTTTGCAGCCTCGATGCTCCCACATTTGGCATACATGTTCATCAGGGCAGTGTTCAGAATGACATCTGGTGCGATTCCAGCTTTGACAATGTCTCCATGGACCTCTTTGCCCTTTTCCAGGGCTGCCAATTGCGCACACGCATTGCAAACACAAATGAATGTGACCCGGTCAAGCTTCATCCCTTCCCACATCATTTGCTCATATGTCTCCAAAGCATTCCTACCACACCCATGCTTGGTGAATCCTGCCATCGTTATATTTCACGTGATCAAACCTCGTTCAGGCATTCTGTTAAACACTTGATGTGCATCCACGATGCTCCCGCACTTCATATATATGTTGACAAGGGTGTTGTGTAGAAAACGTTGGGCTTCAATCCCCGTTGGATAATGTGAGCGTGCACCTGCTTCCCACCTTTCAAGTTGATGCACTTCTGCAAGAGACAGACATAAGTATCTGAATCTGCTGAAATGCCTCCTTGGTTTAAAAGAGCCTCTTTCAGTCGCCCTGCCTCACATAACATCCTCACACTTATGCAAGAGACGGACATAAGTATCTGAATCTTCCATCCAGTCTTTCATGTTTTATTATTGGAGTTGTATCATCCATCGAATATTCCAGGGAGAGTCTCCGTACCACCTCCACCAATCGAAGTCAATCAGAAAATTGAGTATGAAATCGACGAAGTCCTAGACTCTCGCATCAAGTATAAACGTCTTGAGTATTTCGTACATTGGAAAGGCTACGACATCAGCGAACGAACGTGGGAACCTTCATCCAACCTCGCCAATGCATCTGACAAAGTCCAAGAGTTTCATCAACGATATCCAGCTAAGCCCCGAGCTACACGTCAATAAGACGTCACAACGATGATGTCAGCCAAGTTAGCTTCAAGGTGAAGACTCCACATTCAATGTACCTGATACACGTTAAGGAGGGAGGAGCACCACACATCAATATATATAACTACTCTTCCAGCACTCTTGCATCTTGTATTGGCAGCATGAAGTCACAGGAACCAGATACATTGGAGTTGTCGCTTACCCAACTATCAGATCAGTCGTTTCGACTCTCACGACCTTCAACATCACGCCGACGCTCTCAAGACGATGGGCCACCAATGCGACGCATACTTCCTCGTCTGGACCCTGTACGACGGCAAGTGGAGCCTACTCGAAGTCTGATAATTCTGTTGGAGGTTGAGGCTTCGGACCCAAAGGGCAACGAAATCATGTTAGAAGGCAACTTCGAAAATCAAAATGTTCAAATTACTGCGTGGTCCCAAGTTCAAGGTGTTGGACACTATCGATGGTTGCAGGGACCTATAAATCATTTGAGTCAAGAACGAAGAGCCGAATACTTGGCAAGTACTATTCGCCGGATTTTGGATTTTCTCCAACTCTAAGCAAGTCCAAGATTTTACCTCTCCTCGAGAAACTCAGCGCTGGAGGAGGGGTGATGTCACGGACATAGCCCAAAGGAACTTATCAAGAGTAAATACCAGAAGTTACCAAGTTACCGAAAGTTACCATGACTTATCGTGATTTACCCTTATCTATCATGATTTACCATTACTTACCAAGTTACCGGGAGTTTACCAAATTACGAAGAGTAACTTGGGAAACTGCTCAGGAAGCTTCCTTTAGATGAAACTTCTCCATCAAGATACCTCCTTTGTTTAAGGAAGCTTCTCCATAAAAAAACCTTTGTTTAATCTTGGAAACTTCTCCAGCAAGAAACCTCCATAGGGGAAGCTTCTTAGGAGCCAGTATATATAGGAGGCGAGACTGGACACTCTTTAGTCTCGCCAACACCAGTTCAAGCTACTCTTGTTTCCAGTTTCCAGTTCCCAGTACTTTAGCCCAGTTTCCAGTATCTGGTACTCCAGTCCAGTTTCGAGCATTCCAGTATTCAAGTCGTGTTCCAATATCTTGTATTCTTGTTCATTGTTATAAAGATCGTCTTGATTCATATTTACTCATCGTGCATATGGCCACGCCGACCTTGACTTATTGTCTTGTTTTGTACCTCTAGTCTGATCTCTTGTTTGTGTTTAGTCATGTTCTCGTCCTTGACAACAGCGGAAAATTTGCGAGAACAAAAACCAACAGGGTGAAGTCGGCCATCCGTACCGTATTGAGAGAGTATAGCGTCAAGTGCAAAGTCCGATGCATCTGCTTCCAAGAAGAATGGTTTAGATGGGTCTACATGTACCAGTATTGGAGTCGTTGTAAATGTCTGCTTCAGCCTTTCAAATGCCTGGTCAGCCTTCTCATCCCATACAAATTTGTCATTCCCTGTGAGTCGTGTCAATGGTGCAGCAATTTTGGAGTAGTCCTTGATGAAGATTCTATAGAAATTTGCAAATCCCAGAAAACATTGTACATCTCGGACCGAAGTTGGTTTAATCCACTCGATAATGGTTTGTATTTTCTTCTGATCCATAAAGATGTCTTTGTCGGAAATAATGTAGCCCAGAAATTCGACCTCAGATTGATGGAAAAGACATTTTTCCAACTTGACATATAGTCCTCTTCCTCTTAATTTATCAAGGACAAGGCGTACATGGCGGCCATGATCTTCTTCATTCTGTGAAAATATCAAAATGTTGTCCAAATAGATGACTACAAAGTCATCTAAAAATTCTCGAAAGATGTCATTCATCATATATTGGAAAATTGCTGGAGCATTTGTAAGACCGAAAGGCATAACACTGTATTCAAAATGTCCATACCTTGTTCGTCTCCTTCTTTTATCCGTACAAGGTTATAAGCTCATTTCAAGTCAATTTTGGTAAAAATCTTTGCTCGTCCCAGCTGGTCGAGAAGCCCATAAATCAATGGCAACGGATAACAATTCTTAATTGTGACTTTGTTGAGACCGCGATAGTCTACACACATGCGTAATGATCCGTCCTTCTTTTTCACAAACTAGATAGGCGCCCCCGTATGTGATTTTGAATGTCGGATGGAGTGCTTTGACAAATTTTCATCAATGTATTCATGTAATTTAGCCAACTCCGTTTGGGATAAGTTAGAGATTGGGCCGAATGGTGGTTGGGCTCCTTCTTGTAACTCAATTGCACAGTCATAAGGTCGATGTTCTGGCAATATGTCTGCATTTTTCTTTTCGAAGACATCTTTGAAATCTTGATATTGAGCGGGTAATGTTGAAGTACCTTTGTCTGTTGTGGTCTTGATCGGAGTCGCATAAAGTGCAAATGCCGCATCATTTTTGGTAGCTCTCATGAAAGCTCTAGCTCCAAGGAACAGGGGTTGAATACCTTTGATATTTCTACATTTTTGACTCACAGAAATTTTTCGCGATCGCCAATCGATGTCAGGATTGTGAAGTACGAACCAGGGAAGTCCAAGGATCATATGATTCGTTGGAGGCTGGATGACGTTAAAAACAATATGTGATGCTTGATCTTTAAGCTTCACTTCAAATGGTCGAGTTTCATAGTCCACATTTCCTGATGCTAACGGTCGTCCATCGATGACTTCAACGGGGGCCGAGAGTTTTTTCTTTACAAGCGTTAAATTGTGTTGCTTCGCAAAGTTTTTGTCAATAAAATACGCTGAAGCGCCCGAGTCCAAAAATGTTTCTACGGAGATATCTCGATTTTGCATCCTGATTTTTACCAGAGCTGAGAAGCACGATGCAAGGTCTGGAGGTAGAAAGAGACATTTTTTTGGTGAGGAATTTGGGGTGTCTAGCCGCATGGTCCCTACTGTGACTGGACATCTTCGTTTTCCGACCTCCTCGTATCGAACACTTGAGTTGTGCCCCGAGCTTTGAATCTTCTCTTGTTGGGGCAGTTTAATGCTATGTGATCTTCTTCTCTGCAATAGAGGCATAATCCATTTGAGCGCCGTCTTTGTTTTTCTTGTGGCGTCAATGGCTTGAATCGGACAGCATCAATCTGCATAGGATCACTACCGGATGTCTGATGGATCGTTGTGTTTGGTGCCATAGTAGCAGCGGCATGATGAGTCGTCGACCATCCAGATCGCTTCTCTTGACGTCTTTCAAACAAACGATTATCGCATGCAATGACTTGGGTGATGAATTCACTCAGTGTACTTACGTTTGGCATTGTCAGCAACAAATCTTTTATATCATCTTTTAGCCTACATCGAAACTAACTAATGAGGCTCTTCTCATTCCAGTCAATGTCGTAATTCGACAGCATAAACGGAAGCAGGACGTGCTCATTGTCGAAGATTTCGCATCTTTGTCTCTGCAACTCTCTCTCTATCATTCTCTCCAAACGTTGCAGTGAAGTCGGACATGAAAGCTTCAAAATTATATAGTAAATGCGAATTTTTCTCTAATAGCGGTGCAAACCAAGATAGGGCAGTGCCTGATAAAAGGGTGCCCACGAATTCCACTTGAATACCTTCATCGGGGTAGCGTTGTGGATGTAGTCGTAGGAACAATCGTACTTATTGAACAAAACCGCGAAATCTTGATCTCGTCCCATCAAATTTCTCGGGCATACTGACATTTGGTTCCCTTGTAATCTGTTGAAGATTTGGAGCAACCGTTGTAGTAGGATTTGTTGTAGTAGGGACTCGTAAGGTTGAAGATCCATTGTTCGACTCCTTCAACTCGGAAATTTGTTGCAAATTGCTGAGAGTGTTGCCAAGATCTTGAGACTGATCAGCTTGTAGTTGGGCAGTAGAGGCACGAAGTTCTTGCATCTGGAGCTGAAGACTCTGTAATGTGACAACCATTTCCGCAAAAGTGCCTTCTATCTTAACTAATTAAGGGACAAACTTTAGTCTCGCCAAACAGTCAAGGACGAGAACATGACTGAACACAAACAAGAGATCAGACTAGAGGTACAAGACTAGACAAGAAGTCAAGGTCGGCATGGCCGTATGCACGATGAGTAAATATGAATCAAGACGATTTTTATAACAATGAACAAGAATACAAGATATTGGAACACGACTTGAATACTGGAATGCTGGAAATTGGACTGAAGTACCAGATACTGGAAACTGGGCTAGAGTACTGGGAACTGGAAACTGGAAACAAGAGTAGCTTGAACTGGTGTTGGCGAGACTAAATAGTGTCCAGTCTCGCCTCCTATATATACTGGCTCCTAAGAAGAAGCTTCCCCTATGGAGGTTTCTTGCTGGAGAAGTTTCCAAGATTAAACAATGGTTTCTTGATGGAGAAGTTTCCTTAAACAAAGGAGGTATCTTGATGAAGAAGTTTCCTCTAAAAGAAGCTTCCTAAGCAGTTTCCCAAGTTACTCTTGATAATTTGGTAAACTCCCGGTAACTTGGTAAGTAATAATAAATCACGGTAAGTCATGGTAACTTTCCGTAACATTGTAACTTGATAACTTTTGGTATTTATTCTTGGTAAGTTCCTCTGGGCTATGTCCGTGACAGCTGCAGAGATCAATTATGAAATCCATGACAAGGAACTTCTAGCGATCATCGATGCTTTTAAGGAGTGGCGTCATCTACTGGAGGGAGCTAAACATCAGGTCACTGTCTACACCGATCACAAAAACCTCGAATATTTTATGAGTGCTCGTGTTTTGAATCGACGTCAAGCCAGATGGAGTATGTCACTAGCAAGGTTTAATTTTGTTAACATCTTCAAGGGAAACCCGATGCTCTTTTTTGACGATCATATCTTGCGCGAAAAAAAAAGAGGCAGCTTTCGACCAACAGAAATCCATCATCTTGAAACCAGCAAATCTCCAATTGAATATGCTATCCATGTCCACCTATGACGATGCAGAGATCATAAAGGAGATTCAGGAAGCACTGAAAAGCGACCAATTTGCTACGACACTACGTAGTCAACTAAATTGACCTCGAGACAACCCACATGTTACAAACGACTTCGAATTCAAATATGACTTACTTTATTTCAAGGGACTTCTTTATGTACCTCCAGGACCTACACGACTTCGAATTCTTCAAACATGTCATGATCTTCCGGCTGTAGGACATTTCGGCTTCAACAAAACAATGGAATTGATATCCAGGGAATATTGGTGGCCGCAGATGTGGAAACTCGTTAAAGAATTTATAAAATCTTGCGACACGTGTGCTAGAGCGAAGGGACCACGACATCGACCTTACGGCCTTCTTCAACCATTACCCATTCCCAAGGGTCCATGGTCGTCCGTGTCTAGGGACTTTATTACGGACCTTCCAATTTCCAAGACCACCGATTCAATCCTTGTTATTGTAGATCGTTTTACGAAGATGACACATTTCATTCCATCTGATCGAGTCCATGAATGCAGTAGATATTATTGAGGAAGAGTATCTGATCGAGGACCACAGTTCATATCAAATTTCTGGAGGGGATTATCTCATATATTGGATACTAAGATCAACCTCTCTACAGCTAATCATCCACAGACTGATGGTCAAACCGAACGTGTAAACCAGATTTTGGAACAGTATCTTCGTTGTACGATAAATTATCACCAAGATAATTGGACGGACCTTCTATCATTGGCTGAGTTTGCCTACAACAACACTATACATTCTTCGACCAAACAAACTCCATTTTTCTCCAATTATGGTCATCATCCCCGAGCAAACCCTTTCCACATGAAGACTGTTGGAAGCCCTGCTGCAGAAAACCTTGCTATTTATCTTGCTACGATTCACAAGGAGCTTACATTCCACCTCGCATAAGCTCAAAAAAAATATAAGGAGTATACAGATCAACATCGCCAACTCCAACCCTAGTTCAAGGTCGGAGATCGTGTGTGGCTTCTTCGACGAGACATACAAACCTCGCGTCCATCAAGGAAGTTGGATTATCAACGCCTGAGACCATTCAAAATTATTCGACAAATGAATCCGATCAGTTTTCGGCTTGAACTCCCATGAAGTATGCGCATCCATCCAGTCTTTCATGTTTCATTATTGGAGTTGTATCATCCATCGAATATTCCAGGGAGGGTCTCCGTACGACCTCCACCAATCGAAGTCAATCAGAAAATTGAGTATGAAATCAACGAAGTCCTAGACTTTCGCATCAAGTATAAACGTCTTGAGTATTTCGTACATTGGAAAGGCTACGACATCAGCGAACGAACGTGTGAACCTTCATCCAACCTCGCCAATGCATCTGACAAAGTCCAAGAGTTTCATCAACGATATCTAGCTAAGCCCCGAGCTACACGTCAATAAGACGTCACAACGATGATGTCAGTCAAATTAGCTTCAAGGTGATGACTCCACATTCAATGTACCTGATACACGTTAAGGAGGGAGGAGCACCACACATCAGTATATATAACTATTCTTCCAGCACTCTTGCATCTTGTATTGGCAGCATGAAGTCACAGGAACCAGATACATTGGAGTTGTCGCTTACCCAACTACCAAATCAGCCGTTCCGACTCTCACGACCTTCAACATCATGCCGACGCTCTCAAGACGATGGGCCACCAATGCGACGCGTACTTCCTCGTCCGGACCCCGTACGATGGCAAGTGGAGCCTACTCGAAGTTTGATAATTCTATTGGAGGTTGAGGCTTCGGACCTAGAGGGCAACGAAATCATGTTTGAAGGCAGCTTTAAAAAACAGAATGTTCAAATCACTGCGTGGTCCCAAGTTCAAGGTGTTGGACACTATCGATGGTTGCAGGGACCTATAAATCATTTGAGTCAAGAACGAAGAGCCGAATACTTGGCAAGTACTATTCGCCGGATTTTGGATTTTCTCCAACTCTAAGCAAGTCCAAGATTTTACCGCTCCTCGAGGAACTCGGCGTTAGAGGAGGGGGTGATGTCAAGGACATAACCCAAAGAAACTTACCAGGAGCAAATACCAGAAGTTACCAAGTTACCATGTTATCGGAAGTTACTATGATTTATTATGATTTACCATTATCTACCATATTTTACCATTATTTACCATGTTACCGGGAGTTTACTAAATTACGAAGAGTAACTTGGGAAACTGCTCAAGAAGCTTCTTTTGGATGAAACTTCTCCATCAAGATACCTCCTTTGCTGAAGGAAGCTTCTCCATCAAGAAACCTTTGTTTAATCTTGGAAACTTCTCCGTCAAGAAACCTCTATAGGGGAAGCTTCTTAGGGATAACTTTTTAGGGATCTTCTTAGTAGCCAGTATATATAGGAGGCGAGACTGGACACTCTTCAATCTCGCCAACACAAGTTCAAGCTACTCTTGTTCCCAGTCCCAGTACTTTAGTCCAGTTTCCAGTATCTGGTACCCCAGTCCAGTTTCCAGCATTGAGGTATTCGAGTCGAGTTCCAGTATCTTGTACTCTTGTCCATTGTTATAAAGATCATCTTGATTCATGTTTACCCACAATGCATTCGGCCACACTGACCTTGACTTCTTGTCTAGTCTTGTACCTCTAGTCTGATCTCTTGTTTGTGTTCAGTCATGTTCTCGTCTTTGTCAGTAATTACGCTTATGTTTATCAAGGCGGCAGGAGGCATAGGCAATGGCATGCTCCTGACCATCCTGAATCTGGCTCAACACTGCAGAGATAGCCAAATCACTGGCATGAGTTTGCAAGATAAATGGCAAGGTAAAATCAGGATAAACAAGCACAAGAGCAGATGTTAGTGCAATTTTGAGCCTCTCAAAGGCGGATGTTTCATCAGTACCCCACACAAAACAAGCATCCTTGCATAACAAGCAAGTGAGTGGAGCAGGTAATTTGGCAAATTGGAAAATGAAGCGACGATAGTAAGAACCCAAGCCCAAGAAGGCCTTAATACATGTTTTATCTCTAGGAGTTGGGTAGTTCCACACAGCCTGGATCTTAGTTGGGTCAGGACTGATGCCAGCAGCAAAAAGCAGATGGCCCAAGAAATGGAGCTATTCCATACAAAAATCACATTTTTTGGCTTTAACTTTAAGCCTGGCTACACGAAGTCTACACACAACCCGCTATAAATCCATAAGATGAGCATCAAACGTTGTAGAATAAATGTTGATGTTATCAATGTAAACTAAAGCACATTCTCAATGAAGGTTTCCTAAAACAATCTGCATAAGGCGCTAAAATGTAGCAGCGGCGTTGCAAAGGCCAAAAGACATTGTTTCAAATTGGAAGAGGCACATCCTGCAGGTGAAGGCAGTTTTCTCCTTAGCAGCAGCAGTTAAAGGAACTTGCCAAAAGCCAAAGGCTAAATCCAATGAAGAGAGGATAGTGGCCCTATTGAGTTGATCTAGCGTTTCGTTAATGCGTGGCAAAGGGTAGACATCTTTCTTTGTGATGGCATTTAAACGCCGAAAGTCTACGCAAAAACGGGTTGAGCCATCCTTCTTACCCACTAAGACAATGGGACCGGCCCAAGGGGATATGGAGGGGGTGATCACACCAGCATCAAGCATCTTGGTAATTTCTTCATGAATGACTTTACGCTCACGAACACTCTCCCTATAAGCATGTTGTTTGATAGGCTTACCATCCGTGATGATGTCATGATCCAGAAAGGTGGTGCGGCCTAAGTCATGGGGCCCTTTACTAAAGATGTCGAGATTGTCACGGAGAAACAGGTGCAGGCGACTAATCTGCGGGGGAATAAGGTGATCACCCACTTTGATATCCTTTAAGACCTGCTGGAAATGTTGCTCGTGCCCCAAGGTCCCCATCAGTATGCTCTACACATTTACCATCACTAGCCAGATGAGTGTGTTTTGTATTGGTAACTTTAGACAGGCCTGCCTTGGCAGCTTTGAGACGTAACCTTTCCTCAATCAATTCCACCATCTCATCTTCAGTGGTGTAAGTCTGTTTTTGCAGAAACACTTTCTCAGCAGGGGGCAAGCCCTGTACAAAACAATGTTTCAAAATAGTAGGTCTCTCTGAGGCAATTAGAACTGACTTACAGATTGCAGTTCGCAAGTCAGTGTAGTATTTCCATACACTGTCGCCATAATGAAATTTTAAGTCTGGTGTGGTGTAAGCTATGGGTTTTTCTTCACGAAAGAGCTTGCGAGCCAATTCTCTGGCTTCTACCCAAGTAAGATCATTATTGTCCTTAATATTGGACTCAAACACTTGGAACCGTGGGGGAACTCTATTCACTACAATAGATGAGCGTTTTTATGACTGCAAATATGACTATTTTTTCAGTCCTATATGCGTTCATGACTACATGACTCTGAAGTGAAAAAAGCGGCGTGATAGCGACTAATCTTTAGGACTGCGTTTTGCAAGTCATAGCCGTGACTGCGTGCGTGGCACCTGGAGTCATGCAGAAGAGAGTGATGTAGTCACAACTCTATAACTTACATATGACTAACTATATGACTACATTGTCTGCTGAGCGTTGCCTACATGGAGAGGCTTCAGTGGAACACGTGCACCACTGCGCAAACGACACGTCACACATTCGTGAAGGGATCATATGACTATATGTCTGCACAACGATGTCTACATGGAGAGGCGCCGGATGGACACGTGCGCCACTGCGAATTTGACACGTCATTTTTAAAATATTTTTGAATAATATTTTTAATTTTAATCAAACAAATTACAAAATTACAAAATTTAGATTATTAATTGATTTAAATTCTTCATTATATTTTTGGGAAAATAGAATGGAAGGCCAACGGGGCTTGTACAAGTCGTGCAAATCATATTACAAAATTCCAAATTGGACAAGCATCCCCGCGGATGCCTCAAAGTCTATTGCGGAGCAAAAATTAAGCAAACTGACACAAGGGCAGAAGTTTTTTAGTACTACTACAGTTCTGGTACTACTAGAATGAAAGACTCTATTTACAACTATCGAGTGCAATACTCCTTACAACTGCATTTGGCCAACAACTCCGAAACGAACTTGGTGGCAGTGTGGCAATCACCACACACCCGAAGATTCTTCACGAGATGGAAAGACATCCCTGCAGCTCATCAGCCCAAAACCTCGATTGTCCCACCATTGATTGGGGTCAGAAAAGTTCCACAGCTTCTCCTCGTCTCTGTTACCTGTTTTTGGATACTTTCGTGTTGTCACGTTGGCAATTTCATGTCAAAGTCACTCCAAACTATCAAAGGTTCACTCAACCAGCTAACTTGCAGAATTCATAATGAAAATTGAGGGCCGATTCTGATAAGAGGGAAAAACAGGGTGAAATGTGTTGAAGAAGGTGCCTTGATTAACAGTGCCTGATTTGATCAATTGTGTCGCTGCTGCTGTGGCTTCCAGTTGACCATCTATCCATGTAGGTTTCTGGTACCTATTCTTCCACAGCGAATCATAGGTAATCTGGAGCATGAAATTCGGCCTTCTTGGATGAATCTGGACCCACACTCTATCCCTGCTCCTTCAACTATCCATACCTCTGCACAAATCATGCATACATCCTCGCCTTGCTTCTAGCAGCTGACAATGACAGCCTAGAATTGTTCCAGCAAACTCCCCAACCCTACTTATCACACTAGTTCCTATGCTCAATTGCATTTGCTACTCTCTATAATCCAACAGGCGTTCACCTTCTTGCCTCGATTGTCCCACCATTGACTGGGTTAGAAAAGTATTCATTCCACAGCTTCTCCTCGTCATTTGCCCCTAGGTCTCCAAAGCCTCCATCCCGTGCCCTTGCTGTGCATACCCTGCAATCATCACACTCCACGACACCACATGTCGTTCAGCCATACTGTCGAACACTCCCTCTGCATCCTCAATGCACCCACATTTGACATACATGTCCACCAGGGCAGTGTTCAAAATGACATCAGGTGCAATTCCAGATTTGATGATGTCACCATGGATCTCTTTGCCCTTTTCTAGGGCTGCCAGGCTTGCACAAGCATTGCAAACACACACAAACGTGATCTGGTTACACTTCACCCTTGCCCCCATCATAGGTCTCCAAAGCCTCCATCCTGTACCCCTGTTGTGCATACCCTGCAAGCATCGCGTTCCACGACACCACATCTCATTCAGCCAGAGTGTGGAATACTCCCTTCGCATCCTGAATGCACCCACATTTGGCAAACCTGTCAGTTTAGGATGACATCTGGTACAATTCCAGCTTTGACGATGTCAGCATGGACCTCTTTCCCATTTTCCAGGGCTCCTAGGCTTGCACACGCATTGCAAACACCAACAAAGGTGATGTGGTTGGGCTTCACCGGCCCTTCGCACAACATTTGCTCATAGGTCTCCAAAGCATTCCTACCACACCCATGTTAAATCCTGCCAACATTATATTCAACGTGATCAAAGTTCATTGAGGCATTCCGTTGACCACTAGGTGTGCATTCATGATGCTCTTGCACTTAACATACATGTTCACAAGGGTGTTGAGGAGAAAAACACTTGGCGTGAATCCACTTTGGATAATGTGAGTGTGCACCTGCTTTCCAGCTTCCAGACCCTTCATTTTGACGCACTTACGCAAGAGATAGACATACATATCTGAATCTGTTGAAATGCTCTTTGGTTTAAAGGTTGTAGAGCCTCTTTCAGTATGCCTGCCTCACAAAGCATCTTCACATGCCCAGAAGAGCCAAAAGAGGCATTATGGACTCCCTCTCTTGATCCTCTTTTAGAAGCTGTGGTCATGGTTGAGGTGCCTGATTTAAATCAGGGCTGCCAGGCCTGCAATGCACACAAACATGATGTGGCCGGGCTGAACCCCTTCCCCCATCATTTGCTCATAGGTCTCCAAAGCCTCCATCCCACGTCCCTGCTGTGCATACCCTGCAAACATCGCACTCCACGACACCACATCTCGTTCAGCCATAGTGTTGAACACTCCCTTTGCATCCTCGATGCACCCACATTTTGCATACATGTCCACTAGGGTATTGTTCAAAATGACATTTGGTACAATTCCAGCTCTGAAGGTGTCACCATGGACCTCCTTCCCCGTTTCCAGAGCTGCCAGGGCAGTGTTTAGAATGACATTAGGTACAATTCCAGCTTTGATGATATCCCCATGCACCTCTTTGCCCTTCTCAAGGGCTGCTAGGCTTGCACAAGCATTGCAATGCACACATGGGACAAAGTAGAACAACAAGAAACCCACATCATAGAGGAGAGAGAGGTTCTCACCTTATCACGACCTTTGACAAACACAAGAATGGGTTGGTTGGTGTCAAGAGGGCGAGGTCGGATTCGGCTGCCACCAGAATCAACAGGAGTGGATGCAAGCATACGTTTTCTTGATAGAGGAGCTTCCTCCTCTTCTTGGCCTACCACTTCGGGCATCAGCTCCTGCTCCTTCAAAGGATTCTCCTTATGTGTGATAAGTGCATGTGCCTCATCCCAAACTTGTCTCTCTGATAAGAATGCTTTGCTTGGACATTCAACAATTGATTCATACCTGCTCTCGGACTGGGGCCAGGCATACACACATCAGAAAGGAAGACAAAGGATATGCCACCAATTGTAACCCTTGGCCATAATACATTAAGGGCGTACTCCCTGCAGGATGCCTTTCTGGAGCTATTGTAAGGCTTTGAACCGCAATATATAAAACTAGGTCAAGAGTGCTGAATTGCTTACAACAATCCCAAAAAAAGGAACGCATGAGTAAGAGAGAGAGAGAGGGTAGACCCTGGCTGAAACAGACAAGCCAGAAAGAGCAGAGAAGACTGCATACCTCTCCATGGGACAACTGCTGATCCATGCTTGGGTCAACTGGGAGAGATGAACTCTCTGCACACATGGAGGCCATCATTTGCTGGCGACTGAGGGTTTTCCCCTGTAACAACATACCTTCTTGGAAGCTCAAAGTTTCAGCATGCATCTTATCTCCCACTGTCCTCTCAAGAGGAGACTCTACCACCGTCTCCAATATCTTCCCATTTAGGCTCTCTGTGTGCTCAATATCTGTAAACTTATCTAGTTTCAAAGCCTCTGAGGGGGGCTGCTATTTCATGAGCGGCATGAGCATGAGCGGCATGAGCATGAGCGGAAAAAAAAAAAGCATGAGCAGACCATTGTAAGTCCACGGAAATAGGGTTAGGAGGCACGGAAATAGGGTCATGTGAAGTTGGAATGTGGCACCAGTGGACTTGAAATGCAACATTTTATTGCATTTACTTGCCGAAAATGGCTAAGTCCCAGATCTGACTAGGCCCGGAACTGGAAAAATGGCGCCGAATTTCCGATTTTGGTGCCAGTCAGATCTGGGACTTAGCCATTTTAGGCCCCGAACTAGAACAATGGCGTTTTTTTTTTTTTTTTTTTTTTTTTTCGGTGCCATTTTACTTGTTCGGGGCCTAAAATGGCTAAGTCCCAGATCTGACTGGGCCCGGAACTGGAAAAATGGCGCCGAATTTCCGATTTTGGTGCCAGCCATTCTAGGGACTTAGCCATTTTCGGCCCTGAAAGTACCCACTGGCTATGCCTCTGCTTTCAAAAAACATGTGGTCAAACAAAAGTTGAGCCAATTGAAGTCGCTCTAGTACTTGAGATGGAGAGTGGGTGAGGTCTGTATGGTGGAGTCTTTTAGCAAAGGTGCCATTGGCTTGACTTATATAACGTGATAGAATGGTTTCTCCTCTTTTCACCATTTCCGTATCACTAGAAGAAGATCTGCTTACATCTATAAGTGCAAGGTGTTAGCATAGTTAACACTTGTGTGTGGAAAAGAGCTTGATAGATAGCTCTTAAGTTACAAGCTGTTGCAGGGTTTGCAAGAAGAAAATCTTGTGGTGTTTATGTACAAGAGGAGGTCTTCAAGAAGAGCATCATTGAAAGTTTGAGAGCTTGTGAAGAAGCTCTTGTTCTGCAAGTGTTGCAGGGTTTGAGGAGTTCAAGAAGAGCTCGGGTGTTAAGGAAGCAAGTGGTGCATGTGTGGAGTATGGTTTCAGCTTGTGGGAGTCTTCAACTTCCATTTTTCCTGTTCGGGGCCGAAAATGGCTAAGTCCCAGATCTGACTGGGCCCAGAACTGGAAAAATGGCGCCGAATTTCCGATTTTGGGTGCCAGTCAGATCTGGGACTTAGCCGTTTTCAGCCCGGAACTGCAAAATATCGTTTTTTTTTTTTTTTTTTTTTTTTTTTTTTTTCGGCGCGATTTCACCAGTTCGGGCCCGAAAATGGCTAAGTCCCAGATCTGACTGGGCCCAGAAATGGAAAAATGGCGCCGAATTTCCGATTTTGGGTGCCAGTCAGATCTGGGACTTAGCCGTTTTCGGCCCCGAACTAAAAAAATGGCGTTTTTTTTTTTTTTTTTTCCGGCGCCTTTTTTCCATTTCGTTGCCGAAAATGGCTAAGTCCCAGATTTGACTGGCACCAAAATCGGAAATTCGGCGCCATTTTTCCAGTCATGCAGGTAATTCGAAGAGCGGATGGATGGAAATCCGGCGCCGGATTTCCATCCATCCGCTCTTCGAATTACCTGCATGACTGGAAAAATGGCGCCGAATTTCCGATTTTGGGTGCCAGTCAGATCTGGGACTTAGCCGTTTTCGGCACCAAACAAGAAAAATGGCGTTTTTTTTTTTTTTTTTTTTTTTTTCGGCGACTTTTTTCCATTTCGTTGCCGAAAATGGCTAAGTCCCAGATCTGACTGGCACCAAAATCGGAAATTCGGCGCCATTTTTCCAGTCATGCAGGTAATTCGAAGAGCGGATGGATGGAAATCCGGCGCCGAATTTCCATCCACCAGGTAAGTCGGCGAGCAAAATTTCCGTCATGCAGGTAATTCGAAGAGCGGATGGATGAAAATTCGGCGCCGGATTTCCATCCATCCGCTCTTGGAATTACCTGCATGACTGGAAAAATGGCGCCGAATTTCCGATTTTGGGTGCCAGTCAGATCTGGGACTTAGCCGTTTTCGGCCCCAAACAAGAAAAATGGCGTTTTTTTTTTTTTTTTTTCGGCGACTTTTTTCCATTTCGTTGCCGAAAACGGCTAAGTCCCAGATCTGACTGGCACCCAAAATCGGAAATTCGGCGCCATTTTTCCAATCATGCAGGTAATTCCAAGAGCGGATGGATGGAAATCCGGCGCCGGATTTTCATCCATCCGCTCTTCGAATTACCTGCACGACGGAAATTTTGCGCGCCAACTTACCTGGTGGATGGAAATCCGGCGCCGGATTTCCATCCATCCGCTCTTGGAATTACCTGCATGACTGGAAAAATGGCGCCGAATTTCCGATTTTGGTGCAAGTCATATCTGGGACTTAGCCATTTTCGGCCCCGAAATGGAAAAATGGCGCCAAAAAAAAAAAAAAAAAAAAAAAAAAAAAAAAAAAAAAAACGCCATTTTTCCATGTCGGGGCCGAAAATGGCTAAGTCCCAGATCTGACTTGCACCAAAATCGGAAATTCGGCGCCATTTTTCCAGTCATGCAGGTAATTCCAAGAGCGGATGGATGGAAATCCGGCGCCGGATTTCCATCCACCAGGTAAGTTGGCGCGCAAAATTTCCGTCGTGCAGGTAATTCGAAGAGCGGATGGATGAAAATCCGGCGCCGGATTTCCATCCATCCGCTCTTGGAATTACCTGCATGATTGGAAAAATGGCGCCGAATTTCCGATTTTGGGTGCCAGTCAGATCTGGGACTTAGCCGTTTTCGGCAACGAAATGGAAAAAAGTCGCCGAAAAAAAAAAAAAAAAACGCCATTTTTCTTGTTTGGGGCCGAAAACGGCTAAGTCCCAAATCTGACTGGCACCCAAAATCGGAAATTCGGCGCCATTTTTCCAGTCATGCAGGTAATTCCAAGAGCGGATGGATGGAAATCCGGCGCCGAAGTTTCATCCATCCGCTCTTCGAATTACCTGCACGACGGAAATTTTGCGCGCCAACTTACCTGGTGGATGGAAATCCGGCGCCGGATTTCCATCCATCCGCTCTTGGAATTACCTGCATGACTGGAAAAATGGCGCCGAATTTCCGATTTTGGTGCAAGTCAGATCTGGGACTTAGCCATTTTCGGCCCCGAAATGGAAAAATGGCGCCAAAAAAAAAAAAAAAAAAAAAAAAAAAAAAAAAAAACGCCATTTTTCCATGTCGGGGCCGAAAATGGCTAAGTCCCAGATCTGACTTGCACCAAAATCGGAAATTCGGCGCCATTTTTCCAGTCATGCAGGTAATTCCAAGAGCGGATGGATGGAAATCCGGCGCCGGATTTCCATCCACCAGGTAAGTCGGCGCGCAAAATTTCCGTCGTGCAGGTAATTCGAAGAGCGGATGGATGAAAATCCGGCGCCGGATTTCCATCCATCCGCTCTTCGAATTACCTGCATGATTGGAAAAATGGCGCCGAATTTCCGATTTTGGGTGCCAGTCAGATCTGGGACTTAGCCGTTTTCGGCCCCGACATGGAAAAATGGCGTTTTTTTTTTTTTTTTTTTTTTTTTGGCGCCTTTTTTCCATTTCGGGGCCGAAAATTTGCTAAGTCCCAGATCTGACTTGCACCAAAATCGGAAATTCGGCGCCATTTTTCCAGTCATGCAGGTAATTCCAAGAGCGGATGGATGGAAATCCGGCGCCGGATTTCCATCCACCAGGTAAGTCGGCGCGCAAAATTTCCGTCGTGCAGGTAATTCGAAGAGCGGATGGATGGAAATTCGGCGCCGGATTTCCATCCATCCGCTCTTGGAATTACCTGCATGACTGGAAAAATGGCGCCGAATTTCCGATTTGGGTGCCAGTCAGATCTGGGACTTAGCCGTTTTTGGCCCCGACATGGAAAAATGGCGTTTTTTTTTTTTTTTTTTTTTTTTTTTTGGCGCCATTTTTCCATTTCGGGGCTGAAAATGGCTAAGTCCCAGATCTGACTTGCACCAAAATCGGAAATTCGGCGCCATTTTTCCAGTCATGCAGGTAATTCCAAGAGCGGATGGATGGAAATCCGGCGCCGAATTTCCATCCGCCAGCTAGGTCGGCGCGCAAAATTTCCGTCATGCAGGTAATTCGAAGAGCGGATGGATGGAAATTCGGCACCGGATTTCCATCCGCAAGGTTGGTCGGAGAGCGGATGGATGGAGATCCGGCACCGGATTTCCATCCTGCAGGTAAGTGGAATCCCGGATGGATGGAAATCCGGCGCCGAATTTCCATCCTGCAGGTAATTCGAAACCCGGATGGATGGAAATTCGGCGCCGAATTTCCATCCTGCAGGTAATTCGAATCCCGGATGGATGGAAATTCGGCGCCGGATTTCCATCCAGCAGGTAAGTGGAATCCCGGATGATTGGAAATTCGGCGCCGAATTTCCGTCCAGCAGGTAATTCGAATCCCGGATGGATGGAAATTCGGCGCCGCATTTCCATCCAGCAGGTTACTGGAATCCCGGATGGATCGAAATCCGGCGCCGAATTTCCATCCTGCAGGTATTTCATCGCTGAGAATTACCTTCCTGCAGGTAATTCTGATCAATGAATTACCTTCCTGTAGGTAATTCTCAGCGATGAATTACCTTCCTGCAGGTAATTCTGAGCGAGGAATTACCTTCCTACCTTCGTCGATAAGAATTACCTGCAGGAAGGTAATTCATCGCTGAGAATTACCTGCAGGAAGGTAATTCATCGATCAGAATTACCTGCAGGAAGGTAATTCTCAGCGATGAAATACCTGCCTAATGGAAATTCGGCGCCGAATATCCATACGCCAGCGATCCGACTTACCAGCTGGATAGAAATTCGGTGCCGGATTTCTATCCATCCGGGATTCAACTTACCTGCTGGATGGAAATTCGGCGCCGAATTTCCATCCATCCGGGATTCGAATTACCTGCAGGATGGATATGCGGCGCCGGATTTCGATTGATCCGGGATTTCACTTACCTGCTGGATGGAAATTCGGCGCCGGATTTCCATCCATCCGGGATTCAACTTACCTGCTGGATGGAAATTCGGCGCCGGATTTCCATCCATCCGGGATTCAACTTACCTGCTGGATGGAAATTCGGCGCCGAATTTCCATCCATCCGGGATTCGAATTACCTGCAGGATGGATATGCGGCGCCGGATTTCGATCGATCCGGGATTTCACTTACCTGCTGGATGGAAATTCGGCGCCGGATTTCCGTCCATCCGGGATTGCACTTACCTGCTGGGTGGAAATTCGGCGCCGAATTTCCATCCGGGGGCTGGTCTCTGTCGGAGAGGTGCCGGCCTCTCCGCCGCTCTGTTGGATATTCGGTGCCGAATTTCCGTCCGGCGGTTGAAATATGACGGCCAGGTGCCGACCTCTCCCCCCTCCCCAACCGCATTGGAATGGCCCCGGATTGAAATTCGGCGCCGTTTTCCCATCTGGGGAGGATTTTATGTCGGCCAGTTTTCAGTCTGACACCCCGACAAGACTTCCTTGGGGGGGCCCGGATGGAAATTCGGCGCCGAATCTCCATCCAAGGGATGCTCTCTGTCGAACACGTGCCGACCTCTACGCCCGAGGCGACTTCATCCGGGCGTCCCCTGTTCAATATTCGGTGCCGAATTTCCGTCCGGGGGTTGAAATGTGACGGCCAAGTGCCGGCCTCTCCCCCCTCCCCGACTGCATCCGAACCGCCCCGGATGGAAATTCGGCGCCGTTTTTCCATCTGGGGATGTTTTTATGCCGGCCAGTTTTCGGCCTGACCCCCCGACACGACTTCCTTTACCTGCTGGATGGAAATTCGGCGCCGAATCTCCATCCAGGGGATGTTCTCTGTCGCACACGCGCCGGCCTCTGCGCCCGAGGCGACTTCATCCGGGCTTCCCCTGTTGGATATTGGGTGCCGAATTTCCATTCGGGGGTAGTAATGTGACGGCACGGTGCCGGCTTCTCCCCTTCAGCCGTCATCATCCGGACGGCCCCCCACTTTCTGACTGCATACCGTTGGCAGTTATTGCGCAAAGACCAGGGGCCGCATTCCGGAGACAAGATTCATTAACACTCTGACTGTGGATTTTTGAGATAGTTGGCTCCCTGGATTTGGATCAGGCTTCGTCGCTCGGACAAATCGGCATCGCATTCATTCCCATCGCTGCATCCCCCTTCTACCAGGGAGCTTCCCCGCACTCCATCCTGGGAGTCTTGTGTGCACATCTCCCATGGCGGAAAACCCGAGCGCTACAGTGTACTGCCCTCCTCACGAGCATAGAGCTTCATTTCCGTGCAGAGGGGACACCTGCCGGGTGATGGAGAAATATCTGTGCGTTCGATACCACCTGAAACCGGGGTCGGTTTTTTTGGAGGAGGAAAGGAAGGACTCTAACGGCCTTGTTGTCGACAGTATTGTTGTGCTCCACGATGATTTCGGCGATGGCAGGGAATGGCGAGTTCCACCATTGGACAGCGTCATATACAGGGCTGTTGGGGACTTCATTTGCCCGCCAAATGCACCTTCTATCCTGGCGCCTTCCACGAAACAATCCGCGAATCAGAGAGTGGCTACCTCAAAGAGAGAAGTCCGCAACGAAGTAAATCCAGAGCCGAACCCATCCATGAAGACGAGCCAGAACCGGGTTGTTCACAACCTGTCCGACTCAGACGAGGTCATGGAAGTTCCGAGGTCGTCCTGGAGATCAGGCAAGTCCTCAATGGACGTCAGTGGAGGAGGGAGTCATATTCCCAGCACGAGCACCGCAGTTCGATCTATTCTTGAAATTCTGCGAGGGCTTCACCTGGAGGGACACCGGTCGGAGCTGGCCGGGCTGGACTACAGCAAGTTCGCAATTAAATCGGTTACATGCCTTCCCGCCGACGTCGACGGTAATATCTTCTTTGAGTTCCCTCCTCGGGCGGACTACTCGAGGGCGTCCGGAATGTTGACAGATATGGATAGAAAACATGACGGTCATCCTTGGTGCGTTACCAAAACCACCAGCATGAAGATGCTCGATGGTGTGCGGGTGCGCTACGTTGTTTGTGCGGGCGCGTTGCGGTGTTTCTCCCCAACTTGCTTCCACTTTAAATCCAGAGGTCACAGGAACGAGACCGATTGGACAGGCACAGCTCATCAACCATTTCGAGCTCAGGAGAAGGTTCCGAACTCCACATTTAAGTGTGCGCATTGCAAAGAACCACCACACTGCATGTCTGTTTGTAATGCCAAGCAGTTCTATGTGTTGCACCGTTTCCCTGACCTCACACCAGCTTGCATACACGTTGGTTCCCATTGTCACAAATTGGCGAGGGGGAACTCGCGGGAGGCTGCCCACGAAGCAGAGCAGCTCGTTCAGGAGGAGGTTAAGTTGAGATCGGGTGCCAAACCCAAACAGATACAGCTCCAAGCCGCCCATAAGATGGCATTGGCCAGAATTATGTCGGAAGACGGCTCCGATAGAGTTCCTCTCGACGAGAAGGAAATGGAGGCATTGCTGGAGTCGGTGTCCCACGTATGTTCACCGAATGTCCGAAACCACATTGTCTCATGCAAACAGAAAATTGGGCGTGGCTCGGATATGCACTCCATTCTGGAGGTGAAGCGACGATGTGGATATGACTACATTCATGGAAGTAGGTTTCCAGGACAATGGACTGAGGCAGATCGTTGTTTCGTATTCAAAATGTCCACGTGTGGACCTGGCAGCGGCGTCGAACTGGTTGACAGGATGACGAGTAGGAACTTGTCAAACAGTTTGGTCATGTTCGACCATATCAAGTGAATTACAAATCACCAGTGGGTGACAATGGGTGCACATGTCTACGACACCCACTGCAGGATGCTAATGACAATTGCTATTTGTGAGATGAAAGGAGAGGACACACAATCGGAGATGCTTCTTTGGCAGGGAATAAACGAACAGATGGCCAAGGCGGGATTGCCCCCTCCGAATTTCCGTGGTTTCATGGCAGACAACGCACAAGCAAATTGGGCTGCCATCCGAAGGGTGTACGGGCAAGACCCCAATGTTCCCATGGAAGGCAAGGAGAGATCTTGTGGGTTCCATTTTCTGCAAAGCCTTTCGCAGTACACAACCAGGCTCGTGGCGCCAGATTTCAGAGAGGAGCACCGTTCCATGTGCCTTGCGTGGAAGCGCGCTCCTACCTTGGATGATGCAGAGACGCAGTTTGCATGCATACGGGCTTGGTGGACATCGTCAGGTGTTGTAAGGAAATCAGACGAGGGAGCAATGGTCAGTTGGCTAGCATGGTGGCATTATCGTTTCCTCCAGTTCGGCGACTATATGCGGGAGGTGAGTTGCACGTCTGAACATGCTAAGTCCGAACTGGCTAAGTCCGAACATGCACTGGAAAAATGGCGCTGAATTACCTGTCATGAGGGGACCTATAGCCGCGGAATTCGTTCCCATTTTTCGCCAGAGAAACCTATTACCGCGAAATACGTCGCCGTTTTTCAGGTTACGGACCCTATTACCGCGAAATTCGGCGCCATATTTGCACATGTCGCTGGGAATTGGCATGAGCGGAAGACGAAATATCATGAGCACAACTGTCAAAAATGCAATTTTCCCTTCAAGGGGCCGATTAATATATTTGTTTTTCCTGACACATTGCATTAAATTATTGTTTTTTATTGTTTTTTATTTTCGAAATTTGTACTTCTGCTCATGAAAACCGATTGTGTTACTACTCTGCTCATGCCGCTCATGCCGCTCATGCCGCTCATGCTCATGAAATAGCAAACCTCCCTCTGAGAGTGCTGCCCCATTTTCTGGTTGCAGTCCCCTTATTTGCTCTGGATCTATGCTTAAGGTCTGCACATGAGCCTCAACCTCCTTTCCCAGAGCTGATGAATGGTCAGAGTGTATTGCTGCAGCCATCGCCTCTTCTTTGTGGAGCATGGATACCATATCATGTATATCTGATGAATTCTCCACTAATTTTTCTTCGTTTTCTGTAGATGCAACTTCCTCCATTCCTGTAGCTTTCACTTTTAGGAATGCCTCCTGCACTCTTACACACTAACTATTCATAACTTCTCCATGTTGGCCCCAAGTCTGCAATACATCCTCTTCGTTGTCTTGCTGCCGGGAAACCTTTGCTTTCTCAAAAATATCAGTCATAGTCCCCATGACTGTAGGGTTGGAGTCTGCTATTGTTCCTTCTCTTGGACTGTTGAGTGAACTTTCCTTCATCAAAGGGGCAATTTGATATGTCGATGCTACCGGGTGCTGGGTAAAAGCTCAGACTGTATTGTGTGTATCTCAAGCTGAGGTGCCTTTGTGTCCATTTCACTCGGTGATAGTGCAGGTGTAACTCCATCTGCTCCTGCTGAGACAATCTCAGACTCTTTGAGGTTCAATAGCAAGCCCTCTCTCTCAGATGCATTTCCCTTCTGTGATTTGGATTGTGAAGGATGTGGCTCTTCGGCAGTTGCAATATAAGCAATGTCGTCCTCCATCTTATCAAGCAGACATTGTGAATTCCCTGCCTGTTGGAATATTGCTCGCTCCAATATGGGGAAAAGATCCTGCTCTCCCTCAGCAGGTCCATCTTCCACGAACATTGTGCACTCAACCCTCATAGCATCACCTTGATGCTCTTCAGTTTTGAAATAGAGGGATCTATCATCCATCCTCTCCACTATAGACTGTGTCTCCGAATCTAGGACCTCTGCACAAGCAGTCAGTTGGGGTCTGCCTCCTCTCTCTACCACATTTTCCTCTGTCAAACATTTGTCCCCTTCAACCTCGAGCTTCTCTTGTTCAGATACTTCTTCCATACTTACCAGCTCAATAACTAATTCAGACGTCATTCCCTGCTCATTAACAACAGCCTCCTCTACTTTGTGAATGCCGTCTTGTTCCTTGACAGTATCTCCCTCTGGCTCCCTCAAAACAGAGTACATTTGTCTAGCAAAGTGAGCATGCTTATTACCATCTAATATCTCTTTCTTGGAAATCCCTTCCAGCTCCATGGCTGCAGACTCCCCTTCCTCAGAAATTTTGGCCTTCATAAGAACACCCACCTCAGTACTTTTGGTGTTCTCTGTAAGATCTATCTGGTCCACCTTAGAAACACATGGGTTGCTCTTCACAGTTGCCACCTCCTCCATACACTTTAAGCCACCGTCCGCAATCCCTCCCACTTCACTTGTGAGAGGGCAAAACAGGCTGAAATAGGTCAAAGAAGAAGGTGCCCTCACCACATTGTCCTTGAGCTTGTGTCATGACTTGACCGACCATCAACCCAAAAGGACCTCTTGTGTGTGCTGCTTGTGTCTGTAGTCAGGTAATGTCGGATTGGTCTGTGAGATCGAACCACCACGGTGCAGCTGAGTAGGCAGAGATTGAAACACGGCCTGCTAAGACCAAGCTAACTCTCCCAAGAACGGCGAGCTCGCAAGAATGTTGCGAGCTTCTCCTCGTCTCATCTCCTCCTCATCTCCTCTTTCCTGCATCATTTGCTCAACGCCTCCATCCCACGCCCCTGCATATCCTGTGATCATCGCATTCCATCCCTCGGCTACATGGTGTGGCGCAGGAGACAAAAAAAACGCCAAGTCCCAGCCCTCCTTTGTGTTCACGATTACCCTAATGGGCAACCTTATTAGCAACTTTTTAACTTTTTAAATCCTAATGGGCAACTTATTAGCAACTTTTTGACTTTTTAACCTTTTGCACTTTGATTCATTCTAGGTCAAAGGCTAAAATCCTGCTACCAGACTTGTCTAGAAAACCAAAACACCACGTAAACAAACATTTGATAGTGGTAGTAAAATATATTACCATTGGGCTGGTTTGAACACTTGCTAGTAAAAACTTTCACTTTGAGTTATTGAAATTGAAATATACATTATAAATTATATTTTCATAATTACAGCTGTCAATGTTTGACTTAGGGGTGGTAGAATAAAGGACTCCGTAATGAAACTTTTGATAGTTGTAGTGAATTGTTCTATTAATATCAGCACATTTCACTACGTGGTGCTAGAAATAGTGAAAAGTGGCAAATAATGAAATTCATAGTAAATTACCGACGGTGCTGAAAACCATAGTGTGTTGTAGTGCCTCGTTGTGTCTATCATTGCCCCTTCCTGCATGCTCAAGAATAGGTTTGCAAAGCCTCTATCCCACGTCCCTGCATATCCTGCGATCGTTGCGTTCCATGCTCTAGGCTTGTGGATACTAAGAAAACATATGGTGTGGCGGGAGACAAAAAAACCCAAAAGGAGGCCAAGTCCTAGCCCTCTGCTCACGGCTGGCACCCTAATGGGCAACCCTATAAGCAACTTTTTGAAAAAATTTAACCTTTTGCACTTTGATCATTGATGAATGAACTTATCCAATGGATGAATACATTCGTGTATGTGCCTTCAAAATGACACGTGTAGTGATGCAGTCGTATAATTAGAGCTCTGAAACCATATTCAGTCATGAAGTCATACGATTCTAGGAAAATTCATCCACGTGTAGTCCTCCATATGACGCGAGTCATATAAACCATCCCTGTCATCATGGTCAACAATGTTTGACCAATGCTCCCTACCTTTCCGGAGTCATGTAGTGATATCCATTACTACATAGTGATAAAACTATGACTGCAACGCATTTCAGCGTTCTGTAGTCGTGTACCTAATGCCGTTTTTATGACTCCGCAAAAGCCGTAGTCCTAAAAACGCTCATATCTTGTAGTGATTCATTTCAGTGCTGATTTCAAATAATCCCAAGAATGACTCAAAATCCTCCCCTAAGTTGTACTCAGGGTATTGTTGCCTATGCATTCACTCCCCATGATCAGTTTTCTGCGGAGTGGTATCCAGAACTTCAGTTTGTTTCAGCAACATCTTCATAAGCGGGGGACAATTTGAAATCACCCCCATGGCTTCACACAACTCGTCCAAATCAAATGTGGGTTGAGGCACAGTCGCCGGATCCTTGTGATCTCCGGACGACTTTCCCCTTTCCGTATTATTTCTTTCATTAGTTGCTGTCTCTTCCCTCTCCTCCACTGCACGTTTTTCCAACTCACTTAGTCTCATTGTCTCTTCTGCTTCTCTCTCTAGCATAGATCTTGTAAATACAGGCATGAGAAGATGAGTACACGGCTACCTGTCCGAAGGGGCACTGAGCTTCGAATCCCACCCAGACACACAGTGAGATGTGTTGAAGCGATGCTTGTGCAGCAGGGACACTCCTTCCCCCAAGAAAGCCCACAGTTCCTCTTCATCCTTGAGCCAAAAAGTCACATGCACGATGTTGCGTACCACCTTTTCCTTCACCAACAGCGTATGGGCAAGATATGCCTTGGTTGCTTCGGCCTTGTAGAGACCTATTGTTTCACGCCGAAAACACACCTCCGGAAAGATCAACACATCACTGGGACAAAAAATGAATTCAGAGTCGGGAATACCAGTGATGAGCTCTTCCCAAGTGGGATCTCGGGTAGGGGCTGGCGGAACTCGAGGCCAAGTTAAATTAGCAAGCAGAATTGATGTACTTCATTTAACCAGTTCCCACAATAGTAGAGGGCTCGGCTTGTTAGGAGGCAAGAAGTTCTCAAGCTCTCCACCCAATTCTCGACTCACAGAGAATTGTGGTATGCCCAAGACAGCCCAACTAAGTTTCTCACCACTCTCCAACTGCTCCTTGGCACTAGCAAGGGGAATCTGTCTGGAATGAAGCTTGAGGAGAAGGCGCGCAGCGTAGGCTCCTTGAAGAGACTCGCAAATGCGCCGGCTCTGCTCCCTCTGCTCCGCTTTAGTGTATATGGGCTTGCAAGCTTCTTTGCGTGCAGTTTCCTCAAAGGTCTTGGCCCAGAACTCTGAGGGCGTGTCCAGCGGAAGCTCAGGCCGTGGAATAGGTTTCCCTCCGGATAATCGACAAACACCAGTTGCTCAGGCAATAGGTTGCATGCAAGCTTACAAATGTAGCGAGATTCCAACGCCTGGGTCTGTCTCAAGCGCGGGACCTCAAATTGATCAAGTTAAAACCAACCACACTCAGAACTGGAAGCCATAGTGCTCACTTGCGAAACTCTCAAAACACAGAAGCAGGCAAACTCTCTATCTTTCTCTCTGTGCATGACATACAAGCCGCCATTTTGCCACTACCTCTCTCCTCAATCATGCAGGATCCCCCATACACAATCTACTGCTCTCAGGTATTTCGTACGAGCCAAATTATCTGTTAACGATTTTTAGTTACCCCGCATCTCCACCATGATTCCGGCGCTGTGGGTTTGTTCCCCTTCCTCTACCGGACTTAATCCTATCTGGGGAATGTAGTCGATAGATGGGCCTGGCAGAGAAGACGGAATCTCACGAAGAGGACGCAACAGAGTCGGACTTCCAAAACGCATTCATCCTCACACTCAAGCACACCGTTACACCAAGCGTACACTCGCGTAAGACCCAAAAGCCACCACCCCCGCTGCCACAGCAGTCGAGCTTAAATAGTATTAGGTCGTAATCTAGTCTTAGTGTCGCGTGGCACTTACATATAGGCCAGCCAGATGCCCTTCCAACATAGCCATAGAAAGAAGCCAGATCACCCAGATCCATCCTAATCTAATCCTAAACTAGCTATTAGAATAAGACAACACCTAATAAAGTCATCAGCTGTTGCCACCTCATCCTCATGCGCAAGGTGTAAGTTTATCCAGACTTCATCCCGGCTCCGTCCATCCCTAAATCATCCGGGGCGCATCCCTCCTCCATTCATCCAAGTCGAAAAGGAAGATGAGAAGGAATCCCAGCTCCACAACCCACATGCAAATCGTCTATCAAGAGTCCTACATTATAGTGCAGGATTGGAGACGATTACGTACAACCAAAAGTTTGAGACTCTCTTGTACAACTTACTTGTGAGAGGGCATGCCAGTTATGGCACAGAGGCAAAATGAACTAATGAACGTACATCCTATTTGATGTACGTTTGGAGAATTCTTCATACCGTACTTACCTAGCTTATTAGGCTATAATTCAAAATCAGGTGCCTAACTAAATTTAGAACTTTTTTGGAAAATGTGCCTAAAACTTAGAAAAACCTCCCGAGAACTGCCCAATTGCTCAAAAATTGTGGAAAATACCAAACTGACCAAATACGTGGGAAAAATGCCTAAATTATATTATTTAAAGTCCAAAAAATGGCAAAAATGCCTACAATTTAAATTTTCATGTCCAGGTTTAGGGTTTAGGTAGTACCAGGCGTGTAGGTGTGTACAGCCTTCACTGCAGCCATTCTTTTATCACATATCAAACATTATGTGTTTTTTAAATAAAATAACCTCAACAATAGTTTCTGAGGGAGGTAAAAAACTATTGTTCATTATTATCCAGCCTGGTCGACTGAAATACATGCCTAATATTTGAAAATTACCTAGTGGAGGTGCCTAAATAATAAAAACGAATATGCCTAATAATATTCTTTTTTAAATTAATTATTAGGCACGGAAGTGCCTAATAAACTAGGTAAGTACGGTATTCTTGGCATGAGGTGCAGATTGCCTGTTCCTGGCAAGTGGGACACTATAGTTCCTAGCTGTTGAATGTTCCATGTGGTGCAACTGGGACACTAATACACTATAGTCCTATACCTTATTTTGGCAGCATTGATGGGCAACTTTGGCAAGGTTATGATGCTTCACGGACCCAACTTTTTGCATCCCAAGAGCTCGCAAAAAACGTGCACAATACAAATCCCTGTCAGAATATGCTAATGCTCACTTGAGCTGTGCAGGAACACTAGTGTACACTGTATAATCCGCTCACTTCCAGGATCCTTCCTGCTAACGTCACACTCACGTTTGCATGTGAGGGTATGCCTGCAGCTTATATTAGTGATGGGCTGCGGAGGAATACCTTTTTTATAATTATGCCGACCAGAGCAGTTCCAGGATCCTTCATGAATGCTAGAAATATGTTTGCCTGTTGATCCGGAGCTCAAAATCCTTGTTCAGCTGCACTACAGTCACTACCTACACGGTGGGTTCCATGTCAACTCGAATATAATGATAAGCTGTGCAGGAACACTATTTTATAATACTCTCACTTCCGAGATCCTTCCTGCAAGCTTACAAGTTACGCATACGTTTGCCGGTTGATCTGGAGCTGAAATCCTTGATAAATCCTATATTGTGCCTTGAAGTTCTCAAATAAAAATCAGCCGTCGGGAACCATTTCTAGCGTCATCATTGTCTTTGTATCACACAATTTGTTGGTAAAAGATATACTTTTTTGGTTCGAGGCCGTTACAGTGTTTGCGGTAGTGCGCTACAGAACGCGTAAACAGAATCACCGTGTGTCCTCGCAATGGAGGCCAACGCGTTCCTGTTTCTTCGTGATTGCATATATAAGAAAGCTTTCTCCCCTTCCTCCTTCAGCTTTGAACATCCAGGCTCATCCCAAATTCTTCCACATCGCTGCATTTGTACCTGCACACACTTGTGCACTCGAAGTTGATCTACAAGGCATTCCAATTGTCATCAAGCGATCTCAGTTTCCTTCTCTAAAAGTTTCGAGATCCTTTTCCTTCCAATCGTGGGGGCCACTTAATCAAGACAATTCTTGTGCTTGTGAGTATGGGGGAGTAATCTACGTACTGACGGTATGGCTTTTCTGCGGAACATTGATGAGTTTTTCTACGGGCGCCGAAGTGAACCCGGCTGGATCGTCAATAGCTCCAGGGATGTACCCTACTACTACGAGATTCGTGAAGCCAACCCTCACACCCACCATGTCTCCCCCTACATTACCGATGCGCTGCATAACAGTCACTCTCGCCACATACTTCCGGTAGTGGAGTTGAAGGTGCCCATGTGCTGCGCCAAATGTGAAGAGAAGGTGAAGGAGGAGCTCAAGTTCTGTGGGGCTTGCACGTACCTTTATTCCATGTGTTTGTTTGCAGCATTCTTTTGGGCCGACAAAGTACAAATAGTGCAGCACCTATCCTACTCACAAAATTTCTGGCTGCCCAATCATCTTGAGGTTGTGGGTCAAAAGCATGAAATGCATTTTATTTTTCTATTTTTCTTTTCCTTTTAGAGGGAAGAATTGTTTGGATGCAAAATCCCTAGGGTTCCATGTTTCCAAACACATTCCCATTCCTGCTAGACTCAGTTTTGCCCATTTTGAGGGCATTTCCGTGGTCAAATTGGGCCTGCCCTATTCTGTACATGCGAGCGTGCACCATTCTGACTCTTCTTTCCACACAAAACAAGACTGAAAAAATGTTCGGTGTTGGCACTGCCGTCAGTGGAGAAGAAGCAGAGATGACCTGATGAAGCTGCGAGGGAAATTATTTCACAAGCAAGTTGGATGAATCTCAGAAACACATCGCATGTAGGGATAGAATGTACTCCGAACACTTTGTTTGCCGTAGCCTCGTGTCCTTGGAAACATAGGGAGCAGGCACTACCTTTGTGAGGGCGCACTCCAGTAGACACACTTACCTTGATATAAACAATCCATTGGGGCTTTCTAGAAAGCCCTTCACACAAGCATCAATCTGCTGTGTGTGAGAAGCCAAAAGTTAGATCCCAACATATTTTCACTGGTCAGGTGTACGAGCCATGCTCTTGATGTTCCTCAAGAGAGTCACTCCCTCTTGAGAATAACCTGCACATTATATGATCACATTCAAATGGACTTTGTTCAAGCCCGCACATCACCTGGGCATTTTTTCCCTCTCAGCATCTGTTTATAGTTCAAAGGTAGGGATAAATGACAACGCTAAGACCTGTAAGATATGTGTAACTTCTTACATGTTCTCGTGCAAGTTCATCTTCTTTTATATACTCTACATGCAATTTGTAGCGAGTGTGTAAATGAGTAGCAGAATTGATCTGAATGGCATTTAGAGAATCCGGGAATTCATGGTGCAAACATTCTGCAAAGGACAAACATTTCGTACACTTAATTGCGAACCAGTCACTGAGAGCAATTGAAACGTTGAAACCCACAAAATTTGCAGTCCTGGGCGATGTATTGCACAATGTCCAGACAGGGGAAAGTGCCCATCCTCGCTTCATTCACATTACGAGCCAATCTGATGGATCACCCCAACACATCGCCATCGCTTTCTCCTATTTCTATCAAAATCTTGCTTACTTTTCGCTTCTCTACAGGCGGCCCCCAATGTGGAGTATCCAAGTAAGCCGCAAAGAACGCGCTATCAATCTACCGAGCTCTATACAGTTGGTGTAGCTATGGTGGAGATTTGCAACAATCAGTACTCCGATTCAATGTGCTTCAGATAATGGGGGTTGGTGATGATGGACTGACTGCTGGCTTGTCTGTAAGATGGGCCGTACGAATGCACGTAAGATTGGCCAAATGCAGGTGTGTATCGGCTGTGCGAGGATGTGTAGTCTGTCTGCTCATGGTGCCGGTATCCCCGACTCTCACATGAACTGTACTCCCCGTCGTACTGGCGGTAAGCAGGGCTCGGCCACAACTAAGATTTCTTCTTCACTCGCTTGGCCTTCTTGAGTGCGCGCAGAGGATCCACATGTCCAGAAACAATCACCTTCTGCGTGTATTGGTCACACAAAACTCCATACACCCCCTCCAGCTCCAGGAGCTCTTCCTTCACCTTCTCTTCACATTTGGCGCAGCACATGGGCACCATCAACTCCACTACCGGAAGCACGTGGCGAGAGTGACTGTTATGCAGCGCATGGGTAATGTAGGGGGAGACATGGTGGGTGTGAGGGAGGGCTTCACGAGTCTCGTAGTAGTAGGGTACATCCCTGGAGCTGTTCACAATCCAGCTGGGTTCGCTTCGGCGCCCGTAGAAAAACCCATCATTCCGCAGAAAACCCATACCGTCAGTAGATCACTCCCTCACACTCACAAGCACAAGAATTGTCTTGATTAAGTGGCCCAACGATTGGAAGGAAAAGGATCTCAAACCTTTTAGAGAAGGGAACTGAGATCGCTTGATGACAATGGGATTGCCCTGTAGGTCAACTTCGAGTGCACAAGTGTGTGCAGGTACAAATGCAGCGATGTGGAAGAATGTGGGATGAGCCTGGATGTTCAAAGCTGAAGGAGGAAGGGGAGTGAGCTTTCTTATATACAATCACGAAGAAACAGGAACGCGTTGCAGGGTGCACCGCCTCCATTGCGAGGACACACACACGATGATTAGCAGTAAGGCATGGCAGCTGTGCTTTGCCTGTTTACGCGTTCTCTAGCGCACCACAACAACACTCTAACGGCCTCTCGACAGCCTTGAAACAAATCTATCTTTTAGTATTTACCGACAAAAAGTGTCGTTGCACACTAGTGCGATCTCTTGGCCGAGAAATTGGAAGGGTACAAAGACAATAATGACACTAGAATTGGTCTGGCAGAGAAACGTATATGTGTGTCAGACTGTAAGCAGGAAGGATCGCGGAAGTGAGGCTAACCTAGTGTTCCCGCACAGGTCATCATTATATGCTGACAGATATGTGTACGTATTTGTGCACGTTTTGTGTGAGCTCTTGGGCCGCAAAAAGTTGGGGCATACAGCCCTGTCAAACCCTGTCATCATCTTCCTGGTTCCCCACAATCCTTGCCAAGGACTCTCTTATTTGTGTACTCTGTGTTGTGGAAGTTTGAGTTACATACCTATCGCTGCAAAGGCCCCGAACCAACCAAATAAATCTCATCACTTAAATTACAGTCGTTCTTGCACAGAATTGTCTCTTGGGAGAAATGGCAATGATACAAAGATCATTAGCAATGACACGAGCTTGACCGTCTATATACTTTCCCTTTCCTTCTCAATCATGTGACATTAGAAATAGTCTGGCTCGTTGTTTCGTCCCCCCACCGCACTGTAGTGCTTTACGACGATTGAGCTCCGGATCAACAGGCAAACTTATTTCTAGCATGTTCAAAGTGAGCCTTGCATTATGAATTCGTGTTCCGCCACAGCCCATCCATATAAGCTGCATATTCTACAGGCAAACGTCTGTGTAACATTTACATAAGCAGCAAGAAGGATCTCTGAAGTTTAAGTTACAATAGGTAGTGTTCCTGTGCACAGCTCATCAATATATTCTGACACCCGGTGATTCGTAGATTTGTGCACGTTTTTGTGCTTGATCTTGGGATGCAAAAAGCCACAGGTCACCCGTAAGGCATAGCCTGCCCAAAAACGAAAGGAAAAAGAAAAATATAGCCTGCCAAACCCTGTCACGCTCACGATCTTCTCCATCAATCCTGCCTGGTAGACTCATCATTTGGGTTCAGTGTGTTGTGGGAGTTTGAGCTCTGTAGTCGTCCCTAAGCCTTGCTATGCTTGTGGGTCAGACCTTAACGCTGACCTGGCGATCTTGGCTACGCTGATGAATGAGTTCCTCCAGTTTATCAAGAGGCGTTTTTCTAGGGTCTAATAGATCACCCTACACAAAATCATCAGCTGTTCCTTCCTTTCTCTCGGAGATCCGAAGCCTGAATGCCTGGGTACATGCTACACTCTAGTGCTTTCTTCTGTCAGAGTTGGAAGTGACTCTCCATTCTTTCCAACTGGTCCCTTCTAGATAGTCTTTGGGCAAGAGCTCCCATAAACTTCTCGTCAATCCAAATATCTACGAACTCCGATTTTCCCCTGGCTACCCGCGAGAACAATGACATCCTCTTACCTCACTGGTGTGTGGATCGCATGCCTTAACGGTTTGAGGTTGAAAGCTTACGAGTGATGAAGAATCGTCTATCGACAGTCCTACATTTTACTTTCTGGAGATGATCACCTACTTACACCCAAAAGTTTGAGACTATTTTGTACAAGTAAAACCTCTGTAATCTGCAACATTGTTCACCAGGCTCAAAGTATGTAGAACGGTTAAGACATAAGCTCTATCTAGAAGTACATGTAAATCTGCTCATTTCAGATCAATGCAATTTGCAGAAAGATTCCTCATGGGAATGGTGGGGCCACCTATTAAATCTACCCAGCTCCAATGAGGCACTAGGTGGCAGATTCAAAAAAGGTTGCACGATAGAGGAGTCCAAGGCCCCAACAGCAGCTTTCAACCAGCCTACTGCGTGGCTTCGCTGGTGTAATGTGAGAATTGAGACTTTACATAAGCAAAGCGTGAATCATGCTCCACATGCTAGGTTTGTGATATGGATTTTCGGTACCTACAGAGATTTTCTCGGGGACATGTATGTTTCGAGAAGCAGTGTACAACTGAGTACTTAATTGAGGTCACAGTTGGATGTCATGCACAGGCAGAACCGCAGGAGGTGGGGCCTTTAGTTGTGGAAGTTTATGGCAGCTGGGACAGTTCCTTAGTACAGTTCCCATTCTTGGATTAAAAATTAGCCCTGCCCATGGCATTGAAGTTACCATAGCTGTTGGTACGGCATATGAACCCATAGCACAGCAGCACAGAGAAATGCTATTACTGGAAGCAGGACCTTCAGAGAGGGAGGAGGAAGTTATTTCCGTCCCACAGCTCCATGTATGAGATACAATCCCGAACGGAAATGTGGCACGGCATTTCCGTTCATCAACTAACGTATGTGAAGGGGGAACGGAAATGCGGTACCGCATTTCCGTTCACATTGAAAATCATGAACCACGGGAACTGAAATGTTGTGCCTCATTTCAGTCCGAATCGCACCTTTCGACATTCCAGAACGGAAATGTGGGAAAACTGTCTTGCTGACCTGCATTGTTGCCATGGGTGAACAAATTTTACTGGGACTGGATTGGATGAAGGGTGCAGAGGCCAGCATTGACGTCATGAACAATCTTATGTGCTTTCACAATGGTGAGGGGCAACCTTACAAAGTAAATCTAAGCCATGTTACTATTGCCGCTGGGACCTCTATGGCCAACTACTCGTCTCAAGCTTCAAGCTGAGCAGATGAAGGAGCAAGTGGGTTTGCATTATAATTGGGCCAGATTTAGCCAGTTCCAACCACTTGGTGATGATCTGTACCAATGGCATTTCCCTCCACCAGGGAAGAAGTCTGGACCTCCCTTGCCTGTGGCAAAGAATACCATGTTGCTACGTTCTCCAGTTGACTTCATTATCCCAGCATTTTCTCAGCGCATAGTGCCTATAGGCTTAGCTTTGCTTGCCCTATAGGTCATTTCCTTGAGGTTGAAGGCTGGAAAAAACTTACCCTCCAAAAGCACTGTCTGATTGCTTCTGGGGTTTTAGACAGGGGCTTTAAGGGAGAGGTCAAATTACTGGTTGCTAATCCAGAACGTATCAGCATCTGTGTCCGCAAGGGTCAGGTCCTTGCTAGGCTCACTGCTTCTCCTTTGTCTGAGTTGGCCTCTGTTCAAGAAGGCCTCAGTCTTCATGATATTGGGCTGGTGGACTCCCCCGTTGACCAACTCTAGGCGTTTGCCTCTCACTCCGGCTCCACTGGCAATGGCATGCTTGACCGTGCAAAAATATGTACAAATATCTGTCAGAATGTAATGGTGAGCTGTGCAGGACTACTTTGTAATGCCCTCACTTCCGGGATCCTTCCTGCTTACAAGTCACACATACGTTTGCTGTTGATTCGAGCTCAAATCCTCGTTAACTGCTACATTGTGCCAAAGTTCTCAAATTAAAAATCAGCCATACCATTTCTACGGTCATCGTTGTCTACCCACCCTCCATTGCGTTCCGTCTTTGCCCTTCGTCTCTGGCTGTAGCCTAGCTAACCTCGCCACACCTCTACAACAGCCTCCCTCCAATCTAGAACCTTGCCCACATGCAATAGCCACCTTCTGAACATGCAATATCCATGTGGGGCCGCATGCAAATAGCCACTTGCATAGTTATTTTATGTCTTTGTATCGTTCCAATTTCTCCCAAGAGATCGCACTAGTGTGCCTTTTGTCGGTAAGACATTCACTGGTTGGCTCGAGGCCGGTACACTGTTTTCTGTAGTGCGCTAGAGAACGCGTAAACAGGCAAAGCACAGCTGCCATGCCTTCCTGCTAATCACCGTGTGCGTGTGTCCTCGCAATGGAGGCGGTGCACCCTGCTACGCGTTCCTGTTTCTTTGTGATTGTATATAAGAAAGCTTACTCCCCTTCCTCCTTCAGCTTTGAACATCCAGGCTCATCCCACATTCTTCCACATCGCTGCATTTGTACCTCCACACACTTGTGCACTCGAAGTTGATCTACAGGGCAGTCCCATTGTCATCAAGCGATCAGTTCCCTTCTCACTTCCTCACTTGAAACAATTATTGTGCCTGTGACTGTGAGGGAGTGATCTACTGACACTATGGCTTTTCTGCGGAATGATGAGCTTTTCTACGGGCGCCGAAGCGACCCCGGCTGGACTGTCAACAGCACCAGGGATGTACCCTACTACTACGAGACTCGTGAAGCCCTCCCTCACACCCACCATGTCTCCCCCTATATTACCCATGCGCTGCATAACAGTCACTCTCGCCACGTGCTTCCGGTAGTGGAGTTGATGGTGCCCATGTGCTGCGCCAAATGTGAAGAGAAGGTGAAGGAAGAGCTCCTGGAGCTGGAGGGCGTGTATGGAGTTGTGTGTGACCAATACACGCAGAAGGTGATTGTCTCTGGACATGTGGATCCTCTGCGTGCACTCAAGAAGGCCAAGCGAGTGAAGAAGAAATCTCAGTTGTGGCCGAGCCCTGCTTATCGCCAGTACGACGGGGGGTACAGTTCATCTGAGAGTCTGGGATACCTGCACCATGACCAGACAGAGTGCAGATCCTCGCACAGCCGATACACCCCTGCATTTGGCCAATCTTACGTGCATTCGTACGGCCCATCTTATAGACAAGCCCACAGTCAGTCCGTCGTCACCAACCCCCATTATCTGAAGCACATTGAATCGGAGTACTGATTGTTGCAAAGCTCCACCATAGCTACACCAACTGTATAGAGCAGCTCGGTAGATTGATAGCGCGTTCTTTGCGGCTAACTTGGATGCTTCACATTGGGGGCGCCTGTAGAGATTCGAAACGTAATCAAGATTTTGACTAGAAATATGAGAAAGCGATGGCGATGCGTTGGGGTGATCCGTCAAATGGGGGCTTGTAATGTGAATGAAGCGAGGAGTGGATCTTTTCCGCGTCAGGATGTCAGGAGAACGTTGTCCCTTTGTAGAATGTTTGACCCTGAATGCCCGGATTGCATAAATGCCATGGAGCCTTGTCACCCAAGTCCTCTTCTCTCGATTGCATGTAATGAGTACATTAGAGAAGAATGGATGAACTTGCACGAGAACATCGTAAGTTGTAATTTATCCCTGCGTTTGAACACCAAGCAGATGCACAGAGGAAAAGGAGATGGTATTTGCCCGATGTGCCGGCACTAAACTGAAGACAATATATCCATTTTCTGATATAATGGCCAGGCTACCCTCACCACTCTAAAAGTAGGGATTTTGCATCCTGCAAACAAATCTTCCCTCTCAAAAATAGATTTAGGAAAAACAGAATACATTTCATGCTTTTGACCGACAACAGCCTCTATGGGGTTTCATGTTTTCCCCTTTTCACTACAAATGCGTGGAATACATGCCTACTTAGACGTTTACAAGTTTGTACAACAGAGTTTCAAACTTTGGGTGTACGTAATCCTCTCCAGTCCTGCGGTAAAATGTAGGACTCTCGATAGAGCATCCTTCATCACTCGTGTATGGTTCTCCGCATATATCCATCTACATACACACAAATTATTAATATGCGTTTCTGACATGTTGAACGATTCTGCTTTGAGCCTCAAAGACACGCAGAGTAGATTCAGTGACTGGAAAGAATGGAAGGTAGTCACGTCCAACTCAGACAGATACCCAGGCATTCAGGCTTCGGATCTCCAAGAGAAAGGAAGGGACAGCTTGAGCATGTATTTGTGTAGTGACCTGTTAGACCCTAAAATTTTGAACGCTTCTTGCTCGCTAAGAAAAACTGGAAAGCCTCATTCATCAGCATCGCCAAGATCGCCAGGTCAGTATTACGGTCTGGCCCAAGCATAGCAAGGCTTATTAGGGATGAGTACCTGGAGCTGAGTAGCCATGTTATTATTGTTAAAAGTTATATTCTAGTATAATGTACTGTTACGTTCAAAATTATAATAAGTCTATAATTTATTTATTTAAAGGGATTTAATTATCTCTCTATATAATATGTACAGATCATACGTTAATGATACTTAGCCTAGTACATATTAATTTTCGATTTGGATAATAAAACCTAAAAAAAAGAACAATCTGATAATATGCCTTGATAATATGTTAAATCGTCCTTTTTTTTCTTTTCTTTTTAATAGAGAAGAGGGACGGAGGCCTCAGAATTTTATAAAAGGTGGATGTAAATATCCAGGAAAATACCAGTGTTGGGCGGTTATTTATATTTTTTGCTAACAGGCGGTTGCGGTTACATTGGAACTCAATATTGAAATAACCTAGTAGGCCGGTTCTTTCAATTTATTGACTTTCTAATAACCTGCCGGTTGCGGTTAAGAGTGACATGTTTTTTTGGCCGGGTATCCATAAATCCAGTTATCATTCTCCCTATAACTGAGGGTTATACAACCGGTTATGTATATTTATATTTAATTAAAAAGTAATATAGAATTATAGCTGAAATTTGTATCAATCATAAATATATTTTCAAGCCTGCATTAGTACAATAGAGCTGGCCTGTAGATATATTTTAGATATACACATGCATCTAAAATTACTAAATGAATTAGGCTCATCAATGGGGATTTCAAAAAATACAATGTCCTATCATAATGTTTCAATGTGCTTCAAAATATGAAGCCTGGCAAGCTCATTCACAAATTTAGCCAAGGACTCACACTCAGAACCACCACTCATAACCTTAGGTTATTAGACCCAATATATATATTCATATATTAGACCACTCATTTTTAATTTTTTTTCATAACCGTGCACTTAAAAAATATCCAACCGGTTGTCTACATCAATTTTTTAAAATTTTGGCCTCCGCCGGTTACTATTGGGACCGGTTATTTGTATGCCTACACTCTGTCGGTTCCTAACGGGACCGGTTATTTCAAATTTTCATCTCCTGCGATTATATATATATATAACCGGATAGATAACCAACTGTTATTAGAGACAAGATAAAATAAACGCCCAACATTGGAAAATACACAGAAGGAAAAAATAACCTCATAAGCTTTTATGATTAATTTATAATCATAATACATTTTATTCAACAGATAGTGTTAAAACTTAGTGTCTACACCCTTAGCTCTATCAGCCCTTCTACACTTGATTTGCAGGTCAAAATCCAGTAGCCGCCACAACTCAATACTCCCTAACTTATGCTTAAAAAGAGCACTTCCACTCTCGTCAGTCAATTGGCTCAAGCAAATCAGGTCCAACAGTTCTAAACTGCGCTCTGATACCAAATGTTGACTGTTGGTCCTTCTCAGAAGGTTGAACAGTAATTCAGCCACTTCCTTATTGGCAGGGCTTGCATGTAATCCATACAATTGTTTGCCTTGTTCTCAGTTTTTCTTCTGGTTTACTCTTCTTAAATCCCTCTTATTGCTCATCAAATCTTCTCATGCAAGCATGGAAACTTTTAAGGATATTTTAACAGGCTTGAATCACCATGAAAACAACATCCAGTACAATTCAGGCTGAGGGAGGAGGCACGTTTCCATTAACAACCGAGTTATCAACATATTTTACTCCTCTTGGATCATTCTTTCTACCAGTGGTCCCCTATATCAGTTTGCAGGGATAGGCATTGCCCTGGATGAGATTTAGGGGGTCTAATTACGTCCGTGAGAGAAGATCTGGAGTAACTAGGGCTGGGCACTCAATAATCAAGTTCAATACGCATGAAGATATTTCATTCAGTAATACCGCAAAAGTTGTGTGGTCATCGGATAACTTACTGCACCTCCATTGATAGCTACGATCTCCCAACTTTTCCCTTTTCACGGAGAGTTGGGAGATCGGACCTGAGATAGGGTTCGGGTCCAGGTTTTGCACATAGAAGTGCCCGGCAGACGTTCATAACCCAATGATGACATCATCTTTTTGTCGGGTTTGACCACATGGTAGGACGCTCTTACCCGCCACAATGGCCTTGGATAATTGTTTTGCCTATAGAGCACAAAACGTATAATATTTAGGTAGATATATCATATATCAACAGAAATAAAGGTCAAAATCTAAAACAATACTGCACGTCAAAACCATCAAAAATAACAGTGGAAAGGTTTAGGGTTTAGTACATACACCCTTCAGTGCATACGATATTCCTTCAATCAAACAAAATATAAATAGAGGGTTGAAAATACAAAGTAATGTCCATTTGACTGCCTAACAGAAAACCTCTTTCTCTATCGACAAATCTCTTTCTCTATGGAGAGACAGTTTGAGAGCCAAGTACTAGTATCAAAAGGCTGTTGTGCAAGGTATAAGTGCATGGTTTCTGAAACTGCTTTCATCTCAGAAAATGAAATCAACATACATTTGAAACCATTACGTCCACTTCTTCATCTTCTTTCAATTTCTTCACTCGAGATGACCAGATCCTTGATAAGAGTGGATGAATGCTTTATCAAACCAACTATATTAAGGCTCGGCATAAAATCTAACAACTGTGGAGGTGCGCTAACAAAGAGGAGAGTCATATTTTCGTAACACGTCAAACAACGCTCTTATGCCATATTCAAGTGTAAATTCTTACAGAGCAAAGATTTCACAGCATTAAGAGTGACATAACAAAAAAGTAGGTACCACTTATCCACGGTCAAGCAGCGGGACACATGACCATTGTAGCGTACCGTGCTGTCAAAGATTATATGTGTGCATTAAGTTCTTACATTTTTTCTATTTCTTTCCTCTTATGATATAGTTTGAAATAAGAATATATATAAATAGTTGGGGCAAAGCCAAGTGAAATTGCTTTGCAAAGAAGGAAGAAAAAATAACCTCGCCGAATCAATAAAACTTGCAATTGGGCAACTTCCTTGAGACTAGCTCCACAAGACAAATATACTCACTCCACTCTGTTGGGAACTAGCTCAAGGAACTTATGAAAAAACAGTTTGTGCCCATCAATGCGTCCTGGCTCGCCCGAGACAAAATGAGGAATTTGAAGCAAACGGATGAGATTTGGGGATATGTTCAGGCTTTCAATGTGCTGTTGCTCGAAGTCGCGGATATAGCGGAATCAGAAATGGTCTTCAACTTTGTGGCAGGACTGGCCCCATGGGCTAGGCGGAAGTTGGAGGAGAAGCCACTTAAGACTTTGAACGAGGCAATTGAAAGGGCTGAATGTTTCTCGGATGTCCCTAGGGGCAAAAGACAAGGCCGTACGGAGCTGAACCACAGGAAGACCCAGCGGGAGGGTGACTCTTTCCGACCGGAAAAGAAGTGGGATAGGCCACGCGACGACAATGGCACGTGGAAATAGAAGGGAGGGCCTTCACATGTCAAAGCGGCACTCGGTGCTCCAAAAGGAAAATCAGGTGCGGCAGCTTATGGCGAACAGAAGCGACCTTCGATGGAGTGTGCTTTAATTGCGGGGAGCCCGGGCACATGGCCAAGAAGTGCACGAAACCCCGACAATTGAACATGACTCGGGCGACCACGGAGCTGTCCGAAGATTCCATCAGCCGCTTGGTAGAAGCGGTGGTCGCCAAGAGTTGCAAGATAGACAACTACTATTGTGAGTTGTATCAGGAGACTGGCCCCTTGCGTAAAGGGAGTCAGTTAAAGTTCGTGAGTGGGCTAATTTCTGGAACTAACGTGTCGTTGTTGGTGGACACAAGAGCGTCGCACTCCTTCATGACACCGGCAACGGCACAGAAGCTGGGGCTCCCGACAAATGATGTGGGGGTCTCTATTGAAGTGCGTTCTGCCAAAGGAGAACCACAACTAGCAACAAGGTTGGCGTTCGATGTTCCTCTTTAGCTCGGGAGTTGGGAGGGACGTGAGAACTTCACCATTTGCGAGATCGATGGAGTGGATCTCATTTTGGGGATGACCTTTTTGAGCAAATCCAAAGCGGTCATAGATGGCCGCAAGAGTATAGTCACTATCGTACACGTGGGAATGGTGGCGAAATTTTACGGGTGTCGAAAACGCCCAACCGAGTGGGAGGGCGAATAAACTTGCTGACAGCAAAGGAGTGGGCAGTGGAGGAGCCACACGAGCCCCAATTTTTGCTTTACATAAGACAAGTGGAAGGAGAAGTCGATAGGGAGCCTAGCCCAGATTAGATCAAGGGGATCCTGGAGAAATACCAGGATGTGATGCCGGAGGATTTACTAAGCGGCTTGCCACCGCAAAGAGGAGTTGACCACAAGATAGAGGTGATATCGGAGCCGCCTGCCAAGGCACCCTACCGGTTGAGCCACAGAGAGTCGGTCGAGCTAAAGGCCCAGCTCAAGGATCTAATGTCAAAGGGTTACATCCGGCCGAGTAAGTCACCTTACGGAGCCCCGGTACTATTCGCAGACAAGAAGGATGGGACGTTGTGGATGTGTGTCGATTACAGGGCTCTGAATAAGGTGACTATAAAAAACCGGTGCCCTTTGCCAAGGATCGACAACCTCTTCGATCAATTGGCAGGACCAAAGTATTTCAGCCGGATCGATTTACATTTGCGTTACTGTCAAATCCGAGTGGCGGAAAGAAATGAGAAGAAGACTACGTGCAAGACAAGATATGGTTCATATGAGTTCTTGGTGTTGCCTTTTGGGCTCATCAACGCACATGCAACCTTTAGCACGCTATTGAACAGTCTTTTCCAGGAGTGGTTGGATGACTTTGTGATCGTGTACATCGACGACATCTTGGTGTACTCGAAAACAAAAGATGAGCACCTGGAGCACCTCAAAAGTGTCGCAGCCCTTTGCCTTAAGGGCGGGGGATCGGGACACAAGAGGGGCTGCCCCTGTGGTGGGGGCAGTGGCAACAATAGGAACGGGGGCTGAAGCACCCTTGAGTGCCCAAGGCACTCAAGGAGGCGGAGGCGCTCACTAGGTGGAGCCCGGCACACCGGTTGCGGTGGAGGTGGGTCCACAAGGAGTGGTGGTAGCTTAGTGGGTCTTAGTGGGGGTGGCATAGGACTCACCATGGGGCGGAGACCTTGTGGTGGGAGTCGTGGGGAGTCTTGGGACTCATCACGGGCCAATGGGGCCGTGGTAGGTGGGCCAAGACTCACCGCGACTCATCACCACCGCGACTCATCACCGGGAATCGAGGGTTTTCGTGGTGGTTCGCCATAAAAGGATGGTGTTGTTTGTGAAACCCCCGCGGACAGTCACAGAAGTATATATAGGGAGTAGTAACCCCGAGAACGGTGCAAGCCCGTTGGTGACCAAAAACTAGTGAGTAAGCATGCGAGCCGGAAAGCGACCAAGGTGTGGGGAGCTGTTCCGGACTGCCATCGACCAAAGGGAATTTCCACTTGGCCCAAATTGAGAGAGGGTCTTGTGGAGGAGTAAAAGGGGACCGTTATGTCCCGGTGAGCAGCCGAAGCTCCGAGTTGGCCCGGTGGCCAGTTTGGGAGTTAGGCGCGCGCATCAAAGCAAGTAACTATGACTTGAAGGGGAGCTTACGGAAGTGAGGTGCGCGACACTTGGTATCAGAGCTGAGAGTTCAGTACGTGATCGTCCTTGAGATCGGCCTCATCATGGGGTCGGGCAAGCCAAAGCGAAAGCGGAACGGCCCGAATTAAGATGATGATCCTGGTGAGCCCGGTGGAGGCGAAGTGTCACCGAAGCGGCAATTTGAGGAAGCGATTCATGCTTTTGAAAGCGAGTGGCGTCTTGCGTAAATGAAGTCAGTTAATGTTCGTGAATGGGATAATTTCCAGAACTAACGTGTCGTTGTTGGTGGACACAAGAGCGTCGTACTCCTTCATGACATCGGCAACGGCATGAAAGCTGGGGCTCCCGACAAGTGCCGTGGGGGCCTCTATTGAAGTGCGTTCTGCCAAAAAAGAACCACAACTGGCGACGAGGTTGGCGTTTGATGTTCCTCTTCAGCTGGGGAGTTGGGAGGGACGTGAGAACTTCACCATTTGCGAGATCGATGGAGTGGATCTCATTTTGGGGATGACCTTTTTGAGCAAATCTGGAGCAGTCATAGATGGCCGCAAGAGAATAGTCACGCTACCGTGTGGGAATGGTGGCGAAGTTTTACGAGTGTCGGAAACGCCCAACCCAGTGGGAGGGCGAATAAACCTACTGTCAGCAAAAGAGTGGGTTGTGGAGAAGCCACACGAGCCCCAGTTTTTGCTTTACGTAAGACAAGTGAAGGGAGAAGGCGATATGGAGCCGAGCCCAGTTTGGATCAAGGGGATCCTGGAGAAATACCAGGATGTGATGCCGGAGGATTTACCAAGCGGCTTGCCACCGCGAAGAGGAGTTGACCACAAGATTGAGGTGATACCAGGATTGGAACCGCCTGCCAAGGCGCCCTACCGATTGAGCCACAGAGAGTTTGTCGAGCTGAAGGCTCAGCTCAAGGATCTAATGTCAAAGGGGTACATCCGGCCGAGTAAGTCACCCTACCTAGCCCCGGTGCTATTCGCAGACAAGAAGGATGGGACGTTGCGGATGTGTGTCGATTGCAGGGCTCTGAATAAGGTGACTATAAAAAACCGGTACCCTTTGCCAAGAATCTACGACCTCTTCAATCGGTTGGCAGGAACAAAGTATTTCAGCCAGATCGATTTGCGCTTCGGCTACCATCAAATCCGAGTGGCGGAAGGAGATGAGGAGAATACCGCGTGCAGGACAAGATATGGTTCATATGAGTTCTTGGTGATGCCTTTTGGGCTCACCAACGCACCCGCGACCTTAGCACGCTAATGAACAGCCTTTTTCTAGGAGTGGTTGGATGACTTTGTGATCGTGTACATCGACAACATCTTGGTATACTCGAAAACAAAGAAAGAGCACCTGGAGCACCTCAAAAGGGTGTTCCAGAAATTGCGGGAACACTACAACAGATCGCGGTATATTTGACTGCCGAGCCGTAGTAGTCATGGTTTTTCTGACTTTGACCATGACTTCCTTGTATTTTTGGATCAAATGGGGCTTCACGTAGTCGTTGAAATGACTACGTGACTACGTAGTCCTCTGGGCGACTACTTTGGTAGACTTTGTCATGACTGCATGGCTCCGCACTAGAGGGATGGTTGGTCAACGATGGTTGACCAGCGCGAGCTCACCACCAAATAGTTGCCAGAATGACTTCTAGTGCAAGCCTGGTAGCCAAAAGGTTAATTTTTTTTTTAAAGTTGTTTATAGGGTTGCGCATGAGAGGGTTGGGACTTAGTTTTTCTTTTTCTTTTTCTCCTGCGCGGTTTCTTAGTATCGAGCTGTTGTGTTGGGTCATGGAACGCAATGATCGTTGGATAGGGGCGTGGGATGGAGGCTTTGCAGACCTATTCTTGAGCTACTGATGCATGAAGGGGTGAAGCGCAACATGCACCGCAACCGCAATGGGCTCTTGGCTCCTGTTAGTACCATGATTTGGTATTCTTCATAATGTTTACAAGGTTATTGGGAGAGACAGCTTGGTCTTAGCAGTCCGTGTTTCAATCGATGCCCGCTAAGCTGCACCGTGGTGGTTCTCACAGACAAATACGACATTACCTGACTACAAACACAAACAACACACACAAGAGGTCCTACTGTGTTCATGGTCAGTCAAATCCTCCATGGGTCATGACACAAGGTCGAGGACAATGTGGTGAGGGCACCTTCTTCTTCGACCTATTTCAGCCTGTTTTGACCTCTCATCATACTCGGCCCTGAATTTCTTCACGATGGTGGGACAACCGCAATCACAAGGTGTGGCTTTTTCTTAATGTACCATGTAAAGTTCTAAGTTAGTCCATCCTGCAAATGTGGGCTCTTGGCTCTTGTTATGATTTGGTATTCTTTCTAATGTTTACAAGGTTCTTGGGAGAGTCAGCTTGGTCTTAGCAAGCTGCGTTTCAATCTCTGCCAGTTCAGTTGTGGAAATCGCAGCAGCGGCACAATTGATAAAATCTGGCACTGCTACTCAAGGCACCTTCTTCAACACATTTCACCTTGTTTTCTCCTCTTATCAGAATCGGCCCTAAATTGGTGAGGGCACCTTTTCTTCAACCTGTTTCAGTCTATTTTTCCCTCTCATCATTAGGTTGGGGTGTTTGCTGGAAGAGGGCCGGATTTCAAGCACAAGATTACCTATGATCCCCTGTGGATCCATTGCTACAAGAAACCTGCATGGGTAGATGGTGAACTAGAAGCCGCAGCAGCAGTGGCACAATTGATAAATTAGGCACTGCTAATGAAGGCAACCTTCTTCAACACATTTCACCCTATTTTCCCCTCTTATCAAAATCGGCCCTAAATTTTCAGGTTGAATTTCTGTAAGTTACTGGTTGAGTGAACCTTTGATAGTTTGCAGTGTGTGCAAGCCTGGTAGCTCTGGAGAAGGGCAAAGAGGTCCATGGCGACATTGTCAGAGCTGCAGTTATACCACATGTCATTCTTAACAATACCCTCATGGACATGTATGAAGGGAGTGTTTGACAGTATGCCTGAACAAGATGTGGGTGTCGTGGAGTGCGATGATTGCAGGATATGCACAGTTACGGCATGGATGGAGGCTTTTGAGAACTATGACCAAATGATGTGCGAAAGGGAGAAGCCCAACCGCTTTACATTTGTTTGTGTTTGCAATGTGTGTGTAAGCCTGGGAGCTCTAGGAAAGGGGAAAGAGGTTCATGGTGACATCATCAAAGCTGAATTTGTACCAGATGTCATTATGAACACTGCCCTGGTGGACATGTATGCCAAATGTGGGTGCAACAAGCCTGATGCAAAAGGGGAGTTCGACAATATGGCTGAACGAGATGTGGTGTTTTGGAATGCCATGATTGCAAGATATGTGCAGCATGGGTATGGGATTAAGGCTTTGGAAACCTAACAGCAAATGATGTGGGAAGGGATGAAGGCAGACCGGGTCATGTTCATTTGTGTTTATAATATGCATATGCGAGCTTAGCAGCCCTGGGAATGGTCAAAGAGGTTCATTGTGACATTATCAAAGTTGGAATTGTACCAGATGTCATTCTGAACATTCCCCTGGTGTACATCTATGCTCACCAAGTGTTCAATAGAATCCCTCAACGATCTTTGATCATGTGGAATATAATGTTGGCAGGATTTACCAAGCATGGGTTGGTAGGAATGCTTTGGAGACTATGAGCAAATGTTGCGCGAAGGGTTGAAGCCCAACCGCATCACATTTGTTTGTGTTTGCAATGCGTGTGCAAGCCTGGGAGCGTTCTGTTGTAGTGAATACTTTTCTGACCCCAGTCAACGATGGGACAATCAAGGCAAAAAGGTGAATTCCTATTGGATTACAGAGAGTAGAAGATGCAATTGAGCATAGGAACTAGTGTGATAAGTTGAGTTGGGTGTTTCCTAGAACAATTCAAGGCTTTCATTATCAGCTGCTAGCAGCAAGGCAAGGGTGAATGCATGATTTTGGCAGAGGCATGGATAGCTAAAGGAGCAGGGATAGAGTGTGGGTCCACATTCATTGAAGAGGGCCGGACTTCAAGCTCCTATGATTCCCTGTGGATCAATAACTACTAGCAACCTGCATGGATAGATGGTCAATTGGAAGCTGCAGCAGTAGCAGTGGAATTGATAAATCAGGCACTACTAATGAAGGCACCTTCTTCAACACATTTCACCCTGTTTTTCCTTTCTTATCAGAATCGACCCTAAGTTTCCATGTTGAATTCTGTATGCTAGCTGGTTGAGTGTACCTTTGATAGTTTGGAGTGAGTTGACATGATACTGCCAATGTGACAACATGAAAGTATCCAGAAACAGGTAACAGAGATGAGGAGGAGCTGTGGAATGAATACTTTTCTTACCCAGTCAATGGTGGGACAATCCAGGCAAGAAGGTGAATGTCTGTCTGATTATAGAGAGTAGCAGATGCAATTGAGCATAGGAACTAGTGTGATAAGTTGAGTTGGGTGTTTCCTAGAATAAATCTAGGTTGTCATCGTCAGCTGCTAGCAGCAAGGCAAGGATGTATGCATGATTTGTGCATAGGCATGGATAGTTGAAGGAGCAGGGATAGAGTGTGGGTCCAGATTCATCCAAGAGGGCCAGAAAGAGGTCCATGGTGACATCGTCAAAGTTGGAATTGTACCGGATGTCATTCTGAACACTGCCCTGGTGACATGTATGCCAAATGTGGGTGCATTAAGGATGCGAAGGGAGTTTTCAACACTATGGCTGAACGAGATGTGGTGTCATGGAACGCGATGCTTGCAGGGTATGCACAGCAGGCCGGACGTGGTATGGAGGCTTTGGAGACCTATGATCAAATGATGGGGGAAGGGGTGAAGCCTGACCACATCACATTTTTGTGCATTTGCAATGCATGTGCAAGCCTGACAGCTCTGGAAAGGGCACAAAAGTCCATGGCAACATTGTCAGAGCTGGAATTTTACCAAATGTCATTATGAACAATACCCTTGTGGACATGTACATGCAAAATGTGGGTGCACCCTATCTCGCTGATTTGTTGTTATGCTGAAACAGTAGCAAACGTAGAAAGGCATACACATTTTACATGTGTTGCTATCTTCAGTGCATATGTAGTGTCATTTGCACTTTGTCATACTATTGTTTGAGGAGCAGATTTGGGACTCAGGTGCTATATTGTAAATTTGACTGGCAGCAGTTTAAGAGAAGCTCTTACATCTACTGCTGTCTTTAAGTGCCTATGTTTTGTCCTTTGCACTTGCTGACTTTGTTCTTTCCTGTGATTCTTGCCTGTGAATAAAGCATTCATTTGCAGAGTCATTTTTTGTGTCTTTGTTCTTCCCTTTGTTCTTCTCTTTGTTTAGTATTGAATAATACTAACCCTAATCTCTACTAACCCTAATGAGATAAGCATAGTCGTGGCTCTGCCTGTCCAATACATTTAAAAGTTCAAAACAACCCCTCATATGACACCACGTGTCCATATATCAGCATGTCATAGTCAGGATCATGACTGCAAGACCTCCTCAATACATGCCACGCGTCCACATATCAGGATGTTTGTAGTCATGACAATGACTGCAAGACCTCCTCATTATATGCCATGTATCCATATATTAGCATGGTTATAGTCAAGATAATGACTGCAGATCCTCCTCATGGATATGCCACGTGGCAGTTTCGGGAGACGCCATATGGCGCACATCCACAAAACCTCCTGGACTTATTAGAAAGAGACACGTGTACAGTTTGCAGCAGCACACTAAGTCATGTATGGTAGAAGTACGTATGACTGCCACATGACAGTGAGATGTATCACTTGGTTCATCTGACTGCAGTCATCCATGACCGACCATACTGTACTCATTGTATTGACTTGGTTTGCACGACTTAAAGTCATAGAAGTCATATGTACTGTTTATGACTACAGGATAGTCATATATACAGTCAGATGTACCACAACCTGTTGTAGTGGAAGACAAGCTATATGCCAAGGCTTCAAAGTGCGAATTTGAGGTCACAAAAGTGGAGTTCCTAGGGCATGTGATTACACAGGATGGGATCAAAATGGATGACAGAAAGGTGAGGACGATCTTGGACTGGGAGCCTCCGACTTCGGTCCCGGGAGTGCGATCCTTCTTAGGACTCGCCTCCTATTACCGAAAGTATGTGAGAGATTTCGCCAAGATCGCGGGGCCACTGTCAGACCTTCTGTGTAAGTCCAAGATATAGGTATGGAACACTTTTTGTGGCCAAGCTTTTGCCGGAGTTGAAGCAGCAGATGGCGGAAGCTCCTGTCTTGAAAATCCCGGAGTTCGATCGTCTATTTGAGATTCATACAGATGCGTCGGACTTCGCAAGTGGGGGTGTACTCATGCAGGATGGACGTCCAGTGGCTTACGAAAGTAAGAAACTGAATGAAGTGGAGCGACATTGGCCTACCCACGAGAAAGAAATGAAGGCGGTGGTGCATTGCCTTGAGCTTTGGCGCCACTACGTTGGTTCCAACCCGGTGAAGGTGTTCACGGACAATGTCACGGTGAAGTATTTTGCCACGAAGCCTAAGTTGTCCCCAAAACAACTTAGGTGGCAAGACACTTTGGCGGTGTTCGACGTGGATATCCAGTACAAATCGGGACGGGACAATGTGGTGGCTGATGCTTTAAGTAGGAAGCAGCAGCTCATGTTGGTGTACAGAGGCGAGACGGCGCTCCAAAGGAAGATCCGGAAGGCTTACCGGAAGGATGAGATGGCGAAGTCCGTGATGCAGGACTTGAGGATGGGGGTTAAATCGCAGTTCTACTTGCAAAATGGACTGCTCCGGTACAAGCAAAAGTGTCGAAGGGAGGGATCAGAGATAGTCTCTTGAGGGAATGCCACGATGGCCCGCTTGCGGGCCACGATGGAGCCAAGCGCACCACGGCACTCTTGAAGAAAGAGTATTTCTGGCCCAAACCGAGGGAGGAGGCCGAGGAGTATGTCAAGACATGCACCACATGTCAACAAAACCGGAGCGAGTACAAAAAGCAAGCAGGGCTGTTACAACCCTTGCCGATTCCAGAGGGGTCTTGGGAAAGTGTCTCGATGGATTTCATGATTGCTATGCCGCTGTCAAAAGGATTCGATGCAATCATGGTGGTGGTGGATAGGTTCAATAAAATGGGCCATTTCATCCCCACCAAGGAGACGGCAACGGCGTAGGAGACGGAGCGACTTTACTTCGTCCACGTCTTCAAGCATCATGGACTCCCGAAGGATATTGTCTCGGACCACGATCCAAAGTTTACAAGTAAATTTTGGAGGGCACTTTGGAAAAAAATGGGGACGAGGCTCAAGATGAGCACCGCCTTCCGACCTACGACGGACGGCCAAACGGAAAGAGTGAATTCCGTGGTGAAGCAGATTTTGCGGAATTATGTGTCGGCAGACCAATCAGACTGGGTGGAGCACTTAGATGCGGTAGAGTTCTGTTATAATAACCCAAAACACTCCGCAACGGGGGTTCCCCATTTTGTATTGGTCTATAGAGACTTTGGTGCCGACAAGTTGGGCCGCCCAGGACGTTGAGGAACCGGCGGCAGCAGCAGTGCTAGAAGAACGTGAACGTTTGTTGAAGCTTGCAAAGTACAACATTGCCAAAGCTAGGAAACGGTATGAATGGTAGGCGAATCGAAAATGGAGGGAAGTTAAGTTTGAGGCAGGCACGGAGGTCTGGTTGAATATCAAGAATTTTCGACTACCTTCGGAAGTGAGTCCGAAGTTCGTACCTCCGTATGCGGGGCCCTTTCGCATCCGGAAGGTTATGAATGAGGATGTGTATGAATTGGAGCTACCGGCAAACAGCAAGGTGCATCCGGTATTCCACGTTTCCCTTTTGAAGCCTTACTTCAAAGATGAAGCGCGTCCGAATCGGCATCAAGTGTTGCGTCCGCCACCTGTGCTGTTGGATCATGAAAATGAACTGAGTACGAGGTGGAGGCAGTGCTTAAGTCGAGGAGGTTCAAGAATCGAGAAACGGAGTATCTCGTGAAATGGAAGGGCTATCATCAAGTGGAAGCAACTTGGGTGCGTGCCTCAGAAATGATAAACGCATCCGAGGTGGTTGTAGCTTTCGAAGGGCGACCTCAAAAGTGGAAGAAGCGTTGATAGGGACATCAACCTTGGATCGTGGGGGAGGAAATGCATGCTTAGTCTGGCTTAGCTAGCTCAGGAATCCGATTGCAAAAACTTGTGTTGTACAAATTTTGCTTATAAATGAAATGGTTTCCAAATGTTGTGCTTTCTATTTTGTTTGGAATGATGATGCATGGTATGGTTGGCTAGTGTGTAGAATGCATGCTAGCTTACAAAAGTGGGAGAGGTAAATTGGATTAATCGTGTGTTTGCGCAGTGCCGAAATCGGGTGGCTCCCATCCAAGGGGCAAGGAAACTTGCGCCTTCTTTGAGAGTTCACGTGCTAGTGCGCACCTGGCGCGTGCGCGTACTATAACTGCGCTACCGAGGGGGTTACCTTGTAGTGCGGGCTAACGCGGAAGCTACATGCTTCCGTTCACGTACTATAATCGTGTAGCCTCGACGGGACGAAGTCGTAGTGCGGCTTCGGCGTGTTCCCGTACCTCATGCCAGCATTCCAAGGCGGACCCAATTGTAATGATTGGGGCGCACGGTTGGTTCAAGATTATCTTCCTAGTCAAAAAAAGGTTCAGGGTGAACCCTTGCTGAAGGTGATGCCAAAAGCGACATCATGAGCGGTTGCAAGCAATGTTGTTGCAGTAAGGCGATTTGATCCTCTGGGAGGATCGTTCCTTGGCCTTGAAGTGGGCCAAGAAAAGTGCACTGGGTGGAGCTTGAGAGGCTCCACCCTTGGCCGGGGCTTAGAGGAAGTCGGCCGAACTAGCTAGTGGAGAGTAGAGTCAAGTGGGGGTTTGGTTCTTTGCCATGGGACGCCATGGTACGGAAACAAACTCCTTGATGTGGGATGCCACAACTTGGATGTTGGTTTCTGGGAACTGGAGAGCCGACAAGTTGGATTAAATGCACGGCTTCTCCGACAGACAACTGTCCACAGGTGGTAACCATCTTCAACCACAGGAGATCTCCCCTGCTATGCCCTCGAGTAAAAACCGGGAAGCAAAAAAAGTAGAAAAGATGAATATATCAAATGCGGCAACACTCCGCAGGATGACGGGAGATCTCCTCTTATAGTCGTCTCAACCCTTAAGTTAGAATAAAAATAAATAAAAAATGGATTGTGCAAGATAGAATCTATGCGCTCCACAGTGCAAATAACACTAAGGGATCATGGGAGGTCTCCCGTTTTGTGATCTCCAATGGGCGGAAAAAGATAAACAGAAAATAGAGTTCCAGACAAATTGGAAAGCATCTGCTCAAGATGACGGGAGGTCTCCCGTCACATTCTATGGTATATAACTGGAGAAGACGAAGACAGATAAATGAGATTTAGAAAAGAGCGACAAAACAAAGAGAAAGTCTAATGGAACAACACCTCTTCGCTGTGCCAGGCTAAAAAAACAAATACTGCGTGAGTGTTGTGTGTAACTCTTCTGGAAAATACTGATAGAGAATGACTAACAAACATGCAGAGATGAAACACCACTCTACGTCCTTCCACCACCCTTCCACCACCCTTCCACCACTCTTCAGTCAATCCAGCACCTGCACTCCACAATTCGGCAGGGCTTCGCCGAGACTGAATGAAATGAGAGGGAAGATGTTGCCCTTATATAGATCCGCATTTGCATGCTGGGGCATGAGGCCAACCGCACCCATACATGAGGCTTGTACAGCAAGGGAATCGTTTCATTAATTACTTGCCATAATGATTGTGACGGGGGGCCTCCCGTACCCGACAATACGACATTTGTATGGCCGCCACGTGGATGGATATCATCTATGATGTACCTGCTCGACGACATCAATGTAATCGGTACCGTCCAAGGAGATCCCAGATATAATATGAGCCGTTGGATTCGATGGATGTCGCATGACCATGATGTCGTTGCGCCGCTCCACGGGAGCTTTCCCCTCATAGCATTCATGGAAGGTAAGATTTGTCGTAGCGTACCCCAGCGCTGCCGCCGCATTCAGTAATGTTGATGCCGCCGCATTATGGCCGACGGCGTCTCGTAATCTGACGTTCCAGCACATGGGTAGCCTGCCTGCTTGCCACGTGCTGGAATACTAACTATGGAAATGCGGACGTGACTTCCGCGTGAGCGTGAGCGTGAGAGCATACACTCACTTGATTGTGATGTGGCGTGAGCGCAGGCTCACACCAGCTGATGTGGCATGAGCGTGGGGTTGCGCTGACGTGGCGTGAGCGTGAGGCTGTGGGCCTCCTGACGTGTCATTATCCGGCTGACGTGGCAGTCGTCAGAATGACGTGGCATCTGGACAACTTGCCAGATGCCATGTCATCATAAACATATAGCACCTATAGCCGTGGCATTCAATTCAAAACACCAGAAATTAAAATGCATGAACGACTTGTGAAAGCATTTGCATCCATTCCATTTATTTTCGAATGACTACACACTAGAAAGAAATGGCACACATTGTACAACATAATTGGAGGCTGCATTGGCACCAAATATACGAAGGGACATCAAGTTCAAGTTTCAACTCTTGTGAAATCCAGTAATGGAATTTGCAGATGACCAAAGTGAAGAGGATGTTATGTGCTCATATCCTGCTGCATAAGTGTATTCACCTCGTTGAAACTCATGGCTGTGTCGGACTGTGGCTGGCTGTGTGAAGCTGTGTCGGGTTGTGATAGACTGTGATAGGCTGTGATGGGCTGTGACAAGCTGTGTAAGGCTATGTCAGGTTGTGTCAGCCCGTGACTGACTGTGTGAGTATGCCTACCACCCCTAAGGGTTCCCCACAGAACCCGTAAAACTGTCCAAGTCCCAGACAGCCCTCTAACATTATCCCTCCCCCCCTCAAAAAGCTGTGTCCTCACGGTTTACTGTTTAGGATCAGTAAACCTTTGTGAACGAGCACCCTTCTGCCGGTGAGAGTCCCTCGGAGGGTTCTGTGTATGAGCCCGAGCCATGTCTGTGGCTGGTGGGGACGGTTGTTGACTAGATGGAGCATACTGGCTAGCTCCCTTTGGCTGATAAGGAGGTAACTTTTCAGGCATAGGAGATCCCCGTCGTTTCTTTCTCCGCCATTTGGATTGCATAATCCACAGCCATGTCAAAAGGTTTGTCCATAGAACTAGTAGTGTCAGAATCATCTTCCCCCCAGTGGCCTTTCGGAAACACCTTATGTGGCTTCTCAAGAATCCTGCGAGTCATACAGTGTTTGCCCACCATGTCTGGAAGCTTAAACTTTAAAACTTGTATCAATCTCTTGCGGGCAAAATTAGTGTACTCCCGCAACTCCTCGTTTGTATAGCTGAGTGGTGTGCCAATGACGTTGGAGAAGTATAACCACTTTATGGCTTCATGCCCCTTAGAAAAATCCGTGTTGGATCCAAATACATATAACGTCACCCACAAAATTTGCAGTCCTGGGCGATGTATTGCACAATATCCAGAGAGGGGAAAGTGCCCATCCTCGCTTCATTCACATTACGAGCCAATCTGATGGATCACCCCAACACATTGCCATCGCTTTCTCCTATTTCTATCAAAAGACCCAAGTTTTCCTTGGCCATCTCCAGAGCAAAAGTAAACCAAGAACAAAGTTGGGGATCCTTCTGAAGCATGATCCTTACATCATACAGATATGTATGTGATGGAACTGAAGGTAACACCCAATGCTCCCCATTGGAATAAGTCTGAAATCTCATCTTCATCTTCTGCTGCTCAATGTGATAGCGTGAAATAAAACAAGCAGCATAGTATAGTCCACAACCCATGACCAAACTACGTACCTCCTTGTCTTGGTATAGATGTACCCATGAACAATCTGGAAGGCAATTAATTCTTTCAGCATGGTGCCTGCCTCAGACCAGTACCGTGCAAAATGGTGATCTTCAATGGGTCGGTCATTTGGAAGAACCTTAGTCCGAGTTGCCACTGGCAACCAAATGCGCATGATCTGGTAATAGTGTGCCAAAGACTCAGGAGGACTGAATTCTTTCCAAGCCAAATCCATAACAATGGGAATTTGGTTGACATGGTATCAACGGTGGCGACCTGGTGTCCTAGTTGCAAATTTGGACGTGACGTGGCGTTGACGCGTCAGCGTCACGTCCGACGTCAACGACGGACGTGCGTCATGTCACGTCCTAAACCGACGTTACTGTACATAAATATGTTTATTTTTTTACTTTACTATTGACTATTTACTATGAGAACCGACGTGGCAACCGATGTGGCCTCATTACGTGGACTTCATTAATTATCTGTAAAATTCATATATTATGATTTATATTGTCAATCATGCGACCGTCATCGAAGGTTGGTCGGACAAATTTTTAATTTTTTTAAATGGTGCGACCACCAGAAGGGGGTGGTCGCACATTTTTTCTTATTTTTTTAAATGGGTGCGACTACCGGCACGTGGTGGTCGCAGCATTTTCATTTTTTTTAATAAGTGCGACCACAAGCAGAGGGTGGTCGCACATTTTTTCTTTTTTTAAAATTGGGTGCGACCACCAGCAGATGTTGGTCGCAATTTTTTTTTAAAAAAAAAAATAGGTGCGACCACCAGCAAAGGATGGTCGCACATTTTTAATTATTTTTTAAATGGGTGCGACCACCAGCAGGGGATGGTCGCACATTTTTAATTATTTTTTAAATGGGTGCGACCACCAGCCGGTGGTGGTCGCAGACTTTTTCTTTATGGTTATTAGGTGCGACCGCTTATGGGGGATCGCACATTTCTTTTTTGTTATTAGGTGCGACTGCTCCCTGGACACGTGGCGAGGCGTGAATGGGCAGCAGAGGCGGTCGCACGTCAGGCCTCTCCAGACAGTATATAAGGGCCTACCCCTCATTCCCAACCCACTTTTTTCCCTCTCTGTGAGTGCGGTTCTGGGGCTTCTTGGAGTTTGAACTTCAATGGCTAGGACTGGGCGTGGGGAGGGGGGGAAAGAAAGTGGATTTGTGTGGGGGAGGAGTTTTTGCCTTTTTTTCCGGGGACTGCGGGAGAGTTTGCTTTGGGTACTATACCAATAGAGGGTGAGGAAATTGGTCTGCTAGTATATAAGGTTATCAATAGTCTGGGTTTAGTTTTCCGTTACGAAGCTGCGTCTATTCCGCAGAGTACTTTCATCGTGTCCGGAAACGTTGCTTCGAACGCAGTGTCAGGGGGTTCCTCGGGAAGTGGGCGTAAAGGTAGGAAGCGTAAACATGCACATGAACGGGATAGTCAGGTCAATAAAAAAGACTATCCAAGCGCAGAGGCCGCGAAGGTGGTGAAGCAAGTAGTGCTGAATTATTTGAAGGACAATGACATAATGCGTTTGAATCTTTTGTATGTCCGACATGGGAATGAGGGGTTCCTTAGATTCCAGCACAATATGGAGATGAGAATGAGGGAGGCTTCGGCCGGGGATGAATGGGAGGAGGACAGGGCGAAGTTCCAATTCACGAAATGGATGGAGGACCGGGCCCATGATGCCACATGGAATCTGAGGCAAACCATGGACAAGTTTGTTACGAGAACACCCGTAGCTGAAGGTCGCATGCCAACTTCGGAGGAGGAGTTGTTTGTGCTTGTGGATTGGTGGTCTGACATGGCAAAGGCCCACACCAAACGACGTACAAAACCACTCCCATGGAAGGCAGGGTCCTCGTCCGCGGATGCGGCATTGAACATGAGATACATATCCACAAACGCACAGGTACAACAACTCGACGCGCCCAAACAGGGAGGGTATGGTACAATTCGGAGGGTTAGAATTGTTGGGGATCAATTCATTCCTCCATCTTGGGAGCTAGCAGGGAAAACGCCCAGGGAAACAAATGCTGAGCTTGCCAAAGTCCAACATAACAATGAGGCGTTGGCTGTAAAGTTCCATCATTTTGGCATCATAAAGTATTTTGCGTTGCATCCACGTCGAAATGAAGGTTACACACATTGGTGGAAATGGGGGGACCATACGATCATGGTTGAGTATTGATAGGAAATGGGGGAATGATCGGGATAACAGGGAGTTAATGGAACGACGGGGGATGGAGCAGGAAATGCAGGAGGTCAACCGACTGGTTCGATTCCGACAGAATCGCACCCAATTGGCATGGGCGCTTTTGTACATCATGCTCAACGTCCATAATCACCACCTCTTGCACAACGACATGTCCCCCGACAACATCTTGTTGCATTTTCCACAAGGGTCTGAAGATGTGTACATTGGGGTATGCGATTGGGGGATGGCCTCCACGACGGATGACCCAAAAACCACGTTGTACATTTTCGAGAGCAGAGACAAGATGATAAAGACTCTCGCACATAGATGGTGGATTGCACCTGAAATTGCAATTGTTCATAATGTGGCCAACAACCAGTCAGATGGCACACCTCGTAGGCCCCCTCTAACCGTGCCATCAGAGACCTTTGCAATTGGGAAGATAGCCCAGGCAATAAATGGGGGTAACACGTTCGATGCAAGCCTGTTCAACGATATGTCTACTAGAACCTATTTTGCTTCGGCTCTGGAAAACTTGTGTGTAGACACAGTAGAGTTGCGGTACAAACTAGAAAATGTTGTGAAGCGTTTCATGACGGGGCTATTCAATTGGCCTGAGCCCAAAAATTGCTGGAGGATGGATAAAAATTTGTAGACCTCTGACTGTACATCATGTTTGAATAAATGTTGTTTTCAATTGTGTTTGTCTCGTACCATAATGTTTTAATGGTTTGTTACTTGGCCATGGCACCTGGGTCCATCATATGGGATAATCAAGCACCACACCCACGAATCTTGAAGAGTGACAGTGTACACCGGGTCAATGGGTGAACCAATCGTTCCCCTGCCAAATGATTTTAGATTGATTTGAAACTTCGGGAGTGTCTTGTACATGTCCTCTTTAAGTTACCGGACAAGTATGAGGTCAATCTAAAATGGTTCTAAGGGTGAACCAACAGTTCCCCTATTAAATGATTCATGATTGAAAATTGGTTGAAAGGTTTAACAAGTCATTCGGGGGGCAAATGATTATTTCTTCGCTTGCAACTTTCTGTACGTGATTTGTACGTACTTAAGCACATATGGACCAAAGTTGAACTTCAACAAAGTTGTTTGAATGGGTTATTCAAATTCATAAGGATAAACAACCTTTCGACTGCACATGAATTGTTTTCAATTCCATTCTGAAGTCATATGCTTGATAACAACATGAAGAGTTGCATGCAAAATATCACCATGAACAGACATTGTGTGCATCCAAAACACATTTTATTCCCTCATTTGCACTCCAAGGTGAAGTTATCTTCAACTTCATGCATTCTTCATAGAGAGTTCTGCAATAGTGAGCATAGAGCAAATGATGAACGTTTTTTCCCAAACATTTTTCTTTGGTATATTTTTTGGCAAGGATGTGGTGGTGTGAGGGTTCAACTCACAGAACAAAATCAAGCCAAAAACAAAATCATTGCGCTCCACACTCATTGCGCCCCACAATCCTATGCCCTCTAAATCATTTTATTTAGTAAAAATCCAGTTCAATTCAAAATTGGATGAAAGGGTGAACGGAAACTTCCCCGATGAAATGATATTTTATTGCTCCGAAACTTTGCAAGTGTCTTCTACATGCCCTCTTACACGTCTTTGAGAAGTATGACATCAATCTAAAATGGTTTAAAGGGTGACCCAATCGTCCCCCTACCAAATGATTTTAAATTGATTTGAAACTTTGCAAGTGTCTTGTACATGCCCTCTTACAAGTCTTTCACAAGTTTCAAATCAATCTAAAATGGTTAAAAGGGTGAATCAATCATGAACATATCAAATGATTTTGGAGTGCTTTAAAGCTTTGCAAGTGTCTTTCACATGCCATTTTAAAGGTACCGGACAAGTATGAGGTTAGTAGAATATGGTTGAAAGATGAACCAATTGTTCCCCTATCAAATGATTTTACATTGCTTTGAAGCTTTGCAAGTGTCAGCCACATGCCCTCCTACAAGTACCGGACAAGTATGACGTGAATAAAAAATGGTTGAAAGGGTGAACCAATCATTCCGCTATCAAATGATTTTATATTGCTTTGGATGTCATTGCTTTGGTAATTCTAGCCCCCCAATGGCCCATTGTAACCCTTGAATTACAATTCAAAATGCAATTCAAGCCCTTAAAATTGGTAATGTCAGTCCCTAAAATGACCAACCTCGGCCGTCCCTCAAATTGTAATTTGAGCCCTTGAAATTGTCAATTCCAATCCCTCAAATTGCAATTGAAGCCCCTGAAAATTAATTTCAACCCCTCAAATTGCACTTCTAGCCCCTGAAATGACAATTCCCGCCCCTGAAATTGCTAGTGCAGCCCCTGAAATTGGCAATTGAAGCCCCTGGAATGGCAGTTTCAGCCCCTCAAATTGCAAGTCCAACCCCTGAAATTGGCAATTCGAGCCCCATAAATGGCAATTTCAGCCCCTGAAATTGACTATGGGTGAACCAATCATTCCCCTACCAAAAGATTTTGGATTCATTTGAAACTTTGCGAGTGTCTTGTACATGCCCTCTTAAAGTTACTGGACAAGTATGATGTCAATGTTAAATGGTTCAAAGGGTGAACCAATAGTTCATCTGTTGGATGATTCATGATTAATCGTTAACGATTGATCTCATATTACACTGGGACCTATCAGAGGGTACATTGAACACACTGGCCAAGTCTCAAAGCGAACGAAAATCATTTGGATGGGCAACCATCCGTTGGCCCATTGAACGAATTTTGGTTGATCTCATATTACTCTGGGGCCTCTTCCATGGCACATTGAACATATTGGCCAAGTCTCAAAGCGAACCAAAATCATCTCGATGGCCAATCATCCGTTGAGCCATTGAATGAATTTTCATTGATCTGATATTAGTCTGGGACCTGTGAGAGGGTGTCTCAAACGTACTAGCAAAGTTTGGAAGCAAACAAAAATGATTTGGATGGGCAACCATCCGTTCACCCGTTGAATGTATTCCGCTGGATCTGCTATTGCTTTGGGACCTGTTGGACTGTGTTTCGCGTGCTCACGATTTTTTTTTTTCATTTGGTTTTTGAATAGGGCGTGTAATGTAGCCATATGCAACGTGCGTGCCAAATTTGGGAGCGAATATAATTCATTTGGACCCAAAACCACAGTTTCTTCCTTGTTTTGCACTACAAACTTATTTTGTGTTCAACTTCATGCACTCTTCATAGAGAGTTCAGCAATAGTGAGCGAAGAGAACACTTTTTTGGGGGGGCATTTTTTATTGGTCCAAATTTTGGCGGGGGAGTAGTGGTGGGATGCTGGAAGCCATAGAACAAAATTGAGCCAAAAACAAAATCGATACGTGCCAGAAACCCCCATGAAAGGCAGTGCAAACCTATTTATTGGCTTAAAATTAATTTAAATTCAATTACATTATGGAATGGCTTGGTGTCGATGGGGAGGCAAAAGATTTATTCGTCTGTTGTGTCTCCGCACATGTTCAAGCACATGCGGGCAAAAGAGTGGCTTCAACCACATCCGTTCAATGGGTGCAATAGCCGTGCACGCATAGCAGGATTTCTTTTTCGCAATGAACAAAAACCAGATGACAACTGAACGCCTCATTCGCCCATTGAACGAATTTTGATTGATCTCATATTACACTGGGACCTATCAGAGGGTACATTGAACACACTGGCCAAGTCTCAAAGCAAACGAAAATCATTTGGATGGGCAACCATCCGTCGGCCCATTGAACGAATTTCGATTAATCTCATATTACTCTGGGGCCTCTTCCATGGCACATTGAACATACTGGCCAAGTCTCAAAGCGAACCAAAATCATCTCGATGGCCAACCATCCGTTGACCCATTAAATGAATTTCGATTGATCTGATATTAGTCCGGGACATCTGAGAGGGTGTCTTGAACGTACTAGCAAAGTTTGGAAGCAAACAAAAATGATTTGGATGGGCAACCATCCGTTCACCCGTTGAATGTTTTCCGCTGGATCTGTTATTGCTTTGGGACCTGTTGGACTGTGTTTCGCGTGCGCTCGATTTTTTTTTCATTTGGTTTTTGAATGGGGCGTGTAATGTAGCCATATGCAACGTGCGTGCCAAATTTGGGAGCGAACATAATTCATTTGGACCCAAAACCACAGTTTTTTCCCTGTTTTGTACTTCAAACTTGATTTGTGTTCAACTTCATGCACTCTTCATAGAGAGTTCTGCAATTGATCTCATATTACACTGGGACCTATCAGAGGGTACATTGAACACACTGGCCAAGTCTCAAAGCGAACGAAAATCATTTGGATGGGCAACCATCCGTTGGCCCATTGAACGAATTTTGATTGATCTCATATTACTCTGGGGCCACTTCCATGGTACATTGAAGATACTGGCCAAGTCTCAAAGCGAACCAAAATCATTTGGAGGCAAATGATTTATGCGTCTGTTCATTTATTTGTGATTAATCGTTAATGGTGAAAAGGATAAACCAAAGGTTCCTTGATAAAAAAAAAATTGAATGATTTGAAATTTTGCCAGTATGTTCTACATGCCTCTTACATGGACCGGACAAGTATGAGATCAATAAAAAATGGTTCACAGGAGGAACCAATGGTTACTTGATGTGCCAATTTCTGAATGCTTTCAAACTTTGCCATTGCATTGTACATGCCCTCTTAAAGGTACCAGACAAAAACCACAACTGAACGTCTCATTGGCCCATCGAACGAATTTTGATTGATCTCATATTACACTGGGACCTATCAGAGGGTACATTGAACACACTGGCCAAGTCTCAAAGCGAACGAAAATCATTTGGATGGGCAACCATCCGTTGGCCCATTGAACGAATTTTGATTGATCTCATATTACTCTGGGGCCTCTTCCATGGTACATTGAACATACTGGCCAAGTCTCAAAGCGAACTAAAATCATTTCGATGGCCAACCATCCGTTGAGCCAACGATTGAATTTCAATTGATCTGATATTAGTCCGGGACCTGTGAGAGGGTGTCTCGAACGTACTAGCAAAGTTTGGAAGCAAATAGAAATGATTGGATAGGCAACCATCCGTTCACCCATTGAATGTATTCTGTTGGATCTATTATTACTTTGGGACCTGTTGGACTGTGTTTCGCGCGCTCATGTTTTTTGTTTCAATCCGTTTTTGAATGGGGCGTGTAATGACTCCATATGCAACGTGCGTGCCAAATTTGGGATTGATCAAAATTCAATTGGACCCAAAACCACAGTTTCTTGCCCGTTTTGCACTTCCATACTTGATTTGTGCTCTACTTCATGCACTCTTCATAGAGAGTTCTGCAATAATGAGCGAAGAGAACATTTTTTTCTTGGGGCATTTTTTATTGGTCCAAATTTTGGCAGGGGAGTAGCAGTGGGATGCTTGAATCCGCAAAACAAAATTGAGCCAAAAATAAAATCGATACGTGCCAGAAACCCCCAATGAAAGGCAGTGCAAACATATTTATTGGCTTAAAATTAATTTAAATTCAATTACATTATGGAATGGCTTGGTGTCGATGGGGAGGCAAATGATTTATTCGTCTGTTGTGTCTCCACACATGTTCAAGCACATGCTGGCAAAGAGGGGCTTCAACCATATCCGTTCAATGGGTGCAATAGCCGTGCACGCATTGGAGGATTTTTTTCTTCGCAATGAACAAAAATCAGATGACAACTGAACGCCTCATTGGCCCATTGAACGAATTTCAATTGATCTCATATTACACTGGGACCTATCATAGGGTAGATTGAACACACTTGCCAAGTCTCAAAGTGAACGAAAATCATTTGGATGGGCAACCATCCGTTGGCCCATTGAACGAATTTTGATTGATCTCATACTACTCTAGGGCCTCTTCCATGGTACATTGAATATCCTGGCCAAGTCTCAAAGCGAACCAAAATCATTTGGAGGCAAATGATTTATTCGTCTGTTCATTTATTCGTGATTAATCGTTAATGGTGAAAAGGATAAACCAAAGGTTCCTTGATAAAAAAAAATTTGAATGATTTGAAATTTTGCCAGTATGTTCTACATGCCTCTTACATGAACCGGACAAGTATGAGATCAATAAAAAATGGTTCACATGAGGAACCAATGGTTACTTGATGTGTCAATTTCTGAATGCTTTCAAACTTTGTCATTGCATTGTACATGCCCTCTTAAAGGTACCGGACAAGTATGAGTTCAATTTAAAATATTGCAATGGGTGAACCCATGGTATCTTCATTCAGCAATTTTTGATTGTTTTGAAACTTTGCCAGTATATTGTACATGCCGTCAAACAGATACCGAACAAGTATGAGGTCATTTAAAAATGGTTCAAAGGATGAACCTCGTATTTCCAAAAATTACGTAGACTATACAGTGGGTTGCACATTTAAGTTTTCGCAACCTGAGACCTTTGGCCTACTCCCTACGTTTCTAGCCTTTTTAGTCATCTTCATCTAGATTTATTACTTCGCTGTCGTCATCTCCAGATGTTGATGAAGATGCTCCGGGTGTAGAGGACGTGCCTCCACCAGTACGGAGAGCTCGAGCCTGGGCTCAAGTGGTCAAAGATGGACCCAGTGTTGCGTGGTCCACCCTTGCTATCATGCGTAGCGTTCTAGGCGAGTGCTGACTCTCTTTCACATTTGCCAGAGCCGGGTGTGTCGCTCTTGCTACGGCGGCATGCAATTTTTCAATTAAATCTGATATGTTTGGAAGTGGCAAGAACACCCCTGGAATAGGGGCAACTTGGTCACGCCATGTGTTCTGCCAATACTTTATAACACTCGTGATGGCAGCCTTGAAATTGTCCAACACCTCCTCCTGCTGGGGGTCTCTGCGCAACTCTGGAAGAAATGGCCCATCATCCCGACGAGGCACCCAGTACGTCTCATTCATATCCTCCCAACGGATGCTAGCGGCCTCCAACTCCCTCAGAAATAGGTCTCTCCCAATCGGTTCGCGATTGTATGGGTCGTTTTCCGCTGGCACCCACGGATCCTCAAGCAGTCGAAAGAATCTTTGTCTGGTACAGCTCCAATGCCCTCCCAAGTTCCGGCAAAAAAACTCCCTTTGGACTGGGTCCCATATGCCTCTAGCACGCATGGTTATTTCCCAGTTGGATGTCACCCAAAAGCTCACCGGATCTTTAACCCTAGTTAACGTCTTCGCATCCAAGGCGTGCATCTCTCTTTGAGCATCCCATGTCATTGTCTCCCCCCAGTGCTGCCAATTTAAAAAATCGTAAGGCGATACATCCAATGGCATGTTGTACCGGTTGTACTCGTATCCCGTGGGCATATTGTCTTGCAACCCAAACAACTCGTAGAAACGTCGATGGATTGGTCCACGACAGTCAGGGCATTGGCTGGCTCGCATGGCTGCCGATATGAGACATGTGGGATGGAACAAATGGCCACATGAACCAAGCATATAGCCTCCCTCCGGTCCATAAGGGTTTAGACACATTGTGCACACCGTACCATCTGTTACCCATGACGCTGGATTGCTCTGTGGTATCCACGTCCGTTTATCCTCATTAATGTAGGATGACATCCTCGGCCTGGTGTCCCACTCTTCCTCTACTTCCAAATTCCCAGTTTATGCTGTTATTGGTATCGGAAATTGTATGCACATAGTGCTCAAACATGACATGCACATCACCCCATGTGATGAATCTAGTGTACTTCGACGTGAATACATCACGCACAGTGTCGTGCCTTTGCAAATTAGCATAGATGCTATCTACGCTTCGATTCGACAAACGTGCTGCACGTTGGAGGGAGGACAACGCTTCTTCTATCCGTGTTTCCCGCGATGCTAGATGGCTCGCCCATGTCACCCAATTCCGCCAATTCCCCTTCAACCATGGCCACGATCGGATTTGCATGGCATTTGAGTACCAATATGCAACAGCCTTAGCTTGCTCGCGTTCCCCCACAAGCTGCTCTAATTCCTGTTCTTAGGCCGATGTAATTTGCACGGCTGAACATTCCTCAGTTTCCACTATGGGATCCTTCCCTTTTCTTGCCCTCTCCGCCGCAAGTCTTTCTTCCTCAACCCTCGCCGGGTCCAGTTCAGACGTTTGCACTTCATTCCCATGCCCGATTGAGTCAACCCCGTCGATGACGCGGTCAATGTCCATTGGTGGCATATTCAAACGCGCCAATATGTCTTGCTAGTTGGTGATTGGCCTCGGGTCCTGAAGCACACCGCGTACACTGTCGAGAGTCCCCAACCCCATTCTTTCTAGCAACTTCGCTAGTTGCCACCGTTGCAAATGAACAATGTCTTGCAGGTCTTTGATGTGCTGTTCATGTGCGGCCAACTGTTCCTCCAACGGAGAGCGTACCTCGCCCCCCTCCACCTCAGACGTTGAAGGCCCGGCTGCGGAGACCTGTTGCGGCGTATAATCTGGAGGTTGGTCTGCATTTCCTCCTTCTTCCACCTCGTCATTTCCATCGAACCGTATGATGTCCTGCCCCTGACGTATATACAAGTATGGGATATCAGAGAACATATATAGTCTAGTACGCTGTCTCACAGTGGCAGTTTACCAATCCACCGGTCGCAATAAAATCAACTCTGTGTACAACATGGCCGCAAATAAATACGGGACCTTATTGTTGACGAGCAGTTGACCCCACAATGTTGTATGTACCTCCTCTGCCTTGTGGCGGAAATGCGGGTTGGCGCAGGAATGAAAGTTAGCTTGATTTTGTTTGGTTTGTGGATCATGCCTATCTCTGGGCCACAAACGATTTATGTGACACCAGTCCACAAATTTCCTGCAGTCACCAAGTGACCACCGCTGCCCCAACTTCCAAACTTCCCAACCTGGTTCCACAAGAATGTTGGGGTCATTGTATATGTCGCAACGAAGTTCGCGCCTGACCCCTTTTGGTTTTTTTTTGGGAGGTCCAGGTTCATTATCGTCATCCCTGGGATGACCTCCTCTGTCTTCCTCCTCCGCCATTTATGGCTTTGGCTTACTCCTACTCGACAGGTGTTTGCTAAGAAAAATGCTCTCCCAACCCTCCTAAATCGTACCTAATCCTACTCCCTAATGAATCCTCCCCAAGTACTAGAGGCACGTGTCACTCCCTCGGCAGTTCTAAGTAATATGACGCAATATGAAAAAAACGTGGGTGCTAGAGGAGGGCTTCCCAGGAGGTACTCAACATCGATTTCGTAGAATCCAACGGCCCAAAATACCCCCCACCCAACCAATAGTACCCCTCTCCACTTGGACTCAATGACAAAGAATGCAACATCCCATCGCCCACCAAGTCCTAGTGTGGAGAAAAGTGAGGGAGAGAATGGCCTCCAAGGCCTTATAAGCCCCCCTCCACACTCGGGGCGCGCGCTGTCATCATGACTGCGCATGCTAGTAATAGTTGCGACCGCCAGCAGGGGTGGTCGCATATTTTTTTCTTTTATTTATTATGTGCGACCACCAGCAGGGGGGTGGTCGCAGAATTTTTATTTTTTTTAATAGGTGGGGGTGGTCGCAAATTTGTTTATGTTTTTTAATGGGTGCGACTTCCAGCAAGGGGGTGGTCGCAGATGTTTTTTTTTTTAAGCAGCAGGGAGGTGGTCGCATAATGTTTTTTTTAAAATAGGCGCGACCACCAGCAGAGGTGTGGTCGCAGAGATTTTGTTTAAGGTGCGACCACCACCTGCTGGTGGTCGCACTATTTTCCTTTTCTTTAATAGATGCGACCACCAGCAGGGGGGTGGTCGTAGGGGGGTGGTCGCATAATTTTCCGATTTTTTAATATCTACCAACAGTCAGTAGCCAGGTCAGTAGCTCAGTTGGTTAAGTGCACTGAGTGCGACCCGGACGATTCTGGGGTCAAATCTTGCTACTTGATGGGTGTGGTATGGTTTGTGTGTGGTGCCCCATTCCTACGCCTCTTGGCACATAAATGAAAGAGGTTATTTTCTCCTCTCACTACTAAGGGGCATGATTTGTGAGCTGTCGCTCCTAGGTGTTTCCCAAAATAAAATAAAATAAAATCTGCGACCACCAGCAGGGATAATCAATAAATCAGTAAATAGGTGCGACTACGGGCAGGGGGGTGGTCGCAACATTTTTCTTTTATTTTAACAGTTGCGACGACCGCTACTGGTGGTCACACAACTGTTTTTTTTTAAATAGGTGCGACCACCAGGAGGTTCAACCTCTGTATGTATGTTTGGAGAGGCAGATGAAAAGCACATGTATCGACTCCCCATAGATTTGTGAAGGGGAAGATGAATGTTGGGAGCTGCACCTGGCTTTTGTGGCTTTCGAAACCATAAAAAGAAATCAACAATGTAAAAGTAATGACGAAACACAAACACACGCACAACCACCAAACCCTTTATTGGGTACACATATTCCATCATTTTTATTTCCGTACACGTTGCATGTACCCAAACTGAAACATGGATATCCATGGAAACATACTACATATCATGTGACAGGTCACAAAAGTTATAGCTGTACCTAATTCCGTCTGCCACGACGACGATGGTATGATCTCACGTCTAGTACAAAATCTTCGTTCCCACTCACTTTACCCCCGTTCCCATGATCAGTGCTAGAATCATGATCTCCATCTGTTCTTTCGTTTCCAGAGGCAACTAGCCGTTGGACCTGTAGTCGTCCTCGGACTACGTTCAGTTGTCTCTTTGGTCGATTTCCACTCCTATCATGATTACCATCTAGGGTATCAGGCCTGTTCACAGGTCGGTCACCAACAAAAAGTTGTACAATTCTCTGCCGTTTCTGGGCTTGTTCCGGATTTCGTGGTGGCCTTGGAGCAAGTCTAACCATGTTAGATACATTGTCCGGGCACACTTGGACAATTTTATCAGCTCCAATTTTATCGATGTAACTCGTCAAGCTAAACCTCAGCTTGCCTCACAGTATGGAGATGTCATATGCGCTGCTACCTTCAAAGACGTTCTTGTGGCATTTCATATATTTCTACCGTCACTATATACTTCTTCGATTAGATGTTGCATTATGGTTATTTCTTAGCAATTTGTTGAATCTGAACCTCTCTCATCATCTCTACTATTTGCCAATGTTCTATCATTGCCGCTGTCAATTTAGGTCTATAAACCCCGATGAAATCAAACGACATCCACTCACGCACACAATAAACCCATCCAGATTTAACTTACAACAGATTATCTGGCAGAAAAAATGCGCTCTTGTAACTCCTCTCTACTTGGTGACGTTTCTCGTCTCCTGATCAGCGGATGCCCTTGAAAACTTGAGAACCACAAATCTGAAGCAAAAACAGAAACCTCTGTTTCTGTCTCCACTCCCCAGGGAAAATAGTACTCATGTACGCCTTGAAGGCCCCCTGCTTCAAAGACAAAAACCACACCAGAGTGATCTATGGCTGAAATAAAGTCATTATACTCGACTTATGGCGACACGAAGGCAGGCGTACACACATAGCGGGGGAGGAAGCAGCACATTCCAGGCCCTGGGACACACATCTCTGTCAAAAAAATGAGAGAAGGAAGAATTTTCTGATCAGCAGAGACAGAACAAGTTCCTACGCAATTTGAATGCCGAGAGATGCAACAGGGATGCCCTCAGATAAGAGAAAAAAATAGCATGACACTCATAGGCAAGCAACAAGGCAAGGCGAACCCTGAGGCTGGTTAGAAGTTAGCCGCGGTTTCGCTAAAAATAGTTAATCCGAGAGCCAAAAATCATCTCCAGCACTACGTGTTGAATTCTGGGTGGCTGGGTTTTTCCTTCGGGATCTCACTCCAAGTCTTGAGATGTGGAGAACCACAAAGCTGGCCGAAACCCTAAAGTTGTTTCTCTTTCTGCGCTTGCGGCGGATAACCGAAGGACGGCCATGGTGGAACGCAAGGGAGAGCGCGTCAGGTGACTTCTTCCTCCTCTGCCTTGATGGTTTTGGCCCTCCATGACTGTTAGATGTTCCGATTGCACTTTCTTCTGGCAACTGAATTATTGTGCGCTCTCTTTGTGGACATTTCTTGTCTTCTCCTTGGTCTTTTTTTTATTTCTCTATGACTGTTTGATGTCAAGTTCTTTGGCTGTTGCTATGTCATGCAAGTGCAGGGAGTTTGGTTGGGCATTTGACAGAGGTTTATCTCCCTTTTTTATGTGATGTTGTCATGCCTCACACATGCACACATTGTCAGTTAATGTAGGTGTGAAGTTAGACTGAAAGGATTTTGGTCAAGGAAAGACTGCCAATAGAGTTTCCTACTTATTTCGCGACCCTGTCAAAAGGAGGCTTGAAGAGAAGCAGTCATTATCTATGGTGAAAGTTGCATTTCTGCCATCCTTCTGAAGGGTTGGGCCAGAGACTGATGAGACTAGATGTTCACGTCACTTCAGCATTTCTGAGAGATCGACGTAGGTATTTGCAATATTATTTCCTTGTTGGAGGATCCATGCCGTAGTTTCGTGCAGTGTTCTTATCCGTGCCTGGGGCGTTTTGTGCAGGTTGTATGTCCGTGGAATCATTCTTGGGTACCGAAGGTGTGTGAGTGTCTCTTGCTGTCGCATTTGGAAGCAGTCAGATCTTGTTGCTACTTTGTGACATCGTGCTGGGCATTGTCTTCTATTCACAATTAGGAGTTTTAATATGGCTTGTGTTCTCTTCCTTACAAAGTGATGGCTATGCAGGTCAAAATCTAACCAGTACCCAAGTACATCGCTCCTGCAAATTGAAGGTGTGAACACACCAGAGGAAGTCAAATGGTACCTTGGGAAGAGGCTAGCTTATGTCTACAAAGCTAAGACCAAAAGGAATGGATCTCTTTACCGATGTATCTGGGGAAAGGTGGCTCGGCCTCATGGCAACAGTGGCATTGTTCGTGCTAGGTTCCGCAAGAATCTCCCTCCGGCTTCCTTGGTATTCGATTTTACCCCATCATTATTTATTGATCAAGTGTTTTGGATATGCATCTCCAAGACTAAAACCTCAATTTACTATGTGGAACGTTTCAGCTGAATGGATACATTTTGTGACATTACTGGTCCTAAGTACATTATTTTTGTGCCATAGGGTGCGAGAGTGAGGGTGTTCATGTATCCAAGCCGCATCTAAGCTGGTGAGTTCTGTGACAATGCTTGAAATTTTGGAGAGATACTGTAGTTTGAAATTCTTGGATGCTTAATGTTGATTTCCAGGCTTAAAGTCGGTGGGGAGTTATAACAGCTCGGCACTGTTATTCCGGACATAGTTGCTTCGTACTCTTACATTGAATCTCTAAGTCATGAGACAACATTCTTTCTGGTTCCGTTCCTCTTTTTATTGTTTCTTCTTTCGTGTTACTTCCTTGATGTTTATCGCGGTGCCCATGTTTTCGCCTTCTGATGGTTCTTCCTTGGATTAGCTATCTCATTTACCTTCGGTTGTCAGATGCGAGTTCACAGTTTACTCGGCTCTCACATGGTCCTATATAACCCGTACTTCGGCTGCCGGGCCTGTTGGACATGGAGTAGTGGTGTACACTTTAGCTGTTTTGTAGCTGCAGTATTTAACTGGCTGCTTGTGTTTTGTATAGATTATATTGCACAAGCAGGTATACCAGGACTTGTGGGAAGAGTAAGGTTTTGAAAACTGGGCTCTACAATTTGGTGGAGTTTGAATGGACATCCTTTTAGAAAAAGTCCCACATATGAGTGTCTTTGAGCTAAACTCAGAAAATAATTGAACTCCAATGTTGAGACATGCACTTTCAAATTTGTAACCTCAGCCTAGGTTGAAAGGAGGGGTTCAAAGGCCTGCGCACCTTTCCATGCAGCAGGTGCTTACGCAGCTAGGGGGGCTTGTGTGATAGGCTGTACTGACAGGGCAAGCGCATCAGCCATTACTAATGAGGTGTAGTTGGTACACATGCGTAAGTTCTGGCACGTGCCAGTTCATGTGGTAAATCGCCCTGTGAACAGCCAACTCGCCATATTGTGTGGAGGTTTGGCTGGAAGTAGTACCCTTAAACAGGTCACAGGCACATTGCAAGAAAGTTCAGAGGTCCTTTGGACCGGATTTCTCCCTCTGTTATGTCTGAAGACGGGCTCACCCGTCCTCATGGGAAGCTGCTCTGAACTTGTGGCTTATTCAGCTAAAGGATAAAATCACTTGTTCTCACACTCTGAACCTGTCTTGAAGGTATATGATAAACTTTGGCAGTAGTATATGGCACCGTGCAGTAACTAGTTGTGCTGGGAACAGGTAGTAAACAATTGATGGTTTCGCGAGTAGTGCATCCCCATTGCATAGAAAAGTAACAATCTATAAGGATGACTTTTTGTTGATACAACCTTCAGGCAAGAGTAAGCATCTGGCATGGCTCGGGGAAATATGACCTATGGCATAGTAAAGTGGCAGTCTAAAGGATCAGTTTTTGCTTATATAACCTTTTTGGCTCCTTGAGTAGAAGTGATGGTTGCTTGTCACTACCACACATGTTCTTCTTCTTGGTCCATGGATTGGTGAGAGACAATCACCAAGCCATACCGCCATTCTCTGTGAGTTAAATATCAATATGAATCCTTGTTGTTATGTGTGTATAAAGCCCTTTTTTTTCTTTTGCCTGCCTCTGTTTTTCTTCTTTGCTGTTTGTTTCTTGTTTTCTCTTCTGAAAATCACTCTTAACCATAGATCAGATCTTCTCGGTACATTTTTGGTTACCATCAATTGGCTATATGTATAGATCTCGATACTTATGAGGATATTGATATAATAGATAGAAATCTTTGAGATCTTCTCCTATATCAACCATTCTGATACAAGTTCAATCTTGCAGGACATGGATGGGTCACGGACTCTAGGAGAGGGACCTGGGATTGGAAGAAGCTGTTTATGGTTGGCGCCAGCAGATATTTCTGCTTGTCCTCAGAGAGGAACAAATATTGTGAGGAGTGCGTGGATGTCATCACCCTCTTTGTGGGAGCAGATATTTCTGCTTGTCCTCAGTGAGGAACAAATATTGAGAGGACTATATGCATGTCATCACCCTCTTGATCTTGTAATAGAGCCTTTAATTTGGGAGGTTTCAATGTGCTGTGCTGCTTTTTTCAGTTGGTTTGGCTTGTGTTGGAGCTGCTATGATTCAATTCTTTTTGGAGTGGTAACTCTTTGGATTACAGCTTCCAACTTAGCTAAGCGTATGCTCAGTCAATTCACAAGTGTTCTCTGCAAACCCAGCGTATATCTTGGTGTGGAATACTTGCTACATTTTCAGGCAGTAATAAAAGATGGGTTTAGGCTGTTATGAAAGAACTGGCAGGAACGAGGATGAAGTTATCTGGAGTAGATAAGATAAAGATAAAGTTTCTTTAATGTCCAGTGAATTTACAGAGCCTACTGCTCAACACTCAGGCCATGGAGGGCCCAATGGACGGTCTGTTGAATGATGGAAAATATTCATGAATGGAGGATGCATGAATACAGTGTAGACGAATGCACAATGGATATGACATGAGTGTGTGGTGTTTGTGGGATGGATTCATGAAGATTGCCATTTCATTCTAAGTGGATTCTTTGTTCCATTTTTTTTGTCTGCCGGAACATCTGCAATAAAGTAGGGGTATTCAATATTTTCCGAAGTGGATGAGAACAGAACATTAAAAATGCGTAGTTCAGTCTCACTTAGAGCCAGTACAATGTATCCTCGCGTCCTCTGCATCCAAGTCCAAAAATTTAAGAACTCCGAATCTACGATGGCTACACCTCCGGTCGGGCAATAAAAAGTCAGGGGAGAGAGCCTCGGCCATTTGAAGTGCCATTGCTTCGGCATACACAGGAAGCACAAAAGTGGAAAGGGGACTGTCGAAAACAGTCTCGCCACAAATGGGGATGTCTCTTGAAGATCCATCGTTGCCTTTCCTGCAAGTCACAGCAAGAAAAACGTTATTACTGCAAATTTGATGTCTGCGATTGAACAGGGCACTAAAAGTGGAATATGACAATTCCATGGCAAACTTACTCACATGAAAAGTCATTGTGGACCTGCTTATCCTTGGGATCCTCATCATTTCGGATTTGAATCGTTTCAATTTGTGTGTCTGATGTAGAGCCAGACAAAAGGGGGAGGAGCACAGTCTTGTATAGGTCAGAGTCATCCTCCATGCCCAAAAAGGGTTCTTCCGCCTGCCTTGCACTCATGGTAAGTTGCTCCTGCAACAGACAGGAGGACATGAACAGCTTGGAGGGGGGATTAACGAAGATGAAGATTGTGAAAGAAAACCAAATCTGAAGGGAGAAAACGAACCTGTGGATACTGAGAGGTCAACCACCCGTGTAGAATGGTGGCTGCATGACTCCAGTAGTGTCTGCATGAACGCTGGGGTTTTCTCTTTTGCACCTTTCCAGGGAATGCCATCTGGTCTTTTGAGAGTCTGACTGGGCTGCATGAAGTTGTACAAAATGTCATCGACATGCGGCTCATACGGGGGATTGATGAAACGCCCCTAGTCAAAAATCTCGAAGTTGCGGACGGAGGATGGTGTCTTTGAGGTGCAAATCCTCCGCAGGCAGATCGCCTCGAACATCCTCATCTGCAAAAGACTGAAGGTTAGGGTGCGAAACACAAACAATATTGAAAGTTTGTAGATTGGCACTTCAAAACATAGGCATGCAACATGCATCATAGATTCTTCTAGAGTTACGCTGTAGAAAACATTGAAACGCAACAATAAAGCATATCCAGGAGGGAGGCGTCATACCAGCTGACCAGGACAACCCCCTTTCACAAGGTAGAGGATGTTCACACAATTCCATGTGCGCAGAACTTCAAACCCAGAGGACTTCAGGTACGATGCCAATGTCCGACGACTATCCTTGTCACATGACTGAAAGAGCAAAAAAGTCCCTGCATCAGAAAGGAAATAATTGCAGAACCCGAACACCCAACTCCAGTAGTTGTCATCGAATTTGTTCCAGCTTGGCGTCTTGCCTTTTGGAAGAACTTCTGGCATAGCCTGGCCGTCCGGGATGTCAAGAATGACCATGTCTACAGCAAACATTTTACACGAAGAAGGGACCAGTGCTCGCCTGCGACAAACATGTTCAATTTGAGAACGAAGAGAAGAATGTTTGCAAAGAAACAAAGATCAATACTGTCAATGTCACTTACAAATGCAAAGGAAATAAAGTTAAATTCCTACCAGATTAAGGAAAGAGATCATGTTATCCCAAGTAGGCGAAGGCACCCCAGTGTATAATTTCTTCCGACTCTCCATCATCGTCAGCCATCCCTCATTAACAATCTTTAATCTCCCCTGCCAGCACGGGAAGGGTGTGGCCTGACATCGAACACGCACTGAACTGTGCAGGTCGAATCGTCGGATGATGACAACCAGCCGTTGTCATTCCTTCACCGACACCGTGCCCTTGTCATTCCTTCACCGACACTGTGCCCCTGTGAACCGTGCTTCATCTCACGCCGCTTAATCTCATGTTTCTCTTTCTCAAGCCGGTCCATCCCATGCTGGTCCATCTAGTCTCTCTCCCCCTCATGTAATTCCTTCCATTGCTACTCCGATCTTGGGAGATGATTCTTCTGTTGCGGGACTTCTGCAAGTCGAACCATCGGATGACGACGACCGGCCATTGTCGTTTCATCTGGACCGATGACGTCCGCATGTGAACCGTGCTCCATCGACCCTCGCTGGTCCATCTCATGCCCATTCCTCTCATGTCGGCCCCTCTGATGTACGTGTGAGTAGCCTTCCTCATACGAGAAGCCTTCCTCATACGAGAAGCCTTCCTCATACGAGACCTGCTCCAAGGCCACCACGAAATCCGGAACAAGCCCATAAACGACAGAGAATTGTGCAACCTTTTGTTGGTGACCGATCTGTGAACAGGCCTGATACCCTAGATGGTATTCATGATAGAAGTGGAAATCGACCAGAGAGACAACTGAACGTACTCCGAGGACGACTACAGGTCCAACGGCCAGTTACCTCTGGAAATGAAAGAACAGATGGAGATCATGATTCTAGCACTTGTCAAGTTATTTTACCACTAGTGTGAAACTAGCTAGGAAATAGCTAGCTTTTACATATTGACATTTGGGATTGGCCCAAGTGTCAATCCAGGGGTCAAGGCAGATTTAGGCCCTGGAGTGGTTATCTTCACGGCAAGCGCGGGAGGCTCATCTTTCTCGAGTTGAGCCTCACCGCGCCTAGCTATGGCGCCGTAGTGTGGATTCCCCATGGCGTGGGGTGCACTTGGCTTGACTTGTATTTGAGTGATGAGGTTATATATGCATGAGTTTATGCTTCAGCTTTGTGAGCTCGCATGAGCTTGTGCTTGTATTCTTCTTCTTTATCACTCGAGAAAGATCAGCTCGTATCTGTGAGTGCCAGATACGAGTTAGTTGTAGCACTTGTGGTTTTTGCTTGAGAATGAGAGAAACCAAGTTGTTATGCAAGGAGCACCGTGGAGCTCTTGGTTGTTAGAAGCGGAGGCGATGTGGGTTACGAGGTGGTAGACCTTGGCATTCGATCTTCAGCTTCAGAGATGAAAGCACCATGCTACAGGTAATTCTAGAGCACCTTGATGGTTTCAGATTGTGTACATGCATGAGCAAGCACGATTGGGAAGAGGACCAGTCAAGAGCAGGTTATAGTGGCTTTGGTGGCAAAGCTGAGAACTGGACTGGGAATGCGAGCTTTCATTGTGTGAAGGATTGCAAGACCAAGCGAAAGGGCTGATTTGGCTTGGGGCAAATCAGTGCACTTTGTGGAGTATGGTAAGATTGGGTTTCAATCTCGAGCTTCAGCATTGAGAGGGCTCTTGTCATGGCAAGAGCAAGGCTGGAACAGGAGCTAAGAGGTGCGGCAAGGCCATGGAATGTGCACCTAGGGTTTCAAAGCTTGGAAGAAGAGCTCTTGCACCACAAGAGAAGTGTCTTGTGGCTGGAAATGTAAGCCTTAGGGTTTCAGGAGCTGGGCAAAGGTTGTGGAGTGCTTAGTCTTGTCTTAGAGAGCATCAAGGAGCCAAGGAGCCAAGATAGGGGGCTGATATCTCTTGTGTGAAGAGGTTGCATGTGTGGAGCATGTATTCAGCTCATTGAAGTTTCCATCTTCAAGCTTGGAGGGCAAGCAAGGAAGAGGGAAGGGCTGACTTCCCTTATGTGAGGGCAATGCATGTGTGGAGCATGCTATCAGCCTGGTGAAGGCTTGCACTTTCAGGTGTGGGAGTGCAAGAAAGGAAAGAACGGGCTGGTTTCCCTGTAGGGCATGTGGAGCATGCTTTCAGCCTGCTGAAGCTTGTATTTTCAGGTTTGTGGGTGCAAGAAATGAAGCAAAGGAGCTGATTCTCTTATGGTGAGAGTGGGGCATGTGTGGAGCATGCCTTCAGCCCATTGAGGCTCTTGTTTTCAAGCTTTAGAGAGCTAGAACGGAAGGTCCAGGGTTGGTTTCCACTTGGAGTGAAAGAAAAGCACTTGTAGGGCCTATGTGAGTTGGGGTTTCAACTTCAAGCTTGAAGGGAGCGCAACTCTTGAAGCAGCAGGTGTAGGGGGCTGGAATAGGCTCTAAGATAGATGTTATGGCCAAGGAGAGTGCTTGAATGAGTGCTCACAAGGGCTGGGAACCAGCAAGGCTTGGTTGTTTGCCATTGAGTTTAGTGGCGTGTTTGGGGAGGCTAAGTGAGAAAGAAGGCTTGGTTTGTGGCAACCACCTCATGGCTTAGGGCTACTATGGTGGTGTGTAGGAGTCGAAAGAGCAAGAATACCTTGCTGATTTCCTCACAGCCGCCATAGCTCGGTGGAAAGAAGCCTAGAGTCCAAGAGACACAAACCCTAGCTTGGCGGGCTAAACCCCTTGGAGAAATGGCTAAACTACCAGAGCGGCCATGGATGGGGCTGTGACAGGCTGTGCCCAGTGGCCTGTGGAGCTGTGACGGGCTGTGCGGGCTGTGACAGGCTGTGCCAGTGGCCTGTGGGGGGCTGTTGTGACGGGCTGTGCGGGGTTGTGACAGGCTGTGCCCAGTGGCCTGTGGGGGGGCTGTGACGGGCTGTGACAGGCTGTGCCCGTGGCCTTTGGGGCTGTGAGGGTGAGGGGCTGTGACAGGCTGTGCACAGTGGCCTGTGGGGCTGTGAGGGGCTGTGAGGGGCTGTGGCCTTTGGGGCTGTGACCTCTGTGACCTGTGTCGGGCTGTGACAGGCTGTGTCATGTGGCCTATGGGGCTGTGAGGGGCTGTGATAGGCTGTGGCCTTTGCGGCTGTGACCCTGTGACCTTTGTAGGGCTGTGACAGGCTGTGCCTGTGGCCTTTGGGGTTGTGATGGGGTGTGATAGGCTGTGACATGTGGCCTTTGGGGCTGTGACCCTGTGACCTGTGTAGGGTTGTGACAGGCTGTGGCCTGTGAGCTGTGTGGGCTTCTGCTGGTCTGTGGTGGCCCGTGTTGACCTGTGGATGGCCTGTGCTGACTTGTGGAGGCACTGGTGGACTGCCTAAGGACTGGCATGTGGTCTGGAAGGCCGAATTTTGAAGCTCGTGGAGGGCGGTTTGAGGAGTATCTTCATGATATTCCCATGGTCATGCAAGTGAGGGAAGAGAGGAGAGGAAGAGTGTTGGGATGAGGGCATGCTGGGGTTAGGCATTGCTTTAGCTTCTCTTCCTCGTAGTTTCCACCCTCTCATTAGGCCAAGACCTTTCCGTAGGTGGAGGCAAGAGTCAGTCCGGGTTTGGGCTGGGGTGTCATTGCAGGAGCAACACCGTGGAGTTGTTTTTGGTGTGGGGGAGTTGTCGTTCTGATTTCTTGTGTTTGGATCCCCTCCATACCTGCATGCTTGACTGTGCGCCATGCTAGTTTTGTGTGGGCGCTTGTTTTTATAGGTGATTGGTCCGGATTTGATCACCGGCCAGTCCTAGAGCATGCTGTCGATGGTGAGGCTGGGGTGATGACCAGCCAGACCATCATTGTTTCTCCTGTGGTGAGGTTGGAGGTGATGACCAGCCAACCATAGGAGTGCTTGCGGTGGATGCAGGTACAGGTGTAGGCTATGTTAGGAATTTAGTATTCCAAACCATAAGCCGCAACAGGTTCTCTACCCGGTTACCTTGTGGAGAGGGGGTTAGGGACATGTTCATGACCGGTTGAGTGTCAACACGGAGGTGCCACTAGTTGCTGGGGGCAGTGCCGGTTCGAGCACTAGCGATACTAGTGGGTACACGAGACGAGGTGTGCGGTTTAGGCCACCTTCACCTCCTGTGTCTTCTACGGAAGGTTCTGATTCGGATTGTGAATCAGGAGGACTCATACCGGCGGTGCAAGTTGTTTCTTTGCCATTGTTGTGGGACACAATGGAGGAGATGTATGGAGCTACCAAGGGGCCACGAAGGTACTCTGGGGCGGTGGGCACCATCGAGTTGGATGATTTTATCCAAGAGTTTGATAGTTGGTGTGATTTGCAGCAAATGCGCAATCCACAACTATTTACGCCTTTCATGGCATGGAAGGGGCTGTTTCAGCACCTTGAGGGGCCGCCTATGGATGATTACCATGAGTTCAGGCGGGGGCATGAGGTTGAGATCGAGGAGTGGAGGATGTACTGGTCACCCAACTATGTCTCCATCACTAGGGGCACTAGAGCCACGAGGGCAGTGGCTACACCTGCCGCTGCACCGGCAGCTTCAGTAAGTAGCAGTGGGACTGGTAGTACAGTAGCTACGACGTCCACCCAAGCCACTACCGCACCAGCACTAGCACCCGTGCCTGCCTTCAACCCTGTTGTGGAGTTCTTCGAAGAGTTGAGAGGGAACTACCAAGGGGTGAGGACAGAGAAGTTGCGGAGCTTGCAAGAGTTCCAACGGAAGCCGACCGAGAGTTTGAGGGAGGCTTTCACTCGCATGAGGCGCTTGATAAATGTAATCCAAGGGGTTACGGAAGCTCAGGCAGTCCAATTCTGGTATGGGATATTGGACAAGGAGCTGAGGAGAAGGGTGCAGGATGCAACTCTCTTACAAGCGGCCCAACCCACCTTAGCAAATGTGTTTTTGCTGGCAGAGCGGATAGAGCTCAACATGGTGGAGGAACGAGTGGTCACGGTGGGATTTGCTAAGGAGACACCACGGGGTAGTGGTGCTCCTAGCCAACCACTACCTCAACGTGCTCAAGGCAACAAGAGGGCTCAGGTGAAGCTCAGGGAAGGGCAGAGAGGACCTCAGATGCAGGGGTCTCTCCCTTCATTTGCTGGCCAACAACGGGCGGATGTGGTGTGCTGGACATGTGGAGGACCCCATGTCAAGAAGGATTGCCCAGAGGGAGGCAAAGGGCCGGCACATGCACAGCCTGCACAGTTGCAGTATGGGCATTATGGCAAGCACGGGCATGGAGAGGCCCAGTGTTATGGTTTGCATCCTGAGTTGCGCCCAGGCCAGTTCCAAGGGAACAATGGTGGCCGGGGGGGGGCGAGGTGGAGCAGCCCAGAGAGGACGAGGTGGCCAGCCACGAGGTGCAGGCCAAGGGCAAGCTCAACATGGCCAAGGACGCGGAGATCAAGGTGTTGACCAAGGCATGGCCAACCGGCTTCAGCAGCTAGAGCAGAGGCTTGCTGCCATGGCTATAGCTCAGGTGGTACCGGCTCTAAGGCTGGATGGTCCACCTCCTGCTCCTGAGGGAGGAGATATGGGAGGCATGGGATTCATGTGTGGAGCAGCACTACCACAAGTACAGGTGGAGTCTGCTGCAGCCGTGACTCGAGGAGCAGCACGAATTCCTGAGCCACGAGGTGCAGAGGTGGAGTTGGATCCACAGCGTGGGGAGGCAAGCCGTCAGGCTAGGCTTCCTCAGTCATTCACATTGGCGGAGATAGTGTCGACGCCATCCATGGCACCTAGTTCTCGCCCGACTGTTACCGAGGCGGAGGTTACTATGCCATTGGGGAGAGCTACACGGGTAGCACCACTACCTAGTGTCGCCAAGGCTACGGCAGCTAGTGTGCTGCTAGGAGCGGCCACATCTGTGTGCCAGGCTCTATTGTTCTCGGCTACCATGATTGCGACGCCGGGGGTAAGACCAGCTGAGGTGTTCAGGCTGGCAACTACACTCTGTGAGAGTGGGGAGGTTACTTCATCTTTTGCGGAGATTCTAGGAGGTGTAGTGCCGGAGGGATCCTTGGATTTGAGGGTCAAGACTGCCACGTCGGCGCCATGGCAAGCTACAGCTGCCAGGTTGATGGAGCTGCCAGCTAGGCCAGCCATTGAGCGCGCCATGGTGACACCTGGAGTTGTCATGTTAGACAACCAGGATGGCATTTTCTGTTTGAGTGGACCGGCAGGCAAGAGGTACCGGCCACTGCGGGTCTTGTTGGACTCGGGAGCTAAGCCACTAATGCTGGGCAGAGCTGCTGTTGCAGGCTTGGGCCTCACGGAGGCGGATATGGAGCCTTGTCCTTTCCAGATACAGACGTCTCTGGGAGGATCGGAGCAAGCTCGGGGCATGACACGGCGTGAGTTGGCTATCAGACTACGGCCGGATCACCCTACAGATGGCTCAGTGATGCAAGCCAAGGCCATTGTGACAGACGCGGTCTCATACGATGTCCTGGTTGGTGGGGCAGTGTTGTACCCCATGGGCTTCACCCTGGATTTTTGGGAGGAGTCAGCTTCCTATAGGCTTGCATGGCAGTCAGGGGAGGGCCGGCGTGTGCAGCTCCTTGTGACGTCATAGGAGGAGTTGCGGTTGCCCAGCGAGGCAAGATGCCGACACTAGCAGCATTCACAGCGGCAGTGAGTTGGCTAGAGAGTTGCTTGAGGGCAATGCTCATTCAGAGGATGTACCACCTCCGGGGAGAGCAGGATGACATGTATGGTATGGCGGAGTTGCCTACCATGGTTGCTCAGACTCCATTGTGGGGCACGAGCAAGGATTTGTAGCGGGATGCTGATCGACGGGTGCAACAAGCCTGGGTGGAGGCTTTTGTACCGTCAGGAAAGGAGGAGAGTGTGGGGATTGCACCAAGACCACCTCAATTGTCTCCATTGGACACCACACCTATTGTGTGGCAGTATCCGGATGAAGGCATTTGTCTTCTGGACTTGTTTGGCGGGATCAGCATCGGATTGGCTGCTGTGTTACAAGCAGGTGTACGAGTTCGGCGTTACCTGTATGTGGAGAGGGATGAGACTGCACGACGCGTTTCACTTCGCCATGTTGCTCAGTTGGTGCAGCGGTACCCTGAGTTGTTGTCGGTGTCTGCAATTCGTGGATATCAGCAGGCCTTGCCAGCAGACATTTCGTTGCTGGGGGCGCAGGATTTGGAGTGGGTTGGCTCCATTGATCTGGTAGTGGCAGGTTGGCCCTGCCAAGGGCATTCATCAGCCGGGCATGGCAATGGATTGCGAGACTCGAGGTCGGGTCTGTTTTGGGAGATGGTGCGGGTTTTGCGCCACTTGCAGCTTCATCAAGCTGTATCTCCAGCATACATCTTGGAGAATGTGCCACTGATGGGCGATTCTCGGGCCAGGGTGATGGCCAGTGTGCATCAAGTCCGGTCATGGCTTGGGTCAGCAGTGTTGCTAGATGCAGCTACAGTGGGGTCACAGGCTCATCGTCCACGGCTATGGTGGACTAACTTGATGCCACCCGCACTGCTCAACCGTGCATTTGATGGGGTGCAGCGGCCAGCACATCTCATAGTGGATAGCATTCTGGACACATGGAGGCAGTCTCAGCGTGTGAGACACGATGACTGTTCGCCTTTGGCAGTGGTCAACAAGGTGGGTCAACCACGAGCAGCATTACCTACACTGCTCAGCTTCCCAGGATCGCATGCTTTCCGGGATAGTGGACCTGGCCTCCTGTGGGATGCTCAGTTGCAGCAGTTAGTGGAGCCTAATGCTGACGAGCGTGAGCGGGCAATGGGTTTTACCACTGGTACCACGGCAGTGTCGTCTCTTTCTGAGGCATCACGTCGTCAAGTGTTGGGGCAAGCAATGGATCTCAATTGTTTGACCTGGATTATCAGCTTGTCTATGGCTGAGCAACGCAGAGTGCGGAGTACACTTCCCTCGATGGTCTCTCTGCCTACCGAGACGGTACAAGCAGTGAGTGGGGGCGAGCCGGTGAGGACCACAGGGCGTAGTCATCCATGACACACATGGGAGGTGCTCGAGATTCAGAGGGAGTTGGCAGCCAAGGCAGCTGTGATAGATGAGGTTGGGGATTCTTCTCGGGTTGAGGAGGTCCTCAATGATGAGATGATGGGGCAGGATGAGGTCTTGTCATTGACTGAGCAGGCAGAGAGTACTGCTCAAGAGATTGCAGCATAGCAACCACGGGACGCGTCCTCTACCTCTAAGTCTGCTGGACTTAAGGTTGCAGTTACGGAGGACAATTGAGAGCCTGACATTGGACCTATTGTCACTAGAGGAGAGAGACGACGTATACGGTGGTTCTTGAGGCTTGCATGAATTGCTTTGCCTCTTGTGCTACGGTGGAGGAGCATGAGAGACATGTTCAGGTTGTGCATCGACCGGGTTTGGTCAATAAGGATGCGGATGGATTGCGTCGCAATCCACGCACAAGCCAGCAAGATGACACTGGAGCTCGGTGGCATGGTGAGACGGACGAGGAGATGATGTCGGGATGGCACGCATCTGCATTTTTGTGTATCTTGGCATCGGGAGGTCAGGTTGGACCTACAACAGGGATGACTGTAGACGGAGTGTCTGAGGACCCTGAGGCTAGTGATGAGCCAGATGGTGCCAGAGATATACATGAGGATTCGGCTGTGTTGGACTACCTCCGCATGGGAGACACGGCAGCCACTGTGACTGTTGCGCAAGTATGGCTTGCAAAAGGGACACCTAGGAGATTGGGATCTTCAGGTTCCTTGGTTAGCCATGGGCTACAGGTTCAGCAAACAAACATCACTTGCCTCTTTCTCACCATATTTCCTTCTCTTTGGCCGAGAGCCGGATTTGTCTGCAGCCATTCGTAGGGACACTACTCAAGTCCTTAACCTTGACGATCCGGACGTGTGGGTACGTGCATGTGATCAGCGTGAAGAATTGTTCAAGAAAGTCATGCCCATGGCTTTTGAGAACCTTGCCATTGCACAGCACCGTGATACGTTGAGGTATGCCACTATACGTGGTGGAGGATATCGTCCTGGGGTTCGAAGGTTTAGCCCTGGTGACTATGTTTATTTGCAGCAGACTGCTCCTACGACTTTGGATGTTACTGCAGGGCGTGTTATTCTTAGGGTTCGAGAGGTGTTGCCCTCAGGGGTCCTGATCTTGGAGGGTCGGGATGGCATGACTTGGAAGGACCATGTGCGTAATTGTGCGCCATGTCACCTTCCCAATGTCGATGACAGAGTTGACCCAAACTTGGCAGTGGTACCTGCAGGTTTGAGGTGCATGCTCTGTGGGTCTGCCAAAGGGGCAGCCACCATGCTGGTGTGTGATCAATGCTCAAGGGGTTGGCATATGGGATGCTTGACACCACCTCTTGAGAAGGTTCCTGACGGAGATTGGTTGTGTCCACACTGCTTGGGATAGTGGTAGTGGACATGACTGGAGGCAGCTAACAAGACATGGGAGGCCAAGCTCATAGGAGTCAATACATGAGATCCCAAGCTCAAGTTCACAGGTTGCAAGACGGCGACTAATGATGGGGCAACTCTTGCACCCGGCCTCTTGATCTATCGAGTTTGAGTGTAGTAGGGATAGTGGTGGAGGACTTAGTGAGGCTATGGTCACTATCACATCTTGTGGCTACCTGGACTTAGAGGGACCTAAGCACCAGCTAGGGGGGCGATTGTGTGGACTAGTGACTGCCATAGTGGGCAGCATAGTGGCAGCCTAGTGATTGACTAGTTGTAGCCTAGTGGTTGGACTAGTGGCTGGACTAGTGGTGGACTAGTGGTATACTAGTGTGTGGTGTGCACATGTGTTGTGTGGTTTTGGACAGCGATGTAGTTGTGTAGCGATATGTATGCGCACGACACACTGATCATGGGAACGGGGGCCTAGTTATCATTCCTGACGTGACGTGGCGCTGACACGTCGGCCGTCACGTCCGACATGCGTCACGTCACGTCGAATCCGGACATTTACCCATGTAATTTTTTTTTTACATTTGACTTTTACGATTTACTTCTACCCTTTGTAATGACATGGCAGCCACGGTGTAAAACAGACGTGGCCAATTATTAATATTTTTTCATTCTTCTAAAAAAATGATTCAGCCTATATTCACGGTCGCATATAATTTATTATTTTTAATAAAAGCAACCGCCCACATTGGCGGTCGTTTGTAATTTAATATTTTGTTAAATTAAGCGACCGCCAGTATTGGCGGTCGCCGGTAATTTATTTATTTTTAAATGAAGCGACCGCCCATATTGGCGGTCGCCCGTAATTTATTTATTTTTAAATGAAGCGACCGCCTATATTGGCGATCGCCCGTAATTTATTTATTTTTAAATGAAGCGACCTCCAATATTGGCGGTCGCCCGTAATTTATTTATTTTTAAATGAAGCGACCTCCAATATTGGCGGTCGCCCGTAATTTATTTATTTATAAATGAAGCGACTGCTGAAATTGGCGGTCGCCCGTAATTTATTTATTTTTAAATAAAGCGACCGCCGAAATTGGCGGTCGCCCGTTATTTTTTTATTTTTAAATGAAGCGACCGCCCATATTGGCGGTCGCCCGTAATTCTTTTATTTTTAAATGAAGCGACCACCCATATTGGCGGTCGTCCGTAATCTATTTATTTTTAAATGAAGCGACCGCCCATATTGGCTAGTCGCGCCGCGCTGACACGTAGCAAGGCGCCGCACCTTTTCGAGCATAATGTCATTTTTTTTGGGGGGGGGGGCTGGTGGGCGCCTATATAAACCATTCCCCCCTCCTTTTCTGATCACTTTTGCCCCTCTTGTGGTGCGGTTCATTGGCATCCTGTAGTCCTTTCGGACTTCGTTGCTTGGCACTGCCAACGGGAGGTGCAAAGGTGATTATTTGGGGGGGGGGAGAGGTTTTGTTGGTTTTCTATTGGTCAGTCCCACACACTTGTTCACGGTACAATCATCGTATCACCATTTTGCCGTTTCCGGATCTCCGGCAGCCTGTTTTTTTGCAGAAAACTACGAAGACACCATCCACACGCGTTCATTGCCATTTTTCTGAGGTTTTGGACCCTGTAGTGGGCAAAGGTTTATACAATGTCGGGGGTTGTGAATTCAAGTTCTGGGGCGGGATCGTCTGGGGGGCGGAGGAAGAGAAAACGTGCCCACGAGCGGGATAGCCAGGTTAACAAGCCAGACTACCCGGGACCGGATGCCTTGGATAGGGTGAAAGAAGTGGTAGCGGATTATTTCAAGGGTAAGGACATAATGAGGCTGGAGAGTGCTTATGTTAGGCATGGATGGGAGGGGTTTCAGATTTTTCAGCAAAATATGGAGAGAAAAATGACAAACGCTTTGGCGGGGGCTAAGTGGACGGCGAACAGGGGCAAGCCGAAGTTCAATCGGTGGATCCAAAGCAGGGCGAAAGACGTCACGTGGAATTTGAGGCAATTAATGCAGACATGGAAGGGTAGAACAACCCAGGGTCGAGTGTCCTCCGCCGAAGCTGAGTTGATGCGGCGTGTTGAGTATTGGGCTTGCTCGGCAAGTCAGAATTCACATCGCCGGACTAGGGTTGTCCCTTGGAGGCGGGGTCATCGGGCGGGGAAGGCACAACTGGTCTTTATTACCTGAACTCTACTGCGAAGGTGGTAGAGATTGGCCCTTACAAAGAAGGAGGGTATGCTAAGGTCCGTCACTGTAGGATTGTTGGCGATTCTAGAATATCGGAGCGTTGGGAGCTAGCGGGAAAAAAACCCAAGTCCAAAAATCCAGAAAAGGCGTTGAGACAACATAACGACGAGTGTTTGGCAGTGAAGTTCCAGCATCCGGGTGTTATCTCGTATTTTGCTGTGAATGCACGTGAGGTAAAGGGTTACACTCGCTGGTGGAATGGGGGGACAATACGCGACATGATGAACCTTGACAGAAAATGGGGCAACAATTCGGACAACAGGGTGATTTTGGAACAAATGGGAACAGAAGCAGAGTTCCAGGAATGCAATCGCTTGCTTCGTTTCCGGAAAGTGCGCAGTAAACTTGCATGGGCACTGGTGTGCATCATGGATGTTGTCCACAAGAAAGGTGTCCTGCACAACGACTTGTCCCCCGACAACATCTTGTTGCATTTTCCAGATGGCACCGAGGAGATCAAGATTGGGGTGTGTGATTGGGGCTTAGTCACCCCATTGGGCATACGCAAAGCCTCGTTGTACCAGTTTGAAAACCAAGACAAGTTGGACCGGGAACTCGCGAAAAGATGGTGGGTGGAAAAAAATATTGCATCGGTTTTCAATACGAATGTCACGCCCCCCCCCCAACAGGACATGACGTCGGAGGCCTTTGCCGTTGGGAAGATAGCGGTATGAATAAATGACGGCGCTCATTATGATCAAAGTATGTTCCATGACCAATCTACGGGAGGTTGTTGACATTCAATGCTACAAAGATTGTACGACAACAACAAAAATGAGAGAGTCACATTAGCCCATGTAGTACTTCGGTTCATGGGCAAGCCATTCAATTGGCCTGAGCCGAAAGACGTATATAGGACGGAGTAGACCATAGTCTCGTAGATATGAGATTTCTGGCGGTACAATGGTTCTTTTATGAAGACATAACTCAATTTTGATCGTGCATGTAATAAATAAAGTCCCATTGTAAATATTACATTGCATATGCTCGACCCTGGCACCTGTCATCGCAACATAAATGGTTTGTGTACTAGCTCACTGTTTACATTTATAATGTTCCAAGGTTTCGGATAGGGTTATGAGAAAACGATGTATTAGTTCCGTAGGAGCTAGACAACAAACGTCTCATCTCATTCAACTGTGCGACACTACCATGAGAGGCATGGATCGGAAAGTAATAGGTGCACATGCGACCTCCGAACGTTTGATACTAGGTCTCTACTTAAACGTGCGGAGGTCGTATGTACACCTATTATTTTTTTATCCATGCCACTCATGGTAGTATCGCCCAGTTGAATGTGATATGGAACGTTTGTTGTCTAACTCATATGGATCCAATATATCATTTTCTCAGTACCCTGTCAGAAACATTGAAACATTCGCAGTTACAAACAGTGCCACAATACACGGCCGGTTTTGTTGAAATGACATTTGTGAGGTTCGAGCGTATGCAATTTATTATTTACAACGGAATTTTATTTACTCGGGGGACCGGTACTGCTGTTGAAGCGCAACTGATGGTGCGAATTCTCTATTGATTGGAGCTGTCACAACCAATGTCAACAATCATATTTACGGTAAGGTGTTTCATGCTATTGTTGTTCATCTAGCTGAATTTTGTAGTACTCTTTTTGTTATTCCCATGCCAACGTCCTCTGAGACTGTCATGTTCAAACGGATGTATCAGCCACCCCGGCCAGCTTGCAAGCTACAGCCATGGCCCACCATAAATTGAATGAATTGAAGATTTTGTGCGAAGTTCCTGGTTTCATGTCCGTGGTGGCTGATACGGAATTCGGAATATGGCAGTCGCAGTGGACCTGATGTTGTTGGCATAGGAGTAGCAAAACGATTCCTAAATAATTCTGCTACATGAACATCGGCAATATGAAACACCTTGCAGTACATATGATTCTTGAGATTGTTTGCACGGATTATTTGTGTTTGTGCTTTCAAGTGACGAACATTTTCGCCATGGTGCGGAAGACGTGCATTGGCCACATTAAACGGTTGATGTGATACCATTTCACAAATGTATCACATCGCATTTGTGAAAATGTATCACATGAACCGTTCCATGTGGCCTACGGGAGTCTTCGATGGGTACGAGATCAATGTGGCCTACAAGATCTACTTCCACCAACAAACATGTGATCATTTCAAAACGCTAGAACTTTGAAGCGACGATGGGCAAGGTTCTTCATCCAGATGTTCAACATGCTGAGGTCTTCTGTAATGTCTCTTGTTTCGTAATGAGGTGCTTCTCCAACTCTTATTTTTCCAATTCTAATATCTTCCATCTGGAACATATCCACACATGCGTATATAACTTAAGAAAAGAAATGACCATCAAAACTGGAAGCTGGGGATGAGGCTTATAAAAGCTGAGATGGTCATTTGTTTTTTTAAGGATTTATGCACACATATGTGGATCTGTTCCAGGTGGAGAATATTAACATATTGGATAAAGTGGACATGGAGAAGCACCGCATTACGAGGCAAGAGACACTACAAAAAGAGCTTCAAAGGGCATACCATGTAACAGGTCCCAGTATAATCAAAGACGAAACCCCATTCATTCAATGGACGATTGAATGGTTGCCCATCCAAATGATTTTTGTTTGCTTTCAATCTTTGCCACTATGTTCAACATTCCATGTATCAGGTCCAGGACTAATATCAGATCAATCGAAATTCATTCAATGGCTCAACGGATGGTTAGCCATCAAAATGATTTTGGTTCGCTTTGAGACTTGGCCACTATGTTCAATGTGCCATGTAAGAGGCCCCAGAGTAATATGAGATCAATCAAAATTCGTTCAATGGGCCAACGGATGGTTGCCCATCCAAATGATTTTCGTTCGCTTTGAAACTCCCTCTGATACGTCCCAGTGTAATACGAGATTAATCAAAAATCGTTCGATTGTCCAATGAGGCGTTCACTTGTCATCTAGTTTTTGTTCAATGCGAAAAAGAAATCCTGCAATGCGTGCACGGCTATTGCACCCATTGAACGGATGTGGTTGAAGCCCCTCTTTTGCCCGCATGTGCTTGAACATGTGTGGGACACATGTGCGGAGACACAACAGATGAATAAATCATTTGCCTCCCCTTCGACGCGCTCCCCCCTCAAGCCATTCCACAATTTAATTGAATTTAAATTTATTTTAAGCCAATAAATAGGTTTGCACTACCTTTCAGTGGGGGTTTCTGGCACGTATTGATTTTGTTTTTGGCTCAATTTTGTTCTGCGGCTTCCAACATCCCACGGCTACTCCCTTGCCAAAATTTGGACCAATAAAAAAAGCCCCCAAAAAAAAAAAATCTCTTCGCTCATTATTGCAGAACTCTCTATAAAGAATGCATGAAGTAGAACACAAATCAAAATTGGAGTGCAAAACAGGGAAGAAACTGTGGTTTTGGGTCCAAATGAATTTTGATCGCTCCCAAATTTGGCACGCACGTTGCATATGGCTACATTACACGTCCCATTCAAAAACAGAATGAAAAAAAAAATCGTGAGCACGCGAAACACGGTCCAACAGGTCCCAAAGCAATAGTAGCTCCAACAGAATACATTCAACGGGTGAACGGATGGTTGCCCATCCAAATCATTTTTGTTAGCTTCCAAACTTTGCCAGCACGTTTCAGACACCCTCTCACAGGTCCCGGACTAATATCAGATCAATCGAAATTCATTTGATGGCTCAATGGATGGTTGGCCATTGAAATGATTTTGGTTCGCTTTGAGACTTGGCCACTATGTTCAATGTGCCATGTAAGAGGCCCCAGAGTAATATGAGATCAATCAAAATTCGTTCAATGGGCCAACGGATGGTTGCCCATCCAAATGATTTTCGTTCGCTTTGAAACTTGGCTAGTGTGTTCAATGTACCCTCTGATACGTCCCAGTGTAATACGAGATCAATCGAAAATCGTTCGATTGTCCAATGAGGCGTTCACTTGTCATCTGGTTTTTGTTCAATGCGAAAAAAGAAATCCTGCAACGCGTGCACGGCTATTGCACCCATTGAACGGATGTGGTTGAAGCCCCTCTTTTGCCCGCATGTGCTTGAACATGTGTGGGACACATGTGCGGAGACACAACAGACGAATAAATCATTTTCCTCCCCTTCGACGCGCTCCCCCCTCAAGCCATTCCACAATTTAATTGAATTTAAATTTATTTTAAGCCAATAAATAGGTTTGCACTACCTTTCAGTGGGGGTTTCTGGCACGTATTGATTTTGTTTTTGGCTCAATTTTGTTCTGCGGCTTCCAACATCCCACGGCTACTCCCTTGCCAAAATTTGGACCAATAAAAAATGCCCCAAAAAAAAAAATCCTCTTCGCTCATTATTGCATAACTCTTTATAAAGAGTGCATATAGTAGATCACAAATCAAGTTTGGAGTGCAAAACAGGGAAGAAACTGTGGTTTTGGGTCCAAATGAATTTTGATTGCTCCCAAATTTGGCACGCACGTTGCATATGGCTACATTACACGCCCCATTTAAAAACGGAATGAAAAAAAAATCGTGTGCATGCGAAACACAGTCCAACAGGTCCCAAAGCAATAGCAGCTCCAACAAAATACATTCAACGGGTGAACGGATGGTTGCCCATCCAAATCATTTTTGTTAGCTTCCAAACTTTGCCAGCACATTCCAGACACCCTCTCACAGGTCCCGGACTAATATCTGATCAATCGAAATTCATTCGATGGCTCAACGGATGGTTGGCCATTGAAATGATTTTGGTTCGCTTTGAGACTTGGCCACTATGTTCAATGTGCCATGTAAGAGGCCCCAGAGTAATATGAGATCAATCAAAATTCGTTCAATGGGCCAATGGATGGTTGCCCATCCAAATGATTTTTGTTCGTTTTGAAACTTGGCCAGTGTGTTCAATGTACCCTCTGATACGTCCCTGTGTAATATGAGATCAATCGAAATTAGTTTGTGCTTTGAGAACTTTGTGGGTATGTTCGTAGAAAGATCATAGATTTCGCGAAATGATTATGAAATACGGAGGGACCAGACGAAATTTGTTTGGACCCGGACCGTTCGTAACTCGTTATAACTTATTTGTTAACATCAATTTTTCTTGTTCTCCAGCTTTCGGAGTTCATTACCCATATACACGTCATGACCAAATATGACACCATTGTAAATTTGTTTACAGGGTGAACTACTTCTTCCCCATCACACGAGTGTAAATGTGAAGAAAACGCTGCTCATGCAATTGAATTTGGAAGGTGTCGCACATGTGCATTGTGTATTAACAAAATTGGTGATATACAAACTTGGCGGAATGCCATCACTGTGTTTTCCAACAATATTCAAGATACAACAAAAATACATATTGTATATGTGTTACGCTGCCAGTCATTAAAAACCTAGTTGTCATTGTCTGAAGATGTGGAATTTGATGCTGTGGCCTGATTTGCACTGCCAATTGCCAGAGCTTGTGACCGTGATCTCGTGGTCAATGAGGGGCCTAATGGCATGTGATCAATTCTGGCCTGCATCCGTCTACTTCGCGGTGAAAGTTGACTTTCTTCTTCACTCTCACGACGTGGCGGAGGTGGATCGAGAACAAGTGCTCGGGCTGCATGCAAATCGGCAACGAGGCCGTCCACATCCGGCAATACAGCCCCCGAAACACGATGATAACGGTCTGTCCATAATCGCCTCCATTTCTCTACAACTGCCTTGATGGTACTTTTGAAACTTTCCAACTGCCTCTCGCGGGCCCTGTCCCTAATCATTGTGTTGTTTCGACGATAAGCCACCTCGTACGTATTATTCATTCGGCGTTGACATATTATAGCATCTTCCAGTTCGGACAACAACAAATGTCTCCCAATCGGTTGTCGGTCATACAATTCGTTCTCCTCTGGCACCCATGGAACCTGTGGGATCCGGATAAACCTGGACCTTCTTTGACTCCAATGCCCTCCCAGATTGCGGCAAAACTGCTCTCTCTCCCACCAATCTCGAATGCCTCCAGCACGTATGGTTATCTCCCAATCAGATGTGACCCAGAAATATTGGGAATCTTTGATGTATACCGGGTTTCCGACATGTATGCCATGCATCTCTCTGTCTGCATCCCATACCAAGTTCTTGCCCCAATGCACACAATTCAGAAATGTGTATGGTAGCCCATCCAATGGAAGGTTGTGTCGATTGTATTCAAAACCTATAGGCATCCGATCCTCCAAGCCCACCAGCTCATAGAAACGGCGATGGATTGGTGTACGACATTCTGGGCAAACGCTCGTCCGCAAGGCTTGCGGGATAAGACATGTGAGATGGAACATATGTCCACATGATCCAAGCACATGACATCCCTCTGGGCCGTATGGATTCCTACACATCGAACAAACTGTGCCATCTGATATCCACGACGGCAAAACGCTTCGTGGTATTTCCTCCCTCTGGGCCGGTTTGATGTGGCTGGTCATCCTTGTTGTGGTGTCCCACTCTTCCTCTATCTCCAATTCCCAGTTTATGCTTTTGTTCGACCCCGAAATTCTATGCTCACATCGATCGAACATAAAATCCACATTTGCCCAATTGATATACCCGGCGAACACACTTGATGCGATGCGGAGATCGTTATACCTTTGCATGTTGGTATAAATGCTATCCACGCTACAGTTCGACATGCGTGCGATACGTCGCAAGCCTGACAGTGCCCGCTCTACCCGTGCTTCTCTGGAGGCCAAATGGGTCGCCCATTGTATCCAATTCTCCCAATCGCCATTCAATGGGACCCATGTCTAAATCTCCAGTGTTTTGGACAAGCGCCATGCAGTTGTCATGACAATGTCCCGCTCCTTTGTAACGCGGTCGACATCTAATATCGGGTTCATCTCCGATTGAATGGCGACCCTCGAGCATTCCCCGGTTTCCAGTACTGGTTCTTTTCCTTTCCTCATTCTCTCATCCGCTATTCGCTATTCCTCAACCATGGTTTCATCGGCCACAGGGTCAAGGACGTCCGTAACTTCCTGAATGATGAGGTCAATACTGCGAACGGGCATCGCAAACTCCGCGTCCAAGTCCACGACGTTTGTTCGAACCTCATTGTGGACAACAGTGCCTTCATTGTTTGGAGGCATGTCTTGCAATCTAGCTTCCAACTCGGCTATGCGCAGTGTTTGCCAGTCTAGTCGGTCCTGCAGGGTCCTGATTCGCTGGTCTCTTTCCGCTAGTTGTTCCTCTAACGTTGCAGCTGGTTGTATTCCGAACGTGTCCGGGATGTACTCCAAATCGTATAGCAACCTTGCGTTCCTCCTACCAACAGTTTGTCAATTCACTGGACGCAAGAGTATGACCTCTACGTACAACATGGCTGCCAATGTGTACGAGATTTGACCCTTTAAGAGAGGTTGACCCCACAATGTGCAATGCACCTCATTCGCCCTATGCTGGAAATGCAAGTTCGTGCAAGACCTGGACTCTGCGTAATTGTTTCGGGTTTGCACGTCATGCCTATCCAAAGGCCACAATCGATTGATGTGGTACCATTTCACGAATTTTTTGCATCTCGTCATCGGCCACCGGAACTCTTCCGGAACATCCTCCCAGCACTCTTCTGTTAGTATGCTAGGGTCACCAAATACTTCCTAATTCAAGTCTTGCCTTGACCATTTGATTTTCTTAAGGGCGGTCCATGTTCATTGGGGTCATCTCTTCCATGACGGTCATCGTCCTGGCCCTCTGCCATTCTACAACAATCGGAACAACACTAAATGAGGTTTTCTAAAAACACGTAATTCTAAACCCTTCCCCCGTTAAGTAGGTGTGAAAATAGTTCCTAAAAGCTAATTTTGTAGAATAAAATGATCTTGGAAGCCAGAAGAGGGCCTATGGGAGCATTCTGCAATGACCTCACAAAAATCGCGGCAAAAAATACCCCCCACCCAGCCAATGGCCTCCTTATCCACGTGTCATGGAATAATGAAATGCCACGCACACAAAAGTTGTGTGGAGAGGAAATGAGGGGAGAATAAGCCTCCCTTGGCTTATATCCCCCCTACCCTCATTTCTCGGGCCACGTGCAGGGCGAATCTTCTAGAAGCGACCGCCAACTTGGCAGTCGCTCGATTTTCGGAAAAATTAAAAAATAGGCGACCGCGAGAACTGCCGGTCGCTCCATTTTTCGGGAAAAAAAAATAAAAAAATGACCACCAGAACAGGCGGTCGCTCCATTTTCGCATCATTTAAAAAAAATTAAAAAAAAAAAAAGCGACCGCCAACATAGGCAGTCGCTTCATTTTTAAAAACTTAAAAAAAAAAAAAAACGACCGCCAACATAGGCGGTCGCTTCATTTAAAAACAATTTAAAATAAATAAGCGACCGCTAGCATAGGCGGTCGGTTCATTTTCAAAACACTTAAAATAAATAAGCGACCGCCAACATAGGTGGTCGCTTCATTTTTAAAAAATTTAAAATAAATAAGTGACCGCCAACAAAAGCGGTCCCTTCATTTTCAAAAACTTTAAAACAAAAAAACCGACCGACTACATGGGCGGTCGCTTCGTTAATTTTTTTTCAAAAAAAAATAAGCGACCGTTAGCATAGGCGGTTGCTTCATTTTCAAAACATTTAAAATAAATAAGCGACCGCCAACATAGGCAGTCGCTTCATTTTCAAAAACTTTAAAAAAAATAAGCGACCGCCAACATAGGCGGTCGCTTCATTTTGAAAAAAAAATAAAAAAAATAAGCGACCGCCAGCATTGGCGGTCGGTTCATTTTCAAAACATTTAAAATAAATAAACGACTGCCAATATAGGTGGTCGATTCAATTAAAAAAAAATTAAAATAAATAAGCGACCGCCAGCATGGGCGGTCGCTTCATTTTCAAAACATTTAAAATAAACAAGCGACCGCCAACATAGGCGGCGCTTCATTTTCAAAACATTTAAAATAAATAAGCGACCGCCAACATAGGCGGTCGCTTCATTTTCAAAAAATTTAAAATAAATAAGCGACCGCCAACATAGGCGGTCGCTTCATTTTCAAAAGCTTTAAAAAAAAAAAAGCGACCGCCAACATACGCAGTCGCTTCATTTTGAAAAACTTTAAAAAAAGTAAGCGACCGCCAATATAGGCGGTCGCCTCATTTTTAAAAACATTAAAAAAAAATAAGCGACCGCCAGCAATGGCGGTCGCCCCGACCGCCAACATAGGCGTTCGCTGCATTTAAAAACAATTTAAAATAAATAAGCGACCGCCAGCATGGGCGGTCGCTTTATTTTCAAAATATTTAAAATAAATAAGCGACTGCCAACATAGGCGGTCACTTCATTAATTTTTATAAAAAAAAAATAAGCGACCGCCAACATAGGCGGTCGCTTCATTAATTAAAATAATAATAAAATAAGCGACCACTAGCATTGGCGGTCGCTTCATTTTCAGAACATTTAAAATAAATAAGCGACCGCCAACATAGGCGGTGGCTTCATTTTAAAACAAAAAAACCGCCAACATAGGCGGTCGCTTCATTTTCAAAAACTTTAAAAAAAGTAAGCGACCGCCAACATAGGCGGTCGCTTCATTTAAAAACATTTAAAATAAATAAGCGACCGCCAGCATAGGCGGTCGCTTCATTTTCAAAACATTTAAAGTAAATAAACGACCGCCAACATAGGCGGTCGCTTCATTTTCAAAAACTTTAAAATAAATAAGCGACCGCCAACATAGGTGGTTGCTTCATTTCCAAAATAATTAAAATAAAAGCGACTGCCAGTAATGGCGGTCGCTTCATTTCCAAAATAATTAAAATAAAAGCGACCGCTAGTAATGGCGATCGCCCCATTTCCAAAAATAAAAAAATAAAAGCAACCGCCAGTAATGGCAGTCGCTGCATCTTAAAAAATAACCATTACAGCAACCGCCAGAAATGGCGGTCGCTGCATTTTGTAAAAACAAAAACTGCCAGTAATGGAAGTGAGGGGAGGATGACTGGGGGCTTATATGGCCCCCCCGCCTCATTCATCGCTCCACGTGCAGGGTAGACCTCGTAGAAACGACCGCCACCATGGCGGTCGCTCCATTTCTCCAAAAAAAAAAAAAAAAACGACCGCCTGTAATGGCGGTCGCTGCATTTATAAAAACAAAAAAGAATTTCAAGCGAAGTGAGGGGAGAATGTCCCGGAGCTTATATGCCCCCCTTCCCCCCGCCTCACTCCTCACTCCATGCGCAGGGCACACTTCGTAGAAGCGACCGCCACCTTGGCGGTCGCTCCATTTTCATTTTCAAAATAATTAAAATATAAGCGACCGCCATAAATGGCGGTCGCTCCATTTTGATCCAAAAAAACAAAAAAACGACCGCCAGTAACGGCGGTCGCTTCATTTCCAAAATAATGACTGGGAGCTTATATGCTCCCCCCCCCTCATTCCTCGCTCCACGCAGAGGGCAGACCTCGTAGAAGCGACCGCCACCTTGGCGGTCGCTCCATTTAAATAAAAATGAATGCACAGTTGGAAGCATGACACAATTGTTCTCTATTCCACAAGCAAATAACCGAACACAAACATGAGCAAGTGACGGGGCATTTGGCCGACATTTTGGCTGGTATACACATGGGCAACATCTTTTATTTTCCAACACATACACAACAGCAATACAAATACTCATAGTGACAATGATCACATTGGTATTACTTCAGTACAGAAATATAAACATGTCCACTAAAAAGTGCTGATGCATGCCTACAGCTGTTTTGTTTCAATTCCTTCTACTCCTCCGACGGCGGGACGAAAAAGATCCTAATCCTAATGCTCCGATGGGTTGAAAATCCGGGTCACCCTCGACTTCACTACCGTTGTCATGATCAGTGCTGGAATCGTCCTCCCTATCCGACCTCATATGTCCAGGCCTTTGAATCTGCAAGCGACCTCGAACCACATTTAGTTCTCTCTGAGGTCGACTCCCGCTCCGGTCTTCAATACCATCCACGGTATTTGGCCTGTTTGTGGGCCGATCGCCTACAAAAGGTTGGACTGTTCTCTGTTGTTTATGGACTTGGGACGCAATCGAAGGTGGTCTCGAAGGAGGTACCGGAGGGGGGACTGCTTGAGATGGATCGACATTAGATGGTCCGGCATGTGAGGAACCACGGGTCTGCTGCGCAACACGTCGGTTAAGGTGGAATTGTAGTGGCAGGTTGTCATCATCCGAGGCTTTAACTTCCGCCCGGTCTAATGTATCAGAATGATGCATGCGTGTGGAAAACAGATCAACCCTGTTGCTCTTTAATGCCCGCTGTGTTGATGGGGAGCTGGATCGGTTTTGGCATTGTGGTGGAGCTGGTCGTATCGGTGAGGCATGATCCCGTCCCGTCGACTGTACAATGGGTTTGACACCATCGTTTGTATGAACAAGGTTGCGTACGTCGATCGGTCCTGCCAGTACATCACCCCTAAGCTCCATTGGGGCTACTACTGGTTTCAGCATGTAGTGCGGGGCGAGGGTCGACCCCAACTTCATTTTGAGGACCATGTTCTGGGGATGACACAATTGCAACTTCACCTTCATCTGCGATACGCATTTTTTCAAGAAGATCATCAAAGGTCGGCTGGATATAAGCATCCTTCTCTGTGAATGTAAACCTGTCATACGCATTTTCATGAGCATCATCGGATCCATCTTCACTATCGGAGGCAGATGATTCCCTCTGAGATGATTATCTCTAAGGCTCAGTATCGTCACTCATCAAATCAGCCTCAGAAGCAGAGTCTTCGGAATGCAAATTCCTCTCATACCATGCTGCAGCATCATCCGCTGCCCTCTCACGTAGCAGTCGACAATTGGTATACACATACACCAATTTGTCAGCCTTCGCGGGATTCAACCTGTTGCGAATCTTGTTGTGAACAAATGAATAACTGCTTCAATTGCGTTCGCAAGATGAGGCAGAGTACACTTGAGCAAGAATACGCTTCGCAATGGGAGCCAATGTTCTTGCTCCAACTCCAATTAGATCCCACCATTCATGTGGCAGCATATTGAGCTCTTTTGAATCCGGCATGTCCTCAAAAAGGTCGCGGCGATCTGAGAAGCATTGGTTTTCGGATATAGCTCTCTCTGCATGGTTCGGCGGAGCCAGTCGCATGAGCACTCGCATGAGGCCGGCCTTGGCATCAGCGTCGTCTCGGAGCATGGTATTGTCAAGCAAGAATGGATTGAGCAAAGCTCGCACATAATACAAGTCCGTTCGAACCATCGAACGACGGTCGTAAAATGCATCCTCAGCACTGTCCGCAAGTTCAGGTTCCAAGAAGAAGGGAGGATGCCTCAAGGATTGGACGTGTTTCTCAAGATTTTGCATTAGTAACCATGCCTTGCCCATTACTGGTTGCTTTTCATCAAACTCCCGCAAGACGATTGACACCGGCTCAACCATATAAACAAAGTTTTCACATTTCTTCCAGAAATCATCGCTGCAAATGTTATTTCGAACTTTTCGACTTTTGCCCAATGACTTGGCTTTTCTGGAGTCCCGCAATGTCCGTGTGTACGCATCCCATTGAGGATCGATGCTGGTGTGCTCCAGACTACTCTTCACCGTCACGAACTAATCCACCATCAAGAAGTTAGTGACAAAACGAGTTTCGCCTGGATTGCGGAGGTTGTATTTGGGTTCGTGCCTCCTATATATTGCTAAATGGATGTGGTGTGTGCGGATGAACGACACAACAGTCTTCGCTCGCTTGACAAGTTGTTTCACCCACCGTTCTTTTCCCCAATCTTCCAAAATGAGGTAAAGGATATGAGCAGCACAACCTTGATAGTACATATGGGGATAATGTGCCAACAACATGTCTGCAGTGTTTCTCATGTTAGCGGCATTGTCTGTGTATATTTGCACGATTCTATCACTTCCGACCTGTTTGATGAAGTTCGTCAATAGTTGGCATTGATAAGGTCCATCTTTCTTCTCGCCGCTAGTGTCGACCGATCCCGAGAATTGTTCCCCAGCTAGACATACGAGCATGACATTGAACAACGGTCTGTTTGTGACAGAACTCCATCCATCGGTACATATAGTGTTTCCATATTTTCTGATGCACTCGCCCGTCCTATCGTTGACCTTTTGGGTAAACTCGGTCATGGCGTCTTCTAGCAATCATGTACGGAGATTGTGATAAGTCGGAGGCACGTACGTGGATCTGGACTCCGAGGTTGCTCTAACGGCAGAAACAAATGCCGGAAGCCTTGCCACAGTAAATGGTATGTTGGCCTCAAAGAAAAACTGCGTCTATTTTTTATCCAACTGTCTTTTCGCAGACAAGTTAAGACCTTCTTGCATGGATTGCTGCCGTAATCCTCTACTCCGTTGAAGTGTAGGGGTACAAAGAGGTGTTGAAGCAAGTGTTGCTCCGGCACAATCCACTTGTCCAATGACACCCGTAGCCTCACAAGAGTCGCCCTGGGTGCTAATCAGGGCATCCTGACGGGAAGATGGAGTGTTCTGCTCAGAGGTCATGTCCAGATCCAAAGACATTGGAATATTGCCTCCACACTGGGTAAAGTGGTTTTTTACCCGCATAGATGCTTTGGGGCATAAACCCACCCCAACGCTCTTCACACCTTTATAGCCGAGGTGAGCGAGCAACCGATCCTTACGATAAGAAAGTTTTAATGCACATAGGTTGCACTCAACACTACTAGTGTTCGGGATTGCCGAATACCAAGGGCTCCATTCCTCCCTCATCTTCACCCAATATCCACTCCCCTGGGACCTAGCGATGCAAGCAACAAAAAACAATCACCTATAAATGAACGTGTTGTGAATGTAGAGTGCAATGCGATAGCCCAACACTTCTACACCTGTCAGCAACCCAAGTGGGTCGATGTGGGTTGTAGTGTTGAGCTTATACACAATTTGCTGAAGTGGCTTTGGTGGAAGCCACAACGGCAAAATGTCCGTACCTTCCTCTTGGGCTACACTCTCGTTCAATGGAAGAGAACATCCAAAACAACCTCAAGTGTTTGCGCCAAAAGAAGTGAGGAGCTTGGTGACCCTCCTCCGTTATATATGATCTAAGAGGGATGAAAGTGAAATAAAAGTGAAATGAATAAATGACGAACCAATAGCGCCTACCCGAAAAAGGCTGTACAACCATATTTGTTGTAATTTTGAAATTAAGCGACCGCTAATACTACGGTCGCTATTTTTTTTTTTAATGAAAAACAAGCGACCGCCACTACTGTGGTCGCTTTTATTTCCTTTCATTTTGTGCAATATTGCGGTCACTTCTATTTTGTATATTTTTAAATTTAAGCGACCGCCGGTATGGCGGTCGGTTCATTTGTTAATATATTTAAAATAAAGCGACCGCCAATATGGTGGTCGCTTTTATTTTTAATATTTAAAAAGAAACGCAATCGCCAGTAAGGCGGTCGCTTTTAATCTTTATATTTTGGTGGTCGTTTGTTTTTCTATACATTTTTTAAATTAAGCGACCGCCCATTGGCGGTCGCTGTTTTTTTTATACATTTTTGAAATTATCCGACCGCCATATGGCGGTCGCTTGTTCTGTACATATTTACAAAATTATGCGACCGCCAATACGGCAGTCGCTTGTTTTCTTTTTTAAATTAGGCGACCGCCAATGCGACCGCCAATCTTATTTTTTCTTAAAAATAAATTGAAGCAACCGCCTAGATAGCGGTCGCTATTTCTTTTTTTAATTCAAAAAATAAAGCGATCGCCACTGCGACCGCCAATCTTGCTTTAAAAATAAATAAATTGAAGCGACCGCCAATATGGCGGTCGCTATTTCTTTTTCTATTTCGAAAAACAAAGCGACCGCCAGTGCGACCGCCAATACGGCGGTCGTTATTTCTTTTTTAATTTCGAAAAACAAAGCGACCGCCATAATTGGCGGTCACGTTCATTTTGTTAATTTTCAAAAATATATTTGCCACCGTGCGACCACCAATACGGCAGTCGCTTGTTTTCTTTTTTAAATTAGGCGACTGCCAGTGCGACCGCCAATCTTGCTCTGAAAAAACAAATTGAAGCGACCGCCAATACGGCGGTCGCTTTTTTTTTATAAAAATTCGTAAAACAAAACGACCGCCATAATTGGCGGTCGCGTTCATTTTGTTAATTTTCAAAAATGTATTTGCCACCGTGCGACCGCCAATACGACAGTCGCTTGTTTTCTTTTTTAAATTAGGCGACCGCCAATACGCCCGCCAATCTTGTTTTTTTTTTTAAAAATAAATTTAACCGACCGCCAACATAGCGGTCGCTATTTGTTTTTTTAATTCGAAAAATAAGGCGACTGCCAGTGCGACCGCCTATCTTGCTTTTAAAAAAAAAAAATTTGAAGCGACCGCCAGTGCGACTGCCAATTTTGCTTTTAAAAAAATAAAAATTTAAGCGACCGCCAATACGGCGGTCGCTATTTCTTTTTTAATTTCGAAAAACAAAGCGAACAGGCGGTCGTGTTCATTTTGTTAATTTTCAAAATGTATTTGCCACCGCCACCATGTCGGCGACGTGGCTGCTTAAGTGGTAGTATTTTACCTGGTACTATTTTTACCAGAATATTCCCCGAACCTGACGTGACGGAGGTCTCGTCAGCGTCAGGTCTGATGTGACCTGACGCTGACGGACGGACGTGACGCTGATAACCAGGAACGGGGGTGAAGTGAGTGGGGACGAAGATTTTGTACCAGGCGTGAGATCATACCATCGTCGTCGTGCCAGACGAAACTAGGTACAGCTATAACTTCTGTCACATGATGTGTAGTATGTTTCCATGGATATCCATGTTTCAGTTTGGGTACATCCATACGTGTACGAAAATAAAAATGGTGGAATATGTGTACCCAAGAAAAGGTGTGGTGGTTGTGCGTGTGTTTGTGTTTCGTCATTACCTTTACATTGTTGATTTCCTATTATGGTTTCGAAAGCCACAAAGGCCAGGTGCAGCTCCCAACATTCATCCCTTCACAAATCCATGGGGAGTCGATACATATGCTTTTCATCTGCCTCTCCAAACATACATACAGGTGCAAGAGAACCAACCTCCTGGTGGTCGCACCTATTTTAAAAATAATAATTGTGCGACCACCAGTAGCGGTCGTCGCAATTGTTAAAATAAAAGAAAAATGTTGTGACCACCCCCCTGCTGGTAGTCGCACCTATTTACTGATTTAATAGGTAGTAAGTTAGTACGTAGTAAGGGGGGGTTTCCCTTATATAGCCTCTCATTGCGGTGGGACCCTTCTAGAAGCCCGCCGACCCTGGGAGCCTTCTAGAAGGCCCTGGACACATGTCAACCCTACAAGACTCCATATTCTAAATTTAGCCAATTCCTCCATTCTTTTTTTGGACCCCCTCATCTCATTCCTTAATACACGTGGCCTTCCTACATAGGCACCCCACTCTAATTCCTGGACCACTCTAGAATCAGGGCCCGAATGAAACTGCTCTACATATTATTCGCACCTATTTAACAAAAAGAAAAATAGTCCGACCACCCCCCTGCTGGTGGTCGCAGCTATTTAAAAATAGAAAATTCTGCGACCACCCCCTTGCTGGTGGTCGCCCCTAAAAAAAAATGGTGCGACCACCCCCCTGCTAATGGTCGCAGTTTTTTTTTTTTTTTTTGGGAAACATCTGGGAGCGACAGCTCACAAATCAGGCCCCTTAGTAGTGAGAGGAGAAAATAACCTCTTTCATTTATGCGCCATGAGGCTTAGGAATGGGGCAGCACACACGAACCATACCACACCCATCAAGTAGCAAGATTTGACCCCAGAATTGTCCGGGTCGCACTCAGTGCACTTAACCAACTGAGCTACTGACTGTTGGTAGATATTAAAAATTCGGAAAATTATATGACCACCCCCCTACGACCACCCCCCTGCTGGTGGTCGCACCTATTTGTTTTAAACAAAATTTCTGTGACCACCCCCCTGCTGGTGGGCGCGCCTATTAAAAAAAAGAAAAATTATGCGACCACCTCCCTGCTGGTGGTCGCACCTATTAAAAATAAATAAAAATCTACGACCACCCCCTTCTGGTGGTCACACCCATTGAAAAAAATTTGCGACCACCCCCCTGCTGGTGGTCGCACCTAATAAAGAAAAGAAAAAATGATGCGACCACCCCCTGCTGGCGGTCGCAACTAGCTTGCATAGGGCGCAGCAAGGAAATTGAATTACTAGCGTGCGCAGTTTGATGGCAGCACGCCCCGAGTGTGGAGGGGGGGCTTATAAGGCCTTGGAGGCCATTCTCTCCCTCACTTTTCTCTACACCAGGACTTGGTGGGCGATGGGATGTTGCATTCCTTATTCTTGAGTCCAAGTGGAGAGGGGTGCTATTGGTTGGCTGGGGGGTATTTTGGGCCGTTGGTTTCTACGAAATCGATGCTGAGTACCTCCCGGGAAGCCCTCCTCTGGCACCCACGTTTTTTTCATTGCACATTGCGTCATATCACTTAGAACTGCGGAGGGAGTGACACGTGCCTCTAGTACTTGGGGAGGATTCATTAGGGAGTAGGATTAGGGAGTAGGATTAGGTACGATTTAGGAGGGTTGGGAGAGCATTTTTCTTAGCAAACACCTGTCGAGTAGGGGTAAGCCAAAGCCATAAATGGCGGAGGATGAAGACAGAGGAGGTCATCCTAGGGATGACGATAATGAACCTGGACCTCCCAAAAAAAAACCAAAAGGGGCCAGGCGCGAACTTCGTTGGGACTTATACAATGACCCCAACATTCTTGCGGAACCAGGTTGGGAAGTTTGGAGGTTGGGGCAGCGGTGGTCGCTTGGTGACTGCAGGAAATTTGTGGACTGGTGTCACATAAATCGTTTGTGGCCCATAGATAGGCATGATCCACAAAGCAAACAAAATCAAGCTAGTTTGCATTCTTGCGCCAACCCGCATTTCCGCCACATGGCAGAGGAGGTACATACAACATTGTGGGGTCAACTGCTCGTCAACAACAAGGTCCCATATTTATTTGCGGCCATGTTGTACACAAAGTTGATTTTATTACGACCAGTGGATTGACAAACTGCCACTGCGAGACGACGTACTAGACTATACATGTTCTCTGATATCCCAGACTTGTATATACGTCAGGGGCAGGACATCATATGGTTGGATGGAAACGACGAGGTGGAAGAAGGAGGAAAGGTAGACCAACCTCTAGATTATACGCCGCAACAGGTCTCCGCAGTCGGGCCTTCAACGTCTGAGGTGGAGGGGGGCGAGGTACGCTCTCCGTTGGAGGAACAGTTGCCCGCACATGAACAGCACATCAAGGACCTGCATGACATTGTTCATTTGCAACGGTGACAAATAGCGAAGTTGCTGGAAAGAATGGGGTTGGGGACTCTCGACAGCGTACGCGGTGTGCTTCAGGACCCGAGGCCAATCACCAACGAGCAAGACATATTGGCGCATTTGAATATGCCACCAATGGACATTGACCGCGTCATCAACGGGGTTGACTCAATCGGGCATGGGAATGAAGTGCAAATGCCTGAACTGGACCCGACGAGGATTGAGGAAGAAAGACTTGTGGCGGAGAGGGCAAGAAAAGGAAAGGACCCCATAGTGGAAATTGGAGAATGTTCAGCCGTGCAAATTACATCGGCCCAGGAACAGGAATTAGAGCAGCTTGTGGGGGAATGCGAGCAAGCTAGGGCTATTGCATATCGGTACTCAAATGCCATGTAAATCCGATCGTGGCCATGGTTGCAGGGGAATTGGCGGAATTGGGTGACATGGGCGGGCCATCTAGCATCGCGAAAAACACGGATAGAAGAAGCGTTGTCCTCCCTCCAACGTGCAGCACATTTGTCGAATCGAAGCGTAGATAACATCTATGCTAATTTGCAAAGGCACGACACTATGCGTGATGTATTCACGTCGAAGTACACTGGATTCACCACATGGGGTGATGTGGATATATGTTTGAGCACTGTGTGTATACAATTTCCGATACCAATAAGAGCATAAACTGGGATTTGGAAGTAGAGGAGGAGTGGGACAACAGGCCGGGGATGTCATCCAACATTCATGAGGATAAACGGACGTGGATACCACTGAGCAATCTAGCGTCATGGATAACAGATGGTACGGTGTGTACAATGTGCCTAAACCCTTACAGACCGGAGGGAGGCTATATGCTTGGTTCATGTGGCCATTTGTTCCACCCCGCATGTCACATATCGGCAACCATGCGAGCCAGCCAATGCCCTAACTGCCGTGGTCCAATCCATCGACGTTTCTACGAGTTGTTTGGGTTGCAAGACAATATGCCCACGAGATACGAGTACAACCGGTACAACATACCATTGGATGTATCGCCTTACGATTTTTTAAATTGGCAGCATTGGGGGGAGACAATGACATGGGATGCTCCAAGAGAGATGCACGCCTTGGATGCGAAGACGTTAACTAGGGTTAAAGATCCGGTGACCTTTTGGGTGACATCCAACTGGGAAATAACTGTGCATGCTAGAGGCATACGTGACCCAGTCCAAATGGAGCTTTTTTGCCGGAACTTGAAAAGGCATTGGAGCTGTACCAAACAAAGATTCTTCCGACTGCCTAAGGATCCGTGAGTGCCAGCGGAAAACGATCCATACAATCGCGAACCGATTGGGATAGACCTATTTCTGAGGGAGTTGGAGGCCGCTAGCATCCGTTGGGAGGATATAAATGAGAGGTAATGGGTGTCTCGTCGAGATGAAGGGCCATTTCTTCCAGAGTTGCGCAGAAACCCCCAGCAGGAGGAGGTGTTGGACAATTTCAAGGCTGTCATCACGAGTGTTATAAAGTATTGGCAGAACACACGGCGTGACCAAGTTGCCCCTATTCCAGGGGTGTTCTTGCCACTTCCAAACATATCGGATTTAATTGAAAAATTGCATAAAGCCATAGCAAGAGCGACAAACCCGGCTCTGGCAAATGTGGAAGAGAGTCAGCACTCGCCTAGAACGCTACGCATGATGGCAAAGGTGGACCACACAACATTGGGTCCCTACGAGGTTCATCCTTTGAACCATTTTTAAATGACCTCATACTTGTTCGGTACCTGTTTGACAGCATGTACAATATACTGGCAAAGTTTCAAAACAATCAAAAATTGCTGAATGAAGATACCATGGGTTCACCCATTGCAATATTTTAAATCGAACTCATACTTGTCCGGTACCTTTAAGAGGGCATGTACAATGCAATGACAAAGTTTGAAAGCATTCAGAAATCGGCACATCAAGTAACCATTGGTTCCTCCCGTGAACCATTTTTGATTGATCTCACTTGTCTGGTTCATGTAAGAGGCATGTAGAACATACTGGCAAAATTTCAAATCATTCAATTTTTTTTTATATCAAGGAACCTTTGGTTTATCCTTTTCACCATTAACGATTAATCACGAATAAATGAACAGATGAATAAATCATTTGCCTCCAAATGATTTTGGTTCGCTTTGAGACTTGGCCAGGATATTCAATGTACCATGGAAGAGGCCCCAGAGTAATATGAGATCAATCAAAATTCGTTCAATGGGCCAACGGATGGTTGCCCATCCAAATGATTTTCGTTCACTTTGAGACTTGGTCAGTGTGTTCAATTCAATGTACCCTCTGATAGGTCCCAGTGTAATATGAGATCAATCGAAATTCGTTCGATGGGCCAATGAGGCGTTCAGTTGTCATCTGGTTTTTGTTCATTGCGAAAAAAAATCCTCCAATGCGTGCACGGCTATTGCACCCATTGAACGGATGTGGTTGAAGCCCATCTTTTGCCCGCATATGCTTGAACATGTGTGGGACACATGTGGGGAGACACAATAGACGAAAAAATCATTTGTCTCCCCATCGACACCAAGCCATTCCATAATGTAATTGAATTTAAAATTTTAAGCCAATAAATAGGTTTGCACTGCCTTTCATTGGGGGTTTCTGGCACGTATCGATTTTATTTTTGGCTTTATTTTGTTTTACGGATTCAAGCATCCCACTGCTACTCCCCTGCCAAAATTTGGACCAATAAAAAATGCCCCAAGAAAAAAATGTTCTCTTCGCTCCCTTTTGCAGAACTCTCTATAAAGGGTGCATGAAGTAGAGCACAAATCAAGTATGGAGTGCAAAACGGGCAAGAAACTATGGTTTTGGGTCCAAATGAATTTTGATCACTCCCAAATTTGGCACGCACGTTGCATATGGAGTCATTACACGCCCCATTAAAAAATGGAATGAAACAAAAAACATGAGCGCGCGAAACGCAGTCCAACAGGTCCCAAAGTAATAGTAGATCCAACATAATACATTCAATGGGTGAACGGATGGTTGCCCATCCAAATCATTTTTGTTTGCTTCCAAACTTTGCCAGTATGTTCGAGACACCCTCTCACAAGTCCCGGACTAATATCAGATCAATCAAAATTCATTCAATGGCTCAACGGATGGTTGGCCATTGAAATGATTTTGGTTCGCTTTGAGTCTTGGCCAGTATGTTCAATGTACTATGGAAGAGGCCCCAGAGTAATATGAGATCAATCAAAATTCGTTCAATGGGCCAACGGATGGTTGCCCATCCAAATGATTTTCGTTCGCTTTGAAACTTGGCCAGTGTGTTCAATGTACCCTCTGAAGGTCCCAGTGTAATATGAGATCAATCGTTAACAATTAATCATGAATCATCCAACAGGGGATCTGTTGGTTCATCCTTTGAACCATTTAACATTGTTGAAGCCCCTGAAATTTAATTCCAACCTCTCAAATTGCACTTCTAGCCCCTGAAATGGCAATTCCCGCCCCTCAAATTGCAACTGTAGCATGTGAAATGGCAATTGCCAGTGCAGCCCCTGAAATTGGCAATTGAAGCCCCTGAAATTGCAAGTCCAGCCCCTGAAATTGGGCAATTCGAGCCCGAGAAATGGCAATTTCAGCCCTTGAAATTGGCTATGGGTGAACCAATCATTCCCCTGCCAAATGATTTTGGATTGATTGAAACTTTGCGAGTGTCTTGTACATGCCTTCTTAAAGTTACTAGACAAGTATGATGTATTGCAATCTTGAGGGGTTGGAATTGACAATTTCAATGGCTCAAATTACAATTGGAGGGGCAGCCGGGGTTGGTCATTTTAGGGACTGACATTACCAATTTTAAGGGCTTGAATTTCATTTTGAATTGTAATTCAAGGGTTACAATGGGCCATTGGGGGGCTAGAATTACCAAAGCAATGACATCCAAAGCAATATAAAATCATTTGATAGCGGAATGATTGGTTCACCCTTTCAACCATTTTTTATTCACGTCATACTTGTCCAGTACTTGTAGGAGGGCATGTGGCTGACACTTGCAAAGCTTCAAAGCAATGTAAAATTATTTGATAGGGGAACAATTGGTTCACTCTTTCAACCATATTTTACTGACCTCATACTTGTCCGGTACCTTTAAAATGGCATGTGAAAGACACTTGCAAAGCTTTAAAGCACTAAAAAATCATTTGATATGTTCATGATTGATTCACACTTTCAACCATTTTAGATTGACTTGAAACTTGTGAAAGATTTGTAAGAAGGCATGTACAAGACACTTGCAAAGTTTCAAATCAATTTAAAATCATTTGGTAGGGGGACGATTGGTTCACCCTTTAAACCATTTTAGATTGATGTCATACTTCTCAAAGACGTGTAAGAGGGCATGTAGAAGACACTTGCAAAGTTTCGGAGCAATAAAATATCATTTCATCGGGGAAGTTTCCGTTCACCCTTTCATCCAATTTTGAATTGAACTGGATTTTTACTAAATAAAATGATTTAGATGGCATAGGATTGTAGGGCGCAATGAGTGTGGGGCGCAATGATTTTGTTTTTGGCTTGATTTTGTGGTGTGAGTTGAACCCTCACACCACCACATCCTTGCTAAAAAATGTACCAAAGAAAAATGTTTGAAAACAAACGTTCATCCTTTACTCTATGCTCACTATTGCAGAACTCTCTATAAAGAGTGCATGAAGTTGAACATAACTTCACCTTGGAGTGCAAATGAGGGAATAAAATGTGTTTTGGATGCACACAATGTCTGTTCATGGTGATATTTTGCATGCAACTCTTCATGTTGTTATCAAGCATATGACTTCAGAATGGAATTGAAAACAATTCATGTGCAGTCGAAAGGTTGTTTATCCTTATGAATTTGAATAACCCATTCAAACAACTTTGTTGAAGTTCAACTTTGGTCCATATGTGCTTAAGTACGTACAAATCACGTACAGAATGTTGCAAGCGAAGAAATAATCATTTGCCCCCCGAACGACTTGTTAAACCTTTCAACCAATTTTCAATCATGAATCATTTAATAGGGGAACTATTGGTTCACCCTTAGAACCATTTTAGATTGACCTCATACTTGTCCGGTAACTTAAAGATGACATGTACAAGACATTCCCGAAGTTTCAAATCAATCTAAAATCATTTGGCAGGGGAACGATTGGTTCACCCATTGACCCGGTGTACACTGTCACTCTTCAAGATTCGTGGGTGTGGTGCTTGATTATCCCATATGATGGACCCAGGTGCCATGGCCAAGTAACAAACCATTAAAACATTATGGTACGAGACAAACACAATTGAAAACAACATTTATTCAAACATGATGTACAGTCAGAGGTCTACAAGTTTCTATCCATCCTCCAACAATTTTTGGGCTCAGGCCAATTGAATAGCCCCGTCATGAAACGCTTCACAACATTTTCTAGTTTGTACCGCAACTCTACTATGTCTACACACAAGTTTTCCAGAGCCGAAGCAAAATAGGTTCCAGTAGACATATCGTTGAACAGGCTTGCATCGAACGTGTTACCCCCATTTATTGCCTGGGCTATCTTCCCAATTGGAAAGGTCTCTGATGGCACAGTTAGAGGAGGCTACGAGGTGTGCCATCTGACTGGTTGTTGGCTACATTATGAACAATTGCAATTTCAGGTGCAATCCACCATCTATGTGCGAGAGTCTTTATCATCTTGTCTCTGCTCTCGAAAATGTACAACGTGGTTTTTGGGTCATCCGTCGTGGAGGCCATCTCCCAATCGCATACCGCGATGTACACATCTTTAGACCCTTGTGGAAAATGCAACAAGATGTTATCGGGGGACATGTCGTTGTGCAAGAGATGGTGATTATGGACGTTGAGCATGATGTGCAAAAGCGCCCATGCCAATTGGGTGCGATTATGTCGGAATCGAACCAGTCGGTTGACCTCCTGCATTTCCTGGTCCGTCCCCCGTCGTTCCATTAACTCTCTGTTATCCCGATCATTCCCTCATTTCCTGTCAATACTCAACCATGATCGTATGGTCCCCCCATTCCACCAATGTGTGTAACCTTCATTTCGACGTGGATGCAACGCAAAATACTTTATGATGCCGAAATGATGGAACTTTATAGCCAACGTTGTTATGTTGGACTTTGGCAAGCTCAACATTTGTTTCCCTGGGCGTTTTCTCTGCTAGCTCCCAAGATGGAGGAATAAATTGATCCCCAACAATTCTAACCCTCCGAATTGTACCATACCCTCCCTGTTTGGGCGCGTCGAGTTGTTGTACTTGTGCGTTTGTGGATATGTATTTCACGTTTAATGCCGCATCCGCGGACGAGGACCCCGCCTTCCATGAGAGTGGTTTCATACGTCGTTTGGGGGCCTTTGCCATGTCAGACCACCAATCCACAAACACAAACAACTCCTCCTCCGAAGTTGGCATGCGACCTTCAGCTACAAGTGTTCTCGTAACAAACTTGTCCATGGTTTGCCTCAGATTCCATATGACATCATGGGCCCGGTCCTCCATCCATTTCGTGAATTGGAACTTTGCCATGTCCTCATCCCATTCATCCCCGGCCAAAGCCTCCCTCATTCTCATCTCCATATTGTGCTGGAATCTAAGGAACCCCTCATTCCCATGTCGGACATACAAAAGATTCAAACGCATTATGTCATTGTCCTTCAAATAATCCAGCACTACTTGCTTCACCACCTTCGCGGCCTCTGCGCTTGGATAATATTTTTTGTTGACCTGACTATCCCGTTCATGTGCATGTTTACGCTTCCTACCTTTACGTCCACTTCCCGATGAACCCCCTGACACTGTGTTCGAAGCAACGTTTCCGGACAAGATGAAAGTACTATGCGGAATAGACGCGGCAACAGAAAAATAAACCCAGACTATTGATAACCTTATATACTAGCAGACTAATTTCCTCACCTTCTATTGGTATAGTACCCAAAGCAAACTCTCCCGCAGTCCCAGGAAAAAAAAGCAAAAACTCCTCTCCCACACAAATCCACTTTCTCCCCCCCCCCCCCAACACTCAGTCCTAGCCACTGAAGTTCAAACTCTAAGAAGCCCCATAACCGCACTCACAGAGAGGGAAAAAAGTGGGTTGGGAATGAGGGGTAGGTCCTTATATACTGCCTGGAGAAGCCTGGCGCGCGACCGCCTCTGCTGCCCATTCACGCCTCGCCACGTGTCCAGGGAGCGGTCGCACCTATGGGTGATCGCAGCTAATAACAAAACAAAAAAAGTGCTGCGACCCCCCCTGCTGGTGGTCGCACATTTTTTAAAACAAAACGAAAATGTGCGACCCCCCATAAGCGGTCGCACCTAATAACAAAAAAGAAAAAGTCTGCGACCACCACCGGTTGGTGGTCGCACCCATTTAAGAAATAATTAAAAATGTGCGACCATCCCCTGTTGGTGGTCGCACCTATTTAAAAAAAATGAAAAAGTTGCGACCACCACCTGCTGGTGGTCGCACCCAATTTTAAAAAAAGAAAAAATGTGCGACCACCCTCTGCTTGTGGTCGCACCTATTAAAAAGAAAGAAAATGCTGCGACCACCACCTGCTCGTGGTCGCACCCATTTAAAAAATAAGAAAAAATGTGCGACCACCCCCTTCTGGTGGTCACACCTATTTTAAAAATAAATAAAAATTGTCCGACCACCCTTTGCTGACGGTCGCATGATTGACAATATAAATCATAATATATGAATTTTACAGATAATTAATGAAGTCCACGTAATGATGCCACATCGGTTGCCACGTCGGTTTTCATAGTAAATAGTCAATAGTAAAGTAAAAAAATAAACATATTTATGTACAGTAACGTCGGTTTAGGACGTGACGTGACGCACGTCTGTCGCTGACGTCGGACGTGACGCTGACGCGTCAACGCCACGTCATGTCCAAATTTGCAACTAGGCCCAACATTCGCCATGAGGTGAATGCATTGAGAATGCTCTCTGGAAATAGAGGCTACATTGACAACATTTTGGAATTAAAAGGAATGAGCAAGTATCTTTGGCCGAGACTTGGAGGAAGTCGGCCGAACTAGCTAGTGAAGAGTAGAGTCAAGTGGGGGTTTGATTCTTGCCATGAGACGCCATGGTACTGAAACAAACTCCTTGATGTGGGACGCCACAACTTGGATATTAGTTTCTACAAAATGAACAAGTCGATGAGGACATCGACTCCATGTTGATAGGGGTGTGTGTCGCGGTCCTTTGCCTTAAGGGCGGGGGGGTCGGGACACAAGAGGGGCTGCCCCTGTGGTGGGGGCAGTGACAACAATAGGAACTAGGGCTGAAACACCCTTGAGTGCCTAAGGCACTCAAGGAGGCGAAGGCGCTCACTAGGTGGAGCCCCGCACACCGGGTTGCGGTGGGGGTGGGTCCACGAGGAGTGGTGGTAGCTTAGGTCTTAGTGGGGGTGGCATAGGGCTTACCATGGGGCGGAGACCTTGTGGTGGGAGTCGTGGGGAGTCTTGGGACCCATCACGGTCCAATGGGGCCGTGGTGGGTGGGCCAAGACTCACCACGACTCATCACCGAGAATCGAGGGTTTTCGTGGTGGTTCGCAATAAAAAGATGGTGTTGTTTAGGAAACCCCCGCGGACAGTCACAGAAGTATATATAGGGAGTAGTACCCTCGAGAACGGTACAAGCCCGTTGGTGACCAAAAACTAGTGAGTAAGCGTGCGAGCCGTAAAGCGACCAAGGTGTGGGGAGCTGTTCCGGACTGCCAACAACCAAAGGGAATTTCCATTAGGCCCAAATTGAGAGAGGGTCTTGTGGAGGAGCAAAGGGGGACCGTTATACCCCAGTGAGCAGCCGAAGCTCCGAGTTGGTCCGGCGACCAGTTTGGGAGTTAGGCGCGCGCATCAAAGCGAGTAACTATGACTTGAAGGGGAGCTTACTGAAGTGAGGTGTGTGACATCTAGACACAAGAGGCGTTCCCTTGGAACACATGTCCAACGCCCGTGCTATCTTGCTTGGATCCCCTGATCTGCTTGCAGCACGCAACAACAACTCTTGTTTGTTCGGACTTTTCCCACCAACGCCTCCTCTCAAGAAGTCATGATATCTGGTTTGTTGTTGGAGTGCACGTATGAGATCATCTGTTGTTACCACATACAAATCCCGACCCCGTTTCCCGGACTGTTGCAACCATGCGTTGTGCACTGTCTCTGCCAAATTGCAAGATGACATGTCTGCCATTTCCTCAATGGACATGTTCTGCAAAGTGGAAAACACACTTCAGAATACCAAAGAGGTTACAACACCACCCAAACAAATGCAGATCTGCACCATGGAACGATATGGAAAATGCATGCAAAACTAGAGACGTACCATTGTCATGGATGCTCCCCACTGTCTGTACCAGAAGTGCCAAAACGCCAACCAATCTTCCAACGCTCTCATACTGTCAAGCGATGCTGCTCCTGAAGAGAACCACCAGGCACGAATTGTCTGGAACAATGTATTCGCCTTCGCCATAGATTTGACATCTTTGTACTCTTTGCACAACTTACGATGATGTGTCTGCATCTCAGGTTTGATATCCGTTTTCGTATGTTTATCTAGAGATCGGGTCCAATGGAACAGACATGTACGCTCTCTTCCCTCCATTGGCACCTTTGGGTCCCCCGATCCGACGATAATCCGCACAACATTGAAATTCGTCTGTGCACTATCTGCCATGAAACCAGCAAAATTCGGAGCAGGGACGCCATGGCATCCTATAACACGAATCAGGGATTTCTACATTAGCTGCTGGGATTCCGAATCCTCCGATTGCATGTCACAAACTGCAATTGTCATAACTCGTTAGTATACAAGATCGTATACATGACAAGCCATAGTCGTCCAATCTTTCACCCGTTTGACATGATCAAACATAAGAAAACATTTCTCCAGGTCACCACTCTTCTGCATCTGCCTGACGAGGCTCAAACTTGTAAACGTTTACCTCTTACACGTGATTTGCAACATTGTTCACCCTCGAATTAGTACGTTGGTGGACTCCCTTTTCAATGACACTACAGATGCATTTATGAGCTGTCCATTATTCCTGTTTCTCGGAGATGTGAAGTCTATATTCCGGCTACATGAGTGTGTTATCTCATCTCCTTGAAATTGATCATAGATTTTTCCCGGTCATTGGTATGAGGAACCCAGAAATGTTTGACCTTGAAACTACCTACAAACTCCCTGTTGTCTTCTTGCTTCGGACAACAATGACATCCGCTTGACTTAGCGAGTGTGGATCTCATCTCTCAGCGGTTGTCTTTAGGAATCTCGTTAATAAGTTAATATGTTTGAGGCTGAAGTATCCTTCAATTTCAACATAGAAACCTCTTTTGTTCTCACATGTTCGTCTAATTCAAATTGGAATTAGGATTGATGGAAGCTTTGAACTACAAAGGAAAAACTTTGCACATGTATACACAATTCCGATTTGAAAGTGTCTGAACCAGTGTTGCATTGGTATTTAGGGTATTCCCGGGTACTAATCAACCTGGTTTTCCAGAACCTACCAGGCGGATACGTGTCTGCTGCAAAACCTAGGGTAGACCAGTACTATCCTGATACATCCCCCCTCTGCTACCAGGCTCATACTCAGACCCTTCCAGAAGCCATAGCTCGATACCAGTACTCTAGACACGGATTGCCCCATTTTTCCTCTGGATTCTTGGGTAGGATTTTGCTTCATGTACAAGCACTTCATGATGCATGTTGACGGCGCCGAGGGATATCTTGTAGTTAGGGTGTAGTTTTAGATTCATCTCTCCACTATGATGAGGATGGATTCTGGTTTGTAGAGGCTGCCTACTGTGATAATCAGATGTAGGATAGTTTAGGTAAAGAAACGTCAAGGATGTCATCTTTTGCCACAACACAATCTATAAACTTTGATATTAATATAATGTCCGCCTGGTATTATATACCAGGGTTGATATGTCCCTGGTATTACCTTCCACAATACCTTGATATTCATACCATCTGGAGGTATTTGAAAAATGCAATACCTATACTTATACCTTCCATGGACCTTGACCTTATCTACCTAGGACCATACCAGCCTTAAGAAAGAAGGGGCCTCCCAAGACCAGGACCAGGCCGGTATATTATAATTCCAATACCAGTACAACACTGGTCTGAACCCAGAAAATTTGTGGGTGCAATGTATTGTGCTCAATGCCTTCACATGGAAAAAAGAGCCAACCATGCTCTTCTTTCAGACTACAAGATGGCAACCGCCTATCTGACTTGGGACGTTTCTGTAAGATCCACATAGTGAATAAATTCCCTGCTTGCAAACATTAACTTCAACTGCAGGTACGATGGTCTTTCTTCCCCGTAAATTTGTACTTCTGAACTACTCAGGAGTGCACTGTGAAAAAGCCTACAAAATTTACTGGCACTGTGACTTGCAGAGCAATCAACTTATGGTAGCCTACCAAACACCAGCGAATCTCGTTGGCTTGAAGCTGAAAGACAATGCTTCCAAAACACAAATGTCTTCTGTCACAGAGAGTGAGTTGATTGTACAAAATTTAGAGACGAGGTGGTGAATGCATTTAGACCGTTTTCAAGAAATCTTCTTGCTCTGCTCTTGCATTAAACGTCTTTCCACATCCTGTACCAACTCTCGCATGCAGGTTACTTTCTTGTCGTGTGACTAGCAATCAGCCATCATGTACTCAAAATAGGATGCACTTATGAGACAGCTAACAGCAAGAACATGTTGCTCGTGTTGCCTATGTAACACGAGCAACATGCTGATGTACATACCAGCATTCCAGCTGCATTGGCAGCCACAAATTATCCGAAGGGGCTCTCAAGTGTCCGATGAAGTTGTGGATTAGACTGAGTGAGTGGCCGCTCCAAGCTTGTGGTTCTGGGGTCAGATTTGGGGAAAAACTATTAGTTCGGAATTTTGGAGTGCCAATTCTTGAAATGTTGACAAATTTCAAAGACGAACCTGAAATCGACCAACTGGGTTTTTCAACGCTTCTATAGCCAGCAATCTGAAAGTTACTAAAGGAAAGGTTGAAGAAGCGAAGACAAAGGTATCTAGTATCCACTGCACTAATTTTTTCCATGAGTCATAGGCAACCTCTGGTGTGAAGGCCGCATGTTACTCTGTGCATGACAAGAATGTGACCCTGAGATGTTGGATGGTGGTTGTTAACCTTTCTACATTTCTTCAAGTTGATGATCTCAGCAATGCAGACTGTTGTACCATCTGAGTGAAAATTAGTTGAGGCCCCTGTGGAGGGCTAGAGTGCCCTTACCATACTAAGGGTTCAGCCAATAGAAAACCGGAGCTGGTGGTGGGTTTTCACCCACAAAATCTATGAAAGACAGCCCAAATTTGCTGGAGAACTTGCCCACAGCCAATAGAATCCCATGATACACTTGTTTGCAGTCCTGGAATCATACCAGCTTTTTTATTACATGCCACATTCTTACTGGGAGAGAAACGTCAAACCCCATGTAATTAGGTTAGCGTGGTGACAATGTATTGGTCATTTCAATGACAGTAAAAGGTGGTACACTAGACCTGGTACTGGAAGAGGTCGTACTGTTGCTAGCATGTGCTGAGGAAGATTCAATTGAGTCCGAATTTCTAGAAGTCGTTTGCAGGTGGGGCGGAGGCTGCGATGCATGCAGATGCGGTTCCAAAATATTTAGGACAGCCTGCAGAATCCAGGAAACTTATGTCAACAGAACAATCCAAGAGAAAAATAGATATCTAACTGACTGGATACAAGTTAGTTGTAAATGAAAATCCATCGATATGGCTTCATTTCCTCTCATTGGCAACATACATGAATGGTTGAGATATTAGCCTCTCCTACCTTCATTGAGGGCCGATCATTTTTCTCAAATGATGCACACTCTATCGCCAACTTTGCCATATCCTCATATATCTTCCTCGGATAGTTGCCTCCTAGGTTTGTGTCCACAATGCTCTGTATACCTCCATGTAGGAGTCTAGGTTTTGACTGCAAGAGATCACATCAGATTCTTCCTTCTCAGACACGCAATTTCCAATATTTTCAGCAGAAAGTACCTTTACTTGAAGTTCGGGTTATGACTGGATCAACATAAAGCTCCCTAGTAACATTGCATGCCAGAAATGAAATGACACTACAACGTCCGAGGAAAGCTAAAGGAGTTATGGCCCTCAACAAGCAGCGCAAAAACAACAACCAATATCAAGAAATGAAGCGAAATTGTACTTTATAACATCTGCGGGCTTGTGGGAAAAAGGAAAGATACAATGAGGAAAGTAGGGCCCTTGAACAAGATCCCAAAAATAGAATTCACAACAAAGCAAAGAGAAAACGAATGACAAAAATGTACCCATAGAAGCCGGGCCCTTGGTTGGATTGGATTAATGAGATTCTTGGTTTCCAAATTTTCTCAAGAAAACTCTACTCCAAGTAGACTTTGAGAAGGACTCAAATTGGTGCAAGCAGCACAAGTAGAACAACACAACAGAACTACAGAGCCCAAATGAATAAGTGAATTGAAAGTAGAATTGTTGCAGACGTAGGCAAGGTCTTTCATAAGGTAAGCCTCTAAGCACTCCTGGGTCAAGAAAAGAAAGAAGAAATGCCCTTATCAAGTTCCATAAGCTCTTTAGGCTTTTTGAGAGAGACTAGGGGAGACTTCCAAATCTGCTTCATAAAGCTTCCTGCTACTCCTTAAATAATGAAAGATGCTTAATAACAATTATAAGTTGAGAAAGTACTACAGAAAGACTCACGGTGACAGGTAGAATACTTTGCCTTAACACCCAAGCCGTGAATCAGGAAGAGGCAGGCCAATCCATACCCACTCTATCAGATTGAACTCATCCTCTCGATCATGATCAATTGCTTTTTGCCCAGTGATAAGCTCCAACATCACAACACCAAAACTGTAGACATCACTAGCTGTGGTAAGCTGCCGCCGGATGAAGTATTGAGGATCAAAATACCTGTTGGAATTCAACAATAAGACAATACATTATAGACTGTTAGAATGAGACACAGTTTTGTTTTCAGAAAAACTGCAAAACAGTAGTGTACTACCCTGATCCCATGATGTAATGGGAAAACGGAAAAATGGGGAAGATAGAGCTCTACAGATGGGAAGTAATGAAGCTCTCTTCAGGGTAAAAGTGCATCCCAAACATCTATCGATTTTATTGCTCACCATCCCCCTAAAAGGAGAACACATAAAGCAGGGGGAGGAGAAAGAGACATCAGTACCCAGCAGTGCCAGCTGGTCTTGTGGAAACATGAGTGTCAAACTCTGGTGAGACTCTGGATATACCAAAGTCAGAGACTTTAGCCAGCAGATGCTCATCCAGCAGAATATTACTGGGTTTGACATCCCTATGTATCACCGGGGGGTCCTGCATTGTTTCAAAAGATCATAAAATTAATAGATATTTGTTAACGAAGGAAAAAGTGTTGCTGCTACCTTACGGGTCTTCCTTGCGTTTCCTGTTGAAGGATAGCCTTACCTTTCACTTTTGAACGAAAAGAGAAGCACGGGGCAAGAATAAATCAAAATTCCAACTCGAACCATCCACATCACAGAAAGAGGTCTTCTAACAACTTAATCCACATCAAATGAAAAACCCAGTCTTGCAACCTATATCTTCTCCCTGCTGAACCTGCGGCAGTTTCCACGGCCATAGTTGCAACACACCAAAACCTACTGCTAGCCCGCAATCCATTGCAGACTGTTTCAAGGAAATCCAACTTACCGCCATATGCTCCGTCATTGCCCTAGTCTGTAACAGGTGAAAACTCGAAAGCAACCAGCTGGCCGCTTTTGCCTATCACAGTGACCACTAAACCACATCTTTATGGTAGGTGCCATATATAGAGCCCATCCCCGATAGGAGGCAGTACCCCTAAGGGGAAGTGGCTCTTGGTACACTGCCATTGGCCACAGTTGTCTCTCCCTCTCTTCTCCTTACCCTCATAGGGCCTCCGCATTGATGGCCAAACCATTTGGGGCGGTGGAAGCATGGAACTTGATGACTGGTCAGAATCGCATTCAATCTACTCCCTATGACAATTTTGTTCTCCATGATCAGGGTGCTTATTACAAATAGATGTAGTCATGCCCTGTGGATTTCCAGAAACTTTTGATTTTGTCCTTTGAGCCAACTTTCTGGAGGGACTCCACAGAATAGGTGTACGCGAGGACCTCATTTTGGCCATTCAATGTGTGCATCACTCAGTCATTTGCAGGTCAAGGCAGCAGGGGAGTTCTCCGCAGAGATGCATAGTAACAATTGGGTGAATCAAGCACGTCCTTGATCGTTGAACTATACATAGATGCTTTGGAGGGCTACATTGTTAAACAACATGACATGGGGGGTGCCTATGGATGGGGATCCAACAGAATCAGTGCTTCTGTTTGCTAACGATGCTGTCATGCTAGCACAATCTCCTGTCTTCCTAAAGAAACCCCCTATGCATCTTGGAGGAGTTCACGGAGGATTATGGGCTGCAGGTCAGTCTCATCACAGCCAAGATCATGGTTTTCAAAGACCATGCTGATCAGAGATTCCTTATTAATAGTCAGGAGATTGAGGTAATCAAGGGTTACACAGCAAATTCCCCTACGGACAGAGTGACAAAAGATAAGGTTGCCCGTCTGCAAGGGAAGGGAATCCATATTTGTCACCCTCCCACAAAAAAGTGGCTTTTTTGATTCAGTTGTTATGCCCGCCACTATCTATGGCTGAGTTCTGGGCCTCTGGGGTCCTTGTTCCTGGTGGAAGAACAATCTTGAATCTCTACAGGCATCTTTCCTTCAAGGAATGCTTGGGGCTAGACGAGCAACAACATGTCAAACATACGCTGAATTAGCTTATTGAAGGCCATATTTGACCCACAATCTTCCTGACAAGATTGTGATCTACTGCTCCCAAGTAGTGACCAGTCCATGCCCTCACACCATCTATTCAACTCAAAATCAGTTGGTTCAAGGACATGTCAGTATGCCATGTGCACTGCTTGGGCTAGACAAGACAGACAGGATGAAGAACATCTCTTCTTTCACTGTCTACTCTACTATGAAATCTGAGACCGATACTAGTGCCTATTGAGGGACAGCCAATCCCTCACCTTTTTCTTTGCCAAGATCAAAGAAACCTTGCAGCATATTGCATGAGGCTCTTCACCTTAGAGAATCTCTGGATGTTGAATTGTAGTTTTTGGGTTGCTTGTTCATGTACATCATAAAGTTTACAGCTTTCTTTCTTTTTCACACATAGATGATGACCATCAGTCCCAATGAACAGATTGGAAGGCTGAAAATAAACTGAAGATAGGCAGCATGTAGAAAAGGCGTACTGCAAAGGAGTGGAGATACTCCAAGCCTTGTCCTACACCCACTGCTATGTCCAGCCGCCTGTACCAATCCAAGCATTTTTTCCCTGCAGCGACCACCAATTAAAGCAAATGACAGCACTAATTTACCAGCACAAAGAGAAGGATGCATGAATTACCCTATGCGCATGTGGGTAACAAGATACTGTACACAAGTACACCACCAGTTTCCTGATACTAATAAAAGACAAGGTCAATACTCCAGCTTCATGCAATACTTAGGATCACTAACATACAGAGTAATACTGTTAAGCCAGGAATAAAAGTTGTACATACTAAAGAGATGGTTGTGAAGATTCCCATTTTTCATGTGCTCGTAAACCAGGATCTGCACCTCCACCACACATAGCAACACCTTAGCAATGACGAAGAGGCACATTCCCATTTCACACATCCCCTTACCCCACCCCTTTTCTACAGGACCCAATCTTCTGCCTTGTTTACATTTTCGTTTCACGAGGAAGGAGAAAGACCTTGAACAGACTTCAATACCCTTGACCATAACCCTGGCAGGCCAGTCTCTTTCTTTTCCTGCAAGCTCTTCTTGAGGACATCGTAATCAGTTTCTTTGCCTTCTTCTTCCTCTCACATTATACTTAAATGGTTCTTGATTTGTTCTTCCATGTCCATGTGCCCTTGGATGTAAAAAGTTTGTTTCTGACATACCCCAGTGCAATTGGCATCTATGTTATGGGAATCACATCAGTATTAGCTGCGGTTCGACTGCTGGAACCAATGCCATGGTGAGTGGGCTCAGACAAAGCAGTAAAGAGACCAGCTTGCTACAAAGCTTGGGAGTGTCAGAGGGAACGAAATTGTGGGGATAAATCTCAGATAGTGCCCTAAAATAGTAAATCTTCTCCATCCCGCATGCCTGAGCCAGTCTTCCTACGGAGAACAGGGAATTGAGTTTTCTGTGAATCTGGTGTACAAGGCGGACACAAGTGAAAAGTCTGGTGTAGGCTTCAAGACTTGGTTAGACATCAAGACCAGGCTATGATGCGCCTAGGGAAGCTTGACTACCGCTTGTCAATCTTTTCTATATTGTTGAATGCATTGCTCTCTTTCCCTCTCAAAACTCTCAAAAGACATGGAAAGGACTCATCATGTTGAGTATTACTTCAGTTCACACCTTGAATCAACAGTCACTCAAACTTCTGACTGCACCATTGTCAGAAAAATTTACAAGTGCTGCTGTCATTTTGGTCTGAGCTTTAGAAAGGGTCCATGTCTTCTGGGGTACATCTCTCTCTCCAGATAAATTCTTCTTGTTCTCTGTAGGAGAGATTTTAGTCTTCCGGCTTGCTTACCCTGTAGAAGATGCTTCATCCAAAATCACTGGGGCTTCTCTCTTCTGTCTTGGAGTAAACTCAAAGCATTGATGCTTGACATCCAACCAACAAAGTGAGTTGGGAGAAGAAAATATGTTTCTGACCTGCAGTCCTTGGTCATCACAAAAGCCTTCCAGACGAACTAAGTTCTTATGATGGAGCCTGCTTAGCAACAACACCTGAAATGAAATAAAAACTTTTAGGCTCAGCCTTTGAAGTTATCAGACTACAACATCACCACGCATCTTTTGAGCATTGGACTGACAAAAGACAGTAGTCCTTCTTCGGGGTGAAGTAAGCACATTCTACACCTTCCTCAATCCAGGTGGGAGATACTATCAAGCATTGTAGACTGAAGGCAGAGAAAAGTGGAACGAGGAACTGCTGAAGAATTTACAACTGTAAGTCAACAAATTAAAACAAAATCAGGGCAACATTTCTAGTCTAATTCAGGTTGAGATCTCCCAAACCGCGGGGCCCCAGCCCTGGTGCTTGGTACCGTTGGAAAGCCCTCAATGAGGAGGGGTGCACCGACTTGGTCTCATAATTTTTGGTCCTGCGGTGTGGGAGATGTGGAATTTCAAGTACTTTTGGTCGCTGGAAATTCGTGAAAAATAGCAAAGTGGGCTTTCCTGGAAAAATGACGTGGATACATAGGGGATTGCACTTGGACTTAGATGACACTGGACACTTGGGCCAACGGCACAGGCTACCCTAGTGCTTTCCTGAATCAAGCTAAGTTGAGTATTGGAAGTCAGCTACATCTGACCAATGAAGACAAGACATACAATGTGATGGAGAAAGAAAAATAGGATAGGTTTCTTCAGTTGGCCAATTATAGTATACCATGTCATAGTTTGTAATGATATTTGGAAGGAGCTGGGTGTATTGCATTTGTCCCATACCTCATTGCGGAACTCAGACTGATCGGCTGTACGGCCTGAAGCACGCTTTATGGCTAGAGTCTTCCCATCCTTAAATGTCCCAAAATAGACTATGCCAAATCCTCCCGATCCAATTTCATGCGTTGGATTGAAGCCCTCTGTTGCCTTTGCTAGTTCTTCGAAGGTGTATCGCCGAACCCCTTGGGGAGCTTCCCAATGCACATTGGCATCTAATAAAATGCAAGAAATGCACTCAGTGGCCACACTTCAATGACAACAAAGAACAAAAAGAAGGTCAGCAGGGAGCAGACGGACATGGGAATGAAGAGTGGGCCCAATTTCTTCCTCACTCCGAAAGCTCGAACAACACAAGTGTCCTTCTAAACAGGATTCCAAACCCAATAGCTCCCCTCAAATACTAGCCCAAAAGAACCAGGCAAAGAGCTCAGTTTAAAGCTCTGATTTGATGTTCAATGATCAGTCTCTCTCCTATTCTCACCTATATCTCGCACATTGAAGACATCTCCATGAGGCACCGTTGATGTCCTCTTGCGCTTCCATTTTCTAAAGAGAACAAGCCCAACAAAGACCACAGCAATGGCTGCTCCTAGAGTAACAAACACTGAAATAACCACAGTGGAGCTCCGCTTGGATGTTGAGTAGTCTGCATACAAAGGTATACGTCACATCGTTCAAATCCAAACTCAAGGCAGAGAAAGCTGTCAAGGAAAGAAACTCCTTGATACAATAATGACTTCAAACAGTAACTTCCTGGTGTTCTACTACTACTAGTGTCTATGTCATGGGAAGGCTCTTGTTGAGCTGTTTGTAACCAGAATACAGCTCAGTGGAGTGGGAATATGCAGTCAATCAAATCATTATATTATCATTATCGTTACTGAGTATTTCTACATTGTGCTACACTCAAACTCTAATCCCCATAACTATTAGGCCATTAGAGTACTTGGCAAGGTCTTCAGTAATGAAAGGTAGAGAACATGCATTGAACTCCTTCGAAGAGAGTTGGTGAGATAAGGCTGTAATAGAGACTGTCCACTATGGTCTCTGTAGACAAAGAAATCATTTGAAAAGCTACTGAAGATCAGCTGAGTTGTTTTAAGAGGTAGGCATACAACCTCGACTGCATGTACAGAGGGTGGAGTTGGCCTGCTTTTGGAACCTGGGACAAGATGGACATACTGTGCCTGTAAAACATGATCAATTAGGCACCCTAGATTTCAACAACACTTGATACTGCAATGGTACCGAGCTGACAAAGAACACAAAATTGAATCCTCTGAAGCATCTATGTGATGCCACAGGCTTGTCCCCTCACATACACACAGCCTCTCTCTTTCTTCACTGACTGTTGATGGTGACAGCAAATTTGGGAAGTGCAGTCCTAAAGGGCATTGGCTCATCACTTGTTTTCTGTGAGCTGAGCCTTTGCTCACCATTATTTGTTTGATCTTGAAAAGCCAGACAAGCCGAATGGATATGGCATGTGTCATCCAATCTGTCGGTTTGTGCCGTGAAGCAATTGTGTTTGATGTCCCAGCGTCTGCACCCAAAATACCCATCCTTATGCTATGTGTAGGCAAGCAGCAAACAGACCTTGTTAACGTGCAGATATGGCCTTGTCAAAGGTGAGCTTGAGGCGTACCTCTCTGAAACCAGATCTTCAAAACACACAGAAAACTGCTCATTCTTGACATTCCTTTTCATGGGCTTCTTCTCTGCCTCATGTGGGTGTAGTAAATGTGAAAACAGAAAGAGCTATTAAGAAATCAGAAGCCATGTATCTGCAGAAAGTACTCATTGACCCGCATGGAGGCAGAGAGAGAGCACTTACGACTCATTTGTCTTGGAGGTTAGTATGTCCCCTGTCAGGTAGTTGCACTGAACATTTCTGTCGAAAACAACACAGCATTAATTTCTTCCAAGGGTAAAACCTCCTAAAGAGCAACAACACTCCAATGCAATCTTATGGAACACAATGCCTTGCGAATTTGCATTAAGGATAATAATTTCCAGACAACTGATAGGAAGGAAAAAATGATTTTGCTTAGAGAGCCTCTACTAAGTGTGCCTTTCTCTGCATCTCACTTGTTATGTGTTCTTGGTCACGATGGAGAAGTAGGTTAGCTATGATCGACCCTGCAAGACATACACCCTGCAGGATGTAAATCCTCCCAGAAGCAGCAGAAGTGCTTATGGTATTACAGTTAAAAAGCCATCTTACATGTTCAGAGCTAGTTACACATGATTGAGTGCTGGCATCGACATTAGACTGGCAAGGATGATGTGGAATCCAGCAGAGACACTGTTTTCACATTAACATGGAGGTGACTTGACTATGGTAGCACCTGGGCAAGGGCAGATGTGACACTTTGTGATTGCACATGCTCTGCCAGAGCACTAAGGGACCAGAGACAAAGATAGGGAGTGTGTATGTGTTGATGATCTGGAGCCCCAACAGTTTCCATCCAAGAGAGAAAAAATGAAAGAAAGAGAATTGTTAACATCCACAGAAGGCCACAAGGCCCCATGACAACAATAAACAATGGTGCCGCATCTTCCAGAGGGCCACAGAGACTACTCACACTTCTTTTGGGGCATTGGTTGGATTGAAAGATGGAAAGGGTCCGTACAGTTGGTTTTCAGAGACATCCCTGGGCCAAACAAAGCACAAACACCTTACAACTGCTATCATTGCCTGTATCCAATTGTTCCCTTTCCAGACACTCTCATATTGAAAAACATACAAAAAATGATGGTTGCATGGTCTTCTTCTAATAAAAGAGCCTAGCAAACAGAGTTTTTGGAGAAGTAGATTACGAGGATTGCGGCCATGGGGAGTGGGGAGAATCCCAATCAGGACATCATGTAAGGTAATAATTGATAAAGACTCTTACATATACTGAATCTGCCGCGATTGGAGTAACCATGGCTTGAATTTCCCATACAGATAGTTTATCTTCAACCGCCTGCATTTCAAGAAAGATGCAGTTTCATTCATCATGTCGAATGGTGCAAGTGCTCTGTGTTCGCACCAATTGGAAGACAATGAAATTACACACAGATCGATGGTAGAGGAAAGAACCATACAGCACAGTGAGATTGGCCATGTTCTTCCATGTGTCAGGGATGGGTCCTGTAAGGTTGTTAGAATATAAATGCCTGCTTACACCCATACAAGTACACAACACCCACGCTCTTTTTCAGCCCCTTAAATGTTAGACAGGCAAATGCTTTGTTTGTCTGCAATCCAGAAGATATAACATAATGCCGTACCCTATACAAACATAGCCCACAAAGACAAACATCAGGATAGGACAAGAACAGCATGGCCAAGACCAGAAAGACCAGGAAGCCAGGAAGCAATATTTTATCTTCTTTGCCATCTTCCTGGAGAAGTGATTGCAAAAATGTCCCAGCTCTGATTTCAATTCTGGCGAATTTGATGTTTGGTCATAATGAGGCACAACCAAGCAGTGCAAGTATGGCATAGCTGCCCGTTTAGTTGAGGGCGGAAACATGTCCTGAATTGTACTGAATTGAATTATGGAACTAGAGGAGGGAGAGAGGAGGCCTCCCTTGACATAACAAACAGACGCAAGCAATGTTAAAAGGTGTGTCGATTCTCACAATGTTTGCATGCTCTTGAGATTTCCGAATTCGAAGGGGAGTCCACCCCAGAGGTTGCAGTCGTGGAGATTTCTGCACCATGCATTTCCAGATCAATAAAGCTGATGTGAATCATTCTCATAATGAGCTCTGTTTGAAAACCCAAAGAAAGCGTCGATGCAGAAGTGGCGTGTAAAATTCACGAATTGGGTACATATTCAGGAAAGTGCAGTGAGACACATGCAAAGAAGAAGAAAGAAAGGAACTATGTAACGTCCACCGAGAGACAAGAAAGCGAGTGGGGCCTCCACAAGCAGCGCGAAAATAACTGTATTGATCAAGGGTGATTGTCTAAAGATATGCTGCTAAGCATTTCTGATCCTCGTAATGAAACACCTCTGTGCGAGATTAGCTATCTCGGAATAGACAATGGTATCTCCCACGGATCTTATGATAGAAAGGACAGAGATGTTCTTCTTTTTCGATTTACCTCCTATCATCCCGGGCGCAAGCGGTCCTTACGCTGTACTCTCTATCCGCGGACTGTGGAAGCCCACTCTAAACCTCCAGAAAAAGGGCGATAGAGCTGTAGAGAGGTAGTTGGGCTGCAAGATTCCAACATCATGGAGGACCAAGAATGTCTCCAGATAGAACTGCAGTATAGCTGTAAGAGCGGCTGATTTCCAGGTTCGCCTGACGTGAAGTTCCATCAGCTCTCGTCTAATGCATCTGTTGCGGTCATGCTTTTGGGGCATCAGGGAAGCCACGGAGAGTCCGTGGCGCTCAAAAAGCTGAAGACCCGAGCATCCGAGGAGGTCTTGAAACCAGCTTTTTTGAGCCTGATGGAGGTTGCGAGGGCCCGGGCTGGTAGCCATTTGGGCGATAGCGCTTACAACCTTGTTAGAAAGATTGGAAGCCGGAAGTTTGAAGAGGTACACATGCAAATTCCCCATATATACCGTGTTGTACCTCTACCCCCAAGCATTCCTTGGAGGAAAGACGATTGCAGGGGTTCCAGGATGTCTCCCACCAGGGAAACACGACAGCAGGGGCCCACAACTGACAGCCATAAGTGGCGGCCGGGGTGACGACCGAGTCGAAGAGCCACTTTTCAGTTGGGGTGACGCAGGTGTACTTGTTTCCATCTAGCCTGAAGGCCTGGAGGCAGCCTTGCCCTTCTTCAATCTGTCAGTAGTGAATGGATAGCCAGACCGCAAGTATGAGTATGATTTGACCAGTGAAGGTTGCAGGGGGAGTTCTCAGCAGATGTGCCCACCAATATTGGGGTGAACCAGGGCTGCCCTCTCTCACCTACCCTATTCTACAAGGACGTTTTGGAAGGCTAGATTGCGAATTGGCTCAGCGGGGGTGCCTTTGGATGGGGGACAAACACAATCGATGCTTTTCTACGCCGATAATGTTGTCCTATCGGCACAATTTCCCGTCTTCCTACAAAGGCACCCTCGCATACTAGAAGAGTTATCCAAAGACTCCGGGCTGCAAGCCAACCTCAGCGAACCAAAATCATGGTTTTCGAAGGCCTCGCTGATCGGAGATTCCTCTGCAACGAGCAAGAGATAGTCTCGCACATGGATAGGATGGCCCATATGATGTCCGGAGGGACCCCTGTCCTGTGTAATCTGCCGAGGGACAGAAAGTAATCCTAGGGAGAACGGACATATGACAAACGACCAGGAAAGAAAAAAGTTTGACATCAACGATTTACTGAGCATACAGCTCTACGCACAGCTAATCAAGCGGCCGATAGACGGAGAGAGAGAGAGTTACAGATAGATCAGGTGAACAAGACTCGCGAGTTCTGGAGGAATTTCCGAGTCGAAGTTGTTGTGATATAAGCTCCTGTCAAAGTTCATGTTACAAGTCAAGCATTAAAATCTCAATATCCCTTGCAAACTCAAAATTCTCTTCTTTTCGTCCTCCCGACGAAATCGCAAAGAGAAAGATCCGCACGGGACTCCATTGCATTTGAAAGACTTTATGTATAAGCTAACCCCATCCCTATAGTGTCCTTCCTTCCATAAACCTTCGCTCTGCTACATGAGCTGACCACTCTGTGCATCTATGATATACCAAGTTACTTTGCTACAAGACGGAGATTGCATATGTGACTATCAAGAGCAGCATGAGAAAAGGATATGTGCCCAGAAGACGTACAGGTCGACCAAATCCACCAGATCTCCAAGCTCTTTAGGCAGAGGCCCGTCCATGGAATTATTCCCCAGATATCTGCCATCCAACTTTCTCTGTTTGTTTTGACAAGTGGATAGTGCTGAACTGAAGGACTGAACGGAGAAAGAAAAAGGAGGTTTTCTATGATTATGACTCGAGGCACATCCTCAGGACCACGACACACTTGTTCTGCAGGCGAAGAGCTTGTAGCTCTCTGATCAAAATTTGGTTATGACTCAGCTTAAACTGTCAACTTGAAACCAGAACTTTTTAACCCCCAGCGCGGGAAAACTTTTAAACCGTCGAATTCAGTCTCAGTGTCTCACTCCTTGATGAATGGTATCAAATTTTGCATGTAAATGCTCTTGCAAGAATAACCTTGGTCTGATCCTCACTGACCAATATATCTTGAACATGAAATGTGCCACCGGAGGAGGGCACCAAAGGGGCAGAGAGAGAAAAGTGGAGCTCGGTGCTTTTTCTGCTCGCAGAGTTGAAAGTGGATGATGCTTACAGATACTGGAGCTTTGAGAGCCTGGAAATGTTTGTGGGAAATGGTCCTGTCAGGTATAGGTTGTCAAGCCTCCTGCATCGATGAAGATCAATAGAACATACTTTTAGAAAAATCCACAGTATAATTATGATCTATCTAGAAGTAGAAAACTGCTCCCCAAATCGATACACCACTGTGTTTAGGAGAGCCTGAGCAACATTATGTTATTCAAATGACGAGTGCATTTCAAAAACTGGGGTACTGAGTCCAAACAAACATCCCCACCCCCACTACTGCTGCACGCATTTAATTTCTTTTCTAGACCTGTGCTGCAATGCATGGTCTCTCTTTTTCCTGACTTTCATGAATTCTTCCATTTCATTTCAAATTTTATGGCTTAGAACGTACACATGATCATGGAGACCTGTCTGTAGAAAATTATTTTGTGTGAGATTAGAGTGTCTTAACAAGCAGACTATGAAAGCTTTGCGAAAGAAAGCAAATTATCCCCAGGCTTATGATCTGGTCGACTGCACACAGTCCTGGTTCAAGCCTCCATAATTTGCATCACACAATTATATCCAGTACTTAATTAGCTGCCCAGGAACACAGTGGGTGACACGGTGATCTGGTTAGAAAGACACGTACAGATCCATGAGCTTGGTCAGATTTAACACCTCCGTGGGAAATTGATTACCTCCAGGTCCGGCCAACAAACTGTACGATAAGTTCCTGTAGCAGCAAGAATCATATCGATGTATTGATCACAAGCAGCTAATAAAGCTTCTTAAGTATTTACTATTTGATGGTGCAGGAAGCACTGAAAATGTGTAGACTCTGAGGTTGAATTGGATAATTAATTAACCATGATACATGAATAATTATTTACTGTCTCTGTAGCAGTTCTGGCTCTCCCTATATCATACTGTCAATTGGTTACAGGGCTCTGAGCTGGTTGGCACGGCATGACGAAATTCTGGCTCTCCTCTTAGTCTCGAGCGGGTCTTTTTAATTGTACTAGCTTACGACCTTCCTGATGCTTATGAGCCTGCATCATTTCTATTGCAAATGTACATCAAGAAAAGGATTAAGTTCAAGGTAGAACATAGGCGTACAGAGACTGAAGATTCGTCAGGCTGGCTATTGGAAAAAGATCACCGGTGATCTTGTTCCAGGTTCCATTTGAGTGTATGGTATTGCCAAGATCCAGATTCGTGAGTGATGTGAGCGTGCTAATAGACGAAGGTATACGTCCTTGGAGTCCTTTGTTTGTGAGATTCCTGCAAGGAACAAGCAAGCTGTCGTGAACTTGTTATATCCACATATGCAGGTCAAGCCCTAGCGTCCATGTTCAGTCAGCACGGTTAGAGTACTTCTGGCCAGTCAGTTTGACCTCTTCTGTCCAGACAGCTTTCTCGCGCACTTAAAGAGGAAGCCACCAGCCCCTATCCTGAAAAAAGCTCTCGAGCAAACTGTGGACCCGAGTCTATGATTCACATAAATTACCTTCAAATCGGTCTCTACATGCTGTACATATTAGCGAATGATAAATTTATAATTTCATGATTGGTCAACAGATGTCTAGGGAGCAACCAGGATGTCAAAAGTAGAGTTAGCTCGGAAGAGGAGAGATCAATACAGGGTGTTGACATGGCCTCTTTCGTCACAAGTGACGCCCGTCCAATTCTGGCAAGGGTTGGATCCAGATACCCAAGATGGCAAGGAGTTGATAGCAGACCAGGATTTGGCCATCTCCACCAGCGCATCGCCTACTCTTCACACGATCAAAAACACATTTAGCGTTCGAATACATGGCCCCTTTTGGTAATCTACCAGACTCATCACTCCAATGTTGATCAATCACATTTCACTCGAGAAATTTTCATGAGATCTCAATCTGATGTACATAACTTTATCAAAAAATTGAGCATGTCCTTGACTTCGAAAGTGCTGTGATTCCTCTGACGTCCAACTGCACAGAAAAGCTGATCACTGAAGATAAATTAACTAGTATGTTCAGAACAAATTTGTTAGGTCGCTTAACCTGGACTGGAAAAGAAACTTCCAGGAAACTTCCTTGAAATGAGATTTCCTTGAACCCAAATTTTTAACGTGACAGACCATTTACACCCCCGCGGAATTAGTTGTCTAGCACTCGGAGACAGAGCGCTGGCCTAGTGCAGATGGACTTTTAGAACTCTTAAAATCTGAAGGTCCCTGGCACCTAAGAATCTCTAAGAATGAGCAGGGACCTCTAGTGTACCAAAGACGATAAAGTTGATGTCCTTGCATGGTCACAATCATCTCGCTCGCGCGAGCGAGTTAGTTCATAATATCATCTGTCTGGCGCACCCTTTGTGAAGGCATAAACCCCCGGAGAGAGATGTAGCAAGTGTTGTATGGAACCTTAGGATATATCTAGGCTCTGAGGAGCTGATCGCTTCCATATTACGAAGAATCTTCCGGACGTGGTTCGGTAACCTGGGGCCTCGCCTGTGGCCCGTGGGTGTAGTTAAAGAGAGGGTGTGTGTTTAGTTACTTCAATTGATATCGTACCTTCAAGAGGCGTGGCAGCACCTGAAATAATCAAAGAGATGAGCAACATCGCCATTCCGACAATAGATCGCCATGTTCTTGGCATTGACCTGAGGCTTGGACGCAGAGTGCAAAATCATAAAATCAGCTCCACAAACCCTATTGTCGATACACGTGCATAAGTCCAACAGTACCTGTACACTGCCTGTACATAGCAAATTTTATGTCGCAATTCATCCGAATCATAGGCCTGAAACTGATCTAGACCAACCTACAGTAAATTAAAGGCATTAAAAGAGATGCCAAGTGCTATCATACACAAGTCAATGTTCCACCGCAGACCTCAAGTGATGGAAATCAATCACCAACTACTTCAGAAGATAAACTTGTTCAGTTCAGACTATCTAGAAAACTTAAATTGCTTTCGTGAATGTTCAGAAAACCTTGTCCATCTGGAGCCTTGGATAACTGTGAACATTTGAACTGTACTTAAGGTTAGCCAGAATAATCTTGACTGGATTCCAAATCATCAGTCAAGTTCTCCGCCTCTTAAGTAGATGCACAGAATTGAAGCAATGGCAGTCACTAAATAAAGATAGCTTTAAACCTACAGGTGCACGCGAGCTATGTTCAGCTTTATCATACTAGGATACTGAATCCTGCAAGTATCAAGCTACAGAAAAATTGCACAAGACCACCAAGATGCCATGCATGCAATCCTTTCAATCGAGTAAAATTGGTACAAAATCCAATGGGTAACTCGAAATTACATGTAGTGGGTTGCAGCTGCGCTTTCCTTAAGTACTGTAGTTGCATTTACCTTCCATGGAGGTTATCCAAGTATGCGCATCCGAACACAACAGATCAAATGATGAAGATCTAGAGCTGTAGATTAAACCTTCCCATAACTAATTTAGCTACATGGAGGCTACATGTCGCGCTCATCTCCCTGTCCCTTATCCAGCTCTAGCCGTGTCCCCAATTCGCCTTCCGATGCCGCACACCCCACACCTTCCTCCCGCTCTGTCTTGTCCTAACTTTCTAGACTCTCTAACCCCATCTTTTTCAGTTTACCGCTTATGACATCCTTCCGACCCACTCTCTCTCTCCATGGGCTCTCAATGCATCTCAGTCTTTGGATGTCCACAGCCCCATGGATACACAGACACGGACAGACACACTGCACACGCTCTGATCCTTTGTTTTCATCAACAGCTCCATCTATACATTCATGTGTACTACTCTGTACAATCTCATTGCAATTAGCCACCGTACTTCAATCTCTCCACATGACCCACAAACTGGTACCATTTTCTTCTTTCTCTCTTTATAACGAGCTCCTTCTTCTCGTCCTCCTCTGAACCAGTTATTCCAGTCCTGGGCGAGGTCCACCCAGGAAAGGACCGGAGAAAAGCTTGGAGGTCGGTAGAGAGCGTCAGACGCGGCAGCACAAGTTGACTGGCAGGGCAGCACTCTTACCGACTTTCAGTGTATCCAAATTACATTCCCTCCCACTTCATCCATTCACACGGTTTGTTGCCCAAATCATTCATCCGCTTTCTCATTGTTGCAGACATTGCCAGTTTCATCCATCCTTTACGTCGCAGGTGTCTCACTTCATCCACATGCTGGACGTTGGTTGGCTCTCTTTCTAGAGAGAGAGTCAACAGAGAAAATGTGGTCTAGGCACTGATGCGTGTGTTGTGTTGAGTGACGAGTCATGCTTACTTCCTCTTATGGTTTGCCAAAGAGCCCATCGCCATTTGATCACCGTTTTTTATTGGCTCCTCTTTATTCTAAAGAACAGACTATGCATCAATGTCAAAAATCGTGGAGCCCCCTCTTATGCCTTAACCTCCTCTCCTTTGCTCCAAAATAGTTTATGATGTACCTCCTCCAAGTAACACCTCTCTCAGGTAATATCTGTGTTATTGGACAATTGAAGGAAAAAAAGGATTGGATTTTTAAATTTATAATGGATGAAAGTGGATTCTACTATTTACAAAGAGGAGCCATATGTAGCTAGCCACTTGTTTTGTTTCACTCGTTTCCTTCCTTGTAAAAATGGACTTCATCAACCAAGTTATTCATTTGTTTTAACCCTTAAGTTCCCAAGCGACCTGAATCGGGTCACTTTGAATTTGCAGGGTCGACCTAATTTTTGCAGATCTAATCTGATGGGGCCCACTCCTGAAGCTTTAATGACAAGGGATTTGTCTCGAGTATGATGCAAAAAAAAAAATTAAAAAAAAAACAAAAGCTGCGACTTACAAAATTATCTTAGATCTTTAATTTACATTTTGGGGCCTGAAATGGGCTGTTGACCGCTGACGTGGCAGGTAAACAAGCCCAAAACAGATTGCACTCCAAAGGCCATTTTTGGCAGAAAATTAGCAATTTTGGAAAAAACACTTCACTTGTGGTGTGTGAGCATTACATACACACATCCACCGTTAGCTTTTAAAAAATTTGTAGAAAAAAAAGTACTTCATTTGGAGGCACATTTTCTCTTGTCAATTTTGAGATTTCAACCCCCATGTAATTGCATGAATAGCAAGCATAGGTGAAAAAATCAGTTGGACCTGCAATTTAGTGGGGTCATGGCCACTCCACTATTGATTTGGAAATGGTGGGTCTTGGGGCAAGCAAAATTGGATAAAGCTAGGTTTTGATTTGGTCAAACCAATTTCTTTCTCACTTTTTATTTGGGACCTGATATTTGAGGTCCGGGCCAACGCTATAATCCCATAAATTTCCATGGTGGACTTGGCTCATTTTTTGGTATGTCATGCATAAATGAGTTGGGCCCATTGCTATAAGGCTGGAATCTGTGGATGATTTTTGGTAGGTTTCTAGGGGCAATTTACTGCAGCTGGGTACCCAAAATTGGTAAAAAGTCAAAAAAGGGCTTGGGAACTTAAGGGTTAAAGACCACTGAGTTAGGTAGAAAATATCAGGAGTTAACTTACAAACTATTACTGTATACCCGTGACTGTTGGGTGCCTTAGGTCATGCAAGATATTTTGACCATGCTTGCAGCCCGTCCATCCTAGACCACTGCTGAAACTTGGGGCCTACTTTTATCCGGAGCCACGCTGCACTAGTCACGTGTTTCCATTGGCGATCACTCTCGACCCTCCACCCCCACCTCTGGTTAGCAATCTGATGCTCCCCATATTGACCAGGGTAATTTTCAAGTGAATGCAATGTGTAATGTGAACCTCCGCTTGCCCTTCACTGTAGATGACAAGAACTGTGAAGACGAGTTTTTATAAGCTTGGTAGAGAAGCGATGATTTTCTAGCAACAACGCTCTTAGATAGTGGGGAATAGTTCAAAGGCATGCAACATAGGGGAATGAGACACTGCAATGCAAGGGGGCGAGACACCGAGTCACATACCAACCGAGCTTTTGATGCGAACAATATTGTGTCGACTAGTCCTGATTGTGTCTGAGTAGCTCGGCTACTCACCATAGCCAACGACCCTCCATACGGTATGAATTTTGGATAATAGTTTGGATGACGATGGAATAGACAATGGAATCTCCCACATCTCATAGTATACTAGAGGGCAATAGAAGAAGAAGTCTTCTTCAGTTTCAATTTCCTGGTTGCGCCCTGAGGAAGCTGGACATAGGCGGTCCTCCCGCTGTAGGTTTTCCCATCTGCCAGTGTCTATCCGTAAGATTCTATCATCTCGGAGAACCAAGAATGTTTCTCAATAGAAATGGAGCTTTGTCGTGAGATTGGGTAGCTTCCAAGTTCTCCTGACATGTTGTTCCATAAGCACCCTTCTAATGAGTCTGTTGCGGTCTTGCTTGGATGTGATGTCTACTCCTTCTCGATTCATTGGTAATAGTGAAGCAACATAGAGTCCATGGCGTTCAAAAAAGGTATCCACTTGAGCATACTAGGATTGTTTGAAACCTGCATTAAGTGGATTGTCATCAGCTATACGTGGGCAATGGATGGGACTTTTAGGTATCCCATGCCAGTTGCTATACTGCAGTCTGAGATCCCCTACTATGTACATTTACATCCAGCTATGGATTAAAGTAAGCTGAGCACAAGTTCGCTCTCTTTAAGTAGTTATTGTGGTGGCTAGTGACTGGTGCAGAAACAACAAGCCACTGAAACCAGTGATTTAGTTGATCTGTTGGAACCTTGAATGGCATGTTATTAAAATGTAGACTTTACTTTGTCAATCCGAATGCCCACCAGTCTGCATCACTTCCCATCGAGAGCAATCCTTGGCAGATGCTATGAAAGCCGATCAATAAAAATCCTGAGAGTCCATCCTCAAATGTCTTGTTTCTGTGCTAAGATTTATGCACAAAGTTGGTTTCTCTGTCAGGCCCATATGTTAAATCATATATGAGAGTCAGAAAATTTGAGATTAATGTCAGCAACAAATAGTAACGTACTTGGTGAACAGAAAAAAAAAATTATCATCTTTTGTGCGGTAGAGAGGAAATAAGCCTGGTTGCCCTGGATGGTTTGCAGAAGGATCATGTAATGAACATAAGAGAGAAGGGAAACTACCTGCCGTTCATGATTCATTGTTTCCAGGTAATGATACTGCTAACCATGATTTGTGCTTTCTAATTTCATTTTTATTAACAAACATTGGAAACTTAGCTTACAGTTTGCCAGTGAGGATAATTTGTGGAGCTATGGGATAACTTACAGTTTTCACTCGGAGAAGGATACACAGATCGGTCATATATTTGCCAATGGATCATTATCTCATTTTATTGTAGCAATTCAGGAGAAATGGTGAGTGGTCTTACTGTCTTGTTGGGGTGTTATTTGTTGAAGACTCTGGTGATAGCTGTGAGATCTTCCTGTGGATTCGTAGGAAAAATAAAGATGACGGACTCTTAGTATATTACAAAGCACATGCAGTTAGTGACGGCGCAAGCATGTTGGTTGTAGAATTTCATGGTAACGATGATGTGGCTGAAGAAAGGACAAAAGCGCATGTGGATGAACATCGCTGAAAAGCTCAATTAATATGTACGGTATTTCATCATGATTCGCTTGGCTACCGGTTGTAGCCAATGTGCCCTCCACAGTATGATTATATGGCACCTAAGGGACTCTCTCCCCCAAAAAGCAAACTGAAATTCCAAAAACTGAGATAGGCTGCTTTGTATGTGAAATCTGGGGGGTAAACTTTCATGGCTTGGCTTCATTCCCAAGTAAACCCACGTGGTGATATTTGTTTTCTAATTCCAATGGTAAGCAAGTGCACACTAACATTACATAGTGCGTCCAAAAAATTTGGCCCTAGATGTTATTTTCAAGATTGTTCATTTGGCCTGCCATGTGGTGGGTTGTCACTACCAACAAAGTATGGACTCGGATAGATTGTGAGGAGTAATTTTTTATTTTTTTTGGGTGTTTTTTTTGGGGAAATCTGGGCAGTTTCAGGAATATACGTTGACGATGTGTCCTACAAACGGTGGCTTTTTAAAAATATATATATTTTGGGCAATTTGGGCAAATTTAAAAAAATGACAACAAGCTGTTGTGCCTTCCCCAGGTGTCACCTTGGTTGAAAACTGCTTGACGAAGTACCTTCATCTAACACCTCCCTTGGCTGATAACATCTCTCTTATTGAACAAATTCCAATGAATAAATAGATGAAGTTTCAAGTTTATTATGGATGAAAGTAGATTTCGCTATTCACAAAGAGTAGCCATACGGACTAGCCCCTTGTTCCTTCATTGGAAGACTTCAGCAAAGGATAGGCTTTGCCGGAATAGAGAATACTAAGGAGGATGTCATAATATTATGCACATGAGATGATAGTGAAAGTGTAGGGTGCAGCGTTTTTTTTAGTGGCAAAATTTCGCCAGATTTTGACCTCAAAAAATAAAATAGAATATTCTGCAAATTCCTTTTCTCATGGATGAAATCACCAAATTTCTCCAAATAAAAAATAAATCATGGATGAATTCGCCAAATATGGATGATATAAATGGATTAAAGTACAGAGGTGGATGAATTTAAGTTGATGGACAGAGTGTACCGCTATTTTTTTACAAACTCTGTAGCCACTCGTGCTGTTTTCCAAATTTCTTAAGAAAAACACTGTTAGGGTGAGGCCCCGCGAGGGGGGCTTCCTGAAATGAGGGGCCCCGAACGAGGCGGTAGTCGAGTGCCTAGCCCCGAGTTTACTGCCTCGTGCCGGGCCCCTCATTTCAGGAAGCCCCCGTCACCCTGCGTAAAGAAACAACCAGGATTTTCTTACCATGGATGGCTGGGATCACCTCAATCTGACGGCTCACTTTGTGAGGAACCTTACGTGACCTAAGGTGCCTTCCTCTCGAGGAGGAACCTTATGCGGCGTAAGGTGCCATGCTCACCCGGAGGGAAAATCCCTCCGCGTAAGGCGCCATCCTCTCTAACTAAGAAATCCTGGCCGGACAAATATTCTTCAGTTTCGATTCCCCGACTGTCCTCTCCAGCACAAGCGGTTGACCAGCACGCTCCAAGTTGTCCATCGACCACTCTCTTCCCGCACACGCACACTGTCAACATTCACGAACCTTCCCACCGCCTGTAGAAGAGCTGGAGATAAAGCGGAAAGAGAGCTTAAAGTTCCAGCGAATTGGCAAACACAGATGTCGAACAACTTTCGGAGCGTCCACGCAGAGCCATGATGCCGGAAAGAGAAGTCAGTACATAAGGGTACATAAAGGTGTCAAGGACAGTGCAAAACCCTGAGGTAAGTTCTTCAACTTAGGGGCCCAGATTGCTCCGAAATACAAACAAACTTTAGCCAAAAGATTCATATTTGGACTGTGTGTACTGGATGTGAATGACCGTTTTCTCCGGAAAATTACTGTAGGACAGGGTCCTGACGAGAAAGGCATGACAAGAGGTGGAGAGAAAACACGCTTGCATATACATTGATCAGTGAACAGTGATTTAAAGAGTAATCAAGCTGATCTCCAGAAGCTTTATTAGGTTTCTGTAACTTGTCAAATAATAAAATTTTAATGAGAAGTAATGGGTCTTTCAATGATCTCACTGACCTTAGTGGTCTTGGAGATAAATGTATAGTTTATAAAAGAATCTCTGAAGATCTAGAGTTTCCTGAATGAAATGCCGACCCACGATTCCATTATTAACTAGTAGACGAGGAGTGCTTCGCTCATCAAAAGGTCGCTCCAGCTGCAAGCACTGCCAAGACTCCAACCAGTGGTGCATTGATGTAAGTGGTCGGCTCCATCTGTTGGTAGTTGGATCTCACGTCGTTGAGACTATCAGATTTGTCTGGTCCGCCAAGTACTGCCCCAGTAGCCTCGTTAAGATTGGGGCTGGTGCTTTTGTAGTATGTGAAACCGTCGTTACAGGAGATTTTGCTGGGGTGGTCCTTCATGGATGGGAGTGAGGATCCGCGGTGGTGCACCTGCTTCGGGAAAGTGGAGCCGAAGCCCACCATGTAGGACATGCTCTTCGGGTTTTTCCCTAGAATGTAATCCACCTGATACGAGAGAGGAAAAGCGACAGGTCCAGAGAGTTTGTTAGAAGGAACTTCGGCTCGATCGCAAGCACGGCACCAAAAAAATTGACAGCTTTGACTTTAACCAAATTATTTTCTATTGACCCAAGAAGGAACAGGCCAACTCTCCAGCAGTCCAGACTCCAGACTTTGTTGTCAAGTACCACGGCTAGCATTCTGTGCCAATGATAAGAGTGCTAGTGCTAGTGTTTGCATGCGTCGACAAGCCTGCGGCAAGTGACTTAAACCACTCCAGAGTAAATAATTTTAACAAATGCTTGCACATCTTTCGCTCATGTACATGTGGCATACATGTACCTGTTGCTGAGCGAATGAGAAGAGCTGGGTAGATGTCACTTTAGAGCTTCCGCATGAGAGAGTCGCTGAGGCACTGGAAAGATACTTGGCGTATGTTGTGAGCAAGAGAGCTGAACTGGTCACGTATTGCATGTTGCTTCCACCGTCATGAAAGATAAGCCCACCTGTAATCACATCATTTATAAATTGAGCGTGTACTAAAATCACTCCAACAATCATGCAATTTGGAGGAAAGCTATATTCATCAACTCAATTTATCTCTTATAACTTATAATCACTTATAGTTCTGATAAATGAAGACCTGTACGTACCTAATACAATGTCGAAATCCTCTTTCACAATTCGACAGTGACATGTATCTCCAGTTGACAAATTCCTTCATGATTACAAATTATTCCAGAATTTTGTGTGTTCGTAGCATTCCTTTGAAGGGAATGTAGAGACTCTCGAAGTCTCATGATAATCATTCTTATCATTTGCATGTCAGAAATTATTCATCTTCAAAATTTTATATACACACTGGTGGGCGACTCAGAGCTGGTGGAATATGCCAGGTGAGAGAATTACCTGGTGTGATAGTAGATTGAGAGGTAGAACTAATGCTGCTTGGCAGAACACCACAAATGAAGTCGTCGGCACGGTCTTTGTAGCCTTGAAGGTTACTGCTGTTCCCAGACAGAACTACCTGCATGTGTAGCACGATTGAGCATTTCTTCTTTCTAGACTCGTTTCAGACTTTACGCTGTAACAAATTCTCAAATTCTTTAATGATCATGTACACAATGCATCAATTGGCACCACAATTTGGTACGTATGCATGTATGTGTATACATGTTTAACATATTGGCTCTGGGAAGCAGACGACATCGTACCCGTGCAATGAGCACTTGAGCTCCTGCATACTTGTTGTCCCAGTCAAGAGAATTAACTGACGTAGTTGTGCCGGCGAAGCTGACACCATTCGAGACAAGGTACTGAAGATATTTGTTATCACGGGAAGCCTTGTACAACCAAGCAGCGCCCCAAACCAACTCATCCTGGAGACGAACAATATTGTCGACCACATTAGGTACTGAAGTGACTTCAAGGATGATGGGACGAGTACATATCCGAGGTCACTAAAATCCTCAAATACATATGCAGAAATAAGATCTACATTTGTATGTGCAACACCAAATTGATGGACGTTAAATACGAACCGACAGTTACCTCGTAACCCGAGTAGGAGCAGTAGAAAGGGCAGACGGCTGATGAGAGAACATCACTGTATTTTCCTCGGTACTTGTCAGCGAAATCAAACACCTGATATATTTTGGTATATGCAGTACAAAAAACATGAGTCACTGAGAGCTCGCACGATTATTTTGTGGCAGGAAAAGGGTGCGTGTAGTTGAAGCTGACCAAATTACTCCTGGATCTGCACGATTAAGCTCTAGACGTATATCTAGTCCCGATATAGTGCAGCTGACCCGTATGCTGAATTGAAAAGGCGCCAAATGCTCAAATCTAGATCGAGAATGAGTCGAGAACTAGGCGGAGAGTGATATATGTCCATTAATTAAACAAGTTTGTACATGTATATGTATCAACTTAGACCAGGTGGCGCTCGATCTGGAAAACATGAGCTACTCTGGAAGACTCGACCAGAAAGAAATGATTTCAAGAACATTCAAATTAAAGTTTGTCAAAGCAACTGGGCAGTAATTTGAGCACACTTCCGTTGCCTTGTACATGTACCTGCTTTGCACTGGATAGAAGTTGTCCTGAGTAAGCCGGATCAGTAGTTTGGAAGACAATGGACGCGGCAGCAAGAGCAGCTGCAGTTTCGCCAGCCACGTCAGACCCCGGGTTGCTGGCGTCCACCTTGTATGCTTTGCGGGGGGTGTCCATCTCCTCTGTCCTCTCCCAGCAAGCATGGTCGCTGTTGGGCTCCCCCACCTGAACATAGAATGACATATAGTGAGAGGTGGTGCAGCCACAGACATATAAAGCAAAGAGAAACTACTCAGAAGACGATGCTGTGAACACATGCAAGCTTCAAATGCATAAATGATAGGCTCCCGAGTTGAGCAAAGCGTGACTAGCTGTACCTGTGCCCATAGTTCTGTGGGACCGGTGTTTGCCTTGAGAAGATAGTCTGTGCCCCAGCGAATAGCATCTTGTGCGTGGCCAAGCTCGCCAGCCTTGCTCAAACTGTCGCCAAACTCTACCACGCTCCATGAGAGCAGAGCTATTGAGAATGCCATTGGCAACCCAAACTTGATGTTATCTCCAGCATCATAATACCCCCCACTCAAATCAACCTGCAGCCATGGATCAGGAGTTTTAGATTGCGGTCAGCACAATGTTTCAAGACCAGGAAGGGAAAATTTCGAACAAGACCACTGAACTGTACTTACAATTGCAGGAAAAGATTACATACAATGTTACCCCAGCTACTGTCCGTGACGCCATTGACATACATTTTGCATGTCTGTAGACCTGAGCGTGAATACTCAAACCTTCAAACGTTGTAACTTGCTGGACAATGTGTGCACAATATAGCAAGGCAGGCTGCAATAGAGAAAGTCAAATGATCAATGGGCATAGACACATTACATTACTGGAGGTCATGCCATCATTGACAGCTGAGTCTCCTCTCCAAGAAAGACGCTGGAAACTAGGCAGCTTCCCTGACCGCTGAACATCGTAAAATAGGATGGACTTATCAAGGGCGTCGGCATAGTCGGACGCACTGAAAGCCACAACCTGAGACACCATGAATACTGCGCCACATGAAACTAATACTGCTAGAAGCAGCAACTGGGTGGGTAACCTTCCAGCTGATCTAGAGTAGCCCATTGTGTGTGGGAGAGAGAGACAGCAGCTCGAGGCCAGAGAGAGATTCAACGACTACAGAAGTACTGTATATTGTGTATGAGAGGGTGAGAGATCAGAGAGAGCTTCTTCAGGACACAATCTTTTTCCAGTGATACTGTCTCAAGACTGTGTGAGATATTGAGAATGTGGGGTGCCAGGGATTTTGTAGGAGAGAGACGAAGCGAAGGTTTCGCAATCTTGGGGAGAGCGATCGATTATGTCAGAACCGGCGCAGTCTTTGGACGGTGCTCCGCGCCGCACATCCGAAAGACCGCGCGGTTCCGTTCGTTGCCGCGGTGACGGCAGAATATGAAAGATTGATCTCAACGATTTCCACGTTTCCGAAGAATGAAAAATGCCATTTTCAAAGAATATTCTTTACAAGATCTCAAATTTCACGTGGATTCTTCTTCCATGGTAAAGACCGCCACGGTCGCCGTCGCCGCTGAAATGAACGGAACTGCTCCGGGCCTTCGGATGTCCCGCGCCGACGACGGAACCGTTCCCGGCGCTGCGGAGTCCCGACACTGCCCTCTCTTCCAGCGAGCTGATTCAGGGCTGCTTCTTCTCACCCACTGCATTCTTCACATCGTTCGCTGGATCTTCTCACTTTCACTGTCACGGGTCCACACTGATTCCGTGGATTCTTTCTCTTTCTCTTTCTCTATCTCTTTACGTGCACGAGGCCTTCCCTTAGACAATCACTCGAGCAATAGTTTTTATTCTTGGCTCTCGTTTTGTTTCCTCTCTCATGTTTTCTTCCATTTTTCTCTATGAGCTTTTTGCGGACGTTATAAAGCACCATGTCATTTCATTTCATTTCATTTCTCTCTATCACAAGATTTAAATATATTGCTCGACTTTAGGTGAGTGCAGGGAAGATTACATACCGGCCAGCTCCTGCGTATATTCTATGGTCAGAATTACCCTCGTGTGCAGCCATGGCAGCTTCTCCGGCTGTAGCTTTAATCGGTGCGTCTCTTGATAATGTGCAGCGGTCGAGGAAGCTGGGCGTAGTCTGTCCGGTGTCTTGAGGCCGGAAGACTGATCAGCATGGCATGTACTCCAATAATGTAATGTGTGTGTGAATGCCTATCACACTTTCTCTGTACTCATGTTTCGGATTTCCATGTACTATGTCCAGGGGCCTTTGGAATTACTAAATTATTTTACACAATCTAGGAACTTCCATAATGTTGGCATAATTGAGTTTTAACAACAAGTAATTGGACATGGGGTCATGTTACAGCTCCCACCCAACGTTTCGCAGGGTTTGGCCCTTCACTTGTCAAGGGAGTTTGCCACATTGCACCAAGTGCCAAGTGTTTTTTGGCTATCGTAGCTCTAATAGCGACATCTGGGGTTTGTAGCCCCCGTAATACTCCCCCCTTCCAATTACGCTCCATAATGGCCAGGGGTTGACCCTACTCGCGGCCCGCCGCCGCTCGCCAAGTCCACCCGGTGGCCATTATCTAGTACATCTTGACGTAATGAATTTTCGTAATGAAAACGGAGTCTATTTGTAGCATAAGTTGATTGTGTTTTTTGTATTTTACGTGGACATGAAAATGAATATAAGCACTGTTCCCTAGCAGCTACTGCTTCACGAATAGTGGACTATTATGCGCTTTGTTTACGGAAGAGCGTAATAGGATGTAGTAGTTAGCTCTTGATTTGCTTCGCGCCCCAAGAAAGGGAAAAAATATATTTTTTAACTTTATCGCAGCAAATGTTTTGAATTTTTAGCATGGAAGCCTTGGCTCTTCACCTAGGGATCTTCGACCGTAGCGCCGCGCACGGTTACATTCGTCCCTAAACGGAAAAGCTCAGAAAAGAGATGATTGATTCTCTTCTCCGTTTACCCACTTCTCTCCTGATGGGCCGGGCCTGGCAAAGCACATGGGAGTATGAAAAGCGCTTTGTGGGACAATGAACCCCATTGGGCAGTTTCATGTCTCCCACGGTGCACCTGGGAGGTTGCTAACCAAGTGGTTTTGGACCAAGCTGCCGGTCAAAGTAGTTTATCAAAAATATTATTGATTTCTGTGGTTAAAAAAAAAATGACTGATAAATATTTTTATTAAAAAATATATAGTTATAATATTTTATTGGCTATGTTGGAGAGAGAGACTTTGCAACATGTTCAAGTCAACGGAAAACATGTGGTCAAAGGTCCTTATGCTGTGTCAAGGCTCCGATTGTGCCAAGTCATGCCCCTTACTCTCACCATCCTCTTATGTTTTGCCAAAGCAAGAGAGCCCATCACCGTTTTAGGCTTGTTACTATTATTGAAATCTGCTCCCCTTATTGAAGCGTTTAGTTACTTGCGATATGAGAGAAATAGAAGTAGAGAAACTTTAAAAAAAAAACAGATTTAATAATGTGGTTTTTTTTACTTTTTTTACTTCATAAAACCCGATATGATTCCCATGCAATTAGGCCCTACTACCCTAGTAGGAGTAGGGCTCGTCATAGTAGGCATATTTTCATATGCCCTTCGAATAAGCGAACCTAATGTATCTAGAGGTGTGATTTGAATGTATTTTGAAAAAGCGTAAGGAATTTTTTTTTACATATTTGAGAATTGTAGTGAATATGAAACTTGAAATCAATTTCTCGATTTATTTGGATCATGGAAGAAAAAATGGGGTCTATGGGGTGTTATCAAGAAATTAACAAATGGAAATTTCCTTAGAAACTGAAATTAGATGCACTCTAAGAACATCTTTGGTCATTCCCTTCTCTAGGGGGGAGTAACTTAACAATGAAATCCAGGGGGTGTTCAATGAGCCTAAAGACAATTCTTTATAAGGAAACTCCTAGGTACATATGAAATAAACCTGATTGGGGAAAATTACTAAATAGGCAAAAATCGATCCAAAATGTTTTTTCTTGGATTTAGGGTAGATAACAGATTCAAGAGTTACTATCTGGTGTGTCATGAAGGTGTCCACCTTCCTGTTATAAGAGGTAAAAAATAAAAAAGAGTTGGACTTAAAAAAAATAAAATAAAAAATTACTATCTAATTCATTTTATTGCTTAAGCCATAGAGATTTATCGCATATGGTTTTTAGGGTGTGGATTTGCATATCCAAGCATTAACCTATCTCAATATTACAATTTCTGGCATCTTTCAGGGTTTAATTTTTCCCTCCTTCAATAAAGTAATTGGCCAACGGCTTAAAAAAAAAAAAAAATCTTCTCCTCCTCTATTGGATAATTATTGTGTGGAGAATCCCTAAATTTCAAGGTTTGGAATTTAGATCCAATTCTTCTACTGTCTCAGATTTTAACGTATCACATATGGTTTTTAGGGATATCCAAGCATTAACCTATCTCAATATTACGATTTCTTATCCTCCTCTATTGGATTATTGTGTGGAGAATCCCTAAATTTCAAGGTTGGAATTTAGATCCAATTTTCTACTATCTCAAATACTTCCAAGTGGAACTGATATTTTTTTCATAGTGGAAAGTCTATATTTACGTACTAAAGGTATGGGACATAATTATTATGGAGAATCCGCTTGGCCTGATGATCTTCCATATATTTCTCCATTCCAGTTCAGTCATGTGGACGAGGGCCCATACTACCCGCCCAAATCGAAAAGGGCGCAACAATTGTTTTTTTTTTGGCAAGGACTGCTATCGGAAGGGAAGGGGCCTAAGCGTATGCTATTAACAGACCATATTCAACCAAGTCCTCTAGCCAGGCTCCCATGATCCCGAATGGGATTTGTCCGAAAATATGAGGAAAAGAAAGATGGGGGCTGCCACTTCGAGGGACCTTTGGATGGAGGCTAGGAAGGCAAAAGATGATCATGGAGTTCCACGTTGTCTATATGTGTGGAAATTCTGTGAGCTTTATTGAACAGACCTTTGGACTGTTTCTAGCTTGCATAGCTATCAACTGTGGGGTCTTTGGTGGTATGTATGCCTGTTCAAGTGTTGCAAGGACGTTGGGGTCTCGTAATGTGATTGCCTGCACGACATTCCTCATCGATTCCCCATTGATCATCTCTCTGGACAGAAATAGGTGATGGCTAGTCTACAACTCAAAAGTCCTGAGAAACATGTCTCATCAAAGGCGTGGACATGCCCGGCCATTAATCAGACAGAAAGATGTATACAGGTCTATAAGTGAGAAGTATTTGCTTAGTTGCATCCCGATCAATAGGATTTACAATACACGCTGCTTTTGTAGATGGCACCATTCTTTGTGTAGAGCCACCACTTGGGGATTTCATCAGTTGTGCAGGTTCCAGCAAGCTTGCAGCAGAAAGTTGTACATATGTATATGAATGTTCAGGAGATCATAGAAATCATTGCATGACAGTACATAGGTAATCCAGATGAAATAATCGTTTTTCAAATTTTCTTGGATCCCCAGCATAAATTATCACTCAGGCGCAGGATGGAGGAATCCATCCCACATGCTTTTCTTGCTTGACCACAGACAATCTTGCCAGGTCCTCTAGGAAGGGTTAGAGTACATCAGCTTAATTACCTTGTTCACATCCCTGCAGTCATTCGTAGTCAGACTAAAATTGGGATTCTTGAAGCCTTGCACCGCTTTGTCCTTGTTACGCCGGCTTTGGCCCTCTATAGGACCTAGGTGCTTCAACGACAAAAGGTGAAATCGGTAGCCTTCAAGTCAATCAGACAAGCCTTGGACTTCAGAGATTTCCTACATTTTAGGTACTCTTCATCGAACCTCAAGACAAAGCAACCTCCTCAAAATAGTTTCACCCACCTGACATTGTTCATGCATGTTTTAGGATGGCATCATAGTGCATTGCTCCCCAGGCATTACCTCGGGTTCAATTCCTGTATGTTACCTTTCCCCATAAGACAACTGGATCAGAGGATTGCCCATCATATCAAGTGACACCTTCAGGAATACCTGCTGTGAGTACCCAGTATGGAAGATTTTATTCAAGCATACTGAAAAACACTAGGGTGAAAACTACTACACCCAACTTCGGTTTCTTGTTTACTTTTTCAAAAAGCAGCCCTACTACCAAAGGTCCAACGAGGCTTATATAACACAATGTACATATGATGAGTTTTGGACCCTACTAGCCAGTACCAATTCCACTAGCAAGCATAAACACAGGTAACAAACGCACGCAATACATCAACCGGGGCTATTAACAAAGAGAAGGTCTACCCCTCACCCTCTCTGTCTGGCTGGCACCCTATGTCACTTTCCGCTTCAATGAATGGCCTAATTATCCCCTTTGTTGGACTCAATGTGAGCACCAGGTGAGTGTTGGAGATCTGACAGACTACAGTTGTGAGCGGCCAAGGTCAAAGTCCATGGTATAGTCGTACTCAATGGTAGGAATAACCGATGCAACAAATTTGAGAAAAATGAACAAGTACCTGCACCCACATGCCTAAAAATTAGTACTCATCCCTGGGCTCAAGACGTTTCACCTCACCCTCTGCAGTAATATCTCCTGGGAGATTGCCATGACATTGTCAACACTCATTCTTCAGTCAGACTCTTACTTGTGTCCAAGGAAGAAAGTTGGATTGGATTAAATACATTAATATTCCTTGCTGAAACCTTCTAGATTAACATTGTGCCTAAATGGATGCAGTTATTTAAAGTGTGGAAAAGAAGACTTACTTGTCAACTTCAGGGTCAACACCACGAGACATTAAAACATCGATGATCTTCTTCATGACAGCACCATGTCGGCATGGATGCACTGATGCATGCTTCCCTGCCATGTGCGGGTGATCCTCTATGGTCACCTGCAGACATGAGACAGGAGAATATCAAATACCAGTTTGATAAGAGTCATCACTAAATTCAGACCCAAACCCCCAAGTTTTCTGCATTGAGTGAATGTACTCATGAGATGTTTGCCATCTACGAAAGAGACACACAGACAAAGTGACAACCGACCATTGAGAAGATACACTGCAAGATAGTGACACTCAAAGCTGGTCATGGTGTAACCTACACTGGTACAAAACTGCTTCGAAACTACATGCCCAGTTGACAGCAATACGGTTCCAGCCATGCTTTGACTAATGATAGGAGGACCACATTGTCATACTAAAGGTATCCAAGAATACAGATAAACCATACCGTTTTGCGAGCATGGTCTTGACTGACGTCTTCCAACACAAGCTCAGGTTGCAACAAGTGGCGAGACTGTTCACCCCAAGCACAGCAATAGTATTTCAAACCTCAAATCCTTTTTCCTCCTCATGCTCATGTAAATGATTGTCCCTTCACCTGGTTTTGCTCAGGTGAGAGTCCAAGAAGGCCCAGAACTCAGCCCCTTGGTTGGTAAAAACTTTCTGGAAGAACAGGTCACAGCCCACTTCAAATACTAAACATTTCCACTTCTGCTGCTAACCTTCAGCAGTGGAGCCCATTCTCTCCCATCCTCCCTACAAAGCTCTAAAAAGCTTTTCTGTTCTTACAAATCAGGGATTAAAATAAGTGCTCTTAGTTGGAATATAATAAATGCTCTTCAAATGCACACATACCTCATCATAACCAGTCAACCATACTCGAGGAGTTTGGTAATACTTGTCATATCTGGCCACAAAACACACCGTTAATCCCATGCATTAGAAACAGAAGTGTTATGGCAGAAAAAAGGCTGACTCCTGGATGTTGTGTCAAGGTAATCAATATGATAAGAAACTGTAAAACATCTGAAGGGCTAAAGATGCCACAGAAAACGTCCATGGTTGTAGCGACCTCAAAGCCCAAAGCAACAACTATCAAAGTAGTGCTTGTGTCAGTATTTACCTTCTCCTAATACGATTTCATAAGTTAGACTGGCCTAACTAGTTGAGAATGTTTCCATGTCTCTCCTAATACCACGTCTGAAAGGGGGGAAGAGAGAGAGGGGAGGAAGGGGAGGGAGAGGAGGGAGACAGCCAAGCGTATTGCCAGTACTCACGTCATGCTGACATCATATGTGCGAGTCCGAAGAATGTTATCGTCATCAGGCTCATGCACCATCAGATACGGAGGTTGCAAGGTAGCCTGTTCCAACATACACATTTCAGTCGAGCATTGGTGAATGCAGTTGCAAGACAAGATTTCGAGGAGAATGCTGCATAACTGTCTTCCAGGAAGACCCATTCCTCACCCTGGTTTGGTCTAGTTTACAGCCCAAACTGCAAGCACTTTCTAAAAGCTTCCCAAAGGTCGTCTCTCTTTGACCTCTTATCCCCCTTTTCCCCCCTCTGCCATATTAGGTTATAGATAATTCGTACCGCGTCATCCTCCACCAGATTGTCCACGTCCGCACAGTCCGACATATCTGGAACATCGTCGTCTTCATCTTCCGGTGGGACCAATGGCTTGAAGTTATGCTTTGTCGGCATCTCTTGGGCGTCCATATATGGAACGGTCTCATCCTCACCCTTGATTCCTATGACACCCGGTCTGTGTAGAAATAAGTCTCATCAACAAAAATAAACCACAACCCATGAGTTCCCAACTAGCAGTTCCCACAAAATGAATGTGACTGCACCATGCCAATAACACAAATGTTACAGATTTTAACATTCTGTGCTTAAAGGTTTGTGTACTTTTGCACAGAAATGGCTGATGGACAGCACAGCCCATTCCATACCTTTCTGGATACCATGGGTTGCTAGCCATCCACCATCATCATCATTGTCAAGCAGTACTTCGTCCCCTGCAGCATCATACTCTTCTTCCATGGACACAGCCCTGCGCAAACATGGCACTGCACTTGACACTCTCAGTCCCTTACCCTTTCTAGCAGCTGCAACCTCACAGATGGAGTGCTTAGACTGAAAAGGTACCAATCTACAGCTAGAGTACATAAAATGGTCTCTCCTCTCTCTCTCTTCGCTATGGCAACATCGTCTTATGAGTACATTCTCTCTCTCTCCATGTTCCGTCAAACTGGGCACGGGGTCGAAGGCCACAAGGCTCTGGCAAACAACATCTTATGAGTACACTATCTCTCTCTCTCTCAACACAAATATAAGGCTACAGCAAACAAACCCTTGTGAGTACATTTGTCTATGCTTTGAATAGAAACATCTTAGACTCCTGAGTAAATACTTGTGCCAAGTCCCAGAGCACTTAATGAAAACCATCCAAGGATCTGGCTACACAGGGAAAATAAATGCGAAGACTAAACAGCTCGTACTTGCAATTCCAAGCTAATCGCAGTCATTCATGAGAAGAAAAATTGAGGCGCATGAAGTCGGGTGCTGAGAGTACCATTGCGTGTAATGAGAAATTGCTTATCTGCAGGAAGATACAACTTCCGCTTGTTTGGATCTCCCATCTCCCTGATGAACACAACAAAGATTCAAACCTCAGTTGTCAACAAAGTGGGCCTGACTCTGACTAATATGCATGAAGGGAAAATAAGAAAGATGCGGTACTCCCAAAAGAGAGAAGACTTCGCCATGTTGAAGCACAACTATTGTTTCCACTTTTGCAGCTAAGCAATAATATGCACGTGGCCCAAACAATGACCCTGCCTAGATCTGTTACTAATAAAAACCATTAACCGGAGTTCTTTGGTATATACAGCTTGTATCCTGCAACTCTTGCTATGCTCAAAGGGATGAATAGACTCAGGGCACAGTTCTATCCATCTCTACCTCAATATCAAAAACTTGTGAATTGTCATCCTCCATCCCAAGGGCTTCAGTCTGATGAGATTCCCTACAAGGAAGGAAACTGCAGGTGCTCAAGTTGCTCGTAGCTAGTCTGCAAGGATATACTTTCAGCATTGGAGATAAAAGGCAATAGCCGGGAAGGGAAGAAGCAGAGAATTATGTTTCTTTTGGGAAGATTATACATGGTATAACTTGCAAGCTCTTTGATATAGGTTTGAAGACAACTAAAGAAAAACCAGACATGACTAGGTTGTTTCTGGCCATGGTGAAGTCTTAATATCTGGAAACCATCGAGCTGCTCGAGTCACCTCATATCCCAGTCCCTAGTAGTTTTTAGGACTAAAGAAAGCGAGGGATTACCAGGACCAAGTCGGGCACTTAGATACCAAGTTATCGCCTGCTTGAACGAATTCATCAGGAGTAAGAACACCCTTCTCTTTGAAAGCTGACACAGTACGTGGACCTGTCATCCTCTCCACGGCCCCCTTAAACGCCTCATGAAGCCTCTGCGACAGCACCATCTCTCTCTTTTCTTCCTCTGTCTCTCTGTCTATCTCTCGTAAGTGTCTGTAGGTCCCTTACCCTTCTGGCCCTCTCTGCCCCTGTCACTATCACTCTCAGAGAAAGCTACCTACTCCTCAACTCCGAGGTTCTAGATGCTTACAGCGAGTGCTTTTCCAGTCCTACATCAAGATCAACCCTCTCGTGAACTCCTAACTAGGCAAAGTCCCCAATCGCCCGTTTGAGTGCTCCAGTCTCCACAATTTCCATCCAGCATACGACGTGGGTGATGATAATGACTACTGTCTCTCTCAATCCCTTCCTCCGAAAAGATTGAAATCCTCTCTTCCCGTGTTTTTATCAGAAATATCTGTTCTGCGTTCTCTGACTCTTCCTTCGTAAACTAATCTATCTGTATCTCTATATAAGTTCTGCACGTATTCGTTGACTCTTGTCTCCTGTGTCTGCTTCAGAATCTGTTAGTTCGCAATCCCTGTCCCTGCACGTTCCTCTCAGTTGCTAAGTCTTTGACCTGTACAGATATCGGCCCTCTCTCTCCAAGTCTGTGTCATCCAACAACAGCAGTCCAAGAAAATCACTGATCTTCTCTCGCTGCTGTCAAACGTCTCCTTCCACCTCATGTACCTCATTCATGAATCGTTCCTCGCCTGCATAACATAAAACCCTAGAACTCCCAATGATCACGCCAATCACAATCCACCCCCTCGCGTGACTAAACTTCAGTTTGCAGATCCGACTGGTGCTCGTGGCAGGTGCGCATAACTCAAACTTCCAAATCTGCAACAGATCACGTATGCCGTCTCCCTGCGGCTCTCTCAGAATAGAAAACCTGTTTCCAGCTAACCGATCTTGATCAACCGCCCTCCGAGCAAATAGGTGTTCACTCTGCACCTCTGCCAGTCTACCCAATCTTTTCTCAAACAATCAAAAAATTGATGCATAAACTAAAACCCACATGCCTTCCAATCCATCAATTACTCCTGAACCGGATGACAACCCATCCGAATTGTGTTTGCTCACAAAAAATCCCTCCGTCGGTGGCAGGAGGAAGACGAGGCTGACACATTCAAGAATCAAAACCTAAAGGGTGCGACTATCACGCATGCGTAAGGTGCATCATGTTGTGCATCGTCCGCAAGAGATCATCTTCATCTGCGCATCCATCCGATGGCAGGTGGATGACAGGTGGATGAAAGCTATGGCTGCCGAGCTTTTGGAGGAGGTGGAAAGGGTGGTTACCAGATCCGTGTTTTTGATCAGTGAGGCGTGGCTGCCGCATTTCGGCTATCGGCAAGGTCGACAGAGACCGGCATGCGGCTGTGAGATGGATGATGGCGGCAAGAAGAATGCATTTGTAGCAAGCACGCGAGAAAAATGGGAGTATAATCAGTATTGGTACTCGCCCCACACTATCGCTGTTATGGCAAAGGTATCTTCTTTTGCTTACACTTGGAGCTGGATTCAGGAACTTACATTTCCGTGTTATGTCCCTGTGATTGAAGGAACAGTGAAGGGGTATTCCCAGCTCGCATTCCTTCACCTGCATAGATGGAATGTGAGATTTACCTCTTGCGCAATGCATGCCTGAGTGCGATTCCATGCGAGGCAGAAATTGAGAGATGACGAATGTCAGTAAGAATCGAATTCTGGGAAATTCTCTAAGGATCTTCTCTCTACTCCTAGACTGACGTTCTTGAACGCAACAAGAAAATCCCAATCTGCAAAGTGATTCTTGTTGCACAGTTCCACTCATTTAGAGGCTACCTTGAGACTGTGCCCTTGTTTAAGACTGGTCATGTTTAAAATGAGAATGTATTGAACTTGGGAAGAAGAGCTTTACCAGTGCTGGCCATCTGTTTTCGTTTTGTGTTTCGTTTTGTGAAAGCTGTTGATATTGGACCTCCAATCACAATACCTAATACCTTCTCAAAATCTTCAGTAGTCAACTGCCGAAATGTCCCTGAAGTTTGTGAGTGGTGGATGGCTTCATCACTTCCAATGTTGATGATCTAGGAAGTCGGAACACCGCGGACACATTGAACATTGAACAGGCAGTCGGCTTTGAGTGTTCTGCTTGATGCCATATTGCTGGGGCCATGGCACAGGAGATAGAGGAGCATGCGACCAAAGTGGCATTCTTGTCGACCCCAAGTGTTTGGTTCTCTCTCAAGAGTGGGGAGCTCAAACAGTGCAGCTTCTTTTTTGATGTAAGCCATCAAGCAGAAGCATTGCTAGCAACTGCAGATACCTCAGCATTGGTGTCTTCCAAACTGTTTGCATTCCAACCACCACATAAGTCGTTCCTTCTTTTGTCAAGAGATGTCACATATTGAATTCTCAAATATGAGGATCCACTCTTTACTTGCTGCCACAGGTGGATGTGCAGTGGGCCAGGTTCCCCAACTTCGTGAAGTGGGATTACAACCAGCCTGAGGAGATTGATCCAAAGATGCACCACGCATTTGATTGCGTGGTGATTGATCCCCCCTTCATCACACCTGAGGTGTGGGCCAAGTATGCAGAGGCAGCACAACTTTTACTCAGTGATGGAGGTCAGTGCCTTCTGCTATATCATACCAGTGCCCCTGCAATGTACATGTGTGTGACACTGAATGTACTTGTCATGATGTTTCATATCCACAACTTAAGCTGTTGCCTCTACCATTCAGAGAGAGAAGAGATTGAAAATGTAGGATGGGACGATGCAGGGAAGATTATATTGAGCACAATTCGGGAGAATGCAGGGCTGTTGAAGCAAATATTGCAGGTGGAGCCACAAGTGTTTCAGCCCTCTATTCCTCACTTAGTGTACCAGTATGCCTTCTTCACAAACTATCCTTCCACTTATTTCTCTTCCCCCAATCCTGAAATATCCTAGTTTAGAATGATTTTGTAGGTAGCCTCATGGCAGCTCCAGATGTTATTCCAACAGTTACAGAAGGCAATTTTTTCAAAGAATTTCGGATTGCATACCATATCCTCATACTGTTTGCTTTGTATGAGTTGTGGATGTACAATTCAAGGTTACATGTGCTTGCCAACTTGCACAGCACACAAACTAGCAGCCCAAGTGTCTGTGGAAAGGGTATTACATACAAAAGTGTTGAGACTGACCTCAAATCGAAGAAGACACTTCCCATTGCGAGCCAGCAAGAGCTTGGCAAAGTCATCATATATTGCCAAATAAAACCTCTGAAACACAATCTGAGCAAGGGACACGCCTTAATCTTGAAACTGTGTTGAAGACGCAATTGATGTTAAGTACTGTTTGGACATCAAAAATTGCTAGAAAGTGCGCTTGAAAGCTGCTGTTCGCCTGTCATGTGACTTACAGTAAAAGTGCTAGCCAATGGCAAGCTTCCAGTGGTCAATAATAATGTTCTGAGGAATCCAGTGTGGCAAACCAGTCCAACACCAAATACATTGCAAGGTAACTTGCAAGGTACCTGGGAAAAACAGTATGAGAAGCTGTATGTGTAACATATGGTACATACCCATTGTAGGTATTCCAATCTGTTTGCAAGCCAACCACTTCAATTCCTTCTAACTCAATGCCTGTGATTTTCACACCTAAAATTCTTGGCCTCTGCAAGTTGGGCAGGGACACTGGGAACTGGAAGAAAAAGGCCACCTGTCTCTCTCAAAGGTGGTGGAACGAATGAAAGGTGCCAAAAACAGGGTGCAACTGGACCTGTCCACCTAAAAAACAAATCACAGCTCCCTTGCAGTGTGGAAGGTAGGCGACATATACCATTGGCTTAGCCTGGGTATGGGCCACTGAAATCTAGGATTCTTGATACTGGTCTAATATTGAGTACTAAAGATTATACTGCAGAATACTAAGCAACAATCACTCCACCCAAGCGTGGCCTTCTCTCTGGGCTTGTCATAACTTGCAAATCTTCAGGTGAACTGACTTTCCTCTTTGCACAACCTGATGACGATGTACCTAAGCTACCACCTGATGCAGTGGATGACGATCTACTGAGAGGCTTAATATGTCCCTGCAATCGCTTCACATCCGCCATCTGAACCGGCTTGATGATGAACTCTTCAGCACCCTCTGCTAAGCACCTGCATGTTAAGTAAATCATGCGTGAGGATATGGCTCTGGACTCTCAAACATGGACTCTCTCAAAAACCAAACCACGATTGTCGAAGAGATTGTTTTAGTAAATGCTAGAGGGACAAATATCATCAGACCTATGAAGAGGCCTTGAGCACCTCTCTAGTCTGCTGTGTTGGTTGTGAGACTTGACATTCCATAATCTACTGTTACTTCTTAGGCCGGGTCTTAACAATCACCTTTTGATGCGATTTGGAACATTTTCAGATGACATTATCACCACTGGAATCTCCTTCAGAGCAGAGGTTTTAGCCTGCCACATTCAACCAAATTCATTGATAGTTGTTAACATGCTGACAGACACACAAGAAAGGAAACGTGGGCATAGCTAATAGCAGCCTGTATCACATTGGCTGCAGAACCTCCTAACACTAATAGATGAGGGCTGACATGTCCATAGGAAAAAACTCCTAGCAGTCATTGCTTGGAGGCCCTATCATCATTGTGTTCACTGATCTAAGCTGGTAGATCTGACCTACTTTTTGCAAATCTGCCAGGCAAGGACCGTTGCCTGAACATGTAAGCAGACAACCACTGCCTTGCCTCAGATGATGCAAGTCTCCTGGTAATCCCACCAGCTGCAACCTGACTTGACCAGTGATTGGAAATGAGGTTCTATTTATCTTTGTGACGGAAGGGGCTTACAGAAAAGGGCATGACAAACATAGCTCATCTACAGACTGGAGAGCTCAATTTGGGATAGTTCCTCATGGCAAAACCAGTCTGGAAGTGCTACCTTGACTCTCTTGAGAAGATCATAGCCAGTCATTCCTGGCATGCAATAATCCGTGATGATCAGATTGACCCGAAATGCCTACATGCACAAACAAGCATTTGATTAGTAGAAAGATAATCAATGTTCAGCCAGGAAACCCTCAAAGACCGCTGGGGAGACTCCAGGACAACATAGACTAACGTTGAACTTTCCAAAAATGATCACACAAGGACAGATAGCCAAAAAATAGCCCAAAATTAAATGTTAAGAAATGTACATCAGAACTGAGACTAGGAGTCCGCCCCTCAGAAAGACCCAACATCTCCAAGGCCCTTGCCGCACTGTCAACAGTCGTGACTGCATGGCCCACATGTGCATGTAAGTTACATGTTTGCAAGGTTGTTTCCACTTAAGTTGCTGGAAAGCACTCTTTAAATTGCCCGCCACCTCTCTAGACATTACTAGGTGAAAGTCACACGGCTGATAGTCACACGCAGAAAAGCATACGAAACTAACAGACACTGCTCACCTTTATAAGATGAGGTCTTCAACAGTTTTTCAATCACTTTGCGGTCGATGATGCTATCATCCACAGCTAGGACGTGATGAACTTCAGGGGTGCTCACTCCACCAAGTGTTTCTTGACAAGAAGCCTGTTGGCACACTGTGAGCAAACTAACAGGTTGAGGCGTCCCCCTTACTCTTCCTTTCCAAGAAAGATGGTCTCTGGTAACCTTAGGCATGGCAGTGCCATCTGGCCTGCCCTCTCTTCTCCCTTCCCATGCAAGGGCGTCTTGGCAAGCACGCAATTTGGCAGGCTTGAGTATCCGCTTTGCCCTCCTCTTCCATGACCCAGATTCTGGGGAAGCTGTGTTCAGGTTGGAAGTCACTGGTCTGAGATCCCCTCTCCCTTTGAAATCAGAATCTTGCCGCACCATCTCCAAGTTCTCAGGTTCAGGCCTGACCTCCACCCTACCTTTCCGCACCATTGCGAACAGTACTGACAGATCCACTGAGCAGAAGAACATGCAGCAAACTCTGGTTTTTGGTTACAGACTCCTGTCCAGAGATGTAATCAAACCAAGGAAAAGGTCATGAGTGCTGTCATTCCATGAAACAATAATCCACTTGATAATTGGGAAGATAATCCTTGAATTCACAAGTCTCCATTAGAAGCTCAACAAGTCAACCATCCTTTCAAATTTTCGAAGGAGTCTAAAACTCGAACTTGGTGTAAATCTCGCTGCCGATGTCATCGTTCCCCTCAACCATTGCAGTCGTATTCAGACCTCAGTAACAAGATTCTCAGAGCTGAAGCCCTACACGAAGGACACCCTCTTTAGTGTCGTCTTGCAAGTCTTCCGGTTAGTCTGTGCAAAGTGCACATCGAGACCAAGACGCAAGGTAGAAGGACCTCTCCTTTCGGATAACTGCACATACACAATTAACCAGGACTCATCAAAAAAGTGCTCTACTAGCATGCAGAGGCAGTATACCAGCAGGAATTTTCAAAATTCAGCGGTTCAGTTCACAAAATGGTCTGCCTCGAAGTAGCCTGAAACGAAGAGCCCACTAGATGAGGCACAAAGCGGTTTGGCACATCTCATTTGATCAGCTTCTGTCAAACACATGAAGAAGCCACTTGCCAGAGAGCAGGATGTGACCAGAATCTTGTTCACATCGACAAGCACCTGTATGGAAACCTACAGCAACAAGCTGCTCAAGACGTCTATCCACACAATATGCTACTTACACATCCTACATTTCCTGGACCCTCCAGAGCACCAAAGAAGAACGAATTGCTCAAGTACCTTTGCGGGGCTCTCTACATTGGTCTCTTAGGCATGTAGGCAGATAATCTATGGCATATTAGCAATGCATCCATCCTCTGTTACGAATCCGAGGCAGAATACTATGCACAGCCAGGTACGATCCATAACCAGCCACCGTGTAGGTCAGATTTTCAGGCCAGAGATGTACATTAGGCAAGCTTGCAATAGAAACTGAAGTCTACCTCTGCCGTTCAACTTTAGATAGCCGAGCAGATCCTCCCATCTTTGATACTTGTAGGAAGATTATGCTTGAGCTAACGATGAATCACGCCATTGCCACTTACGCACACATCCTTACTAGCACGCAGTCAGACCTCGGAATTTTTCTCACGACAACACCTTAGAGCTCCTACATTAGATCCGCTTATTCAACTCTACAAAATAATGGTTGAGTGGAACAGCTAAAGGTGACTATGCAGTCGGGCTCTAACACGGACATTTCCCTCTACCTCTGGAACGAGGGATAGACGCGCCACTTAGGAGCTATACTAAAAGGTTCTGAGAGAAGACCAGTGCCGAATATTACAAGGATCGGCCAATGCCAGTGTACCATATACGCCCCTCAGCATGCTCAGAAATGTGAACATTCCTGCTGATTCCAACTAGTTCAGGCACGAAAATTGCATTATCAGCTTGAGACAGAAGTCGTAAGAGGCACTCACTCTGACCCGCTGCGGGTGCTTTCCATCAACAAGCCTCCTTCCCTTCGCCTTCCATCACCTGCTTTCAACAAATCCTTCAAGCTTCCCCCTCCCACATCTGCTCCAGGACTAAACAAAAGAGATATTCTGAAAAGTCAGCTCCCCAACCACTTCAACGGCAACTCAGGCCTGATAAAAGTTGCACGGCCTGAAGACGAGCAACTCAGTAGCCTAACCGCTTCCACTTCCTTCCTGCAACGCCCTCCCCTCTGACTCCCCCCGATGTGGACTCCACCACAAACAAGAGCAGGCGGAGGTCCACACAGAACGGTGGTGGTGAGAGCGGGGATAGAAGAAACAGTTCCAGATCAAGATGCTCTCGTCAGGAAGCGTAACAACCCCGATGACTAGGCCAGGAAATGTGCAGAGGACACATCAGCCGGCCTGACAAACGGACAAGTGCTCTGCGAGAGCAAAGCGCAAAGACCACGGAGGCGATCGAGCGACACAGACAACAAACAGACTGCCTGCCTCACACTTCCGCAACCACCCTCCCCCCCACGCCACCCTTTTACCGCGCCCCGCCAATATTCTTACTGCGGTACAAACTCTCGCGGCACTACGACACCGACATTCAATGCGCGCTTTTCGCTGCGATCCTCGGCGTTATTTACCCCCGGTTAAACCGGACCACCGCAAAGCGTGCCATTTATGTGCAGCTTTTAATTACTGCCCTAACCCTCGCTTATCTCCGCATTCATTTCCTTAACCGCATCGTTAACGCCTAACCTCTTCATTACCCCCCCCTCTTCCTCAATCCTCTGCATATCCCGAGGACGATGCGTTTGACTACTCCTTCTCACGACTCACCCCCTTGCTTTACTAGTAACTCACTAGTGTAGGTACTTACGTGGCGCTAAATAAAGATTAATTTAAGATAATAAAAATAATTAAATTGATTATTGGGAGATTGGTTAGTAGATTGGGAGTACAATCCACCATCATCTCTTACTCTCTCTACGTTCAGTACATTTATTTCGACGGGAGTACAACATCACCTGTTTCTGCTTTTTTTTTGTTTTTTCTTAAAGGACACAGGACAGACGCCCAATAATCACATTCAAGGGACGACACAATTAAGTTACCTCCGACTCAGTCCGAGAACCCTGTTCTGTAAATATAAATAAATTTAAAAAAAACAAAAAGTCCGAGAACCATACACCGTTAAACTTTTTTAAGAATAAAACCATAAGAACCATTGTTTTGGAGACCCACAGGGCAATTTTTATTTTTCTCAATTTTACTATGGAAGGGAAAAAAAGAACCCTCGATAAGCGATGGAGGCAGAATTCTGCAGCGTTTTCGTTCTCTGTCCTTTTTTTTAAGGAAACCTGGGAGCGACAGCCCACAATTCAGGCCCTTGAGGCAGCGTTTCTTTTAAGGTATTTACATTGTAGCACAAGTGGCATCATTAGAACCTTAGAGGAGCATGTCTGGCGCTTGTACAAAATGCGTAGTGGAAATGGCTGGCGATAATATGAGATTTTGAATGGGTATTGGGCGAATGAACCTAAAACCTAGTAGACTTGTTGAGGCCAATAACCCAGGAGGGTTTAGGCATCATTGGAGACTAGGCAGAAATTATGCCAAACACCACCAAAAAATTTAAACCACCATTCATAAGTAGAAAATCTTAAATTGGCTTATATTGCATTTCAGTCAATCTACACTAAGTGGCATATTTGAACCCTGGCCCTTGCCTAATGCTACATGGCACATAGATAAGAAGTATCAATGTTTGCTCTCTTTAATCGCAGCCTTGAGTGATTACTGATACTAACATAAAGTGCATACGAAAGCACGCTCTGCAACTTGCAAGCAGCCCTAAGGCCTAAAGAGAGGAGAGGAAAAAAATGAAAGAAGGAAGATGTGTGTTTTAGGTTTTTTTTTTTTTTTTTTTGGTCCCCTAAACTTGCTGACATGTGTCCTTTCATCCCAAAAATAATGAATAAATGACATTCTCATTCCGTTTTTGTAACCCTCTGCCACCCTTTTGATTATCATCCTCCTCTGCAGTCACCCTTTTGCCCTCCTCCGCGGCCACCTTTTTCATATTTAAGAACTTTATCATCCAAACCAGGTTGCTTTCAAAAAAACATTGAGGTGATAGGGTTTGAACACCTCGATTGGCTAGGAAGGAAGATCTCTACTACTAAGCTACCCATACACATGTTATAATAACCTGACTACAAAATCTATCTATCCAGATTATACTATACTTACCCATATATATATATATGTACAAAAATGGGCAACATAGCTGGCTCCACGTCCTCCCGCGCACTCGGAATGCGGCGATGTCCTGCACGTGGTCCGTGGCATCTGCCTGTAAACTGGCTTCACTCAATATGGCGCCATGTGCCTCCCTGTGGCGGCCCCTCTAGCGAATGGTGGGCCCATCAGATCAGCTTTTGGCGAAAAGTGATGATTTTTCAGCCTCATTTCCCTTTACCCTTGTCGCCAAGTCCGGCACGAGGTCGAAATCTGGCGATTATTCGCCACTAAAAGAATGGCTGCCTTGAGGAGGGGGAAAAACACTTAACCCCCGTTCATTTATGGGCCATGGTGGCACACAGGAGGAACAAGGAGGCCACGAACAATCCACACACGGGGCAGAGCAGCGGGTTTGAACCGCGAACCACCAAGGCGACACATTGTGCACTTACCAGCTGAGCTACCAGCCGATGTCACTCCGTTTTATTTTCTGGCGAATTTTCGCAATTTTCGACCTCAAAAACGTAAAATAAAATTTTCTGTCAAATGGATGAAATCTCCAAATTTCTCTAAATAAGACATTATTCATGGATGAATTCGCGACAAATGGATGAAATAAATGGATGAAAGTACAGAGGAGGATGATTCTATCCTAATTTCAAGGGATGAACAGAAAATATGGCTATTTCCTGCAAACCTTAGTAGCCACTCGTGCTAGTTGCGAAATTTAAAAAGGGCAGGAGTTGGGAAGGGATCCCAGTTACTCAAATTAGAACGAAGAAAGTTTTAATAATTCAAACATTTATAAATTATATAATTATCATTATTTTTTGTGGCAAATCTACGCCCACATGATCGGATATAATATGTGAGACCCATAATAATAGAATGGAGTGTTCTTAGTCTAATAATGCCATCATTGAATGCTAAGCTATTTTACCGGCCAGGGCCTCCCTCCCCTGTTCTCTTAAAAACAATTAAATAGAAAACTGGTTTTATTTTTATTTTTTAATGAAAAGGACCAAAGTGGTAATTCAGGTCACATGAATAAAATAAATCAGGAAAAGGTGATGGTAATAAACATAGAATCTGGAGCCCTAATCCTGCACTATTATGGTTAGTCATGATGATAAAATATAATCATTTGGTCCACAGCAATCCAGAATAATCTTTGGAAGCAGATGTTATATGACACTAAGTTATTATATTGCCACATATATCATGATGAGGATTGCTTGCCCATTATGAGTAACTGTGCCACCCTCTTATATATTTATATTATTATTATTATTATTATTTTACCCAATTGACTGGATAAATGTTACTAAGCTCCCCTATTCGAAGAACAATTTTTCCTAAAACAATCTTAAGCTCTTGGGTAAATTAACATATAGAGCAAGATAACACAATTCCCTTTATTTTTTAATTAAAAAATCCACAATAACAAAACTATTCCAGCTCCTGTTTCTGTTGTGATATGGGTCTATTTTGTATCAAATCCATGAAGGGGCCAGTTCCATTTAGGATGTCTATAAACATCATAACTGAATGGGCTACTGAAAATATTGCTTTCTAACATGAGCATGCATTGCAAGAATGCGTCGGCCCATCGAGAATTATTGAAGTTTGCTAATCAAACTCATTGAATCACTGAATAACTTATTCTAAAAATGCATTAATGTTTCTCAAAGCAGCTTCTTCTCTCTCAAAATTAATGTGACAATTGCGAGGCTGCACATTGAGTTGGAGAGCTAACTTATATGTGTGTCTTGGCGGAGGAAGGGTCGAGTTGATTATCTCATCATCCGGTAGGCCGAGTACGAACGATTTTTAGAACGATTCCAATCAAGAACGGCCTCAAAATGCGAACGTTCGCAGTTCATGATCCTTCCTAAAGCGCAAAGACTATAGACAAGGAGCTACTCTAATGCAGTTTATCAAATCTTTATCCAACTTGAAACCCCACTTATTTGAAGTAGAATATAAGGAAGTAGGAAAAATAACATAATGGAGCAAAATAACCATTAAATTGATCTATCTAGGTTTGACTGCTGATTCACTAATGTTCTTTCCAATGGCAAGTGAAATGGGGTAGTCAAGCTCAGCACTAATCTCGTGTTGGTCATGAGAAAGTTCTGAGAAAGTTTTGCATTACACAGTTTCTAAGTATAACAGATATAAGCTTAAAGTTAGACAACATAGTCATACTTGGAAGCCTGATTCTAGGGATTGAAGAGGACAGTGAGAGAGACCAGTTCAACTTTAGTTATTAGGTAGCGGAAGAATGGTGGCGTGAGTTTAGTGTGTCTATCTCTGAGGTCAATGTCAGATGCAAATCTTGACAATCTGCAGCAAGAGCAGATCTTGAATATACTTGCACTTTTGTTTATTGTTTGTAGCCACAAGTGGACTCCATCAGCGGAGGGTATAGTACCAACCATGGGGGCAGGTGGGTGTTAAATCTTAAAAAAGAGAGTACCATCGAGAAACCTCAACAACCATCATCATCAGCTTGCGGCTTTTGATGTTTGGGTGTGTGGGGTGCTTGGATTTTAGCAGCCCAGACGAAGGTTAGGTAGGTACTGGTAACTGGGTTGGTTTTGAAGATGATGGGCTTGGTGGTTTTATGAGGGAGAAGAAAGGAGAGTGATGGATGCTGGCGACAAGGGCAGATCTTGAGAAATTTGGTGGGGAGGCAACAACGCGATCCTCGCCGGCTACACTGGGCAGGTGCCTGGCAACCATCTCTGACAACTCTGACACCTTTGTGTCCTAGTCACCTTCACTGCTGGTGTGGGCATGGAGCTTGAAGGAAGGTTTTAGTTAGTTTTCCTGACATAGTCTGGGTGTGTGGGGTCTGGAGCTTGTCTGTGGCCACCACCTGGCGCCCACCGGCCTGTTTTAAGAGCGACTCATGGCTAGCTACTTGAAGGAAAAGGAAGCGAGTTCGGCTCTTTATGTGGGTTGACATTTATACTCTCTTTGTGTTATGTAGCTATGGCTGACAAACGCGTGTACTCAGTATGAGCCTGGAGTTTGTCTCCTCCAACTGCAGGGAAAGTTCAAAGCAGCCCTGTCATGATCCCAATCTACTCATGGGTCCAGGAAGTTTGATGAACTTTGCATTCATATAGGCATTGATCTCTCTCTCCGCCCTTACGTTGCCGATGGCTGACACCCACCTCAGCAGCCTGGAGCTTGTCTCCGGCGCCCAACTGCTCCAAAAGCTGCTCTGTCAACTCATTCTAATCATGCAATACTTTCATGTTCCCATGGATCAAAGCAGTGCAGCTCTTTAAATGGATTGATGAACCGTGGAAACTAATCCATGCAGTCTGTCATCAGCTCAATCTACTTGAGTTCGGCCACAGATATCATCAAATGATAGCCTCACTATTCCTTGTGACAAAACCCATGCAGTTTGAACGCTCACCATGCAGACTCACAATATTGTCTAATTTGGCGGCTTCTCTTCACTCCCCGGCTTTTACAACTCTAACCTCTCCTTCCAATTCCATCAATTTCTTCCAGCAAAATCATACCTACTGGGTTGTAAAGATGAAGAGCGTCCATATCATTCACCTCCCTGTCTGTCCATCCATCACAGGTACCAACTTACTACTCATGGTTGCACATATCGGTAACCAGCTGCTGGCTCCAAGTTTGAATGGATCGAGTGATGCAACTGCAAGTCACTCGAAGGTCAGGTCTGACATCACTCACGTCAAATCCAGTCAAGTGCCGTCACATGTCATCGAGGTACCTTACTGTGGCTGCTGTTTTAACTGTTCATTCCAAGCATTTATGAAAGGCTTGTGCATCAGTCCCTATAAGTCGGTGACCTGCCTTGCACACATACCAATGTTGCCTCAGATTCTTCAAGCCCTTTCCGTAAACAATCCTCCACTCATCTCATCTTACCCTTGAGATGAGAACGACGACAGTAATTTTGACGACACTACAAAAATTAGGAAACACCTACCCACTTCCCAATTGTCAGAAGCAACAGGGAAACGCGAAAGTCAAGATCGAAGCAATCCAATCCAGTCTAAATTTTGGCTTTGATTCCCATTCAACGCGAAAACCAAAGCTCGAGAAAGACTACGCCATCCCAATCTTTTGATCGTGCTGGGTTGCCCCACTACAAACAAAAACCCAAGGCAGGAATTCTTGCTACCTTTTGCACTTCGATACCATGAGTTTGCCTTGTAGCCTCCAACGGCTGAGTTTTATCTATCATCAACTTCCCCCTCCCGAGTGATGCCAAAACATCTGCAGCATCATTCCTGCGTAGCTATACTACGTCAAGTCAACGGACTTCCATTGACATATGCGTTTTCTATCAGAGATGGACTTGAGACTAGTTGCGCAGATCAGATCGGAATCGCGAGCAAGTCGGAGAGTGATGTAAGCAAACCCAATCTGTGCCCCATGGAGAAATTCCTTTGAGATATGGAAGCTGGTACAGGGGGTGGCAAAAGCGTTGAGGCGTCTGGAGTCTGGACCCACGGAATCGCTGTCCGATATTGTATGGGCCCACCAATACACCTCTGTATCCAGCATCAGTCTTCCAATTAAAAGTAAGTAACACTATTAAGTGTATTTATGTAGAAAATATACGTATACTCCAACACACAGAACAGTCAAACGGTCATTCAAAGTAGCACCAACCCTGCAAAAGAAGAATTACAAGGAATGACTCTGCTGCTGTGGGTTGGGTTTTCGAGGGTCTTCAGTCATTGACAAGAAACAAAAGCCTTCTTGTGCCCAGGTGCTTGATAGCTTTGCAGGTAACCCCCAAAACCCATCTCAAGAATCAGAGGGATGATACTGCATCAAATCACTAGTTTCTGTAGTCAATCCTCATAAACAAACATGGGGCAGCACAGCTGCAAAGCAACAGCGGAAATTGATTTGCAAACTCTCCGGAGTGTGTATTCTCACTTATTTCTCAAGTCTTGGCATGTTTCTCTCACCTGGCAAAACTTGTTACTCTAACTACATAAATTAGTTATCTAGCTTCCTGGGTAAAGAAGAACAGGATGATCTAGAGGACAAGACAATTTGAAGATCAGTGTGAAAATCATCTGACTGCTAGGTGGCCGTGACAGCAGTAACTCTTAGTTTGCTCGGCTTGTTTGGGTAAGATCCCATCTGATACATTGCGTGGTCTTGACGCATAGAAGTACATTAGACTGGAACTTGCGAGGCTGGTAATTGCACGAAGTAGGGCAAAAAGAGTGCCTCGCAGCTAGCTCGGTGAGATAAGCCCCAACGCCTCTGAACTAAACTACAAATCAAGAAGTGCTGAAAGTTGCAGGTGAAGGTAAGACGAGGCCAAGGAGACAGGAAGAGGGTTGGGGGGATATGCCCAGCAAGTCACATGCTTCAACTGACCAAGGAAGAATGTACAGCATCCGAGACCATAAGTGATTGGTACCAGCAATCTTCACCACTCCAGCACGGTCCCTTTGCTTCAGGTAGGCTACAAACTGCTCAAACTGCAAACGCAATACGGCACGGTACACAATACAGAAACAGGGTCATCAAAAGCCTCATCCCAGGATCGGGTCAGGCGACAATTCTCCAAACAGCTTCTAAACAACCTCTCTAAATGGAATTCCCCAGCAATCTCAAATCACAATCTTATCCAGTCACACAAGCGTCTCCGACATATGGAGCCCTGACAAATCTCCGTCATTGGTCATGTAGAAACAAAATGGAAAGTGTCCCACTTCAAAATTCTTGTGGAGTCAAATACCAACAGGAATAGATGGTGAAGCTGAGGATACAAGTCCTGAAGGTAAAGCAGAGGGAGCAGGAAAATGGGAAAGATGCCAGGAAAGCACTTACCCCGTCGCAATTTTCAGGCCCTGGAGAGACAAACAGCCGGCAAATCTCACGCTGAAACAGAGAGGCACACCCGACAATAGAAATCAGAACCCTTGGTCCGAAGCCAGTTTACATCAATCCCAACCCTCAAAAGCACATTGCTGTCACACCGTTTTCATGAGGACTTCAACTCACCTTATGTAGCGGCGCAAGCTGAAAGCTGTGTGTCACGGACTTGAAGTCGGCACGTTTTGTTACATCCAGCTTGTCAGGCCACCTGTACCAATCCATTAATGTACCAACTCAATTCTCACCTTTCAAAACAAGTGGGATCCTATTTGGAGTGTCTGATGAAAGAGAGAACATAAAATGGGATGTCTGAAGGGGGATTGACTCACCAGACAAATGACAAGAGATCATGCACTAACCAACGTCAACCCCAAGTGGTTGATTTAGCAATTCTGTTGATTATCTCTAGTAATACCCAGCTGCAAAGCAGATATTGAACCACAAAAATATACCTTATGTGAATGTCGGCCTAATAAACTCTGAACTCGTAATCCAAGATATAATGCCACATACAATATATATGATGTTACAAAGGCACGAGAAAAGCAACAACTGCAGAGCGGTCAAACAACAAAACTAGTTTTGGTAATAGATAGTCTGAGACTCATACGCAAACGAGGAAACACAGTCCGTGGTGCAGTAACTTGCCCAGAAGGCTCATAAGGCTCGCAGTCATATTCGCACAAAACTGAGTGTTGACGAACTGCCACCACCTGGCAATACTGCATGCCACTCTTGCAAAGGGCACCCCTCCAGTGCCTTTCTTCTATATGGGTCGGCCCTGCCATCTGTCCCACCGAGAGTTCCACCCTCTCATGACTCGTCATAAGAGACCCCATGCCATGTGGAGTGGATTCGTTTGGGGGAGGAGGTAGAGGAGGCGGAGGAGAGCTTGGTGGAGGGGGCAAAAGTGGGGGGATTGAAAGGGGGTGGAGGAGGGGGAGAAAAAGGAGGAGGTGGGGGAGTTTCGCTGGGGGGAGGCGGCGGTGGCGAGACAGGTGGCAGTGGGGGTAGGGGAGGATTTAACACATCGATTTGAGGATTTAGTTGCTCCATTGGTTGCACCATCTGCTCAAATTGTGGTCCGTGTATTTGTTCTAATGGTGAGTTCAAGTACTGCTCTAAAGGTTGGTTTAGGTGGTCTAATGGCTGAGAGACTGGCAAACTGCTCAAGACAGGTGTGACCAGGGATTGCAGTAGTGGAGGGCCATTACGGCCTGTCACTTTATCCAGCTTGGTGCCCCTATATGGGAGAGGGGTGCCCAGGGGGGGCACCAGGGAAGACTTGGGAATGGGGTTTGATGTAACTGGGGAGACCTGGCCTAATGGGGATGACGAAACTCCACCTAGCGGCCCTGACCACGAATTGTTGGACGGAAGCCGGTCCAAGTGGAGACGTGGAGGGTGCTTGGGAATGGGTAGCGGTGCAAGTGTGGCACCCTGAGGAGGTAATGGGGGCCTGACAAGGCTACCCGCAGTGGATGTCTGGCGTTCAAGAATTGGCTTCCGTCCCAGCAAACTCTGACTGCTGCCTTGAGATAGAATCGGACTGCTATCATGAACACTGCCAACCATCTCACCACAGAGTGCGCCAGTGCTTCGATACACCCCAGTTGGATCGAGTCTCACTGTTGCCCCAGAATCCATTCTGCCAATGGCATCATCTCTCAAATCCATTGGACTTCCATACCGACCACTACTGTGGTCCCTGTAATCAGCCCACAGTGTAGTGTCACAACACTTTGTGTCTAAACACAGATGGCTTGATCTACTCAGTCTGGCTTCTTTAGCCTTTCAACAACCAAACACAATCAAGGTTTACCTTCCCGGGGACTCACTCATCATTTGCCAACATTGTTGGCTAACTGCAGACTAGCATTGGTGCAACAACTGCGGTAGAGTAGTAGCCCTTTCTTGTGGTGATTCCCAAGAGCCTTACTTCTTCTGTAGGGCTAGCCACACAGAAGGCAAGGCAGCATCCCTAAACCCAGCAACCACTAAGCAAATCTGGTATCACTGGCTTACTCATTGCACACAATTGCTAGTTAATATTGGAATGTTCTCTGGGGATATGCCATATATACACGCACAGGATTCAAAATAGAACTGTCAAAGAGTGCAGGTAAAGTGTTCAAAGAACTAGAAGTTGAGATGCAACGTACCGATTCCCAAACTGATGTCCCTCCTCCAAGAATTCCTTCTCTGGCATCCCTCCCCACCCAGGGGGGAAAGCCGCATGGGATTGCCCACTGGAATTGCCACCATCATCAAACTCCATATGAGGGGGAGAGTCTAGATCTTCACGCTCTGCCTCCCACTCACGCTGCCTGGGCCCCTGTGATCTGTCCCTCTCACACTGGTAGTCCCAAGCCCGCCGCCGGATAGCATCCAGTGACATCTGTGAATGCGCCGGCCCGGTGTGAGTATGGGCATGAACATGCGGGAGCTCACTTTGCTGTAAGGATATGGCTGAGTTGCTGCCATCCAATATACATAGAGACGGAGGGTGTAAGTACAAGTCATTCACAATTATCAAGACGTCCCTACCTCGTCTAAGAGAGAAGGAACACTGGAAATTGCTATTATTGCAGTGCAATAATAGCACTACTGATATTTGTCGTCAAAACAAGTATTGGGGCCTTTCTGGACATAACGGCTCCATATCCGGTGACAATCTTCAGTTCAGCGTAGCTGAAACATTCACAACCAGCAGAACCCCAGTTGAAACTAAAAAAATTATTCTAGCTGGTCCCACCATTAACTGTGTAGTTACACGGCAGGAAGCCATTTCGACATAGTGGAACTGAGAGAGACAGAGACAGCACAGAGCTCCTCCAGAGGACAATGATCTACCTGAATTCAATTTGAATGGCAGGATCAAGGCGGCCAGAAACATTGCGCAGAGCAGTGGCTGCTGCATCCACTCGATCAAACTCCACAAACCGACAAGGACCCCGACTTGTGCGAGCACACCGCACTTTCGTTACCCCTCCAACCCCACTTGCTGCAAGATTGAAGACCTGCTTTAATTCTCCCTCATTCATGAAATTGGGACCCACCACGTCTGGTAACCCAATCCACAGGGTATTTGTGGGCACTCTCTCAGCTGCTTCCCGCCCCCCTCCACCCCGCCCGCCCCGTAACCGGCCCGACCCAAAGCTGCAGGAGCTGCCACCTGTAAAACTCAACAACTTGTTGGAAATATTTCCTAGTGCAGCAGCCAGAGCTGGACTCCCAAGCCGGCTATTAGCTGCTGCACTTACAGAGGGTGTGTGTAGCAGCGCAGGCCCATGGGGAGGGGAGTTCAGAAGGGACACTGAGGCACTCTTCTGTGCTGGGGTGTTTTTGTATTCCACATTGATGCACTGGTTTCCAAATCTTGTCCCAGTTAACTGGTCTTTGGCGAGAGAAGCAGATTCAGGTGACCTGCAATCCCACCACAGCACACATGAAGCATCAACAGCCACAATAATAAACCTTGGCAGTAACTGCGTTGGTCTCAGTTCCAAAGCATATGCTTGCTCTAGCCTTGTGGCCATAGAACCTCCATCCAGTTTGCATTGAGAAGGAAAAGAAAGAGTTGCAGTTCAACTATAATTTTGACTACTATCTTCCTGTGGAATAGACTTATGCTACAACGTCTCTGAGCATACCAAGCCTACACTTACAGATTTGATTATGCACAATTGGTTTTCAGTGATAAAAGACATCAGAGGCTGCAGTTCCCCTACAGAAGCATGCCCTGAGCAGTGTTAGTAGCAACACCTGATGTTGTAAGCTAAGGGGATGCCAAACAATTGTTTCCCAATACTGGAACGTATTGCATTAATGTTCGTGAGTACCAGCGCACAAGAATTGCTCAACAGATCCCAGAACCTAAAAACAGTTCCAGGGGGGGAAGGGAAGGGGATGCCAAACAATTGTTTCCCAATACTGGAACGTGTTGCATTAATGTTCGCGAGTACCAGCGCACAAGAATTGCTCAACAGATCCAGAACCTAAAAACAGTTCCAGGGGGGAAAGGGAGCGTTGGTACACCTTCTAAGGAGAAAACATATGAGACCCCAAACCTCACCTAAAATCGATAAAGCAACAGCCACTTTGTCGAAGGAACTTCCAGCCAGTGAGCTCCCCGAATTGCGCAAATGCAGCTAACAATTCCTCTTCACGGATCATGGGGTCAACCCGCCCAATCCAAAGATGCCGATTCCCACCCGTGCTCACTCCATCTGAGCGAAGCCCATCACCAGAACTCGGCCCCGTTGACAGACTCCGTTCAGAGAGTCCTTTGGAAGAGGGCGGGAGGGAGCGGCCACTATCTCTCCGTCGTTGTCGCACATGCACCATCACTGCAACAGCTTCCTCGGGGGCTTCAAATTCCAGCAAAATTGCACTTGCACTTACTAAAGCAAACACTGAACGGGGTCCTTTCAGCCCTGCCCCCACTACATCCTTCAAAAGCTCCTCTTTGGCACTCTGGCTGGAGATTCCACCAACCCAGACATGACAACTGGCACCAATTGTGACCCCACTCGTGGCACCCCACGTGCCCAGCCCGGAGTCCTGAAACTTGATCAGTAGAGGCTTTCCCCAAGGCATGGAGCCCTGCATGACTTTGCGTGCCTTTGCTGCATCACGAACACTTCGATACTCAATGATGGCAAAATCACGGCCACGGAATACTGAGACCCCATCAATAGGCCCAAATGTATCAAATTGTGATCTGACAAGCGCTTCACTGACATTTTGGCCGAGTGAGCCAACCCAGAGATGTGGGGAAGCCACAAACACGTCCATGGCAGCTGCATCTCCATCAGAGTACCAACCCAATTGACTGGGAGAGGAAACCTGTGAATGAGGAGTTGAGGGTTGCGGGGAGGGCAACAGGGTAGGGCCCCCAGAACTCAGTTCTTTCCTCAAGCCCCCATTTCCATGTTCCTTTCCCCTCCCCCAGGTCTCCATGTGATTACCTGTGACCTTCTCCAACTCTCGGACCTCCTGAGGCCTCCCTCCTGATTGCCAACTGGAGGGCCATACACCAGCCATATCAGGGTCACCTTTACTGTATTCAGGTAGTCCATGAGACTCCCGCCGTGAAACGTCCCCGTTCCCAAACTCTCGGTCCCGAGGGTCCCAGGTCTCTCCATCAGAAGTCCCTTTGTACTTCTCAGATTCTCTTGAGGGTCCCGATTCATACTCTCTTGGAACTGACCCAGTACGAGCCATCCCCAACCCCCAACGGATGGCTCCCACGTACCAACTGGTTGGCCCACGTTGGTCTCCCACATGGGAACTGTTTCGTCCGTACGGTTGCCATACTCAAGCACCCCAACTTCCCTTCTATGCACTCCATTGCCATACTCTTTATCTCTGCGCCAAGCCTCTCCCTCGGTTACTAGTCTGGCAGGCTTACAGAACTCCAAAGATTTTCTCCCCAGATCTGCAGGACCACTCAAGTAGTCCCCTCTCGTATACCCAGGTCGCCCAGAAGACCCATAGTTCCACTGGTTTCTTTCCAAAGTTTCACTCACATGGTCCATAGTTTCCTTCCCATAGTCTGGATGTTCCTTACATCCCCGTGCGCCACCCCATGACCCTTGCAATTCCTCTGCTGGGGTAATAAAGTGGGTGTAGAAACTTCGACCTCTTGGTTCATCATCCTCCATGGCTTGGGTTGGTCGAATCACAGGTTCTTCCACAGCATTAAGTTCCAGGTCAGAGGGAGAAAATGTGCGGAGAGCTTTGAGAAGGGACGACAAGAGAGGAGCTGCCTCCTCAACCGTTTCATTACTTGCAGTCCGATGGAAGTGACGGACAGCTGACACAAGCCATCTCTCAAGCGTGGGCTTTGGGTGTATTACCTGCTCCACCAACAAAGATTTTTGCCCCCCCAAACACATCAATAATCTTGTCACAAAAACAGAAATCTGTTGCAAAGTCAGGAATGAACATCTACTAGATCAGCAACTCACCCTCGCAACCAGACTTGTCAGATTTCCACTCCTTTTTACCCCCAACATCTCCCTCCCAGCATTGGCCTCTGTCTTTTGCTCAACTTCCTCCAAGTCCCTTTGACTCCCAGAATCAACTTTTGGGTCATGCAAAAATTCTGAGGTTCCAGTCTCAAGCTTTTCTAAGCTGCTCAAGTCCTCAGGCTTAGTTGCTGGGGATGACCCCTCACATTTCAATATTTGGGCCAGGAAATGCTGTCCATCCCTCCGCCGATCAGCATTAGGGGACTGTAACAATTCGAAACACACTGAGAGAACCCCCTCTGGATCCCAACAGAAAATCTGGAGTACACTCGATGTTATCAAATGTATCAGTCGCTTGGCACTAACAGATTCCACTAGTGCGCTACTCCCCTTCTCTGAAGCCAGTGTTTCTGCCAGGGCGACACCCGACACTTGATCATCTGTGGCTTCCCCTCCATCATCTCGCACCAGCTCCCGCCCATTTAATTGCTGGAGAAGGTAAGTGGAAATGGTGTGGCACACCTCTTTACACATTGAACCCAGACTCGAGAGTTTGCTTGCAGCAGAAACAGCAGCACCAGCAAGGTTTATAAGACCGTGAAAACAGACTTCTGCAATCTCCCATATGAGGTCCTCCCCTTCCTCACCCCCTTGCCAAATGATGGCACAGCTCCAGTCACAGAGCTGTAGAGTTGTCCTCACAGCGGACTCAATTGCAGATGGACAAAAAACTGCATAGCGCGGAATTAGCTCGGCTGCAATCCGGCGCACACTGACACATCCTGCAATTGACAGGCAACCAGTTAATGGGAATGATGGTCTACAGCTTCCCCTTCACCTAATAACTGAAACTATGTTTATCATTTCGTGTCATTTGGTACCACGTGTGAGGCTCAAATGAACCTTGTTTACTTAGTCGTTCTCTCTTTCCTCCTCAGCAGGATGACAGAGCATAGCACAAAATGTGGATTAGCTTCCCTGTTGTATATTACAAACATGATACAACTGGCACTGGGGTCCAACTCTAACCATTCCCACCAAATTCATTGCCTATGTAGGCAATGTGCTTAAACCCTGGTTCCAAAACTCTCCACGAACTTGTAGTGGACTGTACTGTAAATTACATAGTGCTTCTTCCTTTCCAGGGAAGAGAGGGATACAGTCACAAAATTCAATGCTTTGCTTTGCAACTCATGAGGTAACCTTGCAAACATAAAACCCAATCATCACTCTTCTGGCGGGCTTGATATCAGATTGCCATGATTCTCCTAGCCAGTGGCTCTTATTTCAAAACGGGCTCCACCGCATATTAGCGGCATTAAAAGCCATCATCACTGAAGAGAAAACAAAACTTCACCCCAGATAATTTCCTTCTGAATCCACTGGCGAGCCATCCCCCAGGTGGCCTGACAGCAAAGCGCCAATCCAACAGAAAACCCTGCTCAGGCCACCTTGAGGCTCCATATGACAATACCGAGGGACAGAAAAACAAGGGAACCAGAGAGGAGCAGCGAGGAGAGAACAAGGGATGTCCTAAAACTGAGATCCTGAAACCCAAATGGAGCACATGCCAAAGAAAACAGGGGAGTGCATCATGAGTGAGGTGGGCAGAGACATGCTCATTTGAAGTGAACATGAATGTTGGCTATGACATACAGTGGGGTCCTAGTCTCTGTAGGATACCAGCCCTGTGTCACTCGTGGAGTTAAACCCACCAGTGGGTTGACACAATATGAAATTGCTGTTGTCCTCGCCACAACAGTCCGACTTGGGCGAATTCGGTGGTAAGTTTAGGGCTAGCAATGTCCTATGCAGAAGGAGAGAAAGGGAGAGGGACCCATAAAAGGAGACACACCATTGGAGAACTCAAGCATGGAGTGATAAGCATTGTCCAGGTCGTGCTTCACGCCACCGCCAACTCCGGAAGGGTCATCCTGCCTCTCCAGGCAGACCTTTATTCGGCGGTAGGCATTGTAGAAGCTTCCAAGCTCCTCCCTATTTCTCTTCTTCAGCAATTTATCATCTTGGATTTCTGGCATTGTTTGGTGCGGGGACTTGTAGGGTTCTGGACCATGTCCCGTCTTACTGGGAGAGGGTGCGTCTTCCTTACTATCCTCTTGCGTCGTCGGCGTCTGCTCAGGCGGGTCTATTGATGGGTTCTCTGTGCCTGTCTCCTCCGTTGCAGCTATGGAGGAGGCATTCTCTATTGAATTAGCCCCCTCCTGTGAAGTGTCCTCTGCCATAAGCTGCTCGTATCGGCGCCTCTTTTTAAATGGCTGCTCTGATGCCATTGCTTTCTCGCTAGGGTTCAACAGAGACAGAGAAGAGGACGGAGAAGACAGAAGAAAAAGGAACAAAACAATTTCGAACTGGTTCTATACAATTGGGACTACTGCACCAATTCACAATCCAATCTCTTAAAGCAACAAAAGAGGTGTGAGGGTAGACAGGGAACAACAAGAAAGCGAAGAGCCCGCCCAACTCAAGAACCACACTGCATAAGCCCTCACTTATCACCTGCAACAAAAACCCAGGAATAAAATAAGTAACACTCTTCTAGCTCTTCTCCGTTTCCATCCTGTCTGCGTCACTCCCATCACTCCTCTCTGCTTCACTCCAATTCAATCCACTCCTTTGTGGCATTCCATTCGTATTACTCTCTCATTCGTGTATAACTCCATGTGTCACTCCAGTAAAGCTTCATTGAAGGACAGCTGATACTCCAAAGAGAATAAGACCATCACCGCTTCTAGTACCCCTCACTTAATATCACAAGAAACCGGAAGAGAAGGACCCATCCTGCTATCAAAACCCGCAGCTTTCCTTCTTTCACTTTCCGACTCTAGTGACACGGGACCTCCCTCCCAAACCCACAAAGGACGTGTGCTGAACTCTCTAGGACAGTACAAATGGAGTACAAGCTTGACCCAGAATCCCCACCACGTCGTCTCCACCTTGTGGGCGTCATCTCTCCCAATAAATATCCTCACAAAACCAGACTAGCACACCACAGCCCCGCCTGCTTCACCCAAACACTCCCCCACAGCGCCATCAATCCACATTCAAGCTCCGCACAGGCGCCTCCATCCTGCGGGCATGCTCTCTCCAACACCCACACAAGATCTCCGTAGCCGCAACCCCAAGCCTCCCGCCACCAAGTCTCGAAGCCCTTTCATGTGGCAATCTTATTCGCTGCGACAGAGACGGTAACAATCTACACCCCAGATCCTGTATGTATCCCAACCCTAGAGTGAATAAATGTGGACGTTGTGGATGCTTTTGTAGTGATGCCTACTTAAGATAGATAACGGAAGTGTAAAAATTTTAAACAATTTCTGTACAGCACTAATCAGCAGCAGTCTAGTCACCATAATATTGACAAGTGCACTTCAAATTGTTGAATGACATGTAGGGTGTACCCAGAAACACAGAGGGAGACCACATAACACCATTCTTTCTGACTGGAAACATCCACAATCTGTATTCATACCTTCTATTTGACATGAGCTGGAGGTGATGTCAATTTCATTTCTCTTAGACTCCAATCTAGGATGATGAACCCTCTAAGACTTTATTTACAACATGTACAATGGGTGAACCTGCATATGATGTGAAGTTCCAAAAAAGGGGGGGGAAACAAGAAACAAGAGAAGAAAACAAAAAGCTATAGTAAGCTACTCAGCTAGAGAAAAAAACAAAAGCTATAGTAAGCTACTCAACCAGCGACGAAAACAGAAGCTATAGTAAACTACTCAAGCAGAGCGACCCTCCCAGCCAACAGCCTGGAGGAGATCAGGCAAGGAGATAGGCAAAGTGTCAGGCAGAGGCGGAAGACGAGATGACGCGAAGCTAGCCACATCAGCCCGATGCAAAATAGAGATGGCTTGTGCTCTCTGCAAAGCAACTGAAACACGTTATCGATAGTAGGCGACAAGGACTGAGGCATGTGGGATGCCAGTGGACCCGCTCTTGGCTGCATGATGTGCACATGTCCGCAGGAAATCGTCGAAGTGCCGGTGCAATGAGCCAAATATTTCGACCGCCAGTGGAAGAAATGTGTCGGTGGGGTGACCATCGCTGTAGTCGCACTCCTTGGCTTGGGCTGCTACAGTGGCTGTCGTGCCTGGTGTGGTAGCTGCGCGAGATAACAGATCCGCTCGAGTGGGGTCGGCGAGAACGACATACTAAGGTACGCAAACCATCTCTAGAGAGGATGATGTCAACACGGCGGCGTGTAGAGTGGGACGTGAGCGTGGGTCGTAGATGTGGTTGCTCACACAGTACATGATACCCTGCCTCCCGAGCAATAGATGCCACTGCATCGCGAACCATATCATGAGACGCAGTGCGCTCACCACCACATGGACAACGGAGGAGATGGATGACAAGGTCATCGATGGGCTGAAGACAGACGCAACGCTGAAGGCCCAATGCCGAAGGATGAAGCAAACCGAGTCGAAGGCGGAGCGCAGTAGTGAAAATAGGGGATGAGAGACGAAAATGTGTGATAGTGGGTCGTGCTGTCAACCATGCCCCTGTTCCGGGTCCTGCGCATGATAGAAGTCGGGCTCGATGCAACTCAGAAGAAGCACTTGAGAGTATGCCAGAAAAGGAATGACGGTGCACGCGCTCGGAAATGGACTCCTGAAGATGGTCGAGGCCTTGAACAACCAACTGCTCAAATGGTGGTAGATATGCTCGCGCCGATGCCGGAAGAAGATATCGTGTAGAGCGGAGATGCTGCTGGAAGGGTAAAATGCCACTGTGCACATGTGCAACGGCGTCCATAAGGATGGGACGATGGTCATAAAGAAATCGTGACGTGAGGGCTGGCGCCACCAATGCCCAACTGCCGAAGAAAGCTGAGGGGACAATAGTGACAGTAGACAAAAGACCCACACCACCATAAGAGACGGGCAAGGTGGGTTGCTGTCGTGGCAAAAGTCCTTCGTTTGTATTGTGGGAGTCAAGCTCTGAGTTCTGAGCAGCATGAGCAACCAACTCCAGAAATGCACTGAATGTTGATGCACATTTTCGTCTTGGTTTTAGGTGGAGACTGGAGACTTGCCTTCACCGCACCGAACTGCTGCATGTTGCACTTCCGCAAGCATTTTCAAGGCCACCTCATTCGCGCCTGTGTTAACTGTTAATAACTGAGACATTACCCGCATTCTCTCATGCCTTGGTGCTCCTGAAGTTGGTTCGCAGATGTAGGCTACGTCAAGCGCGATGACAGTCTTCGAGGGCCATGAGATGCATCCGTAAAGAGAATCTTTGCAGCGAACTCCGTGTTTACCAGGAAAGGGGAACGGTGCCCCAGCAACATCGGAAATTCGGAATTACCATAAGACATACACACTGAGACAGCGAGAGGCCTCCTCGAGGTATGGGTGCGGTAGGGAGGAGTCCCATTTAGCAAAGTTGAGGTAGTGAATTTGCATAGTTCAGCAAGACAGAAGAGACACCTGGCTGGCAAACTCCAACTGATGTAAGACCTGGCTTCTGGGTTCCTCTAATGCAGGGCAGAGCAATGCTTCCAGGCTCCTGATTTCATCTGCATGTCCAGAGAGTTACACAGCAACATATAAGCCATGCTGCAGCGACCCATTTTGGGTTATGTACTGGGTTCCACTGCAGGTTGCATAATTCTTGCAGATTTTGACTAATCGAGTTCATGTCTGCACCTAAAATTTCCCTTGATTGGAAAGATGCTTTGAGCCATATCCTGGTCTTTGTGAGACCACGGCCAAAGATATGGCCGCTCAGCTGCAACTCGTGTTTTCCCAAAACAGCCCAAGATCGCCAGCCTTCAGACAAAAGGGCATCGAGGAGGTCCTTTGGAATGACAGTTCGCGGAACCCTGCTTGGGTGAAAACAGAACCATCTGTCATAATACCAGGCCCAGCACATGGTGATATTTCTTCTGTTCCTGCACAAGCTCCAGGCCGAGACTGCAACAGGTACGTTTTGATGGTCACTGAACTGTTTGAATTCGAATAGATAATCAGGTCTCAATATATCTGACTGCAGTAGGGCTGTAGACGTTAGAATTTGTCAAGATCCTTCTTTGAAATGTTTGAAAATCCAGGGTATATTATGTTTAGTTAGTGTAAAGGTTATGCATTGCAATTAAGACTAAAGAGTCGTGCAGGATGGCAGGGTTGAATCAGGCACAGTTGTCCATTGGACTTCAGAGCGGTGGCAGGGGTAGAACCTCGTCCATGGCCACTGTTGTTGAAACAAGACCAAGAGAGGGGGTCAACAAAAATTCTTCTGGCACTTGTGGGTATGTGAGGACACTGTGTAAGGCAGGACGACTTAAAGATGCTCTGCATATTTTGAACCAACAAGGCATTCGGCCAGACTCCAGTACTTATGTCTGTCTCTTGCAGGAGTGCATCAAGATAAAAGATCTAGCAGAGGGAAAGCAGATCCACGCCCACATCATTCAAAGTGGATTCAAGCCAACCCTCTTTCTACTCAACAAACTTGTCAATATGTATGCAGAGTGTGGGAGTGTGGTGGATGCTCGCCAAGTGTTTGACAGAATGCCTGAGCGAGATATGTTCACGTGGACTATAATGATAGCAGGATATACCAAGCATGGGTATGGTACAGAGGCTGTCGAGATCTATGGACAAATGCAAAGTCAAGGGGTGGACCCTGATAGGGTAACATTCACTTGCGTTCTCAATGCATGTGCCAGCCTACAAGTCCTTGAAAAGGGCAAGCGGGTCCATGCTGACCTCAGTAAAAGTGGAATTACGCCGGATATCATTCTGGAGAGTACTCTGGTCGACATGTATGCCAAATGTAGGAGCATGAAAGATGCGCGTCAAGTGTTTGACAATATGGCTAAACGAAATGTGGTCTCCTGGAGTGTGATGATTGCAGGATACTCTCAGCACGGGTATAGTAGAGAGTCTCTAGAAATGTATGAGCAAATGCAACGGGAAGGGGTGATGCCTGATTGGGTGACGTTCATTTGTGTTCTCAATGCTTGTGTGAACCTAGGAGCCCTGGAGAAGGGAAAAAGGGTCCATAACGACATTATCAAAGCCGGGATTGTGTCACACATCAATTTGGAGAATACCCTTGTCCACATGTATGCCAAATGCGGGAGCATGAAGGATGCCTGTCGAGTGTTTGACAATATGACTCAGCGAGATGTGGTCTCATGGAATGCCATAATTGCAGGATATGCCCAGCATATGTGTGATAAGGAGGCTCTTGAGAACTATGAGCAAATGCAAAGGGACGGAGTGAGTCCTGACACAGTCACATTTACTTGTGTTATCAACATATGTGCCAGCTTAGGAGCCCTGGACAAAGGGAAAATGGTCCATAATGACATCCGCAGAAGTGGAATTGCACCAGATGTCATTCTAGGTAATAGTCTTGTTGACATGTATGCGAAGTGTGGGAGCGTGAATGATGCACATCAGGTGTTCAACAGTATGGCTAAGCGAGATGCTGTCTCTTGGAGTGCAATGATTGCAGGATGTGCTCAGCATGGGGGTGGTAAGGAGGCTCTCCAACTATTTGAACAAATGCAACAGGAAGGCTTGCATCCAAATGGTATTACCTTTGTATCTCTTCTGTCTGCATGTAGCCATGTGGGCCTAGTGGATGAAGGCCGTCACTACTTTGATTGCATGACTCAATATTATGGCCTCGCTCCTACAGCCAAGCATTATGGCTGCATGGTGGACCTTCTTGGCCGTGCAGGGCAGTTGGATGAGGCAGAGGACTTCATTAAGACAACGGCAACCACACCAGATATGGAGGTGTGGAGGGTCTTGCTTGGTGCCTGCGGAATACATGGTGATGTGGAGGTAGCAGAACGTGCAGCAAAGAGCATTCTAAAGAGTAATCCACAGCACACTGGAGCTTATGTGCTACCATTGAACATCTATGCTGCTGCTGGCAGGTTGGAGGACAAAGCAAAGGTCAGAAAAATGATGGAGGATACAGGTGCCAGAAAGGAGCAAGAGCGCAGCTGCATTGAGGTGGATAACCAGGTGCATATGTTCGTTGAAGACAAAGTGCACCCATAATTTAAGGAAATCCTTGCTGAACTGAGGAGACTGTCTTGGGAGATGGAGTGGGCAGGGTATGTCACTGACAAACAGCTTGTATTGCATGATGTGGAGGAGGAGCAAATGGAATTTTTCCTTTGCCACCCCAGCAAGAAGCTGGCCGTTTCTTTTGGGTTCATCAGCACTCCTGCTGGGACACCCATTCGTGTCATGAAGAACCTTCGGATGTGTGGAGATGGTTATGCCGCCATTAACTTTATTTCAAAGGTTGTTGGACGAACAGTTGTTGTATGTGATGCTGACCGCTTTCTTCACTTCCAAAATGGGTTTTGTTCTTGCAGGGATTATTGTTGAAACAAGTGACTTGCGTGAAAGAAAGTGTACAGATTCGAATGTGACAAGTCTCATTCTTCCTGACGTAATGGAATAAATAACATTCAAAATTTGTATGACAGTCTTGCTCTACCTGGATTAGCTTGAAGAGGGGCGTGCTAGTCTCAAAGTTCTCTGTTCTTGTTCTTTGTCCAACGTTAGGAGTGTGTATTTGTTGTACAAGGGTAGTCAGGATATGCACCATCCCTTGCTCCTCCTTCTGGTTTGTCACTTGAATTACAGGGGGAGTATCAGGCAGTTTTTCTTTGTTGCGTTTGACCCAGATATGGAGAAGAGAGGGATGAATGCAATTGTATGGAAGCACAATTGAAGCTTGAGCTGGAGGACTTGCACAAGAACATTGCTAATCTGCAGAAGGGAAAGCCTGCGGAACACCGCCCGCCGTAAATCTTACTTCTATGCTCTCCTCTACACATGGCCTCACATATCAGCCATTCCAACACCCACTCGCCTCCCTCCCCATTGGGCGCTCCATTGCTCTCCCTTTCCTTGACCTTCAGATTAACCTTGCCAGAATTTGTGACCCTTATATTTATTCTAGCGTAACATAGGGCCCACTCCTGAAAAGGGGCAGTAGCCACAAGGCGAAGTGGCTCTTAGTTACGCTGGCCACGGCCAGCGTCTTCTCTCTTATTCTAACGCAATCTAGTTTAGCGTAGAGCAGGAATAGGGTGTCATAGTGCCACGTCATCATCACCACGTCATCGTAGCCATGTCACCACAGCCACGTCATCATAGCCATGTCATCTTCGCCACGTCATCGTCGTCAAATATTTTGGAATCTGCCCGGACTACCCGAAAATAACCGGGAGAGGTTGCAGCGCGGGGAGAAGGGCTGATGTCGTCCCCGCGTGCTTGAGCGCGGAGGGTCAATCTCTGCCTGCTCAGCTGCACCGTGGTGGTTCTCACAGACCAATCCGACATTACCAGACACAAGCAGCACACACTAGAGGTCCTTTTGGGTTGATGGTCGGTCAAATCCTCCATGGGTCATGACACAATGTCAAGGACAATGTGGTGAGGCACAACCCTTGGAGATCAAACGCCAGCCCAGGCTGAATGCATCAACTGTGGCAAATATCTCTCTGCAAAGGATGTAGTCGATGGCACACCTAATCTCAACCTTGCTTTTGTGGCCCATCTTTTCCATACCAGGTACCATGTGCTTCGAAGCACTGAAGGGCACTCAGAATGTAAGAGGTGAAGTCTACACTAGGAGCGAACTTGTGTTTCCTCCTTAGTATATTTTTCCTTATTTTGAGTGTGGAAATCTCATGCGGAACATTCTTTTGTTATCATAGGGCCTTCGGGATTCGAGTGGACTTAATATTTCTTCTATTCTCTCCTTTTTCCATAGTCAGGAAGCACCCCAAAACAAACTGTATCAACCAAAAGACTGGATCATAACCTAAGCCAAGAAATGGCAACCCAGACAGGGTTACCAATCTAAGAAGCACACCAACTGCCCTGTAACCAGGGGGGAGCTGTAAGCGTGATGGCTTTTGAAGTCAAGTATTCAGGAGGCAGAAACCAGCACCTAGTCTGAAACGAGCGCTCTTCCCTTGTCACTTGTTCATCGTCTTCCATCAATTCGGCATATGTGACTTTCCCGTTGTCCACTGAGAGCCCATTCCTGGAGACCGCCCCAAGTACCCCCATTATAAATTGCTGCACTTGGCAAAACACAAATAAGGGAAGACCAGGCACCCACACAACTCTTGGCAGTGTAGACCTGGCACAAACTTGTCCCAAAAAACTTCTTGGGAAGACAAGATGGGAGGAAGGAGTTGCTACAGAGCAACCAAAGTAGATGCAGCATATTTCCTCTCAGACAGACAGGCAGACATGTTCTAGTGCACAAACAGAACAAAAGTAGAGACAGTTTTCAGAAGGAAAGAGCAAAGGACCCTAAGAACTTAACTATGCAGGAAAAAGGAACATAATCCAGCACAGGAAACCGATTTCTAACATTCGCTGAGAACCCTTCTTGCATAAGTGATACAGGGTATGAAATCTACCAAGCCCAAGGACATTCCGATGTGAACTGGTTCAAAAACAAGAACCTGCTGGCGGGCAGCACCAGTCAAGGAGATGTACACATTGAGGTTTGCTTGAGCCTTGTAACCATCCGTTTAGGGGAGTGTGTCAGAAGGAAGTAGAGGGTGTGTCCTCTTGCCCCAACCACTGTCACTCGGTATATTATCTTCCAGAACTTTATCCTTTATCCTGTTACGTTGACACATTCTTTTTCTGGATACTTATGGATCTCATGCTTCCTACTGCTATTCTGTTGCTAGCTGGCAATGCAGGCTTTATGATTTAGCTTTGACAGGCTTGTAGGTGTCATCGCCCTGACGCCAGCCCAGGCACTGTCTGGGCAGTGAGAGTCATGTCAATTCTCTCTTTGATGATGTCCAAGATGGGTGCGTGCCCGGTTTCTTGCCCATACCCACACGTGGGTCTACCTTGTTGTGGATTTGAACTTTACTGATGCACCTTAACACATTTAGCAGGTTTGATTGTGTATTTCCATCTTTTTGATACCACTTTTGGAATAATGCAGAGGGAAGGCTTCAAGTTGGACAGCATCACCTTTATATGTGTTCTCTCTGCATGCAGCCACACTGGCCTACTGGATGAAGAAAGACGCAACTGGGATTCCCTGAGTCAAGATCATGGTGTCACTAGTGCACTTTGGCTGCACGGTGGACCTTCTTGGACGTGCGGGACAACTGGATGAGCAGTGGACCTGATTAATAAAATGCCATCAATCCAGATGCTGTGGTGTGGAAGGCCTTGCTTGGTGCATGCAGAATCCATGGCAATGTGGAGATGGCTGAACGTGCGGCAACATCTAGCCTCACGTCCGATGAACAGGATGCCGCGACTTATGTGTTGCTATCAAATATCTATGCTGCAGCTGCCAGGTGCCAGGTGGGATCCATCTGAGCAGCAGAATGTTCTCCCTGCATTTTCCCAGCGCCTAACAACAAGATGTATGTCTCACATGAGCTTGTGCTTCCTTGTACAACAATTTGACACTTAGAATAGTTTATATAGCTACCGGGACATTAAATTAAGAATCCAAACTTTTGAAATCTACACCAATTGCCCATAAACAAATGATCAAAGGGGTTAGAAAGGAGCCATGTCGCAGCTGTATTGAGGTATTTTTATCAAGACAATCATTTTTTATCAAGATAATAAAGCTAAATGTTGAGAAACTAAAGGATGGCCAACAGTCAGCACTTAAGTTGGTTAGTAAACTGAGCGCCACCCAGATGATAGCAAGGGGCCTGATTTTGTGAGGGACAGGCCTGATTTGTGAGCTGTCGCTCACAGGTGTTTCCCTTTAAAAAAAATTAAAAAAAAAATGATGAGCAACGGATAAACAACCGGATTTCGGTCCAGATGAAACAAATGCTTAACGAAGGGGAAAATACGGGTTCACCTCTACCTCACTTCCAGGGCATAGATAGAGGTAGCTACACACATCAAACAATGGAATTTGGAAACCACCTTATTTTGTGAAAATTGAACGTAGTTCTCAGAATTCGTAGCTAGTAGTGCGGAGCAACGCGAAGCCCTAGTTTGTTCCTTCAATACCATAGAAAAACAGCACATTGGCTGGTAGCTCAGCTGGTAAATGCACAGTGTGTCGCCCTGGTGGTTCGGGGTTCAAACCGGCTGCTGTGCCCCTGTGTGGGATTGTTCATGTCGGTATGTGTGGGCGTTGATCGTCCTGTAGGTCTCATGGCCCATAAATGAAAGGGGGTTAATTCTCCCCCCTCCTCAAGGGCCTGAATTGTGGGCTGTTGCTCCCAGGTTTCCTTTTCTTTATAAAAAAAAAGAAAAGAGCTAGGCGGAAAGATCTCAGATCTTCTAATTTTTCATTTCCTTTGCCAGCCATGCAACGGAGATATGTATATAATTATGTGTTCATTATTACAAGAGGAAGAGGCTCTTATTTGCGCTAGCTCCATTCCCAATTCAACTCCCATCCTATGTCTCTCTTCTCTCTCTCTCTCTCAAGGAAGGGCATCAGTTCGCAGTTCAAAGAGTTGCTTTTCATAAAAATATCAAGTGGTGTGGGTGGCATTGACAGCTTGCATGGCCTCATGTATTCGACTTGAATTGGGGTGTCTTCTTTATTGCACAACCAGGTCAGACGTAGATAAAATTTCACCTACTTTCCTTCTCGCTGATGATTTATGCTAAAGACAGTTCTTTTCTAGCATTTGATCAGCTATTTTGGATCATCAGTAGATTTAACCAAACATCTCAGGGAGTTGGTGGAGGGTTTGGAGAGAATTGATTGCATGTGCCCATCATCATTCAGAGGATCTGTGAGAGAGAATGGAGTGAAATTTACAGATTCCAATTTTTCTCCCCTTCATGATATCAATCTACAAACACGTCCATGTAATTTACAGCTTCCATGCCCTCCTGATGCCCCAAGCATCTAAAATCTCGACCCTCCCCCAGGTATTTACTGACAAGCAACCACACTGCTATGTACAAATTACACCAGGTCCCAGCACAAAGTCTTGCTAAAGTTATTTTGTGGAAGACCAAAGCGGAAGTATCATTGCTGGAGTCTATTGCGAGAACCCGCCCTGCAGCTTCCATCAGATGAGCGTAACTAGTTCCTTTGTCCTATACTGCCTCCTGCCTGTGTGACTTGCCTAGACATTTAAGAATGGCTAACTGACAGTTGGCCACTGGGCATCCCCCCATATAATCTCTCTCTCTATCAACAGCAACACCTCCTTCTCTCTTCCCCACACAACATCAACATGCCCTCTCCCTGGCACGGGGTAAAGGTCCACAATCTTGAAAGTGCACCTCATTTCTTCAGCCTGTTTGAACTGGCACGATGCATCCGCCTCTCCATGTATCACAAGCACTCGCTGGCCCCTCTCTTGCAATTTAGTGAGAGCGGGTATCACTGCATGTGTTCCTGCCAGCAATGTGTTGTGGGTGATATGCCATGCAGCATCGTGATAGTTTGTTAAATAGTCATGGATGAACGATCTTGGATATCTGCAGATAGCCACAGACATCTCTGTAAATATATCCATTCCAGGATTCAGTTACGGACCCGAAAGTTCGCTGCTAAGGTTGGCTATGAAGTGATTTTACAGGGATGGTACATGGAGAACAACAGTCTTCCTGGAGGTTGTTGTATGGTTCTCCCTCACAGGATGTGAATGATAGTAGGAAAATGCCAGTGCGGACTTGCATATAGGCAGATTCACAAATCCAGTTACAGGTTTGGATATTAGTGTGTAAGCTGAGATGGTTAAGTAGCTTGGAGGCTGACGACAAACACCAATGAGAATATATTCCAGAGAGCTTGACCATTGACATAAAGTGATAAGAAAGAAGCCATACCCGTTCAGGCACCAGTGTATCACCGACACCCAGAATTTGTGCCTTGAATAGAAAGAGTGCCCCAAAAACCGGCTAATGTTATAATATTTACTAACTGTCAATGCCCGAATGCCTTTGACCTGCAAAACCACCATTGAATGTGTGAGGTCGCTGTTCAATCTGAGTTCAAAAGTGGAAGAGCAAAAGGATTCCAAAGCATTCAAACATGAATTCAGTACCAACCAATACAGCACGAGCTCTGAGAATGAGCGACAAAGTGCTAGTGCCATAGTAAGAGCCTTACCGACAACGGGTTGATGAACGAGAAGAAAGCGTCACAAGGAAGCTGGTCTAATTCCCCTTCCGCTCCCGGACATCGAGGCGGATATACCGGGGCAATCAAAGAGATTGACCGGACTCTATCAGGGCACCGTGCTGCCAATGCCAGACAGAGAATACAACCCATAGAATGACCCACGAGATGGAAACTTTGTAAGCCATATCTTTGTATCACTGATATCTCTACAGCTTCGAGCTGGTCAGTTAAGCTGTAAAGACTATCAATGGGTCTTGGACTTCGCCCGCAACCCAGGAGATCAGGTACTAGCACCCGATGCCGTGACTTTATGGGGATGGAGAGGTTGGGAACGAGGTTGGTATCGAACCAGAAAGTGGAGGAACTGAAAAGTCCATGGATGAATATCACCGCAGTGCAATCTGCACCAAGCCAGAGGCAACACAAACTTGCATCAAATCTTGGTAAGATGCAGAAGAATTTTGTGGGGGCAGTCCAAAAAGAAATTGCCCGAGAAACAAAAACATCGTAGATTGAGCCAGCTCATGTTGCAGAAAAGATATTGCATTAATACACTCTGCTTATCATGGCCTTTTTAGACATAAAGCCCTCCACTTCCTGATTTGGCAGAGCAGAAAAAGGTGGGGAGAGGGTGAGGAGATAAAACCAGAGGGGAATGGTGCACTGACCTCACAAGTGGACTTACCTTCATGGATGAAATTGCTTCTGGACTTTCAAAAGTTCCTCCAGAAAGCCTTTACCATAGCATCAACATAGTTTGGAAACCTACTCAGCAAATTGACTGAAGAGCATGTCTGGAACTCTCAAACTGAGCTCCTTTTAACATGCCTAGTTTTTCCATTGAAGGTGGTTAGCTCCATCAATTCCATGGTTTGACTCCTCTAAGGAAAGGCTTGTCTGATTTGTGAAATGTTTCTGACGGCATTTCTTGGCTTCCTCACTGTAAGACTAGATTTTTGGTTTCTGTAGTTTGCTTTGATGTCCCCTTTCCAGGAGGCCCAAAGGACATAGAGCAAAACAGAGAGGTACAAGTTTCCATTGCCTCTATACCAAATATCCTTGTCCATAGCATTTCAAGCAAACAATTTCCATTCCAGATAAAGACTGAGAACCAAATAGCAAGCAAAACCTTACCTTGCATTGACCTGTGTCCACTGAGGCACGGACACAGTGGCTTTGGATAGGAATTTGGTGGTGAGTGTACAAAAGTCAAGCCTTCGCTGCTAGAATCAGAGTTGGTCAAAGTCTCCCTGCCATAGTGGTCTATATATCTGTCTCCATCCATGGGCAAATCATCACATCGCACAAAGAGGTTCCCTGCTGCCAAACTCATGGGCATCAAGAGCATGCTACATTCCTGGCAATGACACTCTGACCACCGAGGGTGCATTTTACCTTCTTCCTTTCCCTCCTGAAACCACACAAAAATGCACAAATTGAATCTTTAAACTCTCTACATTTGCACATTCCCTATTCTTTGGGGTCATATGATGCACTGCCAAAGAAAGCACCAGTACAATGAATTGTCTAAAAAATAAGATCATACAATTCCTGCCAGGCACGTTCCTTCGAAACGGGTTAGTCGGTTGATCGCCTGAACTGGCACCGAATTAGGAGAGTTTTTGCAACATTTAAAGTAAAGATGATCTGAGTTGCAATGACCCAATTGGAAATAATTCGTGAAAGAAAGCTAGAACTACTGTCCGCAGACATACTCCCCAGAGACAGCGTCAAGCAATCTCCTCGCATTACAACATGGACAATCCACGTTACTAGTGTCTCAAAATAGATAGCATTGTCACGACAGACTTCCTACTGCCGAGTACTTCCACTCTGAACATCAAAACATTGTACCTCAGACACACCAACAGATTTTTCCGACTTTTCTTTAGGACCCCAACTGCTGTCTGCCATCGGCGAGATTTCATCAACTTGCCATCCCCAGCACCCGCAAGTCAGCCGGTGCCCCTTCCTGGATTTGCTCTTCATTGATCTCCTCCTGATGATTGCACCCCGCCGGGGCTTAAAGAGAACCTGCTGGTCCGTGGTGCCATGCTTTGCATCTGAAGGCAACACTCTCCGGCTGGTCTCTATGGTCTTAGAGAAGGCATCCGCAAGTGGAAAGTAATTTGTGTTTGGAGGGGGTCGACCTTCGTGCAAAAAATCGAGGACCCAGTAAAAAGCTCCAAGGATGAGATTGATAAGGGCCATGGAAGCAAGAACCAACTCCTCTAGAATAGGCCGAAGATTGACCCCAAATAGTTTCAACAGAGAAATGCGTTTGAATGTGAGAGGGTGGCCCGACCGCCCGCGTTTGGCGATCACATGAGTAGTCCCCCAGCACAGAGCTGCTGCTACCACTGCCAAATACACGGCCGGCGGATGTCGCAAACGTTCCATCATGGGTACACACACCTTCTCCATCTTTCTCTTCCAAAATCTATAGAGCGGAACTCTCGGTTCCGTCAGCAATCTGGGGTCAAAGGAAGGCGTGGCTCTTGTTAGTGGTCAGATTCTAAGGCACTCTTAGCGTATTCTTGCAGTTGGTCCTCTATCTGTCCCTCATTACCTGCTGAGCAGTGCACAATCACGACGTCTCTTCTAGTCTCTCTCCCTCCCTCCCCCTCTCAACAGGAGAAATTCCACAGGCAATAAGGAAGAGAAATTCGGAATTCTCCAAACACAGAAATTATCTGGCCTTCCCATGAAAACCCATGACTTCCCTCTCTCCACATCACCACCATCAGACCTCTCTCTCTCTCTCTCTCACTCTCAATCCACAATTCGATTCCCCCGCCCCCACAACTGCGAAGATTCAAAAGGCCTTGAGAGTAGTCCAAAAGCGACGTATGGAAACCAAAAGGCAACGTCCTCAAAAGCGTTGCAAGATGTGAGAGTGAATGTCAAGGCAGCCCGGCCAGCTTCCGTGTGGGGCCGCCATAGCTCTGCCCGCCCACCGGTTTGTCCGGTCACGACACAGGTAACTCTAAAACTGTTACCGACTAATCGCGTACGTACGACTTTCAGTCACCCCGCTGTTTGTTTCTTTTTTCCAGTCAACCCAGGCAGGTAACTGGAAAAGTTCGTAAATTCGATGATTTTATCTATTTAAAAATTTATCTAGCGACTGGCACCAAGCAGTCGAGCTCCGAGATGGTGTTGCCGGTTAGATTGGAGGAGTCACCAACTTTATCCAAATCCTTACTATTACAAAGTTACTTGATGTGCCACATGCCGTTTAGCGATGGGCTGGAGCAGTAATAGTGTCAGAGCCTAATGCACGCATGCGATTTGACGGTACAGTGGCCGGCTTCAGGCAGCGTCGGCACCAGTGATTTTTTTCTTAAATTTGAAAAATAGCACGAGTAGCTACAAGAAATAGCTATATAAAATTTGGATAGAATCATCCTCCTATGTAACTCTTTCATCCATTTATATCGTCCACATTTGGCGAATTCATCCATTGTTTTTTTTTCCTTGTAGAAGTTTGGCGATTTCATCCATGAAAAACTTGGGAATTTACGACAGAATATTCTATTTTAATGTTTTGAGGTCGCCATTTGGCGATTTTTCGCCAAGAATAAAAACACTGGTCGGCACGTCGGCACCTCTGGTGGCCCCTGCCAAATCATTGCCACCCCCTCTCACCTATGATTTGCTATTTTAATACCACGACTTGAAGTCCGACTAGTTTTAGTGTGGCGCAGGTATAGGGTGTCATTGTGCCATGTCATCGTCAACTACATCATCGTCATCATTTCTTTAAGCTGCCCCAGAATTTTTTATTTTTTATTTATTTATTATTTATTAACTTTATTTCTTTCTTTTGTTTTCTTCTTTAGTCATATTCAATGTAAATATTAATTATGATTAAACCACCAAATAGACATCAATGGTTTGCCCAGTTTTTTAAACCCTCCAAAGTTCAATGGTTTCCGGTGAGCACACTTCAATTTGCTAAGATATGTTACAATAATACGTATATATGTACATATATATATTGGATATGTACAAAGGTAGAAAGGGACGTGCGTCGCAATACATTAGCTGGCAAGAGTTACAAAGGATATTGGGAACTCACCGGTGGAAGGTAGAGATCATGAAATTAATTACTAACGTCATAAGAAATGTCGTACCCAGGTAGTTGATTTCAAATCCCTCCATAGTCATTACTTTGTGTACTACTATGTTGGCAGCTCTCTCTCGTCCCATTTTTAAGTGCTTCTTAGTTTTTCGTTGGCTTGTTATATGGCCCACCCTCGAAAGGGGGCAGTAGCCGCGAGGCGAAGTGGCTCTTAGTTACGCCGGCTCCGGCCAAAGTCTTCTCTCTCTCTCTTTCTTTCGTTGGCTTTATTTTGGCCTTTGTAGTTGCTTAAGTTATTTTGGTACCGACGGAGTGGTATCCCTAAAGCCTCATGATTCCTTACGATATTAATTTTTTCTTGCTCTAAGATCCCGGGCCATTGTCCCTTGTTTAAGGGGGGGGAAATCAACTACAATCACAACACCAAATAGATGGTGTCACCCAATGCACTGAGAAGCGCAATACTCTCGTACATTTGAAAGACAAGATGCATGTGGTTTCTAGGAAATTCTACACCCACTGTACTCTCAATGCTTTTGGCACTTCTGTCCTTTGACTAATTGCAAATTGAAGCAGGGAAAACATGGATCAAACTCTCTGCAAACATATGCAATCATCCAGTGGCTCAACATTGACTCCACAATGCTTTCCAAGATGTGTGGGGCAAGGAATCATATGCTCAAGCCCTTTGTTAGACGTCTGCAACTCTCCAGCGTTGGGTCGCACAAAACTACTTGAGGGGCATGTTAAGATACTTTTGCCTCCACTCACCCAAATTTGAACATGATAAAGTGAAGGGGAAACATCCAGCCTGTAAATTAAGCTTCAACAAATATTGATTGTCACTCTTAGCTCCAAGAGAGGCTTCTAGATCAATGCCGTGGCACGGGTCATCTCTTACACTTTCTTAGTTGGAGCACTGTTCCATCATTGTTCTCTCTTAGGCGGGGGTTACAGAGTTTTGGCCTTGATTTCTCCTGTTTTTCTATGTCATGGCTTATACGCTTGCTACTGTTGGTTCTTCATCTTTTTGGGGACTAAGTTGATAATGGTCGCCTTGCCTTGGTCTTTCGCGTTTAGCCTGTTTGGCTCTCGTCACGGTTTTTGGCTAAATTACTTGTCTCCTCTCTCATTTCGTCTGGGCTCGTCCTTCACCCTTGGGTGTGTATATTTCAACATCATGGCTACGTGTTTGGGATTAAATTTTTTGCACTGGAACATCAGTAAAATTAAATTGCTTCTGCCTCTAGGAAAAGACTAAAACCAAAAAACTAAAACTAAAATTTAGAGACTCACTGACGATGAAGAACACTAATTATGTCCGAACTTAACACACACGCACAATCTTTGGCAGGACGGTACGCCAATTTTTGACACGTCAAATCTTTTCCATCCCCTCCGCAGAGTGACATGGAATTGAAGGGAGTCAACGTGACTTTGGGTTACATGAGAGGTTACGTGTGGTGACACTTAGGTGACGCTACATTACATGCCCAAGGTTACACGGGAGGACTGCAACTTCACCACGAGGTTACACCAAAGGGAGTGACATAACTTCGGTTGGTGTAACTCATTTTTGGTCTCAAAATTTGACACAGTCTGATCTGCCTATGAAAAGATGAGTTACACAGGACATAGAATACAGACCTATCATCTGCAATTGAACCCCACTCTTTGCCACCTTTATTGCCATCACCTCACCACTGCTTATCAACCTCTTGCATTCTAAGCTTCAAATACTAAGGTTGCGCAACCTCTGCGCTACTATTGATGACTTAACTACAAAAACTTCAATGTTTATTTCTGATTGGAAATATATTTTATCCGGGAAAAAATAGGAATAATGTAAGAACTTAATGCAAGTGTGTGAATCTGACTATACTTGCGCCAGATTTAGGGAGCGTCGATTCCTAGAGCTTTGTTTAGAAAAAGAGCTTTGTTGAGAAAAAGAAACGCCCTTCCACATTGCTCTAGTTACAACAGTTAGAAAGTATTTATCTTTCGAATGGAAGGCAATAGCCTTTCATAGTGAAGTGACACCCATACGTTACATGTACTTTGGCAAGATTATTTAAAAAAAAAATTATGGTTCAATATATATTTAACTTCTAAATTTTAAAGTAAAAAATCATTTTTATAATATTTTATATCAACTTCAAAAGTCAAAACATATTCAATCAATCAATGGTATTGTTCTTATTATTAACAAAAACTCTGACGTAACTAAGAGCCATTCTATGACTACTACTCTTGTCAAGGGTAGTAAATTCAAGAAATTTAAACATAGAGATGTGCATACATCTAGTATCTATCATAGAGTTTGTTGATGTGTATTTATAATATGTTAATGAATCTATATCTTTATTTATCTAAAATATGGACAAGAGGTAAAACCCAATATCAAGAATCTTCACATTTTCATTAGCTACTAATGTGGCATACTAAGTGTGTTATTTGAGCACATATTGTACAGTCATTTTATAATCCAAAAATCCCAATTTGCTGTTTTTCATGAATTTTCCAGTGTGTACACAAATACTTGAGATTCCATATCTCAACACCGCAAGTCCAAAAATTATGAAACCGCCTCGATGCACCCTACTCATCAAAGGGCTTTCCGGTGGCATCAAAACCATGGGTGGAGTCGGAGGCCTTGCGGTTTGGGAGATCTCAGTGACGCTACAAAACAAAACAAAAATCAACAAACCAAATTAACTTGTTTAATATATTCACAATATCCCCACCCCAGCCGCTAACAGATGCGACATATTATGGTATGGTCTTGTTAGGTAATGTATTGCAGCAAGTTGCGTCCCTTCGACCTCTATAGAACAACCTGGGGACAATGCTTCTCATTCCTCATATTTATGAAGCTCTATCTTTATCAGAATACAAAATTTGTCCCGGATCATTCTAAATTTCATTAATGTAACTTATTACGGATGAAAGGCCTACAACAATAAACTTACTAGGAAAATTTGTTGTGTATCGTATTATAATCATATTGTGAAAACTGTGCGGGGATAGTATGATCTTTGGAGAGGTTATCGTCAACCGTAAAGACTTTGAGGTTAGACTATATTTATGCATTATTTGGTGTTTGAAAGATCGTAGTCACCATCATTGTCGTTCTTTTTTTTATTTAGTAATGTTATCATTCAAAATCATCCATGGCCGCACGACACTGCAATTTTTAGATTATCATTGTTGGTCTCGCGCTTAACTTGTTGGGCCCTTGATGTTTAAATTGTCTTGTCGTCTCAACCACCCTGTTTTTGGCTAGATAACTAACTTATGTAGTTAGAGTAACAAAAAATTTGTCATGTGAGAGAAACATGTAAGAAGTTGGAAGTAAAGTGAAAATACACATTCTAAAGAGTTTGCGAAATTGTCAGATTCCACTTGTTTCAGCTTCCAAGCTTGTTTCTTTTCAGAAAATTTCTTAAATTAGGCATCTCGGATGTGTAATTTTTTCAAATTAGGCAACTAAAAATAATGATCACAAATTGGCGTACAGTGATATGGTTAGATATTCATTAAACCTTGAACACTGCTGATCAAAATCCTGGGCTACAGAATAGTAGCACCCTATAGACTCTAGAGTATGAATAGTTACAATAATGACCGTTACTCTCCAAAATCTTGGGAGGGCATTTTATCTTAGGGCCAAAAAACTTGACATTCTATTAACCATAATGGTGACAGTGCCACATGCCTCGGTTTCAAGGTTCTCAGCGCAAGAGGGCTGGCTCCCATTGGCAAAAGAACCTTAGCCAAAGCGGGTCTGTTCTTCATAAGAGTCATTGACTGTGTCTCAAAGCTTAATCTACTGGGGCAAGCGAGTCATTGGGCGCACTTCAATTGGTTTTTCAGAAAGTCACTTGCAGGGTTGCAGTTGGATCCCGGGGAATGGTACTGGATGGATACAGCTCGCTCCCCATTCTTTGTCTACTCTGTTAAACTTGGTTACTCTCTTCTCTCACCACCCCATTCCTTCTTCAGTAAATGGGTGAACAAATGGGGATCACTTTTGCAAAGTGAATTTAATTGGTCTCAAATCTGGAAAGATCAGATCCTGGGGATATCACTTCTTGTAAAATATTGTTACCATATGTGAACAAAGGGTGTATAGTTAGGGGTATTATTTGGTTTTTTATTGGGTACCCTTGAATTACATAATTTTATAATACGGGCTTTTTGTAGACACCCTATTTTGAATTATAAAAAATACTAGATTCTTTTATTAACACCCAAATTTACTTTAAAGTATTATATAAAGTTATGTATGGTTTAATCTTAATCCTAATCCTAAACTAGCTATTAGAGTAAGACAAATCGCTACCTCCTCATAAATCCATCCAGCTCATACTTCATCCATAGTCACCTACTTACGTTCATCCACCCAGGGGAATCATAATGGTGAAGGGTATCCTAACTCCACAACCCCCATTTTTTTTTTCCTTCCCATCTGTTCTTTAAAAAAAAAAATGTAACACAAAGGCAAAGATGTACCAGGCTATTTTTTTTTAAATGTAATTTTTATAATACCACAATTTTTTGTTAAAATTAAATCTTTTAGAATTTTTATTTTTCAAGAGTTTGTTAGACCCTATATTTTATCGCACATGGTTTGGAATTCACGCTGAGTGACTTCCCCTAGAAAGAGATTTCGATGGCAGACCTATGATCAGGTGCTTGGATCTTCCATGATAAAACCCCCAGTTTCAGATCTATGCTGTTTCAAATTTAAATTGATCTCATGACTGAGGGGAGGAAGGCCAGGATCTCATTGTGTGCAGCTCTTCCTCGAGCTTCAGATCCATGCAGGTTGCACCAGCTTCTGCATGAGTTTGATAAAACATGGGGCAAGAATGGCTTCCTCGGCTCCCCTATTTCCGACACTTCAGTGCAATGGAAAAACTCCCATGGGAAATCCCAGGTTGAAGGCGAGGATGCAGACTTCAACTGGCGCCACAAACGTGCGAGAGATTCTAAGTTTAAAGCACAGCTTAAATTTTAGAACTCATGCATTATGAAGACAGAGTAGGCTGGTCCTAGGTAGGTGTTTTTTTTTTTTTTTTTTTTTTCTTCAGTTTTCAGTTTTCATAGTTTCCCGCCCCTGTTCTGTTAAAAAAATAAAAAAATAAAAAATTGACCACATTACTAAGCAGCAGAGTGAGTCCAAGATTTTGTGCCACGGGGATCATTCCCAACAGCGCTCTTGGAACCTTCCCAACCATTTCCGCAGGTCCGTTCGGAATGCAGGGCTTTTGATTCATCCATCTCACATCCATCCGTACAACCGACTTTTGCTTTATGTGGGTTGGTGGTACGGTAACCCTCGTTTGCGATTGGGTGTCAGGGAAAAATAAAATAAAATAAAGGATTGATAGGCGTGATTAGTGGACGAAACTGTGTACATCCATCCACACCATAAGTATTATTCATCCATCCAGCAGACGTTCGTCCATCCAATCGCGTTGCGTAGTTTCGCGCGTGCGGGGGGGCTCAGTCGTCGTTCATGGGTCTCTCGCTGCGTGGTGCCTCGTGTTTCCCCTGCACCTTCAACGAGGCAGACCTGCTGCGAAGCTGTGACTTTCTTGGAGGATTTGACTGCGGAGTTGGGGTTTTGAGCAGGGTTTTGCGGGGGATGTGAAGAAGAGGGGATTGGAGGTGAAAAAGCTTGGACATTTTCAGATGTTTGGGTATCTTCGCAGTGGAGGCCCACACCCATCGATTGTCGGTACAGAGGTGGGGTTGCGTGAAAGAGGACTGGGGATTGAGGTGGAGAGGGGCTGAAGAGCTTCGAAAAGCGGTGCTGGAGCAGATATAGTCGTTAATTCTTCCCCGCCGGGCTGAAACTTGGTGTTTGCATCCCCGGGCCTGTCCGGATGTCGTGTATTTGGTGCTTACGGCGCAAGCCAAAAGTGGGGAACATCAGTGAGAACGGGAAAGAGAATTCCGGTAAGCGTTGGGTTCTGTCCTGCTCTTCAAATTTGGCAGAAATGGGGGAAGGGCTGACAATTTGCAGGGACTGGAGAGACATGCCGAATGCCTTTGAGTCAATTGTCCTTGATGTATTTTTAGCTTAGCTGAAGGTTTGGGATTGGTTTCGTGCCCTTCATGGCAGCTCCCACGATCGTTGGCTTGCGCGTTGGAGTAAAACTTTTGTCGGAAGATCTTCTTCAAGAGGGGCATATGGATCTTCCATCTAGCTGTCGATGGAGAAAACTGAGCTTTCTTGTCAGAAGGCCACCAAATATCTTAGCCTTTCTGGTTAAATAGTCTTTGTCCTCTTTGTCCATGTTCTGTGACTTGGACTCTCCATGTTGCAACACCAAGCTAGTATGCTGTTGTTAGCCGAATCCATACCACTTTTTATCAAGATATCCTAAAGCTGCAGCAGATATCCAGTAATATTTGGTACTCTTCCGCAAGAGGAAGTGTTGGTGTGGTATATAGCGGGTCCTCAAAGGGTTGAGGTGGAGTCATTGCACGGGGTTAGAAGATGTTGGCTGGGTGAACCTAGCCTGCACATGAATGGAGCACATCCTCCATGCTCTTTGGAGGAGGGCAATTAATGTGGGAGCTTGTTTCTCTGCCTCACTGCAAGGAACAGTGCACTTACTACAGAGCCAATGTCAAGAAGCAAGTAGCAGCACGCCACAGTAAAGGAAGGAAACATTTGTGCTATTCAGCTGTCAATCCTGTGCATCTTGTCTTGTTTCATCCCATGCAGTAATCCGTCTTCCAACATGCACTGCTCCACCACAAGCAGGGTGTGCGAACTTCCACCATGCAAATGCCAAGCCAACAGAGTATCAAAATTTAGAATTAATTTGAATTCCTTACGAAGCAGAGCTGCAATTGCAACATCTTGTGGAGATGTGCCCATTTGCATCCTTAATTTGGTTACAAGGGTTTAGGGTATTGGAATGATATCAGCAGCTGTCACCTTTAAGGGCCCTTCACAAGCCGGAGTTAATTGCTCCCTGCATCTCTTTGGGTGTTACAGCAGGATCTTAAGCCTTTAGTTGAGCATGTTGAGTAGTTGTCTAGTTCTACAGGTCAGTTCTCCATGTTGGTTTATTGATGGGAGTTCTTGAATGTCGGAAGTTATTTATGCTGAGAACCTTTAATTGGACATTTTTTTGATTAACAAGAGGGGTGGCAGAGAGTGATTCATGATGCCTACATCAAGCCTTAATTGCTGCTAAGATACAACTCCCTTTTTGGGAGCTGTACTCTATTTTTCTACTATGTTGCACGGTTTGTCCAAGTCTGTGCATGGATATGTAATTCTAACGCTATTGTATTGGCCGGGGTGTGTCACACAGCAAATTCAGACTTGAATGCTTCTCAGGAAGGGTCCTCATCTGCAAGTAACCTGGGTTCCAGTTCATTCTCTTCACATCATGGTTTACAACATAAGCCTACGGGAGCATTAACATTCACCATGGCTGAGCTGAACAGAGTCACATCTAATTTTGCTGAGTCACACAACATTGGGCAAGGAGGGTTTGGTACTGTCTATCGAGGCAAGCTCAGGGACGGTAGAACTGTTGCCATCAAACGTGCCAAAAAGGTACCCCTGTTCTGTTGGTCTATACAACATTGGCCTGGTGGTGCAAAGACAGATGATGAGAGGCATAACTAAGGGTGGAGTGAGGCTTGTCTATGTATATGGGAGAGGAATTCTCATGTGCTAGTAGAGTTGATGTCCAATTTTGTGCTGATTCAGGGTTGCATGGATGCCATTTATTGAGTGCAAACATCTCCTGTTTTGTGGGTCCTGTCTCTCCTTGTGCTTGGAATGAATCCCAGTTGGATTGAGGCTGACATGGTTATCTCGTCCCCTTCACAAAACCTTCAAGATCTGGAGACAGAGCAGCATCCCACTAATTTGGTGTGGTGGATGGCAGGAAATGTTTGAGACAAGGCTATCAGTTGAGTTTCAGAATGAGGTTAACATGCTATCCCAGGTGGACCACTTGAATCTGGTGAAGTTGATAGGTTACTTGGAAGAAATGAATGAGCGTGTTCTGGTGGTGGAATACGTGCCCAATGGCAACCTTCGGCAGCATCTTGATGGTACACTCTCTGCAGATGTATCCATGAATTGGAAACATTGTTTACTTGCTCTCTCTCTCCCTCTTTCTGTACAAGGATCAATGGGCAAGGATCTGTGCATAAGATCTTGTGCTCATCATGAACGTTATGATTTTTTCTTTGTGTTGTCTCTCTGTCTCTGTCTCTGTCTCACTTCTAGAACGTGCTTGTTTGTCTTCTTTATTTATTCAATTGAAGGAAGGACTAAGCCACCATTCTACTGCAGTGTCAAGGCTTGCACATTCCTGCAAGGAAACGATAGGAAGAAGCTCTGATTCCCAGTTGTTTGGATCCAGGCAAATAGATCCTGGCCTGAAGAGCAAACCGAAGATCTGCAGATCTTCACTCATGAGCACCAATAGTGCAACTGAAGATAGTGGTGGAACCCAAAATGGTTCCTACAAAAGACTCCAGGCTGTCCTTTCCGCGATCCTTTGGGACTCCTAAACTTTCTTTTGGAATCAAGAGCTTCCTCAGGGAGACTTCGTGCAGGGTCCATACCTGTTAGAGCCACTCTCTGTGTCTACTTTGTTCCATGCCCCCTATGGATGCTCTATTTTCTTTCTCTCTCCGCATGACCGCAACAGACTCATTCAGAGAGAGCTTATGGAATTACATGTCAAGAGAACTTGGATGCTACCCAATCTCACGATAACGCTCCACTTCTATCGAGAGACATTCTTGGTGCTCCGCGATGATAGAATCTTGAGACCAAATTACCTTTCAGCACCCTTATCTCCTTCCCTCTTGAGGGCATTGGGGCGGTTCAGGGTGGGTTCCCACAACCTACGGATAGAGACTGGCAGATGGGAAAACCTGCAACGGGAGGACCGTCTATGTCCAGCTTGCATAGGGCGCAGCAAGGAAATTGAAACTGAAGAACACTTCTTCTTCTACTGCCCTCTATACTACAAGATCCGTGGGAGATTTCACTGTTTATTCAGTGGAACCCAAACTCTCACTGATGTCTTTCACTATGAGGATCAAAAATGCGTGGCAGCCTACCTACACGAGGCCTTCACCCTTAGACAATCGCTAGAACATTAATTGTGGTTTCTGGATTTGTTCCTCTCTCATGTTTTCTTCCATTTTGTCCCATAAGCTCTACGAGCTTTCCGCGGACGTTATAAAGCACCATTTCATTTCATTTCATTTCATTCTCTCCTTCTCACACACACATGGATGAAATGCCTCCTGGTAGTCTGCCTGGAAGTGGTGAACCCACTTGTCTTCTTTATAGAACATCTATACCTCCAAGACTGGCCGGATTGGGACTTTATTTTAAGCAGTATTATAGTGCCACTAAGGGTGCTTTCTCTTTCATTGAACTGGCTGAGAGTTCTCACGCCAAATGGCTGCTTGGCAAGGGAACAAGGATTGGATGTCTAATGACGTAGTCTTTGTGGGTTGGTACAGGCTGTTATGGTGTTTTCCTCAACATGAGTAAAAGATTGGATATAGCAATTGACATTGCACATGCGCTCACTTATCTTCATTATTATGCTGGTAATTCTTATGACTTGCAGCTAGCAATATTGTTTTTTCCACTTAACTAATTCGCTTACTCTGCATCTTCATATCCCATGTAGTTTATCTATTAAACTTACCTGGTGCAATCGGGAAAAATTGTTCGGTTTCTGAAGTCCTGTTTGCTGGTTAACTTGGTTTGTGCAGATAAACCGATCATCCATAGGGATGTGAAGTCTTCAAATATCTTACTCACAGACACGTTCCGTGCAAAGGTGGCTGATTTTGGGTTCTCTCGAGTGGGCCCATCAAGTGATATTGGGGCCACCCATGTCTCCACTCAAGTGAAGGGCACCGCAGGTTACTTGGACCCAGAGTACCTGACTACATATCAACTGACGCTGAAGAGTGACGTATACTCGTTTGGCATATTGCTAGTAGAGCTGTTCACTGGGAGGCGCCCTATAGAGCTAATGAGGCCCAGTGACGAGCGGGTCACAGTGCGATGGGTATGAGCCATGAATATTCATCTCTCTCTCTCTCTCTGATTTTCATGACTGGATGTCTGTTGTAGCAAGCTGTAGAAACTATTCCAGTTCTTAGGATCATGTGCAGAATCTCGGTGGAACTTCCAGCCTGTATCATCCCCTTGTCATTACCCCTTGCTTTCCAGGCCATTCAGTTTCATTGCTCTCAGGAGTTGCGAGTCTTACCAAGGCTTGTCCAGGAATGTCGGCCCTCTCTCCACTTTCAAATATTAAATACACTTATCAGTGTTGGTTGATTGGTGGCAGGCATTCAAGAAGTTTGTGGAGGGAAAGCTGATTGAGATTCTTGATCCAAAGATAGAGAGGACACCACCTACAATAACAGTAATGGAGCCGTTATTTGAGCTGGCTATTTCTTGTGTAGCTCCCACAAAAGGGGACCGGCCTAGCATGAAAAAGGCATCAGAAGTGTTGTGGGACTTGCGAAAAGATTTCCAGTCAGCGACTCAGCAAGCCGAGAATGTCAAGGCTGAGGGCCTAAAATCCACTACATCTGATGCAACTTTCAAAACACGCGTCAATAAAGATCAACCTCTGAGACGGCATAGTACAAGTTAGTGGAGTAATTCAGCAGGTTTGTCTTTTTTATCACTTTGGAGTAGAGCTTGAGGTAGTACCCTCTAAAATACCTGCTATTGTGACCTTTATAGGGGCTGCAGTATAATTGAATGTGTATGGGCTCGGATTGTGCTGCCAAGGAGTTTGTCCTTCCAACCTATATCAAGCTGGAAAATTTGGCCAAGACAATACTGGATGTGATATCTTCATGTGCTTTGATTGGTGACATGCAGAGCTCGTCCGCAAAGCTGGGGTTGTAAAGTGTTAATATGCAGAACATCTTATCAAAAGTGTAGTAAGTTGATCTTTAGGTGGGTCTGCTGGGTGAGATACAGGAAAAAATGATGAGGGACGTGGTTATTGTCCTTAAGGTGAGGTATTTCGAAGCTGAAGATGCGAGAGATGGTGCTTTGTTAGGATTGTATCTCCAACTGTCATTGCCTTTGTCAAGGAGATGGTTAATGGCTTGATTGTGAAAATTTCACCTGCGTGGACTTGATCTGAACTTTGAATTAGGTGAAGTCCTGGCCGAGGCGCCTCTCTCATGAGGGCGGAGTCCCAGGGAAGGGGCAAAAAATCCAGGAAAGACCAAGGGCCAGGATTTTACCTGTCCTAAAGACGGCTGTGGATATCTGACTCGTGTCCGGGCCCCGGGGCAGAATTCCATAATCTGCAATTACAGCCCTCCGACCCGGGCACAAACTGGTAGTCAGGTACGGGGGAAATTCCTGTCTGGGAAGCCCTGATTTTAACAACGCCAAAATTAGGTCAGGTCTTTACGAAATTAGATCAGGTCATCCCCTGCAAGTATACTAGCTTGTGGTGGAGTTTGGGTAGCTTGAGGTGGGAACTTTCCAGCAGTGTATTTGTATGTTAAACTTTTTACTAATAAGATTATGTTTGCCCTAGCCTTATGGCCATAGACCCTGTGCCCAGTTTGGGCGGAACAATAGGGACCTGAAACTACCTTTGTGAGGGCCTCACTCCAGTACTATGACTTACCTTGATGCAAACAATTAGTTTGGGCTTTCCAGATATCCTCTAGGAAGCCCTTCACCCAAGCATCAATCTGCTGTCTGTGAGCAACCCAAAAGCTAGACCCCAACAGGGCCAGGGCTTTAGGTGAGCCTCAAAATTTTGAAAGTTGGTGAACAGAGGTGCCGAGACAATGTTCTTGATTGTCCTGAAGACGGTCTCTCTCTGGTGAGAATATTATCCCGGACAATGTATCAGTTGATGGATATTGCCTTAAGGTTGCCTGCACATCAGGCATTACACACTCCTATTCCTCTCTGCATCTTTTTATTGTTCAAAGGTAGGCCTCCCGCCGAGTTTAAATTTCAGTCTAGTGCAAAGGGTAGGTAGGCCCTTGAGATCCTCCTTGAGGTCCTTGCCCATGTCACAGACTGGAAACAAGCTCAGGGAAGCTATATGCCTAACTTCATTTTCACCGGCCAGGCTGGTATGTTAAACATGAGTTAAAAGTGGCAGCACCTTCGAAACCAGGGATTTATATATAAACAACTGTCAGTTCACACCAGCACACTGTCAAACGTTTTGAGCTGTGGAATGGTAGGAATGCTGGATTGTTGGGTGCAGCCATTGATGGTGTCGCCTGAAAGAGCTGGTGCTAGAGACCAAGCGAGATATACAAGCTGGCCTACTAACATGAGATGCAAAACGAAAATGCGACGCCGCTTTTCTGTTCCACTGTTTCATGACTTTCATCCAGTATGGAAATAAATTCGGTGTCGCATTTCCATTCTAGGCAGCGTTCAGTTGCATCCAAAACGGAAATGAGGTTTCATGCCTGAGATGCAAAACGAAAATGCGGCACCATATTTCGTTCTACTGTTGCATGCCTTACATGTTGGACGGAAATGCAGCGCCACATTTCCGATCCGGAAATTCGGAAGGTACACCTTGGACAGAAATATGGTGCCGCATTTCATGATTTACAATCACATGTAGAGCCTGGACAGCCACTGCTTGGTTGTTGCAAGATTTGCTCCAGCTAGCAAACGGCATTGGTTTTGTGCAGGGAGTGCTTCTTGAACACGTTGAAGTGCCCCAATTTATTCAGATATTCATCAAACACGGAAACCTTCTTAACGTCTTCGGGTGCCATTTCGTGCGGCGCTCGTCTCTCCTCCTTCACAGCCTCCTCCACCGCTTTCACTACTGCGGCAGGGTGCCTATCCAAGTATTCCAAAGTCTTTCTCAAATCTGCCGCAAACCGGTCCGCAAGAGAGCGGCTAAAATCCTCTCTGATCACCACTCGCAGAAGTTTGATATGCTGAGCGTTAGGGGCCATGGTGTAGGCTGGAACGATCCACCCATGCCTCCGCAAGGCACCAGAGATTTCATACTCGTCATACTTACTCCTATCTTTCAATGAGAAGGCAACAAGAGGGACGCCCATTGGTTTGGAAAGGATTTTGAATTTGCCCGTGTTGGTAAGAGCTTCGGTCAAGAGATTCGCATTGCTTGTGCAATTTGCCATCACATTCTTATAGCCCTGACCCACCATCATCGAACCCAAACGTAAGTTAGTATTTCATTTGAACACTTAAAAGTGTCCAGTCAACCAAGATTGCCTGCAAGAAACCAAGATTGCCTTAGTTCCTGAAAACTTCACCAAAGTACTCCTGCAATATCTAGTACACAGCGTGGGAGGCCAGGAACTGCAAGGAGAGAGAGAAAAGGAGAGAAAGATTCGCAACAGACATACCTCAAAGCCTAGGCGGATAAGTTGGTAATATTGGGCAATAATTTGGCTGGCCCCTGCACCCCACAAGAATCTTTAACTTTATCTTGAAATGCCTGATTGTCCAACCTTCTGTTTCCGTTGCTATTCTCTCTTCTTTCTTCTGTTTTAATGCAAGGTCGACTATTATGGCCTTGAGGGCATGATCAGGGTGGGATGTACATGGTACTAATCCTCCTATAAAATCTTGGCACACTGTGAGAATTGACAACGGGCACTAACTTTGATATCCTACGAATCAGTATATTAATGTACTTCGAATGCATCATTGGACAACAGTTGTGCCAGTCTCGCTATGTATGTGTATGCACACAACTTGAAAGACGAAGTGATTGTGCGACTGGCCAAAAACCACAAAGCCACAAACCTTTGGAAAAGTTGAGGGTAAAGGTGGGTTGGTCTCCCCCAAGGTAGTTGACATGGAAAATAAGGTCTTCAGGAAGGTCCTCTCTGGAACGCCAAATCGCCCACCCTATGCCAGGATATACCAGACCGTATTTGTGTCCGCTGACGTTGATGCTCCTCACAAGGGGCAGCCGGAAATCCCATTCCAGATGTGGGTATAGAAATGGTGCGATGAAACCCCCACTTGCAGCATCCACGTGAATTGGAATGTTCCACCTTCATATACAAACCAGCATAACCCACCAAGCTAAGCAGAGGTTTTGAACACATTGGCCGATGTAGTGAGAAGTGAGGTTTTCCAATAGCTGTTGTGATCCATGAAAGGAAAGGACTGTGCTACCTCCCCGTTAATCTCAAACCCAAGAGCATAGATGAACACATACAAGCTGTTTAAAAAAAATCTGCAACGGATGTCTAAGATTACCACAAAGTTGATGTGTCATACCCCATTTCCTTGTTCTTCTTTTCCAACAAGTAATTCAACGCCCTAACATCTTCGAATTCACCATTGTAAGTTGAACCGAGAATGGTAGCCACACAAATTGTGTTTTCATCACAAAGCTCCACTGCCTTTTGAGGGTCCATGACATAGTAATCTTCCCTCAGCTTCACGTCCCTCAACTCCACTTCAAAGTAGCGCCCAAACTTCTCCCAGCATACCTGTGCACTCATCCTAGAAATGTTAGTAACGGAGATTCAATGGCATGCACATGAATGCCTACTTAATGTCTCCTTTCCCTCGAGGTACTGACGCACACAGGTCCAACATTTTCCATATGTACGTATGACGGTGAATCCATCCCTAGTTGATCGAGAGAGAGAGCTCTCCTAGCATGACTCATGTTATAAACCCGGGAAACTGAAGAATACATCACTGACGAAAGTGCTCACACCAGCACCAGCGACTTGACTTGTTGATCCTTGTGGCCAGACCCCACAGAGCCAGCGAGCGAGAGAGTGAGAGAGATTACCTGGACATTGGCACCAGCTACGAAGTTGGGTTTGTCATAAGTCAAACCTGCAGCCTTGCGCCTCGCTTGCCATTTTCTCTTGCAGGCCAACCCCGCCAGCATGATTGCCTCCGATGAACCCACTGTGCTAACGCCCATCGCCTGTTGACCATCCTCCAGAGGCGCATTGAAGAGTCGTGCTATAATATTCACACACCGGTCCTGCATACATCTCCAGTCCCATCTAACTGTCATTCGTCTAGCTAGCTTACAGTGCCATGTATTGTCGCTCTACTTCGCACTTTCTAGCTCATTGTCTCGCACATCCTGAATGCATCGGAGGATCTCATATCATCTCATCTTGTGCATGCACGCACAAAATAATAATTCACGCAGTTATACATTTCCACGGTGCTCCTCTTCTCAAGATTCTCAACTCCATTGCCAATTAAACTGCTGCCCTCTCCATCATCTTCCTGTTCAAAAGTTTCGTGCAGCTGTGTATACCTGTATGTCAGCAGTGACCGGGTACTCATCGATGTCGATGTAGTTCTTGTTCAAGGAGCCCATGATCAGTTTGTCGCACTCAGGTTCCATCCACGTGTTCACGAACGATGCCAGATTCAAGCGCGGGTTGCCATCCAACATCAACTCATCGCTGATCACCTGGTACGCCACCTCTTTCGGAGCCTCCTCGGCTGGGAGACGCCATCTGCAACCCACCAAGCACACAACACTCATCAAACAATCTCTAGTCCTGACCGCTCTTGATCCTCTCTTGATATAATCTTGAAGCTTGTGTTGTCGGAAGATTGATCACTCATGTGCTCTGGACACTCAAGACGCTTGTAACTAGTAACATTTCATGATACTCCAAGTCTTGCAGAACAACAATTTTGCAGCTCAAACGGGCTTGGAAAGAAAGATCGGACGTGTGGGACTAGTTTGAAGGCAGCAGGACAATGATCCACTGAGATTGAACGTTGAGAGAGAGAGAGAGAGAGAGAGAGAGAGAGAGAGATCTGCCCAGAAAATGAAAGAAAGGGAGATTGAGTGGGCCAAGAGAAGTTATAGAACCGGAGGAGCGGCCTCTGCATATAGCGCGAAGCAAACATGTGGGAGACAAGCTCGTGGGCCTCCTTGTCCTTGCAAAAAGTGATAACCATCTTATTATGCTCTTCCAGAAGATCCCTCCTCTACAGAAGTCACATTACCATCTCCACCTCCACTCTTCAAGAAAATTTGGGAAGCTAGCAGGTGGGATTGCATGACAACATATGTAGAAGAACAAGTGGGCATCGATCTGCATGTCAGTTGAGGCGTTCCACATGGCATTCTCATCAGAAGACGATGCCGACGCAGCGCTAGCTCAAATGAGCTGCTCAGCTGGGTAAGTTGTCCATAGAGTATTTGCCTGATAAAGTGCAATCTATAGTGTCTAAAGGATTTCTATCGGCTGTGTAAGACAACCCCCTCCTCTATCAAAAATGTAGACACAACACTAGATGTATGGCCACGTCCGAGAGAGCGTTGGCAGCAAGTTTGATGTGGCATGCTTGGCCATCATCTTTACTAATTTATTGTTAAGTACAAAGATTGTTAGATGAGGCTAAACTTTACAGAGAGCTCAAACCCGAATGATGTGTTCACTCCAATCAAAGAACTGTGCTCATAGGCCCTCGGGCAACTTTATCATCACAAAGCCAACTCATTCTAGGGTATGTGTTTGGATGGTGGGTTGCAAAATTGATTGGACTATTAGTGTTACGCGGTAGGTAAGCTTAGCTCATTCAGATCGTCTGTCAAATGGCTGACATGGGCACAAGGACATGGTCGGTTTAAGCCAATGAAGCATGCTTAGTATCAAAGATTTGGTTTGGATGCGAGGCTCCATGTTGATGAAAGATCCATAATTCTGGTCATGTGAAGACTACTATGGACTGTGTTTTGGTAATGCCAGCAATGTAAGAGTGAAGATCAGACCAATCCTCTCATTGCAGTACATCTTATACAATGGTTCATTTTTCAGAATCCCTGCACCTTTGGTCTAGCATGGGTTTTTTATTTGACCGAACACATCATTCGGGTTTGAGCAAAGTTCTTTGATTGCAGCAAACACATCATTCGGGTTCATGGGTGCACTTTATCACCGATGTGAGCACTCCTTTTCATGTGCTGATACATCAAGTTTCATGGAGCTACAATCTGTCAATTCCATCCTTCCTCTTTCTCCCTTGTATGTTGTCCTTGATGACACATAAGGTCATGGTCAATCATAACTTTACAATCCTTACGACTTGGGTGATTTGGAACCATAAGTTAACATTGTAACACCGACAAATCGCAACGTTCAGGGGCCTAGTGCATTTTGCCTCACAGCATAGCAAACTAGGCAAAAAGCATTATGAGTCTAGATTTTCATCCTTGGCCAAGCCCTCTGCAGTACCCCGTATCCTCAGGAAGCTACCACTTTGCTGCCACAGTTAAACACTTGAAATGTTCCAAGCATCCAGACCCCTTCATCCCTTGCTCATCCTTACCCTGTACTATGATACCAATCTGATCCAACTGCAGCAAATTTTACTGAAGTCCAAAATTTTATGCTACACAACAAATTTATTCATATGGGATCGGGGCTTAAATGCAGGGAGACAGTTGATATTACCTGTATTAATGTTATGTCAAGAATGACAGTAGCCATGAGCTCCACAGTAAGCTCTACATGGTTTCTGCAAACAGCAGTGACAAGCGCATTATTCAAACAAACGCTTGATATTACTCGAGCATTCTGGCTGTACCTCATGTTTCCACATGTCAGATAAAAAAACATTGGTTAGTTTGAACTAGAACAGAAGAAGTGACATGGCTAACTTGAGCAGACCACCTGCTGTAAAGTACCCCTCTTAACAACCAGTCACATGTGGGCTTCCTTGTTGCGGGGTGGCCATAGCAACCAATGTGGCAGTGCAAACTCAATTGCCCTCCTGCTGCACTTGGGTGGACCACCTTGCAAATCCCCCAACATAGGGATTCCACTCCAAGACAAGCTCCAGTGTAGCCAGAACAAGCTTATCTTGCAGACAAAATGGCCAGCATGTGTAGGATCACCTATCACATTCGTTGGTAGTTCCCTGCTTGGCCATCGTTACTTCGAATGCATGAAGCTTGAGGAAACAGAGATGAAATGTACGGACAGAGTTCATAGGATTGACACTTCTTGCACAGTACGTACAATCTGCTTCTGTGGCTGGTGAAGAAATTGTCAAGGAAAATTGGTCGGCATCAATGATGGTTATAAATCTGAAGTGGCTCAGGAATTTGGGGTAGGCTTGGTTGTGAAAACGTTCTGCAACACAGCCAGCTGCATACCCTCTGCAGTCAGCGCTCAGCTGGCCTGTGCAAAATAAGTTCAAACAAAACTGGGAAATGCAAAGACGTTCAGCATGCTAATCCAAGAAAATGAAGATGGGGGATCAAGTTAACCATGGCAAAGAGTGGCAAGTGTCAATATACCTTGTGTTGCAAATCATTGACTTTAGAGTCGCTCTCCTGCTTTTGTTCCATAGCACGTACCATTGCAACCTCCATCCATCGATTCTCTGCCTCAACCTGCCAGTCCTTCAATTCAGATCCTGACATCTATTGACCCTCACCATGCAACATGACGGAGCCACTGCTGGCATCTTGGAGAGGCAAGCAGGGAGAAGAAAAGAAACTCTATTAACGTTGGTTAGGAAGGTGTTTTTGCGAGAGAAGGAAGAGGTGTGCTGCACACCTGTGCCAAGGCCATGACACGCTGTCGTTCAACTTCCAGTTGTTGCCGAAGAAAAGCTTGCTCCTGATTGCCCAAGCCAGCCAATCTTTCCATTTAAAATGGTCTATGCTTTGACATCTTCCCCAAATAAGTAGAGAGGCTGATCTTGTTTTGGGCCTGTGCCCTCGAGTTCGCAAGAACGCAGAGTTTAAAAGTGGATGCGGATGAAAGTGGGTGGCAACCACTAGTTCATCTATTTGAAACTGTCCATGGGCTTAGAGCTAAGCTCCACATTTTCATTTATTATCATGTCTAGACTGGGAGAGTCCTGGTCATACTCCTTGATTCCAATACATTGGAGAGCAAAAAACAGCTCATATTGAATATCAACTGGGCTTGGAGTTGTTCCACTCTGGTCCATAACCTTAGCAGTCCACAACCATCACCCTCAATGTCTGGCTCCTCGAGAAAAATCCTTTCTGAAAGACCTTTCTCATCCATCTAGTAAGACACGGATTCATCCCTTGACACCAAAGAGGAATTTGCAAAATTGAACTGCTGTGCTAGTGGCTCACCCAGAAACTAAGAGCCAATGAAAATTACTTTGACTTAGAAAAAGAAGGTAACAGAAGGAAACAAGGGTGGCAGAAGCTGCATACCTTGCGTACGTGATCCAGCCAAGCAACATCAACAAGCCATTTTTGTTGGCGTCGGCCAGGTGATGCTGGAGGAACCACTGAAAGGGACAAGTGGTCACAGTCACCTGGCATCAAGGTTTCATCACGGGTTTGACTCAGCCAAGTGCTGGAGCTGCTGCCCACACTGTTGCGTACACCCATGCTGCCATGAACCCAACGTACAAGTTTTGATTAAATGCTGTCAGTTGTCAGCTCCCTTCCCTTTTTAAGGGTCATGCACCAGTTTTGGACATGCCCTTCTGTATCTAAAGGATTAGGAGTCTGCAAGAATGCTCCTATACTTCACATCTGCTCCTGAAGCATGTTCATTGCTTTTGATGAAAAGGGCTCACTAGCCAGTGGAGCCAAAACGCAGGCACAACCATTGTCTGGGGTTGGACTAACATGTTTGTAGCTGTAAAGGTTCTGCAAACTCTATGAGCCTACAGAATCCTTGTCAGAATTAATCTTATGAACCTAATTCCTTGGCACTTAATGCTTTCTAATCTCTTTTAGTTCTTCAAATACCATCCAACAGATGGCCCAGCGGTTGAGGTACAAGGCCACCCTTGGAGTCCTTGGGGGAAGCTTTTGGCAACCATGTTGGGGCAGTTAAAGCAGTAAGAAGGTGTCCCCTTCTGAACAAAGGTATAGCCGTTTGGGGTGAGGAGACACCATAATTTCCATTTGCACTACAAGGAGTCCATCTTAGTTTGTTTAAAAAAAAATTGAAACCCTCAACTCAAACTTAATCGCCACAGCCACTCATACATGCAGGGAGCAAACACCCACTGACAAAGTTCTTCAATGAACAAAGGTCTGAATTGAGTGCACCTGCTTGTGATGAGGAGACATTACGTAGACATAGACAATATAGAGGAGAGAATGAGGAAGCAGTCAAGCAGCAAAGTTGTACTAACCTGCTAGGGTTCTCAAGTTCCCAACATTGCTCCTGTTGCATTCCAGTAGCAGGGAGAGACATACTTCTGTCTACTACCCGTGACGAGGCTTTTGTTTTAACCTGCAGACTTCCTGATCCACCATCCCACAACCCCCAATCCTTTGATAAGCATGGTGAAGAAGGTCTTTTGTCCTGCCTGGCTGCTAAACTTGGCCGCCCCTTCCCTTCTTTATCTAGCTGAATCAGAGCTGCCTCAACCCCTGCAGCCTTTTTCAACTCCCGGACAGAGAGTGCTACTTCCACAATCTTGCGCTTTCTCTCTGCTTCTTCCAGTTTCTGTTGGAGGTCAAGGATGTAACGATCCACCTCTTCCAGATGCGATGCATGCACCTTCACCATGTCTCCTTTCTTGTGGTGCTCGATGACTTTTCCCCTGTTGTTCAGCTCACTATGCTTTAGCAACCACTCTAGTTCTCGAACTGAACCTTGCAAAAGGGCAGCATCTTCCCGTTCTGCTTCCAGCTGCTGGAGCACATGGTCCTTTTCATGAATGAGTGCTTGTTCTTTGCGCTGCCACTCCTGCTGCCACTGTTGCTCTTGCATGGTTATCGTCTCTTGTTGCTCTTTGGCCCAAGCTCTCTCTCTCCTTTCCCATTCTGCTTCCTTTTCTACCCTGGCCTTCACCAATTGTGTCTCCTTGGCACCCAGCTCCTCCCGAAGGGTCTCAATGGCATTCATTGCATCAGATATCTGTTTCTCAAAGGTAGCTACCCGTCCCACAGCTGCTTGCCATTCCACTGCCCTCCAACTGCCCCCATGGCCCCGATTCACAGATTCCATCATGGACCTTTCTATACCAAGTTCCTCCAGGAGTGTCTTGTTCTCTTCCTTCAGCTTCTGACCTTCAGCATCTGCAATTCCCTTTGCTTGCCGCTCTTGATCAAGTGCCTCAGATAGAATATCTTTTTCCTGCATACAAGCAGATATTGTATTGGATAACTTAAGTTCCCTCGCTTGAGCTTCAGTCGTGCACATCATCTGCTGGTCCTCTAGTTGGCTCACCTCCTCCTTCATAGTGGCCATGTCCTCATCCTTCTGCCTAACTAAGGCTTTCATGTCATTCAGCTCCTGTGTCATGGCATCTATCTCATTTTGCCAGCTCTCTTCCTTCTGTCTCATCTCAGCCACCATCCTTCGCTTTCCAACGAAATGCAACTCCATCACCTCCTCTCTCTCCTTGCGTTCTTTCTCAACCTCTCTATCGATACTTTGAACTTCATCCCTGAATTTCTGCATGGTCACTTCCATTTCATGTTCCCTTGCATGAAGCTGACCTTTCAGCATCTCCACATCAGCAGTCTTTAAAGAAAGAGCCGTCTCCATGTGCTTTCTCTCTGTTTCTAGCTGTTTTTGCTTGATCAAAAATTCAGTCCTTAACTTATCCATCTCACATCTCGTCTCTGACACTTCTACTTCGAGTTCTTTCCATTGCAGCTTGAGTTTGTCTGCGTCCCATTTTAGCCCCTTGCCTTGCAATTCATGACTCACTCTACTATCATCTGCATCCATCTCCGTTGTAAATCTTTCAATATTGGTGCAGCTCTCGCCCTCACTTTCTTCTGACATCTTCCCTGCTTGCATAATGAAACTTTCACAAGAAATACTAGTTTGTGGGCAGAGTTCCTTCCATATGTCAAGCCGTGTTACAGGGTCAGTTGCCATTTCTTTGTTGGCATACAGAAGTTGTTGCATTTCTTCCAGCCGCCGCTTGGTTTCTGCCAAAGTAAGATTGAGCTCCTGATGCTGCTTCTGGAGAGAGACCAACTCCTGGTCTTTGGTCTCCAAAATGGATGCCCACTTGGCCACCTGTGCCTCGAGCCAGTCCTCACGTGATGAGACCATAGCCTCCCACCCGGCCTTCTCATCAGCACATTCCTTGCGGTATGCATTCAATTCCTGCTCCCAGACCTTCTGCGCTTGCAAGATTTCAGATTCTCTTTTCTTGTACTTCGTCTCCCACTGCGCCAGATCTGACTCCAAATGACTGCATCTTGTGACCAAGTTCTCCTCTCTCTCTGCCCACATTACCTCAATCTCTCTTTCCCTCTCCCTTGATCTCCTTAGAAGCAAGTTCAGCTTCTCCTCCAACTTATCCCTCTCAGCTTCCACAAGATCGCGCTGTGCTTTCCAGCGAGTAGATTGCTCAGTTTCACATGTTCGAGACCTCTTCTCACTTGTCTTCTTTGTATGGGTCCTCTGTAGCTCCTTGTCCAGATCCTTCAGTAAAGATCTTAGTCTGGTAGGGGCATCCAGTTCTCCATCCTCTTCTTTAGATAGTTTTTCCCGCAGCTTCATCAGAAAGTTCACCAACTTTTTCCACTTTTCCTCGCTCTCATTCCGCAGTTTCTTTTCCTCCCTCCACATCTCTAACATCCCATCAACTTCACACCGTGATTCTTTACGTCGCTCTTGCTCAACCACAAGGGCAGCCTCTGCCCCTCTTTGCACACCTAATATTCTGCTCACCTCCTTCTCCAGGGCAAGGGTTCGACTTTCCAGTTGACGCTCCCGCTCATGCCATCTTCGCTGCTCCTGCTGGAGGGTACTTTCTACCTCTTCCTTGGCGTGCAGGGTAGACTCCAAAACCTGCCGGTCTCGATCAGCTCGCTCATCAGCCTCTTTCAGCATGTCCTCAAAGGCAAGTAAGAGGGCCTTATGTGGGCTAACCATGGCTTGCCGCCTTCTATCTGCAGCCACCAGCAGATTCCCATGTTTCTTCCTGAGAACATCTTCTCTCTCTATTAACAGCTCGTCATCACCTTCGTGCAGTTCAACAAGCATTCCCTGGACTATGTCATCCATTTCATCCTGCTTCTTCTGAAGTGCATACTCCTTCTCAGCAAGGGCCACTTTGAGCTCCTCCTCCAACCGTCGCACCTTCCCCTGCAAAAGCCCAACCTCTTCTTCAAGCTGCACATCCCGTCGTTCCATTTCAAACTCACGCTCACGCCAGTCCATCTCATGGGCCTCCTCATCAGCCCGTAAACTCAACCACATCTCTTCCATAACACCTTCAAACTCCACCTCATCCTCCACCTTTTCAACCACATGCTCCACCCTTTCCCTTCCAAGCCTTGCCTCCAATTCTCTCTCCTTAGCTGCAAGGTTTCTCAATTGTCCGAGAAGAAACCCTGAGACTTTGATCTCTCTTTTTGTTTCATCTGTTGATGGCCTGGCACTCAACTTTTTCATCTGTTCCAAGAGGTCTGTTAGCTGGCCTCCGAGCATTTGGGGTTCTTCACTTAGATTGGAGACATGAAAGCCCAACTGTGTATGCTCCCCTATATTTGGCTTACCTCCTTCCTGCTCTTTCCAACCCTCATCGAAACTAAAGCCCGCTCCATGCTCCACATCAACAAAACCCTCCATAGCTTCCATCCCTGCAGCTTTAGGAGAACAGCCCACTGGTGATTCAAAGCGTTTGTCCAAACCTCTTGTCAGTTGCCTGCTACAATCCTCATCTGAAAGGGACTGTACCTTAGTCCTTTCGCTGGAACATGGCATTATATCTCCTGAATGATCACTATCTCTAGCTGCAGCAGTTGCACTTGTCTCTCGGCCACACCTTGGTTCAGTTTCCAGGTTAGAGTCACAGCTATGTTGAAGATGAAGCAAGTTGCTATGCCGTACTTCTATTAACATAACGCCTGCCAGCTCCTCTGAAGCTTCCTCCAAGCTTGTCAGAGGTGCCTGCCTCTCCACACACAAGCTTTTACCCTGGCTTGAATCCATGCCTGAGCACAGTTTCACAAACAGATGTCCACCAGTACGTTATCAATTCCACTTTAGATGTCCTTTACTTCGGCTGGACTGAAGTTGACAAGAAGAAAAAGATGCATGGCATGGCTAAATGGCCCGGAAAACTGACCGTACCTGCAAGCTGCCGGTTGGAATGCTGGCTCAACCAAATTACTTAACTGTAAAGTGGGGATAGACTGCACTTCTATGACTGCAGCTAGATTAGGACAGGGGCCCTTGCAAAGCCAGTATAAGTTATCAACCAAAGGATAACATGATTTTGTGCACACAAACCAAAGTTAACTGCTCGTCCGATTAACATCTCCCACTATGCTGCATGTCTCACAAGCGCCCAAGCATCAGAAGCATTGTCTCTTTCCCTTTGTTCATGGTAGAACACGTCAATCACCTCCTCGCATTGCCGGAGATCGACTGACTGGGACCGGGTAGGATCGTGAAGCTGGTCCAACAAATAACAACAGGTAAAGAAACTAGGTGGTGATACTCTTACCTGAATTTAATGGGGCAGCTGACAATCACCCCAACCGCTTCTCCGTCCCCCGCCGCCCCCCAGCAACATACATCACTTGAAAGATGGGGGACGCTCTTCGCGCGCCTTAGCTGCTGGCGGATTCTGGACTGGCCGCTCCAGCCCTGCAACACAGTGCTCATAATAAAGTCTCCGCAATCATGCCAGTCTTTCGTCAGCTTCATGCAAAGATTCTGATTATCAACGTACATGTCCAGCTGTTCTAACTTCACATAACCTCTTCATCCCACGTCTCCATCAGAGTTGGATTCAAATGTAATCTTCTGTCAGCCCACTCCAGCTGCTTGTTTGCAGTGAATGTTGATTTTACCTCGCATCACATTGAACATAATCTACTTTATCACAATGTCAAGGGTGTTGAAGCAAATGAGCTCTCTGGATGGGTTGGTCTGTGCTCACGCAGAAGGGAAGAAAACATGCACACGCATAGAAGGGTGGGGGACGCCTAAGGGTATGTGTGAGAAATTACGGTTAGAAAAGGGAGAAATAAGCTACGAGAGGCAGGTGGTGGACGATATTCCAGTGATTCGCAAACTCAGCATCACTCCTTCAACTCAGTGCTTCACCCCTCCATGACAAAACCTCTCTCGAATAGGCTTACAAGATGAGACTATGAATGCGCCAAACTCCACCGTGCAGAATATGAAGTTCCTACAAGACATGAAATGCAGCGAGATAGATGCTAATTGACAGACGCACAGAATGGAGCAGCTACTGACATTTTCGCTTAGTCGACCTCCCACACCCGGCGCAAGACGTAAGCGAGTCCGTGTTTACTGATTTACAAATCCACAGATGAGGAGCCTCTTCAACTTCCAAAAAACAAGCTCAGGCTGGACTTGGTGCAAGATGTGAGCCCGGGTATGGCGACGAAGGAAACCGACTTCAGAGTGTACAGCCCCATGAAAAGCTGACGAGCGAAACAATTTACAGTCCACTGATGCCGAGTTTTTTCAGCTGTCAACAAAACTCAGATCAATAAGCGAAGTATCGTGGTGACATAGACACCTCCGGTACACAAGCCTGCCAATCGGAGAAGTTCCGAAGATGTAGGTGAAAAAATGCAAGCTGCTGAAGGATCTCGAGTCCACTGTGCCTACGACCTTGCTACATACGACCTACACACAAGCCTGGTCAGCTTTCAAAAACACGCGCAGTTTCAAAACCTCCGGCCGTCAGTGAGAATATCTGCCCACGCTTCAATGCCGTCTGTACTCGGGATGTGTTCCTGACACACGCTCACGCCCGCCCTACCACAGCCACGGTTGAAGGAGTTGCCGCGCGGGAGAGACGACCCCATCACCGATGATTCTGACCTAACTTCCGTCTACCCCACTTTCCCTTTCTCATGCACGATTGTTATTCCAACCCTCCACTAATATTTTTAAAAAGCAATATAAAGCCCTGTAGCCTTTGGTCAACCATCCGATCCCCGTGATTCCTGGAACCAGGCCTCACGATAAAAGAATAAACGAATTAATATATGTATAAGGGCGAGATGGATGAAGTATGTTCCATTCACGAGTTCCGTCCACGAGTCGGTGGAGCGGCTAAATATGGCTAAACTCTGAGTGTTGACTGTGGACCATTTAATGGGTTTGGATTTTAGCACTCATTGAGAGCCTTTATTTTTTAATAAAGTGGCCTTTAGCCGAAGTTTGGATTATAGCGGTTAATGGTGCTGGCAGCTTACGAATGAACTTACTTGTCATCCATGATGCGCTACGACATCCATCCTTCACATATCCATCCATGCATGTGACTCATTCCGTGGATGAATGACTTGAGCTATTGACAGATGGATGAGTGGCAGACAGATGGATGATCTTGATGTATGACGGATACGTGCGAGTGTCTTGGGAAGCAGGTGTGTGAAGAAAGAGAAATGTATCGATCTCCATTAAATGGATCATGAAGATGTAGGAACAAATTTGGTATCATTCAACCTCGAAAGGATTTTTGAAACAAGCTAGGATGCTCTGCACCATCTCATTGAGGCAGATCTTGCAACTGGACTGGGGATCCTTGCCTCCGGGCGCGGTCAGCAAATGAGCTAGCTGTTGTTGCACACTCGAGGAGTCCTGCACACTCGGCAGGAGGCAACAAACATCCATCTTCTTGCTTGATGGTGTCTAAATCATTTGGGCTTTGACTTGGGGCGAACATGGCACTGTGTGGGGACCGCAAGTTCCCACGGGTCTGACATGCCAGCATGGTCTTGCAATGCTGCGCTTCATCCTCTCGAATGTTCACAAACACGTCGTACAGATTATCTGCCCTCCACCCACACCCCTTGCAAGCATCACAGCCTGCTCTGGAAGCTCTGATCCTAAACTGATATCTTAGAAGAATGAGAAGTCCGGGGAGGAGAAAAAGAGTCCCTTACCCACTTTTGGCCGCCTTGAGTTGGGCATGCGGTCCGTTTGAAACTCATCTGTCACATCAAAAGAAAAACTGAGCATTTGTTTGATGCACAACATCCTCACCGTATCACTGCATTAAGTGAATAAGTAACATGTCGTGGTCTCCACCAAGCAAGAGGACTCACCAAACATGTACAAATCTCCTTCTGTGTAGTACTGCACTGCAACTTCCGGTGCAGGTAATTTCTTCAGTTCCTCTGTGGTCAAATTAGGATCTAGGCGTCAGTAACAGTACCAACAAAGAAGAAAAAGCATCATCACCAGGGATGCATTTCCACAGAAGCCCCTGACCTTTATTTGCTAGACTGAATAATACTGGACAGTGGTGGGGTATGTCCCCACAGGAGAGGTGGCACGAGAATTCAGCTGCACACGAACAAGAATATGAACTCTTGCAGGATGCAAATGGTCTTGTAAGTTCATACTCGAGTGCTACGTGAGACTGCACCCTACACTTCCCACAAAGAACTGGGGGCCCAGAAAAGCCAGAACCAGGTCTTCCTGGTAAGATACTGTCCAGAGTGCGCACCACCAGAGCACTCAATGACCTTTCCAGTGAGTACAATTGGGAACCATTCCTCAAGATGCACAACACAAAATGTAGCATGGTTGAGTCTCTGGTTGCAGTTCATATTCTTGGAACCTGGTTTGAATACTGTCAACGAAAAAGTATCCCACCTCCATGTAGCTTGATAAATTCGTCGTAAGTATGGAAGGCATGCTTCTCCACACATTCTGAGAAGTGATCTGCAATCATATGCATCAGAAATAGCCCTGCCTCAGAGACAATCCTGCTTCATGTGTGCATATGGCTATTTATTGGCTTTAAAATAGATTTAAATTCAATTAAATTGTAAAATGGCTTGAGGGAGGAGCGCGTCGGGGGGGAGGCAAATGATTTATTCGTCTGCTGTGTCTCCGCACATGTGTCGCACACATGTTCAAGCACATGCGGGCAAAAGAGGGGCTTCAACCACATCCGTTCAATGGGTGCTATAGCCGTGCACGCATTGCAAGATTTCTTTTTTCGCATTGAAGAGAGAGAGAAACTTGTGGGTTGGTTCTGGTTGCCTTCTCATCAAGAAAACCTGTCTTTAGTCTTCCTTGCATATGAGGGAGGTGGGCTTCAACTTCGAAATCTGAGGTTCAGGGACAAGGCTTGGTCTTGGCTTTGGACCTCAAAATCCTGTGGGTGGCAGTTGGACTCCCTACCACCTAGAAGCAGTACTGATTCAGCCCACCCTGGTACATGAGACTCACTCCAAAATTGCCCAACGACAATCTGGTGAAGGGCATGTGGATACAAGCTGGACTGATCATCGTCAAAACACAATGCTGATTTCAGCACTGCTGATGTAGTCATTTGCCCACAATTGCTAAAGAGAATGTACTCATGAGATGTTGTTTGCCACAACTGCTAAAGAGAAAGAGATTGTACTCATAAGACGTTGTTTGCCGTAGCCTTGTGGCCATTGACCCCGCGCCCAGTTTGAGCGGGAACAAAAGGGACAGAACCTACCTCTGTCAGGGGCTGACGTTGGTAGTAAGACTTACCTCCATATAAAGAATTAATCCGGGTTTTCCAGATATCCTCTAGAAATCCCTTCACACAAGCATCAATCTGCTGTGTGTGATTTGCCCAAAAACTAGGCCTCAGGAGGGCCTGGGCTTTTGGCTCAGCCTCGAGACTTTCAAAGTTGGTAAACAGGGGTACAGGCACAATTCCCTTAATAGATTTGAAGAGAGCGTCTCTTTGGTGAGAGAACCCCGGACAGTGTATCAGAAAATGAATACTGTCTTCAGATTGCCCACACAACGGGCAATTGCACTCTCCCTTTCCTCTCTGCTTCTGTTTGCTGTTCAAAGGTAGGCTTCCTGCCCTGAGTTTAAATTTCAGTCTAGTGCCGAGAGTGGGTAGACCCTTGAGGTCATCCAAGATGTCCTCCCCCATGTCACAGACTGGAAACAAGTTCAGGGAAGTTTTCCGCCTAACTTCATTTTCATCAGACAATCTCATGGCAACAGACATGGCTGAGGACACTACAGCCTCTAAGTCAGATTTATCCAGCAGGGTCAAGACTTGCGGATCCAGGTCCAGGTCCTTGAGGATCTCTTCTACTCTCTTCTGCCAGGACTTAGCCTGTTTGACAGGGCGGTCCTGTTTCCAAGATATAGAGTCGATTAATTTAGGATATCTGGTGTTGGGCATATGTTGCAGCTGACCCCACCATCTGACCTTGAATTCATCTCGTCGGGAGCTTAAGGACGGAATGCCAAACTCACCCCGAACAGCCACATTGGCTGTTTTGGAGCATGCTGACATACACTCCTTAAGCACCCCCACTTGAATGGATTCTAGAGACTTAGCCTGGTTGGAGTTATCAACCCATATAGCAGATCCGTACTCCAAGGCAGGTCTAATAACGCGACAAAGCATGGTTTTCTTAACCTCAGAGTTGACCCCTCTGCAGTGGAAAAATTTAGTGAGCCCCAGAGCTTTGCCCTTGCCAGTTTGAACAACTTTCCGGATATGTGCATCCCAATTACAATTGGAGGAGAACTCAACGCCCAGGTAAGTGTAGGAAGGGAGGACCGGGATCTCTTGGCTACCCCACTGCCACTTAAGATCACTTCCTCCCTCTCCTCTGTCGTTGAATGCTACCACTGCACATTTGCTGACATTAGCCTCTAGCCCCCAAAGATCAAAGTATCTCTTCGCGCAATCAATCAACTCCTGGAGATTGGTTGGAGTCTCCCCTATGCCTGCGAAGTCATCCGCAAACATAAGGGCTGGTATGGTGGTATCACCCACCCTTAACCCAAATCCCTCACTTTCCACATCCTCGAGGAGTTGATTGATGAAAACATTGAAGAGCAGAGGGGAGAGAGTACATCCTTGAGCTACACCTTGGTCTATGTCAAAGAAGTTGGACTTCTGTCCGTTAACAGTGACACAGCTTTTGGTGTGAGCATACAAGTTGTGGACAACTCTCCACATCTTTCCCTTGATCCCACAAGACCAGAGGCGGAACCATAGGCCATCCCTCCACACTGTGTCATAAGCCTTTTTGACATCCAGGAAAAAGACATAAGTGGGTATCCCTTCTTTTTTTCTTCCTTGGATAATCTGGCTTAGAGTGAAGATATGATCCACACAGCCCCTGTTTCGCCGAAAGCCAGCTTGGCCTTCGTGGAAACAACCTCTAAACTCCAGATCAACCTCGAGACGAGTACTTATAACTCTGCAGAATGTCTTGCCAACAGCATTGAGGAGCGTGATGCCACGGTAGTTCCCCGGTTCTTCTCTGTCACCCTTCTTGTATAGATTGACAATGACCCCCTGTCGCCAGCGAAAGGGGATCATTTCAGTCTTCCAGATAAGGTTAAAGAGGAGAACTAGGGCCTCTATCATGGAATCGCCACCGTGCTTGATAAGCTCGTTGACAATGCCATCAGGTCCACCAGCTTTATATCCATTTAAATGTTCAATTGCTTCCACAATCTCAGAAGAACTAATGGGAGCATTATAAGCCATTGAAATATACTCCAGTTCATCAGGGCTGTTTTGAATCATAGGAACAGTTTTTCCAACTGTGTCCCTCCATTCAGCAGAAGACCCCTCACTGTTAGACCTAGAAGTTCTGCCAAGGATACTGTAGTGAGTTTCAAAGGTTTTGACAATGTCAACCGATGAAGTCACCACTGCACCTTTAGTAGTCTTCAGCGCTTGTACTTGCTGACCGTTTTTCGGTTTGTACAAACGTTGAAGGGCCAACCAGAATTTCTTGTCATTACCACCATGGTGGTTTGAGTTTATTTCACTGTATAACTTGTCCCAGTATAATTTCTTCTTAGACCTAACAAGCTGATTGATATCTTTACGGAGCTGGTAGTACCTCGCCCACAATTCTCTGTTGGTTTCCAAATTGCAGCACTCTTTATAGAGGGCTCGTCTCTCAGCTATCTTGAGTTTAATCTCATTAGTCCACCAATTAACTGCTCTACCGCAGACAATTAGTTTCCTCCCAATGATCTTTAGCCACGGAGGAAACGAAACTCTCCCAAGAGTCCACTGCTCTTTCGACTTCATTTCTTGCGTTAACAGAGCGTGATTGAAGTTCTTGGAGCGATTGGACAAAATGAGGGAGAGCCTCTTGCAAGGCCTGGACGTACTCAGCCTTGACCTCCTCATTGTGGAATTTTTCTATGCGCCACTTCCGAATCGAACGTTTCACACATCTCTTGGTGGTGGGAAAACACCTTTTGATCTCAGTCCAAACCAGGAAGTGGTCAGAGGTACCAATATCAGTTCTGTCAATCAACACATTGGCACACTGGGGGAACAAAATTTTGTCCATTATGATATAGTCCACAATGGAACGTTCCCCAGTTTGGGGTTTCTCACGAGTCCACTGCACTTGGTCACCTCTTGTCCTGTTATTCAAGGTCAAAAGCTGAAGCTCTTCTAGACAGTTAATTAACCGTCTGCCATTAGAATTCAGCTCGTCCTCACCAAAAGGTCCAATGATATCGTCCTGATGGATCCCTTTGCCCACCCGGGCATTGAAGTCCCCCAATAGTACCACCTGACCTTTGGCAAGGAACGAAGCACAGTCCAGCTTTACATCTTCGAAGGCCTTGTCTGCGTCAGCACTAAGGGTCCCCTCTGTGGGCATGTAAACACAACCAACAAAGAGGTCCTTTGTACTCATGCCGCCCTTCAAATTCAGTTTTAGCCAGATACTATGCTCGTACCTCAAACCCTTGTTGATAATTTCACAATTGTCAAACAAGAAATCACGGACAAAGAATCCAACCCCTTTTTGACCGCGTTTGGCAGAGGCTGCCTTGAGAGTACACATCTTACCTGCCCATTTATAACCAATGACATCTCCAACCAGTTTATCCGACGTTTCCCATGTTTCTTGCCCAGCACAGATATGAATATCATTAGTCCGAAGAACTTGTCCCACTTCAAGTTGTTTCCTTTGGTTGGTCAACCCTGAGAAGTTGAAAGTGGCCAGCCGCAAGCCAGCCCTTTGCGTGTGAATTGTTTGTCGTCTAGGTAGCTTGTGATTGCTCCTGGACGGCCAACCGTTCTGCAAAGGGGGGACAGTTACCCCATGTGTAGATTTTGCTCGTCTTGTGTAAACTTTGAGAATTGGTAAACCATTCAGGGTACCAAATCTTTCAGTTACACGACACACAGGCTCCGTACACATAGGGGCAGATTGTCCGTCAGACTGCTTGGGGACAATTACCCCGTGTATAGATTTTGCTCGTCTTGTGTAGACTTTGAGGATTGGTAAACCATTTAGAGTACCAAATCCTTCAGTTACACGACGTTCAGGCTCTGCACACTTAGGGACAGATTGTCCATCTGACAGCTTGGGGACAATTACCCCATGTATAGAATTTGTTCGTCTTGTGTAAACCTTGAGGATTGGTAAACCATTCAGAGTACCAAATCCTTCAGATTCAGGACGTTCAGGTTCCGTACACTTAGGGGCATCTTGTCCTTCTGGCTGTTTGGATTCAACCTCATCCAGAGCATCAAACCGATTAGAAACTCTCAAGTTGAAGTTGTTGCCCTTGGTTGTCTTCCTAGAGCGCCCCATTGAATCACCAATGTCTAAGACCGCTCTCCAGCCAGTCAAGGGACGAACTTCTTTGAGATTGAATTGATGCGGGACTCTATTAGAAGCACTTTTGGTCATTGCAACCTTCAACGTACCCCTGTTATCAAGTCTCGAGATGGTACCATTAGCCATGAAATCCAAGCCTAAGCTAGAGCATGTAGTTTTAAAGGACACATCGTCCATCCTGGGATTCACCCCAAAAACTACACATGAAGCCCTAGATTTGGCATAAGTAACCAATTCCCAGGGATCACCCTGAGGAGTGTTGATGTTGATAGGAGCTAAATTTTTGATTGTTTTCGCAGGCCATAAGTTTAAGCACAGGAACCAACCCGAGCCCAAGTGCCGAGTATGCTAGACAGAGCATACGACTGCCCAATTTGGGCGGAGGGGCTGCCCCCAAGCGGTAGGAGTCCACTTGTTACCATTCAGAGATCACACTCCAGGGAGTTGCAGGGAATGGCCCGTGTAGGCATATTCTAAAGAGGGAAAGGCCCCAAGCTTTCCAACTAAATCCAATGCACTACCTTACCTGAAGCAAAGCGCTTCAGGTCGAAACAAACAAGGACACGAGGTCACAAGGCCGGCATTTAGTCACAGAGACATTAATGTACTCCCGTTTCAAGTCCACCCAATGTCAATAGGCTTCCTAGAGGACAGGGAGACTAAAGACAAAGAGAGAGGGAGAGGGAGAGAGAGAGAGAGAGAGAGAGAGCTTACATGCCATTCGGGGGCTAATTAGATACATGACCACTGTCATGAAGTAGTAACCAACAGCAATATGCTGTGCCAAAAACCGGTCCACCCAGCGCTCATCTCCACCTAGAGCCTGCAACAACAGAGCAACTCCATATGAGCTTTGAAGTTTTGGGCTTTCCTTCAAAAAGCATTTGACTAACAGTCCTCTCAAATGACAATGACAGGGTGAAAACTCCTGCTATTCATTCTCCCAAGTAAAACAGAAAGAGCTTAGAGCAACCCTATGGAAAACCACATGTCCCCTTGATTTAATGTAGAAGAAAACCTCCATTGTGAGCAGGTGATGCAGTTCATTCCAGCTCTCCGCAAAATGAACCTTCAAATAGTCGGCGCGCCTCCACCACCCAAAGCTCTCATACATATGTAGTACTGACACAAATGCTACTCAGCCCTCCAACCAATGCACAGTCTCACAGTTTCAGAACCAGTGCACAGGATTGAAAAGTTCCTAGAAGCTTCAGCAGTAAATGATGTTGTAGGAGAACAGAACAAAGTGAAAGTGATTTACAGATGACTGTCCACCTTAGACTAGCAATTTTCCTCATCATGCAACCATAAGACTGGGATACTAACTCTTCCTGGAGCCAAGAGAGGACTTGCATCAACCAGAGTATGAACCAATTCTAAGATTGCATGGACAGTCAATACTCCTCTCAATAGATGAAAGTAGACAAAAGTCAACAGAAAGTTCAATGAGCCTGCATCTCAACAGGATAATTTATGGAACTGAACCTGCACTGGCGAATCAAGAAGCCTACCAAAGTAGGGGACTCTGGCAATTGTTTCGAGAACATAAAATCGGGCATATAAACGCTTTGCATAGAGACCATCCAATACCTTGATCACAGCCTCCTGCAAACAGAATTGCCCAGCCAATGAGACACTGCCCTTCCTTCTTCTCTTACCCTGGAACAATACCCCACTATGCACAGACATATTGCTACCAATTAGACATTTGCCACACTCTGAATGAACACACCCTAGTTAATAGGGATACCCACCAAAACGACAAAACTTTAAAGTAGGGAATAAAGGGCATACAGTGGCAAGAACGTTGAAAGCTTGCTCAGCTCTAATGACCCACTTTTCAAGGCCTTTTGGAAGGTCTGCATCAGGCTCTACTTGAATCTCCTCCACCAAAGCCGCTTGCACCCGTCTCCAACCTCTGTAACATCCAATTTTCACCACACTGCAACTGAAGTGTGCTCTTGATCGGTTGGTTCACGAAAAATCAGTCCAATCAGCCTAGATGCTCCTAAGGTACGCTTATTTGGGCTCAAAAATTGGCTTTGCAAACAATATGATAAAAATCACACCTTTAAATACACAAGATTCATAACACTCCAAAGCATATTGGAGGAAACTACAACATGAACTATTGCATCACAAGAATGAGGAGAGAGCCTTAGCTAATTTGCAAGCGAGATGACTAAGAAAGGGCAGCCCACGCTCTCATCCTTTGTCTCTCGAAAGAGATCAATGACTTGACTCAGCTGATCCAGCAATTGAATTCCTCCTCAGAGGTCACAACAGATATCAATTCCCGAGACAAGTGCTGATTATCTGACACCTGTGCCTGTGTCCGTGAGTAGTAGCAAAACAATCACACAGGGAAAGAGAGAGGATGGAAGAAGGCGGAAGAAAGGGAGAAGACCTGCCAAAAGAGTGGCTTCTTAGCCGCAAGGATGCACACTCATTGTATAAGCTTTGGGGAAGCTGGTGACTCCTAATTCTCCGTAGTCGCTGATGAGCTCTAGCAATGGCAACAGATGCGCACACTCCAGTACTTTCGCCGGTGAAAGCACACTGGCTTGTGGCTGGCATAGCCCTCCATGACCCACTTGTCAAACTGAGTGACATAGTGTACTCGCTTCTTTCCTTGACCACGCCTCTGAAAAGTAGTAGTTGCAGAGTCACCCAAAATGCGATCGCTGCAGAAATGAGCTCAAATAAGACAGATACTCCAAGTCCACCACAACCACCTCAGGTATTGCACGGGACTGATCAAATTCCCCCAAACTCAACCTCGACTCACTGTTCTCTCTCACTGTTCCTAGTGGGAGGGGTGCGAGAAGTTTAATGAGAACAACTGTACACGACAAGAACCCGGATGTTTTCTACTTGTCTTCCCCAGGAATCTCTCCAAGATATGTCCGGGGAGGATTCGTATCATAACATAAATACTCTTTTCAGCATGCGATTTTGAATTCTCCTAAGTTCGAAAAACTAAGCATTCGTAACCAAGGCCCACTCTTTGTTCTTTTTCTTACTGAAATTTCTTCTTTGACAAGTTGTGATACTCAACTTGAGTCATAGAGGACTACAGTACTTTACAGTTCTTGAGGTCAAATCTCTATCGTCCGAAACTGCTTGTAGGCGGTAGGGATTTGTCCAACAGCATGGGTTGCAAGGAAAAGAGTCATGGCCGAGAAATGGACGGTGGGGGAACATTTGATAAATCCTTGAAAAAAATGCAACTCAAGGGCGCATGCAGCTATGATCGCAGTGCAGAGCAGAGCACAGAATTTACTGACATGTCTCTTGCACTTTTTGCAGTCTTGTAATCTGCACATTCAGTGCCGTCCTTGATCTGCGATGACTGGTGCTGAACTGGGCGCTTAAGAGTAGTCGTAGGAATTGTGTGGGTTTTTTGTTAGTTAGCCTGTGACCAGCATCTGCCTCTTGGTCTGTGATGGTAACAGATGCAACGGAATTATCTTGTTTTGAAGGTGGAGAGAGTGGCAAGGATGGATTTCCAATTGGTTGCTGTGAGTGGCAATCTCTAGGGTTTATGATCACGTGTTTCAGCATCCGTGCATTGTTCAACTGTGCTACGCCACTGATGATGGCGACGGATGGTGCGAGATAGTTGTAGAAGACGCCAGGGACTGGTTATTCATACCTGGGCAGCGATGGGGCGGGAAGGTTTGCAGTGGGGTGAGAGAGTTACTTTCTTGGGAGGCAGCGGGTGAGGGGCATCTCGTTGTCCACCAGAAGCCCAATTGGAAGCTGAGCAGCTGTAATAATGGAGGAAGAAATTGAAACTCTCAGTAAGAGAAAGGGCTCCCGGCTGGAACACAAAGAACAGGAAGAGGAAGAGGACAAGTTGGGACGGGCCCAATGCCTTACTCGTGATTCTCTATCAGGTCCGAGTAAGCAAGGGAAGAAAGATACAGGCATTAGTGAAGTGGAGGTGGTTGAAGAAGATGCAGTAGGTGACAAGAGTGGAGATGATGGAAACGGAGGGGTGGAGGAGGCTAAAAAAGGTTCTGATTTGTCCTCCGCAGGTAGGCTAGACTATCAAGCAATGGCTTCCTTTACACCCCTGGAAGGCTCAAACTTGTCACTGGAGAGAAGGAGAGCTTTGAACTTGAGTTCGTCTCCCAGTGTATATGAACTCTCCCCTGCATCCCCCATCCCTTTCCTAAGCTCCTCATCCCCTCCTATAACGAGTGTTCTGTGGGAATCTCATCCAGCACCAGATAGAAGAGGTGGTGGGTGTTGCGAGGAGGGGCACGGAGGCACTTTCGGGCAAGACGACCAGCTCTCCCATCCTGAAGCCATGCTGTCGTCACCCGGGTCAGATGCAGATAACTGCCACACGGAGTTAAGACTTCCCCGGGGCATGCTCTTCTACGCACATACGAAGGGAGGTTCTGGACACCGAGAGAAAGCCGCACTAATCGAGGCATCTCTGCGCCACGTTCTCTCTGATCCTGTAACGTGAGTGCATTCCCTTTCTGTCAGTATGAACCTTTTTGACAAATTGTAGAGATTACCCTTCATACGGCTTGCCCAATTTACTGCTATTTCTTTATCATGCTTTCTTGAGTTTGTCATGCTTCTGTCTTCCCATCTTTGGAGTAGGAACCCTTTTCCATTTTCTTGCTGTATTGCGTTATGCTCTTTTTGAATTGATGCTTGCTCCAAGTTCACTTGCTTTACAGCTTCTGTACCTGCTAAAAGAATTAGGATAGGCTCCTCCATCCCATACATGACAGGTCCACTTTAACGCTGTTAGAACTTTGAGGGTTATCTGATTCTAACTCTGTTCACAGTTGGAAGGTGTCAACTGTGAACACGAAGTGTGAATGTATGCAGAAACTTCCCCTTGTCTGGTATTTACTGGGAAATAGTGAGCCCTTAGGACTTCTCATTTTTATGTTTTGTTTACTTAGAAACATTCAGCTTGCTTGGGCACCTGTGTGTCCGTGAAGGTGAGGACAATCTATAGCCAGGCTGCTTGAAAATGCCACCTACATTAGTGGATTGCGCCCAATCTGTTTGGCTGGGAATGTTTTGAAGAGGAATTTTGTACAAGCTCTCCACCATCCCTCACTTTGCTCACTGGATGGCCACTGACTGTAGGTGTCTGGATGTGCCAGGGGAACATTTATGGACGATGCCATGGTAGCAAGGTGTGGACATTCATTTGGGAGTGCTAGCCTGATTGCCGTGCGTGAGACGGTACCACCATGTAACTTACTGCTGTGAAGTGGTTGTCTTAGCCTCAAGCCTTCCAATGATCTCTACATAGCTCTCTACCATGTGCGCTCATTAGAGACTGCAGTACATAATGTTGTTGGGCCATATGTAGCTGTAATTTATGTTTGACTTGTTTGTAAGGTGCGGAAGTTTTTGAAACTTGTTACCCATGCTAGGAAATAATTTGTAAGAGCTTGAGTCACCTAGATGATGCAAGCCAAGGAATTGCTTCATTTGCTCATTGGGTGGAGCATGTTGGATGGCTGTTGCAGAGCACATGCATGCATTGCGGGGCAGCTATTCCTGTAGACTCACTGGTTCCAAATTACGGTGAGTGACATTATTAGTCGACACCATTTTTCTTTGGGTTAGCGTGCATTGTGCTAGAAACATTCTTGTTTCTTACATTGTTCAAAGGGTACCTGTTTCTGACTCTGGGTATGTGCTGGCTGCGCTGCAAGATATACAGCCATGCAGGGGGTTGACGTGTTGGTTCTGTGTCTTGCAGCACTTCGGGCAGCAGTGCAGGCGTTCAAGCGAGAAGATCAGATGTGGGGGCTTACCTCAATGAAGGCAGCCAAGAGGAGGAGGGAACAACTTGAGCAGCCTGAGGGGTCAGATTTAAAGAGGCTGGCTCGGGTATGCTGGTGTACCAGTGAGTCTGTAGTTTACAATGTTGAGCCTAGTTTAGTTACTCTGGGATCCGGTGCAGAGTGATGGTGCTGTGTTGTGCTGTTTGCCATAAAGGGCATGGGACTAAATGACTTCATTGCAGGATCAGTTTGTTGCACGCGAACAGACATCGCCAACAGAGGGTTCACGGCCAAGGGGTGTCCAGTTCCCTTTTTCTGTTAGTGACCGGGTCCTCATCAAGGTATGTCACATGGTTGCTAGCCCTGCTTGGATGCTATTCTGAGCAGATGGCTGCTGCTTAGTAATGGGCAAGCAGCCTTCACAGGTCTGAAGTGCATCTTCTTTTGGAGCTGCTTGCATTTACTTCCTCCTCTCTGCTTATTATACAGTTTTCCAAGCTCAATGTGCCCTGTTTGTCAAACTTATGATTGATGTATAATTTTGGCGACTCTGTCTGTGATAGGGTAACAAAAGGACTCCAGAACGCTTTGTTGGGAGGGAGGCAGTTATTACGACTCAGTGCCTGAATGGATGGTATGGCTTAATTCTCCATTATTCCTCAGGGAGAAATAATGTTACTAGTGACTGAACTTGGGTATGTTTTTTTTATATAGGGGTGGACCTGTGTGGATCTGCACTTGAGAGATGATGGTTCATGAAGGTGTGTCAGAGGACAGCCTTGGTTGTCTATCTGAAATGTTTCACCATGTGATAACAAGGTGGTTTGTAATTATCTCTAGGTACTTGGTGAGGACATTGGACAACGGTGAGAGTGTGCGATTACAGTACCGCTCTCTGCAAAAATTAGGAGGTCAGCTGTCCTGTTCCTGGGTCCACATATGATATGCACCTGATGTGGTAGCTAGTCCTGCTAGATGTCTATGGCCTGTGTACTTGCTTTTCACTGCTTGTTATGGCAAGCTTCTTTTGAGATGGCTGATGAGCATTGGCAGACTGTGCTGACCTTCTGCATCTCAAGTGTGTGGGTCATGTCTTTGGAGTATTCACCTACACTCAGTAACCATTACTCTGGAGTAAAGTTAAACCATTGTCGGTGTAATGACATTGACTTTGAGCTTCTTGACCTCTTCCATTTGCCCCCAGAAGTATGGAACCGGTTAAATATCTGCTGTTTGGTGTTTTGTCGAAGCAGCTTACCAAAGCTGTATAAAAATCATTGTGTTTGTTACTTCCCTGCCAGAACCTTCCTGGTAAGAGACTTCCTGTTAAAATTGGTTTTCATTTAATCATACTCTATATTCATCATCAATTGCTCCTTGATGCCACCCCTCAATACTTCCAGACAGCTGCCATGAGCTGTTCTTCTGCATTGACCGACTTAATGTTTGACATTTGGCAGGACAATGTGATGTCAAGATAACATGCTAGTGTCTTTTTTTCCAATTTCTCCTGTCTGTGATATGCCACTGAAGAGGGTTGGATATTGACGTGTGCAGCCTGTAGCGATATTTATTGTTACTCGGCCGGGGTTGTTGCTTTCATACTAAGAAGTTCTTGATGAACTTCTATGAACATCTCCAGGCCGTGTTGTCCAATGCAGTCCAAAGAGGAACTCTTTGTTAAATGTGTCTTGCTTTGTCACACCACCAGATACGGCAGGCTTCAGACACAAGCATTGTTTCTCTGTGGTTGTCTGCCAAAGATTCCAACACTGGTGATACTGCATGGGGAGGGGCTGATGTGAGGTGTTGGTTTGCTGGTGATGGGCTATGTATACGTACTGTCAATGATACTAGATTTGTTTGGTACATGACAGTATAAAAGCCTATTTCTCTGTTGGAACTCAAATCAAGTTGTAGCAGATGTTTGGGTGTACTTATGTGACTATGTTGTCACCAACCTTTGTGCAGAGATGGAGCTGCCAGCAGATTCAGATGCAGGTTGTTCTCCTGACCAAGTTAGTAATGCAAAGAGAAATTCCAATGGTTCAGATCCCAAGGGGTACTCATCATTGTCCATTGCTGATGACATGCTGGAAGGTAGTATAAGAGAAGCAAGGACCGACACCATTGTGTTTCCAGCTATGCCTTTGAAAGGGGTCAGAACAGAGGCTTACAGCAAAAATACCATGAAAGGGAACTTGACACGTTCCACGGACACAGCAGCAAACAGCAGCTCACCGAGTGCAGGAACCTCCAGCACTTCCTCCCCGGACATGCAGGCTGATCTCAGAAGTGCTTCTCAGGCATGTTTCAAATCTGTTGGTTGATTTGTACGGCTCTGCTTTCAATATCTGCATTGCACTTGAGTATGGAAACATTGTCTGTGATTAAGCACTGTGCTTCACCCCTTCTTCAAGTTCCCTGCATATGTAATGCATGGTCACTACCTGCCCAAGGAGGATAGGAGAAGGCAGACTTCTAGCTCAAGTAAAGTATTACAGCGCACCTTCTATGCTGTATCCTCGTGCCGTGTGCTTCTTATTTGGTGGCTGATAAGGATCACGCTATGGGCATATTTTTTGTGACCATTGGTCAGAGTGAAGTGAAGCTGGTCACTTCAACCAAAGTTGGGGAGGAGACACAAATAGAGGAGGCAGTGCTGGGGGAAGGTAGTGACACGAAACCAAGTGTAACAGCTCCTGACAAAGTGGAGGCTGGGATGCATAATGCTGAGAATGCTTGTGGCCAATTACCTGATTCCCAGGTGTGGCTTGGCGTTCCTGACACCAAGCGTACTCAGACCGATGGTAGAGTCACCCATCCTGACTCAAGTTTTTCTTTGTAGTCTTTCACTGAGAGATCCTTGGGACTAGCAGGCCTGTTCTTCTGGTTTGCTTCACACCGTCCGCCCCATTTCGTTTTCATATGGGGGAGCAACAGACAAATTAAGTATGCATATGCATCTTCATTATATCTCACATGGTGATATTTCTTGCAGTTAGTGCAGTGGGGTTTGCTAACCTGCCAAATGCATAGTGGCATTCTTGCAGAGGGCATGGAAGTTGGAAACACACCAAGAGATGTGTCAAGTCATGAGACTGGGGATACATTTACATTACGGTCTAGACGGAGTGTTATTTCAAGCAGAGGGCCAGCTGTTAGCGCTGGCATTGAGCCTGATCCGTACCGGAAGGTTAGCAGATGCTTATTTACAGGACGCTTCACCTTATGCTTCAAATGGTCTTTAGGGTCATTGAGGGAGTGGCATGGACCTTTTCTGACTAGCATAAGGTCTTTTTCGGATTTTAGGTTCATGGCTTTGTATACTAACTTTTGCCCTTTCGCATTAATAATAAGTTGAATTTTTGTGGATCCCTAGGTGTACAGTTCAGGCTTGCGACGACGTGGGGGTGCAGGAGAAGGTGTAATGTTGGAGCCACCAGTAGCTGCTGTAGTGGACAACAAGCTACTTCCGAAAAGTGCGCAGGAGGATGAGAAATCTGAGTCTAAACTGGTGGATTCTGGTCGACATCCCATAGATAAACATAGTCGAGAGCCTGTCAGCGTACAAACAATGAAAGAAATTTTGGGCATCATGCGAAAAGACATTTTGAATCTAGAGAAGCAAATTCCATGGAACTGCTTAGTGAAGTCATGGAAGATGCAGCGTTCGAAGTGGCGAAAGGGTGTCAAAGAGAGTAGTACAGTGAAGGTGGGTGGCTCTTTGCTGATTGACACATTGCTGATTCTGATTGTCAGTACTCCTTTCTATATTATCCAACAGTTTGTCAGGTCATGCGTTAAAGCAAATGATCTGACTAGGGAATATGCAGCAACATCTTCCGTTTACCTACAGATACATGTACTGACCATGAGTAATGGCACCTGTCACCCCTGTGATTCTGCTTACAGCCGTTTTATCTTATCTGTTGAAGCTAACAACCGCAGCCGGTTTGTCAGTTAATGGCCAGACAATGGTGGTGGGAGTGTGTGTGGAGCTAAATTTTCTCTTCATTCATAGTGATGAGTATGAGGTCTTCAAACTCGAGAATTATCATAATGACATTGACAGTACAGGTGTTTACCAGATGGTGAAGATCAGGTCTTGAGCATGGGGGTTGCTATTTCATGCAGGATCTTGGAGCCAATGTTAAAGCATTTCGGAGTAGTCTATTGCTAACCATGGCTGGCGGTATATCAGACGAAGAGTGGGAGAAGCGCATAATGAAGGCCATGGAGTCAGGAGATGTTGAGTTGCTCGTGTCTCTGTGGGGAAGGTTGTATGATGATGTTTACAAGTGGGTGCAGTCCAAGCCCAAGCGCACTCAGGGGGGTGATGGAGACACAAACCTAGTGGACACGTTTGCAGAGTTACGCAAGCAATTTCCACAACTGCATGTGGCTGGGTTGTCTCCTGCAGGCATCACCACGGCTGCCACATTGGCTGCTGCAGATGCTATTGCTGAGCGGCATCTGGATGCCAACGTAAGTCCTCGGGGGTTTGAAAGTTGTTGGATCCTTTCATGGTGGGAGCTTCTTATGATTTGATTTAGTGAATGGATTCTTCCTTCTTCCCAATCTTGTCATTATTTCGTCTCAGCAGCAGTGCAAAAAATGCACACATAAATTTAAATGAAAGAATGGTAGAGAGTACACCTTGTATCCATGCTGATGGCACACACAAGGGTATCACCTCGATAGTGTGGACACACCAACACTTGCAAGTAGGTCTTGCTTATAACAGCCCCACTTCTATTAGTACGTGAAAGCCTTTGCAGAAGATATGGTAAGGATGCTATATATAAAGTGTAATACCATTGGTTGTGGTATGACAGGTATTGTTGGCTGTCCCCATGAAACTGCTTCAACAACATAGCCGAGATGACCTTCTTGCAGTTCGGGAGGCTCTAGGGAGAGAGAAGCGCCATCTTGCAGCCAAGCTTGCTCAGCTAGAAAGAACTGAAAAGGTAAATAGAGAAGAGGAGATGGTGGCTGGATATTTGGAGATGGAACCTCCATCAAGCAATCTCCAAGTCAGTTCACCATCTGCACCATTAGAGGCAGAGATGGTTACCATTCCTAGTACTCTTGTGGAGATAGTAAAGCCAAGACCACAGCAAGGTGATGAAACAGATGATGGTGGAAGTGACACAGCTGATGATATCCATGATGCAGATGGAGAGGCTACAGACATGTCGGATTCTGATTAGGAAAGACTTTTTTATTGAGCTCTTTCTGAGAATTGGCCGCTGGCAAACTAAAATGGTTTCAAGTGTAATGGGGCAAACTTTTTTATTACCCACACATTGGAAAGTGCATCCACACAGGACTGACATGTACAAAATTGCTAGTGTATGTAGTGTGAAGGTATAGTATGTTGAGAATGGCTTTAAGGGCCTTCCCTCCTTTTAGCTAGATCTGCAATGCGGGGACGTTTCAGCCAGGTTTGAAGGGTTGGTCTAGTTTTAAATTCTTATGTACAAATAATATGGAGTCTTCTCTGGCCTTTTGGGGGTTGCCTTGATCTTACACCGCAATACAAGCTATCTTTGTTATGACTATTTGAAATCTTTAGCATGCTGGTGATGGAGGACCTTGAATTTGGGCTTCACTCGCGAAGCATTTACAGAAGATGAAATGGATATTGATAGATTGTGAGCTGGGATTGGTTCTCTTTCAACAGGTATGACTGATGTCAAAGTTTTAGGACCTCCGACCGCATGTTCTACGTGGCAGATTTTTGGGATTTCTATTGCATTTGTACAGTCTGATACCTTCACACTTCCCATTGGATTGACAAAAGTACGCAACTTCAACTCACTGGGATGACACATGTGGGTGTGCCTCATGCAGTATGCTCCTACATGTTTGAGAGAATGGATCAGTTTGGACCGCCAGAATGCAATGGTGTAGACTTTGCAGGTGACTTCAACACTGTACCTCGACACTTGCTAGGCAACTCTCCAATGCTCATTTGAACCGAATCTGCCCCAAAGTATAGACTACAAATCCATGTGGTGACTTTGGGTCCCTCATTGGCTCATCTTACAGCCCAATCAGGATCCAAAGCTGGACAAGGGAAAACTGTACAACAATCAACACATCCAGAAATGTCATTTGTTAAAGACCCAGCTGATGTTATGTAAGTGGAGAGTTCTTACCATAGGCTCATTCAGTTCTGCTTTCATTGCCCTTTTGACTGAAGCTAGAAATAAAGACTTTCTACATATCCCTACAAATTGGCAGTCATGCCTGCAATTCCCAACTGGTTCAGATGGGTGGGTACAACTCATGTAAAACCATGAAAAGTGACCATCATTCTGCCACATAAATTGACATTACTTCCAACTCATTCACATAATGATCTCTAGGATTCACATGAATTAACAAAAATTCTTTCAACATCCTTGCAGTTCCATATAATAGAAATGCCTACTACCTCACCTACAGGATAAGCTCCAACTATCCAGGACTATGAATGTCTCTTACTACACTAGGATCTTGTAGAGCATACGTTATACTAATCTAATACCATGAGCAGAAAGAGAATGCTTGTACATCAGCTAAACTCTTGAGGTTGTAGCAGCTCACTACTGGGAAGTACTAAGCACTTCGACACTGGTTTGCAATCAGAACTAGGACCAATGCAAATCCATGTCCACTCTTTCTAGCTAGGCATCCGACTGACGTGCGCATCTACCAAAATGTTCACAAACATCCTTGTTCTTTCCAAAAATAAAATGGTCAAATGCAGATTGACCTATATCATCTCCAAGAAAAAATACACTGTATTCCCTCCAAATATGAGATGGGGGAAAGCAATTCATCAATCAGCGTCTCCTCAATTTATGTACACATCCCATTGTGGTTACCAAGGCCTCTGCTGGCTTCACCATATTGCACTGAAAACCCAGCAGCTGTCACACATGCCGTTTCTGTTCTTTCATCAGTCGTGTTATCAGCTCCTCCTGCCCACCACCCCATGACTGATTACAACCAACATTGTCATCTCTCTCCGCAAGCAATGCAAAACTACCTGTGTAACACTTTCCCTTCACAAATAGGTGCGACTACAAAAAGTATTGCTAGTTGTGCAAGCTGCAGAAAATACCTTATTGCCCTTCAAAGGAAGACTCCTCTCCTTCAGCATCGCTTTTAGCTTCTGCACAGTGAAGGTCTGCAAGTCCTTCTCCGAGAGTCGGCTTGACCCACCATCTGCCGCCACACCCGCAGATATTAACGTCAATTTGCTCAGGAGACCACAGATACTTGAGAACTCGATCTCTACAAAGCAATAGTGCCGCAACCTCACCTTTTCTTACTGTCACACTGCCACTTCCAGTATTAACCCTCTTTGATGCTAGTTTGTCTTCATGATGCCGCTCCGCAGGCCTGCCAAATACATATGCCATGCCTGCTAATCAGAACCCAATCTGATGAGAGTCTACTGTCAGCCTCAAGGACACCCACCTTCACCCGTAGTACTTGTCAATATTTTCATACAGACACACCCCCCCCACTCCTCATCTGTCATTCTCGTCCAACCAGAGATGAGGATGGTAGTATACTGTTTGGACCAAAATGATATGAAAAAACCAGATGAGCTTGCATGTGGCCCCCAAGTGCCTGCCTAACATTCGTTCAGTAACAGATGCTATGAATGCTGGGAATGGAGGCTGAACTTGAAGACAGTTTGGTATCAGCAAACCCATGCAACAGAATCAGATTGGTACTGTTTCGCCACAGAGGAAAGAAGAGAGGGCAGCAGAAGTCAGTCTGAGCATAAGAGGAATACCGCTTCCCCTTCCCTTCCTCAGCAGCCACCTTGCCTTTGTTATCTTTTGCTTTCTGGTCCGCCCTTCCTTTCTTCAGGGTGAGATATCGTATGAGGATATTTGTGGCATCTGTTTTGATCAGCTGTTCCTCTGAAGCCATCAACATTCTGTCAGTCCACATACTTGGTCCCAACCAACTTGTCAAAACTGATGACAAGTTCATCAAGCTAAGGGCATTCACATTTGTGCTGGGTAACAGACATGGGAAACTAAGGACAAGACGGTTGGGGATGTTGTTGGCTACAAGTGGTACGGTAAGATGTGTGCCCTCAAGATGGCATCTGCAAAGCATGGTCAAAAAGGCATGAGGTTCTTTGTCCTTGATTTGTGTGATAATTGTGAAATCATCAACAAGGAACTTCAGTACAAACACAGTATTTGACTGAAACTGAAGGGCGGCGTGAGGGCGCTTTCTGGGATGTGTCTACATGCATACAGAGATAGCCCTTAGTGTTGAGACTGGTAAAGCCTTCGAGGAAGTTAAGCTCAATTGTGCCAAGTTCCTTGCTAGGGTACATGGTCTTGTTAGGCAACTTTAGTGCCCAGGTGGGAAACAGGGCGATGCCATTGGGCTTTTTGGTGAGGACGAGCAACTGCAAGCGGCTAAAATTGCCAGGAAGAGCTCAGCATTCGAACAATAGGTCAAAAGAAGACCCTTTGCGGTGGACTCATGAAAAAGACCAAACTGGGGAACAGTCCATTGTGGATTATATCATAGTGGATAAGGAGTTGTTTCCTCGGTGTGCCAAGGAACCAGTACTGGTACAGACCACTTTCTTGTCTGGACTGAGATCAAAAGGTGTATTCATAACACTAAGGGATCTGTGAAATGTTCACTTCAAAAGTGGCGCATATAAAACTTCCGGGGGGAAGAGGTCAAGACCAGTATATTGAGGCCTTGAAAGAGGCTCTCCCACCCTTTATCCAATCGCTCCAAGATCTCCCCTTTTGCTTGGGTGATGCAAGAAGCAAGGTTGAAAGAGCTGTGGACACTTGGGAGAGTTTTGTCACTTAGGATCACCGAGAGTTTACAGGGACTGCTGTAATATCAAAGATGACAGGGAGCTGTGGTCTAGATATTACCAGCTGCGAAAGGATGTGATCATCTAGTAAAAGCTCAGAGGAAAACATATTGGGAAGAGTTGTACATTGACATTAACTTGAAGCCATGAGTGACCTAACCTGGTGGAGAGGTGTCATGGTCGCATACGTAGACACGCAATCCACCCTGCCAAACCAGTTCCCAGTCAATTGCATAGAGTGTACCAGTGCTTCATAGTAACAATCTGCCTGGAAGCAAAAAATCATCAGAACCACCGTCCTTATCAGTAGGTCAGGGATATAGAGCATGTCTGCCTATACTCCCAAGTAATCAGACAGCTCAAAATCAATTGGCTCCCAATATCTCCCACTGCCACAGAAGGTTGGAGAACACATCATTGACTTCATCATGATGTTATGCATATTAGGTCAAGATACAACAATAGTGCAGACTAGGATTTTTTACTACATAGAGCTGATTAGGGTACCCAATTCCTGAACTGAATGTACTCAGCAGCTTAGAAAAATATAATTTGACCAACACGGCACAGCGACATGCCTGAAACAGAATACGAGCAGCCCAAATTCTGAAGCTGCAACTGGGAATCTTTACATTGTAATTGATCTAAGCGACCTCCAAATAAGTGCATTTTGTGACAAGAACAATGATGATGATGATGCCGAAGATGATGCCGGCCGTACTGATCCAGATACAAGGAAAATGAATTCAGGACCACACAGATCTCGGTGGCGGTACAATCTGAAACCCATGACGCATGCAGCAACACGGCCACCTATCCCGAAATGTTGGACCCAAATGATACCGGAGGCAAGGACTACAAAGGGCAGGGAAGAAGGGCTTACAGGAGTGGAGGAGGACACACAGGTCGAGAAGTAACCCCGCGACGGTAGATGCTGCAAATACTGCCCTGCTCCCTCCATTGAATCAATCAATCCTTTCCCTCCTGACCTCTCCTTCTCTTCACCCACCTATATACTGAAATCTTGCTCACAAGAACTCTTCACGAGGTTACTCCCAACCCAACTGCAACCATCGTCCCCACCATCACCATCATTAACCATGGTCAATTCCTCCGATGGGTGTTTGGATTTCCCGCCAGCAGCCGCCGCCACCCAAATGTAACCATGGTTTAGTAAATCACCTTCTTCTTAGGTCTAACGTGTGATCTGCGCACAAGAAGCTTCTTCGTCGTCTGTTTCCTAGATGTATCAATCATGTGTTTGCCCAGAACGATCAATCTGCAAATTTTCTGTCACTCACTGGGACCCAACACTCAACGTCAATTTTGTCAGTTAATAATTTGTAATGCAGAATCTGGCTCTCTTCAACAGCATGTGAGTGTGTTTGATTATCTGGGTCCATTGTAGGGCTGTCACGGAGGGACACTTGTTGATGCGGAGACAAATCTTGATGCTGCTGTACCATGCATAGAGGTCTCTTAATTAGCTGCGGATTCTAGATCTTTGTACAAGCGCTCAAATTCGAATGGATTTCAACCAGATTTGAGGTTCTCGACTCTCTGATGAAGTGCTCGAGTAAATTTGACAGGAAACCATAATTGGCGGTTAAGGTTTTGGCGCTTGAATTTCAGCCCTGATTTTTTAGGGGATTGAGCTATGGCAATGGCGGCTAGGGCGCCACCTTTGCTGCAGCAGTCAGCAGGGCGAGATGGGTTGGGAGGACGCGAGGATAGGAATGCCTGCACCATGTTGGAATATCAGGCCCCCCAAAGCCTCGCTCTGCATTCAGCTTCTTGGGCTGATAGAGTTGGTTTAGTTCAAGAATATAGGCAGCTGTTCAGAAACTTGTATAAGAGTAGCAGCAGGAGGCCGATTAGCGTGAAGAAAACCCATGTACTCGTTGCATGCAATAGCTCCGCAGATAATCTGCAGTCACGTGTTGTTTCCGGGGACGGCCCTAGCAGTGCAGCAGCTGAGCGCATCTCCTCCGTGCGTGGAGTACCTCTGGAGTTATCCGCCAAAGGAGAAGATGCAGTCTTTGGTGTGGAGGGGTCTGTAGATGGAGGAGGTGGGTCTGGTAAGTTCGGAGGCGACGATGGGGGATCCCAAGGGGGGAATCATGAAGGTCACGGAGGCGAAGGGGACAGTGACGGTGAGGATGATGAGGATGAGGGATTCGGCGTGTTGCTGGATGCGGAGCAGGTTCATAACGAGGTGCGAGCTAGAGGAGTCAGTCTTCCAGCGGACATGGCCGAGGCCGCCAGCACTGTGGGCATTCGCAAGCTGCTACTCTCTCGCTACTTGGACTTGCAGGTGCCTTTTTTTATCTGTGGTCTGATCAATTTCCAATGACACAGAGATGTACTTCGGTGTTGAATCTGTGTGAGTGACATGGTGGCGGAGGAGTGAGTGATAAAGAGGCCGAAACTTCTTATTCACATAAGATGGGTGATGGTTCAGCTGGGTGATAGTTGGTGAATGGTGAGAGCGGGTGGCTTGCAGGGAAAGTTCCACGGCCACTGAATTCACTGGCGTTGATCTTAAAGCCTAAAGCCCTTCCTCAGATTTTGAATGGCGCTCATGTTATCTGGCAAGCCATTGGTGGAGCATGAGTCTAATGTTGAATGTGTGTCTTGTACTCATGCAGGAGGCAGCATGGCCTCTAGGGCCAGCAATAAAGAGCAATGCTATGCTGCGGAATAGGATGGTCGCAGATCCAAGCTTCCTGTTCAAAGTTTTCACAGAAGTATGTGGTGAACTCTCTTTCCTCAGAGCCATTTGTGTCATACACTGATATCCTTCCTCTTAAGATCAAGGTTGAAAGGTAGAGTCTCACCTGGCTCGTGGCTTTTTTGCAGATAGCCATTGATTCTGGGTGTGCAACATTTGCAGAGGTCCAGAAGAGGGGCAAGGATTTCTGGAATGAGTTTGAGCTCTACATGTCTGATCTGCTAGTGGGCATGGTATTGGATGTGGCACTTGTGGGCATGCTGGCCCCCTTTGTGCGCTTTGGCAATACCACTGCTGCAGGTTCTGGCACCAGGGCTCGGCTCTCTCGAGCCATCCAAGCTCTGCCAAGCAGGTATGATGTTACCTCTCTCAGATCAAGTTATTTGCCTGCGAGGACATAGGCCTTGTTCAATGTAAGCAACTTGTGACAGCACCACCTTAGACGGATATTGGCATCTTTTTGCTCCACAGACTCTTATTCAGTGATTTTTGCTTTGGATTAGTACTGATTGACTTTTTGCTTATTTTGGAGCATGAATGTGAGGAGTTGTTGCTCTTCAGCTCTAAAGTATACTATCACCTGGAGGTAAATGCTCTCCTGTGGGGAGTAAATACCCACTCTGGCTTGTTAGAGCCTGTTCCTCATAGGTTATCTTGCTTTCTACTGCATTACCTTGCGGTAGTCTGGATCATTCATTGTATTATGTGAGGTTGTGCAGCATTTTTGAAGCAGCACGGCCAGGATGTTCTTTTACTTTGCAGCAACGAATTGGCACATTTTTTTACAAGGTGTGTGATAGATTTCTAATTTCATGTTTTCAAAAGTAAGATATCAGTACTTGACCTCCTTACATTTGATGTTTGTGTGGACTTATGTCAATTGGTATGTGAGGAAATTTCGCAGTTGGCAGAAAAAGTGACGTGGTTCAAGTTTGGTGGGGAGCTTAATTGCACCTGTGGGAATGTTTCCACATTTTTTGTCTGAGAATTGTCTCATAATGAGGCCTCCAAGGTTCTGATGCTGGAAGGTGTGGAATTTTTTTGATGTTCCAATCTCTTCGAAATGAGCAGGCTGGTCAATATGGAGCTGCTGGCTTTGCCTGTGGCATTGTTGGCCAAGGAATTGCCAGCTCTATCATGACCCTTAAACGGTATGTTTCTACTTTTTCTGTCAGTCTTACTGTGGATGTCTATTTAAATCAGATGAGCACACTGAAAGCCAAGTGTGTTCTGGTTGCACACTGTTGGAGTGGCACGTTTTGTTCGTTTGTATGTGTACTGTTTTATTCTGTAAAGCTCCTTGTCCCCTCCCATCTGTGTGTCACTTGCACCATGCACTGTGGACCCCTTTGTGACTATTGTTTTTGCATTAATATACCAAATCTCAAGATAAGTATGTGAGGTCATATAAGAATGCTCAGAGGTGGTTGCTGTTTGCAGGAAATTGAAGAAGTCAGGGGAAGGAGAGGTCCCCGTCCCTCCAATTTTGCAAAGCGCTGCACTCTGGGGTACATTAGGGTTGATAGATGTGATATTGATGTCTCTTGTTCTGCATCATGTATGTTTAAATGTGTTATGCAGGTAGTAGAGAGCTCGACAGTACTCTCTCTTTGCAACCAGGCAGTTGCATGCGGACAATTGCCTCTGTGAGCGCCTTATTGACAGTTGCAGGAAAACAAGTTAGTAAACAAGTTAACACCTGCAGCTGAGCTGCAAGGATATGCTAAACCTGGTGGGTGTGAACCACAGAGAAGGCTCCGGGAGGGCTAGTTTCCTACGCGGTCAATGTAAGGCTATGGCAAGCTAACATTAGCAGGGAACAGTTTGAGTACATTCTCTCTCTCAGCCTGAAGGCAATATCCATTTCCTGATACTTTGTCCCGGATATTCTCACCAGAGAGTTTCCCTCTTCAGGATGATCAAGAACATTGTTCCTGCATCTCTGTTGACCAACTTAATCTTGAGGCTGAGCCAAAAGCCCCGGGCCTGTTGGGGTCTAATTGCCGGGCAGCTCACACACAGCAGGTTGATGCCTGTGGGAAGGGTTTTCCAGAGGATATCTGGGAAGCCCAAACTAATTGTCTATACCTTGGTTAGTGCCACTGTCGGAGTGAGCCACTCACAAAGGTAGTGTCTGTTCCCTTCTGCTCCTCCTAAACGGGGTGTGTGGTCTATGGCCACAAGGCTACAGCTTGGGAGGCTGAAGTGAAGGCTATGTTGGAAGCATAAAGAATGTCTGAACAAAACAAAGTTAGGCATAAACTTCCCTGCTTTTGTACATGGGTGAAGACCTTAAAGATACCCTGAAGGGCCTACCTGCCCTTGGCACTAGACTGAAATTTAAACTTGGGGCGGGCAGTCTGCCTTGAACAAAAAACAGATGCAGAGAGGAAAGGAGATTGCCTGTGTCCGATGTGGAGGTGGCCTGAAGACCATATCCATTTTCTGATACAATGTCTGGGGTACTCTTATCAGAGAGCGACCCTCTTCAGGACCAGCAAGAACTTAGTCATGCACCTCTGTTCAGTAGCTTCCAAAATATGAAGTCTTTGCCCTCTTGGGGTCGAAGTGCTCGGCAGATCACACACAGCAGGTTGATGCTTGTGTGAAGGGCTTTCTGTAGGACTGGAAAGCCCGAACAAATTGTTTATATCAAGGTAAGTCCCACTACTGAGTGAGCCCTCACAAAACTAGTCTCTTCCCTCTTGTTCCACCCAAACTCGGCAGAAGAGGGTCTATGGCCAAAAGGCTAAGGCAAACATCCTCTCCACCCTTTAACTAATCCCATATCCTGTGGCCTGGAACTGGACAAACCCAATCCAGGAGGATTTGTCCCCCACGAGGACTACGCTGTCTCTTGCAGTGTACCACTTAGCTAGTGTCAACACTTGTCTCATAATACAATGTCAATGCTAGCACCCAATTCTCTTATGGCTGTTTCAATTTTGGCCAAGTGTCCGAGCCAACTTCTGTAATCAATGCTAGGAGCTTGCTTTCTTCTCTTCCCACCCTTTTTGCATTTAGGTGTGATGTTATGCTTACAAGAAGCCTTTCACTCTCCAGCTCCATGGTACTTTCGTGGCATTTTTGGTGCAGGTGTGTTCATGGCCATCTCGTCAAATACAAGATACCAAGTTATCAATGGTCTAGAACGGGTTGTTGAGAGCTCAGCACTGACGAAGAGGATACCTCCAGTTGCACTCGCGTTCACAGTTGGAATTCGTTTTGCAAACAACATCTATGGTGGCATGCAGTTTGTTGACTGGGCTCGGTTGGCTGGCGTGCAGTAAGCATGTTCCTCCCACCCTTTAAGTCACTACTTCGAGAAGAAACTCAGGTTGCTATCTAGCCAAGTTTTAGTGCTATTTCACCTCCTGGGTTTGCAATTTTGTCATGGTTCAGTCACAGTTAGTGAACAGGACCTGCCTGGTCCTATCATGGAGATAAGCTTCTTCTCGGAAGCTTCCATCCGGCCTTTCACATTACAAAGTCCATTTTTCAAGAATCAGCATGGGTTTATTTACTGGATCTGTGTTTGGCTTATCAGGCGAGTTGACCCTCAATGGTTGACACAACAGTTTTCTGGCCTGGTGTTCCACAAATAAAGAGAGAAACTTTTGCTCCATGTGGCTTGGTACACTTATGGTGGCACTGTTAAGACTTCTCCCTTGCACTCAGCAATTACAAAGTATCTTCCTTTCCGAGTGGCAATCAATCATCTACAACTTTATATGATCTTGCAATGCTGAAGGAGATGTATAAGTAATCTCTATGCCCACCCAGTCTTGCACAAAGAATCCATTCAGAAAGCTTGCACCAAATAACGGGGAAGAGTGATTGATGGGCATGCATGTTGCATTGAGTTGTGCTGTGATGCTACCACAAAATGCCCTAGTCGAGGAGCATTTTTTGTTGATTGCACAACATGGGTTCTGCAGAAGGATATGGAGAGAGGATATGAAGAACAAGGTGACAGCATTTCATACATATTTGGGTTGTGAGAAACTGTTCAAAGAACTCCCTTGATCTGGCAGTCATTGCTGTCACATTGACTACTAGACAATCACACCAGCTTTGCCTTTTGCAGACCTTCTAAAGCCCTCCACAACAGTGTAACCTCAGCCATGGTAAAATGATGAATGATATACACAACATCATGAGATACAAAAGGGGACTGATCATTGCTTCCGGGCTAAAAGTTCGTCAGCTCAATGGCAAAACTGTAAAAATCGGTCCTTGTACCACTTGTCATCAATTGCTGCCAAGCTTGAAAGTGCCCCTCACTCTTCACTACCCTCGACTGGAAGCCCATCCTTAAACCAAGACCGAAGACCACCTTCCAAGTGCACAATGTTTTTGTAGCCGTCCAAGACCAGTATGTAGGCAGCTATCAAAGATCTGCCAACACCATGAATAATGTGAGCGTCACAACCTCTCTTTCTCTCTCTAGTCAAGCCTACAATGAGTGAACATATGTTTGAGTCTCGGTGACATTGCTGCCAGCCTTGCAATCCCGGGTCTGGAGCCCCATATTGCTTGCGTATCCTCGTGATGGTAGACTCCATGCTTAGTTTGGACAAAGCAGAAGAGAGGAGAGAGGGAGCTGAGTAATCTTGGTGTGACCTAGGCCAGTGGAAGAAATATAAGGAAACACTACAATTCGACAAGCTGAAGCCTAGCGCAATTACCAATTGTGAGCTTTGTCAGTCTTCCATGAACAAGGTGTACTATAGCCTACCCAACAGCCCTTTCCATGTTGGACACAAGGCTGAACACTAAGTTTACAGTAGACTTCACTAACTATGAACAGTACATTGAACAAAACTAGGTAAATTGAAGCTATGTACCCGAGCTAAAGACACTGTGTTTGTGGATAGGACCAGCTACCCCACAATTAAAAGCATGGTATGAAACATAAAAAGGTTGCAAGGGGACAAAAATTGTTTAACCACATGAAAGCAGGAAAAGAGTCAAGACCTAACCTGGACTGCTGCCCGTCGGCCAGGTTGGGGGTGGGCTTCATGGTGCCACCAGAGGAGCAAGCAACTATGGCTTTCGAACTCTTATCCAGCTTGGATCCCACATCTGTCAATCCACACACAGCAAAGGAAGGAAAAAGAGTGTGAGGAGGGGGTACCTTGACTCCTTGCCTTCTGAGGAGGCCTGGTTGGGTCTAGTGGAGCCCCCCATGGTGCATACTACAACAATTGGCGACTCCTTACCAAGCCTCCCCCCAACTTCTGTGCAAGGTCCAGGTTTTGCAAATTAACTCAGGGACTCCATTCTCCCCTAAAACTCTAAGCAGCATAGTCTTTCAAACAAAGCATACATCAGGAGTACACAGGATAGGAAATGAGAATGACTGGGTGAAAAGGTCATAGCAACCACCCTGCGGAGCTTCGGAACTCCTCCATGCTAAGAGGCAGGACAAAGCAAGAGGCACAACTTCTCATCCTGCTGTTTGGATGCAAGGAGGGAGTGCACAGAGAGCAAGTAAATGTGGCCCTCTCCAAGCCCATAACTTTCCTGAACTTGGCAGTCCTACAAGGTGTGTCATAAGCTCCATGAGCACATTTATTAAAGCGTAGGTTCAGAACAAAGTGGCCCATCTTGGCCAAGTGCTGGGTAAGTCATTGCTAGACATCATTGTCATGATGTCTAGCAAGACATCATGACAAGAGCCCTAAACAGCTTGGTGCACCCATGCAATACAGATTGAATCCCAGCTTTGTTTCACAATTCCGGACACCACTATCCTGCTACTGCGTTTGAAAAGAAAAAGTAACTTCCTGTGTGAATGCTTGGTTCCTATCTAGTTTCCTCAAGGTAAGGATATAGAGGCTGGAACACACAATCCTAACTGCTGCCCAACTGAATTCCAGGGTAGTTGAAAGATATGAGATTTCCTGAATGCATGCTGATAGCCAACAGAACTTGGAATTTGTAAGGCAGCCAGACATCAAACCAAGCAGTTTATATCACTTCTCCCTGTAACTCTACCATTGCCTGCTGAGAAATTCACACATGACTTACAGTCAATTCTCAGCAGTCACACTTAGGAAGCCGTACATCTTAGTGACTGACATAAGATTGATCACAATATACTAAAACACAGTTCAAGAAACCTGCTAAGATCATCCAATCAACAGGTATTCATTATTTACAGACCTTTCAAAAACTCTGGATTCTCCTCCGTTCCTTGAAAGATCCCAAAGAAAGCAAAAGCTACACGTCGAGCTACATCCCATGGTGTCCACTCCTTGATAAGCCGGTACAGCTGCACATTAATGGCCCCAGTTGGATGGATCTACAACCACACAATCCCCTCACTGTCATAAACGCTTCACAGCACAAAGTCTGTAGTATTAATCAGTCCTACAGATCTGCATGATCAAGGTTGCTCTTCAGTTTAGCTTTCCTGCAAACCCAAGTCACTCCATCAGTCCTCACTCTTAATGACAACTATGTAATAAGGGGTGCGATAGATACCTCAGCAAACTCACCCTCAGGACGCACATCAAGGATGGTGTAACCTTGTTCTTGCTGAAGCCGCAAGGCCTCCTTTACATTTACAGACCTCACCTGCCCAACAACAAGCCAAGCTCAAATGCATGAGTATAAATGCATTCCAATGCCCTTCACTCTATGTAGAAAGCTACATGCTATGTGTACCGCCTGAGCCCTTTGTCCTTTCATGGGAACCTGTCAGTAGTTTACTGTACCTTGAGCTGAAACTAAAACAAGGACCCAGGGATATGGGGACAGATGGTACCCTATTCTTCAAAAGGAGTTCGCGTTTTAGCCTCCACTCTGTTTCAGCTGTCACCCAAGTCAAGAAATTGGCAAATTAGATGCAATGAGAATTTACTGCTCCCACATCTTGCTCAGGAAGTTCCAGCAAAAAGACAACTCCTATTCATCCAGCTGCATGTCTCCTGACTTGATATGGTAACTGTCCTGGCCCTCACACATGGTATAATCCCACACCACCCCCCCAAACAACGCGCTTGGTTCATCACTTGCCCTCCACACTATCTTACAAGCCTCTGTTGCCCACACAGCAGACACCTGAGTTGACTTTTGAACTGACTACTGCATTTATGCCGCAGGAGCTTGAACAATTCCGTAAGCTAACCCTCTACCCTCTGTACATCCGCTTAAGCGCGGTAACAAAGTGGGTACCTTCAGGGAGTAAGGTCTTCATCCAACCAATCCTTAGCATCTAGAAAATTAGCAGTTAATCTCCATTGTGATAGCCCCCTGGCCATGGACAAATTCAAGCAGAAGAGGGAGTAGGGATGAAATACAGATAAGAGAGGAATGCAGGATGGGGGAACAACCCCTCTTTGGGAGAGAAAAAAACTGTTGATTTCCATCCGCAGACAAGTGAGAATTTACAGTACGACTCTTCTCCCAAACCATCTACTTAGCTACTCCGAAGACGGGTTATCGAAGCTGCTAGTGAAGTACCTGCTGATTTAGGAGGTCCAGCAGCAATGCTCCGCACTCTTAGTGGCGCCCATTTCCGACAGTATATCTGTTGAGAATACCCATATAAGACCTGTGTGTTGGATTGACGGAGGGTACATGCAGACTGCGGCCTCTGTGCTGGAGCTGCAATTGCTGATGATAACATGCTCCCCACCGCCATAGCCATCTTTTAAACCTGAAGTTTCTAGAGTGCAGCTAAAAAAGTAAGCACGCGCTCTCTTTCAGAACAGTCGCTGCGCTGCAATCTGTACACCTACCTCTTCGCAATCCCAGTGAACACGAAGTCTCTGGAAGACCCAAATCAGAGGGGATCAGTCAATCCAAGAAATTATCCTTTTACGAAAGCGTGGGGAACTGATTATGGCTGCAGCCCACATTCTCTCTTTCTCACTGTAAGCGCTCAACAAGGGCAAAAGTCACCGGATCACCGAGCTGTAAGAGCAGGGCCAGCTTCAAGGGTGAAATCTGCAACAGTGACTGTCCTGGAATGTGATTGGAGCTGCTAGATGGGCCTCTCCTCTAGATAAACTTAGTTTGCTAATTAACAAATTTAATCCTAAACCCGCTTGCTGTTTATATGACCTCACACTGGTTTTTTCCTTCCTCCTCGCTGCTTCTTTCTTGGCCCATCCACCCATATGCTGCCACACCGATTCATCCCTCCTCTCCCTCCGGAGCTTGCCGCCGCTCCGATGCTCATGATTCAAGGCACACTAGCATCCCTGCTGAATGCTGTTTTGCCATGAATCACTTTGCGAGCGTGTGTACATTCGGATTCCGGAAGGTTGGGCATGTGCATACTGTCTAGATTACAATCCATAACTAAGCAAGCACAACACCATTATGTTTGGTTCAAGTGAAGCAATCCAAGAAACTCCCAAGAGAATGAGTGCAAAAAGGCATGATGGAGTGAGCAACTTGTAACAACAGACCAACCAGTCATGCATTGCAATCTATGGTATTGAAAAGTAAATCCACATCTCAAACCCTGACACTCTAGTCCACCAGGAATATGGGGTATCAGGCCTTTCAGATTCAATTCTAGTTAGCACCTCAACTTCTACTGACACCAAAATGTCAAGGAAGCAGTATTCATACTCTCCTTCACCATTGACTCTTAACATCATCAGCATATTCTGCAAACCAGGGGTTGCCCTTCCACCACATTCATTTCATTCATCCAGTATAAAGAGAACAAAAATTCAACAAACCAGGGCGAAACCATGCAAAACAGGGAAGGAGTCATCAAAGCAACATGAACCCGGATGAGCAGCTTTAGCTCCATTTGAACCTCAGCTAATGATCTCATACCACCCACAAATGTACTGTGTCTTTAATACCATCTACAAAAGTGGGGCTCCTGTTTCATTGCGCACCACTTCCCCTATCATGTTTACAACCGCGCCCCCCCCCCTCCTTTTGCCTTCCGGTGCAAGCACCCCCTCAAGGACCAAGTTCATGGCTGTTGGTGCGACTAAGCACAGGGGTACTCTGCCGATGGGAAACTGGCCGCAAAAATTGCTGAGACACGTGATCAACCAGCGTTCCATTTCCATGGTGCTGAGTTTGACTATCATCTACGGGCATTCTTCGCAAAGCCAGATCCAATATGCTATTATTATCTACATGGGTCCAATCACGCCGTCTTGGACTACCATCAGGTGTGCGCTGCGTCGGCGTACTCCACTGAAACTCTTTCCGTGATTCCATGTTCCCTCCCCCATTTAACAGAGCAGGGCTGCCATAACTTCCACTTTGTGTCCTTGCGATATTTCCTCCATAACCCTCACTAGGAAAGGAAGACAAGGCCCCATACACCCCATTAGCCAGCATAGGTGAACTGCCATAGCCTCCACCTTGAGGAGTAGAACAACCTGAGCTCATCATAGGTGTTGACATTCCACTGTAAACCTGGTGCACTGGTCGCGGCTGGACATGCGGACTAAGTGCTGGTGATGCACCCATTGGCCCATGGCCACGTGGCGAGAGTTCACTGCACAATATCCCAGCAAACAACCTAGTCACACACCCTCTTCCTACCCTTTCGGGCAGTGTTCTCCCTCTGGAAATTTATCTTGAAGGATTGAAACATGAGGCCACGCGCATGCATTTTTCGTGAAGTGCCATTGAAACATCATTTTCTCTAGTGACCAGAAGAAATTATTACGAGTGTCAAGAGGAGGAAAGTGCCGAGTGTCCCAATGTACCCAAAAAGTTCTGACCACCCCAAAATCTCTTCTCTCATCTGTTCCACACACTTATTTCAACCTGTGTCTTTTCCACCCCTCCCTTGGAGCAAACCCTTCCCAAAATTCAAACAAATCTCCACTACAACCAGTCATGCAAATATCGTTGAATTATATCTCCATGGATCAGATTACTCTAAGTTGTTCAACATAACAACCAGAAGGTCCTGACCAGTTGCAATTCAATTGCTTGAGCACAGTATCTTTGGCAAGACCACTGCAGCTTAGGCTCCCACATTTCAAAAAAGCACAAAATGGTCAACTACAGGAACACTGCAGGGTAACTACTCATGGAAATGGAATCGATTTTTGACATTACCGTCAACAAAACTGATCTGACAAAAGTCACTTCTTAAAAGGGTAGGCAGATCAAAACCTTGAGGGCGAATGCAGCACCCTGGCTCTCCCTTGAGATGAATAAGCGCCTTCAACATCATGAGACGAATTTGGTCTGTGGCTCGCTGTCTGTGTCACATTCTACAATCCCCCCCGGCCTATACACTCAGACTTGTAACAAAAAAAATGCAACCACACATTCCAAGCTACCAGGCACAATCCATTTTAGAAAAGACAGAATTGAAATTCACTGTGATAACTCCAATCACAGCTACCGAGCAGAGAAAAGACTGAAGGAGCCTACCAGGGATCGTATCCCGTTGGTAGCAGAAGGCAGCAGATCAGCACCAGATATTTGATCATCAGGTATGAACACCTGTGGTGCATCCCGCACGAAGGGATGCTCTAACAACTGGCCTGCAGTAGGGCGATCTTCAGGTCTTCTTTGCAAGCACCTTCTCACAAAATCTTGCCCTTCTCTTGATAAAGTCAAGGGAATTGAGGGGATCTCCTTGCTATTCCCAATCTTGAACATGGCTGCAACCTGTCACACACCTACCCCTGCTCAGTAGTGCCGATGTGCCAAATTTGCACTAGACATTCCTGGTGTATGTCCATCAGCATTGAACTTTCCCTTATCCATCCTGTGGCAGGATAAGGAGGACTAGGCAGGGCAGGACTACTGTAGCTTCTTTCAACTAATTAAAGCCTAAACAAAGACAAAAAAAGGTGTAGTGTTTAAAAAGTGCATGCCCATCCAAAAGAGACTGACTAAACAATGGATAGGGAAAACCTAGGGTGCCTTAGTGCCCATCACTAAGCAACCCTGCCACATTCACACACAGCCCCAAAAACATATCACAATCTCTTCTCACACCGAAAGAGCAGCTAAATGAACTCAGCTGTTCAGGTCATTCTATGCATCCAGATAGAAACATTCTTTCACAAGGAAAGATACTTCATGTGGACAGTGACATGTTGAAAGAGTCTAACGAGGCAGGCTCATGTCATGCTCACCCCTTCATACTGGTGCCACGGAGGTTTAGTAGTTGCCATCTCAAGCACAGTGCAACCTAGACTCCAGATATCCACTGCCAAATCATACCCATTTGTATGCTTGAACACCTGCCCACCCATAGTTTGAATCCTTTTATTTTCTGAGAGAAGGGAAGAGACTTGTATTAAGCAGTCAAATTTCTGACTGACGGAAAACAAAGCGACCATTTGTTCCTGAAGCATGTTTTGGAAAACATGCTAATTAAAGCTCCAACTTTATCTTCAATGAACAAGCTACACCAATGAAGCAACTAGCATGCTCTTCAAATGTGATGGCCAGGATAATATCAGGCATACCTCAGGAGCCATCCAATATGGGCTCCCCTTGAAAGATAGTGGAAACGAATGTGCTGTTATCTGCCAAATCACCGCCACGGAACATGTCAAGCTAACATTGACATTCTCCCTGTTTCTCAAACATGAATTATGTACATTCTATAGACCTCAACTTTTCATCTGAAGGGAGTTAAGACTTACATGCTTAGCCATGCCAAAATCAGCAAGCTTGACTCTGCCTTTGGGGTCTACGAGAATGTTTGCACCCTTGATATCCCTGCAGAATCATCCATTCCCGCATTAGCATGTGACAATGAAATATGCAGTATATGGCCTCGTTCTCATGAGACATGACTTATATCATGTAAGATTTCATCCTCAAACAAAATGGAATCATAGAGCCCACCACTGAAATGACAGGTACTTATATTGGTTATACTAAAGAGGATTGTGGCAAAAAGAACCTGTGGATGGTGTTCATGCTGTGCAAGTAGGCTAGGCCTGATAGAATCTGGCGAGTGTAGCTGCGGATGACTGGCTCTCTAAATGCGCCGTATTCCTGAAGGAGCTTGTGAATTGAGCCTCCTGATACATACTCTAAATATATATACAACCTGTCCTCCAACTGGCTCCACCTCCACAAACCCACAACATCAGCAGATCCCAGGCAGGCTGAAGCATTGTCTTACCTACCTTGCAACAGGATACTTGCTTCCAGTAGCACTCACAAACATCTACCAGGTCTTGGATGAACACAACAATATCCTTCTGACATTGATGCAAACTGGAGAGTTATGTGTTGCTTAGAAACTGGGTACAGCAAAGGAAGGGAGACACATTTAGCAGAAAGTGCCATACCGAGTCAGTGCCAATGTACTGTACAATGTTAGGGTGCCTTAATTTGCTCAGGAGAGAAATTTCCTGCTCCACAACACCCACAACATCCTTATGGCCACACAGTTGATGAGCAGAGGGATAGAGCACAACACTTAACACAACTTCTTATGTACTCGTGCAAGTTCATCAAATTTTATCTAATCTGACATGAGGAAATGAGAAACAGAGTTGATCCAGAAAGGCACAATTTTACAATCATCCCTGAACACCTCACAAAACTGAAAGACTACCAACTAGAGTGAGCTGTGAAGTCAACACAGAAATGACATACCCGGCACCCCAGACCAGTCGCAGCCATGTAAACACAACACATGACGAGTAAATAAGAGTAAATAAGCACAGAAAACAAAAGGCCATTGACTAACCTGCCCTAGTTGCTTGACGCTTTCCTTGGATTTGGAGTCATCAGAAACCAAGAGAACTTCTTTCATCGCACAAAACGCACCACTGTCACTGCAACATAACCAACACATGTCACATATTTAAAGCAGTACGGATTAATTACCACAAACATGTCTAACCTAAATGAAAATTGTCAACAGACAAATCCATGACTCAGGTGGAGGAAACGTTCTCAATCATGGATTCCTGACCTACAGATCCTTAACAGGACAATAAAGCATGTAGAAACGACAGACAAGATAGATGTCACCGAATGCAATCTCTTACTTGTTAAATCCAACATACACATTGCCGAAGCTCCCACTGCCAATCAGTTTTCCCTTTGACCACTTGGGTGCGGTCGCACAACAAGAAAGATCGATTCGAGTTGTGATGCGAGGGAGCGCAGTCGTTGGGGATTGTCCTGAAGGAACAGGTGAAGTAGGAAAGGGGGAACTACTGCTGCTTGACCGGGGAGGAAGGGGCAATGGGTGGCCACCACGCCCTTCCTCATGCCAGCTGGGGGTGGCCTCGAGCCCAGGCCCCCCCCCACCTGCCGCACGTGGATGCAGGGGAGAGACAGTGGTACTCGTCCCACGGCTGGGCGCTGGGCTGCGCCGGCGGGGGCTTGGGATAGGGGAGGACTTCTCCTCCATTTGTTGCTGTGGCCATAGTGCTGGATCACCATGCGTCGAGTTGTAGGCTGAGGTGGCCCCCGAACGTGGACTGGAGGACTGACCTGAGCTTGGGAAACCAGGCTCTAGACCACGCTGCGCTGCCCAGAAGCTGCGGGGACTGCGCGCAGGGCTGGACAAAGAGCTTTCAGGTGGCGGTATCTGCAATGGGGGTGGTACCATTCCTTCGCCCAGCAACAGTGGGGGTCGTGCTCGTCTAGGAGAGGAAGCTGGTTGGACACCAGGGAGAGGACTACAGGGGCGTGACAGCTCCTGCCTGGAATTCTTTCTGCTGTGCCTTGGTGTGGATACTGCTTGTCCCATTCTGGCAAAGCCACAACACAGGCATGGACATCACATATTGCCTTCACATAAGACATAATTGTTCTCTGGAAAGGATTGCATGTAAGCAAAACTGAGCCATGCACATCTACATGCATTGTGCAACCTTCTTTTGAACCAACCTGGCATTTCCTGAGGAGGTTGCCGCACTAATGTGAACCATCATACAGGACTAGGGAACCATGTATGGGTGCAGATAATCATATATATCTCCCAACAAGCGATTGGATCATTGGCATAAACTGAACCACAAGTTCATTAGCTGCGCATAGGCAAGGTTTGGAAACATCAAGGACAACAGTCAAGTGAACAGGCAATAATCATATCACATCCCAATCCAGTGCAGCAAGACAAATGGGGATGTCCAAAGAGCAGACAACCTGCTCCTAGTCTAGTTGCTAGCCAACATCCAGGTCAAAATCATTCAGATCATACAAACTAACATCAGCAAGGTTGCAGCTGAATGATTCAGGCTAGAACCCCACTACAGATGTAAGAGATTTATGAGAATTCTGCGGCACCAAAATTACTTCCCAGAATCTGGCAAACATCCCTTTGAGAACTAAACACATGCAGACGTACAGTTTGCTGGGCAACAAGAGGCACTGCCAATGTGTTGTCTCTGAAGAGCAAGAGTAAAACAGGAAAACCAACGGAATCTGATCAACTGACAAGAGAAAGAGAAGAAACTGAATTGGAAAACTGAAACACCTTCTCCACATTAGCTTTTAAACACCATATTGGGGAAGATATGAACCAAGAGAACTGGTCAGTAGGAAAGAAATTTGAAGCAATCGGACCCTGCATTCAAGCATCGACATAAAAAGTAAAAGGCTTGGGTCAGGATTAATAACTTAGGAGAGGTGACAGAAGCCTTGACAAACTTACTGAGAGCCAGAAGAACGAGGTTGCTCCAGCGTTTCTACATCCTGAGAGGGCCGCAAATTGGAATTGCGAGGCGGTTGCCAAGGGTCCACCACATCAACACTGCCAAGAGAGCTGACACTGGAAACTGAGCCAGAGGCGTAGTCCACTTCGCCAGCAATCTCTGCTGGGCGTGTTGTCGGTTGACCTGGGTGATGCGGCATCGCTCCTTGGGTGGGCGACAAGTGAGTTCCTGAGAATGTGCGCTCAATCCGATTTTTCATCGGGGGTGCACATGGCAGCGGTAAGGGTTGCCCATGTCTAGGTCGACGTTCATAACTCCGTGAAGTTGGTGAAGGCGATCGGGAGCCCGCTCCAGAGCCAGATCCCGCCTCCGAAGCCAAGTCCAGACTATGCCGTGATGCTCTGCTACTACCATCTTCTTCTGCCACCCGCTTAGGTTTCCTGCTATACCGTCGTGGCTGCCCAGCATCATATAGACCTCCTGGGCTGTTTTCCTTTCTAATATCCGGCTTGGCCCTACTCCACCAACCCATCTTTGGAACGCGCAAATGAAGAAGTGCGGGGAGCTAGGACTACCGAATGCAATTCTACGATCAACTAAACCACAGATTGTACTCAAGCCAAGGACATAGTTGTGTAAGACAGGAACCCATTGAGCTTATAGTCATCTCCCACCGCACAACTGGCTTGTGTGAGAGCAAGCACCGCGTGACTGGTTCCTTCCCCGCTCTTAAGAAATGAAAACCATGAGTCCATGACCAAGGGCTAGGAGGTCCAACAGATTAGGGGAAGAGATACAAGAAATAAAGTACGCACGTCAAGTGGAAGGCCTCGTGAACAGGGAGTGGCAGAGGCAGTGCGGCAGCAAAACAGGGCACTCAGTTGCCATATGCTACAGGAATTCTACGCGGTCACAAGAGAAGGTTCCTACGAAACGCCACTGTATAGAGATTCAACCTAGTGCAAAGGAGCTAAGGAGGCAGAGTAGATGCCCAGGAACAACACAACCCAATTCTTGTGAGTTCAGAAAGGAGCGATTGTCCCTAAAGCGGTCACAAGGGGACGGTGGCAGCTTTGGCTGCACACACCGAAATAGCCTCTCGCCAAGGACCCGTCCTAACCCAAGAATACTCTACCGCGCGGGAGCATCGCATCCCGCATCCCAAGCAGAGCTGCTACGATCCAGCCAGTGAAGGCAACTCTTCCATGGAAAGCAGGTCACAGCATTGCAGCGATATCCAGCAACAAGATATGCCATCCTCAACAGAAGCTGCCTCCACTCTCGCCACCTTGACACTGCTCCCCGCAACCCACACACCGCCACCTCCCACACCCCAAAAACATCCCCACACCAGCACAGCTAATCGAGCAACCACAGCCCCTCCCCACAAGGATCTCCCAGGCACTGATTTGAATGCTGTCGCTGGACCAGCCCTGCATTTGCCTCACTCAAACACTTCCTACATTTGCATCAAGCCCATCCCCCAAAATCTCTGCTCACCCTCAGTGACCCATTTCCAAAATCCCTCACAGCATCACTTCCTTGCACTGGCAAGAGCATCCGCCCAGCTCGCTGCCTTCCTCCAACCCTCTCTCTCTCTCTCTCTCTCTCTCGCTCACTCTTTACCCCGTCACACACTAGGACAAAAACTCAGCAAACACTCTCAAAAGAGAGGACCTTGCAGGCAACCCTGGTTGCACCATCCTGCTCATCTCTAACCCTGGTTACAGCCTCCCATGGATGAACCAACCGGTCTGCATCCATCAAAGGTGCAAAACAGTTGTTCACTGACTGATTGAGTTCATTGCTTTTGCTTCTCCTCTTCTTCTTCTTCTTCTGCTGCTGCTTCTTCACTTTCCCCTATGCAGCACAGCAGGTTATATATATCCTTTTGACCTAGCTGCCCACCCTCTAATTCTGGTAGGAATGAAATTGATGCATGCCAGGGAGTCTGTAACGACATTTTCCGGAATCAGTAACTTTTTCCTGTTACAAAAATATCGTCAGCAAAGTTCCATCAAACTCAGGTGGTTTAACCAATGTGTTAGAAAGTAACCACAATGCACTTTTTACTTTGGTGTCTCTCTGCACTTTGTACTTGGAAATTTATGGTAAGTAATTGTAAATTATTTATAAACTCAAAAATGGTAACACATGATCATCGTTTAGGTATCAAGTTGCAGTTGCAGTGACTCGGCCAACTTGAGGCTCTTGGTCCCTTGAAATTGTGGTGGTGGCCCAGAGGTTGACCCTCTGGTCTTGGGTCCAATTCCCTCAGTTTTTGTCGCCTTCGGAGTCTAGCTTATAAATGAAAGGGTTTCCATCCCCTTTCGTTAATAAAATTTTAATAAAAAAGAAAGCTGGTTATTTTTTCCCTCTCTTCAAATGGCCGGCCCGCCTTTCGCACTGATGTGCGCAATCACTCTTGGGTGTTTTTTCTTAATAAATAAAACATGACTGCATTGTAGCTAATAAATCATGCTAAGTTTGAACAAAACATGTTTGCCAACTTATTTGAAGCTTTGATTTTACTTGAAGAGAGAAGCCTATTTGGGCCAAAGCCTCCGTAACTCTAAGAGCCCTTTTTCCTATTTGAATTTATAGAAGATTCATTGGTTTGTTTTTAGGTTGAATAAAGATCTTGTCTAACTCCAACTTCACATATGATAGAAAAAGAAAGCCAACAAATAGCCCATTGGTTACGACACAAGGTCGCCTTAAAAATGGTGGGGGTTCAAAGCCCCATAGGTGTATGTTGGAGGTCACCCATTAGATCAAACCTAGCGATAAAAAGGGGTCTTTGGGTCAACCAGACACCTAATGTGTGGAACCCGGTGGACTTTTGAGTGCAGTCATCTCTTCCAAATAAAAACCATAGTCTTTCGGGCGAAGTGACACCGCGACTCTCCCACTTACACATATATGTTATGATAAGTTACATTTGCTTCGAACCTTCTTCTTCATTTTTAATAGGAAAAGATTGTGGGCTGTCGCTCCCATATAGGGAAGACATTTTCTTAAAATCTAAATTTTATATTTTCTTGACAAAAATCTGTCAAGACAACATTTCACAATACATTCATGCTCAAATCGGGTCCCCTCTCTAAGCCCTCACCGCCTCTTGGTGGTTATTTCTTCCACCCTTTCTAATTTATTCCAAGGCCTCTGTCCCCTGTTTTAAGAGAATTGTTTTTTTTTTAAAGTTCAAATAACTATGGTAATATACTGGCCTCTCATTAGCCCTTCTTGACCTCACTGAAGTAATGACATGGCTTCTGTACTTTACTGAATTCTCAAGTCACAATCCACCAAACTTTAAAGTTTCAAGGGTACCAGGTACTAACCCCCTTCTGTAAATTTATTTAAGACAAACATGACATGTCTTACCTTGTACACAACAGACTTCAAAAAAATTACCAAGGTTGACGGCTGCGGAAATGTGATCATGGCATTGCAAGGGAGGATGGTTTTATATAGTCTAACATGGCTCTGTTGATGTCATAGCTGGCATTGTAGTTGGACGAACATGAGTTGGCTCCCAAAACCTAGTTTTGGCTAAAATTCTTAAGCAATTATTGTCACATATCAAACAAGCATCCCAAAGTCCTTTACATTTCATATAATACAACAACGTCTAACACTAAATTGTCTTGAGTTTATAAACTGCATGTGCTTTGTTACATAATATCTGAGCTCAATTTGACTTCCACCACTCTATACATCAAAGTGACAATTTATAAAAAAAAATGGATTGGTATTCCTCCTACAAGTGCTGCAGCTGAAAAATTGATACTATGATTTCCTAATCTAAAGGCTAAATAGACAAATTATTGAGGTTTATTTTACTTTACTAAAGAACAATTCAAATTTAATTTTTAGATTACAGCTTTATTTGAAGTAATCAAAATAGATGGACAAAAATAACGGACAAGTATTAGAATATGGTTTAATAATGTGGATGAAAACTGGATGAAATTATTTTTGTCTTATAATCTATAATAGATGATACTCAGATGGATGATAAAGGAATGCAAGTTCAAACTCTAAATGCAGTAAAACCTAGTGTTAGGGTTTAAGAAATGGATGCGTTCATATTATAATGAATGTGGAAGTCCATAATGCAAAGGGAAATTCAGATAAAACTTATTTTTAAAAAAATTCTGACACGTGCAGTGTGCATATCACAGAAATAGGGCTTGGCATAAATACATCCATAGAAATGGATATATTCCTGTTTCACCTCATCCGCCAACTGTTTTCCGAGTTATATTTACTCATGTGAAGGGTGTAGTTTTGTTATTAGCTATGACACATATAACTTAATGTAGGTCGATGCCAAATGCTTTACTACATTTACTTGGATCTTTTGTAGCCAAATTTGAACTTGAAGGTAAAGTTGTAATTGTCTATCATTGGGTATAGGTCTTTATATTTAGGATAATAAATATACCACATCTTAATCAAAGAACCCAAAAGAGAGAGAGAGAGAGAGAGAGAAAGGACAGCTAGGCAAATGTAGCCAAATGTATTGGAATATTATTTCTACAGAGTAAATTGTCCTTGATGGAGTTTTCCTCTGAAGTAGCTTGATAGTAATCCATCATTGATCAAGTGACTCTTATTTGCCATAGCTTATTTGGGAGTTTCAGTTTCCATATATGATCAGCACTATAGGATGTTATGCATTATTGTAGCTGCACATAATGAATGAACCACAAAGCCACAAACAATGTGATGAGACTGTTGAGTATGAGAGAGATGATATGATAAACACAGAGAAGGTGCTTGACACGGCCATCACACCCTCTCAGTTCTCAAACTGAATGATAACTGCCAACTACAACCCTTAGTTAGCAACTAGACAGGAATCACCTGTGCAACTATTTTCTGCAAGTACTCCGGTCAGCTATATATCAAAGCTACTTCTGATCATCCTCTACTGCACACTTCTTACCAGAAAAATGTGAAGCGCTTTGTTACCAGATGTGTTTATGTAATTAGAACAACGTACTGATCAACAAGCTTCTTCTTGGAATTCCTGTGGGTCTAGTTGGTCCTCGGACCAGGCCACTCAGATAACGTGTTGATCTAGACCCATCTTAGGATCTGGCAATAATCTTCATGGTTTCCTGCAACTGATCGTAGAGACTCAGGTCCCTTCTCTGCAAGTCTGGATGCTTGTAAGTCTGCTTTCACTCTAATACGACCTCGGACCCTACGAGTTATGGCATTTCACCACGTGGATTCGACTGGAGTTTTGTTTGGGGAATAAGGGATCCAATCAAACACGGGATGGGCATTCTAAGCTGGCAATGATCTCGACCCTCTGCAATCATGCTTTCGTGTAAGTGATGGTAGAGAAGCACGTCCCTTTCGTGCTAGTCTGGAAAGGTTGTAAGACTGTCAATCTTATACGACCTCGGACTCGGTAGGGACTCGGCTAGCTATTGCATTTCACCACGTGGCTTGGATTCGCATACGAGGATCGTAAGCATCTTAATTAACTTCCCTTTAATCAAAACTTTCCATACTCATCACTCCACTACCGAACACGTGTGACTCAATACGCCTCAAACATCACACTCATCATCCTGTCTTCCTAGCTGGGTAGATCACCACGTCTGATGGGAGGTTTTGTACACAGATGTTTTATTCTGCAATTCTGCAAAGTGTGTCGTGCAATCATGTACTCGATTTGTTAAACTTTGCAAGTTATACTAAACCTTGTCCGAGGAGCTCTATAATTATGAACACAATTCAAATCTGAGCAGGTAGCAGTACTGCATCAAACGTCTCACAGTATTGTCCGAGGTTCCCGCTCTAAGAGGCTATTTATCCCAGGGGCTCAGTACTGCGATCTCAGAGTCTTGTCCGAGGAATTTCCCACGCTAGGATGCTACCTATCTCAGGGGCTCAGTACTGCGAGCTCAGAGTCTTGTCCGAGGAATTCCCCACCTAGGATGCTACCTATCTCAGGGGCTCAGTACTGCGATCTCAGAGTCTTGTCCGAGGAATTTCCCGCGCTAGGATGGTATTTACCCATTGGCTCAGTACCGCAATCTCCACGTCGTGTCTGAGGAATTCCCCCGCGCTAGCTGGATGCTAGTTATGCAAAGGGTTCAGTAGTACTGCAATCTCCAAGTCTGGTCCGAAGGTTTCCCGCGCTAGGATGCTATTCATCCCAATGGTACTAGCATGAGATCGATTGACCGAGGAGTTTACTCTAGGTGCTTTTTCAGAAGGGTTCTATCGTGAGAAGGTCTGTACTGTTCAAAGGGTGTGGCAATCTCCTTAGTCCTGGCGCAAGGAGTTTCCCGCGTTAGGAGTCTATTTAACCCAGGAGCTTGATCCTCGTGAGCATGTCAGTCCAAAGAGTTCAAGTCTTTGATCCTACGATAAATTGGGGGGTGTCACGACCTATAAATGGTTTTATCCCTCTGGTTTTCCAACAGGAAACCTTCTAAATACTGCTCCACATATCATTATTCTCAAAATGCTTACCCCCATCAAGTCACCAGGAATGAATCAGTATGGATTCAATCAACCCAATCAGTTAATGCCATGCACAAATGTTGGGTTCCCACATATGACTTGCATCACATACTCTTATACACATCTGGCAACTGCTGATATGAAGTTGTCTGCATTTGCAAGAATTAATCAGGATCTCAGTACCTATTGAAAGTGTCATTTACTAGGGGTTTCCTACAGGATTAAAATTGTTTCTCATATTACGACATATATGCGGGTTAGGAAACAATTTCCCCATAGCCTATCGAACCAAATATTATTGCTTATGCTAGTGCCAAGTGCAAATGCTTGACTGGACTGTGGATTGAAGGAGGACAATGCAAGTTGGATACCAACGTCACCACTAAGATATCAATCATGGAGACCATGGGTACCACTCCATTCGGACACCACAAGACTAGGCGAGAAGCTGTGGCAAGTTGGCCATTCCAGGCTGGATCAAGTTTTTATGCTGAGCAATTTACAACCAAAGCATTTTGCACAGTCAGGCAGTGGTGACTTTTCAGATGCTTTCCAGAGACTACATAGCATGCAAACTTGTGGAATTTCTTTCAGAAGCCAGTAGTGGACAACAACCATTGGTAACTGTTTTCCAAACACCCAGAAAGGTCCGGTTGCCCCACCAAGTCCGGTTAGTGGACTAAAAGATAGCAAGTGTCTTGACTAAGAAATAGCCTCTTCAACAGGTAAAAAAGGGCCCACAGAACAATAAGTTTGACACTCACAAGATCCAAGCCTGGCAAGGTGTGATACTTTAAACACTATTCATGATCGGTGTTTGTTAGACATGAGCCTTGCCTCTCTTTGACATCACACTCGTTGAGCCAAAAAGGTCTTAGAAAACCCATGCAACAAAATTAGCCAGAGAAAGTCTCTCCAAACCAGATACTGGTTTTCAATCCAATTACATTAAAAGTTTGATCGAGACTACACCTCAGTTGAGAAATACATCTTCTATTTGAATTGGAGTGACCGGATATGACTCCACAATCACACCAAATCAGAAATTGTTAGTACAAACAGCACGATGAGACAGTTGGAACAGATGGACCAAAAATTCCAGTAGGACTTCAAGAATCCATGATCCCAGAAGCTTTTGAAACCATGTAAAGTTTGATCATCTGGACACAGACCTCATACTTCTGAATGACCTAAAAATACAACAGCACCCCCACCCCAATATTTCGAGGTCATTTCCAGGGTTGCAGCCTCCGAAATGCCTGCGTGAATCGGAGAGTGCTTGTTGCAACACAGCAGCATCATAGTAACAGCTGACAATCATATGGCATCCAAGCAAGCAGTCACAAAACCCTAAATTCATGTTCTCTAAAGCATGCATCTGCCTGCAACCACATTGACGAATTTAAATGGAGAAGCTTAACTCAAAGGCAAAACCCAGGACCTGAAGTGACATGCAACATAGAACCACTACATGGAAGCTTCCCACCCCACGGTCACGAGACAGTTACACATACCCATGCTTGCATTCACAGGATCAAAAACACCTAACACATGCTTACAGATGACAGCACAACAAAAAGACAACAAGACAATGACTAACTATTATGAGAAGGCAAAACCCATGACGTAACCTGACATGCAACAAGGGACCACCACACAGAAAATGCCCAATAGACAGCTAGACACACCCATGCTTGCATTGTACAGGTTCAAGAAACACCTAACACATGCTTAAGTATGACAGCAAAACACAAAGACAACAAGACTGGCTAACTATTAAAAGGCAAAACCCAGGACCTAACCTGACATGCAACATAGAACCACCAAACAGAAGCTCTCCAAACCCATGGTCAATAGACAGCTGAACACTCCCATGCTTGCATTCACAGGTTCCAAAAACACCTAACACATGCTTACGAATGACAGCATCCAATCATCACACTGTTGGAGAAGAACTTGTGCCAACAATGCGAAACAAAAAGGACCTACCCCATCCTCAGCCAGCCAACCAGCATAGGTTGGAATTATCAGGGGCACAATTATAAGTATCTCATTAACTATGGCTCCCCTATATGCACGGATCAAACTTAAGCAAGGGACGACATGGCAAACAATCTAAAAGACCTAGCTATCAAAAGCCTCCTCATCATCGTCAGGCAAAGGTTGTGCAGCAGCAGCTTGTAATTCCGCCTCATACCTGCCATACCAACCAAGTGAACATCAAAATTAGGGCACCCAACGCAGTAACTCTGACCTGACACTCTCAGTACTAACAAAGCTACACTTAGAAGGACATTTGATTTGGACCCGTTGGATTAGCTAGCTGGAGCAGCGAAACTTACTGTTGCTGGGCGGCAATGTCAATTTGAACCTCTGGGGGTGCTAGAGCAGGAGACTCCACAAAATGCAAGTTCACATCCCTGCAGAAGAGGCACAAGCGTAAGTAAATAAACAAGGAGTTAAAATGTAAGACAAGTGTTTGACGGCACAACCAGCCTGCATAATGAACCCACACCTTCCACATCGTAAGAACCAAAGTAAGTAATATCCTCTAAACCAGACTAATAACCTACCCAGCAAGCTTCCTTGCAAGGTAAAGGAAGGGTTTCTCGAAGTTGTAGTTGCTCTTTGCAGAGATCTCGTAGTACTGCAGGTTCTTCTTTCTGTGAAAGGTAACTTGTTTCGCCTTCACCTGCCTGTTCTTCACATCCACCTTGTTGCCACACAGGACAATAGGGATGTTCTCGCAGACCCTGCACACACGAAGCTCAGACTTGGATTATTGGATCCACTTTGCTTCAGAACTTCAGAGGGTACAGGTTATGCATGGACATAAATGAGACCAGGTATCAAAGGTCCAAGCCAGTACCTACAAAGATCCCGATGCCATGTAGGAACATTCTTGTAGGTCAGCCGTGCCGTCACATCAAACATGATAATTGCACACTGTCCATGGATACTGGTTGACAACCCCACACACCACACATCAACATTCTCAAGTGTCATATGGAAGAGATTCGCCAGAAGTCCTCCTACATCACACCCACAGTGACAACCAACTGCAAGACAAGGTCATTCAGGAGAGAAAAAAAACTTACTAGTAGCCATCACGAAGGCCTCCAAATTTCTCTTGACCGGCTGTATCCCAACAGTAAAACCGAATCCGCCCACAGTTGGTGAAGAAATCCAACGGGTGCACTTCCACACCAATGGTAGCTGCAGACCAAGACTCGGACAGATGAGAAACCAGTCTCACAGTTTCCCCTTACATGATTGTGAAGTAACAACACGTCCCGGGTTACCCCCCTTCAACACCTAGGTGATGATTGCAACACAGATAAGTTGCTCGACAGGTAAACTTCAGAACTTACGTTCATACTTCTTCTCGAATTCACCAGTCAAATGACGCTTCACGAAGGTCGTCTTCCCTGCACAAACGCACCTCCACGGACGACGTTAAGAAGGTTGAACACAGGGAGGAGAAAAGCCTTTCGAAAAACAACCCGCTTCAATACATCTTACCCATTCACAGCCTCACCTAATGCCTCCTGTAAAACGGATTGGTGTTTTCAAACATGCATACAATATAGGTTGCCCGAACAAATACCTGTGCCTCCATCACCAACGATGACGAGCTTAAAGCTTGGGCAGTTGTCTGGAGTTTGCTGCCCTGGCAGAGCCTGTGCATCAACAGAAACCGAGAGAGATCATCAAAACCATCCACATGCTGTAACTCCTGTCAAAGAAAGCCTTCAAGAGAAAAAGAAACCAGGACCATTCAAGACCTGCAAGCTGGCAGAAGGACCACACCAGGGCTGAAAACTGGAAGAAAACCACAGTCTGCGTCCAAATTCAAGAGAAAAGTAACAATGACCTTTCAACCACAAAAAACACCACCCAACAGAGATCGACTACGTCTCTGACCAAACGAGCCCTATCACGCAGAAGACAGCGAACCGCACAAACACGCACACACAAGACAGAGTGCATCCGCCTACAAGCTTCTCCGAAAAAATCCGTACCACAATGCGTTCACGTCCTACTTCACATGACCTATACTACGTCCTCCGGAACAAAAACTGCCAACACGCAGACTCAAATCACGCCCCAAGTTCAGGTAAAAAGCAAGAACCCCCTTCCCATCAGAGATGCAGCAGATGAAGCGTACCATGATGCGTGAGCGATTGGAAAAACAAGGTGCGAGCGATGCCTGCGTCGTGTCTCAGACTAGTGCGCGTGCCCTCTTTCTCTCCCTGGCTCTGCCCAAGACACCGTGTGCCTAAGGGGCGTCGCTCCCTGCATCTGGACCGCTGCTTCGCCAAACGGCGATCTCGTGCCCACCCATTGGACGGAGGCGTCCGTCCATTGGACGGCGCTTTGAAGGGCCCCCATCGCCGTTGGTGGATGCGCATGCTAGCCGTCGGCTATTCGGGATTCACCTGTTGGTCAGCGAACCCTAATTTCGGGTTCAGATTTGCAAATTGTTTTTCATGGCTCATAAACTTGGGGGTTAATTTTCCCAGGCCCACTGTGCATTGGGAAATATAACCCCTTCAAGACGAGGTTACATTGAAAAAATGTCATTTCTCCTCTTACCTGGGCCTCCGAATTTGAGTCCAGGGTTGCTCCGAAGTGTTTCCAGTAAGGTCCGCAGTTTGGTCGATTACCATGAAAACCATTCCATTCCCAGCCTCTATCCCCTTTCATTCAAATGTAAGGTTATTTTCTCCATAATAAAGTTTCCAGGGCTACAATCCCCCTGTTCATTTTATTTTTTTAAAGACCACATATATCACATTAAATTATATATTTTTATACATCATCTCTTCCATTATAGGATATGTACATGCTTAGAATTATGCCTTTCATTGGCACTAGTCTTTAGGGTAGGGACTACGCATTAACTTGGCCAAGTGGTACATCACCTTATATCATGGGTTGTTCCCTAGAACTTGTTGGCCGGAACATGTTGGTATTTTGATTAAGGATCCCCCTTCTTCTTTTTTTTTAAGAGAACAGGGGACAGAGGTCCTGCGGAACTTTATTTAAATGGATAAAAGCATTTACACAAGGAAAAAAATAACCTTGTTGAGGGAGCCATGGAGACCAACAAATGAGGCACTGTTCCGATCTAGAGTTCTCTAAGGTAGGTCCTATCGAGAAGCTAAGAGACAAAGACGTAATGGGAAAAACTAACAACTTCCCCTCTTCCATTTGCAGGGCTCAAAAGAAAGGTGAATCCTAGGTCTAGTTTTTCTGAAGCTACTTTTGTGGCGCCAGTTGACCTCTGGCTCCATGCCATCCAGAGGAGGTGTCTTAGTGCTAATTGAACTCCCAGCATGCAGGGAAGGTGTCGCCCCGATAAATTCGCAATCCGGCAAGTCTAGTGCAGAGGATGCCACCCTTTCCCAAAATCGAGTCAAAACGAGAGAGCAGTTGATGTTGCTTGTCTTCATAGCTTTGATGAAAAGCTACAACCAACAATCCTCATGCCTTCCTTCAGACTGCAAGTCTGAGTGAGCTCTGTATAACAAAACTCTAAACACCTGACATAATGCTGTCAAACAGAGAGGAGCACCGGATTTTCCATATGTGCCACAAAACGTGGGCACGGAGCACAGCCCAAACAGGGCAGTCCGACCAGATAGACCCTTCATACAAATTGAGAAGAGTTCCTTCCCCACGTAGAATGAAATAAGGCAACTTTATCCCAAACCAAGGAGGCAAAAGGGCAGGCAACAAAGATATGTTCCATGGTTTCCACAACCGAGGCTGAGCACAAGGGACAAATGGTCAGAGAATCAACAGACATATGAGTAACAGGCAAGATACAATTAGCAACCCTCCATAGGAAACCACTAATCTTGGCAGACCGATCTTTTCGCCAGACGTTTTTCCACACATGACCCCATGAAGTCACCACCTGACTTAGATGCCTGCATTTGTGACTTAACTTAGCATCAAAGGAAATGGGAGGTTCAACAGAGAGTAACCCATCTTCACAGAGTAGGCAAAAAAAAAATCGTGTTTCTTCGTCATTGAGCTCCATTCTCCAGGGTCAAATTGGAGAAGGCTGATAGGAGCAGAAAGGAACCATCTAAAGGAGTTGTCATAGTGCGCGATATTAACAGGAGGGTGGGGATCAACTTGGCCATTCGAGAATTGTTTTTTTAAAGAAAATTACCTCAACAATAGTTTTTGAGGGAGGTCAAAAATAATTGTTCATTATGTCAAGTTAAATAAACACAGTGTGAAACTAACTAGAATAAAAACTAGTTATTTGTATTTAACACTTGGATTTAGTTCAAGTGTTAAGTCAGGTGTCAAGTTTGAGCTTGACACCTGAACCATCTTATCTTCACGAGAGCGTCAGTCGCGCAGCTCATCTCTCTCGAGTTGAGCCTGCGCGACCGAGCTCCTTCACGCTTTAGAATCTGAGTGTGCGTATGTAGGGGTATAGGTTGATGTGGGGTGGAGTCCCCATAGCTTCGGGTGCCCTTGGCTCGACTATTATCTTAAAGAGTGATAGCGATGGATTTCATGTTTCTTGTGTCAAGGGTGTGTTCTTTAGCTTTCTTATCACTCGAGAGAGATGAGCTGTCTAGTTTTCTAGTGCTAAGCTAGATATGATGTTTTCTGTTCTTAAGCACTATTATAATATAGCTTGGTCACAGGGAGCCTGCAGTCAAACTGGCTATGTGTGCCGAGTGGAGCAGTACAGGAAGGCGGAAACCATTTGAAGTGTTGCTGCAACAGTTCAAAGCCAACAATAATCCGCCTAGGAGACAAGGAGGCATGTCGTGCTCAGTTTATGAGGGCACTCGTGCTGCAGCGCGAGAAAGACCATTGGTCGGAATCCCCCGTTTGGGCTAGCTGGGCTTGATTTATATTGGCGACTTGGAGGCGCTCCAGAGTTTCGTTGGCAGTGGGTGCTGAGCCGTTCAGGCTATTCGTGTGTGGCTTGAACCTCACCAGCCTGCCTAGCACCTGTGTGAGGGGGCTTGTTACACCACTGCGTGTATATGCTGGGATTCTTGCAGGGCCTGGCTTGTACACGTTCATGATTTCGAACTCGTCCCGTGGTCTGCCAATACTACCGTCTAGCTCTCGGTTCGATCATATTCCGTCGGAAGACATTGACCGTGATGACACTTACAATCATAGTCAGGAAAGCATCCGTTGGGAGGATAACCGAGGAGTGTAAGTGGATCTCTGAGCCTTTGCGAAGGTAAACTGCGCTGCATGGTTGGTCGCTGATGCAAATCTGGCTTTAGACTGCTGCTTCCGTTGGGATTGAGGCTCCTGGACTCTAACCAGAGGAGCCTCAACGGGAAACGGATCAGGAAAGTGCAAAGGTAGTAGAGTCGTCGTTTTAACTTCCTGGGGTTGTGCATGTCCCTTGTGGAGACGCTGGCAGAATTGAAACTTAACACACAAGCTAGGTTCAAGCGGGTACGTGCCTGTGAGCAGTGCTGCGGGGCCCTTATGCCGAGTTATTCACGCTGGTGGTGTTTCTACTAGTAGGGAGTTATTCTAGCTAACTTCGAGCTATATTGCCTCAGTCCCGTCATGCTCATTATGTCTATCATAGTGCACCGTGGCCTTACGTTGTCACAGGAAGACAAATCTAGCTATGAACCCTGGACCTTGCAAAGTTCTCACACCCTACCAGGAGTGGAACAAAGAAAGTGCTCGAGAGATCCCCATTGAGAAATTGAAGGTTATCGGTTCCTTGGACAACTGGGCGCAAGAGAATTCGCTACCCCTTTTGAAGCCCGTAGACAAAGTGTTGGCAACCCCAGGACTTCCTTCCTGAAGCTTCATCGGAAAGTTTCTTTGATGAGGTAACGGAGCTCCGAGCCCGGGCCAGGGAACTGCCTGATGACTATGTGATGTGGCGTTACAGAGAGGCCAGATACTGGGCCCACTTTGGTACCCTTGGGTAATTGATAAGGTGATAGGAGCTGACCTTCTCGCCCGTCAGGTCTCGTAGCAGGGAAGAAGGGCTGAAGGAACTCGTCATGCTCTAATTGGCCAATGCTCCAAGTGTGTGGAAATCAGACCAGTTGCAGATCACATAGATTACTCAACTGCACGATTTTTGGAGGAACAAATGACCTACAGATACGGCACACAAAAGGTCACATCAACAGATCAAGGCTGAGAGTGGATTAAGTGTGAGTTTCGGAGATATATGAGCGATTCAGGAGGAAACAAGAGCAGTCGTCCCCATACTGGTCACAGAGCAACGGACGGATTGGATGCGTGATCAATCATTGAAATCAAGCATCAAAGTAATCAGTGGAAGAAAGGGTGGAGAGTGTAACAGAGACCTCAAGCATGGTCTGGCAATCGAGTTGAAGTGCAGGCTGCCACCAATCTCCCTCCATGCGAGCTGGAACTTACAGGAAACGACCTGAGAGTCAGCAATGATAAGTACATGGGACGGATAACTGAACAAATGCAGCTGAGGGATGACGAAGCGGCAACGCGGTCCATCATGGAGAAGAAGCCGATTGGAGTTTAACAAATCGAGCTGCTCCATGGTAATGGCGAGGCGACCCCAAAACAGCATAGAACTACTTGTTCGGAACCCGTAGATAACCTGGGAACAGTTTTTAATGGTGAGAACGTTTTGGTGTTAAAAAATAAAAAATAAAAAAAAGCCTTTTTGATCCAATTTAAATGTTTAAAGAGCCTGGTTGGTCATATCTTTGTCAAATGGGCTCTGTTTGACTCAGTTTTTGAGGGCATAGCTGCAGAAAGGGGAAATCTACCTATCTCGACCTGGTTTTAATTTTTGGGACTCTGCTAAAAATCTATGGAATTTTTAGAGTGTGAGTGTGCCGTGAAAGACCCACAATTCTATTTCTAGAACCTGTTCTGGTCTATATGAGAGACAAATCTGTGGATGTCCTCCTTGTATGGCTAGGGGAAATGAGGACGTAATTGAAGGGCAGGTCTCTTCTCTTAGACTGTGCACACAAGGGGACATGATTTATGCTTCCCAAGGAACTCAGACTGATTTGAGTGGAGAACAGTTGGACGAGTTGATTGCATACTGGGAGTCAGGCATTAGCAGTAGACAACAAACTGCTGTAGTTGGCGTTGAGGGCCTCAATATCGCTTTGGACAGTCAGAACTCTGTTGGAGCCAGCAGTTCTGCAGCTGTAGGTGAAATACCAAAGTGGGTGAAAGCTAGGCTTGGAACACAACCAAAGACAGCCCCGGGTACCAAGGTGTTCAGCCACAAGGCCGTGGTGTAATGGAGCAGAGGAGCAGGAGCTACACAAGTTTGTGCAATCAGACATGGTTGCAGCCGGACACGCTCTGCACAAGGCAATCACGAGCGGGGGTTCATTAGCAATGACAAATTTGTTTTGCTTGAAGGGGATGCAGTCATCCGCAATGAGGACACCCGCAATCGTCTCAAAGCTTTCGAGTTGAGAGACTATCAGACCCTACCTTTGTTTTCTTTAGTGTTCAGTGAGCGGGAGATAGGGGAGTATTGCTTTGTCTCTACCTGGCAAAAAGAGGAGGAGGGTTGGTTAGAGCGAACTACTGTAGCTTGGGACAAGGTTAGTGGCAGGTTTCTGGACATAGATATACCGCCTACACCTTACCATCATGAAGAGCGAGGCACTTTGAGAGAAGTCTGGCAGTTGATAGCATAGATCAGGATTAGATCTTGCTTGGTCGGGCTTCTATTCTTCTCCTCCATCTCTGTACTATTTTCATTATCTTGTACTTGTAGTTGCCAAAGCCTCTCTTGGTGGAGGCCAGTCAGTCCGGGGTTTTGGGCTGGGATATTCTGCAGGATCAGCATTGCAGATGGATTTTGGTGTGGGGGTGTTGATGTTTTGATTTCTTGTGTTTGGATCCTCCCCAACACCTGCATGCTTGACTGTGCGCCATGTTGGTTTTGTGTGGGCGCTTGCTTTCATAGGGATTAGGCCGGATTTGATCACCGGTCAATCCTAGAGTATGCTGTCGGTGGTGAGGCTGGAGTGATGACCAGCAAGACCACCAGTGTCTCTTCTATGGTGAGACTGGGTTGATGACCAGCCAACCATAGGAGTTCTTGCGGTGGATGCAGGTGCAGGTGCCCTGAGCCACTGGGATATGACCCTTAAATTGCAACATGTACCTACCCGTGTCACTTTTAGAATTAGTATTAGAGCCTTATAGTGTCACGAGACGAGGTGTTCGTTTCAGACCACCTTCACCTCCACCCTCAACTAGTGCAGAGTCAGACACAGACTCGGAGGCTTCATCAATAGGTGTGCAGTTTCATTCGCCAGTGTTGTGGGACGACATGGAGGAGATGTATGGAGCTACCAAGGGGCCTCGTAGGTACTCTGGAGCTGTGGGCACAATTGAGTTGGATGACTTTATCCAGGAATTCGACAGCTGGTGTGATTTGCAACAGATGCGCAATCCACAGCTATTCACCCCATTCATGGCGTGGAATAAACTGTTCCAGCATTTGGAAGGCCCGCCTATTGACGATTACCACGAGTTCAGGCGAGGACATGAAGCAGAGATTGAGGAGTGGAGGATGTATTGGTCACCTGACTACGTCTCCATTACTCGAGGCACGACGCGACCAGTAGCTGCATCAGTACCAATATCTCCCACTGCCAGCACTAGTAGTGGAACAAGTAGTGCTGGTACTTCTGAAGGTGGTACCAGTTCAAAAGGTGCTACTACTCCTCCTGCCACGACTACAACACATGTGCCTAGATTCAACCCGGTGGTGGAGTTCTTCCAGGAGTTGCGGAGGAACTACCAAGGTGTACGGACAGAAAAGCTGCGAAGTTTGCAAGACTTCCAGCGCAAACCCAATGAGAGCCTGCGAGAGGCGTACACTCGTATGAGGCGCTTGATAAGTGTGACCCAAGGGGTTACTGAAGCTCAGGCAATCCAGTTCTGGTATGGAATTTTGGACAAAGAGCTCAAGAGAAAGGTGCGGGATACAACCCTGTTACAAGCAGCCCAACCCACATTAGCAAATGTGTTTCTGCTGGCTGAGCGGATTGAGCTCAACATAGTGGAGGAGCGAGTTGTTACCCTTGGATTTGGCAAAGACATGCCTGCACGAGGCGCAGCTGCCAGCCCACAGGCACAAGGGACTGCCCAACAGCGTGGTCAGGGGGGCAAGGTTTCCAAACCCAAGCTCCATGGAGCTTACTGGGGACCTCAGGTGCAGAGGCCCGTGGCATCTTTTGCAGGCCAACAGCAACCAGGGGTGATATGTTGGACATGTGGAGGACCCCATGTCAAGAGAGATTGCCCAGAGAGTGGCAAAAGGCCGGCACAAGCACAGCCTGCACAGTTGCAGTGTGGGCATTGTGGCAAGTATGGGCATGGAGATGCCCAGTGTTATGACTTGCATCCTGAGTTGCGCCCAGGCCAGTTCCAAGGGAACAATGGTGGCCGGGGGCGAGGTGGACCAGCCCAGAGAGGACGAGGTGGTCGGGCACGAGGTGCAGGCCAAAGGCAAGCTCAACATGGCCAAGGACGCGAAGGTCAGGGTGTTGACCAAGGCATGGCCAACCGGCTTCAGCAACTAGAGCAAAGGCTCGCTGCCATGGCTACAGCTCAGGCGGTACCGGCTCCCAGGCGGGATGGTCCACCTCCTGCGCCTGAGGGAGGAGATATGGGAGGCATAGGATTCATGTGCGGAGCAGCACTACCACTAGTGCAGGTGGAGTCTGCTGCAGCCGTGACTCGAGGAGCAGCATGAGTTCCTGAGCCATGAGGTGCAGAGGTGGAATTGGATCCACAGCGTGGGGAGGCAAGCCGTCAGGCGAGGCTTCCTCAGTCATTCACATTGGCGGAGAATGTGTCGACGCCATCCATGGCACCTAGTTCTCGCCCGACTGTTACCGAGGCGGAGGTTACTATGCCATTGGGGAGAGCTACACGTGCAGCACTGACACCTGCTACCAAGGCTAGTGCAGCCGGTGTGTTATTGGGGGCAGCCACCTCTTTGTGTCAAGCCCCACTTTTCTCGGCAACCATGATTGCGACGCCGGGGGTAAGACCAGCTGCAGTGTTAAGACTAGCAGCAACACTCTGTGAGAGTGGGGAGGTCACTTCATCTTCTGCGGAGTTAGTGGAAGGTGTAGTGTCAGGGGGATCCTCGGATTTGAGGGTCAAGACTGCCACGGCTGCGCCCTGGCAACACTAGAAGCATTCGTGTCATTTACCACTTGGGTAACGACTCATTTTGAGTCGTGAAAGTCAAAAAACTGGGATGACTGGAAGTTACAACAGACTAGTTACAACAGACGTGGTAGTTGGGTTGGGACCTCCATGATTGGAATGTAAAGGACGCAGATGTGCGAACAACTGCTCAGCGATTAATGCGATTAATGCTGAAGAACCACGTGGCGTAACCAGGCGGCCGCCGTGTGTCTGACCTTTTGGGCTGACTTTGACTTTTCCCTCCGGTTGAGTGGACCACTAACTGAAGCGCGTGACACATGACGCGGACGTGGACGACGATGTGGATGCCGACGTGGCGGCGCCACGACGAGCACCACTGCTGCCACACGTGGCCACGGGCCGCGGGCGCCACGTGGTATAGACCACATAACTTGCGTGCTACATGCCTAGTGGCACTTGCGACTGCGGAAGTTGCGCAACCACTGCTTTAACTACTTTACATGAGTGCTCAAAGTACTTGAACAATCATTCATAGTGATTCATGCTTTGGAGTTTTGGTGTTTGTAGTGAGTCGCTAGTAATGCCATACCGAGAACTAATCATGCATTAGAAAGCACAAACGATGAAAGACATGCCATGAACAAAATGAAATGAAAATGAATGAAATGAAACAAAATGGTACTTTATTACATCTGCGGAAAGCTCAAAGAGCTTATGGACAAAATGAAAACACAAAGTAACAAAAGCAGCCCAAAAGCTACTGCTGCTCTGGGGTTGGCCTAAGGGTCAGGCCTCGTGCAATTCAAGCAGTTCTAATCCTCATAATGCAAGACTTCAGTGAGTTCCACGGAGTCTTCGTTTGAAGTGCATGGATGCCTCGGCGTGAGCCTGTTCACGTGAGCGCGTGAGCGCGTGAGCGCGACTGCGCTCACGCCACGTCACTTGCGCAAATGCCACGTCACGGGTCCTCAGTCACGTCATCACACTTGGAGGCCGAGTCACACGCACCCAGAAAGAAAGGAGTGTATTCCCGCGGATTGGCACCCTTTATCCCCGCGGAAACAAGCTGGACGACATAATAAAAGGCATGAATAAATAAAACAATGATGATGATGTACAGTTGGATGATAAACAGATGGATGAGTTGAAAAATCTATGTAGATGGATGAATGACGGATGGATAAGAGTAAAATGGATGAATGTATAATGGATGTTGAGCAATGACAAAAATTCATGACAGGAAGATGCATGACCAAATCTTTTGACGAATGCACAAAGTATATGAAATGAGTGTGGAAGGTTTTGTGGGTGGATTAAAGAGTACAGAGGATGAATGTACAATGGATGTTGTACAAAGGAAGCTTTCATGAATGGAGCACGCATAATACAGTGTAGATGAATGCACAATGGATATGAGAAGAGTCAGGAAGGTTTGTGAGATGGATTCATACATATAGCAATTTAAACGAAAGTTGATTCTGTGATTATTATTTGTTCTAAAGGAACAACTACGGTAGAGTAAGGGGATTCAACGTTTCCAGATAATATGAAAATGAATATTAAAAGAATACAGTTCAGTCTGACTCAGAGTCAGTACAATGTATCCCCTCTTCCTCTGCATCTAAGTCTAAGTATTTTAGAACACCGGATCCACGCGGAATACACCTACGGCTGGCCACTAAAAGTCAGGGGATAGGGACTCGGACCGCGTGAAGTGCCATTGCTTCGCATAAACAGGGAGAGAAAATTGGAAAGGGGCTGTCGAAAACAGACTCGCCAGAAATGACTGTATCTCCTGAAATCCACCGCTGGCTTTCCTGAAAAGACAGCCTGAAAAAGTTATTACTGTAACTTTGATGTTATCGAGAAATTGAGTATGACTCCCAAAGAGGGTTTAGCACTTACTCACATAAAAGTCGTTGTCGACCTGCTTATCTTCGGGATCGTCATCATTTCGAATATGAATCCGATCAGTCTGTTGTGCCTGAAGTGGAGCCAGACAAAAGGGGGAGGAGCACTGTGTTGTAGAGGTCAGAATCACCCTCCATACCAAAAAGGCTTCTTCCGCCTGCCTTGCATGCGTGGTAAGTTGCTCCTGCACCAGACAAGAGAACATAAACAGTTTTGGAGGAGGGGATTTAAGCAGATGAAACTGTTGAAAGGAACCATTCGGAAGGGAGAAAACGAACCTGTGGACACAGAAAGATCGACAACCCGTGCAGAGCGGTGGGCTGCATGACTCCAGCAGTATTTGCATGAATGCTGGTGACTTTTCCTTTGCACCTCTCCAGGGAGTGCCATCTGGTCCTCTCAGAGTCTGACTGGACTGCATGAAGTTGTACAAAATGTCATCGACATGGGGCTCATAGGGGGGTTCACGAAACAACCCTGGTCAAAATCTCAAAGCTGCGGATGGAGGATGGTGTCTTTGATGGCGAATCCTCCAGGCAGATCGCCTCGAACATCCTCGTCTGCCAAAGATAGCAGGTTAGTGTGGTAAACACAATCTAAAGTGGAAGTGTGTACATCGGCTATTCAGAACTCTGACACCAAAAAACCATGAATCATTGATGATCGGTGTCGATCATAAAACATTCTACTAGAGTGGAGCTGCAGAGAAAATTGAAACTCATGATCAAAGCATAAGCAGAAGGCAGACGGCATACCAGCTGACCAGGGAACCGCCTTCACAAGGTAGAGGCTGTTTCACACAATTCCATGTGCGCAAAACTTCAAACCCTGAAGACTTGAGGTATGATGCCAATGCCCGACGACTATCATTGTCACATGACTGAAAAAGCAGAAGTGTCCCTGCATCAGAGAGGAAATTGTTACAGACCCGAATACCCAAACTCCAGTAGTTGTCCTCGAATTTGTTCCACCCTGCGTCTTGCCCTTTGGAAGAACTTCTGGCACAGCTGGCCACCGGGATGTCGAGAATGACAATGTCGGCCGCATAAGTTTTCTGCACACCGCACACGAAGGTGGGACCTGTGCTCACCTGCAACACATGTTTTTTATAAGAACGATGGCAAATGTTTTCAAAGAACGAGACTGAAATACTGCCAACGAAACATTTCAGAGAAAAAAGAAAGAAATGGAATTCTCACCAGATTGAGGAATGAGATTATATTGTCCCAGGTAGGGATGGCACCCCAGTGTATCCTCTCTTTCGACTCTGCATCATCGAAAGCCAACCCTCATTAACAATTTTCATCTCTCCTGCTGAATCAGAACGGGAAGGTGTGGTTTGGCATCGAACACGCCTGAAAAGTGCGGGTATATCTTCCAGCAGTAAAGTCCTGCCCACTCTCCATCTCCTTTTCATTCTCCTTCCCCTTGTCCTTTTCCTTCTCTTTGGACTTGTCTTTGTCCTTGGCTTTGCTGGTGAGATGGCTATGACATCAACAGCCTTGTCTTTTGGTTTGCGGCCCGCCTTCTTTCCCTCTGCGGCGTTCCCTGAGCATCAGGCTCCTTGGCAGCCAAGGTTGCTATGTTTCGTTGATACTCTTCGTCAGTCAAAGGCGCCAGCATCTCAGCGTTATTGTTCAAGTATTTCATATGCTGTTCTTGAAAGGTCGTGTGCTCAGGTGGGCAGTCAAGGTACCACCCACAGTCTCTGAAGTGAGAAGGACTCCAGTCCTTCAATATCCTGCAGTATACATGGTTGGATCGTTTGCAGGGTCCGACCACATGTCAAGATAGTCGGGAATTCCGCTCAGGTGATTTCCTTCCATAAGCACATATTTCGTGTACCTGAAAAAAGGAGATGAATCCCAACCCACAAAGCGCTCAGTGAGTAAGATGCAAGTAGAACAGAAAGAAATAAAACATGGATTGAAATGGCTCTGACAACTGCTCCAAGGACCTTTCAGGACCACACTACTGCTCCAGATATGAATGTCGTCAACGCCATTCAGAACATTCCATTCCATGACACTGTAAATACATCCTAATCCAGGTGAATGCAAATAAGCGATTAGAAATGACACAGACATAGAAGTGAATGTCGTCAACGACATTCAAGAATGAGCCAAATTATTACTGAAATGAAGCAAAATCACAGGATGGAAATAAAAAAATTGAGTAAGGAACCATCCAGGAAAACTCAATGCACATTCATAACGAACCTATCACTGAGGACCTCACAACATCACTGTATGTGAATGGCGTCAACGCCATTCACAAAAATACAAAAAAGAAACCAATTACTTAGCTCCCCAATCCATGAATATGAATTTGTCGTTTTTTATAATACAGACACAGCTGTGAATGCGTTAACGACATTCACTTTGGATTTCTTAAAACAGAGCTTATGAAGCCTCCATATTCATCGCAAGAGGAAAAACAATGCAGAACAACTGAATGTCTGCATTGACATTCAGCAAAATGAAGTGATCAACCCTCATTGTATCCCTATGGACATTACAAAAATTTAAATAACTGAGGACCGCACAAACAACTCCGTATGTGAATGTCGTCAACGCCATTCAAGGACATTATCAATTCTAATCAGGGACAATATAATTGCACCCTTAGATCCAACCAGGTGAATTCATATACTCGCTTAAGAATGACTCAGACAAAGAAGTGAATGTCGTCAACGACATTCAATCTGGATCTAAGATTGCAATCCATATGAAGCCACAATTTTTCCCAAAAAAACAGTAGAGTTTCAAGTATGACATTTCACCTGTACACAACTCGCATCATGCCCACTCTCCTCCAACCTGACTGTCAAAGTCGTTGGACCGTAAAATGTTACCATCTTTGGAGAACTCCCGGAAAAAACAGTATCTCCAGGTGAGACCTCTCCACTTCCTTATGTATGCCCTCCAATGACATTTGGGGAGGGGAAACAATCGCAATGTTCAGGTCCTTCAAAGTCTGATCCAGCACAATGACGGCGCGCTTTTCGAGCTGCAAATAGAATATTTTTCAGAATTGCAAAAAAAAACACATCACATACTTGAAGATAAGAAACAGCATGTTCGAATACACACCTGACTCCAAAATGTAGCCTTGTGGAGCCAGTTATCAAACACCAAATCACTGATTCCTTCCACCTTTGTGCCAGGCTGTATGGTGCTCTTTGGGAACTGATTCAAGTCCTTTACTGTTTGATCTGAGTTCCATATCTCCAGCCACCTTATTTTTGTTTGTGGGTCGACCATCGATATGGCCAGCCGGTGCAATTTCTCCTGCTGCATCTCCGGATGCACATGCTTGTCATAGTGTGTTTTGATCTGCTGAAGGAACTCAGGACCAAGTCCAGGATCTACTATTCTAAGCTGCTTTCCGAAGGCTGACATCAATTTGGTTCTTCGCATCTCAAACTCCTTCTTTATTGCAGCTTCCACACCCTTTGATGTCCTTAGTTCCTCTGGTGTAGTGCGGTAATATTCGGATTTTCCCTTCTCAGCTGCCTCTGCCAGTTCTTGCTGCATTCATTCAAGTAGTGATTAGCTCCGAAGGGACTCTAAACATGTATTCGAAAAGTAAACAGATTACAGACTCGGGCTTACCGCATACATGTACTCCAGAAACGCCTCTCGTGTCAAAGAATACCAAGTGCCTGCAGCTCTTCCTGTTTCGCACTTCTTGATGATATTGGGTGGTAGTACTGTCCGAAAATCATCCAGCTTCATCAGACCAATCCTCTGAATTCGGAATAGTGTGTGAACCAAGCTTGTTGTCACATGCGATTTCTCTGTCGATCTGCAAAAACATTGAAAACATTGCATTCCTTAACACTGTTTTTTGAGGATCAACAAGACACTACACAGGGAATCAAATCTCCTGGATGACTTACTTGTTCACGTCGTGCATAGCTGTAAGAAGCCTAGCGATGTCGTTTCCTGGATCCAAAACCATTGCCTCCACAGCAACATGCTTGTCTTTGTCTTTCGAATGGTGTTTCTGAATGTATCCCATCCATGCCAGCAATCGGTGGTTGCCGTCCCAGACGTAGAACATGTGGTTGCAAAATTGCTGGGTGTTCTTTCCCATCATGAGGCCCAGCTCGAACTCCTCATTGGCATCTTTCCAGCACTCATCCCAGTTATCACTGATCTCTGGAGAAACTAATGTGCTTTTCCCATTTATATCCGTCAGGGACACATAAAAAACTTGTGCACCAAGTCTATATCCATGCACAAAATCACTCTCCAATTTTGTTATGTCATGGGAAAGAGGTGGACGCACAACAGGCATTGATATCATCCGGCACAGAGGTATGTCCAGACGCCCTCCAGATACGAGCATGTCCCTTATAACCTCCTGAGAGTTTACCTTCTGGAATGACATGAGTTCTTTCACCTTGTCAAGGTAGTGCACTTCGGATTCATCTGCTTCATCTGTATTCTCTGAGCTTTTTGCGGACTCGTCCCCATCTCCAGATCCTTTCCCCTCTGATCCTGTAGGCTTCGACCTCACAGTTTTCTGCACGATGCCATTCAGTTCTGACTAAGTCATTTGCAAATAGTGAATGGCGGTAACGACAATCACTCTGTATCAAGGAAACTCACCATGAATGGTGTGAAAGAATTCAGCACAATCTACACATGCAAAGCCGAGACTGCCGTATTCAAAACAAAAGTGAGAGCGATAGCGAACGGCGTTAACGACAATCACAAAAGATAACAACCTGCCGGATCGGTGTTGTGAAATGACATATATGTGCAACTGATTGGCGGCAACGACATTCAGTATAGTTTAGGGAGAATAGTAAGTGCAGACTCTCTCTTCAAACACATAGGTACATAAATCTCATGAGCAGAATCGAATGGCGTTAACGACGCTCGCGATTCAGTAGTTCCTGCTAAAGAATGGAAGAGGAAGGACTCCTTGAAAGGCAATCACATAGACTATATGATAAAACTTACTGGCACCTTCTTAGGTTTTGAACTTTGATCCCCTTCTGCAGCTTTCCTCTTCCCTCTCACATCTGCTGGAGTTTCTGTCTGCGCAAGGGTTTCTTGACCTTCTTCAGGTTCGGCGTTCCGCGTGCTTCCACCTTCTTCAGTGTCCCTGCGATTCATCTCTGCCTCCACAGGCTGGCGCACTCTTATCGCCGACTGTGTCGCAGCCGCTGCCTCAGTCTCCGTCTGCTCTTGTGAATCAGTCTCCGCGTTCACCTGCTGCCTTGGCCCTGTGTTCTCCAACAAACGACGCCTCGTCATTTTCTCTCTTGCTCTGCGTCTCTCTCTAAGGGAAGTAAAATAAAGAGACTTTCTTCTCTTTCGTATTCTAGAAGGAACCCTCTCCAGCTTGACTACCACTCTCCCTCTAAGCGCGAAAAGTAGAAAAACGCAGTGACTCCCGATTTCTTGCGGGATAACCTGTGTTCTTGCGTGTCTCTAGAAGCATCGGATTCCCTCCCGCGTGACCGTTACACATAGTCGTTTCGATATTAGTGCACATGCCAGCAATTGGTGTACAGCTGTTCGTATTCAGTTATGGATGTCTGACGTGTGCCGCCCAAAACAAAACGGCGTGTTCTAAATTATAACTGGTTCAATATTTAAAAAGAACAGCGAATCCCAGAAATTGATGCGCAGTCTTAAACAAATAAATATAAATGAACGAGAGTTTGATGACAAATTTTGGAATATCATACACGGTCATCCTTGTTATCCAAACCCCACATTCGTTGCACATTTGGAACTTTCCAGGTGCGCATGATCATTGGTAGTAGTATATAGATACATTTACTTAATCTGCAATCCCATTCTCGGATCCTGTGGCATGCTTCCAGGAAGTCGGCTTTGTTATTGGGTTTATTGATGAGGTTCTGATTAACGGTTTAACAGTTGCCGACACTGCCCCTATGGATTCTCTGACCACTGGGCCCACAAGAAAAGTAATTAAAATGGACGGCTGCATATCTGGAATGAATAACAGAATATGCACAGTCGTTATCTGAGCTTCCTCCGCCATATGCTCTGCTCATTCTTCAACTGTGTTCTGGAGACAGCAGTAAACCGATTTACACTAGATCTGCGATAGCAAGGTACAAACATACTCGAGGAAGGAAGATGGCTTCCTCTGAAGCGGAGTTCTTCTCAGACGACAAACCAGTGCCGTTCTCCCAGGAAGTCCTTGACAATGGATTTGCAATTGTTCTGGAACATGTCTTGGCTACCCGTTTTCAGCTGCAGAATGGCTCCATCTTTTTGGAGAAAGAGGTTTACGATCTGAAAGGGAAGTTGGTGAAATATTCTTTCCAAAACCGTGATGAGACGGCTCATATCAGCCAGTGGAGAGTGCGTCCTGGTCGATACAGAGTACTTGGAGAGCCTCGGCGAAAGTCCCTTGGGTCATATGTGACGCCCGGGACTGCTGCTTCGGTCGTTGAAGACAAGAGGGAGGTGGTGGTGAAAAAAGAACAGACTCCTCCACTCCAATCGTTGAGCTTTCGGATTCTTCCGATGATGACATAAGTGAAATTCCAAATCCAGTCCTTCCTACTGTGGTTGCAGAAGCTGATGAAGAAGAGATTTGTAGTGTCATTCCAAAATTGCGGGCGATGGGAGGAATGGCTGGATTCAAAAGCGAGTTGCGGGGAATTGATTGGGAATCTTTGAAGCAGGTGCCTGTGAAGTTCTTGCGGAGACTTTTGATGGCGATATCCTATTCGAGCTGCCTCCTCCTCCGCGAGTTGGAGGTGTAACAATCATGATGCATGGAATGGACAAGAAACACGACGGGCACCCGTGGTGCAGAACAAAAACATCCAATATTCAGAATGATGACAAGCTTGTTTTCAGGAGGACAGTTTGCAATGGACACCTTAGGTGTGATAATTTGAATTGCAGACACTTTCTTCAGTCTGGAGTTCATAATCAAAGCGAATGGGAGGGTCTGGCGGAGAATCCATTTCAGCCTGGGACTGCCCCTCCACCGGCAAACACTTTCGTCTGCAAATTCTGCAAACTTGTGCCATCCTGCTTGGCGCTCTGCGGAGCAAGAATGTACTATGTTGTCCACCGTTTGAATACAATGACGAGAGCTTGTGTGCATTTTGGATTCCATAACCATCCTGTCTCGAAGGGGGATTACAGGGAGAGTGTTGAGACAGTATCGAGGTTGATCAAACAGGAGTTCGGGAGAAACCCATCCGCAACAACATCTGCAATTGCTCTTGGCGCAAGCAAGTCCTTCTTGGAAAGCCATATTTTGAGTGAAGGAGATTCTGTGGGGACTAAACTTGACGGTGCAGCATTGGACCTGGTCATGGATCATTTCTCCACTTTAAGTTCACCTAACATTCGGCATCAGATCAATGCATTGAGAATGGGCTCTGGGATCAGAGGCTACATAGACAATATTTTGGAATTGAAACGACTGAGCAAGTACGATTACATCCAGGACAATGTATTCCCAGGTCAAGGTGCCATCAAAGTTTTTCTTTTCAAAATGTCGACTGTTGGGGAGGGCAGTGGGGTTAGCCTCGTGAAGCGGATGCAGAAGACTGGGGACTTGCAGAACTGTTTTCTTATGTTTGATCATGTGAAACGAGTGAAGGATTGGACGACAATGGCTTGTCATGTCTACGATCCAGTGTACCAACGAGTTATGACAATTGCAGTTTGTGACATGCAATCCGAGGATACGGAATCCCAGAAGCTCATGTGGAATTCCCTGATACGTGTCATGGGCTGCCATGGGCTGCCATCTCCAAATTTCGCAGGTTTCATGGCGGATAGTGCTCAAGCAAATTTCAATGCTATTCGTATTGTCTTCGGATCGGGCGACCCAAAAGTGCCTATGCCAGGAAGAGAGCGTACATGTCTATTCCATTGGACACAATCTCTGGAAAAACATACAAAGTCGGACATCAAACCAGAGATGCAGACTCAGCACCGTAAATTGTGCAAAGAGTACAAAGATGCTAGAACAATGAAGGAGGCGGACACTTTGTTCCAGACAATTCGTGCCTGGTGGTTCTCTTCTGGAGCTGCATCACTTGAGAGTATGAGAGCATTGGAAGATTGGCTGGCGTTTTGGCACTTCCGGTATAGACAGTGGGGAGCAGCCATGACAATGGTACGAGGCTTCTATTTCATGCTTTATTCATACATTTGCTTTCCATATTTTTGTTGCTTTCTTTATGTTGTTTCCTGTGCACTATTCTGAAGTGTGGTTATCCTCTTTGCAGAACATGTCCATTGAGGAAATGGCAGACATGCCATCTTGCAATTTGGCAGAAACTGTGCACAATGCATGGTTGCAGCAGTCTGGGAAAAGAGGTCGGGATTTGTATGTGGCAACAACAGATGATTTGATACGTGCCTTGCAACAACAAACCCGATACCGTGATTTCTTACGAGGTGGGGTTGGTGGCAAGGGTCCGGACAAATCGGAGTTGATGTTGCGTGCTGCAAACAGATCTGGGGATCCAATCAAGATAGCACGGGCGGTGAGCATGTATGCCCAGGGAACGCCACTTGTTTCTAGAGTTCCACATCTTGAAGGGGAGGAGAGATTCGGCTCCTGTAAGAGGAAATTGAACACTCCACCTGGTTCGGATTCAGATTCCCACAGGGCAGACCGTGATAACTTCTCGAAGCCTCGTGTTCCCCTGCATGACAGCTCCGTGTCCGGAACCTCCATTGTGGAGGAACCTCCAACACGACGGCAAGCTCCAGCATCAAACCGTGCCACTGAAATGGTGCAGGAGAGAAACAACCCCCTTGATGTGCTTGAGTCCGCATGCCCCGACCACGTTTGGCACATAGAACGCACAAGTGTCGGGTCTCGTGTGAAATGTACAGCGATCAGGGCAACTAATTTCGAGAAGTGCACTTCATCTATATCCAGAGGTGGTGCCCGAACTCCTGCTCCGACTTTCACGGGCTTGATGCGTCCATACGGTCAACCAGAAGCCAAGAACCACAAGTTCTGGTTCTGCGCAGATGATTGTGCCAGATGTGTGCATGGAACTGTGCGTCCTTCCGTAGTGATGAAGCCATCTCCTCCAACCGTTTGGCCCGTGAAGGTGGGAACACATCTCAGCTTTCAGGAGATTGAAATGCTGGAGGAGGCAGGTTTTTCCCTTGCGAGACAACCCCAACTCCATGCATGTGCTACTACTCCTGCGTCCTCCCGGGTCCCCCCGGCAAATCCTGACTTGTGGCCAACCAAACGAGATGGAAAGCTCGTTCGGCGTTTCCTCCAACCGCTGAACACTTTGGCAAAGTGGAGTCCGCAAGAATGCTCCAAGCTCGTGTTGGAAGCACCACGGAAGTACCCGATCCAGGATATGGTCGGGTATTCACAATCATCACTTCCACATCTGCTGTTCATGACAGGACCTACGACATCACGGTTTCCAATTTCCCCAATTGCACATGTCCTGATTTTGTGAATATGCTATCAACCAGTTTGGGCAAGAGAGGTAAATTCATACCCTGCAAACATTTGTATTTCATATTTTTGAGGAGGATGGTTTGCGATCCCAAACGTGACAACTTCATTCACCAGGCCACTATGAGTTTCAACGAGGTCGATACTCTTTTGCAGCGGGATACAACACATGGGTAGCATGAACTATGTAATGTGGTATGTGGATGACCATGATTTGAAATGTGTAATTCACATCAATTCGTCGGCTGTGCAATGATATGGCCTCCAACTATACGGAGTGAGGTCTGAGTGACAACTTTTAGGTAGTGCACATTTGTCATTGCACCGTTCGAAGTCTACATGTCTTGCTGTCGCTATGCACTACAATCATCTTTTGAAGATGATCATAACTCTCATTGTTATTTGAGGAGGGAGGAAGTCTTCTCGTGGCAGCCTTTATGGCGCACACTTTGTGAGGATATTTTGTCGTCTTCGTAATTGTAAAAGTGAAACAAACATTTGTAATTGCACAATGTTGGATGCTGCAATTGTAGGCCTCAACGCTCGTCTTGATTCTATTTAGGCAAGATTCCCTGCATTAATTCCACGGTCATAGGACCATCCACGGTTATAGGCGGCGCATGTTAATGCTGACGTGGCAGTTGACGGACAGTGCCACGTCATCATTTACCGCCACATCAGCATGCTGACATGACGCTCACGCCACGTCAGCATGTGTGCAGGCTCACGCCACGTCAGCTGGCGTGAGCGTACGCTCACGCCACGTCACTCCTGCGTGAGCGTACGCTCGCGCGCTCACGTGCAACGCTCACGCCATTGCGTCGTTGGTTTGAAGTGTAAGGGCGTCACGAGTTTCACTTTTTCTGAACTGAGAGAATGTATGGTAGGGCTGAACGTTACGATGCTTGGTGTTTAGAAAAGACTAGTCCATCATGGCATGTGCGGGGTGCGCATTGAAAGAAGTCAATGGATAGTGAGAGAGAACCTTTCGGTTCAGAATCTTTCAAGGTGTACAGAGTATCTAAACTAGCGATGGCTAGAAGTACAATTCATAGGTCCTCGTTGATATGACACTAAGATTATTGTGTACATAAGTCAGCAAAGGTAGGGTGTCGATTTGTACTAGAAAGCAGTGTGGAGTGCTTAGTTTATCAGTATGGTATGAAGTCGAGCTGAACTGATCCATAGTTTCAGACGTAGGTTGACGATATGATCTGATCGTAGAAGGTATAGGAAGCTGAACGCCCTCTTGCATGAATCTGAACCCACATTCCATCCCTGCTCCTTCAGCTATGAACCTGCCAAGAGAGTGCATGCCAATTGTCCTTCTGAACTCTGCCCCAGTGGACATGTATTGTCGCGCACCTCACTTCGGTAAGCTCCCCTTCAAGTCATAGTTACTCGCTTTGATGCATGCGCCTAACTCCCAAACTGGCCGCCGGGCCAACTCGGAGCTTCGGCTGCTCACCAAGACATAACGGTCCCTCTTTGCTCCTCCAGAAATTCCCTTTGGTTGTTGGCAGTCCGGAACAGCTCCCCACACCTTGGTCGCTTTCCGGCTCGCACGCTTACTCACTAGTTTTTGGTCACCAACGGGCTTGCACCGTTCTCGGCGTTACTACTCCCTATATATACTTCTGTGACTATCCACGGGGGTCTCACAAACAACCCAGTCATTTCATGGCAAACCACCACGAAGACCCTCGATTCCCGGTGATGAGTCGCGGTGCGTCTTGGCCCACCCACCACGGCCCCATTGGACCGTGATGAGTCCCCAAGACTCCCCACGACTCCCACCACAAGGTCTCCGCCCCATGGTGAGTCCTATGTCACCCCCACTAAGACCCACTAAGGTACCACCACCCCTCGTGGACCCACCCCCACCGCAACCCGGTGTGCGGGGCTCCACCTAGTGAGCGCCTCCGCCTCCTTGAGTGCCTTGGGCACTCAAGGGTGCTTCAGCCTCCGTACCTATGCCATTGCCCCCACCACAGGGGCAGCCCCTCTTGTGTCCCGACCCCCTGCCCTCATGGCAAAGGGTCGCGACACACACCCCCACCAACAGGGAGTCGATGTCCTCATCGACTTGTCCATTTTGTAGAAACTAACATCCAAGTTGTGGTGTCCAACATCAAGGAGTTTGTTTCCGTACCATGGCATCCCATGGCAAAGAACCAAACCCCCACTTGACTCTACTCTCCACTAGCTAGTTTGGCCAACTTCCTCCAAGTCCCGGCCAAGGGTGGAGCCTCTCAAGCTCCACCAAGTGCACTCTTCCTTGGGAACGATCCTCCCCGAGGATCGCATCGCCTTGCTCCAAAAACATTGCTTGCGACCACTCATGATGCCACTTTTGGCATCACCTTGAGCAAGGGTTCACCTTGAACCCTTTTTTACTAGGAAGATAACCTTGAACCAACCGCGCGCCCCAATCACTATAATTGGGTCCGCCTGGGAATGCTGGCCTGAGATACGGGAACACGCCGAAGCTGCACTACGACTTTGTCCCAAGGTTACACGATTATAGTACGTGAACGGAAGCACGTAACTTCCGCGTTAATCCGCACTACAAGACAACCCCTCGGTAGCGCAGTTATAGTACGCGCACGTGCCAGGTGCGCACTAGCACGTGAACTCCCAAAGAAAATGCGAGTTTCCTTGCCCCTTGGATGGGAGTCATCCGATTTCGGCACTGCGCAAACTCACGATTAATCCAATTTACCTCTCCCACTTTTGTAAGCTAGCATGCATTCTACACACTAGCCAACACTATAGGAAAAAGAGGGCCTTTGCGACGCCGCGGCCACACCGCAGCGTGGGAAAACGCCCTTTTCGGGCACGCGGCAAGTGCAGAATTTGCGACGCCCGGCCGTCACCAGGCAGTCGCATGGGCGTCGCCAAAATGACGTCGCAAAAATGCGACGTATAGGGGTCGCGAGCCCCCGCCCCAACTCCCCCGACTGCCGGACGTCGCTTTTCAGGCTGTCCGCGCCGATGGCAGGGGCCTCCGTCGAGCGACGTCTCGCCGTCGCGGACCTCCAGCCGACGGCGTTGGTGGGGGCGCCGGTGCGGCATCGCATCCATTTTTTTTTCTAACCTGCCCAGGAGTCCCATCCTAAAATCCAAAAACACGTGGCGTAAGCCGGGTGGTACGCCAAGCGACGCCAGTGCGTCGCTACAAACGACTATTGGGTGTGGCAAAAAAAAACAGCAGGAGCAGGAGTCGGACTCCGCCACACCCGGGCGTGGGTTTTCGCGATGCTCTGGCGTTGTTTTGTTTTAAATTTAATCCAAAAAAAAAAAAAAAAAAAAAAAAAAAAAACGTGGCGCAGGCAAGGTGGCGGGCTCCGCGACGTCACGGCGTCGCGGCTTGCGACCCCTGGACCAAAAAAACACGTCGCAAGGGGTTTCGGGCGTTGCCGCCCGCAAATGGGTTTTGCGACGCCCGACCGTCGCGGCTTGCGACCCCCTCCCAAAAAGCACATCGCCACTGGCGACGTCTTGCAGTCGCGAGGGCAGCCTGGTGGGGGGGGGGGTCGGGGGTTGATTTTGGGGATGAATTGGGGTGGTTTTTTGTTTTTTGCCTGGTTCTGTTTTTGGGGATGGGGGACCTTACAGTTCCATTCTCTGATTTAGCAGGTACACAATTGAGCAAGCATGAATCGAGGGTGAGGACGGTGCGACACATGAATAAGATGGAAGATGGAAAGATGGAAATATATTTACAGGAAATGAGCTGAAAAGCTCACAAGGGTTCAGTAGGCTGACCCTGGGACCTACATGGACTAGGACTAGTCATCCTCATCCTCATTCTCAGTGGAGGACTCAGAGCTATCCGATGAGCCTGATGACTCCGCGCCCCTTTGCCAGAGCACCTAAATGAGGCGGCGTTCCCCTAAGTCCCACAGAGCTCTCATCCAATCCCTGGCCATGACCCCCGACCTCATCCATACTAGTGCCCTGTAGTGCACTCATCCCCTCCGTGTTGGCCATGTTCTTCATGAGGGATTACCAACCATGCTCCTTGGCGTAGTTGTACTCTACCGGAGATGGCTTCCTCGCAAACGCGCGTTGCTACACATGCCACAAATTAAAGTCAGTTCTTCACGATGATGGAGCCAAAAAGAAGACATAACAAAATCCATAGGGAAGTACGACTTACAAATCGCAAGATAAAACCCTTGGATCCGTCGGCGCCCCACTTGTGTGTGGATTCGTGCTTGTCAAGGCGGACTGTTGTTGCTTCGCGTGCCCGGTCAAATTTGGCCTTGTTTGCGGCATTAGTCTCTCCCGCAATGAGTGCATCCCACGATACCTATGCCCCCCCCCCCCCCCAACAATTAGTGAATTACACACATACGTTGCATCGAATCCACCTCATTAATGTACATGCGACAAATGGAAGGTGACAAGATTCAGGATTTGCCAACCTGTGTAATTCCATAAGGTGGTTTGGGTATGGCCCCCTTTTCCATTGCCCTCCGAATGATCTGTCTGGCACGGTACCTCCTGTCCTTCAAGTTTCGCCCCACCATCTCCATTACCCTTGTGTCACTCCAATTGCCCGGAAACCGGTGGTCTAACTCACGGGCATACGCCCGCTTCGCGCCAAAGTGCTGATCAGCCCACTCAATGTGCAAAGGGAACCTCCTCAATGCGAGTTCGAAGGCTGGCTTCTTCATAGCATCCCAGAACGCACCGCAGGGGTCACCATGGCGATTCACCTCCACCGGTGGCACCACGATCTTTGCCAACTCCACGTCCTGTTTCGCCAAGGGCATGTTCTTCTTCCCACCCTCTCCCTTCTTTGTAGCCTCCTTCCCTGTTAGGAGGTCTGGGACTTAGGCATTTTTATGGGTTCTGTGGAGTCTGGGACTTAGACACTTCTATGAATTCTGAGGGTTACCCTTAAATTTTTGAGATAGCCCGTCACAGCCCGACACAGTCACAGACCGTCACAGCCATACACAGCCCAAACACAGCCCGAAACAGCCGTCACAGTCTGACACAGTCGCACAGTCAGTCACAGCTGTCACAGTCGTAAGGAACGGTTATCATGACAGGGAACGACTGTGGTGAACAACATCTGCCGGGGAACATGTAATTCACGGAGGACGGTTAGTGAAGGAAAACAGTTAGAACAGGGGGGAAAGAGATAAAGCGGGGAGCGAAGACGGGAGGGGATCACTTTTTTTGGGGATGGAGATCATTGCTGGGGGACTTTAGCCACGGAGATTACTCCTGGGGAAGGACTAAGATCGAAGGAAGGGAAGCTGGCGAGGAGGAAGGAGATACTATAGGACAGAGTTAGTACGAGATGTAGGATTACTTAGAGGGATAGATTAGAGAAGTTAGGACATCAACATGTATCCGATTATGATTAATCTGATTCTCATCCGATACAAACACATTGTGTTGAGAGACTTGAGTGAAGCTGTGTATGAATGAAATCAGGGGGCCCAAGAAGCAATCTGACGCTTAAAAAGATACCTGGTCATGATAAACAGGGAATATAAACTGATAAGGAATATAATTGGAAACCCAACAATGATTCACTAGCTGCAGGTCATGACTGATTGTTTCACGCGGGCTGAATGCTTAGAGATATCCAACTCTTCTATCTTGGAGTTTCCCCCTCGGATAGCGAAGGGATGGGTGAGTAAAAGCCGTGTAACATTTGGCGACCATACTGGGGAACTGAGTCATGAACAACCAGATGTGACAGGCATCTGGTGGGATCATGGTGGTTGGAGGATTAAAGAATTTGAAGTGAATCAAATTCCCTGTGGAACGAAGGAAGAAAGATTGTCCAAACAATTCTTTCAAAGGTTCTTGGAATTGCCAGACGGTTGTAAAGAAAATATTCTTAAGCGAGTGCATGATGCTGATCCGGAATGGGGTCTGGAGAAAGGAGTGATAAAGATTTATCAGGTAGCCTGTAGAGGAAGAGCACGGTGGTTACCAACATTGGTTTATGTGATAGCCTTACTATCTATTAAGCGGGTAAGTTTGAAAGCTGGGAGGAAAGGAAAGTGAATGTTTACACTCATATGCATGAGGAGCTTGTATTGGTAAAGAATTGGATTCCAAAGGATATCTTGTGGATCAAACTTACACCAAGAACAGCTTTTCAGACTTGTTTACCATATGGTTATATGGTAACGGAGACTTCCAGTATAGCCAGAGGTACATTGAAGCTGGAAAGAAACCCAGGCATATATGAGAGATACTACAGGAGAGAGTTTTGGTTGTTGCCACACTAAAAGAAATGAAAGATATGGGACATGAGTGATGAAAGAGAAGCTAGACTCCAAAGATATTCAGCAAAAAGAGAAAGTTATCTGAAAGCTCATTATCCATATCTGTGGGAGAGAGGAATAGACATTGGGGAATCATCTGGACCTCTCACACCATTGAGATCAGGGAGTACATCACCTATACCAGAGGAGCTAGAGTTGGATACCACACCTTCTTTTTCTTTGCAAGAAAGATTAAGGGACTTGGTAGAGGAAGAAGATCAACCACGAGGTGAAAGATCTGAGGTACATCCCTGGATAAAAGATTTGGCAGAAATCTTTGATAAGGGTTGGCATGGAACACCAAGAGCAGGAACTCCCGTTTCGGGAGCAGAAGAGGAGGATGCAGAACCAGCGGAGAGTTCAAACTCTCCAACATTATTACAAAATAGTTACATGAGTGAAGAAGAAGAAAACCAAGGAAAGAAATTGGAAGATGAGGAATATGAAGAAGTAGACCCAGCAGCTGAGGTTGAGACTACAACCAGGACATCCCAACCCGTTGGACCTGGATCAAGTGGAGCACTTGGATCACAGGCCAACGAAGGTGTCGGCTCAGAGGGATCAGGCGAAAGACCTGGATCTGGCTCTGGGGGGACAGGGAGTGTGGAAAGTAGTGCAACTGAGGCTGGGAATACTGTGAATGTAGAAAGGCCAGGAGCAGGAAGGGTTCAGGGGCCAGTAATTGGTGGAAGAACCACCACAAATACTACAGGTCCACAGGGGCCAGCATCAGCCAAAAGGCCAACAACTGTCAGGGGGCAGAGTGTAGGGTCGCAGATGGCGTTACAACCAACACGGGCTAAACCACCTTTTCCGATATATTCAAGGAAAGGGGATCCTGATGTACACATTAGCCAATTTGAGCACATGTGTATAGTGAACAATGAGAATGGCAATGATGCCAAGATGAGACTGTTTCCGTGTTCACTTATAAAGAAAGCCAGTGAATGGTATGCAAGATTCCCTGATAATCATTTCCTAACCTGGAATGGCTTGAGTACAGCGTTCCGAAATAGGTTCAGGACCAGTAAAACTGAGGATGAAGTGTATGGGAGTTTACAGCAGCTGAAGCAGAAGAAGCATGAAACTGTTGAAGAGTATATGGAGAAAATGGAGTTGATGATGAAAAAGTTGGCTGCTATACCAGCACCAGGATTGCAGAAGGCTTGGTTTGTGAATGGACTAAGGCCAGAGTTGCAAAAGAAAGTAGACATGTTACCCCACAATACAGTGGAGGAGGCATTTGAAACAGCAAACAGAATTGAGCAGTTGGGAATGCTCAGGAAGGAGAAAAGAGATGAAGAGGACTCTGAGGATGAGTCAGAAAAAGAAGAGGAGATGGAGCATAAGAAGAAGAGTAAAAAGAAGGAAAAGATGAAGAGGGAAAATTATGAGAAGAGATTAGAAGAAATCTTGCAAAAATATGCCACAGAGGCTGCAACACATTGGAGGAAGGGTGTTTGGTGTGCAAAATGCCAGAATGAAGGCCACACCACTACTGAATGCCACATGAAGGAGAAACACTGCACTATCTGTAAAATGGATAACCATTCTACAGAGAATTGTTACTACAACAGAAGAACAGCAGTAAGAGAGCCTAGGCAGGTAAGGGTGCATCAAGTGCAACCCCAGCCAAGAAGAAACAATGATCAAGACCACTGTGGTAGGACAGGTGGTTATAACAATGGCATGGAAGGAGAGGTAATCCAAGAAGGAATTACCAGGGACATCCCAGGGGTGGCTATCAGGGTAATCCAAGAGGGAATTACCAGCCAGGGAATCAGGATTACAGAAATAATCCCAGAGCAGACCAAGGGCGAGGACCCAATGGAGAAGAACTGTGTTACTATTGTAATCAGACAGGACATCATAAGGCGGCTTGTCCATTCTGGATCAGACACCAGAATGAGATGAGAGCTCCTGGGAATGAGGGGCCAGTAGTGGCAGCCCACATGGTTAGGCCATGTATTGTATCGGGAGTGAGTACAATGATAGTAACAAGAAGCAGAGCCAAATTAGTACCTCCAGTGGAAGATGAAGTTGATGATAATGAAGATGGCAATGATGTGCCTGAAGATGATGAGGCTTGGAGAGATGAGAAGGAACTGCACAAGGAAGTGGCGGATACCATACGGGAAATGCAAAAGAGTACTGATATTCCCATGGTAGACTCCTCAGACTCTGAAGGAGAAGAAGAAGTCAGTGAGGAAGAAGGAAAGAGGGAAGCTGCAGAAGTGCAGGGTAAGGAAGGGACATTGGCTGAAGTGATATGCCAGTCCAAAGTGGAAATTACCATTGGACAGCTATTAGCTGTGGCACCTTATTGTAGACACAGGCTGTATCAAGCAATCAACAGGATTGCCCATTTGACAGAGAACACAGACCTGAACAGTAAGGTGACCAGTTATAATGTGAGGCCAGAAGGGCAAGAAACAGTCATGGATTTTGATGATTCTATGCCAGTTATCCAGTTGAGAATTGGAAGCACAGAGCTGGCAGATGTACTGATAGATGGAGGCTCTGGTGTGAATATCATGACAGACCAATTGAGACAGAAGCTAGGTCTAAACAACTTGAAACCAGCCCCATTTACAGTAACCATGGCAGACCAAAGGAGTGTACAACCATTGGGATTGATCATTGGAGTTAAAATCCAGATTCAAGAGATGATCTTTAAGATCACAGTAACTGTGTTGAAGATGAATGAAGTCCTGGAAGCTTATTCCTTATTGTTGGGAAGACCATGGCTGAAACAAGCCAAGGTGTCTCATGATTGGAATTCACAGTTACTGACTGTGCAGGATGGGTTGAACAAGATACAAATCACCACTAAGAAATCTGAAAGACTATCTGCTACAAGAAGACCAAGAGGGGTCAGAGAGTATGATTGGAAAGAAGGACTGGATGAGGAACAGGAAGCTATTTTGTTCGCTGCACACCCAGAGTGGGAATAGGTTGCAGAGATGCAATTAGAAGGCCTGAGTTGTTTAAAAAGTATCTACTGTGGTGCAGTGACAACAACCCCAATTGAGGAGGAAATAAATAGTTACCCACCACATTTTTATGAGGAAAGGGAAGGAGAGATTGATATCCTAGAGGAACCAGCCACTGTAAGTCTACAGGATGAAATAGTAACTGGTTGGACAATCACAGCTGATGAGCAGGTGAGGGAAGTGAATGTGGGAACTGAGAAGGAACCAAGGATGGTGAAGGTAGGGGCGGATCTAGAGCCAGAATTCTTTGAGGAAGCAAAGAGTCTGTTCATTAAATACAAAGATGTATTTGCTTGGAGCTATGAGGATCTGAAGGGGATACCACCTGAGATCTGTCAACATAAGATTGAACTGGAACCAAGATCAATACCAGTTAAACAGGCGAGATACAAGATGAATCCCAACTATGCAGAGAAGGTTGGAGAAGAGATCAAAAAGTTGGCTGAAGCTAAATTTATATACGCGATAGAGTACACAACTTGGTTGTCACCCATTGTGATAGTCCCCAAGAAAAATGGCAAACTAAGAGTTTGTGTGAACTACAAGAAGCTGAATGCTTGTACGAGGAAGGATCCTTTTCCTCTACCATTCACAGAAGCAGTATTGGACACTGTGGCAGGCCATGAAATGTATTCATTCATGGATGGCTTCAGTGGTTATAATCAAGTACAGGTGGCAGAGGAAGATAAAGGAAAAACAGCTTTCATCACAGACTGGGGTGCTTATGCATACAAAGTCATGCCTTTTGGACTTTGTAATGCACCAGCAACTTTCCAGAGAGTTATAAGTGAATCTTTTCAGGAGTACCTTGATGATTTCATGCAGGTGTTCTTGGATGATTTCAGTGTGTATAGCTCTAAGAGTGAGCACTTACATAAATTGGAGTTGTGCTTGGCCAGATGCAGGATGAGAGGTCTGGGCCTGAATCCAGAGAAATGTACTTTCTGTGTGAACTCAGGGGTACTTTTGGGACACATAGTGTGTAAAAAAGGACTTCTAGTGGATCCCAGAAAGACGGAGGCCATTAAAGCCTCCCCACCTCCAGTAAATGCTAAGAGTCTAAGGAGATTCCTGGGACAAACCAGCTACTACAGAAGATTTGTCAGACGGTATGCACAGATGGCAGCACCTTTGAGCAAACTTTAAAAAAAAGACGTAGTGTTTGCATGGACAGATGAATGTCAACAGGCTTTTGAGGAACTGACATTGTCAATGACAACTACACCTGTATTGATTAATCCTCACTGGCATGAAATGTTCCATGTTCACTGTGATGCTTCAGGAGAAGCATTGGGAGCGGTGCTAGCCCAAAATGTTACAGGAATGATAGATTCATCTGTGTACTATGCTAGCCGATTAATGAACAATGCTGAAAGAAATTATAGCACAACAGAAAGAGAAGCATTGGCAATGATCTATGCAGTGAAGAAATTCAGGCATTACCTGTTGGGTAAGAAGTTTATGTTCTATGTGGATCACCAAGCTTTGATATACTTGGTAAACAAACCTCTGATAAGCGGAAGAATAGCAAGATGGTTGATAATCTTACACGAATTTGAGTTTGAGGTTATTTACAAGCCTGGGAGGCTGCATCTTGTGGCGGACCACTTGTCACGGTTATCAACAGGTGAACCAGCCACAGGAGTAGATGATCAATTACCAGATGCGAGCTTATTTGCCGTGGAGGTGCAGGGAAGTGCAGATGATTGGTTAGATTGGCAATGGCCAATCAGAAACTATCTTACTCATGGTCAATGTCCACCGAGTTATGGGAAGGAGCAGAGAAAGAGAATTGTTATCAAGGCTTTACCTTACACTATGGTAGGAAGCAGAATGTATAAGCTAGGACCAGATGGAGTGCTGAAGCGATGCTTATACCACCATGAAGTTGATAAAGTTTTGGAAGAAATTCATAAAGGAGTGGCAGGGGGCCATTTTGGAGAAGAGACTACCAGTAGGAAGATACTACTTGCCGGTTACTGGTGGCCTACCTTGTTCAAAGATGTGCACAAGTATTGTAAAACTTGTGATGAGTGTCAGAGGCTAGGACCATTGCAGAGGTCTGGAAAGATGGCTTTGCATCCTACAATGCCTACTGAACCATTTCAGAAATGGGGACTGGACTTTGTTGGACCAATAAACCCACCAGCCAAGAATACACAGAACAAGTATATAATCACAGCTACTGATTATACTACGAAGTGGGTGGAAGCTAAAGTTCTGAGGGACAACACAGCTAAGTCCACAGCCAGGTTCCTGTATGAGAACATACTTACACGGTTTGGCCGTCCCCTGGAATTTATCAGTGATCAGGGAAGTCACTTCATCAATGAGACCATAGAACTCTTGACTAAGGAGTTCATGATTGTGCATAGGAAAAGTACAACCTATTACCCACAAGGTAATGGACAGGCAGAGGCTACCAACAAAATACTATGTACCATCTTGGCTAAAATAGTCAAACAGAACAGACTGGGATACAAAGCTACTGACAGCTTTGTGGTCATACAGGACTTCATATAAAGTCACCACTAAGTATACACCATTCCAATTAGTTTATGGTATGGAAGCTTTACTTCCAGTGGAGTTTTTATTACCTACTATGAGAACTGAATGGGGAAGAAGAATGGAATTGGAAGATTCAATTAAGGTCAGGAAACATGAATTATACCATATGGAGGAAGTACGAGCTGATGCAGCTGACAACATGACGAGAATACAGATGAAAAGGAAGGATCAGTTTGATGAAGGGAAGTTGAAGACTTTCAAAACATGAGATTTGGTTTTGTGGTTGCAGAAGAAGGGAAAGATTAAGGCTTCTAAGCTTAAATCGCCATGGAAGGGACCTTATGTCATACAAAAGATGTATGATAACAACACGGCCATGTTACAAACCATTAACAAAGAAATACTGGGCAGTAAGCCGAGGTGGATATGTCGTGGGTCCTCCAAGAGAAAAGGCCACATCTCTTCAATATGCCTCCATGCTTGTGAATCTTGTGGCCCGCACACCTTTCCCGAGGGGCTCCGATGCGAGGCGTGCCATCTCATGAGTTTGGCCAATTCGGGGCTTCGGTACTGTGCCCTCAATCGCGGGATGATTGGAAAGTAATGCACTTTCTAGGATGAAATACCCCACGCCCCCCGCATGTAATCATCTCATTATCACACATAATACAACACCCTTATGTCTTTCCCTTTATGCAGCCTCTCCCTCGTTTGGGTGTGAATGGTCAAAACCGAACGTCGCTCCTTCCACTCCTCACTCACTCTTTCCAAAACCACAATCAGATCTTGCGTGAGTACTACTCTCTAAACCCTAAACTTTGTGGAATACACTTTACATACATTGAGAAGATTAAAGAAAGTAATCTCCATGCGAGGGGGAATGACGCTTATACCTTGCGTGGTTCTTTTTTATCTTGGACATCATCCCGATATCGGTCTTTCTTGCACTTTGGGCACTTGGTGAGACGCGAATCATCTCCGTAGTATAGGGTTTTATTACATGGACATGCATGAAAAATCTTATAGCCCATCCCCACAGAATCCAAGACTTCGCGCGCCTCTTTCCGCAACCGTGGCATCTTGGGTTTCAAGTTTGGAGCAATGATATAGTCTGCAATAGTTCGCATTATGGCAGACATCCCAACATTACTTATGCCAAATTGAATTTGAAGATTGAGCAAAAGTAAGATTGTTGAAAGTCGACTCACTTTCGCCCCTTCGTACAAGGGAGTTCTCGCCTCCCTCTCCATGTCATTTGAGGGGGCCATTTCAGGATCATCGATTGGCCGGGTTCCCTCTTCATGGGATGCATCAGCGCCCACATGATGCATTAAGAGATCCTTCATGGATTGCACATCCTCCTGATTAATTCCATGCTCATTCTTGTTGTCACTGCCACTGTCACTGTCATCGTCATCATCGTCCGATACCGTGGGGGTGGCGTCTCACCCACGGCTCTCGCCTGATGTACTTGGGTTGTTTTCGGATGGGGTGCCAAGAGAAAGGACCGGGAAAAGATGGACAAAGTCCTGATACGAACAAATGTCGAACATATTATAATGTGTCCTTGCAAACATACACTTCATTATAAGCGAAATGCAAACAACAACCTTCAATGTGTGCGTGCATCAAATATGTCATTCAATAATTACATGTATGTGCGCAACGTACACGCATGCAAAGTTTCAATCCCAAACAAAATCATTTGCTCCCAAATGACGCATTCACCCTATCAACCAATTTTTGTTTATTAATGTGAAAGAAAATCCTCTCATGCCATTGCACCCAACAAACGGATGTGGCTCAAGCTTCATTTTTTCCTAAATGTGCTTAAATATGTGTGCAACACCTATACAAAGATCCAGAAGAAAGAAAAAAAAAAAAAACCTCCCCAACGACGCACTCACCCTTGCACCAATTTTGAATTAAATCGAATTTAAAATAAATATTTGCATTTAGAAAATATATGATTGCGGTTTTGAGGGGCGTAATTATTTTATTTTTAGCTCTATTCTGCTATGTGACATCAGGCTTTGCACCACTACATCCACGCAAAAAATGGGACAAAAAAAAATGGAAAACAAATAAGTGTGCTTCTAGGGTCACTTTTGCAGAACTCTCTATGAAGAGTGCATGAAATTGAAGATAACTCAACTTTGGAGTGCAAATGGAGAACAAAATCTGGTTATGGGTCCAAATGACTTTTGTTTACTCCCAAATTTTGCACGCACATTGCATATGCTATCATTAAGCATATGCTTGAAAAATGGAAAAAAAAAAAAATCATCTGCAGGCGAAACATAATTTTCCGTCTCTATGACACGTAGCACTTTAGAACTCGTATGATGCAAATAGTTCGCTGCCAGCCCTAATAGTCATACTAGCATATGTCATCACAAATATATGCATCCCCTCATAGTATACTGACGTATGACCACAAAAGCTCTCATGCCCATCGCTTCGCTCGTCCCATACTACATTGGTTCTCCTAGGATGACCAAAAGAACTATTGACCAGCCCAGCAACATTGCCGAAGATATCGGGGTCACCAGCACAAAATCTGCTCTCAATGGGAGACAACCCCCATCTACGTACATCTTGTCCGTTGACACACAAAATGTAGGGTAGGATGTATGGGGCTTCGAGGCGTAATGTACGGAACTCCGCGGAGATGTACTATGGACCGTAGTAGGGAAACAAGTCCACCATGTTGTTTCTCCGAGGAGGAACCACAATATCATTGACCGTGAATAAACCCTGACCCATAGTCGGGTCTGTAGCGGCTTTCACAACATACCGTCTCCCCCAATACTCGAACTCCACATTTTCTCGGATGGGGGTGGGAGGGTCGAGATGATTCCCCCGACAACGAGGCTAGATGGTCCTTAGTAACATAGTCATATGCGCTTCCCATCGGGGGCGAGGATCCGGCTCAGGCCGCCCAAGCTGATGGGGAGGAAACATAGGGCGAAGCCGACCCCTCCTAGGGGTTCGGGGGGCACATGCACGTGGAGGTGGAGGTGGAGGTGGTACTGCTGGCGGAGGAGATGAAAGTGGAGGTGGTTGAGGATGTAATGTCGGAGGTGCAGCTGGGGGTACAACGTCCGGATCAGGCAAAGAAACAGACGGGGGATGGGGGGGGGTGGGCCTGCTCATCGCCGGCCATAACGCCTACGACACTTACGATACCCCTCGACCCTACGCATCTCATCTACGGGCTGCTGGGGGAACCAACTGGTCATATCGGGCACATGCTCTGGCACAAATTCTGCAAGTAGACCGACGCGAAATGCCTCTTGTGCAATGTGATTGCGAGCTTGGGCATCAAGTCGTGGCTGCAATGTGCGTAGTGAACGACGCATCAATACTTATGTCGTAATTTTGATTCATGTATGCTTACCTATTATTAGATAAACCTAAATGTACCTTAAATTAATGTTAATGAGAGGGGTGGGAAAAACACTCACCTTTGCCGCATCCGCAATCTTGTTTTTCTTGTAATGTTTTTCGACAACATGTGGTCGCCACCTCGGTGGTTTGGTGCCGCCCGTGGTATCCGTTCCCAACACTTAGTGCACCAACACTCAATCCTGTCGAGGGGGGGGGGGGGCGGGGGGGGGGGGGTCAAAGGTGGACGTGGTTGGACGGGATGACCCGCAAGGGGGCAACCCGCGGCGCGCCTGACTCGATCCCGGAGTGTCAACATCCTCCGCATCACCTGAAATTTGGCCCCGGTCCCTACTATGATTGTGCCCGACAGCTTGTATTGGATCAGGTGCAATGGGTGGCTCCTCGCCATGAAAAATGGTCGCTCTAGGGCCACAATCGATATGTGGTACTACCTCCCCATCCTCAAGGGAGACGGGTCGATGTTTCCTCACCATCGCATCCTAATTAACACACACCACCAACACTTTCATTTCTCAAAAACCGTTGGTAAAAAAACCTTATGCCTCAGCCTCGGGGTTTTCAAAATTGGTAACCAAAGGCGGAGCATCCCTATGGTGCTAGAGCCCAAGATAATAATCCCTTCCTCTCGTTCTATCTTTAGGATACCCACACCATGGAAAAATTTGTTGAGACCCAGCGCTTTGCGATTATCAGATTGAACCACATTTTGGGTATGTGAATCATAATTACACCGTTTATCCTTTTAACCCTAAGACCCATAACCAAAACCGCCAATCCAAAACCCAACACCATAAAGAAAAGCAAACACCCTAACCTAGTACCATATGAAAAAAAAAATTAAATTAAATAAAAACTAAGAAACCCAAAAGGACCTAAACCCTAAACCCAGAAAGGCCGGCAATCGCCTCCTGCGACACCCTCGCGTCGCATTTGACGACGAGTTTTTTCAATCTTTTACCTGGGGGTCGCACCCCGCGACGGCAAGCCGCCGCGGGGGGCGACGTGTTTTTTTATTTATGGGGCCGAGGGTCGCAAGCAACGACGGCCGGCCGTCGCAAATATCACTTTTACATTTAAAAAAAAGGGCGGGGCGCAGGCGTGCGACGGCCGGGCGTCGTAGGTAGGCGCCGCGCTTTTTTTTTTTCCCTAAGTGCTTGAAGCATCTCTTTCCCCTCCCGTTTCGTTTGTTCTTTGGGAGAGAGGTAGTTCAGAGAGTGGGGTTTAGGGTGGAGGAGAAACGCACCTGCTGCTGAGCCCGAGGTGGTCGCAAGGCCCCAAGGAGTTTGCCCCAACGCCGCTCCAACGCCCAAGGTAAAGCACCGCCTCCTCCCTCACTTTCTGTCTTGCTTTCTTGCCCTAAGCACGGGCTGATGTCTCTCTCCTTGTGTGGTAGGAACGCCGCGCAGAGGCGCGATCTAAACGAGCTGAAGAGAGAGAGAGAGCCGCGGTGAGCAGGGGAGAGACACCCTGCTGCGGCGGGGACCCACGCTGTTGGCAGCCGCCGGGTACCCGGGGTGAAAATCCGGACCCGCACAACACTGTCGTCGATGTCGTCAATGATCATCCTGAAATCATGATCTTGAAAAAATTGAGTGTGTTGACGCACTCAGTTCTCCGGGGGGAGGGGGGGGAAAGAAAGTTTTTTTTTTTTTTTTTTTTTTTGTCTCCCCAAATTTGCCGGGTACCCGGGGTCGCACCTATCATCGATGATCATCCTGAAATCATGATCATGAAGAAATTGAGTGCGTTGACGTACTCAATTCTCCCCCGGGGGGGGGACCGAAAAAAAGTTTTTTTTTTTTTTTTTGGGCCCCCTCCCCCCCCCCCCCCCCCCCCCCCCCCCCCCACGCAGAATTGAGGTTGTCAACGCACGGGGGGGGGGGGGTGGGGCGGAAAAAAAATAAAAATAAATAAATAAATAAAAATCTTATCTGCCTAATGCCCGCTTAATTCCCAGCCCTGTTTTCCTCCACGAACATGGCAGTTCGCTAAAGTTAGGGTTAGGGTTTGAGGTTCTGATTTGCAGTGTTTCCCCGGTTTGCCGTGTTTGCCGTGTTTCTGCGGTAATGACGTCAGCTTAATTCCCAACTTGTTTTCCTTCACGAACATGGCGGTACGCTAAGGGTTAGGGTTAGGGTTTGTCGTGTTTGCTGTGTTTGTCGATTTGCCGTGTTTCCGCGGTAATGGGTGCTCATCCGCGGAAATACACCCTGCATCTTCCCCCATTCTCGTGCCACGTGGACTGGGCTCACGTCAGGCTCTTGGGCTCACAGGCTCCTGGGCTCGCGTGGCTAGGCTCACACTCTAGCATCCCCCCGTAGCAGCAGAGGTACGTCAGGGAAATTGCACTCTCCTTTTCCTCTCTGCTTCTATTTATTGTTCAAAGGTAGTCTTCTTGCCCTGAGTTTAAATTTCGGTCTGGTGCCAAGAGTGGGATAGACCCTTGAGCGCATCCATGATGTCCTCCCCCATGTCACAGACTGGAAACAGGTTCAGGGAAGTTTTCTTCCTAACTTTATTTTCATCGGACAATTTTCTGGTAACAGACATGGCTTTGGACACTACACTCTCCAAGTCAGGTTTATCCAGCAAGGTCAAGACTTGCGGGTCCAGATTCAGATCCTTGAGAATCTCTTCTACTCTCTTCTCCCAGGGCTTACCCTGTTTGACAGGGCGGTCCTGTTTCCAAGATATAGAGTCGATTAACTTAGGATATCTGGTGTTGGACATATGTTACAGCTGAACCCACCAACTGACCTTGAATTTATCTCGTCGGGAGTTTAAAAAAGAGCAGCACAGAAGAGAGGGAGAGAGAGGGAGAGGGAGAGAGGGACAGAGAGGGACAGAGAGAGAATGAGAGGGAGACATCAGGGGGCAACAAAGAAAAGAAAAGAAGGTGGGGGTGGGAGTGACTGAGCAACTGCTGCTGCTCAGTCACTCCCCACCCCCCCACATTTTTTTTTTTTCCTTTGTTGCCCCCTCTCTTGGGGAAACAAAAGGGACAGATCCTATCTTTGTCAGGGGCGACTTTGGTAGTAAGACTTACCTTCACATATAGAATTAATCCGGGTTTTCTAGATATTCTCTACAAATCCATTCACACAAGCATCAATCTGTTGTGTGTGAGTTGCCCAAAAACTAGGCCTCAGAAGGGGCTGGGCTTTTGGCTCAGCCTCGACTTTTTCAAAGTTAGTAAATAGAGGTACATGCATAATTCCCTTGATAGATTTGAAGAGAGCGTCTCTTTGGTGAGAGAACCCCGGACAATATATCAGAAAATGAATAATGTCTTTAGGTTGCCCACACAACGGGCAATTACACTCTCCCGATCCTCTCTGCTTCTGTTTGCTTATCAAAGGAAGGCTTCCTGCCCCGAGTTTAAATTTCAGTCTAGTGCCGAGAGTGGGTAGACCCTTGAGGTCATCCAAGATCTCCTCCCCCATGTCATAGACTGGAAATAAGTCCAGGGAAGTTTTTTGCCTAACTTCATTTTCATCAGACAATATCATGGCAACAGGCATGGTTGGACACTACAGCCTCTAAGTCAGATTTATCCAGCAGGGTGAAGACTTGCGGTTCCAGGTCCAGGTCCTTGAGAATCTCTTCTACTGTCTTCTGCCAGGACTTAGCTTGTTTGACAGGTTGGTGGGCGGTCCTGTTTCCAAGATATAGAGTCGATTAACTTAGGATATCTGGTGTTGGACATATGTTGCAGCTGAACCTACCATCTAACCTTGAATTTATCTCGTCGGGAGCTTAAAAGAGAGCAAAACAAACAGAAAAAAAAATCTTTTTTTACTGTTTGGGGGAGAGTCGTCATCTCTCCACAAGCCTAACCGTGCAGGGAGGACTCCGCCAGCATCACAGCACTGCTACCTTAACCAAAGCAATTCTTGCCAAGCACAAGAAAAAAGAGCTTGGTCTCAAAATGTAGGGTTTATAAAGGGAGGGAAAGAGACTTCCTTGTTCTACCAAGACGTCGCCATTCATCAAGGATCCAGAGGAGGGCTCCTAGGGAAACGTCATAAGCATGCAGGTGGTACCTCCGCCATCACTGCCGCGGTTCCCTTGTGCAGCAAAAAAACAAACAATTGAGACAGTGAATCTTCCCTCATCTCTAAGCCACCGCCATCGCCTTAAAGAGCCCGCCTAGGTGGCGCTCACAGGAGCCCTAAACACTCAAGGATTGGTAGCTCAAGGTATCTGCAGCATGAGCACCGTCGCTCCTCCCAAGCCGCCATCGCGCGCGTTCTCGCAGCGCAAAAAGAAAGACATTAGGGTTGCGCAGGGTTTTCCCCTGTCTGGCCCGTCATTCATCCTTCTCAGGATGAAAAACATCTGCCAGCCTGTACGCCCGACGGACGTTGTCCGTTTCTCATTCGCGGAAGATGAAAGACATTGTGCGTTCATCCTGTCTTGAACTTGACGGACGCAGTCTGCATTTCATCTAGGTTAGATGAAAAACATCGGGGGTTTAAAACAACTTTTTTATACCTGTCTTGCCCCATATTTAGGTCCTATCAGATGAAGTCCTTTTTCATCCAGGTTGGATAAAAATTGACGGGAGTTTTGCAACTCATAGGTATTTAGTGAAGAAATGTTTCACTAGGGAAAAATTTGTATTTTGGATTAAAAAAAAATCCAAAATTCCCTGCAACCCATTTTTTCAATTTTTTCAATTTTTTCAAAGATGGAAGTCGGGACAACAATTCCATAAACCCAGTTTCTAGAGGGAGAGAGAGGGAGAGAGAGGGAGAGATCAGGAAACCAAAAAAAAATTAAAAAATTAAAAAAATGGGGGGGGGAGGTGACTGAGCAGCTGTTGCTCAGCAGCTGCAGCTGCTCGGTCACTCCCCCCCCACATTTTTTTTTTCTTTGTTGCCCCCTCTCTCCCTCTGTCTCTCTCTCTATTGGGAATTGGCAGTTTGCTATCAGTGTTGACTTCTTGTTTTCTCATCCTCTATCGGCTTTTTCATCCATACCGGATGAGCCACCAGGATGGACACTGAGTTACCGCTAGGATGGTTCTTTTGGCTTTTTCATACCTCCTTTATTGACTCTCATCCATACCGGATGAGTCTCCATGGAAGAAAAAAATTACCTCTATGGAGGTTGCCAACAACATCCTGTTTTTTCATCCATACCGGTTGAAAAACTACCAGGATAATATTTTTTTTCATTCCTCTTTTATTGACTCTTTTATCCATACCAGATGGTCTGGTAAGGAATGATAAAATTACCTAGATGGAGGTAAGACACTGCCACGGATGATATTCCCTATTTTTCATCCTGACATAAGTGATCTGTCTATGGATGATGTGATTATGGCCTGGAATTGATCTTTACTACCCCTAATTATGATTAATTACGGTGGAAACCCTAACCCCTACCCCAAAACCTATTTTTAACCTTGTTGCGGATGAAATCCGTCGGGGTATACGGATGCATCCTACTGTTTTTCATCCACAGATGAAAAATCGGGGGACAAAAAACTCTATGTCGTCTCTCCCGCTGTCAGAAGCACGCGATGTGCTTTTGAGCTTGCGAGGAGAGTGTTATAGCGGACGTGCTTTGGTGGCTGCCCCATTTGTGGTGTCGTACCCATGCTGGACGAGCGCCTGAGGGGGCGCGAAGGCGGCGCCTTGTCTCTCTTGCAGCGGGAAACACTGCTATGAATGCAATGGCATCTTCCCTCCTCTGGCTTTTTTTGTACTTAGCAAGGGCGCTTATGCTAGGAAGTTCTCTCCCTCCTTTCTAGTGCCTTGCGATTGTGCCTGCTTTGCTTCATTGCTTATGTGCTTTGTGGCGGCGGCTTGCTGCGGGTGGTGATGGCATATAACCCTCTTCCCCAATCGCTTAAGGTGCCTTTGGAGTTTAGGGATTCTCATGTTCTTATCTTTTTCTCTTGCTTTTGAGTTTCTTAGTTGACATCGATGACAAATGTGAGGGTTTGTGATTCACCGGGGTTCCACAATCCTCACTAACCTGTTGGTTTTTGTGGGGGCTTGTGATGGGACCAGGTGAGGATCCTCACCTACTTTGAAGTTTCTTGAGCATGCAGATTGGGATATGGGCTGAGGAGACCTATGGGTTTTGCGCTGTGAGGTGGCTGCTGCCTGCAGCCCCGATTTCAACCCGACTGCCCCTGGTTTGGCATGCTACAGCCTGCGTTTTGGCCTTTGTCGTTCTGCCGCCGATGCGCAGCTCGGCCTGACTGGCCTGTTTCCTAAGGCTTGCATACAAACCATACCCTACCTTTTGATCTTTGACAACAAGGCCTGTGGATTATTGAGCTAGGTTGTAGGCTCTTTTGGCCGAAGAGGATCTGGTTTTTGGTGGTATGTTTTTGGCGGTTTTGGGTGTCTATGGACATGGTAGCCTTGAAGGTTATGGCGGCAGCCTGGTAGGGCACCGCCCTGCTCCTTTTTGGGCCTGCTTCTGATTTGTACTGGATCATAGTAAGGTGTTCTTTGCATGTTTTAGCATGGAACTCTTGAAGGATGAGAATGGGATCCTACCTATAGTTTTGGCTCTGTCATGACATCAGGCCTATGACCTGCAATCTGGTTTTTTATATACAAAAGAGGCTGGATCTCGGCTGTTCATGCTACTTGTTTGTACAAATCTTGAACCTGCAATTTGACAGGCTGAATTCACATTCCCTTGACACCTTGTATGATCACATGTCTCGAGGTGAATACAAATAATATGGAATTTATTTCATCTTGCTCAAGTTGGACTGCTTGGTGGCATACTGAGATTCTGACAAATTGCAGGCTGGTCCTTATGCCTTGGCTAATGCATGACCTGCCATAATTAATGGCTGAAAAGGTAGGTTGCTGCAACCCGTGGGTCATGTCCAAGACGTATGTGTGAAAATGTGTCTTGAAATGGTAATAGGGCAGGCTGGACCATGGTACCCTGCCCCTTGTATAACCTCGGCACTTTTGTGCTCCTTCAATACTTGACCTGCTGGTAAGGTATGTGTACAGGCTGAACCAAGAGGCCTTGCAGCCTGAACAGGGACACCAATATCTTATCTTGTCCCACACAAGAACAAACCCCGCCCTCCCACCCTGTTTTGTCTTGGATGATTGGGTGGTGTCTTTTGGGATGATTTGACAAGACTGGAAGTGTGAGATAGTGCCCTATTTAGGGCTGTTTATGTCTTTAATTGACAATGACCCTTATGGGTCCTGTCCATGTCTTGACATGACGTGAATATCTTCCCTCTCTCTTTTTAACTTTTTCTGCAGAGGGGTCGACTCTGAGGTTAAGAAAACCATGCTTTGTCGCATTATTAGACCTGTCTTGGAGTATGGATCTGCAATATGGGTTGATAAATCTGACTTAGAGACTGTAGTGTCCAAAGCCATGTCTGTTGCCATGAGATTGTCTGATGAAAATGAAGTTAGGCAGAAAACTTCCCTGAACTTATTTCCAGTCGGTGACATGGGGGAGGACATCTTGGATGACCTCAAGGGTCTACCCACTCTCGGCACTAGGCTGAAATTTAAACTCAGGGCAGGAAGCCTACCTTTGAACAACAAACAGAAGCAGAGAGGAAAGGGAGAGTGCAATTGCCCGTTATGTGGGCAATCTGAAGACAATACTCATTTTATGATACACTGTCCGGGGTTCTCTCACCAAAGAGACGCTCTCTTCAAATCTATCAAGGGAATTGTGCCTATACCTCTGTTTACCAACTTTGAAAGTCTCAAGGCTGAGCCAAAAGCCCAGGCCCTCCTGAGGCCTAGTTATTGGGCAAATCACACACAGCAGATTGATGCTTGTGTGAAGGGATTTCTAGAGGATATCTGGAAAACCCAGATTAATTCTATATATGAAGGTAAGTCTTACTACCAACGTCAGCCCTTGACAGAGGCAGGTTCTGTCCCTTTTGTTTCCGCTCAAACTGGGCGCCGGGACAATGGCCACCAGGCTACGACAAACAACGTCTTATGAGTACAATCTTTTTAACTTTTTCTGCACCCTCTCTCCCTTGTGGTTTGTTTATTTTTGTGAGCAGCAAAAAAAAAAAGGAAGATACTTTTTGTCATGTCAAGACAAAGACAGGACCCCTAGGGTCATTGTCATTAAAGAATAAATAGACATATCAGCCACTTAATAGTGGCACCATCCATCAATCATCAAGCTTAGAAAATCCAGAATTGCATCCATGCATAGTAATGTGTTCATGTCAGTATTATTCATAATCCATAGAGTATGCCACTAATGCTGATTGACCACCAGTCAAGATCATGATACACTTACAGAGGTCTGGGTGGGATGGCGGGTACTTGACCATGTTTTGGCCTTGATGTGGTGCAGGTCTTATAGTCGTACAAATTTACTGTCTGCAAGCTGTAATCCAAGCATACTTACTAAAACCCCATGGGTGTCATGGAGGGTTTTCTTAAAAAAGAAAGGAACACTTGGATATCACATATTTAAATACCTTGCCTTGCCAGTATTTGTTTAGACTGGTGTGCAGTACAGCTTGCCCCCACAGGGGATGTGGATATGTCTGGTAAGTTTTCCAGAACACCCCTATACCTTTATTTCTTGCTACAGCTGAAAATCAAAGCTCATGACACAACAAGGTAAATATAAATGACTGCATACACATCCTGTGACAGTATATGATACTGTCAGTACACACTTCACATCATTCCACATTTGACCATTTCATTACATCATGTCTAGGGGGTATTTCCACTTGACCACCCTGGCTGCCTCAAAAACCAGTTACCATTTATATTACTGCCATATTTCAGTGTCAGCCGAATAGCCACAGGCAAAAACTTCACCATACCCTGGCCTAAGCATCTAGCTAACAAAGCCATTTGGGTTGGAACATAACAGGGGCCTTTTACCAACAGAGGTACCCGAGTAGCTGCAGCAAACAGTTCCTTGCAGCCTCTCAATTTGTTTCCAACTACCATAAGGTAAGCAAAGCAAACTAGGGCCTGGAAAACAGATGTGTGTCTCTCACACAAGCCATCATAAACCCGGCTGTCACAACATAACAGAGGTTTTCCACTGGCTGGGCCGAACTAGCCCATCGTAGAAAGCATTACACTTGTTCTTCAAAAATCAAGGAAGGAAAGAGGCAGGATCAAGAAAAACCATAAAGTAGTTTAGTTTTTCAACATTTTAGGATGAGTCCCTGGCAAGTGATTCCTTCCCCTGCTTTGCAATCCCACTTGGCATCCAGCAGCACCTAGACATCAGAATATTAAGTGGAAGCCCTCACCTGTGCCCGTCCCAAAAACAACCACAACGCATTATGAGTTAGTGAGGATGCACGAGGTGAGTAGCAGGCTTCCTCACTTGCTATCGAGGTCAAATACACTTCAATCTAAGCGCAGAGAATGCCAAAGCAAGCAAGGAAGCAAAACCAACAGAAAAAAAAAAACCTTTTTATACTGTTTGGGGGAGAGTCGCCATCTCTCCACAAGCCTAACCGTGCAGGGAGGACTCCGCCAGCACCACAACACTGCTACCTTAACCAAAGCAAGGTCTTGCCAAACACAAGAAAAAAAGAGCTTGGTCTCAAAAGGTAGGGTTTATAAAGGGAGGGAGAGAGACTTCCTTGTGCCGCCATTCATCAAAGATCTAGAGGAGGGCTCCTAGGGAAACGTCATAGGCATGCAGGTGGTACCTCCGCCATCACTGCAGCGGTTCCCTTGTGTAGTAAAAAAACAGACAACTGAGACAGGGAATCTTCCCTCATCTCTAAGCCACCGCCATCGCCTTAAAGAGCCCGCCCAGGCGTCGCTCACAGGAGCCATAAACACTCAAGGATTGGCAGCTCAAGGTATATTCAACACGAGCACCATCGCTCCTCACAAGCCGCCATTGTGCGCGCTCTCGCAGTGCAAAAAGAAAGACATTAGGGTTGTGCAGGGTTTTCCCCTGTCTGGCCCGTCATTCATCCTTCTCAGGATGAAAAACATCCGCCAGTCTGTTCGCCCGACGGACGTTGTCCGTTTCTCATCCGTGGAAGATGAAAGACATTGTGCTTTCATCCTGTCTTGCACTCAACGGATGTAGTCCGTATTTCATCTAGGTTAGATGAAAAAACATGGGGGTTTTTTTTTACCTGTCTTGCCCTGTATTTAGGTCCCGTCAGATGAAGTCTTTTTTTCATCCAGGTTGGATTGAAAAAGTAGAAACTGACGGGAGTTTTGCAACTCACAGATTTTTTAGTGAAAATATTTTAATAGGAATTTAAAAAAAAAAATCATTTTGGATAAAAAACATCCAAAATTCCCTGCAACCCAATTTTGCAAATTTTTTCCAATTTCCTCAAAAATGGAAGTCAGGACAGCAATTCCATAAGCCCAGTGTCCAGAGGGAGAGAGAGGGAGAGAGAGGGAAACCAAATAAAAAGAAAATGGGGGGGGGGGGGAGTGACTGAGCCCGTGATGCTCTGCAGCTGTTGGTGGTGCTCAGTCACTTCCCCCCCCCCCCACCTTTTTCGTTTCTCTTTGTTGCCCTCTCTCGAGACTTCGAGCACTTGCTGCTCTCAGCCCCCGACATGCTTGGTTTTTTTTGTTTTTGATCTGGAATGTAGAGGTTGTTTCCTAATGAGGCCAACTTGTGGGTTTGCATGACAGGTGCCAGCTTATGGGGAAAGAGAAGAAGTCCCCTGCCCCAAAGAAAGGGGCGGACAATCCGTTTGCTCTGCCGGCACGTGTGACGCGCCAGGGCGTCTCATGGTTAACCAGCCCCATCAACAGCCGCAGCCGGAGGGCTCGTCTGCCCCCCACTAGAAGCATTCGTGTCTTTTTCGAATCGACTGCATGTCCGCGACCACTCCGGGAACCACTTGGTAGTAAACGGGACTACTGGAGAGTCGAAACAGACAAAATTTGAAAAAGCCAAAATTGCAAGTGGTTGTAATTACTGCACATGCGACTACAAATTTGCATTCCTAATTCGATTAATGGAATAAAGATATTTATTCATTAAAGTGAATATGTAGTCGACTCAACGACTCCATGAACCACTGCGCATTCATTGCACCCATGACTCGGCAACACATTTGCTGACGTGGCTTTCACAAAAAGAGGTAAACAAAATGTGGCCTTGGGGGAATAGATATTTTAATACATGCTGCCTCCACCTGGCCTGTCTGGCAAGGATGCAAGTGCTGCGTCGGACATGGCGGGACGTGGGAATGCAAATCCTGACACGGCAAGGCCTTCGTATACTGTGAGCGCGCGTAGTGGCTTCTTAGAACGGTGTGACATCGGGTTCTTGGTCATTCAACAGTTACAGAATGTGCTGGATGGAGGCACGATGGAGCGCACGGAGAGGTAAAGGCTGAAAGCGTTCATTAAGGTTGTGAACTACAATTATATCATGCCAAACCAGTTTTTCGGTACGCAGATGGTGTCATGAGAGATTCTGCGATTTGCGCATAGGTGGACTTAATTTTGATGTTGACTTGAAGGCAAATGTGACACCAGTGAAACTGGAAACTACAGGTAAGATGATGGCGTGCTACATCGCAACATAAACCTGCATTTGACATTTAGGCTTAGGATTCATGCAATTTGGTGCTACTCAGGCCTGCACAGTTCCAGAGCAGAAGTGGGAGCCCATCCCAGGGATGGGGACCTCGTAAGTGCTTCTTCATTTTGTACTCACCTTGTTTTTGCATCGCACTTGTGCTACAAGGGGCAGAGCCATTCATTTGGCTGGAGGTTCAATTCCTCTACAAGTGAGCTATTCCCGTGTCACTACAATCAGTTAGATGTGTTTGTGGTGGTTGCTGGATTTGCGGCTCTGGGGTGTCTTGCCAAGTGCTTGCAGGGATCAACGTTAATGTGGACGGGGCAGTACATGTAGCATAAAAGCTCATTCACTGGTGAAGAAGACCATGTGCGAACATATGTCATGCTATTGCTTCGAGAGTGCTGCTGTTGGGCAGGTGGGAGAATGGAACAACGGTGAGAAGGAAAGCAATGGAAGCACAAAAAGGTGTCATTCGGTCCTACTCCTTTGGACACACCCCCCATTCCACTGGTCTTTGTTCCTGGAAAGCATGTAGATGGGCCAGAAAATGCATGCACACATTCACGTCTACTTCCCGTACATGAAGACGATCCTCTCCTCACATGTCAGAAACCATATGGGCAGAACAAAAAAAGGTTTGTTCACAAGACAGTCAGTGACCATATACCCATACATTATCGATACTATTAACTGTCTCGCCCTTGCTTATAAGCAGGACTGTACAAAATGGGTTCTAAGGACAGTAAGAGTCCTTAGCATAGCTCTCGTCTATGAGCTGCTGGCTTAATGGACACTGAGATTCAGCTGGGCTCACTATCCGTATCCAAATAATCTTCCCCTTCACTACCCACATCTGCAATTTGCCTGGCGGTAATTACCAACCCTGGAATGTCTTCCTCATTAAAGGTAACTGCTCCTTCCAAAGAGACTGGTTCGGCCGTATCTGGTAGATTTCGTGATTCCCTCAGACCCTCGTGGTCGGCATTCTCCCCTAGGTCTAGATCATGGACGTCGGCAACGACTCGTTTGGCCCGGGGGTCCTTGTGAAGAACCACCTTCCATCCCGGCGCATGGATGTCATCTGAAAAGAAAACTTGCTCAACTTGCGATGGGAAGATGAATGGCTCTTCATCTTGTGGTAGCATTTTTCTGAAATCAGCAAGGAGGAACCCGTACTCATCCCGTTTCATGGTGGCATTCTCTCCTACCATATTGGCTTTTACCCAAGAACAACGGAATAGAATTGGCTTCACAAGACCATACTCTAGTTTAAGGATCTCTTTGATCACTCCTACATATTGCACATGGCATGAAATTGGATTCCGATCTTGTGCACAGCTCCTACTCTCTTGTTCAAAAAATGATGCCACTCCGCTGTCATAAGTCACCAGGAGGCTGGTGTTGGCATTGTCCACTCTATAGTGATTGCCATATGCTTTCATTGACCGGTACGAAGTGGCAATCAGCCCTGGGGGGAATGACAGACTCACCATGCCCTCATCTGGGTCCTCGTTCTCTGATGCGTACACTGCAATTGCAGATCTGACCCACACTGTAAAGGGCTGCAGCTCCTCCATTGTTGTCGGGTACTCCACCGGGGATCTGCGCCTACGACCGCCCCTCCGCCATGCTTTTGCAAATGCTCTCCGTTCCGTTTTCAGGCGGACCTTCTCCGCTGCGTATTTTCTGGCAGAAACCAAATAGAAGCTGCAACTCAGTCCCCCTGACCAACACCGTACTGTACATGCATGCCACATGTAGAGTGTGTCCTTTCAAGCACATTGTAGTGATGCAGCCTACTTCATGATCACTTGCAAGCAACAACACCAACTACGAAACACCCTTTGTTGTCGTCTGAAGCACCCTGTTAGTACACGATCCCACTCCCATAGTGGCCGGAATGACTTGTGACAATATATATGTAATTCATGCATACAAAGACCATTAAGAATAGCACAGGAGGGATGTAAAGTTTACACACCACTGTCTCCATGGTGTCATGGTTGTTGTGTTGTTCAGCACATAATCATGTGCCACATCCCGAAGGCGCGGGCTCATGACACGCTTTGTTCCACCACCTTCTAGGACCTCGCCTACAACTCCTTCTTCCTCGTTCTCGTCCCACACCCGTCGTTGTATTGCATCAAATGAAGACATATACTCTATCATGAAGCCCAGGGTTTCGTCGCGGATGTAGCCCTCCGCCATACTCCCCTCTGGCCGTGCCATGTTGCGTACATACCCCTTCAGATCCTTCATGTACCTCTCCATGGGGTACATCCAACGGCTGGCTACGGGCCCACACACATGTAGCTCCTCTATAAGATGCACTAGCAAGTGCGTCATGACGTCAAAGAATGATGGAGGGAATTCTTTCTCCAGCAAACATAGGGTCACAGCCACATCCTCATGCAACGATGTAATGTCCTTCGGATCCCACACCTTCGCACAAATCTTCCTAAACACTCGACTTACACGCATTATGGCTGTTCGAGGACCCGACGCCATCGTACCCCGAATGCACACTGGCAAAATCTGCTGCATCATCACGTGTAGATCATGTGACTTCATCCCCGACCATGACATCAGACACACGGGCGGTCCGCCTGGTTACGCCACGTGGTTCTTCAGCATTAATCGCATTAATCGCTGAGCAGTTGTTCGCGCGTCTACGTCCTTTACCACTCCAATCATTGGATGTCCAACCCAACTACCACGTCTGTTGTAACTGGTCTGTTGTAACTTCCAGTCGATCCCTGTTTTTTGACTTTTACGACTCAAAATGAGTCGTTACCCCAGTGGTAAATGACACCAATGCTTCTAGTGCCCCGAGGCCAGTACCCCCCCCCCCTTGTCCACATCTTGGATGCGCCAGGGGCCGGCTCAGCCAGCTCTCCTGTTCGGGAGGTTGTTGCTGAGCCGGATGCTCAGTTGAGCACACCCCCGGCCACCAAGACGGGTGAAATGTACCTTGGCAAACACATCACCCGTTCGGGGGCCCGGTATGGGCAACTTTTGGATGTCACCCCCATAGTGACCCCTTCCTCCGCAGCAAAGGCTGCAATTGCCAAGGCCCAACGTCAGGTTCAAGGGCCTTTGAAAGCCTCCATTGCTAGCCCATTGTTGTCGATGAGGGAGGAGGAGACGAGGAGGGCCAATGAAGTGGCCGAGACAGCGAAGCGCCTCGAAGAAGTCAAGCCGGGTGAGGGCTTCTACCCTGATACACATTTGGGGGGGGGAGGAGGAGGTATGGTCCGGTTTGGAGCGGCCTAGCCGATCAGTGTCGCCGCCCCCTAAGCCTGAGCGGTCAGCAAAGAAGGGCCTGGACTACGGGGCGCCGGCGGCGGCTATGCTCTACATCTGGAATCTACTTCCAGTGGCGCTCCGGGAGGGGATAGCGCGGGCACATCCGGCAATGGGGACTCCTACCACATCGGGTGACACCGGGGGCGAGTCGGACAAGCTTGCAAAGGTACAACTGTCGCACCTTATTCCATGTTTTATCCTTTCCTTTGCATGCATGATTTTCTTTGTTGTTTGTTTCTTTTTTTGAATTTGGAGGGGTTATTTGTCTTCAGGAGACAGCAACATGGCTGGCCTCATTGGTGCAGTCCAGTGGGGTTGCCAATGAGGGAGAGCACGTGGTGTTCATGAAGGACCCGAACACCAAAGATAAGAAGAAGAGGCCTCGACCTCCCGAGATCCCAGCTTTTACCATCAATGAAGGGGCTGCCGAGGAGAGAGAGAGAAGGGAGAGGGAGAAGGAGAGAGAGGAAGTAGCGGGGAAGGGGAAGGAGATGGTTGTGGAGAAGGGGAAGGAAAAGAAGAAGAAGAAGAAGAAGTCCCATGGAGAGGAAGGGGTGAGTGTGCATGCGGGGGAGGGCAGTGGGTAACAGAGGAGTAGGGGAAGGAGGCTATAAAGAAGGGAAAGGGTGGGAAGAAGAACATGCCCTTGGCAATACATGACGTGGAGTTGGCAAAGATCGTGGTGCCACCGGTGGAGGTGAATTGCCATGGTGACCCTTGCGGTGCGTTCTGGGAGGCTATGAAGAAGCCAACCTTCGAACTTGCAATGAGGTGGTTCCCAGGGACATAACGGTCCCTCTTTGCTCCTCCACAAGACCCTCGCTCACTTTGGGCCTAGTGGAAATTCCATTTGGTTGTTGGCAGTCCGGAATAGCTCCCCACACCTTGGTCGCTTTCCGGCTTGCACCGTTCTCGGGGTTACTACTCCCTATATATACTTCTGTGACTGTCCACGGGGGTCTCACAAACAACCCAGTCATTTTATGGTGAACCACCACGAAGACCCTCGATTCCCGGTGATGAGTCGCGGTGAGTCTTGGCCCACCCACCACGGCCCCATTGGACCGTGATGAGTTCCAAGACTCCCCACGACTCCCACCACAAGGTCTCCGCCCCATGGTGAGTCATATGCCACCCCCACTAAGACCCACTAAGGTACCACCACCCCTCGTGGACCCACCCCCACCGCAACCCGGTGTGCAGGGCTCTACCTAGTGAGCGCCTCCGCCTCCTTGAGTGCCTTGGGCACTCAAGGGCGCTTCAGCCCCCGTACCTATTGTTGCCACTGCCCCCACCACAGGGGCAGCCCCTCTTGTGTCCCGACCCCCGGCCCTCAAGGCAAAGGGCCGCGACATGTATGCCAAATGTGGGTGCAACAAGCCTGATGCGAAGGGAGAGTTCGACAACATGGCTGAACGAGATGTGGTGTTTTGGAGTGCCATGATTGCAAGGTATGTGCAGCATGGGTGTGGGATTAAGGCTTTGGAAACCTAAGAGCAAATGATGTGGGAAGAGATGAAGCCACACCAGGTCATGTTCATTTGTGTTTGTAATATGCATATGCGAGCCTAGCAGCCCTGGGAAGGGGCAAAGAGGTTCATGGTGACATTATCAAAGCTGGAATTGTACCAGATTTCATTCTGAACATTCCCTTGGTGTACATCTACGGCAAATGTGAGCCTGGCAGCCCTAAGGTCCATGACGACATCGTCAAAGCTGAAATTGTATCAATAGATGTCACTCTCGGCCATGGTGCCATCATTAAAGCTGAAATTGTACCAGTTGTCATTCTGAACTCCGCCCTGGTGGACATGTAAATATGCCAAATGTGGGTGCAACAAGCCTGATGCGAAGGGAGAGTTCGACAATATGGCTGAACGAGATGTGGTGTTTTGGAGTGCCATGATTGTAAGGTATGTGCAGCATGGGTATGGGATTAAGGCTTTGGAAACCTAAGTGGGAAGGGATGAAGCCAGACCATGTCATATTCATTTGTGTTTGTAATATGCATATGCCAGCCTAGCAGCCCTGGGAAGGGGCAAAGAGGTTCATGGTGACATTATCAAAGCTGGAATTGTACCATATGTCACTCTGAACATTCCTTGGTGTACATCTACAGCAAATGTGAGCCTGGCAGCCCTAAAAAGGGCACAAAGGTCCATGGTGACATCTTTAAAGCTTGAATTGTATCACTAGATATCACTCTACATATTGCCTTGGTGGATATGTTTGTGAAGGCAGCCCTGGATCAAGTGGATGTATGGTGACATCTTTAAAGCTGGAATTGTATCACTAGATGTCACTCTAAACACTGCCTTGGTGGATATGTTTGTGAAGGCAGCCCTGGATCAAGTGGATGCCACTTTGGGTGACATGGTAGCTGGCACCACCATTCTCAAGAACTACAAGTTCCTGAATTCATTCTCGAAATGATTTCTGATGTTCTCTTGACATGTCCACGATAGTGCTTTACCTAGTTGCACATCTAATTTTCCTTACCAATGACTTCACTTGGGCAGTGATCTATGGATATGGCAACATGGCCCTCATCTTGGTCATCTGTAGAATGTGGCCAAAACTTGTTTTAAAAACACTCTTGATATAAATCAGTTTTGAGCCATCCAAATGTTTTTGGTTCCTGCCATGTATTTGTATTCTATGTTTTGCTGTATTTGTAATATATTTTCAATGCAGTGCAGTGAATCAGTAAATTTAAATACAAAACCCACTAATTCACATTTATACAGATAGAAAATGAAAAATAAATAATAGTAAATGAGAAAAACAAAACAATAGTAATAAACAAAAACAATAAAACCAAACATTAAACAAAAAGCCTCCCCAATATATATATATATATATACTAGGTACACGTCATGCATCCACGTCATACTACAGTAGAACCATTTTACTACACGTCATGCATCCATGTCATAATGCAGTTAAACTACTTTACTACACGTCATAGCCACGTCGCATCCACGTCATACTGTGCTACCTACACGTCACCCCCTAGGTTTTATGTCACATTTCATTGTTAGAACCTGGCATCTGGATTTGACCTTTGTCACGCATGTTTGACTATGGAGGCTGGGAGTAAAAATGTCGCAAACAACTAAAAAATGAGTCAATTACAGAGTCGAAAAGCCCAGCTTGTATTGTAGTGATCATTTGTAGGTTGGATGAATCAATTAGATGCATAAGATCATTAAGCATTTATCATGAAGGTTTTCAGCCCTTCTTTTGACGTCTGGCTTGGAGTTTAAAGCTGCGAGGAAGAGCAGAAGATATTATGCTTCTGGAATGCAGGACCCCAACAAATGTAAAGCGTTGTTCTGAGCAATACGTTTATTGTTTGTGACCTTGTCGCTAACACATGTACAAAATTTTCATTGCCAAGATGGACTGACATCAAGGCAAACAAGTTCTTCGTTGTAGTTGATGAAAATACTCGTGCGTTCAAAATTATGAGTATGGCGTCAAGTCTTTTTATGCCGACAGAGTGGTGAGATCAGTGGGTATCGGGGAAGGAGCACAGGGTATCCGGAGATGTGAACAAGCAAGACGACTAGGGTTGTCAGACATATATGACTCGCTTGCAAATAGATGGACGGGGTTGAGGGTTTGTAGTATTTGGAAGATACTGGGTGTAGATTCGTATCACCAGGCCCATTTTTCTTGAAAGGAGTTGCGCATTTCTTCGTTGCTCTTAATATCAATACAAATACATATGAGAAGGTTGTGGCGGAGGTTCCACAAGGCCTATTCGTGCAAAAACTGGTTACCACCCGCAACCACTTGTTCTTGATTTGTGGGATAGATCCCACAAAAGAGGATCTACAGATTTGGGAGGTGAATTTGTCAACTAATAAGTGCACCAAGATTGCCCAAATGCTTGATTCAGTGTAGAATTAGGGTTTCAAACTCAAGGTATGCACGGTTAGTCTGGCAGTTTAATTCTGACAGCATTGAAAAGTCTAGAGGAGATAGAAGTTCGTGGGGACCTGCATGATAGAGAGGGTAGTGAAAATGATTACAAACTGGGCTAGAGAAGATTAGGGCTGCTTGTCTGACTTGTCTGAGTTTTACAGAAAGAGGAATATACGACGATGATGTCATCAACTTTGACTACGATTTTTCACCCACCAAATTATGCATCATCCAATTTAACCTCAAAAAATTTGTCGTTGAAGATCACAAGGCAACATGACGACTTTGAGCTCTAAGATATTGCTATTTTTATTTGGAATGACCTCCAATAATTGCAACCATGTTGTCTAAACAACAGAACTAAGATCAACCGCTTCAATTTCTACTAGCCACAGAGTGCAGTGTATTGATTGATACAACAGATATTGGTACCTCTCACCACTTCCTGGACTGAGAACTGTTGGTGTTTTGCTGACACCAACAGATTTGTGGCACTCTTTAATTCAAAAGTGGCGCATAGAAAATTCCAAAATGAAGAGGTCGAGGCTGAGTATGTCCAGGCCTTGCAAGGGGGATCCTCAAGGTTGTGTGGATCAGATTTTCACTTTGTCATCTGTTTGTCATCTGTTTGGACTGAGAACTGTTGGCGTCAGATTTTCACTTTGTCATCTGATTCCCAACACCAACAGATCTATGACACTCTTTAATTCGAAAGTGCCCACAATGGAGAGATGCATGGAGCACCAAAAAGACAACTTATTTCTAAGGTTTTTGAGGACAGCTTCCGATCTACGCTCTTCAGATATGTCATGGCCAAAAGGTGTCCTAAAAGGACATGTGACTGGCCATCCTGTAGCCAGGTAAGGCCCATGTTCTCCCCCCAAGGATGACACGCCATTGTAGAGTCTTTCAGCTTAGAGAGGATACCTCTGGATTTATTCCAATTGATCATAAGCCCAGAGGCGGCACAGAAGGAGGACAAAGCAGAAAGAGTTCTGCTGACATTAAAAAAAGAATTGTTGTCAACCAAGAGAGCGGTGTCATCAGCGTAAAGGGAAGACTTGATACTATAGTCCAGAGTGGGTGGATTCAGCACCCTAAGCCCGATGATGTCACTGCTCTTGTTGAGGAGATGTGTAAGCCCATCAACCGCAATCAGGATAAGGAATGGGGATAGGGGGCAACCTTGTCGCACCGACCGGAAGATAGGGAAAGAGCTGGAGATAATTCCATTAACCATGATTTTGCTGTAAGCAGAAAGCAAGAGGATGCGAATCTAGCTGAAAAAGTTACCATGGATACCACATCTTTGGATCGCTCTCAGAAGGTAATCCCATTCAATATTATCAGAAGCCTTCTCGAACTCCAGCATGAGCAGGGCCAGAGGCTGGTTGAGTTGAAGGCTGAATCAAGAGCCTCACTAGCAAGGAGGATATTTGTCTAAAATCATCCGGTCTTTGAGAAAACCCGACTGCTCAGGGCTAATCATCTTATAGAGAATCGGTTGGAGCTTGGAAGCTAAAGCCTTAGCGATGACCTTGTACACAACATTAAGAAGAGTTATCGGTCGGTAATTTGCTAGAGAATCCCTATCTCCTTTTTTATGAATCAAGGTGATCACGCCCTGGGAGAGTTGAGAAGACATGATACCCTTGAGGAGGATGTCTTCAGCCATTGCAACAAAATCATCACTACATACAAGCCAAATAACTTTGAAAAGCTCTCCAGGTAACCCATCTAAGCAACCCATCTAAGCCTGGCAATTTAAAGGAGGCTAGGGCATCCAAGGCATCCCCTAACTCTATTGCTGTGAAAGGAGCATTAAGGCTTTCCATATCAGCCTGAGCGATGACTGCTGGGAAGGCATCTAGGACCTCAATTCTAGAATTCCCAGCAAGACCGAACTACTTCTTTTGCTGAACAGCGCCGAGAAATGGGAAGCAGCCATGGAAGAAAGGCTTTTGGGATGAGAGATGGATTGGCCCAACACGTTCTTTAATGAAGCGATGGTGTCGTTGCTTAGCCTTGAGGAAGAAATAACGAGACATTTTTTTACCCTTGAGGGACCAGCTAATTCCCGCTTTTAAAAAATAAAAATAAATAAAAATATTCCCGCTTTTCGTGTGAGATTGTCCTCCTTGAACAAATTAAAAACGTTAAGAAAAAAACAAAAACTTAAAAACCGGCCGCTAGGGAAAGGCCGGCCGGCGATTACATCGAAAGCGGTGAACGCACCAACCCGACGCTTACGCGGGTGAACAGGCGAGTTGGATGAGAAAGAGGAGATGGATGAAAGGCCATTGAAAAGCTCGCTGGGGCGGCTGTCCACACGCGGGGGCGTTGCAAACAAGGCAGCAGCGCGGGGCTTATAGCGATCCCCCTCCTCGATCGCCATCGCTCCTCTCTCTTGTGTTTTCGCTTCTCGCAGGCCTGCACCAGCTCACCATGGAGAGCATGAGCTTCGCCACTGCAGTGGTAAGTGTCTGATGAGTGTAATTTGAACTGGATCCCGTTTTTTGAGCTTGAGATGTTGCGGGGCACGCTGAGGATGAATAAGTAGAGGATTGGAGCGTGATAGGCATGATAATCTGCTCTAAACTGTGACATGTGACAGGGGCCCGGTGTTTGGGCATCTTCAGAAGGGATCCGGCAGCAATCATGCAGAGCGGCCAGGGCGTCTCCGTGTCCCCTTCTTGGTGGTGTTGCAACGAGTGTGCGAAGCAGCAGTAGCACTTTCCAGAGTGGCAGCGGTGCACTGACGTTGAAGTATGCTGTTGGGAAGAGTAACTTAGCAGGCCATAAGGGGAGCTCTCGTGCACACAATGGGGCACTGTCAAGCACCTGCGAGTATGAGAAGATACTCATAGCAAACAGGGGTGAAATTGCCGTGCGCATTATTCGGACAGCACACGAGATGGGAATTCCCTGCGTGGCAGTGCACTCCACAATCGACAGGCAGTCCCTGCACGTGCAGCTGGCAGACGAAGCTGTCTGCATTGGCGAGGCTCCCAGCAGCCAGTCGTGAGTTGTTCACTACGCATTAGTCTTTCTTTGGATGTCCTTGGAATGATAGGTTCAACGCCAACCTCTAAGCATCTTCTTGTAGAACTATTCTCATCTTTTATTGGTCATTCTCAGTAAAGTGTCAGTCCCATAACCCGGAAGAACTCTTCTATCTGACCAAGTCTACAAGTGCAACCCAAGGATCTAATGAGCAAGGGGATTGCCAGGGGTTGGAGATGGCACGGTCAAGACACACAATCAGGAAGAGTTGCTCATAACATGCGTGCCATTTTTTGGTGATGGGCAGGTACTTGAACGTCCCCAACATCGTGTCAGCAGCTTTAAGCCACCGCTGTACAATGCTGCATCCTGGCTATGGATTTTTGGCCGAGAATGCCACCTTTGTTGATATCTGCAGGGACCATGGTCTCAACTTTATTGGTCCGAATGTGAGTAGCTATTTCACGTCCTTGGGCCATTTGGTAGCGGTTATCAAATGTTTCTTTTCATGTAACCTTGACCTAATTTGCTAACAGGACGGGCAGGAGTTACAGAGGGCCAGCTTAACCTGATGACTTCCTCACATGATTACATGGCACCAGACACTTTGGGGGATGTATGTATGCTGATTCTGCTTTGAACGTTAGTTCTGACTGGGAGATAATATTGCTACTGTGATTTGTAGCCAGATAGCATCAGGACAATGGGTGACAAGGCAACTGCACGAGATACTATGAAGAAGGCTGGGGTTCCTACTGTGCCAGGCACTGATGGACTTATTCAGGTAAGACTGAGATCTCTCCTCACTCACAAATGGTCTGAACATCCTAGAAATTACATGACTTGCAGATATGACATGTTTATTGTGGCAATTGCTTAAAGTATACCTTGTGTTGATTTGAAAGATGATTTTTCCACAACCTGGCTAGCTGAGCACAAAACTCGGTGAGATTGTCCACAGGGTCAGTCTAGAGTTTTTCTTTGTTTTGATATGTACATGCAATTCAAGGCCCTTTCTCACATAGATGTCTCATGGATAGATAGACAACAGAGGAAGCGATTCGGTTGGCCAATGAGATTGGCTTCCCCATTATGATCAAGGTATGGTGACACAACTTTGTGCATATCCATGGAGCATTTAACTTTCTTCAGTATCATATTGGACAGGGCAGAGAGGCAATCTATGGTGTTTATTGTGAATTCGAGTTCTTCTTAGTTAAGAAAGGTCCTTCCTATTGTAGTTCTCTGAGCTTAATTTGTCCTGCTTGGGTGCTCTTTGTTGGTTCCTTTTCCTCTTGAAACTTCTTTGGTTGTTTTCCTGAAATCTCTCTCTAAACTGTTTTGCATCATGAACTAGCTTGATCGTTTGTATCTTGTGTTGTGATTGGCCAGGCAACAGCAGGAGGTGGGGGTCGTGGTATGCGCCTTGCCCATGAGCCTAGTGAGTTTGTCAGACTGCTCCAGGTACTACTCCATATATTCCTCTTGTCCTCATATATGCTTGACATTGAGGGCTGCATATGCCCATGAAACTGGTTCATCTTTTTTAATTTCAGAGAATTTCTTTGTCAGGCAGAGTTATGAGAGCAGTAAGCTGAGTCTGATAGATTGCCTCTGTTGATACTGGTTTTTACTTCTGTGCAGCAAGCCAGGAGTGAGGCAGGGGCTGCATTCGGAAATGATGGAGTGTATCTGGAGAGGTATATTCAGAATCCACGGCATATTGAATTCCAGGTGAGCTCACCTTTTGATAATAATTGTGGTTTGTCGCTTGGATTTGTGAGATTTTACCGTCATGGACAGATGTTATTTAGACTAAGATCTTGGCGCTGTGCAATATGTCAAGTCATGTGTTTTTTTACCAGACAGTAGTTTTTTAGGAAAGGAACGGTCCTCTGCTAAATGGCACCTCTCCTGTCCACCATGGTAATGATTTTTAAGCTGCGGTTGCAGGTGTTGGCTGATAAACACGGGAATGTGGTTCATTTTGGTGAACGTGACTGCAGTATTCAGGTATTTAAATCTTTTGTTTTTTAATGTGGTGCAAAGAACTGAGACCTATTTTCGTACAGCCAATACACACAATTGTGGGAATCAATTCTTCCTTTGGAGGCTGCTTATCCTTATCGTTTTAAGGATAGCTAAACCCTGAACGTCGTATGAATGTATCTCTTTGGAGGCTGCTCCACCTTGGACTGGTGGAACCATTGAGCTTCTTTCCAGGAAATCAAGCATGGTTTTCTTTTCTCTATGGTTGCAATAGTATTGCAGTTGAGCACAGGTGTCAAGTTACAGTTGAAACCCAAGCAAGTAGGCAAAATTCTTTGATCGATTTGCTGGGTGGCCCACGTACGTCCCACCATCCTATATAGCAAAAGATGAATCACATGTGAGGTAATGGGTACTCTGATGTGTTTTCGCAGAGAAGGAACCAGAAATTGCTAGAAGAGGCACCTTCACCCGCTCTGACTGCCGAGTTGCGGAAAGCTATGGGAGATGCTGCTGTTGCAGCTGCTGCATCAATTGGATATGTCGGAGTGGGCACAGTTGAATTCTTGCTGGACGAGGGTGGTAACTTCTACTTCATGGAAATGAACACCCGAATCCAGGTGTGTTGGTGACACCTAGCATGAGGATTTTAGCTTTGTCTTACAAGTAGAAGTCATTTGATATTCATGCTGTCTGGTGTTCAATCTATCTTGTGGCTCAAAGAAGGAACCAAAGGCCAGAGAGTCAAACCACTAACTGGAGGCAAATTATGCTTGTTAGTTGTGGACAGACCAGAGGGTTCTGATTCATGCACTTCGAATCTGGGCGATGACTCGGAGGTCAAATACTGTAGTAGCAGTTAGGATCCCTAGGACTTATTTCAAGACAACTGTTGTGCATCTTCCTCATTTTGAAGTTCAGCCCTTCAACTTTGTGGTCTTGCTCCAGTGTTCCAAAGTACAATTTCCTGATAGGGCAAAGCACATGAACATGAGTCATTCTGTAAATCGACACTGTGCATGACTGCTGATAAGTAAACATTTGCACTTTCTGGATGGCTGGCAATGGAAAACAGGTTGAGCACCCAGTGACAGAGATGATATATTCTGTTGACCTCATTGAGGAACAAATTCGGGTGGCCTTAGGGGAGAAGCTTCGATACACTCAGGTATATGTTGCTTGCAACAAAATGCTTAGGAAGATGGATGCTCCTTTGACTGTGCTGTTAGGCACCTGGCCTGACCTCAAAGCCAGTTATGATCACTTGTGGGCACATAGTTATTAATCGTTGGCAGTGTTGTCTCCTCAGCTGGTTCTAGTCTGGTCATAATGGGATATATGTGCGTGATATGTAGCACTGATTGTGCTCCTCTGTTTTGATTGGCTTTGTAGGACGAGATTGTCCTCCGTGGACACTCAATAGAGTGCCGCATCAATGCAGAGGATGCGTTCAAAGGCTTCCGCCCGGGGCCAGGTTAATGATCAGTCTTTGACCTCATTCACTGCCTGGCCTTTACTGTTGATGAGCAGGGCACAGCATACGTGAAGAATTGATTTCATATCTTTAAGCCTAGATTGCATGTTTTTCCAGCACAGGCTTCCCTCATCTACTCCTCGACTGAGCTGCAAGATGTTGATGCTTTACTTGAAGGATGACTGCCATGTGTGCCTTCCATGAAAGACTCGGTGCTTATATTAGAGACGTGGGAGTGCTGCAGGCCGTATCACTGGTTACCTGCCACCGGGTGGCCCATTTGTAAGAATGGACAGTCATATCTACACTGACTACGTAGTTCCTCCCAGTTATGACTCTCTGCTAGGAAAGGTTGGTGATGTCCTTCTTCCTCGAGTGCTACTTGCCTGCTGAACCTGTTAGTCTAGCAGTCATCCTCTTACACCCCGCGTGTCAATATAAGGCCATGTTGACTAAGGTGGTGCATGGATGCAGCTCATTGTGTGGGCGCCAACCAGGGAGAGGGCCATTGTGCGGATGCTGCGAGCTCTAAATGACACCATTATCACTGGTAAGGTTGTCATTACCTTATGACTACACCTAACTCAGTATAGAGCATTTGTTGTTATTAAAATGGCTGCTAGGTTAAATAGTAGAAAGCATGATGTTTTCTACTGTTATATTCCTACCTTCATGTGAGAGAAAAACTTCATAACATCGACAGGCTCCCTGAAAAAGAGAGAGAATGAGCAAGAATGAGAGATGAGTACGTGCTTTTTGTGGGTATGTGAGTTGTGGATCGGCAACTGGGTGGTGAATTTTGCTCAATTAAGTAGTGACTGAGTGGGGATGAATGGGCCATGAGGCAGGCATTCCAACGACCCTGGATTATCACAAGCTCATCCTAGAGATCCAGGTTTGTCATCCTTTTGCTCCCAACCTTGTATTTTTGGCTTCTTCATTTTGCATGGGTGAAATCTGGTTCCTCTACTGGCAGTTGGTTTCATGATGCCTGTCAACTACATGACTGTATTTAGGTTAAAGGTGACATGAAATGCAATTGCAGGACTTTAAGGATGGCAAAGTGGACACAGCCTTCATTCCCAAACATGAATCGGATCTTGTTGCTGTAAGTAAATGAAGAGCAGATCAATTTTCAATCTCTCCTGGTCTAAAAACCTTCCCTCTTGAAGTGTAACACCCATCTTTGGATTATCTTGTATCTAGTTTTCCAAGAACACTATGGATTAAGGCATTATAAGTTTCTGTCTACCTACTTACCTACTACCTACGTACTTGCTGGTTTGGCAATTTTTCAATAGATTGTTCAAGATGTCTAGTTTCGATTACTAAGATCTTGTAGTTCTTTTGCAGAACATCTCAAACCTCAAGAGGTAACAGTAGTTGAGAGACCTCGAAGCACAAGAAGATTTCTGTTACTGTAGATGCCACAGATTGAGCCTGGCAGTCAGTCTTGAAAGTGTGCCAGTTGGGATCCAGTTTTAAGACCTCACTGAAACTGTAGAACACACTGACATTAGAGGTAGTATGGGCACCTGCTTAGGGTTACTTACTCCGTGTTGTAAAAATGGGGTGGGAGGGCCTTCTGCTACTCTGTTCCTTTGCATAACTGTGCTTTCTGTGTTGGGTTTGTGCGCAGCCAGCTGCATTTCCTCCTGCACCAACTCCTCTGAAGGAGACAGTAAAAGCATCTGCTTGACGGGGTAATTTGATACCAAGTTTTTGACCAATTCTTACTAAACTGGTTTTAAATAAGCATAATACCATCCTGACCCCTTTCTTGTAGCTTTCTTATTGGCCGAATCAATGTGCACTGGCCAGGGTTGTGCTGATCTCCTATCCTCTCACAGGAACCAACCACAGGACCCCTTTGAAGGTGTATTTCAGTTTTGATCCAGTTAAGGGGAGCACAAGCGCTGCACCCAAACTCTCTTCCATCTGATGTCCTGTTGATGGAAGTTGGATTGACACGTTGGTGTGTTTACATTTCTAGTCAGAGAAGCACAGTTTGGATAAAACATGATAGCATGAATGTAGATGTGGGACAAGCCTCGAGTGGTAGTGCCTCAAGGTATTTGTCATGGCTTTCATTCTTTCACTTGGTATCATACATCAATGGTCCATATCCTTTCTTTCACCCATTCACCAATTATTATTTTCAAATTGGACCAGTTTTTTGGGCTCTATGGAAGGGGTTGATGCATTGAATGGAATTTCCATTTAAAAAAAAATATATATAGCATCATCGCATCTGAACCAACAAGCGGCCCCTCGCGAAATGGTTCCTCTTAGTTGATGAGATATGTTGGCAGCGAAGAATATAATTAAGAAATTTAGAAATAATAAATACAGGTTTATGGGATGTCCAATATGCTTTTGTTTTGTACAATACTAGGTATTCGGTGTCATCTAAGTCCAAGTGCAATCCCCTATGTATGCAGAGACCCTGTTTGGGAGATCTCAATGTGTTGTTCCAGTTTACGAATATCCAGCGACCAAAAGTACTTGAAATTCCACATTTGTTACGGTCCAAAAATTATGAGACACTACAAACAATATTGTGAATGCCAATATTTAAAAAAAGCCCAATCTACATTCATATTCATGTGCACAAAAGAGAAATGCTACTTTTCACTAATTTCCAGTGACCAGAAGTACTTGAAATTTCCAAAAATTATGAGACCAAGCTGGTGTACCCCTCCTCTTCCAGGGCTTTCTAAAGGCACCAAACAGGAGGGCTGGTGCCCTATGGTTTTGGAGATCTCAACAACACTACAAAACAAAACAAATGAACTATTTGACAGTTGTTTTCTTGACACATAATTATTTTGTAAAATATCTACACCAAAATATATAGTATTATTGTTGGATAGAAACAATATAAAAATTAATTTTTGTTTTGTAACCCATTGAGGGAGGAAGCACTAGAACTGAATTTTAAAGAGGTTGATGACAAAAGAATGACCTCAAAAATTGATTGTAGTGGATTAGGTGAAAGTCATCGAGCATTTCCTACGAAGGGCTCAAAATTCTAGTGCGTTTTCAATTTTGAGGTCCTATTTCTATGATGCCTAAGCCTCCAATTTATTTTGTCACAAATTAGGAGAGCCTCTAGTAGTTGATAAAGTTGGAGAACCAAACATAATGTTAGATCTAGAGGATATTGCACGGGTCCCACGAGGAGTTGAAATCATGAAGAAGAATTGATTGTCTGTTTTCAAAACATCTAATCTAATAGATGCAAAGCAGAGATCCTCTTATCTCCTTTAACAAGCAAATAAAAAAAATATTTTGCAAAGCAGCCTTAGCCGTGGTCTATGGATCTTGTATGGGATTAGACACGCTTACAACGGCTATTCCAGAAGTGCTAGAGAGCTAGAGTTTTGTGACAAGTCCAAACAACATACTAAGGCATTTGCCCATATTTGTGTTTTGATGAGCAAATACACCATTTTGGGGTTGACTGTTGACTCCCCAAAAGAACAACAAAACATCTATCAGCTAAAAATGTTAAAGGTAACCAACTCAAGAGAGAAAGAGAGGATATAAGCTTTTGAACTTAGGCTTAAACTGAATATGATAGCGAATAAAATATACACAACATAAATAATTTAGAAAATTTGATAAAGGCTTTACCAAGGGAGGTGCATTCAATGTAGGTTTTATATGGGGAAGTTATGACACGGATTTGCCATTTATTGACACTGATGTGTGGTCTCCTATTTAGTGAGGAGCCAATAAACCCGCAAGTGGCTCCTCCTTGTGAATATTGAATTTTTTTTCATCCATAATCAACTTGAAAATTCATCTTTTTTTTTTTCTTAAGTTGTTCAATAACACAGAGGTTACCTAAGGGATATCTTACTTGGAGAAGGCACAGCATATGAGCTAACAAAGGAGAAGAGGTGCCACCTGGGGCTTAGCCATTTTTGACACTGATGCGTAGGCTCCTCTTTTGAATAAAAATGAGCCAATAAAATAATGCTCGACAGCTGTTAGACATACTAAGATATGTGAGTCTATTAAATTCTCAAAAAAAAAAAACTAAATTATCATCTTCTAAAATATTTTTAATTTACAAAGTATATAAGAAAAAATGAATGAACAAACGTGAAACAAAGCTCACATGTTCAAATGTTTTCTTTGGGGGTAGGAAATTAGTTCTCAAATCAACTCCTAAACACCCGGACCACCGATCCAAGGCTAATTGTAGTTATTTTGTTCCCAAGATCTCCAATGCGCTTGCATCAACTACAAGCAAAGGGGTAGTGTGTGAGGTAGCAAAATGGGATATCCTACATATTTTAGAAATCTCCAGAGAATATATCATGGCAAAATGAAAATATGCTCATGCAGGGTATTTTACATATTTTGGAATTAGAATGTACGAAGGTGAACAAAAAATGTACTCATGCGTGAAAACTGTGAACTATTACAAATCTGTTCACGTTAGCACAAGCCACCCATTACTATTATACTGACTTCCTTGCCAGCCAAAAAATAATCTGGAAATGAATTTCACCAGAGAAATTATCTTTTGCATAAGTTATTTTGTGACTTGATAGTATGGTACAATTTTCTATCCAACTCATACTTGGAGGAGTTTGGACCAGTGTTGGGCGGTTATCAGGTTTTCGTGAGCTCCTCCGGTGCAGGTTCTTTGCCAATTGCCCCTTCTTTACAACCTCGGAGGCGGTCAAATGGACAAAAGAAAAAATTAAATAACCTGCCGGAGGCGGTTCTTTGATGTTTTCAAAAAACCCGGTTAAGTTCAATTCCGGTTATTAAAGACCTTTGCAGAGGCGGTTTTTTGAACCGGTTCTGGAAGTTCAATATACTTTGTAACCGGTAGATAACCGGCGGTCCTTAAAACGGTTATATTGCGGTCATGTAAATGAACTATTTATAAAATAAAAATTTACATATATTGAAATGATGAAAATATTAAAAAAAAACTTAAATAAATGCCAAGCAGGGATTGACCAGCCATGCAAGATGGTAGCCCTTGAAACTGGATCATCCAGATGATCAATAATGGACATCTTAGTTACCAGATTGGTGTCACATTAATCTTAGCAAGGGTATATGCTGACACTATTTATTGATAACCGGGTCCTTTTTTAAGGCCATGGCCGGATACCAATAAATAAAAAACCAAACTTGCTCGCCGGTTCTCGAAGCCCGCCGGTTATCTCAACCCCTAGCCTCCGCCGGATCTGTTTATATCCGGTTTTTTGATTTTTTGCACCTCCTCCTGATATATATATATATATATATATATATATATATAACCGGTCTAATAACAGGCGGTTATAACCGGCCAAAGTTCATAACAGCCCAACACTGGTTTGGACCAAAAACCTCCATTATATAATGTTGCTAAGTCATTGTGCACATAAGCCCCCCAAGGTTGCATGGGCCCTGTCCATTAAAGGATGGTCCTGGAATTAAAAAGGGGCATATATAGTAGGCTACAAAAGGATTTGATGAAATAACCCCTATGTAAGAGGTCCAAACAAAGGTGGTTTCTACGGTGACGTGTGTGGTAGACTTCTAGAAGGGTCTACGACCACTTGACGGGGTCGAGGCCGGTGCTATGAGGGTATACAAAGGAGAAGAGCGCTCTAAATTGATAGAACAGCTGAGCTGAATAAATAAGCGCCAAAACATTACACATATTTGAATGACATGCAAACAATTATGAACATATGAACTGGTGCTTCTTTTTGGTGGTGACTCATATTCTTTTGCGTGATTTCGGTTCTAGGGAGTGAGCTAAGGGGTCTTGGCCTCAAAGAAAAAAATGCCTTTGAGGCGATGTAATATAACAAAACGAATAAAATAGTTTTGAGACTTCATGACAACTTTATAATGATGCAGTGAAGGTGCGATGGTGTGTTTTCGCTTGACAGTATAGGCTCCAATATTGATCACAGGTCTACAGATAAATAAAGCTTCTTGAGTGATTTTTTTCCAAGCGGCGATCGAATTGTTCATATACGAGGATTTGGTCTCCTGATGCCACTTTGTGTGGATATTCAATTCAGATTCACCTGTCCTGTTTGTGGGGTTGGAAGGTAGCACCTAATCTGATTTTCTGGCAAAGTTTGTTGAATTTTTTTGGACTGCGCTGTTTTTTTTAAGGGCTTTGACCTTGAAAATTCACTGATGATTTTTCCAGGTGGGGGAAAATGCCTAAAAATATGATTTGACCTCTAAAAGGCTGGATGTTTTTCATCCATTTTCCAATCAAACAGACTGAATTTCACAAATTTGTTTTTCCATTAGCTAGTATATTAAGATATTCTTAGGTTTATTTGCTTAAAGCTAGGCCATGTGGGCCACCAAATTCGAAGTTGTTTAGTTAAACCAGGGCAGAAGCTTGCCCATAATTGCTCAAGGTTAGGGCCTTGAGTCCCATTTTCTTGTTTCATCCTTGACTTTCAATGTCGATAAGCAAATTGATCGCATCCAGGATTTATCACATTCAATCTTTTGATCTCCAACATGTAATTGATGCATCTATACATATGCTGTCTCTAGTATGGGAGCATTTCACTGTAGAATTAAGCCGTTGGATATCCAAAAGTCCGACATTCGAATGACAATATTTATATCACTTACAATCATGTAGTCTATGGTCTACTTAGTATGAAAATCCCATTTCCCGACTCCGATAGCAGCAGTTGTGGTTGCTGTTTGTTTGCTTCTAATGTCTTTTCTTTTTTGTACTTTTGTATTTTTAAAATTTGATTTGCAGTCGTCGATTTACCGACACTCATCAGACAAAATTGAAATATTAGAAATAAAAGGTTGGTGGATGATAAATCATGACACCAGACCAATATTCCTTTTTAACTATTACAATCCAACAATCAGACAAGTTGATAACACTCAATATAAAGAAAAAATAAATATAAAACATATATTGACGTGAATTGAAGAATGGACACTATGATTTCGCTGATGATGGAAAAAAAAAAAAAAAAAAAAAAAAAAACCCCCATTATGGGTCTTTATCAAGGTTATTTTTTCCTTGAGCAATATTAATATTTTCTGGGGCCTCCTCCATGCCTTTTCTTTAATTTTATATACTAATAAATAAGTAAACATAAGAAATGAGACCATTTCTTTTTTTAAAACAAAGGGCATTTTGGTTGCTACAAATATGCTGAGAACAAATTGTTGTGTATAAATATAAATATATATACCTGTGTGTGGTTTGATTGGAGCTCAACATGTTGTGGGGTCAATACAAATGTTTTGTGAGTTTACTCAATAGAGAGGTCTGATTCTACATCGCTATCTTTTCTTCTCTCTCGTTCCATGTCGTGGAACTTTGAGTATCGATTTCTGATCTCAACCTTTTGTGCTTCTTGGTCCTTGGCTTTTTTAATTTGGGAGCAAATTTGGTGCGGGCTTTTCTCCGTTTAATCTTTGCAGAATCTTTTCTCCGCGGAGGTCGTCGTTTCTTCGTTGGGTAAGCACGCCTCCTACCTACAGATCGCGACTGGGGAGGCGAACTTGTAGATGTTGGAGGCAATCTGCCCTGCTTTGTACGCTTGAGGTCGTTTCGACTTTTCTTGAGGACTCTTCTAAGCCGCAAACCTAACTGGGTTTTCATCTTTGCAGGTATCTTTCCCTCATACTTCTCCTCTAGATACTTAAAGATGTCCTGTTGGGTAGAGCCTGGGTGCTCCTTGAGCACACACACTGCATCCTCCACCATGGTTTGGTATTGGGGCTGCTCCCTGGCACTACTAGTACTTTGGTTGCCCATGACGCCAGGCTAGCACTGTTCAACTTGTATATATATATGTAAGAGATTAGGTAGCTCGTTCAGCATTTTCCACCCTCTGTGAAACATGCTCAAGACCAGTAGGTTACCTCGCAAATTTTGCAATCCATCCGAATGTCAGTGAATGAATCCACGCGGGTTAGATGCTAACATTTTGAGTCTATGCATGAAAGATAGGGATTCTTCTAAGAAGAACCAACCTTATATTTTTGTTGAGAAGCTTAGTAATTTGCTACAACCTCAATGTATTCACGACAGGCACCCCAATTGCATAATAGTCGATGTAGAAATTCGTGGCTCCAACACTATAAGCATTAACAACTGTGATCAAAGTATCCGCATGGTAATACGTCCTGATCATGAGAGCTCAATATTCCCATACAACTTGTGTGCTTACACATGTGCCCCATAGTGCTCAACAATCGCAAGTAACTACGTTGATGGAGTTCTCATTCACATGCAACGGAAGCTCCTATCTGGAACACTCGGTAGGGTTCTTCCTTCATTTCGAGTGTGATGGACAAACGAACTCATTCCAAAGGTTGGCGAGCCACTGAAACATGAAGAGATAGATTTGAAGAGGTGGAGAGAACACCAAGAGGTAGGTAGTTACATCAAACAGCAATTTAGTGTAGCATATGTTATGGCACTAAATTTTATATTGATACATATCCAGTTTAATATTTTATTTCAATTAGCATTGTATCTTACCTTTTTTGTCACTTTACATATCCGTATTTATAACTTAAGATAAATGCTATCCCAGACTTTGGCCTCAAAATATAGTGTAGCTCCCTTTATAATCAAATTTCATGTAATATAAATTATATATAAATGTATATATTACCTTAAAATATGATAGCAAACGGGGCTGCAAGTGCAAACTTAGATAAAAACATCATCATTAAGAGCGAAGATCCTGATGTACCTACACCAGATAATACCTGCACCAGAAAACACCTACACTAAAAATACCCAAATTTGATGTACCTATACCTAAATTTGGACCTCCACCTTAATACAATATGTGTCATCCAAATGATTTTGGGGTCAAATCTACATTTGCATAAATAAACATTAGTTTCTTAAAAAAACAAATAGTACTGGAACAATAGTTATGATATATGGATTCTCGTATTCAATTATGCTTAATAATTGGCATGGACTTGATGTTTGGGATCGAACCTATACTTTTTGCTAAATTTAAGCTTTAGTTTCATGAAAAGAAAAAATAGTGGAACAAAAGTTATAATATGTAGATTGTAGTATTCAGCAAAATTCAATAATTGTATGGTATAGAGCATTGATCTTGGATGACCAAGTTTTCAAATCGAACCTTTGCAAAGGGGGATGAAATATAACAGGGTGGCAGAAATGATCCACAACAAAAGTTTTTCATTTAGGTCAATATATTCGTTTTTGTAGGAATTAGTGTGTTTGATGAAAAAGTTCACAGGGTGACAGAAATGATCTAAAACAAAAAATCTTTCATTTTAGGTCTTTCCTTTTCAGGTATTTTATTTTTAGATCTTTCATAACTACTCCCTATGAAAAGACGTAAAGAGCACGTTCATTTAGGTCTTTTATTTGTAGGTCTTTCATGTAGGTCATTCATAACTAACCCCTATGGAAGGACGTTAGAGAAAAGCACGTTCATTTAGGTCTTTTATTTGTAGGTCTTTCATTTAGGTCATTGATAACTACTCCTATGAAAGGATGTCACAAGAAGAGCACCATTCCAGAGTATAAAGGCGACCTTCTGTTTATCTCAACCTCCTTTGTTTTCTTCTTGTTATGCCTCTTCTTTCTCTAGTTGCAAATCATTTTCTCTCTTTAAGTTTGAAGTTAAGTTAAAAATTAATTGAGATGTCTGAAGGACTCCTAAAAATCTTGGTGTAAACTGAAAACCGAAGTCTGTAAAACTGAAAATTGAAGTATGAAGCAAAACAAAATAGCCTATAGATGTAGAAAGTCAAATTAAATCCGAGCAACAGCAAGTCCTAGCATATACTAAATGATTGCAAAGCTGAAGCAAATAGACATGAAAACATCATATAGTTTAGTATGTTGTATGATCTAGGTCATCTACACATAGCAGAGCGTACTCTCGCTTGACTGCTCCTGCCAATTTTCAATTTATATAGACCTTAGTTTTCAGTTTACAGCAAAAATTTCAGCCAGTCTTTCAGACATCACAGTTCATTTTAACACTACCATTGATTTCAGTTTTTATGACTTCAGTTTTCAGTTTACAGCAAGATTTTCGACCAGTCCTTCAGATATCTCAGTTAATTTTTATTACCAATAATTTAGTTTTCAGTTTTATATACCTCACTTTTCAGTTTAAGCAAGATTTTCAGCCAGACCTTCAGTCAATTTTTTAACTATCGTTTATTTCTTTTATAGACTTTAGTTTGCAGTTTTACAGACCTCAGTTTTCAGTTTATAGCAGACATCTCAGTTAATTTTTTTAATTACCATTGATTTCAGTTTTAAGTTTTACAGGTTTTTAATTTTCAGTTATATAGACTTCAGCTTTGAGTTTTACATACCTCAGTTTTCAGTTTTCAGTTTTCAGCATTTTTCAGCCAGATAGTGTTCAACCCAGTTTTAGACCTCAGTTTCAAGATGTCAGTCAGGTGGTCCTTCAAATGTCTCATTTAACATTACCTGTTTCATTTTTCCAAGATTTTTCAGCCAGTTTTTCAGAACAACATCTCAGTTAATTTTTAACTACCATTGATTTCAGTTACAGACTTCAGTTTTCAGTT